>OY740766.1:31236171-32509508 GCA_963513935.1 Aphrophora alni
GTCATTCGATTGTATAATTTTGCTCCTTCTGATTACTAAGGAAACAACCGTGAATGTTTTTGAAGTTGCTCAAACAAAATATTGCCAAAGTTATTCGATTGTATAATTTTGCTCCTTCTGATCACTAAAGAAACAACCGTGAATGATTTTAAAGTTGCTCAAACAAAATATTGCCAAAGTCATTTGATTGTACAATTTTGCTCCTTCTGATTACTAAGGAAACAACCGTGAATGTTTTTGAAGTTGCTCAAACAAAATATTGCCAAAGTCATTCGATTGTATAATTTTGCTCCTTCTGATTACTAAGGAAACAACCGTGAATGTTTTTGAAGTTGCTCAAACAAAATATTGCAAGAGTCAATTGACTGTACAATTTAACTCCTTCTGATCAGTTAGGAAACAGCCGTGAATGATTTTAAAGAGGCCCAAACAAAATATTGCCAAAGTCAATTTACTGTACAATTTTTCTCCTTCTGATCACTAAGGAAACAACCGTGAATGATTTTAAAGTTGCTCAAACAAAATATTGCCAAAGTCATTCGATTGTACAATTTTGATTCTTCTGATTACTAAGGAAACAACCGTGAATGATTTTAAATTTGCTCAAACAAAATATTGCCAAAGTCATACGATTGTACAATTTTTCTCCTTCTGATTACTAAGGAAACAACCGTGAATGATTTTAAAGTTGCCCAAACAAAATATTGCCAAAGTCATTCGATTGTACAATTTTGATTCTTCTGATTACTAAGGAAACAACCGTGAATGATTTTAAATTTGCTCAAACAAAATATTGCCAAAGTCATTCGATTGTACAATTTTGATTCTTCTGATTACTAAGGAAACAACCGTGAATGATTTTAAAGTTGCCCAAACAAAATATTGCCAAAGTCATTCGACTGTACAATTTTGATTCTTCTGATTACTAAGGAAACAACCGTGAATGATTTTAAAGTTGCTCAAACAAAATATTGCCAAAGTCATTCGATTGTACAATTTTGATTCTTCTGATTACTAAGGAAACAACCGTGAATGATTTTAAAGTTGCTCAAACAAAATATTGCCAAAGTCATTCGATTGTACAATTTTGATTCTTCTGATTACTAAGGAAACAACCGTGAATGATTTTAAAGTTGCTCAAACAAAATATTGCCAAAGTCATTCGATTGTACAATTTTTCTCCTTCTGATTACTAAGGAAACAACCGTGAATGATTTTAAAGTTGCTCAAACAAAATATTGCCAAAGTCATACGATTGTACAATTTTTCTCCTTCTGATTACTAAGGAAACAACCGTGAATGATTTTAAAGTTGCTCAAACAAAATATTGCCAAAGTCATACGATTGTACAATTTTTCTCCTTCTGATTACTAAGGAAACAACCGTGAATGATTTTAAAGTTGCTCAAACAAAATATTGCCAAAGTCATACGATTGTACAATTTTTCTCCTTCTGATCACTAAGGAAACAACCGTGAATGATTTTAGAGTTGCTCAAACAAAATATTGCCAAAGTCATTCGATTGTACAATTTTTCTCCTTCTGATTACTAAGGAAACAACCGTGAATGATTTTAAAGTTGCCCAAACAAAATATTGCCAAAGTCATTCGATTGTACAATTTTGCTCCTTCTGATTACTAAGGAAACAACCGTGAATGATTTTAAAGTTGCTCAAACAAAATATTGCCAGAGTCAATTGACTGTACAATTTAACTCCTTCTGATCAGTTAGGAAACAACCGTGAATGATTTTAAAGTTGCCCAAACAAAATATTGCCAAAGTCATTCGATTGTACAATTTTGCTCCTTCTGTTCAGTTAGTAAACAACGGTGAATTATTTTTAATTTGCCCAAACTAAATATTACCAAGATCATTCGGCTCTACAATTTTTCTCCTTCAGATCAGTTAGGAAACAAAGGTGAATGATTTTCAAAGTCCCCAAACAAAACTGAGTTCATAAAAAAATATTGCCAAGATCATTCGACTGTACAATTTTGTTAAAAACAAGATGATATCTTGGAAAATGGATTGAGTTACATTATCGTCTCAATGGAAAAACTAACTTTAGGTATGAACAATCTTGATATCTTTTCGTTGTTCGGCTGAAATTATATCTCTATAATTAATATGCTTACATACGATGACGATACACATATTTATACAACAGGATTGTAAATATTTTACTTGAATTTGTACATTTGTACATTTGTACACAAATAAAAGTACTTTTATAGAATCAATAAGTATGCAAAGGACAAGTTACACTAGTTTCGTATCTATTTTAATCTGTATGTAAATTACTTTGTTTATTTAATTAGGAAAAGAAAATTCAAACTTGCTACGTTTCTGCTACAGTTATCGATCTACAGTTATTAATAATGCAAGTATATACATTGTAATTCAGTTATTAACCAGAAGAGTACGCATGCAAAGTATTGCCGGTAGATGGCATTGCGGGGAGTCAGTTTCCTTAGATCTGATAAGGTGGTTAACACGCACATTTCTAACCCGCCTACCCATTACATACCTGTCTGTTCCTTCACACAATAAATCGCCACCCTTTAATTATACTATTACAGCTATTTTTAGAGATTACAGATTCATTTCATTCTGTCTGCCAGACGTGATGAATAATTTACCATTTTACTTATAACTTTACCCGGCTGTTAATCATTTGATGATATACATTTAGGACTCTGTACTTTAGTAGAATTTTTATTTTTGCCTCGATGACGACACATAAATTTCCATGATTTATAGAGAATAATAAATAAATAAACTTATTGTTAGGAATAATTGTTAAGAATAGATGTTAGGTAAAATTATAAAAATAATCACAATTTTTATAACAATATAAAGTCTCAAAACAATACACAGATGGCAGTCTATTGTTGTGAAATATATCAACAAGTGTCGCAATAACTGATTCTAGGCAATATACCTGGTTTAGTAACGTGACAAAGTATATAAATTCACCATGACCTAAAAAGCGGGTCAGTCATTATTAAAGAAACCGACGGTGACTGCCGAAGGATTTGCTCGTCGATTGACCAAGAGTATTGATTGGGACAGCCAACAGAATTCACTAGAATCAAATTTGGGAACATAACTGTAAAAAGCACGATAGCCGATACTTTCAGTAATAGAGGTGAGGAAACCGACAGTAAATTCTTAAGTGAATTTAATAAGAAATAATATGCAGTAAACTCATTCCAATTTTAGGTATTAAATAATAATATTCCGATTGCTCATCTTAGACAATTGTATATATTTTTATAAACTCATGTCTTTATTTATCATTTAAATAAATATATACATGAGGTTGTAATACTGAAATAAAAAAGAAGGGGAATAGATGTGAAAATGTACTTCTTAGAATGATAAAGAAACTGAACCACTGATTGCTCTTTGTATTTTATTTAACCATTAATCCCTTTATCTTAAATAAATACCTCTCATTTACAATAAATTATACAAATTTCATTTGAACCCAATACAAGGTATTAGATCGAACTAACTCCTAACACTATACACACACTCAGGGGTTCACTATAGTGAGTACAGACTGGATCTCCACTTTTTTCATCTAGTTTTGGGTTAGATCCCTCTCTATCAACTTTCCTATGAGGCTTCTCTTGACCTAACTGTTGTTCTTTTCCGACCCTGGAGCATTTAGATTATTCGACGGCAAGATGTCTTATTTATGACTTTTAATATTATGTGTGTGTGTGTGTGTGTGTGTGTGTGTGTGTGTGTGTGTGTGTGTGTGTGTGTGTGTGTGTGTGTGTGTGTGTGTGTGTGTGTGTGTGTGTGTGTGTGTGTGTGTATGTGTGTGTGTGTGTGTGTGTGTGTGTGTGTGTGTGTGTGTGTGTGTGTGTGTGTGTGTGTGTGTGTGTGCGTGCGTGATGTGACGATTACCTAGAGGTTTTTTTCGCCTATAAACAACAAAGAAGAACATATGTAAACTACGAGGAAAAGGAGGGAATCAATTATATTGTAAGACAATCTGTAAACAAGTTTTAAACTAAATAATTTCCTAATTAGTTATATTAATATTATTTACAGTAGTATTCAAATTAATAATAATACGGTAGTAGAAATAAAACAGTGGCGTAAATTATGTTAACTTCGGTAGCCTGGAAAATTCCACCGTCCATGTCCCCTTCCCACCTTCTATGTCCCCTTCCCACCTTCCATGTCCCCTTCCCACTTTTCATATCCCCTTCCCACCTTCCGTGTCCCCTTTCCACCTTCCACGTTCCCTTGCTATCTTCCATGTCCCTTTCCTACCTTCCGTGTCCCTTACCTACCTTCCATGTCTCCTTCCTATCTTCCATAACCCCTTCCCACTTTCCGTGTCCCCTCCCACCTAACGTGTCCCTTGCCCACCTTCCATGTCTCCTTCCTATCTTCCATGTCCCCTACCCACCTTCCGTGTCCCTTTCCCCACCTTACATGTATTCTTCCTATCTTCCATGTCCCCTTCCCACCTTCCATGTACCCTACCCTCGCATATTTTCTAACATAATTCCCATTGATTTCTAACACTATGTCCTCCATGTTCTGAGGAATAAACTGTAAACTATAATACAAAAAAAATACAAAATTATACTTACATAGCATAAATTCAACCAAGAAACTCCATAAAGACATAATACAAAGTAATTGTAAACTAATGTATAGATTAGAAGGAAAATAATACTGATAAAACAAAATTATATTTCTGATCATGTATAGATAAAAGTAAATTTTATTTTTAATGATATTTAAACCATACATTTTCCTCTAATTATAACAATTTATTGGGCAATAAGCAATTTTTTTAAACAATTATTAAAGTATATTACTTGATCAGTTATCAATAATTTATATGGATCAGAGTTTTCCATAAGTTCCATTATTGATATAGAAAGTGTGTTATTAATATTAACATTATTATTTCAACCATCGACAATTTTAATACTATTTCAAGGATATAAAGAAATACTACATTACAAAATGTTTTTTTAATACAGGTAGGGAAATTGTAAAATAAGTAGGTAATAGATCCTATTTTGAAGTGGTTCAAACTGTTTTTTTTTTAATAACAAATAAACAAAAACACTTAATTCTAATAAATTGCGCGCGCTTTTCATTTAATTTAACCTCCTTCAACATACAATCAAGAAAACAATAATATGATATTGAATAGTTGAATCTAAAACTTCTAAAATAAAGAGGAAAAACCATTTATATATATATATATATATATATATATATATATATATATGTGTGTGTGTGTGTTATTAAATCCTAGTTGTTCATTATGTTAGTTTTCTCTATTTTTCAAGATTAAATGAACCGATTTAATATTATCTCTCCATTTTCTAAGGTTACAACACCATTATTATTTATATGTTTAAACCAACAATACAAACAGATATACTGTAATCTTTTACCAAGGCTAAAACT
Organism: Aphrophora alni; assembly: GCA_963513935.1. NCBI lineage: Eukaryota > Metazoa > Arthropoda > Insecta > Hemiptera > Aphrophoridae > Aphrophora > Aphrophora alni. Next base: position 31,241,623 of record OY740766.1, read on the forward strand.
ACACTAAGAATAAGGGTAATCTAAAATTTACAAATGTGAATATAAAATAATAAACTCACTAACAAGTACACACATAGAAGTATACGCAATATGTAAAATCAAATCGTTTGTTTACCAAAGCATAAAATGCACATATTTAATAAGACTGAATAAATTAAAATGCAAAACAATGAAGAGCGCAATACAACACACTGTATGCCTAGTTAACACGCATCACAAGTTAACAAAGTTGAGCAGCTGTTGGCAGTCATTTCAGACTAAATTATTCACTGGAAATAAACTTAGAATAACTTAGGATTTATAAACTCAGAGAAAAGAGGGGGTTTTCCTTACAAGTAACTAAACCTTCTTCATGCAAGTCAAATGTGACAGAAGCAGAAGTATTTAATCCAAAGTTGACATATTCCACCTCTACATAATTAACTCTATAAGGTTAGACACAATTCAATCAAAGCAGTATCTCTTTTAGTTAGCTAACTGTCATGTGCGTACAATGACAGACACCCAGACAATACGTTGCAGTTACGTTTCCAGTTATTTCCCTGCTTTCAATCGTATTACTGTATCATTGTAGAGCGATATATTATTATTCCCTCTCTCACTACATATATAATCCTGAATCACACTAAGTGCTACTTCACTCAATGTGGAGATTTGAAGCTCTATGTATACAGGTTATCAGCTAGAATTAATACAAAACTTTTGTTTACTTGTAATTAGGCCTATTGCCATCTTTACAAAACAACTCCAATAGTATTTCTTCGAACAGTATATTGGATATGTTACTAAGTCAATAAACCCAACGTAGCAATAACCTATAACTTCAGAACTACTGTTCAAAAGACCACTAAAGAGGAAGAAAGAATAAAAGTTAAATGATTTATGGATGGCTTGCTTCTTTCATAGTGATTATGGTTTACATGTCGTTAGAATCACAGTGGTAGTACTTATTATGCTGTAGCTAACGTATGTAAATTTTGGAATGGTTACAGATTTACTGAAAAACGAAATTTTTGCCAAATTTGTTGGAACCGTAAATGTCTGAGTACTATTTATATTTCACTCTAATTAAAATTGATACATACATGAAAATTACAATAAGTTTTGGGAATTAAATTGTTATAAGTTTGTTGATCAGTTTGTAATCCTGAGAAATCTATTACGTTTTAATTCTTATCAAACAAAAAACAAACAAAAAAGAAATTGTGTGGAACTTTTTATTTATTGTTCAGGTATAAACTAACAGCGGGAAAGTTTATGAACACTGTAAAAAAATGTCTTTCACAATTTTTGTGTGAATGTATGCATGTTCTTTTTATGCACTCTAATATTTCAGAGTACCTGCTTTACTCCTAGCCGAAACATCAACATTCATGATTTGGAATAATGGATTAATAGTTTTGAGTAACTGCTATTTAAAAGAAAAACTTTGTACAATCGTCTTTCTGCCTATTTATAAAGAAATGTATTATTAAATTTCGTAAAAATTAGTATTCACAGAAATACAAAGAAGAAATGTTTGTTAAAACAGAAGCTTGCTTCATTTGGCCAACAATATTAAATTACCCCCAAAAATGAAAAAAATGTATATTTTAAATTTATTTAAAGTTACCTAACCTTAAATTCAGGAAACAAATAATTAAGTCGATGCTTTGTTTTCACTAGAGGTAGAGGAGACTCGAGGCTGCTAAGGACAGCCCAGGTATGATAGTGTATCCGAGCTCAAACCTACCCTCTCCATCCCTTACTCTGTACGCTTGTCTACACACAACAATTACATGCCGTCACTTCCACACACATCCCATAAATACAACGCGTTGAAATTAATTTTCATTAACGAAAGAAATATTGTTTTGCCAACGTATGGATAATTGTTTTTCATCATTGCCATATAGATGGACTGTTACTGGTTTTGACAGGTTTCATTTTACCGCACGTAAAACGAAACATCTTCAGTGCGTTTTTTATAATAAACAGAATGCAAGTGGCAATATTCGTAAACTCGGAGTAAGTATCGGGCAATGCGGTATTAGTTTTGTCCAATTTGTTTTACATATTATTTTTCTGTAATTAGATTAGGTTCAATTCTTAATTTTTGATAATATATAAGTTAGTCTACTGAATTCAGTCCAATAAGTTCGTTTTGACAAAATGCCCGTTATCAACCTAAATGTAGTCTTTCTGGTTCTAACAAGTGTGCCAGATGTTGGTGAATTTTGAATATATGATTTTGTAAGTCCAGGCGTCTTCATCAAAATTTTTTTTCAAATTTGATACAGAAGCTTTTACCAAGATTTGGGTTTATACATGATATATTTTTTTTTTTTTTTTTTTTTTTTTTTTATTGATTTTTATTACAACTGAGTAAGATGTACTCATCTAGTAATTTATTCCTCATAAATGAATAACGTTTGTAAGGGATATAACCCAATGGTTACTCCCTATCACTAATTGTCCATCAAATCAAATCCGAAGGCTTAGTTCTCTTCAGTCTTCTTCCAGTCACATCCAACATCCCCCGCAGCTCATGACGTTCGTGGTGCCTGATGCGCTGTCTGTGCTTCTCTGCCTGCTTTTTTATTTCATCTCTGACAGTATCTATTTTGAGGTCCCTATGTAAATCTTCATTTCTGATGAACCAGGGTGCGTTAACTATACATCTTAACACCTTATTTTGGAACACTTGGATTATATTTATATTTTTCTTATTAGTGCAGCCCCATAGCTGAATCCCATATGTCCACACTGGTCTCAGGACCTGCTTATATATCAACAGCTATACATGATATATGATATCATGTTTTAAACTTTCGTTTCCTTAAAAAAACATTAATAAAATTTGCATTTTCAAAATTCTATGTTCCTATTTTATTTATTTAGCTATAAAATTAATAACATAGTACATTATATTGTTGACTATTTATCTCTAAAATCATCTAAGGGGTGATATATTAAAGTCTCCGGCAACCAAACAATTAGTGTATTTTTTCAAATTTTCTAGGTATGAATTTTCTTGTTGTTAACAGTGCAATTATGACATTAAAGTTCGCCTTAAACCCCCCCCCTTCCAACACACACACATACACACAAAATAATACTTAAACATAAGTTAAACTTTTTTGTGATCATACGTAAAAAAATATATTACGCGTTTCAAAAAATCAGCTTTAATGAATTAAAACTTAAATTACTTTTAAAGTCACTTTTTACCAAGAAAAATTGAGTCAAAACTGGGCATAAAATCTAAGATGAGTTTTAAATGTTTTTTTTTTATATAACATTATTTATTTATTTATTATTATTATTATTATATCCATTATTTTAATAATTAAATGTAATGTGAGAACCAATATCTCAAACCAATGTAGCAAACATTGAGAAAACAGAATTATAGTTCCGGAGTAACTGGTAAATTAAATAAACTTCACAAACCTGGAGAAAACAGAATTATAGTTCCGGAGTAACTGGAAAATTAAATAAACTTCACAAACATTGAGAAAACAAAATTATAGTTCCGGAGTAACTGGTAAATTAAATAAACTCCACAAACATTGAGAAAACAAAATTATAGTTCCGGAGTAACTGGTAAATTAAATAAACTCCACAAACATAGAGAAAAAAGAATTATAGTTCCGGAGTAACTGGTAAACTAAATAAACTTCACAAACATTGAGAAAACACAATTATTGTTCCGGAGTAACTGGTAAATTAAATAAACTTCACAAACATTAGGAAACAGAATTATAGTTCCGAAGTAACTGGAAAATGAAATATACTTCACAAATATAGAGAAAACAGAATTATAGTTCCGCAGTAACTGGTAAATAATTAATAAACTTCTACCGTCACAATAACCAATCATTCTGATTTTTCAAAAACAATATTTTTATTGAATTACGTTTTTACATAGCCAAACATATTATTTACAAATTGAATAAATTGAAATACAAAATAATAAATAACACTACACAGAGTTGAGTAGCTGTAAAGAGTACATTTTTGACTAAATTAGTCAGTGGAAATAAACTAAGAATGTACGCTCTACTTCATGCAAGTCAAATCTTACAGGAGTAAAAGTACTTAAAACAAAGTTGACCCATCCCACCTGCACATAATTCGCGCAACTATACATATGTCTATATGTATATTTGAATTATTTTACGGTAATCTAACCTTAATTGCAGTAAATAATTAAATACTAAAGCAAGTGCTCTGTTTTCTCTAATGACGTCCGAGACCCGAGGCTGCTAAGGACAGCCCAGGTATGATGGTGTATCCAAGCGCATCCCCCCCCCCCTCTCTTTACATCCCTTACTCTGTATGCTTGTCTACACACAACAATTACATCCCGTCTCTTCCACACACATCCCATAAATACAACACGATGAAATTAGTTTTTATTAACGAACGAAATATTATTTCGTCAATGTTCTTTTACGAACGTGTGGATAATTGGTTTTTATCATTGCAATATATACAAACCGTTTCTGGTTTTGACAGGTTTCATTTTTTTAAAGGTAAAATAGAAACATCTTCTTGACTTTAAGGAATAAATTGAATACAAATGACAAATGAGCTCTGGGAGAAGACAAAGAACAAATATTGGGAAATTTGGCAATATATTTTTGCCCTATGTTGTGTTAAAGTTTAATTTTTATTTTCACACAATATGTACGTAATTAAATCGAATTCATATTTGTCGCTGAATGTTCAGTTCAAAATCAAATAGTTTTTACACAATTCGTGTTAATTTAAATATCTGCCGTTATATTTTTTTAGTCCCAAGTTGTTGGGAGATTTAGATACCATTAATTTTTTTAAGTCTAGGCGGCTCTACTAAATACGATTCTTACCTGCCTAGAATAAAAGCAAACGAAATACTGATTTTCTAAAAATCTCGTCATTTGATATTACTGGTTGTTATATTGAAGCTGTTACCTTCCTAACAAATAGTATTAGTCCGTAATTCTCAAAATTCATTTTCAGTGAATTTGGAGAAAATAAGATATTGAACATCGATACATTTTAAAAGGATTCTAGAATCTAAACAACAGGAACATTGTTTTCAAGTTTGGAAAGTTAGGGTATTTCGGGTTGAGGAATACTTCCCTAAAATATGATTTTAATATCTATAAACATATATTATATTACATGACATCAGACAAAATTCTAAAAAATACAGATATTATCAATATCAGCTGTAACCGAAAAATTGGTGACCTAAAGTATTCCTCAAAGTAAAATGTTCTTTATCTCTCAAAGAAATCTGTTGGAGGGGGAGGAGGGAGAGGAAGGTAGTTAATGAGTTAACTTGGACCTCGTCTAGAAACCAAGCTATTAATATATTTAAAAATATTAATTTGAAACTTTGGATTTTGAAAGTTTGCAATTAGCTCCACACATAATAATAAATAACTCAACATTTCAGGGTAAGCACTAAAACAATACTACCAGTTTCCTGAAAATATAAATATGTTTTTTATTGTATAAAATTGTTTCTTGACATAAATTGCAAAGGATATGTCGAAATATTGTGACCCAAGACTGAAAAAAAATCTTATGTGCTGTCTTTAAATCAATATTTACGTTAAGTTCTATTGATTTGGAAGAAAAATAATTGAAATATATAGATCATTAGTGCAAAGAAATGTATCAAATTGGAAGTACAAAACATTTCGGTGTAATTGTAAAAGAAACTAAAAATAACTCTTGGTTACCGAGAATAAACATCTTAGAGGAGAAAGGATATTGCACTAACACAATCACACCATCCCTAGACAAACAAAGACAACACGTGGAGAAATAAAAAATGTTATAAGGACACGATAAAATAAGGAATAAAGACTTTCGGGACTAGAACAAGTGTGAATCGATGAAAAGCAATCACGAAAAACGTTTACAATGATTTGAAAAAGTAATAAGAATGGAGGACGTCATAAAATACTTTAAGGATTACCAAATAGATTAGAAAATTCTAGAAAACTTATGGAAACACCAAACCAGGAACAAGATAGAAGGTCAAAAAGTTCAGGAGGAAATATAAGTCATAGTAGTAAACTGGAGACTATTTGTAGGTGAAGTGGAGGTTGAGAAATCGTCGCGAATGGAAGAAATTGTGGAAGACGACGAAAACGTCAAAAAAATATGTTAACATTAATGACAATAACGAAAGATATATATATATATATATATATATATATATATATATATACTCGTATTTATATATTTTTCGTATAAAACACACACACACACACACACACACACACACACACACACACATATATATATATTGTAAAAACATATTACACAATTATAAAAAAAATTAACTATTTGCAGCACATTTAATTGTATATAAATAAAATATTCAAGTGACGAATAAATTAAAATGCAAAACAGTACACAGTAAGCCTACATAGCATTCATCGTGAGTTAGCAAAGAACAGCTGTTTGCAAAGTGATTGCAATTTTTTTTTCCTTGTTGATTCAAAGACAAGAAACCTTTCGCGGTTATTATAGCCTTATATAAAATAAAGAATATAAATAGAATATAAAAAATTATTAAAGAATATAAAATAAAGACCCGCTAGCCCTCGAATACTCAACAAGAGTTGGTCAAGAGAGACTGTATAAGATAAAAGAAAGAGAGCGATCTAACAGTAAGCCCTCCTCCGTGGAAGTCAAATGAAATAAGAGCAGGAGTATACCAAAGTTGAAGTATTGTTTTACATAATTAACTCTATAGAGAATCCAAATTCAATCAAAGTAGTATCTCTTTGCGTTAGCTAACTGTCATGTGCCCACAATAGCAGACACCCAGACAATACGTTACAGTTACGTTTCTAGTCAACTTCCTTCCCCACTCACAATCAATGTAGAGTGAGGTAGTATCATTCTCTCTCTCACTCTAAATATAATCCCGAATCACACTAAGTGCTACTTCACTCAATGAGGAGTGCTCAGCTTTAGACATACTTTTGTTCAATGACAGCTAATTACTCCTTGAGCTTGTCATGTGATTAAACAAATTATACTCATATTAATAAGAATTGTTGTTTTTTTAAGTACAAAAGACATTAAATTAATATTATAGTCATAGGTAATGACGGAGTTGATAGCGATAAAACATTTCGAAATGGCTTCGATTATCGTTTCGGTTGATTAAGTAAATGCACTTTACTCTGTTATTAAGAATTAACAGTTTTAAACTTTAAAGTGACAAAGAACGATTTTTCGAACAATGAAATAATAAGCATAAAGTGCTGATGTCCAAAAAATGAGATGAAGTCACTTTATGCATAAAGTACTGGAGACAGATTTATCCGACATAAAAAATGTATTGTTTATAGTATAAAGGAACCGTTGTATTAATTGTTTTGATATCGAAGAGCACCAATAAGATTTGTTCTTTCCTATGAACACATTACTTAATATGTCGTGAGTTCTTAACTTAACTTAACTTATCGTGAGATCGATATATCGATTAAACTGAAAAATCTGGAAACAAAGTGCTAAAATTACTAACCTCAATTATTTTTAAATATTTTTTTTAATTTATAGACAAAACTGTTTGAAAATGAGTGATTTTGTAAAACATCGCTATTAAATTTGTAGCATATACATGTTTTTTGCAAAATATTTGTTTACTGTGATTTTTACTGTAGAAAATTGATGAACGTTTTGGAGAATATCATAGTAAGTTAGGTTTTTATTTTAGTTTTATGCATACTACAATTAGATTAGTTTAAAAGCACCCAATTAAAAACATTTTGACAAAGATAATGAATTTTAATTGAAAAATAACAAAGCAAGTAATCGATTTTTTTATAAAGCTTACAATTGCCGAAAAAGGCACTAAGGAAAATGACCGGCACCATATTACTAATTTATCAGAAAGACTCATTATGCCATTTCTAGCCAGAACGTGCTTTTTTCAACCCCCCGACATAATATTGTTTATTATATTATTACATGATAATATATGAATAACATTTTTCAGTTTGGCTTACAATTTTAAGAAATTATAGTAATAATTGTAGCCTACTTTTGTTATTAATTAATTAGTAGGGACCTACAAAACCTGAATATTTCATTAATCTCGATTTAAAAATGCAAATGCAAATAACGCTTGACTTTTTTTATTAACACAAAAATTACGTTGAACAATAGCACAATTTTGGAACATAGTATACAATGTTTTAATTCCAGATTGTAAAATCAACTGGCCTTATATTAAATACCAGTTTGACTGGTAATGCACATTATTACATTTGAAAAAATATATTTTTTTACATTATATATTTATTATATATATATATATATATATATATATATATATATATATATATTATATATATATATATATGTTCAGTAACGAAAATAGTATTATAACCTAAATTTGAATTGCTACATTTACCACTTGAGTCTAGATTTATCACTTTAATGAGTTCAAAATATGATTGATTTATCATGACCACTCTTTTAATAATGTTCTAAATAAAATTTTAATTTTGAAATTCTATTTGTCGAAAATAATAAAGAGTATAGAATATATTCTGAATTTTGCAGTATGCATTTGTCCAAATTTTTAACTTTATAGAAAGTTTTTAACTTTGTTCATACGTTTTTATTTTAAATTAACTGGAAATTTAAAAAATTTAAAATATAATATGTTTCTTTTCTTCTTAGTGTTGTCAGAAATATTTATAATAAATTTAAAATATTCAGAATAACGGAACTACGTTCAGTTCTACAATTCCTAAAACGTATTAATTAGTCATAATAATTGTGAAAACTTCATTTAAAATATGAAAAGTCAAAATAAAATTAGTTTGTACATAAAACAACTTTCGTGTCCAAAAATTTACAGAATAATGTAAGTTATTTCGAGTACAACATAGAACTACTGTAATTAAAAACGGATTTAAAATTATGGTTTTAAGGTTATTTGATAATAGTGAGTTGTTCATGTTATTGATATGGTTTATGCGAATATTTTTTATTATTTGTGTCTATAAAAACTCATATACGTGGTTTCGTGAATATTAATCAACTTCCGTTATCAAGTGATAATTCTAGTTCACAAGAAAAGTTAAAAACGGTAAAATAGCCTTCTAGCCTAGCGGTATCTTAGAAACTACTAATCTACGACAGGAACCCAGGCCTGTGTAGTAACAAAACTAACTCTAAATTAAAACGTCATCAGAAAAACCAAAATTCACATTATACAAAGAAAGCCTCGCTCACAGTATGTGCGGGTGTAGCTATCTCAGGATACACTAGCTGGATGTACGCTTTTTTCGTGTAATTATGGGTTACATCCCTTTCTTTCACATTTTCTATGAAGTTTCTCTTGACCAAATCTTCCGACCCTGGCGCTATTAGAGCGTTCTCTATTTTATTCTCTTTTCATCTCTTTTTCTTAAGGCCATAAGGACGACGAGGTTTTACGCCCTTAAAGGACAAGGAAAAAAATAAGGGCCATACTATGTGACACAAAAGCTTGCACTGGTCAACTTTAAGAGGGTGACTGTGTCACTTTTGTCGTCCACAGAAGTTGAACTGGGTAGGTTCTAGAGCATAGTGCGTTTTACCTTGTAACAGGGAACAGCTGATCGGAAATTTATCTCTGCAATATGTTAACAGACCACTAGATGAGGACGAGCAGAGTAGTGCGTCCACAGTGAGTCGTGATGTGTATCATATTAATATTTATTATAAAACTATATATATAAAATTACACCATTATTGGCTAATTAATTTGAGCGATGGCGTTCGGCGTTTTTCTGGAGGCCCAATTCCCCAAACGAACTGTTTAATCGATTACTTAAACGAGGTGGGTTGAGAATGGCCAATGGCATTTGTCGTAGCCTTTGTCAGTGTTGTGTGAGTGAAATATTTAGTATTTACAAGATTAGGATAATTGATTCTTAGATTTAGTTCTTCAAAACTGGGTATATTTTAATGCATGGGCAGACGTGGGAATAAGGTATTTAGACCTCTAATACAGTATCGCTTTCCAAATCGTAGATCATAGTCTAGGTTATTTGTGATCAGGTTGCTAGACAAAGCTAAGCCTATCCATTACAAAAGACCACTTCTGCTATGTTGGCGTTTTCACTTTTCTCAAGTTTTTGGTTTATCACTTGATAACGAAAGTTGATTTAATTAAGTTGAAACTATGTATTAAATTTTATACACACAAATAATGGAAAATGTTCGCTTAAACCACATCAATCATATGATTCAGGATTGTTTCATGGAAACAACTAATTAGACTAGGATTAATTTTATATTAAAATTGTATTTAATAATTTTTTTTATTATTTTTAGTTGTTATTGATTTGTAATAAATAAATCCACCAATTTAATGATTATTCTACTGTGAACAGTAGTGAAAGTAGCAGGGATAATGCGCATCCAAGGAAGACAACTCCTATTGTACGTGAGACAAAACCATGAAATGCTAAATCAAAACTAACTTTGGAAAACAATACTGAGCTTAAACTGCCGTCAATGAGATATCTTTACACACAAACGCTATTATAACCAACGTTCAAAGTTAGTTAGTGGTAAGGTTTAATACTCGTATCTCTTGACGAAATTAGAACCAAGAAACCGTCATTGATCCATTCCGCAGTCTCGCCTCCTTTACTCATCACAATGAACCATTGTTTTTGCATAAATATTATACAGTAGGTTTTGGTTATATATAATTAATGTTACGTAAAATAAAATTATTTTCACCTTTGTTCGAGGTAAGAATAAGTACTGAATCTTTAAAGTAAGTGTCAATTGTAAATTATTATAGCTCAGTTATTTTTAGTTCAATCTCAAAACAAAGTTCATACCTCTATGCAGAGACATTCAGGTTTTGATAATCACCTGTTTGTTCTTTTAAATTTATTTTTAGCATTTTTTCCGTTGCAAGGAGTTTGTTTGAAGTTACTATTTATACTCTGTACTGGTTAAAAGTGTAACTTGGGAATAACAAAATTAACACACTAGTTTTTATTATTGATTTTTTTTTTGTTATCACAAACACGTATCGGAAAAATTCAGAGCTATTATGAATGTAGCAGAAGCTGGACAGAATCATTTTTAAAAGACCATTGAGAATGTCTCCTTATAAAATCTAAATGAAGCTCAACATTGCGTAAGAGACTTGATTTTTCCTTATTATCAATGGCCCAAACTTCGTTAGATGAAGGATGGCTTGGTAAGATCTTTTGGACCGATGAAGCGCACTTTCACAACAATGGCTATGTGTAAACACTCACAATTGTCGCATACCTATGGCCCGTTACCAACCCTCTGAAAATAGCTCAACAAGAATTACATCAGCTAAAGATTACAGTTTGGTTAGGTTTTCCCTCCACCTTTATCATTGGTCAGTATTTTTTTTTCTTTTTTTTTAAGAAGAAGTTCAAAATAAAGTAAAGCAAAACAATCTCAATCACGGGAAAACGCTACTGTGATGTGCTAAAAAAACATAATGTGATACCAGAACTCTAAACTCGAAGGATAGTGTTTATCCCTTAAAACCAACAACAAATCAAAAACTGAAGGCATCGATTATTGAAGAATTAACAGCAAAATCTCGATAACTTAGCTGAATCTGTAAAGGTTGATGCTTCTCCAGATCAGAATGGCGGCCATATTGAACAGTTAGCTTACGTATCAAATATGGGATGTTTTACTTACAATTTGACTCAGGGTATCAAATCACACTTTTTGTTAATAGAGTTAAAATGTACAAATATTTTTAAAAAAATATCTGTAGTAAATTAAAATTGTACTTACTTTTGAAAGACCCGGTACTAATGTTTATATAAACGCTATGACAAATTTTGTAAATTCACTTAAATGGTACACAATTATTGCACCATATTAATTTAGGAAATTAATGTTAAATTATTTTCCATTTTACAATGTACAAGTAGGTTCTACGTTAAAGGTTTGTAAATTTATTTTCTGAAATGGTACAAACATAATATAAAAGTTAATTGAATAATTAAATAATAACAGCTGATTCGTTTATTTATTTTATACAATATGTTAATTTTGATGTTGCAATGGTTATCAATGAAACATATACGGATTTTCAATAAAACGTCGATTTTTAAACTACTGTTTTAAAATGTACATATCAGTAGCCTACACAAAATAAAAAATAGTTGTCATTACAAACAATGTGTCTCATGGTACATTCTAAGAATCTATTGTTGAAGTAGTGTGACGGAAGTCGTTGCTCAATGATCTCAAGTCAAACTGACCGGATATGACGTCACAATAGCTGATAACAACTGCCCACGTGTAGTATCTGTCCACTTGAGACAGTAACGTTTAATGTCTAAAGAAAATAGTATAATTTAGTGACCTAAACAAAATGAGATAAATACTCATGAGGAGTCAATATTGGGAATCATTTTTATGATGTGCGTTTAAGTATTTAAAATAATGAAAAGAAATTTGTAGAAAAATTAAGATAATAATATAACAAATTTAAGTTTTTTTATATATGTATGATATAATTTAAGATAAAATGTATGATTTTATTTAATTCCATAGATTTTTATACTAATGTTTCTTAATCGACTATGCGAGTAAACAGTCTGTTTGCTGGGATACAATTTACAAGGGTCCGCCATTGTATACAAGCCTATATATATTTTACAAATTTTCTAATCAATTGACCTGAACCTACTCTAAAGTATTTTTAAATTTGAATACAAGTAGGTATTATAAACGACATTTTAGTACTATTTATTTTTGCATGAATTGAATAGTACGATTTTATTTAGAATGTTGATACAAAAAAACTCTAAAACATAATCTCAATCGTGGTTGCTAAATTTATCGTTTTGGTATAAATAATCGAATATAATCTTTAGAGCCAAAGCAGTTAAACGGATATCTTTTCAGAATGATCTAGTTGAGCATTAAGAATCCTTTATTATTATTGTCAACTTATTGTTTATAGATAAAAAAACTCTAGGTCATCATCGCCTTATAAAAAAAGGTACAACAAGAAATAAAGAATACTAGTTACGAATAGTCCAATAGCATCAGGGTCGGAAAAGAAAAAGAGTTGGTCAAGAGAGATCTGATCGAAAGATGAAAGAGAAGGATGTAATCATGTAGCTAGGTTTCCGCGGGATTTCCAAGCTCGTACTCACTAAAATGAGCCCCCGAGGATTTGTTTACATTGATAAAACTCACTATTTCCATGAACAATTATTGGTATTACTTTCCTCAACATTTTCGTTTTAATATCAGATATGGCCGCATCAACTATCTATGAAGAACATTATTCTCATACTGTTTTATTTTAAACTGTATTATGGTAACTTTTTTTTAATGTTTTTAATGTTTTCTTGTAAATATTACTATGGTTGGTATGATTATAAAGGCCCGAAGAAATAAACTGTTTAATTTTTATTTATTCCATTGAATAGTATTTTCCCCATAACAACCTAAAACAATCGCTAGCCATTATTGATGAGTCCTACACAAAAGTCTATTTAGGAAATAATTTTTTTGTTATTCTCTACTCTTTACTAATCGCTACAAATTCTGTCTACCTTGACTTAAGGGTAATTCAAACGAAATATTTTTACTTTCGTCATAATAATTACCAAAACAATAAATTGCCGTCTACATCTTTGCATCCATGTAATAATTACGAGGAAAGTCCTACCCCTCAAGAATGCTTTTGAAACCAAATAAACGATATAATTATTTTGTCGCTTTTGTACTCGTTCTCCGAGTTAAGAAGTACCACGTTTCGATTGTCCGGCTACAGGGCATTCTATATCTCAATAACTCGACGGCGGAATTTTAAGTCGCCTCTTGAGGGCTGAGAACTCAAAATCAATTGGTTTTAAGCTATGTGCCAAAAATGAAACCAGCTCATATAAACGTGCAATTTAAACAATGGTGGAAAAACCAATGGTCAACAATGGTTAAAACGTAAATAAGAGATACAAATATTTAATAAAAATAATCATTTATCCGTGTACAGATAATGATATATTATTCACAAAACATACTACGAACCCAGTATCATTTATATATCGTCAACACTTCTCTTTGACTTTTAAAAATGTGTGCGCCTACAAGAGGGTGTTAAAACGATTACGGCTGATTTGTTTTTTTAAATATTTAGTGTAGAACTTCCTGAATTTATATTTTGCTGAAATATTGAATAGGTTATATTAAGAACAGACTAATCCTACTAGCTAAGCCTAATTTTATTTCAAGATTTTGTTTTTTCGTTCACAACACAACCTAAATAACAACAATTGCTTCATTTTAAATAATAATGAGGTCTGTGTAAGTTTCATATGTAACTAATTCATAAGATGAGGAAACGTTAAAACTAAAATATATTCTTCAAATAAAATATTCAAAGTTATATGTATTACCAGATTCTTTTACAATTTCCTATAGTTAAATGATAACTAAAAAATATGTCAAAAAAATATCAACAAAAATCTGTGATTTATAATCCAGTTTTGTTCATACTTACAACTTATTCACGGGGCTATTTATGCAATTTGACATCATTGGAGTGTTGAAAAAGTATCTGACATGTTTTGAAGGCAGCAATGCAGCAAAGATGCGTCGTTTTGTAACACAGTCTAAATCACAAGGCTATTCGTCTTTTTAAAAGGTTTTAATTTAGTTTTTTACGATCACGCAATTTTGTACAGTTGAAAATGTTTTGTCCAAATGTAAAACATATTGATATTATTATTTTAATTGTAAGGTTTAACTACTTGACCAATAATAATTTAGTAGAGTAATAATCTAACCTTACAACCAATTTTTTATAATTTTTTTATTACTACATTATACAGACTAAAAGCATTTTGAAAGTTTTCTCTTCATATCTTAATAACATTTTTAGCTGTAAAACTACTATAAAATATTATTTCAAGCATCGACAATAACAAAATTAATTAATTTTGAAGATACAAAGTTGCAATTGTCATCTCTTGGGAAGTAATTTGTTGGCAAGCTTGAATTAACTTAAAAACAAAGTCTAATGACATATTAACTACTGAGCTATACGGGACTTGGCAAACAAGCCGTGTACGTTTATTCAAGTGTAAAGCCGTTGTCGACTTAAAGTTTGTCGTTCTTGAGTAACATTTCAAGAAGAATAGTCTACGAAGTGTGCGTAGGGAATTATAATGGGGAGGGAGTTAATCCTGTTAGATTGCATTGAGATAGCCTTAGTTATGTCTGAACGAGTCCTGGATTACTGACAGCTTCCTACTCCTCGCCTTGCCCCGCTTCCTTATCTTTCTATTGTTTCAATGATAAGAACACATATTTCGTTAGAATTAATTTTTTTTAATATGATTTGTATAATTTTATTTTATTAGGTTGGATTTACTAATTTCGGCGGATAGTGTAACTGTAACGTTCATGTATATCGTTTCAACCTTATTAAATATATAAATAAATAGTAAAATATTGAAGGAGAAGTCAATTTTTAATTAGTTTTAAAATTCCAAGAGAGTATAACATTTTAGCACTTATTTGTAGAGTATTAATATATCACACAATATACGGTTATAGAACTGGTGGAAGTTACCAGAGCAGAAAATATTTATAATAATATGTTTTCAACGTTAAAATTTTTAAGACATTTATACGAACTATGCTTACTAACAATTTCAATAGTACACTTTATCATTATACATCTGCGACTGTTTGTCAGTTAAACAGAGAAACTTTAAATTTGGCGCCGATTGACATAATAGATATCACACACAGGAACAGTAGTAAGAATTTGAAGGAGGGGAAGGAAAACAAGAAAACGTAACGTAGAACAATAAACTAAATGTCTTCATTTGCAATGCACAGATATTTGATACAATGTCAATTAAAGAAATTGTTGAATAAAGAAATCAGTTTTTTTTTTATTAATATGAGACCTTCCAAAACTATATTACGAAGTTCTGAGATCCTGCCTTACAGCCTACCTTACAGACAGAATATTTCGTGAGAAATATGGAGCCAAATTTTCCGAATTTAGAGATTACTGTTGGTGTGCCATAACGTAGTGTAATGGGACCATTGCTGTATTTATTATCTACAGGCGACCTGCCACACAATGGAGAAACTATAGTCGCTACCTTTCAGTGATTTTCACAGCTGTTGGGAATAGTGTTAAAGAATCAACAGAAAAACTTCAATAAAGCCATCCTGAAAGTTAACGTGTCGACCAAAAGTTGGCGTTTAAAACTAAATGAGTAGGAGTCAACCAATATAAATTTTACTTATAGGAAAAAGAAGGAAGTTCCAATGCTAATAAATAGTAAAATTATTTTATACAAGAATGAAATTAAATATTTGGGAATGAATATGGATTCAAATCTAAACTGGAAGTCACACATAAAAAAAGGAGCTTG
Source organism: Aphrophora alni (assembly GCA_963513935.1). NCBI lineage: Eukaryota > Metazoa > Arthropoda > Insecta > Hemiptera > Aphrophoridae > Aphrophora > Aphrophora alni. The sequence continues at coordinate 31,258,044 of OY740766.1, forward strand.
AGATTAATTTCGAAAATATGTATTGGCTATTTAGACACAAAGCAGGATTATTAAGTATAAGTAATAAATTACTGTTATGCAATCAAGTACTTAAGCCAGTGTGTAGCTATTGACTGCAAATTTGGTGAATATAAAGGAAATTCTAATCTTTCAAAATAAAATACTTCTGATGATAGTGAATGCGCCTTGGTACATACGCAATAAAAATATTCACAGAGACCTTAAAGTGAATACGATAGTTGATGAAGTGAAGGAGTAGCAAAGAAGCGTGAAAAACTACTCCTAACCCATACTAATGCTAGTGTTCAGCAGATGCTAGTACATAGAAATTCAGAAAGAAGACTGCGGTAGGGCCCTTTGCCTTGGTTCAGTCATCTGATGGTAGCAATCTAGCTGACAGGCTGTTGCTGAAAACACAGAGCCATTCAATGAAATGAACAGCTGATACAGTGAAATTATTTTGAAGTTAAAACTACTAAATAAGTTTGTACTTAGTTGTAGTGTAGAATTAATTTTTTTTAAATTGATTAAATATGTTTTTTTTTAAATAATGTGAGATAGATTTCCGGATGCCTCATTTCCCTCAAGTTTTCATTTTTATTATATTTTTTTAATTTTTGTTTCTTTGTCAAACTTTATCCATAAGAAGACCAATTTTACAGACAACTATTGAATATTATGTATAATGGGATATACTATGCTCGTTTTTTAACACTGACAGTGTGGAATAGAGATATAGAATTCAAGATAGGCTAATATCACTAAAGTATTGAAGTCGCTAAAACTACAGAACAGATATAATTTTATAGAAATATTCTCAGCAGAAGTTTATTTATAGTAATTACGGATGAGGCAAACCCGAGGTGTGTTTACACACTTCTTCTAGTAGTGGGTTAGATCCCTCTCTTTCATCTTTCGTAAAGGGTTTCTCTTAACTAACTCTTGTTCTCTTATGATCCTGACACTTTTAATATATTCGATTTTAGTAAATATCTCAATTTTCATTATTATGGTTTCATTTTCCTTTTATGGTAATGAATTCTGCAAGGAATTTTACGTTTATACCACTACAAAAAAATAAGAATCATAAGTAAATTTATCAAGCAGTTTTGCGACTATCACAATAGCAACAAACAGAAACTAAAGCCAAGTGTACTTCATCTCCCTTGACGTAGATTGTTGTACCATTATTTTCAGTAACCTTCCAGTATCCCGATATAACAACAGTTTATTGTTTGAATAACTTGAAAACATTACAGAACATAACAAAGATCGATATTGGAGCCGTCATTTGGATAATTTGACTCCACATCCCTGCTTAATGCAAAACAAAGATAAGACAGAGACAGGGTAGACTTAGACAAGTCACTAAGTGCAACATCTTACATGACATTAAGGAAGGGAGTGACAAGTAGATTAAGGCAGTAACGGATCGGGTAAGTGGCTTGGGATTACGGACAAAACTTCTCCGATGATACATTAATTATGTGGAGCATACTGGAGAAGACAGCTTACATATCAGTCTTCAACCTGAACTTACCTTAACTTTGATTTTGTTTGTAAAGTATGTAACCCCAAAAGTTCTGGTAATTAACTAGCTGTTACAAAATAGTCAACGTGTATTTAGTAATTTTAGAAAAAAGTTGTGGACGTAATATTGAATTGATATTCACAAAATGTGCATTTAACATGTTTAAACAATTATATTTCTGTTTTATACGACTATGTGAATAGTTGGTACTTCACAAACTCAGCAGTACTCTTCCAATGTGTAAAAGGATTATGCAAAAGCCAGGATGATTCTAAATTAACAGAATGTTTAAGTCATGCATTCTCTTTCTTTTAAAATAGTAATGAATAAGATAGGACCAGATGTCATACCAACGACTGAATAATAAAGTTTTCTATCCTATCCTATCTTTATCTAGTAAAAAAAGTCATTCTTTATAATCTATTTATTGTAATTGGTTTTTAGAAGATAGGGTCTGATAAACATAAATTCACCTGTATAATAAAGTAATTCATTATAGATCTTATAAATGCTTTAGGTTGACAGAAAGGCCTGATGGTTCAATCATGGTCGGAGTATAAAATGTCATTTATTGTCTTTATTGTAATTAGATTAGATAGAAAATAGGAGCAGATGATCCTAACCTGGACTGAATAATAAAGTAATTCATTCTGTTCCTTTTAAATAGGTTACGTAGAATTAAGGATCGCGTAGTCCTATCTCTATATGAGAAAATAAATTCCTTTATTTATTCTCTTTATTGTAATTATATTAAGAAGGAAATAGGACCAGATTAACCTCGCCCGATTAATAAATCAATTCATTTTCGTGCTTGTAAATGAATTGTGCAGAAGTGAGGACTTGATGATCGTAACGAAGTCTGGAAAATAAGGTGTTAATTCGCTCATCATCTTCGTTGTTGCTTGATTAAGCAGTAGATATGATTACGTTACATTAAACTCACCTGTAACAAATAGACATTTGTTCTTTTCCTTGTAAATAGGTTAGACAGAAGTGAAAAATCGATACCCTTAACCTCAAAAAATAATAATAGCATTAACTCATTTTTTATATTTCTTAATTTGGTATTGTAGACTGAAGTGAGTAAGAAATGAGGAAGTTAAGCAAGAATGAATATGGAAAATTTCATTTTGGAATGTGTACTGTATATACAGATTGAATGGTATAGACATGTGGAGCGAAAGTGACAGGAAACCATGGCAAAGGTAATTTTAGAATGGCAGCCAACTATAAGAAGAGATAGTGGTCGGCTACGGTATACATGGATGAGGAAGGTTAAGGGATCAATGGATGGAGGAGTGTTACAAGAACATGAAGAAGAAGAAGATTGAGAGAATTGGAGAATTGGAGAAGGAAGATAAAAATATAAATTTTGACCAAGAAAAATGTTTGTAAACAGAGCAACCTGTATTTAAAAATAAAATCTTCTTCGTAATTGAATTCAATAGAAAATTGAATGAGAACGCCCTAATCACGCCTGGTTAATATAGTTGTATTCCTTACAAATGGGTTAAAGCACCAGTAATGAAACTATAGTACTAACCTAACCTGAAGAATAAATTTATTCATTCAGTTTATCTCCATCTTTTTTAATGGAGTAAACAAACGGTAGGACCTGATAGTCCTAACTTTCCCTGAATAAAATGAAATATCTTGTTTCGATTTTGAGATACTAAATTTTCTAAGAGATCTTGGTTTGATTTTAATATTTTATCGATACTTTTATAATAGGAATACCTGGAGACATCTAGATAAATATATTTACAAGCTGTTTTAAATAAAGTAATTCAGTATCTACGAGTATCTTGTAATTGAGTTAGGCATAAAATAAGATAAGAGTTAATCTCGACAAACATTTTTTGTACATCACTAATTCATACCTCCTCCATGTTAAAAGGAAGTTTAATATATTATTCTTTACCATAATTATTCTCCACTTTGAAAATATTTACCAATCTATTGGTTGTAAACAAAGATTAACGACTTTAAAAATTTTTAAATCTTGGAATTATATATATATATCATCTCTGGTGTTACCATTTGAAATTATGGAACTTTTAACTGTAGTATCATATATTTTCTTGAAAGGTTAGGATTCAAAAATTCAATATTGGCAATGCTTTTGTTATAATATATATATATATATATATATATATATATATATATATATATATATATATATATATCATCGTGGACATTTGAGGTTGAACCACGAAACAAAATTTCCTGTACAAATCACTGAAAATTTCTAATCAACAATAAACAGAGATCGATTTTTTTTTGCTTCATACAATTCACACCACACTTAGGAAATTTAATAACTGGGAAAGTAATAAAAACAATATTTCACTTCTCGATCAAAATAAAATCTTTTTCTGCAGATTCTTTTTGTATGGTAAGTTTTGTTTTCCTTCACATGAAACAAGACAATTTACTGTTGGTATACAGGAGAAAGCGAAGATAATTGCTTTAAACTAGTTAGCTAATTGTGAAGGAGTCAGCTTATTGACGTCACGTCTTGACGACCTCTTGAAGCGATGAAGAGACCGCAAGTAGGTTCTGGCGGTAAAGACGGCTCGGTGGTTAAGACAGGCATCAAGTGGTGTCGCTAATTCAATTACGCCCTTTCCCTTTCCTTCCTGCAAAGTTTACGTCTTAGTGTTAAGTTAATGTCGTCTATTAGTTGGTTCAACATTTCGACCCGATCTCTTGTCTCCTACGTTATGAATTTACTAGTGCCAGATTAGAGAGAACTCTTGTGTATGGAGACATCATTGTAGACGTGATTATGACGTACAGGTTACGAGAATGTCAAGATATCTTCTTCAAGACTGTTAATCTTGGCTTAGTTTTTGTTTGATTACTAAGCGATGTTTTATATGCATTTTCATTTATAAAACTACCTTGCAATTTAAATAATCCCCTTAATCACAAATAACAGGAAAAAAAACAAATTGATTGCAATATTTATTCCCTTAAATACACTTCAATAACATCATCAAACTTATCACAATAACCTCTCATGATGATAACCATGGTATTAACGAGTACTTCAGTGTATTGTAAGAGGATAAACTAAATAGTTATTGTTGAAATTACTGTATTTTTAGTTGTTTGTACCTGTAATTGCGGTTAAGGGAATTATTAATTAATATTGTACATTTTTCAATAATTTTCATTAAAGATTTTATTTTATATAATTTGTTAAATATAGTTTAACAGTTACTAGTTAAATAAAAACCGATAATTCTTTATCATAAATATAGACATAAGTACAACATAAAAGGAAATTTTGAGTGTAAGTAAATTTACGTAGAAATGAAGCAAAAACACTGTACATTTAACTCCAAAAATTATCGAATTTTCTTCACAAATGTAACTATAATTACATCAGCTTCAATGTCAAAATTGGGACGCTGGACCATTAATTTAGAACTGCAAAACTGGTATCATGACCCCAAAACACGTTTGGTATGACCATTCAAATACACACACACACACACACACACACACACACACACACACACACACACACACACACACACACACACACACACACACACACACACACACACACATCAAACATAAATATGGCTGTACTATTGTTACAGCAGTTGAAATTTTTGTCATGTTATTATTATTATTTTTTTAAAATCTTTATTTGTAGAAATATACTTTTTCCAACGTTTTTAGAAAATTCATGAGCTGAAATTCAAAGCTCAGTAAATTAATATTTTCAGAAATAATATCTCTCTCTTAAACGCCTTTGTGTTCAGCCCAAAAATCTTCATCCAATTACATCATTTTCTGTTTACACTCTAAGTATTAAGACGGTTATTAAGAAAATCAAATAATCACCAAACCGCAAAAACAAGAAACAAAACTAGGATTTTTTTAATTATAAGAGAATATTTGAGATCCTTGCTGTGCTTCTTGGACATTTGAAGAGAGTTATTGTTAAAACCGTAACAACGGTAATTTAACCGTAAAAATTTGAAAAAAAAATAATAACAATCTCTCTGGTAACCGAATTTTATTGAATTTAAGCTAGTTAACTCTCTTAAGCTAGTTTTACTATTTTGTGAATGTTTGTTCCTACAATAAATTCCCGGAGACGATATTCCAGAGTTTCTTCTTGTCTGTAGAACATTCCTTGCACAGCTTGGCTATTGAAGTCCTCGGTGATTAATAGATATTCGACGAGTTGTAGACTTTCCTGTAATAGACTTTCCTAGCTGTAGCATGTTGTATGACCTTCAAATAAACTATAATTACAGTATGTTTTGTCATCGTAATATAAAATTAATATAAATTTATTATTAAATGTATATAGTAATTGTTATAATGATAGTAAACTTAATAACGGTAAATAAACAAATCACCTATTCAATATATTCTCGTTGTACAAAGTAACCTGACATAGATGTATTTTTCACTCTATTTAAGATTATCTGAAAATATTCCTTGTATTAAGTGTTGTAAGATGAAACATTGTTGTGGGGTGGGGGGAGGTAGCGCCAGTTAGCGATAAGACTAGCTTAATATTCGGTATGCCGCGAATGCATCAGTCAAGCGTCGTATCACGCTGCGGGACTTGAGAAATGCTACTTAACTTTTCTAAAGTGGTTGCAGAGTCTTATCGCAACTTGATGGCAACTTTCTCCACAGATACGCCAGTCACAGTTACAATGAATCATCCCTCAACCCTCTTCAACCCTCTCTTGCTATCAGGGATGTTTTGCTGTTGTAAATCAAAAGTGACGAGTTTTAGTACTTCTACAATGATAACATCGACCGACCTCGCAACACTGGTTTCTTCATTATGTTTCTACTTTTGCTCGGTACAAGAAATATAATAAGGAATGTATTTTAAAAGTTTTTGTGTGTTATTGTTTATAAAATTTTATGTTTTAATCAGTTTTTGGGATTATTTATTAACAATTTTAACGTTTATTTATTAACTAAACATATGTGTAAATGCATTTACCTAATTTTAATTTTAATATTTCTATATATATAAATTAATTTCTATAATATTTCTATTTATAATTTTAATTTAACTTTTTTTACTATATGACAGAACAAGCAACTGTGGTTAATTGAACAAGAAAAGAAAATTGATAATCAAAAATTTAATTTTATGAATTTTTAAACTTTTAATTTTGAAATATGTCACTTACGGGAAACGTACGTTAAAAGTTTTCTGGAAAAAAATATATATAAATTACATTACATTAGGTTTAATTGAGGATTATGGTATTGAATTAGTTTAATATTAATTGCCATATAGTGAGTGTTAAAATGTTATAACTATTAAAGTTATAGTATTTATTTTTTACATTAAACATTGAATGAAGTTAAATACTAATGAATTTTATTTTTAAAATTTATTTAAATAACATAAAACAATACCTAAATAACTTAGGAAATTAAGAGAATTAATGTTCTTTGGCTCTAAAATTAAACGACTTTACATTCACTGTCCTTATGTTCTGAAGTTTCTCATTGTCTATTAAAGTATTCTGGAAACGCAGATTTATTTTAATATTTTAAAATTAATAGCTCATTGTCACTCAAGCTTAACATAATCTATATTTTCGATATAATTTTGTATTTTACGCTGTCCAGTAAAATCTCATCTACCTGCATATGGGTTTAGATGTCTTGCTTACTGGGTCGCATCACAAATATATTATTGTACTCAAACTTGTACTAACCTTTCTCAAGTTCACTTTAAATCAGCAAAAGGAAAATCTGCAAATTAGTCACTCTGTCAGAAAATTTCATGCCAGGAGAAAAAAAGTGAAAACCAAATATGGATATTGTGCTCAATTTTTTAATATGTTTGATACAGTTTCAATAAAAATGAAAATTGAGGCTTCCAACAAATATTAATAATTAATGGCGAAGTTTCATTCTCTTTTACATGAAGTATTGAGTCATAAATCATCACATTCTGTAATAAAAAGATATAGTGGCAAAACAGTTTGGAGTAATCTGTAATAAATGATTGTAAAATATTTTTAGAACTGTTAATTTTATCTTTGAACTTCACACATTAACTCGCAAAATCTATATATTCTGGGTAGTGACCAATAAGTTTATAGATTCTTTTGGAGCTTTCGTATTATATCATAATTTATAAAACATTACAGTCAATTTAGCGATAATATAAATTGTCTCTATTTGTTCTATTTGGTATTACCCAAAAATTAAAATTAAATTCTTAAGACACAACCAAAATAAGCCGACATACATTATTGTTTAATAGAAAAATCTCTGCAAACGATAACGCTCATTGCTCACGAACGACAGACAGATATAGTAAGTAGTAAAATCATTTTTATAATCATGATATTTTCAATATTCTACCAATACACAGAATGTAACGGGAAACCTTCACCGTACCTATTACAATACGTTTTATGACTGTTAAAAACTGTGATTCCCCTCTTTAAAGGGGGAATGAGAGGACATCTTAATTGTTTTAAATAGCAACCCTTATCTTGTAACATATCATGGGAAAGGTCTATTTAAAAGAAACATAATGACACATAGAAAAGGTATTTAAGACATCCGTTAAACCAAAACTACATGCCAAAAATATAACTGATAGGGCAAAACTTATACAATATCTTTTTTAATTAGGAGGATGTCCTATCATACCTGATTGCAATAAGTGCTCTCATTGTTGACCTTTAATAGGTTGGAAGTGAACTATCCGTATGTTATATTAAAAGGGTTTGAATTTTATTCAGTTGTATCAATACTTATTTTACACTCACTCTGTATAAAAAATTAAAACATTTAAAATTCTATTGGCTCTTTTTACTTTTATCCACTCAGGGCATTTATATTTTTATGCGTATACGCATAGGTGTATTGCACTCTGTAAATTGGGAGCACCAACATTATAATAAAATTATAGTTACTCGAAGTAGAGTTTACGATTTTAATAGAATTTTGTTAAAATATAATCATAAAATTAAAAATGAAATATATTGACAATTGAACTAAAATAAATATTCAATTATTGACAATTCATTTTCAGAGTGTTAAATTTTAAAATTGAAATTTACAGACTGAAGCTTACAAATCTACGTAACGTTTTCTTTTTAATTTTGTTAAAAACGTAACATTATTGACCTAAAATTAATCTATATTACAGTGAAAACTTCAGTTTGTAATTTATTAGGTCAATATAATTAATTAACCATGATCAACGTTTCTCAAAGTTTAAATAACAAATATTTTTTCTTAAAACTGATAGGAGTTTGTACGCGTTATTATTATTCATTTGTGACGTTACAGTAAGATCTAAATCTAAAACGACTGTACAACGTTTATAACTCAATAACTTTATATTATTTACAAGAAGATGATTGAAATAAAATACTGCAGGAGACTTAATTTTTCTTAAAGTTTACAAAATAATATAAAACAAATGAATTATTTCTATCATTTTCCATGACTTAAAAGCTTATTGAAGTAACAGGAGCACCTGGCATGTCGGAAACAATCATTGGCGGACATAACGGCATAGCTTTGGTTTCCAATATGTCTGAGTCTACGTGGCAAGCATGCCAACAACTCATATTCACATCTGAGAAGAACAAATTAAAAATCTCAACCCTCCTACTGTATTTTATTAAACATGCATGTGCCATAAAGTGGGAAACCAAGAAAGCTATTTCTTCTTATTTAAAGGGTTCTTCGCATCCCTTATCCTTTTATCCAATAAAAATATTCAAGAGGAAACTGAATGAGCACAAAAGATATCGATGTGCGATGTTTAAGTTTATACTATTTGTTTTCCACTTATAATATTATCGTGGAAAATTATATAGTTTAATCTGTAATCATTTGTCATTAATTACAAGATTGTGTGTATCTGTGTATGAAAATATATAATATATATGTTACCAGCCAAACCCTATTAAAGGACAAACTAGTTTAACCAATACTAAACTAGTTCTTGTACTAAAGTTAGAACCAAGATTTTTTGACAGCCAATATTTACCAAACTTTCATTTTAGTATTATTACTAGATATATATAATATATTCTAACCTAAACTATTTGTAACAATTCTTGTTAACACTAATCTAATGCACATTTTTTTATTACAAAAACTCCACGAATAGGTGAGATTATGTTATATATTCAAATAGACTCTTGAAATTATTCAGTTTAAAACCAATAATGGATTAATAATTAAAGTCAATAAATCGTGGTTCAAATTTTAGGACAAAATAGTTTGGCCTAGACAAAGTAGTTTGTCCTGAAATAGGGTTGTCCGGTAACATATACAGAGTGATAAATAAGTCATGATACACCTCGATATAATTTAAATGGATTGCTATATCAACGTAATACCTCTATTAGAACACTTTTTCTGGTGTTTAAGGCTGTTTTTCCCTTTTTTGAACGGAGGATAAAAGGGTTAACTTTCATTTTTTAAATTCCAATCCCTGTCTTGTGATATATCATTGGAAAAGTCTATACAATAGAAAAATAATCGCACCTCAGAAAGGTTTCTGGCAAAAGTTACATGAAAAAATTAGTTATAGAAATTATTTATATAGTTAGTACTAGAAACATTTTGGAGGTGCCATAAATTTTTGATTGCATAGACTTTTGCAATTATATGTCGCAAGATTGGGGTTTCCATTTAAAAATGAAAGTTGCCCCCTTTCCCTTCATTTTAAGAGGGTGGGGAAATCCCCATTAAACATCAGAAATAGTGTTATAATAGGTGTGGCAGAGGTTTTACATTGATGTAGCATTCCATTTAAGTTATGTCGAGATGGAACACGACTTATTTTTCACACTGTATAAGGTTCAAGAATGATAATACGTTATAGTTGTTTTCAAATAACTGAAAATTATTGTATATAAATTTTATATTTTAGCTGTTACTAAAACAAATTAGTGGGTTTTAAAATAAAAGTCTTATTTTAATTTTGTTTTTTTAAGTAATTCATTTTTTTTTTTTTATGAATAAAACGATTACATTCTATTGTTATGACATATTTCACATATTTTGTTTCTATTACCACAATACTAGTAATCTCTTTACTAAATAAATGTTTTACTTAGAAGGAAACCAAGTTTGCGATTGGGTCTACAGATCCTTACACCATTTTTTTTTCAAATAATGATTATTGGAAGATTACAATGAATGAGTGTAGAGGGTTTTATAGTGAAATGGTATTATCATATGGTACACAACACCCTACCAATGTCCCTAACCTAATCTAATCTATATTTCATACAAAAGTACGAGACAATCATCCTGCTCGGACAAGTCAATGCAGTTTATGGTAAGTAAGCCGTGGCTTATCGGAAAAGTGTGTATATTTGATGATGTGCTGATTGAGGCGGCGATACAATTGTCGGGACATGGTTTAAGCCGAAGCCAATGTCTACGCTCAATATTTAATGTTTCTATGAATGTCCAAGTGAGCTGCGCATACAATATTTATTGTCGCGCATACTTTCATAACTCGACAGTCTGGAGCAGTTCTTTCTTATCCCCTGTCTTGCTTTGGGTATATTTCCATTTAGACTAAAAATCTAAGGATTTGTTTTTTTCTTTGCTGATTTACGTAGATAGAAAGATGTATTTTGTATATTGTTTTAACAATAATGTGATAATTATAAGATTTTAAAAAATTACTTAGTTTTATTTCGACCTTCCCTTAATCAATGGACATTTTCAGTACATTTAGTGCTTTATCAACCCGTATCTTTGAATTAGCCTATGTTTTAATTGTGAACAAATTTCCTTCATTAAAATTAATTCCGCTGTTTTATTAAGATACATGAAAGTACACAGTTCAACTCTGAAAAAGTTATTGTCATTTTGTTTTTGAAGTAAAGTAAATCCCTCATTACATGATCCTATAGAGGGTAGCTACCTAATTCTTCCTTTTATTTTAATTTAACTTTATTTGAAATGTTCTATATTTGTATTCATATCTGACATGTACAATGTATCTGACATGTAATAAATATGTAAAATGTATGTAACGAGAAGACAATAAATTTCAATTCAATTACAAATTGTTATATTTGTGTTAATATGTCTATTGTAAAATCCAGCTAACAAATTTTTTGCCCGTGTAATTTTATAAATATTTTTTTTAATATTTCAAATACGATAACAAAATTATCAGTTTATTAGTTTTTATCTCGCTTAAATTTTACTTCCAATTTTTAAAGATTATTGTTTTAAATTATAACAAAAGTCTAACAAAATATCGTTTTTTGTGTTATTATTTTTTATTGTTTTCAACAATATAATGACATTTTCTTTCTATACAAAGGTTTTATACAATGGAGAGCGATATTTTAATTAAATTTAGCCTTTCCATATATTAAAAAGTTACGTCTTTGGTATAATCCGCTAAAATTGATTTAATATGAAAATTTTGGGTCTCACGAATCCTTCAATTTTATCAAAACGATTGCTGTTAGTTTCTGTTAGGTACTTGTTTTAATTTTTGATTGATATAGTATATTTATAGGGAATTGTGTTGATTAATCACAACAAATATTTGAAAACCCTATTTTAAAAATAATTATTTGAATTAAATTCATAACGTTATAATTGTTATAATTATATAATACTTTTCTTTAAATAGTTGTTAAAAATACGCTTTAACTATGTCTATTAATACACATTTTTATTTATCTTTTACATAAATTTTTCGATGGAGCTAAATGTTCGCGAGACATGAACTAGATTAAGTTTTACTATATTAAACTAACTTTTTAACTTATAATTGTAGATAAAACTTATATGCATGTACATAGCTTTAGCAAAAAAGGTTGGTTTAAGTTATAACGCAGATAAGATCTGAGAATTATACTTAGTAAAGAAGCTAACTTCATAACTTCAGCAGTTTGTTCTGTATTAAAACACAAAAATGATTTCTCAAATTACCTATAAAGGGCAATTCATTTATCGAATCAGATTAAGTATAATTTAGTTGATAAATGTTTAATCAGAAAAGGTCATTATCTAGCTTCGTTATTAGATTAAAAAGGATAATTACGTAGATAAGTTTTCGACTATATTTATCTCTTAACCTTTACAAGAGCAGGACCGAGTTACATTGGCTACAGAATCAAAATAACGACATTGTAGAAGTAAAGTTATTTTATTTAAAACGGTTACGACAATAACACTTAAGGACAACCTATTTAATAATTTAATTAGATTCATTTTGTTGACATAAGATAGCGTTTTAATTCTACGAATTTGTATAACTTGGAGTCCAACTTCTCAATCTTGAAATAATTTAGTTCTCTTATTAAATAATGTTTTCTTTAAGTATTTATTACTTTTATTTTCTATCAAAATGTCAACTCTTTCCACTCAAACTCAAACCTCAACTACATTTAGAGGTCCTACATTTTGTAAGTTGTAGACACTCATATTTCTTAACTAAAACATTTAGTTTTTTCGTTTCCACACCCTATATTAAAATATATAGGTGTATGTACGACCGGATGTTCAACTAAATTATGTTGTTTTATTATCTCTCTAGTCTGAATATTTGAATATCTACTAGCTACTATACTTGCAATTTTAAGTTTTTAAATCCTAAGTAATCTAGTTCTTTATAATGAAGCTCAATTTTTAAATGTATATTTTTTAATATGATTTAAAAGCGAAAAACCTTTCTCTCATTTTCATTTTGATATAAAGAAGAAGAAAATATACATATTCCTAGCTCTTGAATCCTCTAATCCAGGTTCGGAAGAACAAGAGTTGGTCAACAAAAACTTCATAGAATAGAAGAATGTGAGAGAGGGATCTAGCCCAAGACAAGATAAAAAAGTGTAGATTCAGCTATGTTTGTCTTGATTACCATACACAATAAATGAACCCTTGATTGATTATTTTTAACTTTGAATTCATTGTGTTAAAACAAAAGTGAACCTTTGATAACTGTTTCCCTTTAATAATATTATTATTTACCCCCAATTTATTGTGAAAATTATAATTACGATAATTTAAATGTTCTTAAAATTGTGGTATTGTAGCTACATAATATTATTTTAAAATTATATTTATTTATGCTTTGTTATATTTTTTTAGATTATATTAATAATTAATGTAGTCACACGTTTTCATCATTTGTTGATAATCTTTCTGTTAAACTTCATGTAAAATTTGACTGTAAGTGGGATTTAGACGTAGATCTTAAAATTTATTGAAACAACATTAATTTACAATATTTTTGTAAAGAAATCTTTCAATTTAATACAAATTGTACGACAAAAGTAATATTAGAAACACATCCCCACACGATGGAGAATTGCAATATTGACTTGTTTAGGAAGGATATTGTATTCCAATCATAAACTAGTCAAGATGGGGGATGGAGGTGAGGGTTGGGGTGATTGTTTTATCTGAATGCTATAAAGAAAGACGGCGGTTTGATCGAGTACTCGGGACGAGGTCTGGCTCAAGGACATTAAGAAGTATTGCACATTCCTTCAGATATTGTTATTGCCACATAACATTTGTTACACTGTTTTTCAACATCCCTAATGGAACAAGCGAATAATCTTATTGCAAATTCAATATTACATTTATTACTTTTAGTATCCGACATCATTTCATTTTTATACGTTTGTGAATTTTACATAGGAGGGAACGATTCTCAAGTATAAAAAAATATAATGAAGCGTCCTCAATAGTAGATAATTTTTTCAATACATTAAAATTTTTATTTTGTCTACGAGATATATTATTTGAGAATAGATCTTCACTATAATCTACACTATAAAACATATTTCAAAATAATTATTGTCAAAATTAAATATTATGCATTATTTTTGTAAACATAAAATTGAGAATAAATGCTACAGATAAACGAGTAATAATGCTCCTGGTGTTGTGTAGGACATCCAAAGACATCCTCACTGAATCGCTACTATATTTGACAAGTTACTCGCTCAGCATTTTTTTACAGCATGACTTAAACATATAACAATAGAGTGTATTTTTTTGGTTTGTGACTCTGGTGGTCTAAATTAGATATTTTTGTAGTCCAATCATACATTCACACGCTATATATACCCTGCTCCGATACCCACACAATCGTGTTAGTATACCATAAGGGCTATCTATTTAGTGTCACATCATATAGTGTTTGTTTACAGATAATGAGATTTTTTTATAGAGAATAATAAGAATTACTAAAATGCAAGTAATTGGTAATATTATTACATGACTAGTAAGTAACCACCAATAGTTATATAGGGTCATATAGATCACTAGAGCACTTTAGTGATTATACAATGAAAGGAAATTCCCCAAATCTACAATAAAACACAAAGACTGTATAGTTAGGTTTATTCTACCTTAAGCACATTTGAACAGCACTACTATCATCTTCAGAGGTAGAATAGACACTGAAGATGATAGAAGTGCTATTGAAATGTACGTAAGGTAGAATAACTTAACTCGTCTTTGTGTTTTGGTGTTTTATTGTGATTTTGGGGAATTTCTTTTATTATACAGAGTGTTCCAAAACTTTAGGAGTCTATTCCTCACTTCAAGAACAATGGAAAAGATTATAGACACATATTTTCTAAAATAAATAGTTTTCTATCTAGACGCCATTTTATGTTTTCATCAAAAAACATTCATGTGTTTTTAACGGTAAATATTATGGAGTTTAAATTTTTCAAATTGGTTATTTATAGCACTAAGTAATATGCAAAATTTTACTCCACATCATTTACGGTTAAAAAGATTTTTTTTTATGTTAAAAACACAAAATGGTGGTTAGATACAAAACTATGCATTGTAGTAAACGGATTTATAAACTTTTTTATAGGTTTTGATTTGAGGAATAAGCTGCTGAAGTTTTGGAAACAAACATTGTATACTGCAAATTATTGTTGTATGTTTTTCGAACCTGTAATTTCAGTAGCCTACACCCTACGTGTTTTAAAATATACAAACTGAATGAACCTATCATCGTTCGTCATTGTTATACGCGCGCGATCGTGTGTGTGTGTGTGTGTGTGTGTGTGTGTGTACGGGTGTTTGTGTATTTATAATAATCTAACCTCAATTGATACGGTAGACAATATTCTAATCTTTGACCGAATACATTAATTTACACATGTTATTGAATTCTGTGTTACTATAAATAAAATGATTTGATTGTAAATCACCATTACTGTATATAATGATTCGAATAATTAAAAACAAAGCAGAAATAAGATGCAAACTATAAATAAAAATTGGACCAAACACATTCCAACTATACATCTTAAATTTTTTTTTTAAATATATTAGTTTTGTTATATATTTATTTTACACATTAAGTTATTCTATTATTTCTAAATGAAAACCATCTATCTGTGTTAATGCTACAAAGTGTCCGTTGTAAAAATGTATAACGTATAAAATATTTAATTTAATGTATAAAATGGACACATATTATAAACATATTTCAAACATCAACTAAACATTTAAAAATGTAAAAAGTCGAAACATTTACACAAAGATTATTTTGTTCAAATATAGCTCACGGGTGTCCTAGTATAGCTTTAAACGTTTATAACATTTGACATCGTAGAGATGGTGTTGCTCTTCTGTAGAAAAATAACATAAGAACCAAACATTGTTTGTAGAAAATGGCGTAACCTAAATTACCCAATCGTTCTTATAGAAATTGCCTAATTTTTGAAGTTTACTTAAAATATCAATTAAACAGTAATATACCAAATAGTTGATTATTTCTTAACCAATTTGTAAATTTCACCACAGTGTTTATAGGAAAATTTGCTGTTCCTGTTGTCTCTGATTGTACAATCTGGCAACGCTGGATCAGTTCTTGATTTGGTGACAGATAGAAATTGAGTTGTGACACTCTTTTCTCTACTTTATAGTAGTGTTGGGATAATCGAATAGCTTTAATAATTAATTAAATGCTATTATAACTGAAACAATTATACGAATAGTATTAATATATTATACTTGAATAGTATTATAATATACTAATATTATACTTGAAAAATATTAACTCATTTAATACACTATATCGTAACTGACTATTCGGATAAAATATTCTAATATTTAAAAGTGAATTGTTGACTAATGACTATATTGCATTAATAAATGCAGCCAACAGTAATTTTCATTACTTCTGGATTATAAATATTCCTAAGAATCAAAATATACAACCTGCAGTGAAATACATATTAAAATAAAAAGAGATGTAACAGTAAAATCATTGTATTAATGGGTTCGAGGTGAAACTGTCCCTCTGCTAATAAAGAGCAATTCACAGCCCTTGGAAATTCTTGGAAATTTGTCTGGAATATCCTTTTCCCACCCACTTTCTTCCGACCTGTTTATGTTACACTAAATGTTGTAATTTATAATATTGTAAAAATCCACTTGATAGTGATAAATAAATCAAATGAATAACTACATCCTCCTGCAAGTATGTATTCGAATATTTAACATTTAATAAAATGCATTTGAATATAAATCAAATGAGTTCGGATACTCTCGAATAAAAAGGAAACGTTTAAACGACTAATCGAACATTTTCGAAATTATCGAATGCTCTAATGAAAGTGAACTATTAGAACAAGCGAATAAATACTTTATAGAATTATTTACAGTCTATATGCTAAATGTAAAATTTATTAGGTGACAATTTTTGACGAATGAGAACACTGTGACCACATACATAAAAGTGTTAATTTTAATGTAATAGGAAGTAAGTGGTAAATACAAATGGCAAAGTTTCTAATCATGGTTCCGTTCTTGGGCCATAGCTTTATATATATATATATATATATATATATATATATATATATATATATATATATATATATATATATATGATCTACCATGTAATGTACCATGTAACATGTATGTTCCTTCATACGTGTTGTCTTTGCCGATGACACCACCTTCATTAATAATTGTAGTAATTCGAAAACACATAATTTAGTTCCTGATGATGGTTTGAGAAAAGCAAAAATTTGGTTTAACAATTTATTTTTGAACGAAAATAAGACTCAGAAAATTACTTTTTCAATAAGTAATGGTTTCAGAGTTAGAGTTAACCTCTTAGTTATTCACATTGATTCGAATCTTAAATGGCATTATCATAAAGAGGAACTGAGTAAAAAATTATCGAGAATTATTTTCTTAGTTAGAATAATAAACTCTAAGTTGCCCATTAAATAAATAAAAACTATATACTTTGCACATTTTCAAAGCATAATTATATATGGCCTCTACCTTTGCGGCAATAGCAGTAATGTCGCTGTTATACTGAAGGTTACTGTCAAAAGCGAGAAGTGAGGTTACTTAATTCTGGTTACAGACGATAATGTCGGCCAATTTTTATAAAGTTGGAAATTATGACTGTGATAAACTTATACTTTTTAATTTGTTTAAGGCTAAGGAAATGGACTTATGTTATAGATTACAGCACATAGCTATAATACCAGAAATAACTGTTTCATTGATGTTCCCTACTGTAGACTTAACATATCTACGAACAATTATTATATCTTGGGAGTAAGATTTTTTAATAAACTACCAGTTAATTAAACGATTTACCTCTCAAAATATTTAAAAACTAAATTGTATAAATGGTTTGTTAATAACCCACTGTATAGTGTGCCTAACGATAGTAATATAAAATCCATGTACTACTAATATTAAATAAAATATATGCATTTTATGAATTCTACAATTTTCTATTTGTACAAATGAATTTATCGGTACAAATTTTGTGATGGATGATGAATGGAATTATCTTATCAGACTCATATTAAATTTCACAATTGTTTGTTAATATTCTGACAATGTCTATAGTATGTTTTTTTCATATTTAATTACTATAAAGAAATATCAATATTTGTTATGTTTCTAGGTTTTGTGTTGGCGACCGTTTCTATTTATGTGAAAACAAAATACTCTGTGAATACGACTACGAAGAAAGGCTTGTATTTGCCAACATGGCGTACAACCCGCCTAGCATTGCTCAGCTCAAGAGGCATACTAGTCATTTACCGGTAAATATACATTTTGATTTGTATTATAGATAGTTGTTACAATGTCAATCTTATTGAAGGTCAAATGGACGTCTCAAATACCCGCAAGTTTGCGTTTAAGCTTATGTAGAAGTGACAACAAGTTAATTGTACCTCGTAAAATTTATTTTACTTCCACTACTATTGAGAATTGTATCTGTACAAATCGTTGATATGAACAGGATTAGTTTTCACAAAACGTACAAATAAATGTTTTACTTATATAATTAATTATTTACCAAACTTACTTAATTTTCTTTATAGAATGTACTTTTTTATTTATCATAAAGTAGATGATTGAAAAAGAACACAAAACTAAAAGATCGAGATTTGAAACGATTTGCTATTTTAAAGATGCAAGACTGGAAGATCACTTGACAAATTTTCGAAGTTTGTTGTATTTCTATGCTAAATCTATATTGGAAAAACCTTTACATTTTACTTCCAAACTGGTATTTAAGAACATTTAATTTGTGAGTGATGTTTGTAAGTCTCCAGTTAGAAGTTTAGTATTAGTCTTCCCATTTTGAGGTTTATTCTACATAGTTTGATAATTTTTTAGATTAAGTCCATAAGTATAAACATACACCTATCGTACATGTGTCGTGAAAGTTTTGTATTTTTATGCATCTCCATATCTACATTAAATATCCTGTATCCATGTCTGGACCGTTGTTAAATATACTTTTTTTTCATAAAATAACCTTTTCTTTAACAAAATTATTCGATTTACAATTTATATTATATGATCACTTTTCAACCGTTTTTAAATATGCAACCTTTTTTTACAAAATCAGACCAAAGCACCTCGACCGATGTACAATCACTTTTTAAACTCTTGAAGTTTATTTGAGTAGGAGAAGAATACTATATTATTTTTCATTGTAAGAAAGGAAAGTCGTTTGGAAAACAGGTTTTAAAATATTTCACAAACTTTCTTCAGATTGGTGACGAAACAATTCACGTTTTAAGAAATATTTTAAAATACTAATTTTTCTGCAAAAAAAATATATTGTATTCGATATCTTATATTTTCATGTCGTATAAACGTCCCAAGTGTTCAATAAATGGGTAGACATAGAGTTGAAAATTGTTAAAAAGCACGGATGTCTAAAACACACACTCTTACACATCCAAACAAACACAAACCTCGCGTGCAGCATACAAAGACGCAAAAAACCAAAACTACCAACCAAATTAAAAAGCCTTTGTTTTCTCCAAGAAATTCAGCTAAAGTGCAAAGACTTTATTAAGGATAATAGTTATCAAAGATTCTTTGATTTCGTGATCGATTGGAGGCTATTAATTTAAGGACCCAATAAATTACCTACACATTATTGAAGCTATTACCTATTTTTAGACAGCAGATATTTTACTAAGGAAATTCTATTGTGATATTTAATAAACGTTGTACAGAATTGAAAGAATCAATACAATAACAATGGATGAAAACAGTTACATGATTTCCATACTTGAAATTTATATAAGTTGGAAACTCAAATATATAGGCTACTACAGGAAGCCACCCATGTTACCAGTAGGCTTGATTCTGGTCTACTATTTGAAGAAATCTACTTATGGCACAAGTGAAAACTCGTTTCACTCAATTAACTACTTCGTTATTTTTAAATCATGATCTTCTATCTCTACTAAATTGGATCCACGTCTAAAATAAAACTTGCCACGTTTTGTTGACACGTGGTCGGACGCAAATTCCTATTAATTTGTTTATCAAGATGTTTGACCACCTTGACCCTGGTACAGAGCACAAAACTACAAACAATGAGTACAAACGAATGTAGGATAAACCGTTAAGAATAAACAACCTAAACATGTTTTACAATTACAGTTGAAAGGTCTAAAGAATTGTTTTCTACTTTTTACATCCGTTGACAGTTGCTCTACTGAAGTAGATCCACAGGTGAAAAGTCTATATAGCATGAAAGTCCAGTGTTTCATAGTGTCTATATTTGAATGCGTGAATAAAGTCTTACTAATTAAATTTATAACTGCACAAGAATTTATTTAGTTTACTTAATATACTTTATGTAAAACTGTATATCCCTTACACATCTTTATTCTCTTCTACACCTCTTTGTATTGTACCAACAAGCTATAACTTACTACTCTTAAATTATACATCAATTTCGCCACGTTCCTTCTATAGCAAATAAATTTCCATCATTTTCGTTGATTTATTAAGTAGCTTTTATTAATTGGATGAAGCATTGCCTGACAATAAAATGTGTACTACATCTTATTTACAATTAGACTTTCTTGTTGTGAGATTTTCTGCAGGTAGACTTATTGACCTAAAACAGTTTCAAATGACTGATATTTTTTAATCTAATCATCTTCATTCTTGAATAACAAACATATTCATACATAATTAAATTCGAAAAAAAAATTCTGGAAAGTAGACACTTTATTTTAATTACTATTGTTTTTTTTTAATTTTTTTTATTGTAGGGCACGAGGTAAAAGTTATTCATATTTTCAGAGCTTATAGGTAAATAATTACACTGTAAAACGAATTAAAATACTACAAATTTGAAATCTAATGAACGAACAAACTTTTTTTTACAAATTAACTTGTGTTGCTGTTGTACTAACCTAAATTCTTTTGGAAATTATTTAATAAGATCAATGTACTATTTCATTAAATACCTTTATATACACTTTAAAAATCACGTTTAATTAACACAAATATTATTACAAAAATAATTTTTGAAAATTATTGATATCTTTTTAAAATAGCTACTATTCTTTCGCTTCATGGAAACTGTTTAATATTATTCGGAGTAAAAAAAACTGTGATTGTATGAAAATCTACAAATTACATAACGATATACAGAACTAAATTAATGGAATATTTTAAGCTAAAGACTAATTACATATCAAATATTAAATTAAATTTCTACGATTATTTATTATAATTTTTTTAAATCACCTAGTTAACAACACATTTAATTTTTATTAATTATTTGTACCGTAAAAACTAGCCTCACTAATTCAATTAATTAAAGTATAAAATCTATTTATTATGGACAAAACGTAATATGTAATTAAACTGTAAAAAAGTAATTCATTCTGTGAAATCGTAAAAATAGAAGAAACGGCAATAGAGGTTATAAACAGAGTTACTACGGCCTTCTTGATTACGTCGTTTATCGAAACTACCGTAAAAACATCAGTGAAAGTCGTTTATCAATACAGGAAAAGTTTCCCCGGAGATTCAGAATCAAGAGATCTTGATCCGATTGAGTTTACGACAGCCATTACTAAGTCTCCAGAATCTTGAGTAGTTTGCATTACTTGTGTATAATTGTGAGGCAAATAACTGGTGGGAGGGGGGGATGTTTCCTTAACGAGGCACTGATAAGCTTCTCTTGTTAGCTGTACATGAAGACCTTTCCATTCCGATTGTTTAACCCTTATCGCTTCGCTCGATCTGTCTCTGTCTATAATTCACCTCCCATCCTTTCTACATCTCTACACTATTCTGCCATCTCTAAATATATCCAAAATATACGGTTGTAAATACAAACACATAATTACGGAAACAAAGCGCTACGGTATTTCCGTGAGAAGAATAATCAAAGATAAAATGAAACATCGTTGTGAGATCTTCTTTAAGTTATCGATGTATTTTATTTTACTCAATACCAGAATAAATAAAAAGAACAAATTGATGAGCCATCGTGGTACTTACCCAGCCCCAATTTACAATGTAATACAAGTAGATCCTCTAAATTTATTATTCAAAAGTTGGTTACTTGGAGGTAGATCACGAGGTCTTACCAATAGGATAAGTTTGTTTAAACAGTTGTTAAATAGGTTTTCTGAACCACGAAATTGTGTACATGACTACATTGTTGACATCAACTAGGCCCTGATAAAAAGTCTTCACTCATTCCTCGGCCCATGCTGAACTCCACTTGTCGGTGACACGGCCTTCGTAATTATACAAATATCACATTTTATTTGGAGGTCAGAGATCAAAATTACTGCTTTGACAATAATTTCGCTATATGTCATCTAGAGATGCAAGGTTGGTACCATTACTTACAGAATTGAAATCGGCAAACTTGAATTTATTTTTTAATGTTTTATAAGTTAAAACATACTGTTTTAAATATTACATCTGCATATCGCAATATATTTGTATTTAATTTTACATTTACATTAGACGCTCTCCACGTTCGTTAATATACTCAAAATAATCTCTTTTATTTAGTAGCATTAATTCTATTGGGTATTATATTTATAATTACTATAGAGTGTAAAACACTATAAAACCCCATGAACAAACACTATGAACGTTTTAAATGCTATAGAATTTTTGATTTACTGTTAAATCTTAATAAAATTACTTAAAGGAAACAAACAAATGAAAAATTAAGTAGATATTAATTTATAATTGTACATCCGTATTTTTTGTACTATCAAAACTAACCTCTTTATTTCAATAAATTTAATTACGATAAATATTAATTCATTAAGGAAAATAAAAAAACCATAATGAGAATAAAACACAAAGGTAATCCATTTTGTGAACTCACTTTTTATAACCTTAAGAAGGCTGTCATAAGATTATAATAAGATTGCCATAAGAAAGGCTAAAAGATTTTTCATAATTTCTTCGTTAATACCAAAACCATAAAAATATTAGACAAGTTAATAATTATTTGAAACCTTTCCCCAGAGGTCCAAAATAAAGACATCTTAATCAGCTTGAGTTAACGACAGCCATTACAAACTCTCAAGTATTTTGAATAGTTTTGTTTTGCATTACTTGGATATAATTGTGAGACAAACCACTGATGAGGGGGGGGGCTTTATTCTTAAGAGGCACTGATAAGCTTCTTTTGTTAACTGTACATAAAGACATCCCAATTGCAATTGTTTAAACCCTTATCGCTTCGCTCGATCTGTCTCCGGCTATAATTCACCTCCCTTTCTTTCTACGCAACTTTACTACGATATTCTCTCATCTCTAAACATCCTCTTTATTATACACGTAATATATGCGTTGAGAATACAAACAAGTAATTATATAAGCAAACCGGCATGGGCCAAGAAGAGTGTAGTACTTAGAACATTATAATTTTATAGATTTAGAAGATTCAGAACGAAATACCATTACTATTTTTAAAATTTTATTTAAGAGAATATAAAATAGAATTTTTTTATATTTTAATTTTATACAAGAATCCATTACAATCATTTGGTAAGCGTAGGTTTCAAATTTTGTGCAAAAACGTTTGGAAGAATTAAACATTTCAATCTAGTTATATGGTGAATGCATGTGTCAATTTACGTCTAAAGCGTATAAGAACAGAATTAAGATATTGTTTAGTGTAATATACAACACGCTGTAATAAAATTGTGTAAGATCGTGGAATGAATTTAAAATCTATATCCAGTTTGAAGGAAAATGAAAGGATCGGTTGTATTATTTTTCAACGTACGAACAATGAAAACTGTGATTATATAACACTTGGCAAGAAAAAGTATATATATATATATATATATATATATATATATATATATATATATGTATATATATATATATAATTTTCAGATAATAATTGCAGAATTCTTTAATCAATAGATTTTAAAATTTCATGGACATCGTATAGTAATCATCATTAAAAGTTTTCCTTAACTTTAATTTGTCTTCTTGGCAAACAAACAATGAGTTGCTTTTAGAAACTATAAAAGCCCGAATCTATTTTTTTCATAAATTATTTAATAAAAGTTTTATATTAAACTAAATTTCCTAAAAATAAAGTTAATCATACATAAACAATTATTTTAAATGAGAAAACATTCTCGAAATTAATCAATTGAAATGTACAACAATTAATAGCAAAACACAAGACACAATAAGCGTAGTTAGCACGCATCGCGAGTTAGGAAAGTTGAGCAGCTGTTGAGGAGTTATTCCAGACTAAATTATTCACTGGAAATAAACTGAGAATAACTTAAGATTTATAATCTCAGGAGGGAGTTTTCCTTACAAGCAAGTAAGCCCTCTTTCATGCAAGTCAAATGTGACAAGAGCAGGTGTATTTAAAACAAAGTTGACGTATCCCACCTCTACATAATTAACACTATAGATAACACAATTCAATCAAAGCAGTATCTCTCTGAAATAGTTAACTATCATGTGCCTACAATGGCAGCTATCTAGACAATACCTTACTGTTACGTTTCTAGTCAACTCGGTTATTTCCCTGCTCTCAATCGTATCATTCTCTCTCTCACTTTAAATGTAATCCTGAATCACACCAAGGGTTACTTCGCTCAATTCAATTGGATCTGAAACCGTCTTGTTACAATTCTTACAAATTAGCAGATATCACAACTTGTTGTTCGTACTACAAACGTTTTCAAAATATTTAACTAGAGTCGTTATAAACAGTTTAAAATTGATTGTTACATAAATCGTTACTTTAAAAAATACCAATTATGTCACGTCCCACTTTAATCTTAAATGTAAAAATTATAGACATTAAAGCAATGAATTATTAGAAAATTATTTTAGAAAATATTGTGGTATGTTACCAATAGATTTTAAAACTTACAGATCACTGGTATATTAATCAACTATTTTTTCCATATCTCTGTTTTTATTATTGATTGATGTAAATTAATTAAGAAATAATTAGTATTTTGAGATCATTGTAAGCAAAAGTATAACTGGTGTAAGCCAAAGCCCCATTATACTCGAATACGTTCTCCGGCAGTATACTGTACTGTAGAAAAGCAATAAAAGATGTTATAATTTCTTAATGGATATTACAATTTACTTTTTGCGTAGATTACCGAGCATTTAATAATTTAATAAATACGAATATTTTTAACAGAAAGCTTATCTCTTATAAAATTTATATTACATACATTGTCCAAATATGTGCAACTTTTATGAATGAAAGAATGAAGAGAATCCAATACTTTTGTAGAGGACTAGGTACATTTCAGCAGCAGGAAAAACATTACAATTATTTTACTAACATTAAAATAATCTTCGTTAACTTCAAAAATGATTTCATAAGATAAAACTTTCCACGTAGTTAGTGGAAAATAATAACCTCTTCGATGACAAGTTTATTGGTGTTTTAAACATAAAAGTTTAATGGGTTGAAGTAAGTGAA
Source organism: Aphrophora alni (assembly GCA_963513935.1). Taxonomy (NCBI): domain Eukaryota; kingdom Metazoa; phylum Arthropoda; class Insecta; order Hemiptera; family Aphrophoridae; genus Aphrophora; species Aphrophora alni. Next base: position 31,283,825 of record OY740766.1, read on the forward strand.
TGTATACTGTAGAGCTAAGATATTGTTATTAGTGCAAAAGTATACATACATAATAATTTAGAAGTAACTACAACACTGATTAAAGTTCACATAATTTTTCCTCAGAGTAATAACAATATCCACAGACTAACACGATAAGGGTTGCCAGTGCCTTCCATTTAATAATCTCAGGAACATGAACGTGTTAAATAGACTAAAATGGCACTGGCGTTGTATCGTCTTATCAAACAGGCACACTGTGGATTATCCTCAAGGCGTTTACACAATTATCGACTTAATCTCGGACGATAAGAACGTTCCTTGTGTGCAAACAGGATCAGGATGTCATGTAAGGACAACATTCTGTACCGTACGATGTTCAACTAGAATCCTTAATCCTTGAATAAACGATTTTAAGACATCTAGGGATGCCTGAGGAGTCGAGAACTCAGAGTATAAGATTGGGGATTATAATAATTTAAATGTTTACTAGGTTTATGTCTTAAAAGAAATTCAACTGGAAATAATTTCAGACCTAATAAAGTTTTTAATATATCATAAGTATATTAAAACAAAATCGTGAACAAAAGTAATAGACACATTTCTCATTGTTTTATTCGTGTTTGTTTATCTATCGAATAATTATGAATTGATTTGTTTAAACTGGGTAGATGGTTTTTAGTTAACGAATATTAATAAATGTATTCAATATTGTACAACAAAAAATTTAATATTGCTTTAACTCCTAGCTCTAAATACAAAATATTAAAAGAAAATAAAAATATTGTTTTATTAAAACTTTTATCTCTCCCTTCACCAAGTAATTGTGATGCCAAAAAATGTGCGATTTTACTACTTCAGTAAACGTACTAAATATAATATCTTCTGTCTGCATATATATTTTTTTCTATTTTTTTAAAAATACTGAAGCATTTTAAAGACGTCATGAATACAAAATTATTAATTCGGTATCTGGAACAATTTTATTTTATTTGTATAGCTCATGAAAAAAAGTCCAAATTATATTTTAAGGAAGAAGTATTTTTAGGTTTAAAATTATTTATCATTAATATATAAATTAATGTTGAGCTTGACTTGTGAGATATTGTTAGATAGAATAAAACTCGAACACAAATTCTCAAAATAATATTTAAAATCAAACAAAATCTCATAAAAATCAGTTTTAAATAGTTTTACTTTTTTATCTCAAGCAAAGATCCAAATCAATACAAATTGATTGATAATATTGAAGTGAACAAGATCCGGAAAAATATAAAAATAACAACAACTAGCATAACATGTTTTAATTTATAAACTGTAAAATAGAAATTTAGCACGAGACAAGAAAGTTGAGGTCTACGATTCAATCAAGAATTAATTTCATAAACGGGTATTTTTGTTGTTGACACAATCTTTTCGTTTTTTAACATCTATCTTCTTACTTCTTTTATTATTAATATTTTCTTATATTATTGCGTTTATATTGAAGAAAGTTCAACAATCGCGAAGAATTGATTTCAAGTGTTCTGTAGTAGAAACAAAACTCGAAATACTCATTGGCTCTCAAAATCTACATTTTTCGAAAGCAGCCTTAAAATAAATTTAGATCAAATAAGCCTTTCTGAAACAAATCAAAACTTGTTGACCATTATTACACAGAATATTTTAAATTAAGAAAACTGATAAAGAACTAAAAATATAACATCGACGCCAAGTATAAAATATTACGAAAGCAAAAAAGATGAAATCTAATAGTTCAGTTTGGGATATAAAGTAAGATTGTCACAGTTTAAGCGTTCGAAATATCGGTCACAAAAAAATTAAAATTTCTCTAAATCGGCTCTAACGATTTGGTAATTTTGTTTTTTAATCATGGGCCTAAAAACATGATAGGTATTTATTAAGCGTTCGAAATATCGGTCACAAAAAAATTAAAATTTCTCTAAATCGGCTCTAACGATTTGGTAATTTTGTTTTTTAATCATGGGCCTAAAAACATGATAGGTATTTATAGCTCTCGGCAAAAATTGAGAGGTTAGAGAAATTGGTAAAAAAGAGAATCTTAGATACTGTTAAAATGATTATTTGTTTCCGTTTTCAATGTTCGCTATATCAAGTTTAATAAAATATTGATGAAATCAGAATTTATTAACACAAACCAAAAGAAAACTACTTCGGATATCGAGTAATTAGTAAAATAAAAACATTAATAAAAGTATATTAATTTTTTTATAAACTTTTGTGCATACACTTCTTACAGTCAGTATGTGTTACATTAACAATCATGAATAACAACAAAACGTATTGTACACAATAAACCCACTAATTAATTAATTTAATTTTGCTGTTTATCAAATAGTGAATTTCTCTCGGCATCACATGATGTAAAATATTAAATTACATTATACCTTTCGTTCCATTATTGTTTCTAGAAAACATTTAAGGAGAATAATGTAAGATAACTGAACTAAAATTGAATCAGCTCAGTATAAAATTACTTCAGTCATAATTAACCAACAAAACAGATAATGTGAGATTCTTTACATTGTAGCAGTTAAAAGTTAAAATGGCTAAAATTAGTTCAAAACAGAAGAGGGAGGCAAGGTAACAAATTGAATGGGAACAGAAGCACATGGTTCACGATGTTCACGAAGTTTATCAGGCCATTATCCGAACTCATGTCTCTTCAATTACGTCTTTCTGTCTTTGTTTCTGTTTTGCAACAAAGATATGGTTTTCAATAATGGCTTATAGAAAAGTTGGGCCATACATATTAGTTCTTTTCATCTCCAATAACTTGACGTTTTCTTCTTGTGAATATATTTTCAAAGGTAACATTTGCCGCGGGAAGTATTTAGGTGCTTACAAAAACTTTAACTCGTAAACTCTTCCTACGATTTTTAACAAATTTAGTTGTAGATGGAACCATTAAAAAAATATTTTGTCATCACTGTAAAATATCCTCAAAATTGGGTTAGAATTTCTAATACCTAATGAAATTCAGGGATTCAGGGATTCAAGTATATAAAATACAGAAAAAATAATTTTGTATAGTTTTTAATCAATTGTGCGCTTGCGCATATAGGTGGGAGATTTTTGTATGGTTATTTCCAAACACTGTACGAGTATATAAAATTTACTTTACATAAATTTGACAAACAAATTTCCGATGATTTTAAAATTTAGCAGTAGTTAAAAATCATGTTCAAAATTCAATTATCATTTTTTGGGCGTAAAACTACCAATATTAGCTCAATCTATGTATCTAAACCATCTGTATTTAATGATGACCTAATTTTCTTTCTAGATATTTAATGAAAACAAAATAGCTTAAAATCACTATTTATCCCCTCACTCGTACAGTTAAAAACAAAGAAATCAGTAACAGACTGTACAGAAATCAGAATTGAAGATTACTTTAAATAAATTTTGACTGTTAATTAATTGTATATTTTCATTACTTGAAAAAGAGTATAAATTTCAAAATGGTGGTCGCATTGAACAGTTTTCGGAACTATCTTCTCACTCTTGTAAAATTAACAATAGGCCTACTTGTGGAAAGTTCAATCATCAAATGAAAGGAGAACACAATTAATGATCAACAAGACAAAGTTTCAACGACTTAGTCATCATCTTCAGTTGTTTCAACTAAACCAGCTTTGTACAACCGATTCATAAGCGCCTGACCACAGCCTTGAGCATATAACATCAGAAAAGCAATGCTTTTACCATATAATCAATTAAATTATATTTTAGCAAAGCTGAACATATTTAACAATACAAAAATCACATATCGTTATTACTTGTAGTATTTTCTTTTTTTTTAATATTAACTAAAACTATTGTTCTTATCCAAGTCATAATTAATTATTGATTTTCAAAATTATACTAGCCGTATAGACGGTAAAATAGAAAAGAAACCAAATTGGACGTGAGGACTACCTAAAACCAAAAATTATCCTCAAAATTAATCGTAAATTTTAATAAGTATTAAACATATTTGTCCTGTTGTAGCGTTACCCAAAACATACATTTAGCAAAACGTCATAAATCAAAATGTAAATCCTTATCGAAAGTACTCTCTTAATTACTTTCAATTTTCATTGAATTTGACTTAAATTTATTCACAAAGAACTTAAAATAACTTTCCAAAAATTAGGACTGGAAAGCAAAGGAGCCTTGGGTTACAACCAAATGACTGAATCCGTTTTTCCCCTAATTTGGGAGGTAGGAATTTTGAAATTTAGTAGAATATCTCCTAAAGTAGGATTATTATTATTTAAAACATAAAGGTAGGTACTATAAGAAATAAGTAGGCCTATTTTCCGTAACTGGGCTTTAAAATTTTGACGAATTTTCCTAGACTCTTTTATATAACTAATTACAAACAAAAACTAATTTTAATCGCATTCAATAACAATTCAATTTCAACCAATTACGACTTAACTTAATGAGAGTAATGATGATTGGATGTGATTAACACAAAAAAATTTTAAAATATAAAACTAAATATATTTAAATAAATTTCTATTTGTGGAGATAATAATTTGTGATTATTATACAGTAAATTCCGTAAACCGCTGTTTATAACGCTAATATGTACTAACGACAATTATAAATATAATTTACATGAGAGATACATGTATTAATTGTACTGATAAAATCGAAATTTTTTAGATAGCGTCCATTACACAATAAATTCATTCAGAATCCTTATATAACCAATTATGAAGTGTAAGTAGGCTATGTAGTTTGTAGATTTTCAAATTTTATATAAACATTCCTTTAGATTAGTTGATGATTTCGAATGTGAATATATATTTTATTCATGGATGCTGAAAGCTCCAACGTTGCTTTGAACTTATAAACTCTCAGCTAACAAAAATCGTCCCAACTTATTCATTTGAGATTTAACGTTTTCCTACCTCCCATCACCGCCTTTTAAAATTTCATAAATCAAAAATATAGCAAGTTTTATTTATATTACAAAGAAAATTACAGTACACCATTAATTTGTAAAACACTAAAATAAACCCAAAGTTTCATTTTGGTATTTTTTTTGGAGCAATGTTTCGTTTTAGTATTTTCCGGGTTAATGGAGACAGTATTTTATTTACCTGCTGTTGAGCACACTGGTTTAGACGAATTTCACCCTCAGTGGCTCACTCATAGTAAGTGCGTCTGTGGAATCACCCGAGGACTCTAGGTGGATCTTCATGTAGTCTTGTGTTAGATTTCTCTATTTCATCTTTCCTATCAGGTCTCTCTTGATCAGCTCTTCTTATCTTCCCATCTTGACGCTACTAGAATATTTGAGGGTTAGGGGGTCTTTATTTTATTATCTCTTCTACTTTATTTTTATAAGGCAATGTTGACCGAACATTTTGTCACCTTTAAACAAAAAGGAAAATAGACGATTTTCACCAAGTTATCGTTGATACCGCGATAGTCGACCTCCAAGACGGCAACATGTTTAATTTTCATTGTATAACCAATAGCTACCAAATAGCCGATCAATTATAGTTTCAGGTTAGATTCTGACTGTAGAGATTTTAAAAGTAAACATACATCAAGTTGTAAATAATTGTAAAGACCATTTACTTATTTGCTTCAGTTTTAATAGTAAGATAATATTAAAAATAGCGTTCTAGATATTATATTACGTACATTTACCAACAAATGAAATAAACTTGCACTTTCTTGGAAGTACTTAAAGTGGATTCCATTGTGTTGAAGACAAAGTCGAATTCCGTCTCAAAAATAAAATATTCAGATTTCTGTAGAACATAACTATGTTCATTATCGAAACGTGATCGTACATTTCATAAAGTATCAAAATTCTGTAAAATAATCTGCTCTGTCTACAACATTTTTGAAGCATATTGTAATACAGACACACAACAATTTGTTGCCGTTATGAGAAATAAATGTACCGGTGAAGAACGTGTTTCGCCTTAAATAGATTGTCTTAACGTTTCTTTTGTAAATAATTGTGTGAGTTCTAAGCGAGAAGGGATGGGGGAACAAATGAGCCTTACAGCCTCCGAGCTGCACGCAACCTCTACGTTTAGACGTTTTTCTCCCGCAAGAAAAATGTGTTCTGTAATCGCTGTGGTTAAACCATTGAAGGGTATTATTCTTTCTTAGATTATCCTACCCTTGCATTAGTTAGTAGGGGGTGAGTTAATTTTTTACCCTTAAGGATAAGGAATGAAAATTTATTTACGTCATTATTTATCAAACTTAGACTTTATTTTATCACCTGATTTGACACAGTATGCTATATGAACAAGTTTCTATAATGTCGAATATTGATTTAAGCAAAAAATTTAAAAACAACAGTAAGATGCTCGAAACCAGAATCCAAAATATCATGAGTATGGAAACAATTAGTTTATCAACTTCAAAATTCTACGCAGGCAGTCAACCTGCAACACTCATTTCGAATTTATAATATTGTGAATATTTCAAAAACTCTTGATTGTACAAGATTATTGTTTCATTATTAGATTTCTCACGTTAAAATACAAATACACATATACAAAACTTAACACATTTAGATTGGACAATTCGTTCAAAACGGTAAAACTGACGTATTGTATAATGAAATCAAGATTAAATATATTAATAAAATTCTTCAAAATTAATCCCCTTAGTCTTTAGTTAAAAGTTTTCTATGTACCTTTATTGATAGCTGAATTTTACAAAATTATAAGTTGTTTTATTATCATAATTTGTCTACTCTTAGCGTACTTATTTTCATCAATATACAGAGTTTATAAATTATTAATCTGAATACAGTTACATTATACTACAACTTGAAGACTTCGAACTACATATCAAATACTTTTTTTTTAACTTTAGTAGCAATTAATATGTTTAATAGTCATTAAAATTAAAATGATTTATTTATACCAGAATGGAAAACCAGAGCATAAAGTATCGCATTTTTTTGTCAGCAAGTTATACAAAGAGAAACAGTAAATAAACCAAACTACCGTTCTATTAACTAATCTCCTAAATTTTTACAGAATGAAAATTAAAAATACTAAAGTAGAACTGATTCTTCACTTAATTCGGTCACATTATTGAGTAGCTTTTGTATATTTAGTAAATAAAAATAATATGTATTTATATTTATCATTTAAATTTTTGCTTATCATTTTTTCATTACACAAATTTGTCAATTTAATTTGTAAAGCCATTGTCAAAGAATCTTATATATAAGACCAATTTGTTTTATTGATGATTTCTTTACCAATAATGCTGGTCATTTGCTTATACTACTGTTATTTTAACTTTGCAAATAATATATACTCTCTTTAAAATAAAATTTAACAATTAAAAGTTTTTTAATATTTCAAAACTAATAAACATAACGTTTTCACTATATAATTTAATTAAAAACCCACAAAAAATAAAAATACATTTTATAGTTTATGTCATAGATTCAAATACAGGTTATTGAATCAGAACGAAAGCTATTACACAAGTGTAGCTGTTCACTGTAATAGGTTTTTATTTAAGTTTACATGAAGTTGCATGCACGCAAATGGATTGTCATTTGTTCGTGGGAAGGCCGACAGTTGCATGCCGGGTAATTTACCCGTGTGCGCGTGACGTCACTGCCTCCACTTGATTCAGATAAATTGAGACTTTTACAAAGTTTTGTTCCCGCTCCAGCTCAATTATCGCAAATCATTTATTTTCTTGTAGCCGAGGGATTTGCAGTAACATTTCTCAAGAGACCTGTTTTTGTCACCCATCCTCGTATACGTTCGTCAGTTAATTTTTGGAAGATATATCGTTGTGTTTTTATACATTAATCAGTGTTTTGGTTGAAATATTTAAAAATCGAGCACATTTCTATTGATATTCTATTGACATCGCAATTCCGTGTACTATTCTGTAATGGTTTTTTTTCTTTCTATACTGATTGTAACCAGATTTTCCTTAAAAATTCTATCTCGCCCAACATCACATTATTTTGTATTTATGTATTAACATTTTTAGAACAATAAAAACAGTCTAAATTTTGATATTTCAAAAAGGAAAAACTTCCAAAGATTTTAGCCGAAAAAATTAATAAATTCAAAATCCATTTTAATAAAGGTTTAGTCTAATTTTTCGAAAATAAATCAGTTTTCTACTTAGTAATGAAATATATTTTGAGTTACTTCTAAAATTGCAAACAAACAAAAAATCATATTTTAATTGATAATATTTGTGATGTGTTTTCCTGTATAATCTTGGAAAAGTGATGAATAATTAACAACTAATACACCACTACCCTATAAAAACCAGCTGTTATAAATGACTTCAGAAGTGGCAACAATCAAGTAGGCTGAGAAAAAGATGAATTTAAGTAAATTTGGACATATAAGTTAATTTTACCTTCAAGCTTTAGGTCCATTTACACCAATACATATTACGTTACGTCGCCTTATATTACGATACATTTGACAATATTACTCCCTATTGAAACAGAAGAACCCATACATGTAGCAAGCTGTACGGTATGGATTGTTAACGTAATATAACATTACACACCCTATGTTAGTATGAATTAATCTAACAGTAGACTAGTGATTAAGTCGCGTGTTGAATTAGAGGTTAAAGATCAGGCTTTTTACGGGAGTTTATTTGTTGGGTCAAGCGTATATATACTTTTAAGATATTGTAAAGATTTAAGAAGAAGAAGACTATTAAATTTGTTTTGTGTTTTTAGGTAAAAATGGATGTAATTGATTGACATCAACAGCATTTTTTTATTTTTTTTATTGTTTACCATAATAAATAGTTTTCGTAATAAGTCAAGTTTTTAAATAACAATTGATCTTATCTGTTTCAGCCTAACCCGGCTGGTCTACGTGGAGGAAGCGGACAAGGATTACAAGACCTGCAAGAAAGACGAACAACCAATGGCGAAACTAGTCACCATCGTGAACTAAATAATGGACACCATTATCCTCCTCCTCAATCAGAACCTCCTTTACTCTATGATGTCAAATGATCTGACAGCTGGAACTCTCCAAGAAGCAAACCCCGGTGTACCCCTTCATTCCAAAGGAATATATATTAACCTTTGCTGTTCGTTACCTATCCAACCGTTAAACTCTCCGAGCTTCCTAGACACTTCATATGGAGAGCGATACTTACTAAAAACGTTCCGATTATTGTTATAGAGGATCTATGTGTTACTATCTTTCGTCTTTTTAATATTTTGTTTATGATAGAATTGTAAATAACATTTTTTTGTTATAATGTTTTAATATTACTTAATTTTAAATAAAAAATTTATAAGAAATAAATAATTACAATTGTTACGGTTACTTGTTTTTCTTATTTGTTTTATATAAAACTTTTCTTATTTTGTTTAAATTTTGCAATAAATGGATACCAAATTAAAATGTTATTATTTCTTAGTTAATCATAGAAACCATTAGGTATTAAAAACTATAATCTACTACAAGAAAATTTTATTATTTATTGAAGATATAATATTTTTTTCCTTATAAAAAAATACCACTTCAATAAGTTTAGGATTTAATAAAGGAAAAAATGTATACTACAATAATGCAAAATGGTAAACTTTTTCTACAAAATCAACTCAATAATCATACTTTTGTATATTTTAGTTAAATTCAGTGAATAGATTTGGTTTAAACATAAATCTATCAGATATGTTAAAAGAACGGTAAATATATTAATTCATTTCTTGTGATATGTTGACACAGCTTTTAAGCCTGTCCAATCGTTTACGGTCTGGTTTTTCATTTTGGTATTTAAAAACATATCAATGTTAGATTACTAATCATGAAAATTAGTATTTGATATTTGAATCGAACTCTTTAGGTTGTAGCATAATGTAATTTTATTGAAATTAATAATTTATAAATTGTATATATTGATGAAAATCTGTACGTTAGTATATTTTATAAATATAAAAAGGCTGTGTTTTATTGTAGTTATGTTACTACTCAATATACTCAACTATATATTAGTACTCCTGTAATACCTTTCTTTTTCTTCTTATATTTGTTATCGACGTGCTGTTAGTGAAACTATATTGATTCTAACTTGTTTTGTATTTATTTACTCCTTATGATATAAATAAGATAAGTACTTAACATTTAATTTGTTCACCTTTTAAAAACCTCATGTAAAATAATATAAAACATATAATCCATAACTATGATTACATTTTATGTATATTTTAGACAGGTCAAAAATAAATCTGTTTTTTATTAATACATAATATTACTCTAAATTTTTACAGTATGGTAAAAAAATGCATATTTTTAATGAACGTACACCATGCATTGAACACTCATTTTACTATTGAACAGTCGCGATTTTTATCACTGTTTTACTGAAAATATACAGATTAGTCTCAAAAATAATTCTCCAATTTTAACAAAAGAACACAATCAGAATATTTACCTACGAGTCATTGTCCTTTTTTAAATTGGAGAATTAAATGATACAATTTAGATTACAGTGCAGTCAAAACATTGTATATTATTTTTATTATTTTAAAATGTATATTATTGTATTGCATCGCTAGACCTAGGTTATTTATTGGTAGATATTTACGTATATACTTATGTACTTGTTATGGAACAATATCTAGTCATAAGTTGATCTCGACACTATAGTGTATACTTTGTAAATAATCCTTCTTACCTGTATAAAATAAATTAAACATGATGTAAAAATGTATGTAGATTTCTGTTAGTTATACGAATAAAAAATTAAAATACAATTTTTTTATTTTAAATCCCCTTTCTTTTAAAAATATATACATATAATAGTAAGTAATATATCTCACTTCTTTTTGTACAACGTAATGCAATTTATTATTCTTTGGTGTATTTCTTAACAATACAGAGCAATCATCGAATTTTTAATAATACACCGTGATCATCGCTTTATGAAGTTGCACCGTGATCATAGAATTTTAACAATGCACCGTAATAATCGAATTTTTAATAATGCACCGTGATCATCGCTTTTTGACATTGCACAATAATCATCTGATTTTTAACAATGCACTGTGATAATCAAATTTTTAACAACGCAACGTAATAATCGATTTTTTAATAATGCACCGTGATCATCGCTTTTTGACATTGCGAAATAATCATCTGATTTTTAACAATGCAAAGTGATAATCAAATTTTTAACAATGCACCGTAATAATCAAATTTTTTAAAATGCACCGTGATCATCGCTTTTTAACATTGCACAATAATCATCTGATTTTTAACAATGCACCTTGATAATCAAATTTGTAATAATGCACCGTGATCATCGCTTTATGACATTGCACAATAATCATCTGATTTTTAACAATGCACTGTGATAATCAAATTTTTAACAATGCAACGTAATAATCGATTTTTTAATAATGCACCGTGATCATCGCTTTTTGACATTACACAATAATCATCTGGTTTTTAACAATGCAAAGTGATAATCAAATTTGTAATAATGCACCGTAATAATCGAATTTTTTAAAATGCTCCGTGATCATCGCTTTTTAACATTGCACAATAATCATCTGATTTTTAACAATGCACCTTGATAATCAAATTTGTAATAATGCACCGTGATCATCGCTTTATGACATTGCATACTGAAAATCGGATTTTTAACAATTTTCCGTGATCATAGTTTTTTGACATTGCAATGTGTTCGTAAGATTTTTATCAACGAACCGTGATCATCGCTTTTTGACATTGGACAATAATCATCGGATTTGTTACAATCCACCGTGATCATCGATCTCTTACATTCCATCTTATTTGAAAAACATTTATAATGTATGTCTAAAGAAATCGACAAATGTTTCTTTTAACTATTGTAATAACTTTTTTGAAATATTGAAAGAAAGTTTTATGCGTTATTGTATGTTTAAATACATAAGTAAATACGATCCTGGAAATAACTACCTTTCTATGGACATTCTCAAGAAGAAAACATTAAAACGTTCGTCAAGTTATGGAGTTGAAAAGAATTAAAATGAATGGAAATTCTGTTTAGAATATATGATATAATGTATTAACTTAAATTATTGCCGTCCTTGTGGCTTAATTTTATTTTATTTGTTAAATATCTGTTATGTACAATACGTTTCGGGGCCGTAATCCCAACTTCAGTTAATCTTTAAATGTTTTAAAGAACATTTGCTCCCACAAGAACTTGCAAACAAATTTAATCTAGTTTTGCACATCATCTAATATGTAATGACTACACATGTTCAGAGTTTGACACCATTGAATATTTACTTGTAAAAAACGTATGATGTTGTTTGTTGTTATTTGATTTACGAAGATTGTTGGAGAGTTTGTAATATACAAAGCATTTTAAAACAACCGAAGTAATTTATTAAATAAACTACTAGTTGTATTCCAGTTAAAAGACCTTTATGGCACGACCATTGAAAAATACATAATAATCAAAGGTAGTTAAGAAGGGTCGTCATAAAATTAGCTACAGTTCCAACTAGTGACTCTCGAATCTATCACGGTGCCTGTTTTATATATATATATATATATATATATATATATATATATATATATATATATATATGATTGTGAAACTTGTATGTATAGTACTGTCCGTCAGAAAATGTTTGTGTATTCTAATGTGAAAAAATATGTAACAACCTCTAGCCATGGAATATCTAACTGTAGACAGGATTACGGAATAGGATAACATATAAAAAAGTTAAGCCACAAGGGCAGAAATAATTAAATTTAAAGCTATAATAATTTTCTTCGTTATCGGTATATTTACTAAATAAAATTTCTATTTTGTTAAGTGGCTTGTTTACCAAAATGAATTTTTTGTAATATAAATGGTCTAACCTTTGTGTAAGTTATTACTGTAAACAATATCTTTGTTGTAACTCATAGAAAAAAAAGGAGGGAAAAAAAGGAAAACTGTAATGAAGAAATGTAGAAAGATGTAATTGAAGGGACAGGAGTTCGGATAATGGTCTGATAAACTTGGATCAAATGAGACATCTCGAACCATGTGCTTCTGTTCCCATTCAATTTGTTACCTTCCCTCCCTCTTCTGTAGAAGTCGTGAACTAATTTAAGCCATTTTAACTTTTAACTGCTGAAATTACCCATTATCTGTGTTGTTGGTAATAGTGCCTTTAATTGTTTACCAAACTAATTCTCTTTCAATAGCTTTCATATATCTTGCATTATTGTCCCTCAAATCTTTTCTATACAAACAATCAATGGAGCAGAAGAAATTGTGTAATATGTTTCATACCATCCACACCTTCAGAGATTTTAAAATGATAATCACTCCATGCAAGTTATAACAATATAATGACTGTGAGAAATACGTACTTAAATAGAGATCATGAACTTTCTTAGAAAGACATATTCAGAGATACAAACGAACTCTCCACAGAATTTAAAACATAATGACTGTGAGAAATATATAGAAGAACCTATTCATAAATATACGAAACAAATATTATTATATGAGACGGCGAGGTTTTTTAAATGTTTTTATCATTTACTGCTAAACTAAAACTCATCACTAATAGCACAGTATTCGACAATTTAGTTGGAATACCTTCACTTTTGTCATAAAATAATTCGTGTGTGCAATTAAAAATTAAAGATAAATAAAATCAGTGATTTTTGGTTTTTCTTAAACCAGAAAGTTTTGTTTATTTCTAATCATATTTTTTTAATATATTCCAAAGGTTTCAAATTCCTGTATCCTAAAACTAATAAAATCAGTTCTGCCGTTTCACTACATTAAATTTGGGATACTTCAAGGGATACTTAATCTGGACCAAAAAATAGAGGAATTATATAGCAGTTACAGCAGAGCCATTTGCCGTATACTCTAACGCCATGGAAAGAGAAATAAAACGTCAAGCCTTTGGTCTTCGGAGACGTCCATCAAGAGCAGATTTTTCACAGATTTAATTTAGTATAATTTTTATACGTAGATCATAGTGATACGTAAGTTTTGTTTCGACCATCAGGTGTTCATTTAGGCTAAATTTATTTATTAAATTGTCATTGCAACTTTTGAAAAAGTCGTCTTTGTTGATAAAAAAGACAGTACAGATTTTTTGTTGTTTCTGCTTTTCACAAACCTTCGACGTTATTAAAATAATTAAAGTTGATAGTACAATACAAAATATACATATGTCTCAAAAAAGGCTATTTATATAACTGTTTGAAATATCTGTGAAATCACACCACACTATTTGTCAGCTTCTGCATTTTATTTTGTATATATTTTAACAGGTGAAAATAAAAATTGAATGATATTTCAAATACAAGTAAAAAAACAATATACTAAAACACCATAGTGAAATTTGTATTATTGCGTTAATGTACATAGTCATATTTAAATGTATGTTGTAAACACACATCAAAGCTGGTTAGGGACTTGTATTTAGTATAAAATGATATCCCACATATTAACGTTAAAATCGTTCTGTTTCCTTCATTTATATGCTAGTATCCACTAAAATACTTCATTTGACTAACTCTTTTTCCTCCGATAAGAATAATTAAATAAATAATTTGATGTTTTTCTTCCAGCTTGTTTAAAGACATTCTAACTGGAGTTAAGAGTAAATCCACCAATACAATACCATAAAGTTGTGAAGTATTGAGTAAATATTTAATTTTCATCAATTAAAACCATATTTATCCATCTATGATTAAAAGTACATTTATGTTACTAATCCGTATGTTAGATAAACGAAATAACCCAATTTACAAAACATTTTAGTGTTTCAACAATGTTGATGTAATAATTTTCCTATGAAGTATTACTAATCCAATTAAACCTAAAATTAATTCAAATAATATCTTTCAAGACATAAACCAAGTCAATATTTAAATTATTATAATCTCTAATCTTATACTCTGAGCTCTCGACTCTTCAGGCATCCCTAGATGTCTTAAAATCCTTTATTCAAGGATTAAGGATTCTAGTTGAACATCGTACGGTACAGAATGTTGTCCTTACATGACATCCTGATCCTGTTTGTACACAAGGAACGTTCTTATCGTCCGAGATTAAGTCGATAATTGTGTAAACGCCTTGAGGATAATCCACAGTGTGCCTGTTTGATAAGACGATACAACGCCAGTGCCATTTTAGTCTATTTAACACGTTCATGTTCCTGAGATTATTAAATGGAAGGCACTGGCAACCCTTATCGTGTTAGTCTGGAGATATTGTTATTACTCCGAGAGAAATTATGTGAACTTTAATCAGTGTTGTAATTAAAAGTTATTAAAACGTCTTAATTAATTTAAGTAGTTAGGGGTGGATTTACTTCCAATAGCTGTATTTATTTAAAGTGTTTGTAGTTACTTCCAAATTATTATATATGTATAATTTTGCACTAATAACAATGTCTTAGCTCTACAGTGTGCATTCACTTACTTCAATCCTTTACGTTCTTATGATTAAAACACACATAAACTCGTCACTGAAGAGGTTATTTTTTCATTTTTTTCACTAACTTCGTTTGGTTCAAACAAATATCTGAGAAAATTGTTATTACTCCCAGGAAAATTATGAGATCATTAATTGACGTTTCAATTAAACTAAATATAATATCTTAATAATTAGAGTAGATAAGTGTGATTGTTTACTTGCGATTGTTTTAATTGTTTGAAGTGTTAGTAGTTTTATTATTTCGGCTTTATAACAATTAATTCTATTAGTTACCCTTGCATTACAGAACAAATACACTTACTGTAGTTTCAAACCCTTAATATCCCTAGAATGTTAAAAGCCATAGGCTACATAAATTTGGTATTGAATGTGTTATATGTAAAAAAATATTTTTGCTAACAATTTTCATACAAATGCCAAACATGATGATTTTTTTTTATGTAATCTAATTATTATTATTATTATTTTGGCAAAATGTAGGTTATGATTGAAACACATCATAAAGAAAGGAAAAGATCCTTTTCATTCTTTCATTTATAACTTTTGCACTACACACTTGGATTTTTTATTTTTAATGTTCTTCTCAAATAAGTATAATGAGATTCCAAATATTTCAATAACTTTAAGTTATTTAAGCTTTACATTGAAATATTTTTAACGTTTTATTTTTAATATTTGTATACCTTTATATGGGTATTTTTATAGATTACTTTACATGAAAATTATTTTTAAATGAATATGTATAATCCATAATAAATTAAAAATTACTTTATTAACTATTGTTCTTCTGTTTGGGTATTGTATATACAGACTTGGGTAGAGAGAGAGGGCTTTGGATTACACTTACTTTAGTTATAGTCGTATATATGCAAAAAATGACAAAGCTTCAGTATTTTAAATTATTGAATATTTTTTATTTAATAGTAATCAATGCTAAGGCAAAAACCTCCTAGTTATCATCCTCTTATAAAGAAAGGAAGAGAATAACATAAAATAAAGACCATAGAAGTCAACTACTGTAATAGTGTTAGGGTCGGAAAAAAGCACGAGTTGGTCAAGAAAGACCTGAAGGAATAAGGGAAGAGTAATGGAAGAGAGGGATCTAACACAAAATTACACGAAAAAAGGATTACTCGATCTTGCAATACCCACATTCACTCTAATGACCCCCTGAGGGAAATAGCGATGATAAACTTGTGCTGTGTAAAATACTTGTAGATTGTTATATCAATGTTCTTTCATTAATCTTACATATATTACAAATTAACGTCTTCTTAAATTATTTTCAAATAAATGACATGAAATATTTAAAGTGGTTTTCAAATCCTAAATTTTCAAACTATGTAGAATCTAAAAATATTAACAAAGAAACTCGTCTTTTTGTGTTAATAAATAATTAGTAAAATTATTTATTTGACTTCTTCACCAGAGCAGATGCATTCAATATTTGGTCGAACGGGTTTGCCTTCATTAAGAGTCGCATTCTTAATGAAATAGGAAACTTTCTGATAAGAAAAAATCATATCAGAACATGTGATTAAACCACACTTGGGGTCTACTTTTTCTGTTTGACTGCAGCTTATTATTTTCGAAAACTATTAAATCAATTTCAATCAAATTTGTCATACATATTGCTATAGCCAAAAGCATAAATTAATTAAAAATTAACAAAATCTTAAAACCCATTTCAAAATGGACCGCCATTTATATCTATTTCTACAACAGGATTTAATAAGATCTTCTGTAGCTTACGTTACACGAATTCATATGTATCCAATCATACCATGGTTTAACAACTACAACAAAAAATATTAAGAAACAGATCTTCAACCTTGACATTAATTCCAATTAGAGTCAAATGTCAATCAAAAAATTTATACATGTGAAATATAACATGGCTAAATATGAAAAAGCATTATATCTATTGTACTGGCAACTCTATTTACCAAACTGCACTATAATAATACCTTTGAGACTCTATTAAATTCCAAAAATTTGTTGAATAAAGGTGTGATGAATCTTGTTCCACGACTAACGAATGTCAAGGGTCTACAAATGTTTTACATTGAACTGTTTTCGGAGAAATGTAGGTTAATTGACGCAACCTGAAAGGTGCGTTTCTTTGATCTAGTAAAAATGCAATTCTCCAGTATTACGATGGTGTAGCACGAAGTATCGGAGTTTGCGGAAAGAATTGTGTATTTAACCTTTTATTTCTCAAGTTACACGACTTTGCTATTTATGTAAAAACATACTCATACCATATTTATGTATGAACTATTGTTATTGAAACTTTTTGCACGCAAACTTGTGAAAAGGATAAGAGAGTGAACTTTACTATCAATTTATCAAAATAGACACAAATTTTGCACAATCATTTGAGCCAAACCTTGACAAAATTATATTTTTTGTTCAAATATAATTATTTTATTCTATGATATAACAGGAGGCTTAAATAAATAAAACAAATGTTGGCATGTAACCTTATTATATATGTTTTATAATAAAGAATAATATACAATAAATATGTTCTACCATATTTTTGTTCATTCTGTCACAGTTTTTTAATTCATTTAACTGTATATACAAAAATTGGATTTCACAATGGTATTTTTTTAACCTTTTATACAGGTTATAAGTTCTTTCATAACCCTTTTGCTGTCATAATTCAAATTTGCATTCATAAAGGATATATTTCGTAAATGATAAAGAAGATATTTAGAAATGACAAAATAAAGTAGTAAAATGTATGGGATGAATTTCATCGAAGACAGATCTAGCGAAGCGATAATACTCGTAGTTTAAACAATCGGAATGGAGATGTGTTTATGTACAGTTAACAAGATAAGCTATCAGTATCTCGTTAAAGAACCCCCCCCCCCTCCAGTAGTTCGCCTCACAATTATAACTTCATTATTCAAAACAAACCTACTCACAATTCTTGTAACGGCTATCATAAACTGAATCGGATCAAGATCTCTTTATTTTGGGTCAAGGGGAAATATTTTTGGAGTAATAATGATATTTTTACGATCCCGAAAAAGTTTGTTTCAACTCATTTATATAAGCAAGTACACAAAATAGATTCTCTTTTTGTTTTGCTACTTGATTATACTTATTACGCAATTATTTTTCTCTAATTATTTTTGTTCTTCCTTGAATTTGGCGTTTAGAGAACAATAAAGATTATAATTTTTATAATCGCGTTTCTAAAACAAATTTGTAAAATAATTATTTCTTAAAAGAAATTACGTTTTATTTTTACCGCAAAAAAGTTTTCCTTTTGATATTCATGTACTAATGATTTTATGGTTTACGCAAAGTCCAAAATCATGAAGCTCATTCAATAGAAAAATAATTTTACGATATTTTTTTGGACATTCGTTGTTGTTCTAAAAGTTTGAGAGCCTAGAAAAATAATTAAATTTAAATATTAATTATCGGTCATACAAAATTTTACATTGGATAAAAACTTGTATAAAAATATTGTTTCCCACACATTTGTACACGTAAATCACAATAAGAATTTCAGAATTCTAGACTGAAATATGTCAGTTTCATTTTTAAGTATCTCCTGTTTGTGAAGATGTAGCAACTAAGGATGATGACTTGGTCATTGAAACGTCGTCTAGTATTTGTTGCACAAATGAAGTGGTTTTTGTGGAAGATTGTGTTTTCATTCTTATGATGATCGAGGTTTTCACAAGTGTAGCTCTTTACGATTGACTAAGCACTTATATTTATTCTAAAATTGAATGATACAAAATATTACGATATACGAGTTGATCTTACGAGTAGATATAAAAAGAAAACTCACAATAGATCGTTGTCTATTGAGTTAAGTTCCGTTTAGCTTTGTTTCCAATATCACATGTTTGCATTTACAAAGCAAACATCACGTATATAATAAAGAGGATGTTTAGAGATGACATAATATTGTAGTTAAGGGTAAGTAGATGTAGATACGTAGGAATGAATTACAGCCGGAGACAGATCGAGAGAACTGATAAGGTTTAAACAATCGGAATGGAGATGTCTTTATGTACAGCTAACAAGAGAAGCTTATCTGTGTCTCGTTAAGGAAACACCCCCCCCTCTCCTCTACCAGTGGTTTCCTTCGTAATTATATCCAACTAATGCAAAACGAAACTACTCAAGATTCTAGAAACTTTGTATTGGCTACCGTAAACTTAATTAGATCAAAATCTTTTTATCCTGGTCCGGAAGGAGACTGTTTGACTAATGATAAACTACTTTTATTGAAGTTTTAAGATTGCACGAAGATGGTTTCAAGTCGTTTTATAACCCTATTGTCGTTTCTTATATTTTAACGAGTTTAAAAAATAGAAATTATTTTAGCTTCACAGCTTGATTACGCATTATTACTCGTCTAATCCCCCCCCACTATTAATTTTTGACCCTAAAGTTTTTGATAGATCAGAAAAAATAAAATTTAAAATTTTTATAGTCGCGTTTCTAAAAAAATGAATAATAAAAATAAATATTTTTCAATAACTGTTAATTTAGAAGAAACTATGTTCTACTTTTAGTCTTTGTTGTTTCTTTCCTAGTGAAAGTTTAAAACAAAACAAAATTGGCTAAAAACTACTCTTCAGTCATTTTTTTATCTTATTTACAGGTTCAAAAGTGTGAGACTAAACAAGATCGAGAATTCCAATTATATGACACTTTGTGTTTAGAGAAGCTTCACATAATTTTAATACTAACGAAAATTGTTCCTTAAAAATGAAGAGTCGTCTGTAAGTTGAGAAATATGAATGTAAAAGGAGAGTTTAATCATACATGTAAATGTTTGATTCAAAAATTTCGTAAAGCTAAAATTTTATATTGGTTAAAAGCGTTTCTTGGATGTACACCTGTAATCTAATCCTAGTTAATAACTTGAAAAAGTCACATAAATTTGTTTACAAGGTTTTAGAGTCATGGACCTTGATTCAGATTACCATCAGGAGGTGATTTTTTTACCATCTGGAAAAGTTAATAAAACAAATAGAACAGGAGACTCTAACAGAAAATGTTGGAGCGGATATTTTGAAATTTAATTGTTGGAATTAGTTAAGATAAACTAGTGATAAACTAGTTAATAAGACATTACAAAATTTTGTTTCAATAAAAATACAAAACAAGAGTTGATTTATACCCTCGAAACGTCGTATGTTAGTTTTTTTACACATGATGGTTAAAAACAATTAACACCCCCTTTTTTTAATATTTGAGATTTTTGAATTCTGTTTGCGGCAATACTTTTAATTGAGAAGGTCAACCTAAAAGAGCTTCGCTTAGGTTATGTTAATTGTGGAGGCTGGGGGATGGAAGGTTTGTTCAAAACTTTCAAATACCACGTATAGTTTTGTTATATCTCATATTAAACGTCTTTGTAAGACAACACAAATGGCATAAAAAAATTAAATTCTGACTACACAAAACAAAATGGCGACCAATAGAATTATTTTATTTACGAAGTTAGATTGGTATTTTACATTCCATTGTGTTACGGTGTTGCGGTACATTAATGTCTTTTTAACTCATATTAAATCTTAAACTTATTCTCCCTGCAACTTCATACAATAATACAGTCTTTTTCAAACATGTTTTCAAAAGTCGGGTTTATTAGTCTTCTGCATTATGTTACTATCCTTTCTCTTAAATGGTGTTTTAAGAGATTCACCACAAAACAAGAAAGTCTTGTATTTAAGTAGTAAACCAACATTTAGAAAGAATCCACTGTCTTGCTTTTTGAGTCGATCTTCCGTAACATTTTAGCTCAGTAAATAAATAATTATTTTGGTTGCCATTTTGTTTTGGGTCGTAGAATATAATTATCTTTTTGTCATTTTTTTGTCACACAGAGACGTTTAAAATGAGATATCATAAGCATATAGCAACCTCAGGTTCCCTCACAGCCTCCTCAATTAAAATAAACTAAACCTTTGTTTTTCAAGGTTGCCTTTCTGATCTAAAGAGTTTACAGCAAACAGAATTCAAATATATGTATAAAATAAGAGGGGTGGAAGTTTCTTTTCAGCTACCAAGTATACACAAATAATGGCAAATGTTTGATTAAACCAAATTAATAACATGACGATCCATTATTATCAAATAACTTTAAACCCAGGATAAAGAATAAATTGATCATTACGTCGTCCATTTACAATATTAAGGGATGAAATTAAAAATTCCGTAACTCTTGGTAATTGTAATCTTCACACTATTAAAATTTAATTTTGGGTCCATTTAAAATATGTTAATTTTATTAAGTAATGGAAAATATAAAAATACCATTTAAAGAACGGTAATTTACGAGTATATACAAATATCTTAAACAAAATGTGATTTTTTTTAAACGATATAGTCAAATTTAAAAATCAGTCTTAATAGTACGCAACTATTTTCGGAAGAGTATATTGAAGATAAAGAACATGAAAATCGCTTTATACTTCGAGTCTACAAAGAAATCAGTTTATTTTATTTTTAAACACATTTATAAATCTTTTCAGACCCAAATTTAAAATCAGAATCTTTAATTTACGAATGGAAGATGTTTCTTGTTGTTTAAAGGCGAACAACTTCTCAGTCGCAATCGCTTTAAAACACAGAAGGAAGAGATTACTAAAAGTGGTCGACAATTGGATCATCCTTGCGGTCTCTAGAACGTATATTTAAAAAACCCATATTTTTTTAATGTTTGTATTTAGAATAATCTTAAAATAAAAATTTCGATGTTTCGTTGCCAAATCTTCAATCAGATATCTGGAACAAGTTCTACAACGTATTAACTGCATCTAACAAGTCTGACACACAAAATTGTTCTATGTGAAAGTAGTAACAATGAACTTGTATCTTACATTCGTATAACAATTACCAATTTACATTAAAACCTAACACAACTATGTTTAATGTACTCTTTTGTTTATTATAATTTAATATCATGATATATGGGTACCCTTATCAATAGAAGAACAAAGAAATTCTCACAATGGCGTTTTATTCCTTCTTTGACTGTTCAACGTATATAAGTTCCAAAACGCTTTGTTTCTATAATTACAGGACTGTATTTCTAACAAAAATAATACGTATGTAACAAAGAGAATATTTAGAGATGACAGAATATTGTAATAAAGTTAAATAGATGTAGAATGGAAAGGAGGGAGTGAAATACAAGTGGAGACAGATCGAGAGAACCGATAAGGGTTTAAACTGTCGGAATGGGGATGTCTTTATGTACAGCTAACAAGAGAAGCTTATCAGTGCCTCGTTAAGAAAACACTCTGCCCCCACTTTTCCCCAAAGTGTGGTTTCGTTCACAATTATACCCAAGTAATGCAAAACAAAACTACTCAAAATTCTTTAGACTTTGTAATAGCTGTCGTAAACTCAATCGGATCAAGTTGATTAAGTTCCAAGATGAAGATTGGGATGCTATTCTGGACCTAGGGGAAACTTTTCCTCTAAACTAATTTCAATGAAGTTTTTACGTCTAGGCAATACTTTGTATAACCTTTACTGTCGTTTGTTTTATTTTAACGAGAACATGTGATTGATTCTCATTTAGTATTACTGTGGTTGACTACACATTATTTCTCTTTTATTTTTAGATAATTCATGTTCATTTTACTTATTGAATTATGTTAGTTTTTGTAATTTAAATATACAGAAATCTCTACAGTCTAGGGTACAGCTATATATACTAATAAAATTGTATTTTTAATATTCTTTTAGTATTTCCAGGAACACTTTAAACCAATATCATAATCGTCAACGTCAATTAACCAATCGAAAATTAAAATACTTTTCTTTCCAAAAACTTCACTTACTTATTCAGTTGCGATTTTTTTAAATAAATATCTACCTAACTGTGTTATCGACTGTGGGTAGTAAATTATTGCAATTCATAAACAAATGAAATGTTAATTGTAATAAAATAATACTTTTATAAATAACTCCAGAAATTACATCAGCAGTACGGAGAGTAATGCCACTTAACAGTAAAATATAACTGTTTGGCTTGATGATCGCATTCTCATTATTTACTGGGAAACCTGAGACATATAATAATAAAACCACTATTCCGTTAAGATTAGTAATTTAATAATTACGTAAACTTTAATTAGTGTCTAAGGAACGAAATGTGAGGTAATTTTTTAATCTAATTTTTAACGTTAATAATTAAACGTTGAATGATTGGTTTGATTAATATATTCAAGATAAATATATTAAGTATAAAGCTAAAATTTAATTGAGTTTCAGCATCTTAGTGATTACGTTTTAATTCATCTTCTTTTTACAGGTGATGGTAATATTTATGGTCGGTAAAAGAGGAGCGGATAACATAATTGAGAATATGTAATATAATTTATCTGGATTACCATAAAGTTTTTAGTGTAAAAATATAATTACAATACTAATTTCATGCCAATTTATTTGTATTAAACAGAGCTATTTGTATTAAAGAATTATTCTGGTAAATAGTATAAATAAATATCGAGCTTCACTTGTGTGATAATATTAGATAGAATAAAACTCAAACACAAGATCTCACAAAAAAATACGTTTACTTAATCAAACGCGTTTCAACGACTAAGTCGCCATCCTCAGTGATACATGTATCAGTTTATTTATTGTAGCTCATGTATCACTGAGGATGGCGACTTAGTCGT
Organism: Aphrophora alni; assembly: GCA_963513935.1. Lineage (NCBI taxonomy): Eukaryota > Metazoa > Arthropoda > Insecta > Hemiptera > Aphrophoridae > Aphrophora > Aphrophora alni. Next base: position 31,307,944 of record OY740766.1, read on the forward strand.
TGAAACGCGTTTGATTAAGTAAACGCAATTTTTGTGAGATCTTGTGTTCGAGTTTTATTCTATCTGATAAATAGTCTTTTACACAAATCAGAGTAAACGTCATAAAAATGACAACTAACAGAAGTTCTTTCCCAAAATATAATTTGTCAAATAAATCGGCACACAGATCATATTTCAAATTACATACATATAAATAAGCATATTTTACAAACTAACGATTCATCAAATTTAATAAAAACCTAAGTGAATATGAAACAAAGAGTTATCTCCAGTTTTTAGATTTTTGTATACTCCTTAGATAAAGATATACATTCAATCTAAGAGTTTGGAATTTTTTATATATTATAGTTTTAAATAAAACCATGATGCAGATAAAACAGTTCTACTAGTCAATGATGTTAAAGTTTCTGCCACAGAGAAAATTTTTGGATTATTCTCTTAATCACCGGTTAATCAAGATATGGAAGATTATTATTTAAAACATTTATATTACAGAGCGGAGCGGTATACTTTGTCATTCTAATATGATTGAAAACATAAGCATAGCTTTCGTTGTAATTTCGAAATCAAATACAATTTTAAAATGGTTTTGTCGACAGTAAAATTTGTTTTATTTAATACATTTAGTGCATCAATGTTTAACAGAGTATTTGTAGATGTCGTTGATAGATACGAGTATACCGCCACTCTGGTATACTTTAGAGTTGATTTTAAGAGGTTTAGTAAGTGTAACATGTATAAGACAGATTTTTAAGAGAGAGAAAGTATGAGATGAAAAGATTGAGAGAATCAGTTCTATTATTAATGTTTTGAATTTTTCTAGTCTCTTTTTTGTAAAAATGTGTCTATCTAGTCCTAACTTTCACCTAACTCTTAAGAGTATTAATGATCGCATTAAACTAACTATGTAAACTAAAGTAAATAAACTATATACAAAAACTTTTCCACATGTATTGTAGGTCCTGTTATGAAACTATGTTATTGAACAGAATTACTTATTACATTTTGCAATCTAATATTAGTTTCATAACGTTAACTAGTAGAGTTAATATTCCAGAATGTCAATTTACACAAAACGACCTTTACCAAAGACTACAAGGGATAGAGATTACGAACACCAGTTTTTTTACATATCAGTTTTGAAACAATTTGACGATATTTTAATTTCATTTCAATGTCAACCATTTTATCGAGCCAAAAAGTGCCGATTTTTAAGAAAAATGAGTCCCTAATTTAATCTTGCCTTTTTTCTAAATCAATTGGTTTTGACTTTTCCAGATAATAATTTTCAAAGTAAGTGGTTTTGATTTTGTTACTACAAACTTTATTCTTTAATTATTAATAAGAAAACATTAAATATACATTATAAATAAGTATATTATAGAAAAAAGAGAGAAGTGAAAAATCAACTTTTAACTTTCTCTTCTAAAAATTAAATAAATTAATCAAAAGGAAAAAAAACATTAATAATTCTAAATGTCAAAATCCGTAAATTATTTAAAACAACAGAATATGCACACAGTCATTCTAAAAGAACAATACACAGTTATTTATCAAGCTCCACAATAATTTAGTCTTTTATTCCGTTATAAAATATCAGAGTTTCAGGGCAATGATAATGGCCGAGATTTAATCCATCAGAGACTTGCCACAGAGATAATGAAATCAAAATAGAAATTATTTCGACTGTAGAATTCCGTCAGGCCGGACCATTAAATGTAATAATAATGGCGAGTAAAATGAAAAAGCATGTCGGGTCGGGAGAAGTAATGGCGACTGTTTATTGCATATCTGTAGCGTTAAAAGCAAAGCCTCGTCAGACGTACTCAAGGGAGTCGGTAGTAATAAACTGATTAATACATCGGGACAAAGACAGATAGGTCCTGTGACACCTTATCCACGATCCACGAGGCATTGGATTTTTATCCATTACGTTACACAAGGTTTGGTTGTATACCTGGCATCAATTACCGTCTAAGAGGGTTCCTTTTTAAATTATAACAGCATTATTCATAAATATTCATTTTTACTATGGCTTTATACTATCATTATATGTATTGTGTATTATTAATATATTGCACCAATTTTGTATAAAACAATAGACTTCTTTTTCGTTCAGTTATTGAGGGACATAGCGTTTATAATTCGTAATGAAGTTATTTTTAACTTAATTATATTTTTTTAGACGTAATTAACCTGTGATTTTAGATTTCTTTTATTTATTTTAAGTACTATCATAAACGTATTTGGGAATATTTAGGTAACGATTCATTAATATATTGAGCTAGAGATGTAATATCAGATCTACATTTTGGATGGTAATTATTATTACCCAGCTATTCATTAAAACGAAATGTTGACAGAAATTATGGACGAATATGTTTTAATTAAATTTAATGTTCCTTCCTTGATTTATAAAAGTGCAATAATTAACATTAAATTATAATTACAGCTGAAATATAAATAAAACATAGTTTTAAACATGAACTCGGTATCAATTTTCTACTAAATGTTGAAAAGTTTTACTTAGGAGTCGAAAACATAAATTCAGTCAATAATATTTGAAGACAATTTGTTTTTACTTTTACTACTACATCCTTTCGCTATATTAGTTAACCCTAATTACACTAAAAAAAGTTGTCAGTCCATAAAGAGCACATTTTTACCACATCCTATAGTTTTTTTTATTTTTTATTTTAATAATTTTATCTGCAATACAACCAAATTGTGTTGTTTTGAAAGTTAGTTAGCTCTAAGGATTTTGACTGAATTTCGCTTTATTTTTATCCAAGGACCCTGTCAAATTGTCTTGGTTGACATCTCATTAAAAATACCGGTTCGAGAGCATGAAGCTGCTAAAAAGGGCTATGAAATATTAGTGACAAATAGTTTTACCGTACCATAGTAAACAAATTATTGTTTGGGATTAATTGAAAAACAAAGAAACACGAAACTGATCCCCGATCAACGTCTTTCCTTTATCTTCCACTTCTACACAGTGTAATTTCGTTTCTTTTTAAGCGGGGAAAAAATCATTACATTTTTATAAAAAAGGTGACGTGGAAATTAAAGTTTCTCATAAATATTGTGTAGTGATTACTCTAAACGAAATTTACACAGAAAATTTGTTAATCATGAAAATGTGTTATACAATACGGTATCTTTCTCTCTACACTTCTTGAATATAGACCTAATAGAATATTAAAATTCATCCCCTCAAGAACTAAATTTATCATAATACATATCTTTCTTAGGGAGAGACGAATAAAAACTACTTTTTGTTTACGAAAGAAATTTTCATTTTTGTCTGAAACACCTATTTTGTGGAATTATAAAGGTAAACTCACTCCAACCCTAAAATGGCTTTATAGGGGATGGCAAATCAAAAAGTTTCAAGTAACCCCCCCCCCCCGTAGAGTATTGCATCATTTTACAAAACTTGTTTAATAGAAAATAACTACGAAAACTAGAAATTACACTATTTTAGCACAACCAAAATGACGGCAGGTCAAATATTCAAACTTTAAGTTGTACTTTTAAATTTTATTAAATTTAAAGAATTTATTGTAAAATCTGAATAAAATAAGGAAGTAAGAAAGATATCTAACTCAAGACCACATGAAGAAAAGTAATGATCCAGCGATATACCTCGGGATTGCTATACTCGTACTTACTATAAGTAACACCTGAGGAGAATTTTTTTAATTGCATTGAATGTAGATATAAGAAATTAGTTTAGAAATTATCTTTATGATCCGTGAAAATCGTAACATCGTTTGTCCAATCACAATACTTTCTCCCCAAAAGTAGAGTGAAGAATAAAACAAGAGAATATTCGCCACAATAATGTTTGTCTTAAATTTTATCTTATGTCCAGAAAGTGGGCACAATTTTATATCTAGAAAAACATAGATTCATAACATATTTTTAATAGCCTTGCAAGAAACTGGCAGGTGTTTTGAAAAAGAAATATTTGTAGGTTTTAAACTGAAAAGATAGTCTTAAATTAGAAGATAGCCTTCTGCCTAATTTTAAGTTTGCGACAATTAATTTCAGGATAAAAACGTTAGCTTATTATGGTCTTCCTTTTCGAAAAATTAAGGCGACATTTACTAAAACATTTTTAAACTTATCGTTTCAAAAGTTTAATAGAATAAAACCTAAACACGAATTATTTACTTAAACACGTTTCAACTACAAAGTCGCCATCTTCAGTGATTCAAGAGCTAGAATAACTAAATCTAGTAATGTGCCATACACCGAATTTATACAGAATTAAAAAAGGGCGTGTCCTATGTCTACTTTACAGTAAGACATTAACAAATACCCTGCGTCATTATAAATAGCCTAAAGTTAAAATATAATTCATACAATATTACTAAACTAATCTTATATCTAACAATACAATGTGTATTTTACATTAATATAGAGCTTTGTATAGGTCCTAATAATTAGTTATGTACAATTACATTACGGATTTGTTAATATAAAATATTTTCAAATATATTGTATTTAGTTTATAACATTTTTCAACAACACAGAAAGTAATATTTTTCGTCTAAAGAGTGTTTCGCCATTGATGATTTATTAGGCCGATTATATTAAAAGTAGGCAAAGTGCGCTTTAGCTCTTGTCTTAATATGTCTTTGTGTTTGTAATAACCTTTGTTTTAAGACTAAATACTGGAGAAATTTTATATTTATTTATTGTCTCAATCATTTAAAACGTCTGGTGATCTTGTAGTAAAAAAGAAAGCATAATTTTGTAACGTTTTATTCCCCCCCCCCCATTTAGAAATCTAAAAAAGACGTTTCCTAATGAGACAGTAATTAGTTCTGAAATACACTTTTACCTTATTTCGATTGAAGTACACAACCAGTTGAAAATTCGATAAAGCCACTTTGAGCACCTCTACCATACACATAGGTTGTAGCTACCAAGTCATGATATGAGATTCCTATTGTAAAAGAATCTATTAGCTAAGTGCTTCCCCGATGCATTGTTAGACTCTTAATGCGAGGCTTACAACATACAAGGCCTGTTTTCATTTTCATTTCACGAATTCGTTTTTATTGTGGTTTCATCTTTTGTAATGTTTTCTATTAAGCCTTTAAAGCATCGTGTTGTGTGAAGGATTGTGTTTTGGCTTATTTTCTGAGCACATATGACATTGTGTATATAAGTAATAGTGGAAATAGAGCTTCCCTTTCTGTTTCTCAGAGATGCATATATTGCCTATTACACTTATATAAAATATCACATTGTGCTGTAAATATAGAAATTTAAACACACATAATCATATCACCAAGTTTTTAACAAGTAAATTATTGATTATTTTAAAATATTATGTGTATAATTTGTACAGTAATATAAGTTTTCATCTTTGCTGTTCACGTAAATCTGAATAAGTGGACTCATTTTTTACAAAATAACATCAGAAACAGTCTTCCACTGTTCTATTGTTTCGTAGTGTTTTTACTTATTGGCAACTCGTTTTCACATATCTTCTACGTGAATCCGCGATAAGGGTTATTCCAATTTACGACGCTACCATCACTTCGAATGATAATTTAAGGGTGTGTGGGCTCTGTAGAAATATATAAAACTCTGTGCCAAATATGGTGAGGATAGATCCACTTTTGAACTACTAAAGCACTAACAAATAGAGGTACACCACTATGTGTAACCACGCTTTCAGATCATACGACCTCGAATGGCAACGAAACTTCCATCGCGTTCAAGTATTACACGGTGTCTTCTAAATATTCTTAACATGAGCCTAACATTGCCACTACGTAGTCCAAGCCTAAGGAGTGTCACAACTGGACTTACCCTATACAGATAGTACCTAATACTACCCAATTCAATCCTCTTTCAACTTGTATTCAATCCAGCCTCCGCTTACTCCTGTTCTCCGTAGAAACTTTTCAGGTGGAACCACAGTGCTTCTTTTCTAAACGTCTCAGTTTACCGCCTAACAGACTACTTTCCGTTATTTCAGTGTGCCCACGATAGGAAAACGGTTACTATAGGAGTACCGCTTAGAAACTGTGGTGGGAGGGGGAGATCCCAGGTTAGGCCAGACATACCCGGCCACTGTTTCATTACGTATTGCTTAATATTTTCTTTTACAAACCTACTAAAAAAACTGTGAATGTGTATCGTTATGTTTCTGACCACTACAATTAATAAATTTATATATTTTACAAAGTAAAAGACGTAAAAAGACCTTTATAAAATGGAAAAAATGTAACAATTTATCCCCACTACCACTCCAATCCCCTCCCCGCCATCTCCCCTACATGCGTGTGCGAGCCACTCTCAAGATGGCGGTTCTGCGCAGGTTTCTTTCTGTCTGGTAGGCCTATAAAACCCTTATCGAAAGATGTCCCAGAAATAAGAAGCTGCTTCATATGACGAATACTCTGACAAACCAGAAAAGAAAACTGTAATAAGGCTTCCCCCAATCTTGGTGACCAATATATTCGAAGGATATTCCTAAAGGTTATCACCAATACTCTGCTGTTCTGATATATATTTGATCTCAAGACTGAACAAATACACTACCTTACATCTGCTCTAAGGTTACCGAACTCTTGTCTTCTTGGTGCCCTGGCCTTTGTAACTTTCTATACTATATACATTTTACCGTCTATTTCGTAGGGTGGCTTTATAATACTATAGACTTCACTTTTAAATTCCTTTCTAGTCAGTTTTATTAAACAAAAAATGTGTGGTTTAAGATTCCATTTAATTAAAACGTTGATTAAATGAGGAAAGAAAATACTTTACGACTGAAAATAAGAGTGAATGAGAAACCAAAAAAAAACGTATATCTTCTGAATTGAAACCTAAAGTTAAAATTGGATTTGAAGTCGTTTTAGATGCTATTGAAAAATACAAAGCCAAGTAGATAAACTCATAACTGAATATTTGAAAATGGATTAAGTATGACCATAAAATGGCTTCTAAATTTCAATAGTATAAAGAAGTTTCAAATACACAAGAAACATTTCCGTCCAGGAGGAAAACACAATATCGTATTGGATTTTATTAAAAAATATTCTCAACGACAACTTTATTACAGTCAATATTCTTATAAGATACATTCCAATGCACACGTTATATATAGAATTTCATGCATCTTATGAAATATGTAGTTTTCGCAAGACAAGTTTAATATCTCCAAGAAAGAGTCTTGGATCAAAGCAGGAAGTGTAAACAAGGACACAAGGCAAGAGTGGACAAGGCATTCCTTGTGCCGCCATTATGGATCCCAGTATCATATTAGTTTAGTGTTATTGGAAAGAATATATAGAAGCGATCATATTGAAAGCAATGGACAAAGGCAGTCTGGACAGTTCCCTAGCAACAAGCAATGTACCGATGTAACAACAAGTCTTCAATAAAGACGATATCTAATAAAAACTCATTTACAGATGATCATGTCAAGCTTTAAATATATTATTGGTTTTTGTTATTGCAACAATTTTCATGGAAGTAATTTAATATTGTATAAATTTAAACTAATAATCCATAATTTTATTAATTCATTATTTATTCGTGTTTTATTTTGAATCTGTTTAAAATATGTAGTAAATTAAGGTTTTAAAAATTTAATTTGAATTCATTTCTTTAAATTAAAATTAGAAACAAATTGAAATTTAATTTTTCTTGGCGACCATTGGGTCTAATTTATTCCAACGTCCTACCTAATTCTCTTACTTTTTAGTTGAAATATTATTCAGGTATTTTAATCCAATTTATAAAGGAATGCACACTCTACGCCATTCACTCAGTGACATTACTACAGACAATACAGAGGCAAATTACTTTCACTACGGTATGTGTATAACAATAACGAATAGGCTTTTAAACCGAAACTACATATTAATGTTTCCTTTCAGAATTCATAACAAAAATTTCCCTCCCCGCTGTTGACCCAGTGACACGGTATTAAGCGAATATCTCTATGATTTGTGAATTCACTCAGTTTTCGACCACATTCTGGTAAGAAGGAATTTTTGAAACTGATTTAAATAGAGACCGTTTCGATATTTTGAAACCTTTTATATTTTTAAACATACATATTCAATTAATTGTTAAAGATTCTTTTAAGTTCCTATTTCTACTTGAGCTTTACCCGGTTGTTAAAATCACAAATAAAAATTGACGTTTAAATTTTGTTTTCCATATTTTCCAAACTTCATTTTTCCTTGATATTTCTCATCATCGCTTTTTTCTCGTACGTGTTGGAAAAGGAGTAATGTTTTGTACGTGTCAGTAATTATTCTAGATTACACTAGTGTTTTGTGTGTAAAACTAAGTGATTTCAAGACAATTATTGGTATCAAACATTTTTTAATACACCATTGAGGAACAAAGTTGTTTAATATTATAATGTTTTTTTCACACTTTTTCAAACTCGTCTAAAAAATTTAAAGTCTATGTATATTCACTCCTTAGCTATTTAATACAATCAAGACTGACGCCATCCAAGAATTATGCCATTTCACACCGATTTTCCTCGTCTATATTTAATCAACAACGATACATAACAACAACAAAATCAATAAAATAAGTCCATGTTTGGCTTATTTCATTAATAGAATTCCGTTTACCAAATTATTCACATAAATTTACTTTGTTTTAAGTTTTAATTGGAGCTTCTGCTTAATCACTTCAAAGTAGCACAATTAATCTTGACTTACGTTTCTGAATTTCTTTGTTGCTGGTCAATAATTGGTAAACCAGCTGAAACTTCATATTTTTAGGCAAAGTATGCTAATTTAAATGACATTTGGTTATTTCAAACTTTTAAACTATTACCATTTCTAAATGATGAATCAGACAACTTTACGGTCGTGTTTCAGTTTTCACAACTATAAAACTTTACAATTTTATAAAACAAATCTAAAACAAGCTTTTATGTCTGAATCGATTTCATTAACTTTGCGTTAAGATGTAAGCTCAAAAGTTTAAATAGACAAGAACTAACAAAAGGGGCTATGATGTAACCAAAATAAACCATTAACATTTTCCTCTAGTTCGATAGACACTCTCATAGGATTTTAAAGAGATTACTTCTGTAAAAATAGACACAAATTTATTGTAAACTGTAACTAAATCAATGCTTACCTATACGTTTGCACTATATAGTGGTTACAATTTTCTGTTTCTACAGTAGCCTGGACTTTAGATCAACAGTTTTGAATTGAATTTGTCTTAATTATCCACCAAAATATTTGGAATAATACTTGTGGGATACTTACAATGAGGTTTCAGGAGTCATGATCCTCAGTTGCAATCAACGCACAACTGCTATTATTACTACTGAGGATAACAACTTACTCGTTGAAACGCCATCTGGTTTGTAAAATTATTGGTTTTCATGACTTACTAAATAATATTAATAAAGATATATTGCATAAAGTGCCAAAAGTTTTGGAAAGTATAGCCTACATCCTCTGCAAAACATGACGTTGTCTAAATTGTCCAATTTAGACAACGTATATATAGATTTAGACAATTTAGACAACCAATATATATATATATATATATATATATATATATATATATATATATATATATATATATATATATATATATATATATACAGTATATTATACATGATATATAAAATTTAACTTGTACAAAACACCAAACTAATGTTATAAAATTGCTACTCAACAGTTTAATGTTAATGTGGTTCAGACGTTTAGAAGAGGAAAGTTACATCAAAGGCTAAATATGCAAAACTTTAAGACTTAAGTTCTTTCAAATAATCCAACATAAAATTACAAAGTTATAAAATTAAAAATATTTGTATTATTTTAACCTTTTCAAAGACATTAAATATAGTTTGAGAAAAGAAATTTTGTTTAACAAAATCTTTTTACAACTTGCTGAAATTTAGTCTGTTTTTTTTTTTTTTTTATTTATTTATTTTTTTTTTTAATATCAGGTATAATTAAATGTTTAATTGATTCTATTCATTAATAATCTATTGAATACTTCATCCTCTCTTAGTTCATTGGCGCAAAGTTTGTGTAACTATTAAAAATGAAAGTAGTTTATTTGGGTTTTTTGTTGTGGAAACTGAAGTATTTCTTTAATTATCGATTAATGAATTTCTACTCGATGGTTTACAGTAATAGTTTGGTTATGCTAGCCTAATATCAACAAGTCTTTAAATTATTACTAGTACAATGGTCATACTAGAAAATTCTGAGTAGGTATTTACTGATTCGTAATAATGGATAACCGAAATTATCAATTGCACAGAAAAGAAATAAAAGAACAAACAATTGCATTAACTTTCTCACGCCCATACAAAATATTAAAGTTTAGCCAAACTGAAACTTTTCTTTGAAAATAATTCTAAATTTTCGGTCTGAAAGAAAGAAAAAAAAAGTATATGAAAAAGGACTACTATTCATAAAATAACCGAAATTCTCAAAATATATTGATCAATTAAGGTGATGTTGATTAAATTTGTGAGTTAAAAGAATGTGCCAAACCATATGAGAAAGAAAATTATTATTAGACAGTAATTTGGGAAATAAAACTTTTATTGATATGGGTGATAAACGTTCCATTTTTTTCTGATTTTTATATATTCTACCTTCTATGCCATCATCATTTACCGATAATCCCAAACCAACGGTTGTAAGATTTCGACAATAATTGTGTTCTTAGGGGATACTTTTAGAAAAGAATTTGTAAAATTCTTAATTCCTTCTTTGATAAAATTGTATCTTTTTTATTATATATCAGGTGGCTTGAAATTATAAATAATTAATAAATTAACTTTAAAAAATATACCTAAGTCTTTACTAGTTCAAAAAATCAATTACACCATTTTGACTTAAGCGCACTGCAAGAGACACAACATTAGTCCAAAAACTTTAGCTTTTGAACGCTGAAAAGGAAAAATTTCGTGTTACACTCAACTTATATTATTAAACAATCAAATAACTTTGTCTATACTACATATAGACTTACTTCGCAGAACAATATATTTCCTCCTCAAACATTAGTGTTAAAATCACAAGAAAGATGTCAAACAATGCTCATCATTCCAAAACTTAGGAACAACAAATCTTTTACCGTGACACCGTGTCGCTTATGGAAGTCATTAGTAATTATTTATATCAAATCCATTGGGAGCCGTACCCATGTAAGAATCTGAACAAACCACTGCCGTAGTTATTACTCGGAATGGGTAATTATTTAGTAAATATATTTACAGATTTTTTTTTAATGTCTAATTCTTTTACTACATATATTTTTGAAAATTTAATATATTTTGAAGCGGAATAAAGATTTTCACTGAAAAATTTAAAAGTATGTTTTTAAAGTAATGTTTTAAATTAATAGTAGTGCATCTGGTCTTCATCCAAAACTCAATCATCTCAAACATCCCAGTAGACCTAAATGATTTTGTGTTCCATATTATGTATGTAATTGTAGGCGATATATTTTCCAAGTTTCTATTTTTTATTGTTAGTAATTTTAATTTTGTATTTGATTCATTTTCAATTTGGTAAATGGGATTAAGTGAACAGTGAACCCATCGGTCCTAACTACCCTCTTAAAACGAAGACAGGTAATTTATCGATCTGTATTTGAGAAAATAAAAATGGGTAAATTTAAAATTAAAGACCGTTCAAGCAAACGTATGTTTGGTTAAATAAATATAGAAATTTATTTATTTTTACAAACGTTCAATTAACCTAAAATAAATTAACTGCCTATTCTGTAAATAAGCAAGGGGTGAGAGAGTGGTGGGGGTTGGGGGTTAAAACACGAGCTACATAACTACTTCCCAGTGAACACGGTTGGAAATATTTTCACGTCTTGGAGTAATTAAAACTCTGAACCCGCGGCATTCTCTTGTTTGCTTCGCTTACTTTAACCAATAACAGTGGCTAATAATGATTATGAAGTTAACTAAGTAACTTGTCAAGTTGCTACAACTGCACACTACGCACTAATTTCTCTTTGTTTTAACTAACTTGATTTATCTAAATGATTACACAGATTCTTAATTGCTACGTTTCATAAGTAGCCATCGTAATGTAATTACTATTTATACATGTATGATCGATTTTTATTTTCTGTCAATATATACAGAGAAAAATACCATGACTTAAAAACACAGATTTTCAGTTTCAATTAAATCTATACGCAGTAATTTCACACAAAAAAATCGTCTCACATATTTAATGATTTTTGATCTTTACTATTCAAGTAAAAAATAATTATCTTAATTTAAAACGTGAAGATATTTACCATACGAAAAATACACAAAATTCATTTTTTTTAAATTGGTTAAAAATAAATTTTAAAATATTATTTTCAAGAAAATTTATTTCTAGTTTAACACTATTCCTTTCACGTGTTCAGATTAGGTTGGAATATACAATTCGAGTACCTGAAAATTGTGTACTGTGAAAAAAAAATTGCACTGTCTCTAACACTCATCCATAATGCGAAATAGTAAGTCAAGTCAAAACATGAATCGTCCCCATCTACCTTAAAATTTATCTAACATTATTTACACCTGAGAAAGACAAAATTGGTCTTTATTACATAACGTGCTACGGATATAGATGTCAACCTAACTTGTCAAGTATTTTTAAGAGAATATTTAATTTGATTCTCTTGTGTCATAAACGTGTTCCAAGCTTAAATCGCAGTTAATTTAAATAAAGTGTGTAATGATAACGGGCAAGGTTCTATTTTGTTTTGCCATTTTTTTTTCATAACCCTAATATTTACAATGATTTAAATTACAAATTTTTACAATCAACCGAAATTTCAACGAAATTTGTTGAGCCGATTTTATAAAAACTTAATCTTTTATGGTTGATTATTTTATCGAAATGGCATTTTTGGTAGATGGTGACGAAATAAAGTTTTTAGTTTCGTATAAGCTACATTTTGAAAATGAGTAAGTTTGTCCAATATTAATACACCGTTTATGCAACCAAATTCTGTTAGAAAAATAGTGTATATGGCCTAAATAATTGTGTGAAAATAAATTTAAAAAATTGTGATTTTTTTTACTACTTCATTACTGTTGTTATATGTTTATTTAAATTTCATATTAAGCTTTTAAAAAATGAATAGAAGAGCATAAAATAAAGACCCTAACCCTAGAGTACTCTAATAGCGTCAGTATTAAAAATAACACTGTAGGAACACGAGAAACAGTGAAGAGAGGGATCGGACCCAAAGACTACATAAAAAATAAATTATATCCAGCTAGGTTCACTAGCTTTTCGGTGGGAATTTGTGAGCAGATTTTGACTAATTAAAATTGATTAAATCAAGTTATTTGGTTTCGTATACGCAAAATTTAAATAAATTGTATCAATATTGTTAGAGCCTATTTTAAGAAAAACATAATTATTAGTTTTGGTCTTATAACAGCTACACACAAATTTTGAGTTATAAAAAAAATATATTTCAATATGTGGTCAAAATATACCACATACCAAATTTGATCAAATATTATTCACTTGTTTGACCCGTAGAACACTGCACAAATGAGACAGGCAACATTCAAAAAACACTTTTTGGACTTATTAGAAGAAAAACAATACACATATACACATACATATATACTCAATACACACATTTCCGAAAGTCGATTTTTTGACTCATCACATAAGTTTCTCTACAGTAGGTATAGTATATTAAAAAGTAAAGAGGGCAATTTTTTACTTAGGTAAGGTGGTAGTATACCAGTTATAATATACATGTCAAAAAATAGTCTTTACATTCTATCAGCCACATACGATTTTATTCGTAGATCGCTATAAAATTATTTATTTACAGAATGATTTTAAAATATCTAATATACAAGTAAATAGTGCTTTGATTTATCATTATGATTGTATTTATATAACGGCAATATATATGATTAGCCTACATTTTATAAGTTCTGTGGTATTTATTTCTACATTAGTATTTCTGTGTAATATTTTACATGGTTCGATACACATTCACAAACACACAGACTCGCACTAAAATGCATAATCAAAAGTGTGTCGTTTTTTATTCGAAACAGTTTGCACATTTATAAAAATAATAATAAATTAAAAATAACATTTAGGTTATTTGGCTTTATAAAATATTTACCATTAACTAAATTATAAATTAATCATTACAAAATGGCAACCTTTAAATTGACTTTTTCAGCCAAAATATAAAGTAATTTTCCTAATTCTTATACTACAGAGAATAATCCTTAAACTAAAGGAGGATTCAATTACATTAATTATTTTAAAACGTAACAATTAATATTTGAGTGAAAATTAAGGAAAATAACGATTTTTAAAAATCGCTTTGAATATTTTAATCTACGGATATAAGAGAAAAATTTTAATCGAAAAAAAAGTTAGTGAACTGTTCATAATAAGATGTACAATAATGTATACACTATATTGTTGTATATACTACTCCAAATTAATTTAAGTTTTTTTGTTTGTTTTTTTTATATGTGAGTATGAAAACTACATTTTGATGTTACTTTACTGGATTTAATATGGATTTCTCACTCCATTACGTACTCTCAGACAATCACCCAAGCGAAAACAGACAAATTTTATATTATTACAAATTAATAAACCCTACATATGTGATTATTTTAACAGAAATGTAAATGAATTTGTTTTTGATTTAAATTATTTCATCAGGGAGAAGGACAAGTATAAAGGCAATCAAGGAAACGTCTGCCGTGATTGCTCCTCCGTGGAGGCTGTAAAAAGATTTGTGAACTAATTAGCTGTGAATACTCCAGTGGCCGGACTTCTCGCTCTGGTTTCTGCAATTAAAAGCAAAATGGCAAATTTATGCAAACGACATTCGGGGAACACTCTCTGGTGGCAAGTGATAGAGTTACTTAGAAGTTGAGTATAATCGTCCAAACTTTTTGAACTTCGAAATTATTCACTTTAATTTTGTTTTATACGTGTTTAGTTTATTAGGGTAATTATTTAGGCGTTCTTTGTTTATTGTTAATTAGGTATAAAAATAAAGACTGAGCATCTAAAATATCTCCCTTGCACTGATTTTTTGAAATGATTATTATATGCTAGACTCCAGAGGAATATTCCTCTCAAATTAGTTTTTGTAGAAAATTTTTAAAAATTGTCATTTAAGTCTTTTCAATTTTCCTATATTTTGCTCTCTCATATTTATATAATATAGTATGTGATGTCTCAAATAATGTATGCCGGGTTTTGTGCGGAAATATCAGTTTGGAAGCTCCTTGAGTACAAAAAAGTGGTTTTTGGAATAATATCTGTCTATCGGGTGACTGTCTTATGTGCAGTGCTCTACAATGTAAAAGCGTGAACAGAATTTAATTCAATTTAGAATAAATATTTTAGACTTATTTTCACTTTATTGGTAGATAAAAAGTTGAGGATAGCTACCATAAGAAAAAACAAAAACAAAATTACGATTTTCTCAAAATCAGCTTAAACAATTTTCTTCCATTTTTTCTCAAATGTAGTCTCTAAAGATCCAAACAAAACGTATTTGTCGTCAATTCTCCAAAAATGCCGTTTCGTTAATTATAGGTAAAAAATTTAAAATCGGCCACGAGGGTGTTAAAAAGACGTAATTTCTCAAAACTGGCAATACCGATTACTTAAAATTTTAGTGAAATGTGAATAACCCTGTAGAAAACACTGTGCAAAATAAGGAAGAATTTTTTGCATTATAGATACAAGTTTAGGTACTATTTAAATATATAAATATTTTCTTCAAAATTTTCTTTTTTTTATTGGCAACAATCGAACTGACATTTTTTGGGGGCGCATTGTTTTGGTTGGATTTTATTTGGTTTTGGGGATGGGTTAGTTTGAGCAAAGATTATGCACAGTTTATTTAACCAAACTGTGTCTAAAATGATTCTGTTAGAATAATAATCGTCTAATAACTGTGTATTAAGCAAAATATAGTGATTTTGTACTACTCTGTTAACTTACTTTTTATTTTAAAATTGTATTTTATTCATACACAGTATATACATTACGTTAGACCCTTTATATCTCCTGGTCTGTTTTAATACAATGTTTCAATATCTAAGCTATTCACAAGGTGAAATTGAATTTACCACAGTTTACAAAACGTTTCTAAAACATTTTTCCCTTTATAATTTAAAGGCAAAATATCTATTCGTCAACATCACTTAATGAAAAAAGAAAGAAAATATCATAAAATAAAGATTCCTAACCTTTAAATACTCTAATAGTGTTAGCGTCGGAAAAAAACAAGGGTTGGTCACGAGAAATAATTTTAAAAAGATAAAAGATAACAAAACTACATAAAAAATGTAGAACCAGCTAAGATCCCTCGGGATTGCAAAGCCGGTATAGTTGAGGGTGGTTAAAAACAAAGCAACGTAATTATTTCAAACTTTTTAAATTGAATATTTTTACTTAATTTGGTGCTTACACTAAAGAATCTTATTTATACATTAATAATAACAGTACCCTGCAAGTTCCTAATCACCAAATTTACTTTTCACTTATCACCTGTTTAACGACCGTATCTTGTATGAAGTTGGTCTATAGCATACTAGTTTCATCTGATAATACTACAAAAATGTGTTAAAATTATTATCATGTAACAGGATATTCTGAAATTGACATAAACTTAATTTGTATGACTGCTTATTCTTAAATTTTACAGTTAATGTAGGAATAGCTTCCCGTTTACAGCTTGTCAGTGTGTAAACTTAGAGTAAGACACCCGTTCATCTGAGCCGTAATGCGATGTAACAATTCATTATATCGAAAGTTTGGCCTTGTAAAAGTTATATTTTAAATATTAGCGAGTTCTTGGAATTCATTAGTAATTTTAAATGAGAAGATCAGATGACCTGCTAGACTCATCCAACATAACCAGGCTTTTAAGATATATTTTCTTATAATTTTGTATTCTCTTTCTAATATTAAAATAAAATCATTATATAATTAGTAACTATCCAATAATTTATTATTATTTAAATTAGAACTTCTGACTATTGATTTTTCTTATTTGAATACGGGTCAAAGTAATTTTAAAACAACATAATTACATAAAAGCAATTCAGTGGAAGAAATGAACATGATAATTTTAGATTTTTTAAATATCTGGTTAAACAAGCAAATTTATCAAAAACAAACAACTGATTTGAAAATTATCGGGGTTCATACTACTTCAATTATAAGAGATACGATCGATTTAATTGCAATGTTTCCAACTCTGGATTACACATATCAGATCTAATTTTGAACAAACGAAATTTGCTAAAATAATTTTTATCGTCGAGTGTTAAAATTAAGTTCCTTGTATAGTTTTTGTTCCACATGCAGCTATAAATTTACACATAATATCTCATAGGGATGTTAACCATTTAAGTAATTCAATACATATTTGTCAGATGTGACATTCTAACTAAATGAATCTGGTGTTATTTTGAATAAATCGAAAAACTAATTTAAGACGGAGAAACAAGTTATACGTCATGGTTAAACTTATGTAAACTTAGTTTAATTAAGACTTTTTTTTTATTGAACCAGTTGGATTCAACAAGTTTTCTAAAAGTAATTTAATGTGAAGATTCATTCGCCTTCACAGATCCAGATTTATCTTATGAAATTAACGTTGATAACTATATAATACTCTTCCAGGAACTAATTTCATCCCGGATAAAAGTTTAATCGTGCAGAAACCAAGTAATGCATTAATGTAAGTGGATGGGAGAGACCTCGCATTGTTTTACACGATCGTATATTGGCGCCCCGAAGGGACTTTTCCTTTTTATTGGTTCCAACTTTCTCTAAACATTTATTCAACCGTTTACAAACTAACTTCAGTTGTGCATCGTTACTTTTAGATTTAATACTTTGTTACCTATGTAAAATAGAAACAGAGTTTATCTCAATATCTACTTGTCAATTGACTTGTTAAGTTCCAGTCGTTCCTATATCTGAGTAACGATTAATTTATTAAAAGAATTCTGATAGTGTCCCCCCCCCCTGGTATGATAAATGTTTATTAACAAAATTCTAAACTGTATATATTATATTATTTACATACTCAATAGATATTAAGGGTTATACAACGTTGTATTCTGTACTTTATACCAAAGTTCTTTCTTTCTTTCTATATTTTAGTCAAGCAGGGTTAGATTCACCATATGAAAACGTTTTTAGTTTACATCTTTAAGTGGACTGGGATGACCTTACCTCCGCAATGATAAATTGTCCATATTTAGAAACATTTATCTCAGACACTAATGATTATAGAAGGTTAATATGTATTGTTCTAAAGATTTATGGTTAATTATAGCAGAAGATTTTTCAAAATAAATTTTTTTTTCATATTCTTGGTTAAAATAACCATAAAAGTAATTTAATTATTTGTATTGCGATGCTTTCCTCTGGTGATCAAACATATTCATTAGGACACTTGCTTCGCTCCAGTTTATTTCTTTCAATTTCGACCTAGTTCTCACATCATAAACTTTTTTTTTTAATATTTGTTGTCGTTCAGTTTAAACATAAGAATCAGAGAACAGCTTATTCAAATTTTGGTGGCATTTTCACAATTTTGCAACACAAAAATACCTATTTGTAAATGTAAAAGAAAACTAATTACTTATTAGCTAATAATATATTATTTTTAAAATTGACATTGAATATAATTATGAAAAAGAAAAAAAATTCTAAAACCAATAAATGGAAAAAAATGATAGGATCAGAGAATAAAAAAATTATTTAATTGGTATATATTAAAATTAGAAATAAATTGCAACAATTTTTAAATCAGTCACATTGCAGTTCTAAAATAGTATGAAATAATAGCTGGGATTTAATGACATTTACAGCGGAAGCAAGATGGCGACTGCAACCCGTCTATTTTTAGTTATCTACGGCTAATTGTGCCCCAAAGAGAACAATTGAAGCTAGGAACAATAGCCCTAATGAAAACAATTATTAGCATTCCAAAACGTTTGTTATGAAAGCTCTAGCAAAAGAGAGCAGAAAGTTTCATTTTTCGGTCGGCCGCATTCCAATGGCAAGTTTAAAACTTCGCAGTTATCATTGTCCCAACTCTTTTGTCTTTTTAACGGCAATTACTGGATAAATACATCATCTTTTCATAGACATTGTTTAACCTGTTTTTTTAGAGAGGATAAATTTACGAAAACTTATTAAAATGTATTGTTTTTTTATCTTTGATCCCGAACAATGAGTCACTACTCCGATTACATTAATTTCTCACATAGCAATGGGTCAAAATTGGTGTCTGTTTTAAGGTCCCCCGAATCCAACAAAAGTTAGCCTAAACACGATCATTAATTTTAATGGAATTTTTTTATATATAACTTAAAATTAGGGCATAGTTTAAAAAAACTTTTTTCTCAAAACAACTGAAGTGTTGCATCTAAGAACCTACATATTACGTATTAATCAAGAACATGTAACGATTGCTAACCAAACTGTGTCAGTAAGTTACACTTGGAACTAATCTAGGCTCTACCCCTTTTGGATAACACGATTTTGGAGGTCTAAGACACCCAACCCAGTTCCGCTCATGCACCAATAGGCTACCCACCTTTGAGGACATTACTTTAATTTATAATTTAATACCGAACTAAAACAAATCACTTAATATTCCCTTACACAACACAAACACAAGAGAGTTAAACTTAGGCGCTCCCCACTGTCGAACTCGTCTCTTTTAACTAATAAATTAATGCATCCGTTTTGGGATGGAGTTTCCGGAAAAACCCCGAATGTCATGACCCCGATTAATTAACAGCCATGGTGTAATTTAAAAAAATGTTTTAAAGCCAAAATTAATACGAGACTGGCACTCTCTGCGTTTGACTACTAGCTACACGATACAAGGTATGCTCAAGATAGCTACAGACCAAGTTCCGATCAGCTGTTTACTGCTGTATTACAAATGGAACGCTGCTCAAGTAAAGCCCATTTAACTACCGGTACAGAACTCAGTGATACCATCATAAACATTCCAAAAATGCTGTTACATGATCTATCATAAAACACCAATTAATTGCTCATGTAGCTCTATCGCTTGGGTTCAAATATGCACACAACTCCGTATGTAATCTGTAAGTTATAAAATAATAAGAAGTAATTGGCTAAAATAAAAAATTAACTTTGCCCCCTATCAATAAAAGCTAGTTATTCAAATATGATTTACTGAGAACACTTTTATGACACAAATGAAACAAGCTTAGGAGCTGTAAATATTTATCCTACAACTGCCTCTAAAGTGTTCATTTACGACCTAAGAACAGATTCTAAAACAACTGATTACTAGAGTGAAAAAAATATTGCACGTAAATTAACATTGATTAAATGTGATACTTATGCCACGCTGAATAAACCAGTTGATTCATGTTTATTATTGTCATGTCGCTTGCTCACTGAACCTCAGACTCAGCTAACCTCAATACAATGTCGGAACCCGTTTTGAAATGAAAAGTCTGACGAAGTTGTGTCAGCTGGGTCAAAACTTAACACCAATTTTTGACCCATCACATAACTTTCTCCATACTATATATATATATATATATATATATATATATATATATATATATATATATAAGAAAGTTATAAGTATTTAATTATTAATTCAGAAAAGATAACGATATAACGATATACCAAATGTTCAGAAACAATGGAAAGCTAAAACGTAAAAGAACAATTAATTACTGTTGGCAACAAAAGTATAGATAGTGGAGTTTGAAAGTTAATATAAAATTAACCGAACAACCTAAATCAAATACATGCTTAATTCAGCGTTGATTGATTTTAAAATCGATTTTTTAATTTAATACTATATTCTTTTTATTTGGGTTGGAACAAAAAAAGCACCGGTTTTTTTTTCAACTTTCCAAACAATCATAATTCGTAAACACTTAACAAATTTGTATACAATGTTTACGCAAGCTTTTTTATATGGAATATTGCTGCAATTAACGATTTTTAGGTTGATTAAAAAAAGATGTTATCAATTTTGCATGAGTACTTTTTATCATCACTGAGTAAATTCGATTATTGGTGTATTATTGCAATTTCCGATTTTTAGGTTGATAAAATAAAAAAGATCTCATCAATTTTGCATGAATACTTTTTATAATCACTGAGTAAATTATATTATTGGTGTATTAAATAGCTTTTGTCGCAGGAGGTATAATCCATAGATGTCAAAAAGTTTTGAAACAGTGTTTTATATAGATTTTAAATTCACAGTGTAGATGAGTGTAGATCGGAGTTTTATCATTTAGAACTCGGAGCTGATTTCTATTGTGTTCTATCGTGCTGTATTGAACAGTTCCCCTTCGAACTCTGGTAGATAAACTCTGTTTATATTTTCAACAATTTTAGAAAGTATTAAATCTAAATATAACGACGCATAGGTTAAACTTAGTTTGTAAACGGTTGAACGAACATTTAGAGGATGCTGGAAATAATAAAAAGGTGAAGTCCCTTCAGGGCGCCAATATACGATCGTATTTCCGTATAAAACAATAAGACGCCACTCCCCTCCACTTACATGAATGTATTATTTGGTTTCTGCACAGTTACACTTTTAATCCGAATGAAATTAGTTCCTGGTTTTCTTGTGGAAAAGTATACTTTACTTATCTCTGATAATACTAAAAGAAAACCTGGATTTTCTACAGTGAGTACATTCGTTAATTAGAATACTACATAATTTATATGAATTCAACCTATTCTGAAAGAATTTTTTGGAATTACCAGAAGCGACTAAATATATTTTTAAATTACTTAAATAGTTTACACGATATTATAATTTGTATACACCCAAAGTAATTGATTTATTATAAAATATAGACATATAATATTTAAATACTAATAATGAATAGATTGCAGTAATAAATGTTTATGAATAAGTAGAGTTTTAATAGATTTTAGATAAACAATTTGAATCGCACAATCGAAGTTACCGTAATTGAATTATTTTTTTTAGCTTCCTTTTTATTTCATCTGCCTTGTAAGGTTTATTTTACTTGTCTAATTATACAAAGTATAAGCTAAGTTTGGTAATCGGAAAAACTTCGACCTCTGTTCAATAACTGACCTTCACGATTTTATAACCTTAAAAAACTGAAAACGTGATTTTCGACATGCCGTTGTCGTTGTTGTCTGAACGTCATGATTGCTCCCTCACAAATTAAGATAGGAACATGAATAATTGGAGCAGAGGACTATAGTGTACTTATATACAATCCTGCATAAATTCAAAAAAGTATATTTGAACATTGAGTGGTGTGAATTAATTGTCCTAGATACGGATATATAACTCATATTTCTATCAGAACCGGTATTTTGTGTGGATTTTGTCAGAATAGTAATAAAGATTGCTTTTATTTCAAATTAAAATCAAACTCTTTTGACAATCCGAATGACTCTTTATCAAGATTTGTGTGAAATCTATAAATTCCAAAAAAGTTAGTCAAAATTAATTTGTGAAAATATTTTTTCAAACCATACAAATTTATATAGGTCTTATAAAATTGAAAAACAACTAGTTGTAATAAAAAATTTAACTTAACTAAAAAATCATACTCATAAAGAAACATTACAAACAAATTAAGGTGAAATTTAGGAGATATTAGTTTGTGAGGATTATACTCAAGTTCTAATGTAACTCTATCACTTGCCACCAGAGAGTATTCCCCGAATGTCGTTTGCATAAATTTGCCATTTTGCTTTTAATTGCAGAAGCCAGAGCGAGAAGTCCGGCCACTGGAGTATTCACAGCTAATTAGTTCACAAATCTTTTTACAGCCTCCACGGAGGAGCAATCACGGCAGACGTTTCCTTGATTGTATTTGTGATACTTGCCCTTATCCGTATCTATAGTTATCCTTCATTTTTATACATTTACAACATTTCTTATATGTATTATTTTACAGTTCATATTTTACTTCTGACAATGAAAGTTAAATATGCGTTTTAAAATGTATACATTTAAATTTCAATAACAGCTGTAAAGCTATAATAAAAAGAACTGTAATAAAATGTTTTCTTGTCACAGTCTTAAAGGACAACTCGCTAAGCTTATTGTTTACCTTAAGATCTAGGTTTTTATTAAGGTCTGTAATACAGATGGAAACTTCACTATAATTTCATCTACTGACCTCGACCTACCATCTCAGTTATTAGACTCTGGACCAAACTTATTTCCCTCATTTAATTTCGTTATTTTGTTTTGAATTCACCAAGACAAGACACAAATTCGTATTAATTTACTTAAAAAAAAACAAATAATATAAATGTAAAATCTTGGCCAAATAAATCAAAGGTTTTAAGATTTTGATTTGATTTTGAACACGTAAATAATATAAATAAGATTTACATCAACCTATTTACATGAACGTCAAAAAATGTTTTTAATTGTACACAAAATGGTTTCAGATTGATAACGTTAGATGTTTGTTTTCACACCTTATTTTATTTATTGTTTGATCAGTTACAATCAGTTTACCTTATTCTACTTCGAGCTTCTAACGTGTCAGGAAGTAAATCATCATATTCAGCATTTTATTATTATAATATTCGTATTACATTAAGATAAATACAATAAAATTCCTACTGACTAATGACATAGTAATTCATTCTTGGAAACAATAAGTGACACCTTCACTCCATAATAAAAACATATAAACAGTTCATTACCATTACACAAGATTTGCCACACTCCCATCCACAAAATTAAATTATAAAACAAAATATATTTTTCTAAATTTTAACATTGTGTCCACAGATTAGTGAATTTAAAGGTAAATAATTCATTACCTTTTTGTACTCTAACTAATCTACCAGTTTGTCGTAAAAGGATTACTTCAGATTTCGGCTTCTTTCGACCATCATCAGATTCACAAACAAAAGTAACATAAACAACACGGTTTAATAAAGAAAACTCCATAAAACTCGTTAGTAAGGTTTATTAAAGTTAAAAATCACGTGAATACACAAAATATACAGAGCACAAACATACTCAAGGCGTAAGAAGACTGAACTGCAATAATCCTTTTACGGCAAACTGTTGGAATAGGTGACGTACCAAAAGGTTAATTGAATTTATATCTACATAATATAAACTCCGTTTACCCAAAACGTATGTCTTACCACACATTCGTAAGGAAAACAAAGAAATTTTTAAGGTTAGTAGGTAAAACCAAAAACCCAAATAATTTCACGCAACATATCTATCCATCTATCTGTCTGAAGTCGAAACCAGTCTACACAGATAAGACGATAAATCCCATATATTTCAAACTTTGCATTTAAATTCTTTGTATTCTCCCACATATAGGAAAATACAGCGGTAACAAAAATGACATTGGGATGTTAAGGGTAACAACTATCAAGTTGATTTGTTTTAATATATTATTTGTGGTGTATCAAATAAAACTTGAAGTTATTCTGATTTTGAATTTGTATGTTTATTTGACGAAAAATTTATTATGATGGCACTAGGACAAATTAAAAATGTCAGATATCACGCCCCTCTTCCACTTCTTGAAAACTCTATGACGTACAAATCTGAAAAAATTATTTAAAAGTGAAATTAAATTTCATTACGAAGTAAAATTTTATAGTTTTTCGTATGACGATTAATTCAACCACACAATGAGAAGACGTTAACGTTTAAGTTTTTGTGAGATATGAGACAAGCAATTCAATAGCCATAAAAAGATAAATTTCATTTTCATTGATTTCTCTCTATTAGTAGGTAAAACCCAGCACCCTAATAATTTCACGTAAGTATTTGCCTGTCTGTACAATAAAAACTGCTGTTTAAAAGAATTCGACTTAATAAAAAATAGCTGTCCCTATATGCTATAAGATTGTATATGCTAAGTAGTGTGGTTTTAGAACATTCTTTACCCGTTTATTTCTAAATGAAAGTACTTTCCTATGTTTTCTTATGGGAAATAAGTTGATATAAATTGGTTAAAGAAATATATTTTGATAGATGTTTATATATTTAAATAGAAACTAAGTCTGCTTTAGTTGTACAATAAACTCGTTTTAAACGAACAACGTATTTGATTTAAATTCAGTTTTTAATGACAACTGTCAGTGTTTATTGCTTATTGAAACATCATTTTTATTTTCCTGTAAATTGGCCCACTGGTTTGGGTCATTAATCGTCGATGACAGTAGTGAGTAGAAGATGAATATAACATTCCTGATTTATTTCAAACTTATTTTTATTATTACAACAAAAACAAAACATTTTACTAAAATTTGAACAAAATAGATATTGCTCATTTTTTATTAGGTATCAACTCCGTGGATCGTTTTTTCGACTTTTTACCGAATTCCCTAACTGGGACTTTCAGGGTGATGGCAATTTCTTTGTGGCGTCCTTAAAGGACGGAAATGGTCTTCTAAATATGATTTTTTTGTATCATGGCAGGTATCCCCAAATTGTGAATTTTCGAAAGAATGCCCCGTCGAGATATTTCTAAAATATACTCAAATACCAAAATTATGAATATCGGTCCATTTATTTAGACTGCACAAACAATGAATGACAGGCACTATTTTAAAAACGTTTTACGAGAATATCTCAAAATGGATACTTCCTCGAAAAACATCGGTTTCAATTGTTTGACCAATCACATAACTCTATATATACTGGGTTAATAAAAAGTCGTGACCACCCTTCCTCTATTTTTCCCCTTAGTAAGTATACAGTGATATCCTTTGGATAGTGGTGCAATCTTGACAGGAGGTTTCATTTCAGAAGAAAGGGATTTTGAAGGCAACTTGAAAATGTTAAACGTAAACCCACTTAAAGTGACCCCTCATTTTGAAGAACTTAAAAAAATTTAATAAATGGTGATTACTAGAGATCGCTCTCTATCTAAAATGGTACGCCCGTCAAAAGTTTTCTCTCTCTCTCTCTCTCACACACACACACACACACACACACACACACACACATGCGGGTGTGTGAGAGAGAGAAAATTTTGTATTAAATATTATTGAAAATGTATCCGTAAAAAAGACAAAATTAAAGTATATCCTTATGTTAAGCGATGAGTTAAAAGCATACGTATTTCTTCATAAGAAAGGTCATATTTATTGATGTACCTTATAACATAACTCCAGTTATTCAACAATTACACCAGATGTAAACGCGTACTGTAAATTACTTTAAGGAAATTGCTTGTAGAGACTGTATCAAGTTGTTCAAGTCACTTAGTTAGAATCATAATAATTATTAACCACTGTTATTGGTTAAAGTAGACGAAGCCAACAAGAGAACCCCGCGGAATCAGAGTTGCCAGGTTTTAATTACTTCAAGACGTGGATACGCCACAGCCCTGTTCACAGTGAATGTTATTTTAGAAACATTTATTATTTCAATTCTTTTTGGTTTTAAATTTGATTTTAATATCCTTAGTATTGAGATAGTATTAATATTGTGAAAAATAGATCAAATAACACTTTTGGAAATATCATCTGTTCAATACTTTTTAAAAAACATAAATAATTCATGCAGTGAACACGTGACTTTCTATTTATGTAAAAGTCAATCCCAGCCTATTAAATAACGTAAAGTTTCATCAAAATACGTGAGCGAAACAAATTCAAAATGTTGATTATTTTGACTTTTCGGCGGATTATAGAACCAAATTTTGCAAAACCCCTTCAAGGACTCACGGTTAGTAGTTCGGGTATGGCAATCTCGAGGTAACCTAGTTGGATCTACACATTTTTTATGTAGTCTTGAGTTAAAACCCTCTATTTCATTTTTCCTATCTGGTTTCTCTTGACCAACTTTTGTTCTTTTACAACCCTGACGCTATTCAATGGCTAGTGGTCTTTGTTTTATGATCTTTTCTTCCTTCTTTATGTAGGCGATGATGACCGACAGATTTTTACCTTTAAACAACAAGAAAAAACAATTTTAACGTCGAACACATAAAAAAAGATAATTTAATTCTTTAATTGAAGTAGGATAAATTTTTGAAAATTCATTATAACATTTAGTGAGTTAATTTACCAAGCACTTAAATATAAGATAATAATTTTTTTTTAGTGTCATTATAATTTTTTTTTTGAAGTGTCATTATAGTGTTTGTTTAAAATAAAAAAGAATATTTTTCGCTTGTATTTAATTATTTTTTACCTTATCTTATACCAATTTGTTCAGAGTTAAATTCTCTACAACTTTTGTTAAAAAGGTTTACGCGATTCAACTGTTTCCTCATTTTTGCCAATAAAACTACTGTATTAATTTTAGTTAATTAAAAGTTCGGTTTGTATATGTTTGAATAGAATGTAAGAATTAACTTATATAATAATTTAACCAAATTTTATTAATCTTAAATTAAGGAGCAATGCAACTGTATAAAATAAGTGATATTGTGTCGTGTAGTGTAGGACAAGGAAAAGTGTCCTCGTTGAATGACCATGACACAAGACGCAAACGCAATCATTGATTAAAGAGTGACTATACACTCTATTAAAAAATGAAATTCCTCATCATCGCCTAAACTCTCACTACTAAGTACAGTACAGAGCCGGTGGTCAATATTGATAGCCCAGTAATTCATTCTGCCGTTTTTTAATAGTTCAAAAGTCAGAATAATAATGATTCTTAATGTTGGTGAAATGAATATGGAATTTGTTAATTTAATTAAAGAAAGTAAGCGTAATTCTGCATTTTCACAACTGTTTAAATCTAGTAATATTTCATTACAGATGTGAGTGTGTATAATTATAAGAGATATATATATTTTTATATGTTGATTAAGTAAGGTTTTTCTATTTTTATTATATTGCAGTTGCACAAACAGGCGTCACGGTAATGCCGCACTGAATTTTAATCTAACATTTTTGGCAGACTATAAAATTTTATTTATGTACCGGTAAGTTTTTTATTTCCAATTTTTCGTAATCATCGCTATTGGATACAGGTGACAAAACAACCCACGTAATTTTTATATAATTACTATGTTATAATTGTGCAAATAACTATTGTCATAATTATTATTTAGTTCACTGAGAAAAGGGATTTATTTTCAAGGTCTACAGCCAGGATGTCTAATTTAGTTCAATTGATTATTTATTATTATTATTATTATTATTATTATTATTGTTGTTGTTGTTGTTGTTGTTGTTGTTGTTGTTGTTGTTGTTGTTGTTGTTGTTGTTGTTGTTGTTGTTCTTGTTCTTGTTGTTGTTGTTGTTGTTGTTGTTGTTGTTGTTGTTGTTGTTGTTGTTGTTCTTGTTCTTGTTGTTGTTGTTGTTGTTGTTGTTGTTCTTGTTCCTGTTGTTGTTGTTGTTGTTGTTGTTGTTGTTGTTGTTGTTGTAGTTGTTGTTCTTGTTCTTGTTGTTGTTTTTATTGTTCTTGTTCTTGTTTTGTTGTTATAAAACTAGTAACAATATTTAGATTTATATATCAATTATTTATTACCTTTACTCGTGCCAATAACTTTTTCTCTCACAATAGCCCACATCCAACGCCACTGCTTAAATCTACTAACACAGGTATAGATATTTGTGACATCCAAATAGATAACAGAGATTATATCACATGAATAGAACTTTGGACACTATGAATATACACCAGAGATTATCCTCGAACAGACATTTTCACATTCTGTGAATAGAAAACAATGAATATACGACACTATTTTTTTAAAGAGCCCTTGTTGTGTAGGAAATCGTAATACTATGTCAGACCTGTTAGCGCAATGATTAATTATAGAGTGACACATACAAATGCTAATGAAGATAGGTTTTTCGTCCTTATCTAAACTTTCAGTGCGATAGTGAATTACAAACACACGGGTGATCTTTATTTTAGTAGCCCAGTTAATGGGGTTTGTGTCACGTGTCAATTAAAGTAGACATAAAATGACTGTAAGTTATATGAACATAGAAACTGATCAATCTTGTTGATACTAATAGCTAGTACGAAATCACGAATATATTTAGATGTATTATTATTATGAATACTATTTACTCGTGTTTGTAACTTTAGTACCTTACATCTTATCACGGTTTGAGAGTCATTACAATATTGCTTACGTGATTTAAATATTCATTATTAAACTCTCTAATTACCCGGTATTTATTTATCCCACTCTTTCATTAGACAAAAAAAATTCCATCTATAGTGTAAAATCGAAATAACTAAATTTGTGCTTACATGTCATCGCGACCAATCAGCTTAGCTACTACGAAAACTATGGATTTGACACTAATTTCGACCATTTTAAACATTTTATTTTTCACCCCTTCTCACCCCCCCCCCCCATGTCTATGGGGCTGAACTTGGATTTAAACGACATCTTAGAGACTCCGAAAACTACTGTCAATCTTTTTCGATTATTTTTATGTGTCACATATTTCCACCCCACCCTTTTTTTTTTTTTTTTTTAATAACTGGGCTGTGAGAACCTCCATCAGAGGCCTCACCGGCGTCGACCTATAGATCTTTTGCCGCCCCAATTTCCTTCCTACACCCCCCCCCCAGTAATACCCGTCATCCTTATGAAGGAACAGATACTACCGATAGGGTTGTCTAGGATGGTTTCCATCTCTTTCCCCGGAGGGCCTAGAGAGTATAGCCTGGCTCGTCCTAACGCCTCACACTCTAAAAGAATGTGTTCTGCGGACTCTTCAGCCAGACCACATTTCCTGCATGTACTGTCTGCAGCAATTCCTATCCTGTGTAGGTGTTTTCTAAGGTGTCAGTGGCTCGTTAAGAGCCCAACCACCCACCTCATGTTATCCCTTCTGAGAAAGATGAGTTGTTCCACATGTTTCTTGCTTGGTCTAATCAACCTTTTAGCAAGTCCACTAGTGGTTGAATTCGTCCAGACCCTGTTCATCCCCTCCCGCATCCACGCATCAACCGCTGCCCTGGCATGTCCATAAGAGATTCCGAGCACCGGTTCCGGGCCCACGAAAGGGGATTCAGAGCCTGACCCGGCTAGTTCCTTCCAGACTCCCATTCTTCCCTAGAGAAGATCTTCGTCTTAAAAGGCTAGTCTAATGAAACATTAGCTCCGCTTTCCAGCCTAGGCGACTCATTGAAGCCTGGTAGACATCCATCTGAGAGGATCTTCATCTGCGCAATGAGAGCAGACGAGACTCCAGGATGTCCTCCTCAGTGAGTGACCTTTCCGGAAAGGCTTTAGGCACCACCGAAACCCCGAAAGAAGTTAGCCTATCTGCATATGAGATTTCCAACCCCCTCCTGGGTCTCTTTGGTGCCTGGTTGACTCCAGAGCTTGAAGGACTGCTGACCTCGGACCTTTGCCTTTTTGGCGTTCCTACATCAGCAGCCGCTCCCCTGCTCATCGGAGTAGCTTTCGGGTATTCCACCCAAGTGCCCGCAGTCATCTTCTCCTCCTTTCGACGCCCCTTCTTCTAACGATAGAAGGCGGCGCCTTTCTTAGCTGGATTATCAACGTGCATCCGGTTGATCCTGGATGCCGTTTGACTCAGATCTGCATCTGATGTACTTACCTCAGAGGGTGGTACAGTGGATCGACTTTCTGCCGTAGCAGACCTGTCGCCACTGTCCCTTGAGAAAGTGGTAGCCTGCTCAACTGGAGCTTCAACCATCTCTTGTACTGTCATGCATCTGGCCTGACCCATTGGGACTTCAAGTGGCATTTCTTCATCGTCAAGGCGCAGACTGAGGACATTCTCAACTGGAGATTCCCTCACCCAAGCCTCCAGAGCGCAAAGTGATATGTTGGATCCAACCCTCCACAAAGAGTCTTCACCTCAATCACCCGCCACCCCTTCATCAAGGGTCACCGTATCGCCCAAGCAGGGTGTACCTGGGCGCCTACATTCCCAGCAGGGGGGAGGATCCCCCTATCCAGGCCTATATATGTCCTGCTCTGGTCGCACTTCCCTATCATCTCTGTGTAGGTACTTACCTGGGACAGAGAGAGATTTAATTACCTCTACCCAGGCTATGCGGTGTCGGTAGGCCTACATTAGCCTGCATCCTCCTAGTCAAGACCAGAAGAGTGCAGTTTCCAGGTGAAGAGTACCGTCCGACTTCGACATCCCACCCCACCATTAGGGGATGTCTTACCTCACAGTCTTCTTTCCAGATTGAAAGTGTTATGTGAACCAAGTTTGTTTGAAATTTTTCTAGATGTTCTAGCGTTATGCTGAACATACATATAGACTTGTACATATATTACATATATACTTTTACTTATATATTATTACATGGTGCTGTTATATATATATATATATATATATATATATATATATATATATATATATATATATATATAATTAGTACAAATTAATTCAACCTTACTGCTTACTGATTTTAAATTCACTCGGCATACCACAACACTTCCCAGTCTCTCGGTAGTGTTGTACAAGTTATTAAATTGTTAAGTGTATTAAGTTGAGTAATAACCATGTTGCACGTAATTATATAAACCTCAGAAACATTACCTGCTTCAACCGTTTTCCAAAGTTGTTATCATCTGCCAAACAATTATTACTTAGTTAGGCCTTTAAGAAAATTGTACATTTAAAAGAAGATTGCTATTCCAGAGTGTCATTTGTTCGGTAAAGGAAACAATAATTTCCATATTGTTTATACATAAATCCATATTTCTTTATAAAATATTAAGTTTATTTAAATTTTTATATAAGTTATTTTTTTGTACATTCGATTCAAACACAAACAAACCGAAAGCAGACATTAGTTTTATCCGCACTATATGAATCTAATTATAAAATTTAATTATTTCACTTTTTCTCTATTTAATCCAAAACTTCCACATTTTTTTCGTCCGAAAATTGAAAATTTTATTCTTCTGGATATATTACGTTCTGTCAGAGAAAATTGCTTGAAATATATAATAATCATTGTATTTTACGAAGTTTTTCTAAACCTTTCTGGTTTAATATAACTGCTCTTAGTAAAACATGCGCACATTTTCTCTGCGCCAATCTGGAGTAAAAACTTAAAATTAAATAATATAAAGCTAAAAACATTTTGAACTAAATTAAAAGCATAATGTTTAGAAAATGTAAACTAATGAAACAACCAACAATGGGTATAAATGATTTAATTGTAAATATAAAACAAAGTCATGACGTTTCAAAAAAAACCTAATGAGAGAAGGTTTTCTTCATAATTAATACAATTCAGTCTAAAAGAATTCAGTATTACTAGATTTAGCAGATTATTTCATTACGAACTAATAGATGGAATAAATAGTGACTGATCGTCTAAAAACAATATTGTTTCTAAGTATATTTACAAAGTATTATTTTTTATAGACTAAACTTTTTCCAAGAGCGTATACTCTGTGTTCCAAGAATAATGAACACACTACTAGTTCATGTAAATTGTAAACCTAAGTTTTAAGGAAACAAAGCACGGTTGGCCTACTTGTGAACTTATCTTGGTGAAAGTACAAGACAAAGTATTGTTGTTTCTAAAAACTAAGGAGAGGCGAGGATCGCGATAAAACGTTAATTAAGACAAGGGCGCAACGACTCGGTGTTCCTGGAATTAGCAAATTATTTCACGTGAATTGTGAACTGGGATGTTGGGGGAACAAACGCATGGAACTTACTTACTAAACAATAACTTTGTTAAAATCTTTTATTTTATACGTACTTCTCGTACGAAATAAAAATCGTAATATCTCGCCTCTTAAGTTGTATTATATTTCTATAGTATTTTAAGTTCAACAGATCTTTTAATGACTCGGTAAACCGAATCGTGTCAAGTTTGGATAATCATGTTTGCGCCCAAACGTAAAGCCTATCCAAATCTCTTGACTGGGTAGATCTTGGAGAGCCTTTGTTACTGACAAACCTTGTCTCAAAAATGTATTTTATAACTCTACACACTTTACTAGCTACTTATTTTCAATTATTTTGACATTTCTCCCAAACAGTTTCTAATCTCTGACAATTCAAATGTTCCAATATGTATAAATTCCTTTATAATTTCGTTTAAGTATATTTTACTATTATTAGGATAGGTAGAACATTGGGATGTGTTTCATACATTAACCACATGTTATTTTTTTCCTTGCAACATATAATTTAACTCTTTCATTATTATTTGTCTCTAAAATCTATTTAATTATTTTGTATTGACTTTTTATAGAAACTGTTGTAATAACCAATATTCTTAATTCGTACTTATTTTCCTTGTTTTTTATCACGACCTAAATATTTATAAATGTCAATATTATTAACTTCAATTTCCCCCATTTGCTTATTTTAACAAACGTACATGTAGTTTTGAGACATCTGTTCTAAAAATGACATATATTTTACTACTAAGTTTGTGAGCAAAGAAGTTAAAACCATTTTTAATTTATTAAATTAGTTATATAAAGGCTGAATGGTGACAAAGTGTCAAAAAATCTGGGTAATAGTACACTTCGTTAACAACAAAATGGACCAGAGTAAGTCCCATCCTCGCTTCGTTTCCGAGATTTTAATTTTGTCCATAAAAAATGTGACTTTTCAGTTTAAAATTATATTTTCTCCCTGTATTTTTCACTTAAGAAGTAAATTGAACCGATTTCCAAAAAATACGTTAATTTTTGTAAAGTACAGAACCAACATCGTTTTTTAAACTGAGAATATGCATTATTTACAAACCCTCAAAATGAAAAAGTGAGCGTTTTAAAATCTCTGTTAACATTCACTTTTGTTTTACATTTAAACGACTACATCTATAGGTGTTAAGTTTAACAAAAACTTAAGATTTTCATCTGTTGAAAATTAATTGATTTATTTGAATTTTGTTTACTTCTATTTAAATTACTAAAGCATCTCCTAAAGCCTGTGCTATTAGTGAAAAAGTCATTTCAGCCATTTTAAGTAACATTTTTAACCTGAATATTTTTAACCTGTATTTGTTTTTTGTTTTTTGTTTTTTTTTTTTGTTTTTTTTTGTTTTTTTTTTTTTCATCGCAAACTATAGGAACAATAATTTAGTTTAAAAAGAAACTATATAAATTTATCTTAAACTCTTCCTAAGATAAACTCTTCTAGATTAAAAGTTAATTGAGTAAATCCCAAATGTGCATTTGTTGAAAGTGAAGAGACTTTGCACTGTTTTACACGGCAATACGATCGTATATCGACGTTCCGAAGGGACATTTCCTTTTTATTGCTTCCAACTTTCTCTAATGTTTGTTCAACCGTTTACAAACTAACTTCAGTTAGTTGTGCATCGTTAACCTTAGATTTATTGCCTTGCTAACTGTGCAAAATAGATACAACTTGTATTTTTAATAATATTTATTCTACTACTTTACAAACTTTCTTCATTCTAGGAATAAACCACTTGTTCATTGTTAAATATCCTCAAACAAAACTTTAACATTGAAAACATTGCATAAGCACCAATAATTATTTCTTACAAAGATAATATGTGCTACAACCATTATTGTTGTAATCAAAATTAGTAGTGAAACTGGTGAAATTTAAAAGGGTTTTCAACAATGTTCTGTATGGTGACCAATAAGCCATGAAGTCGGGAGGTTACGGTGGTGAAGTGGAATAGAATTGAAGTGGGGCCTTGAAGAGATTGAAAGATTTATGGGAACACACTGTATATTTTCTTTAATAATGGACCCTAATTCAATTCAAAAAACTTTCAAACTGTAAAAATTAAATCTCTCTGAAAATCTCATCCTTGTATTTAGCCTAAAATAAAAATCATACTGATCGTTCTTCCAAAGGAAATGCAAAATGACTTATTCTGTATTCCAAAGAGAATACAAAATGATCAAATGCTCAGTGATAACGTTTTCTGTATTCCAAATAGAATACAAATTGTCAAAATACTCAGTGATAACGTTTTCTGTATTCCAAATAGAATACAAATTGTCAAAATACTCAGTGATAACGTTTTCTGTATTCCAAAGAGAATACAAATTGTCAAAATACTCAGTGATAACGTTTTCTGTATTTAATAATCTGTCGTTCCTCTTTTTGCATGGTAACACATTTGACTTGTCCATTTCATTATTTTGTTTATACAACTAAATTAAATGAAAGAGGAAAATATTTACCAGTATCTGATAGTTTCAAAGATGTTAAAGTTCATTAGCGAATAGTCGTGAAATTGAGCTAAACGGTGGAAACAAACTCAACAAAACTTGGGCATGATATAAACAAAAGATGAGCTAAAGTGATAAAGTTATACATATAGTAAGTTTAATGGTGCTGCTTAGTACATTTAGACATTACCTAAATCTCTAATATTAGTGGAAGTGTGGATATAGATCAACATATGTTAAAAGCATACGATTAATGGTGGAGACATTGAAAATTCAGTCATACTGACTGAGCCAAAGCAACTTTCTGGAAAATGTACTACACTTCTTGACTTTTTTTACTGCATGTGTAAAGTCCTAGTAAACGTCTCTGCTGTATGATAGGGAATTTAATTCTGAATTGAATTGTGACAAGAAGGGGTGATTTATGACCGGCTTCTGTGTGTTGTGTGCTACTCTTTAAAGGGTTGTATTATTTGAGTAGCATCCCTATGGATGATAATTTAAACCGTCTGTTAGAAATATATCTCTTCAAAATTATACTTATGATTTGAAAGACCTTCTGATTTTAATTTTTATCAATATATATTCTTTTTCCTTATTTTATGAAGAATTAATACAAATGTCCTTTTTGAAAACAAATGAATGCAGCAAAAATTCTTGCTAAACAAGCATATTTTTAATTTACAATAAACAATAATTTTTTTTTGTAGTGCTGACAGAGTACAAGTATACAAACATGTTATTACTATAGTTTTAAAACTGTAGACCTAACTCCTTGGCTGTTTTAACACATTCAATAGACAGTTCTTGTAATTCCAATGTGTCTAATGGTTAGCCATTAGAGGAGGTAAGTACCGCAGGGCTCCCATACACGGAAATAAAAATTGAATTGAACAAAATATCACTTACAAGGAGGCATAAAAAAAAGTAAATACTTTATGGTTGTCTTGTTCTTTAAATTGCTATTGTGATTTACCAGTCATTGAGAACACAGTTGTAACAAATAGTATACTGCACCCATTTATGTATACAGGGTGTAAAAATAGTATCGGAACGGCTGTGTTTCAGCTGCTATTTTTACATAATAGTTACATTTCTTTGTTATTTCCCCTACTTTCATGTGTTCCTAAATATTTACAGAGTGTCAAAAAAGTATTGGAACGGCTGTATATTTCACGGTTGACCGATACTTTTTTGACAATCGTATACCCCAAGGAATACATAAAAGTAGGGGAAATCACAAAGAATTGTAACTATTATGTAAAAAATATCGTATTTGATATTTTTGTAACCCATTGAAATTCTAATAACTTCATACAATCAAAAATGAGACAACAAAATTTGTTTTATTTATGGGTCATGTTCGACGTTTTATAAAACAATTTGAATTTAACTTTTCATTTGAACTTTTGTGCTGCTCATTATATGTCTTCGAATCGTGCAAGAACTGTTTTGAATGAAAACTATTTCAAAACAAAAATCTTTGGAACCTTGCGTAGTTATCTTAAAACGTTCCAACCTAATAACCTAAATCTCATAACGGTTTGTGTTGTCTAACAAACAAACAAACATTCTGACAAAATGCCGAATTGTCGAGTTAAAACATTCACCAGCTCAATTATGAATGTTTCGCTTTGAATTACCATAATAATGTACAATAGTACAATAATTTACATTAAACAACATTTTCTATGACATCATGCAGTTACTCAAACCATTACTATAGTATAATACAGAGCTAATTGAACACATGAGAGAGCAATTATTGCTAGCAAATGTAATGAACATAATGATGGTGTTTTGAAAGTATTGTTCTGAACGCCTAATTGAAATGAAACAAACTTTCATTTCTCCGTCGGCAACATTCCAATGGCCGCCGTACAATTAGCTTTGTTTGTTCTCTTTTGTCTTTTACTGACAATTATATCACAATAAATATATCATCGTTACTTCAAGTATAGTTAAAGGCTTTATTTTGATAATATTCTCAACAATTAAAGTGCTCTGAAGATACACCAGTGTTTCATACACCAGTTTTAAAAAGGCACCAACATTTTTGATCAATATTTTTCTAGAATGAGTAACTAAGGACCTAAATAAATTTTAATTTTCGACATTTCCTAACAATTCAGTTTTGAAAAGACATGTAAAAGTGAAAATGAACCACCGATGAATTTAAAAGGTCAAATATCTCACTAGTCCTCTAAATATCTCACTATTTACAAAAACGTTATTAAAATTTAAAAGCTTATGAGCTAAACAAAAATGCCAAACCCCATGTAAAAGATAGTTATTTTATTACCATTTGTTTTATTTTGTCCCCAACTACTTGTGAATTGTTATTTTATTTCACATGTGATTTGCCACATTTGTTTGCACCATTTCACAAATATTTAGTCTATCCCCCCAGGACAGACATTGAAATATTTCATCTTCTACGACGTCATCTATGGTTCATAAGTCCTGAACTTGCATTTCTGAAAAAATAGTGACAAATACGTTCTGTTTGTTTTCTATTATATGATTAAAAGAGGAAATGTTTAATTATTTATAGGAACTATTTAATTATGTATGTATTAATTATTAATTTACTTATTTCATTTTATTCCTTTTATGCAAATGCTTATTAGACATTACATAGGGTGTTACCAAAAATCGTTCCAAAGCCTCAGGAGCTTATTTCTTACATCAAAACCAATGAAAACCTTTATGTAAACATATTTCCTAAAATGCTTAGTTTTCTATACAGCCGGCATTTTGTGTTTTTAACATAAAAATCATATATTTTAAATGGTAAATGATGTGGAGTTGAAATATTGAATGCTACATAGTGGTATAAAAACCCAATTTGGGGAAAATAACAAACCGATTTCCTTTACTCGTTTCAAAATGGCAGTTATTAAAAAAATTAACGTAGAATATCCAAAAAAAAGTATACAAAATATTTTCAAAAGTCAAAATATTTTTCTTTTTTAACGACAAACAATTTTTTTTTTATATTCTTTCTCTAGCTTAAAGGATAACTGGATTATCGACAAAAGCTGAACACATCAATTCTTTGTCTATAACACCCAAATGTTATAGCTCAGTTATCTTTTGAGCTACAAGACAGAATAAAAAACATTTTTGTTTGTTGCTAAAAAAGGGAAATAATTTGTAAAATCAACGGTTTTTCAGATATTCGACGTTAAATAGTTTGAATAACTGCCATTTTGAAATTAGTAAAGGAAATCGGTTGATTACTTTTATTAAAGTGGGTCTTTATAACACTAAGTAGTATTTAAAATTATAACGCCATATTATTTACCGTTAACAAAATATGTTTGTTTTTTTTTACACAAAACAGCGGTTAGACAGAATATTAAAATTTTAGGAAATATGTTCATATAAACTTTTTTATTTGTTTTTATGTGAGGAATATGCTCCTAGAGTTTTGAAACGATTTTTAGAAACACCCTCTATGTATATTAAAATGTAAAAATTACTATATCTGTAAAAAAAAACAATAAATAGTTACCTAATTTTAAAGCAAACAAAAAATATTAAAATCAAATTAAATTTAAACTAAATTGAAATGATATCAAATAAGAGTGCTCCTTTAATTTGTTTCTACATTTTGAAAAAGAAACACTTGAAGTAAATAAATTAGCCAATTTATTTATACGCTCATTAAAATTGTTCCAGTACTTGAAGAGAAAGGGTAGAGGCTGTATGTTTGTAAGATTAAAGCTAACGCGTAAAAGAAACTTCTTTGTAATGGAAATTCTTTAACAGATTTAATCAAACAAAGCTGAAATGGTTGAACATCTTAATGTAATTGATTGTTAGTTAGGACAAAGTCGAATGACAATTCTTGTAATATTCTTCCTCAATAATGAAGGTGGATTCACAATGGTACAGTCGGAGGAGAATTGTCAAGTTTTGAACCCTTATAAACCCGTGTCCCAGTGGACAAGGATGTACATACACGAAGAAATCATTCAACCATTAACACATAATTACTAACTGAACATCATTCACTAAACACACTAGAATCACAGTGCAAGTTGGCTACTTGCCACAAGGCAGGTAGTTCGGGAAATGTAAAATAAGCATTTCCAGCCGATTTAATATAAAACAAGACATGGAGTAAGAAAAAATATATACATTTTCCGTAACTTTCGCTGTCCAGACACGCCGCGTAGTTCCGCCTATCGGCAATCTGCATTACATAGGGAAAGCCAGTAAGTAGTGTTCATAATTTATAAATTGCTCATAATTCAAAGGACCGTTTTGTTTCTTTCTCCGTGTAACTCTTTTGCCATTTTTTATTTCAACTCCGAGCTATCCTGACATCTTCGCAGATAAAGAGGGGACCTGAGCATCTCTTCCAAAACATCTGGACAGAGAGTCGTTTACAGCACAAACCATATATTTTTAATAGTATTAAGGAACGTTTTGAGGTAGAGTTTTGTATGATCCACTCCATAGGAACAGTTTGCACTATTTACTGAATAACATCTGTCCTCTGTGACACATTGTATGATCTGGTGTTACTCGATTAGTTCAAAATTTTTAAGTTTGGATTTCATTTTTTTTAAACTTTATTAGAGGTGGAATGTAAATTAATGGCGAGTACGAAATGTGATTACCACACATTACCTCGGTGATTTAAGAGACACATAATTTGATGTTTTTGCTGGGTAAATGTCCCAGAAATATCCTATATAGATTTTTGACACATTTGCTTAAGATTTAGTTTAAAATATGGACTTGTCCAAACCTGTGAATACAAGGAGTCTAATTATTTTGTGATCTTGGTTGTTTCTAAATAATAGTCTACATTTCAAGAACTTAAACTTTATCTTTAATTATTTGAATTATACGTATTCGCTTGCTAATGCACGGAGCTGAAGAATGTTTGACTTCGATTATGTAAGGACTTGGTCTTAGAAACCATTAAAAAATCAAAATATTAAAAAACTTAGATTTTTCTAATTAAGTAATATTTTGTGTGTAATAAACTTATAGATCAAAACACAAATGATTGCATAATTAGTCTACTAGTAAACTATCTTACATACAACAATAATCACAAAAAAGTTAAAATATAAACTTGGATGACTAGTATAGGCTACCTTTAAAATGAATTTAACAACAATAACAAAAACATTTGTTAAATACTTTTGGTTTTTATAATGGGAACATTTTTTCCTTGTTGTTTAAAGGCGAAAAATCCCTCGGTCATCATCACCTTATAAAAAATAAGTAAAGAAAAAAAAATAAAGACCCTCCCCTCCCCCCCCACCCCCTAGCCCTCGAATACTCAATTACAACAGAGTCGGAAAAGAACAAGAATTGGTCAAGCAAGACCAGATAGGAAAAATGAAAGAGAGAGATCTAACCCAGAGCTGCATAAAAAAGGTGTATACCCAGGTAATTGCCAAGCCTGTATACGCCCTACCACATTTTCTTTGTCAATTAGCAGTTTATGGATAATTTTAGCGCATATTTATTGATTTAAAAAAACAGTGTAATTACCCAAAATAAATCCGACAATCATAAGTTTCCTTTATATACTAGCTAATTAAAAAGAGAGTTAAAGCAACAAAATAACAATCAACACAAACATAAAAAGAACCTTCTCCTACAAACCATCAATAAACATTCAATTTAGAGGATTTTCAAGGTGAAATTTAAAACAAAACTACTTTTAAGTAAAAGTAAACCGTCACAAATCTTTTCGTTTTTGGCTTAAAAATAAACAAAAAATACAAGAAAATTTATGAATTGCTGATTTTAATTAGATTTCGCAATGCAAATATAACTATCTTTGCTAAATAAGAACCTCCACCCTAATAATATATATTTCACAAACTATAATTAATTTTATAATTCCAAATTTAAATAATTAGTTTAAATTGAATTAATATGATTAACAAAAATAACTTCTTAGTTGATGACTATTTATTACCATTATGCCTAGCTATGAACTACGATTGATCAAATTCGTTTTAATTAATTCTACCTATTTTCATTCTGAACAA
The DNA here is from genome assembly GCA_963513935.1 of Aphrophora alni. Taxonomy (NCBI): domain Eukaryota; kingdom Metazoa; phylum Arthropoda; class Insecta; order Hemiptera; family Aphrophoridae; genus Aphrophora; species Aphrophora alni. Next base: position 31,349,092 of record OY740766.1, read on the forward strand.
TATAATAAAGTTGATACAAACAATAAACAATCTAAATTTAAAATGTGTTAACCATGATTAGAGGATATTCTCATTTCCTTAATTATCTTTGTCACAATACAGTTACAGTTAAGTTCTAATGTCAACACAACTGACCTACTGTGAACTGGCCTGCCAAGTATTTCTGCTTTGATATAGCGGCACACTTTGCCTGTCTTGTTTGCTTTTACCAATAATAGAAGTCAATAATTGCTACTGTACAAGTTGGATAACTTTGTAGGCGCCACAAACCACAAACAGTTTAAACCAAATTGTTGACACTCTAATTGAATTTCCACCAGTTTTAATTGGCTTGTTTTCTTATAACTAATTCAAATGTTTAGTAATCAACATTTTCATTGTTTTCAATGGAATGGTATATCACTTTCTCTGTTGTGATAATCGAAATAAAAATCTATTTCTACGGGTATTCCAATTTTTTTATGTTTTGACTTTTAAAGTTCTTCTCAATTTAGAAACAAAAAATTTGTAATAGTTTAAATTTATATGCCAACGTAATGTGACCCTATTTTGGAACGGAAAAAAACATCCTCTTATCGCCAAATTTGTTAACTCAGTCTCAAAATCATATTTTTAATTTGTTGTCGTGTGGTTTTTAATTGTTTTGATTTTAGTATTCAGTACGTCTTAAGAAACTAAAATTTGTAATTAGATTTTGTGTACTGCAAACTAAAATTAAATTAATCTAAACAAAATGTGTAAATCTCTCTTCTCGATTATTATAATTCCTTCTAGAGAATAAAGCTTTACTGATATTATTTAAAAAAATTAATATTTGTATGACCTAACATCGAATACTTTTCAATCGATTTGTAAAATTATTCCGCAATTGGAACACTTATTTATTTTTAGTTATAGCCATTGTAACGTGTTAGCTTTTTAGTTATAAAAGTATGAAAAAAGTGGTTGAAGAGTAAATATTTATGTAAAACCAAGTACAATAATCTCGTTTTCTGCCTCGATGTCTAAACAGACATTTCAATATTATCTCACCAGGAGCTAGATAGATGGCACGCATACATCATTTAAATAAATAATATTATGTAAATAGTTTAGAACATTTGATATCAATTTGTATATATAAATTAATGTACGACATTTCGAGAAAAATCAAGTGTAAGCCTATGACATAAAAAAATAATAATTTTTTTTTTTTTTTTTAAAGCCAAGCGCCATGTAGGAAAGTAAACTAGAGGTAGGTCTGACGATCAAATAAATAGAAATAAAATTTAATTCAAACGTGATCAGAAAACAAGTTTAAACTACACTAAATACTGTCACGACAATCAGTACTGGTTAAGGGCGCAACAAATGTTATATCATAGAAGAAGGAATTAGAATAAGAAAGTCACATCCCATGTTAAACAGCGTGATACAAAATATCTTTAGTTTGTTTACTGGAATTAAAGTAAATTAAATCACAACAAAAGGGACTCTCCTACTTTGACACCATATATTTGTCGATGATATGACCACTCGAATATTGTGAATGGTATTAGCTGTTACAAAATGCATTTTAAAAATATTCGTTGTAAAATGCATGACTCATTAGACGATAAATGGTTTTATTAAGATGTATACATTTAAGAAATATATATAAATGTAAAAGAAACTGACAGAAAGTTATGTATCAAAGATTGAAATGTATGAGAAGATGAATTTACATAATTCAATTTCAAAACAAATTAATATCATGGAGTATAATCATGTTTATTTTATTGTACTCGTAATATAAATAATATATAATATGTTTTAACGTCCACATGGACAAAGTTGTGGTCTAAAAATAGTTTATTATACAAAAATAAAACAATAATTTTGTAAGAAGTTCACTTGAAATGTGCAATAATCACCAATATAAGAAAACCAAATTTTTCATAAAAACAACTTTATTTGTTCAGGACGGCGCAACGTTTTAATGACTAAGTCATCATTATATTCTCAGCTGTTTATCCTAAAGATAAACCTTATTGTTGAGTTGTAGTTTAGTGTCAGAAAGATTTGTGTACAACTCACACCTGAGAATGATGACGTAGTCACTAAAACGTCGGCTTGGAATAATAATGTCTTTATTGTACTTTCTTTCATTTAGTTTTTGTTAAAAGTTATTTTTTTCAATTATAATTTAATGTTATTCACAGCAGTAGAAACACAAATATTACTCATTAAAAATAATGTTAATAAAATAATCAAAAATGTCTTCTTTAAATTTTGTTTACAAAAAATAATTTACAAGGCCAGTTATACATTGACCTCAACTCACGTCAGCTTTTAATTATCAAGACCTGAATCGAATGAAACACTCCAATAGAGATTTTCTATCACCTTCAGTACAATAACTGATGTCGTTAAGAAAAACAAACAGTTCTGTTGTTAATAATGAATAACACCAACCACATTATTTCTAAACATTATTACTTAGAGTACAATCAGAAAGCCAAGGCAAATTCCTCGTCCTAAATGAAATAAACAATGTTGCACAATATTTTCAACCACTATCCTTGTTTAATGGAATGTCTATTTAAAGGAATTGTTTTCCAAGTTCTTGCTTTAAATCTGGTTAGTAGAATAAGTTGGAATTAGGTAATAAACAGACGTGCATTCTTTTACTGTGTTTATAAATGGACTTATACAGAATGAATAAAAACTTTTGTGTTTTTAAAGGACTTTCTTCTACAAAAATTAATCAGACAATCATAACTTAAGGTTCTATCGCCATCTTGGAGTCAATATCTGCTTGAACAACGTTAAACTCGTGATCAAATTACAGAATTTTTATTTTTTATTTTTAGTTTTAAACATTTAAAATATTAATATTGGAAAACTGTCAATATCCTCTGAATTTAGTTATATTTAAAATTGTCAGTTCCAACAAGTTCTTTAAAAGTATGGCAATTAAATCTGTTTTACGGAGAAAACGAGTCCGTTCACAATTGCAGATCTTTAGTCACCTGAAAGTTTTTATTCGAGAGTGATGACATTTTACCGCGGAACCTTAATAACATATCCCTTAAACAAAATTGCTATTATATTGTTTTGAGTTAATATAAACAAGAATATACAACAGAAAAAACACTGAAAAGTTTTAATTACAATAACTACGGAGGATGAAGGAGAACATACTTGACGAAGGTCCATTGACAAAAAAGTCCTTCATAACAGCACGAAGAATATACTGGGATTAAGAATTTAAAAACTTACGAAACTTAGCTGAACTAAAACATGTTCATTTGTTATATTTAAATTATATGTATTTAGTTCACAATTTAATCACAATATATATATATATATATATATATATATATATATATATATTTAGCAGATGTTAATACAAATCTGTGAACACAATTTAAAAATTCAAATGAAATAGACTTTGGTGTCACAAAAACATGTTACGGTAGACCCAACAAAATACTGAACTCAGCATTTTGTTACACCCTTTATGTAATCGATGAAACGATAACTAAAATTTTTGAATATTAACAATTTTTTTAATTGTTTATATCAGAAAATTATTGCGAAAAAGTAATGAAAATTTTTAATGCTATTTTGTTGCTTCCAATCTTAAGACAATTTACAATTCCTTAATGAAAATAGTTTTTTTTTTAACGTTTATTTTGCTAAATATTCATATAGGCCAATAAATAAGACCATAATATTTTACAATATATGCCATAAGACACACACATATATATATATATATAGACACAAAAATTGTGTTTTTTTTTATCTTACCGGCTTCAGATTGCTCCCAAAACATTTTTTTTTTCCAAAAACGAATTAGATCAATTGGAAAAATACACTTTTACTCAAAACTTGCCTCTTTTACAGCCAAATTCTAAAAACAATTCGTAGCGTACAACAAATTAATCACTTTACTTTAAAGTTCTGTAGATTAAGCTGTAAATACAGCCACAATTGTATAAGGAACGTACGAAAAAACCACGGACTCATAGATTTAAGAATGATCTAAAACGGAAAGATACAGAGTTCATTTCAAACTTGTAAGTATGAATAACTTCTGAATAATAAATGTAATCGTTCAATATCACAGATGTTATTATCACCAGTCATACGTAAAATATTGTAAAAAGAAAAAAAATATATCTTCCTAAAGATTTAAATCGTGTTAAATACAATAATACAACTGTTGTATATAGTTTACAAAGGATTAAATCTAGGGGTAACAATGCACAACGGAAGTTAGTTGAACAAACATTTAGAGAAACTTGGAAGCAATAAAAAGGAAAAGTCCCTTCGGGGCGCCAATATACGATCGTATTGCCGTGTAAAACAATGCGACACTTCTCCCTTCCACTTACATGAATGTATTACTTAGTTTCTGCACAATTAAACTTTTAATCGGGGTTAAATTAGTTCCTGGTATTCTTGCGGAAGAGTATACATTGCTTATCTCTGATAATTCTAAAAGATAAGCCAGGATTTGCTACAGTGAATACATCCATAATTAAATTATTGCGAAACTTATATGAATTCAATATACTCTGAAATTAGTTATGGGAATTGCCAAAAATCATTATGAGTTAATTACACTGGAGTAATCATCCTACTTCACTTAGAGTTCATGTTTTTATTTTAGTGTTTTAAATTTAGTACGATTTAATATTGTGTTTTGCCGCAGACGTAGTGGTTACATTAATTTATATTATTTACTGCTGTTTCTCTAAAGTTTTAGTATTTTTAACTTACATTTTTATTTTTTTATTTTTATGAACGTTTATGGATTGGTTTTTATTATAATTATGACCAAACAATTTGTGTTGATCAAAGTTTTGTTAATAAAATATACATTATACATATGTATACGACTTTATATTGTGTTCAGATACATTGTTATTTCTAACTTATTGTTATTTTAAATGTGTACTACGATGAATAAAGTTAATGTGATTAATTGAAGTTTTTAGGTTAATTATAACTCTTGTTATACCACACGACTTTGGATCAAAAAGCATTTTTGACAGTTATTTTTATAAAATCGAAGTCTTCTAAGCGGCAGTTTAAAAATTGTACAGATGGACAGACAGTTGTATGAAATTATTAGGGTCCTATGTTATAAGGGTCTAATATAAAGAAATCAATTAAAATGAAATCCATCTTCTTTTGGCTATAAATTGTTTAATATAGTTAATTACCTTAGAGGTTGTCCTCAGTCCGTATTATAGTTATGACTACAGCGCTGTTTCGCCGAACACTGTCGGCTTCGTCAGGCCCGCACTAACACATAAACACGTAACACATATAAAATCAGAGTATGACTCGTCGTACATAAATAATAAAATTGTACCATACCTGCAGCTGGACAAGTAAGACCTTATAATGTGGCTACAAACAATTTTATTATTTATGTACGACGAGTCATTTTATATGTGTTAGTGTTGTGTTGTGTTACGTGTTTATGTGTTAGTGCGGGCCTAACGAAGCCGACAGTATTCGGCGAAACAGCGCTGTAGCTATAACTATAATACGGACTGAGGACAACCTCTAAGGTAATTAACTATATTATATATTAAACAGTCCAAGGCAACACATTATACTTTATAAAAAAATATATATAAATTGTTTGTCTAAGGGTAACACAAAAACCGATTTTAAAACTTACACGCTACCATTTCTCATTTTGTGGTTAAATTTAAATGTATCCGTCATACAAGAAACTATAATATATGAATATACACTGCAATTTATTCAAATCCATTTTTTTTAAATTTGTAGAGCTCACCGTGTTCAAGTTAGAGGAGGGGGGAAGCATGGTAAATGTCCATTTAATACTTTAAATTTATCAAAGCGCCATCATATTCGTTTTTAATTTAAGTACATTAATATGTATTAATATTCATATAAATGTACATATTTGTAATCAGAATAACTTTTAGCTTTATTTGACACCCCACCCACTAAAAAAATTTTCCTCTCCACTATTTTGACTCCTATATGTAGAACAATGCAAAGAATATAAATAATGTAAATTTGAAAAACATAGGATTTGTCGTCTTCTCTGTGTAGACTGGTTGTGACAGACAGACATGCGCGTAAAATTATAAGGGTACTTAGTTTTACCTACCCTAAAAATTAGAAAACTTAATGATTGTTGTGTGCAAAATTAACGTTTGCGAACAAGTACCTACATAATTATTCATATTTGAAACATATAATAACTGTTATTGTCTATTAATTAACCTGTCCTGCCACTTTTAAAGTAGATTTTTTGTGAAATATAGTATTTGTGTAGGCAAATACTGGATAAAAATAAAATAAAATTTACTAACCTCACAAGTGAAAAGTATAAATATACAAGAACATAATTGAAACATTTGTGAAAAATAAAGTTTATTTGTCTGAATGAATAAAGTGTTTGAAATGATTTTATCAATCATTCGTATTTAATTATTGTTGTAATATAAGTTTCATTATTTCTGGGGACGAGATAATTACACCCTTCATGACAAGAGAAGGGGAGGATGAAGCCCTCATTGTTCATCAAGAGAAATGATTATTTCAATGTTATCAGTTAAGACAGGAACCTTTATGCGACTGATATTAGGTTACGCTGCTTTTAATGACAATAACACTGAGCATTGTTTGACATGTAACTAAGTTATAGCTTTAGTCTATTTAAACGCTTTGATACGTTCCTTAGAGTGTATCCTAATTAATTATCCAACCCATTTTTCGATAAATTAGGGTTTCCAAACTAACGAAATACATTACATTTTAAAGTGGTTTTAATTTTCTCTTCATCATAAGTTAAAACTAAACAAATAAATAATAAAGTTTAATTACAATTTGTTAAAATAAATGTTTCATAAATATTCAACAAACAAACTTAGTAATCTATCACACATACACTAACATATTTAATGCAATACCATAATCTTCAAACTCTGAGAAATGGGACTTTATTCACCCGAAAAAATACAAACTATAAGTGTGAAAATAACATGAATATATATCGGTTTTAATTATTTTTTTGGAGATTTAGACTCTTTACTCCTTCACAGCAAACAGCTGACGGGAACTGCAGCTATATTGAGCAGACCACGACACGAGATTGGAACTGAAAAGTGAGCCGTCCGTGCACGCAATCAGACGTGGTGTGAGTGCCAGTCTCACATTTATTTTGGTTTTTAAAACTATACTAAATTACACCATGGCTGGTGAACTAATTGGCGTTCGGGATTTTACCGAAGACCTAATCATCAATCTACGTATAATTTTATATTTAAACGAGACGAGTTAAGAAAGATCAACGACTAACCTCAGGTCTTGTATTAATACTAATATACTGATACTTAATACTTCTAAACAGTGTTTTGTGAGTGTAATATTTAGTGTTTTCTTAGATTACTGTAATGTATTATTAATTAGTTTGGAACTTCAAAGCCGAGTACTCTATGGTGCATGGGAAGACCTGGGTGAGCGACTTAAACCATAGAAGAAGGAATTGGAATTCCTTCTTCTATGCTGCTTAAACCTCGTAATGGACGTGGGCCTAAAGCAGTATCGTATTCCAAAATGTAGACCCTTACTTTACCCTCTCCCCCCCACGTAACAGTGCCGTAGTAAATCGTTACATACGTATTAAAATTACATCTATATTTTCAGGATAAAAAATATATGCGAAATTATAAGTTGATCTGCCAGACACACGGAGAGTTATTTTGTTAAAACATCATTTTTTTTACTCTCTCAAAAAGTAGAATGACTCCAAATTGGAGTGTAGTGAAATTTTTAATTAGTTAATTCTTTCATTCTTTTTTCTTGGTTCTATATAAGTGGAGAGGAATAATAAATCTTTAATCGCAACAAAAATGTATTCTGAAACCATTACTTGATGTATGCCTATAGATATTCAGTTGATTAATTTAATATCTCACGTCAATTATAATTAGTTCGAATTTAGAACGGTAATATATTATGTTATCAAATCAAGTACTTTATCATTCATTATCATAAAAAGTATTCAAAATAATTAAATATGATGAAAATTCCAAGTTATTTTAGACAATTTGTAGGTAATTTAGTTGTTTAGCAACAGTTAGTTCTCTTATTTATATTTTGTAAATGATAAATCGGTAAGTCATATGAAAATAATTGACTTGGCTAATAATATGACGAATGAATGTTGACCACTGCCGCCCTTGTCACTTTGTAGTATAAGTTGAGTCGAGGATGGAAAACTACATCCTCAAATTGTGTATTCTCACTCTATAATCAATCTTTTGGAAAACAATGCGTTTTCTACACCATAGCATTGACACGGTTGCGTTGTTTCTCAAGTTAGTAGAAAATTTTATACTTTTTCCCCTTCATAAAAATAACGTAGTTTATTTATTTATTTTGTTTTTAATGTAGGATGAACACAACTTGTGATTTTACATTGACATAGCAATTCGCTTAGTTCACTCATATAATAGCTAAATATAATCTGAAATGTCTTGATTTGTTTCGAAACATGTTACTATTTTAAGTTTGAAATTATTATTTTATGAAATGTTTAACCTTCCATGCGTTGGTTTTGATTCCAATACTTCGCCGCTTGAGAGAGAGAGAGAGAGAGAGAGAGAGAGAGAGAGAGAGAGAGAGAGAGAGAGAGAGAGAGAGAGAGAGAGAGAGAGAGAGAGAGAGAGAGAGAGAGAGAGAGAGAGAGAGAGAGAGAGAGAGAGAGAGAGAGAGAGAGAGAGAGAGAGAGAGAGAGAGAGAGAGATGTGGAAGGGCACGGCGTTACGTTAATTTGCTAAGGACAATGCATAACCTTTCTAGAGCCACCTTGATTACATATCTGACATTTCACATTTAATATCAAGCTGCCACTTGTGATTTCAATTTACTGCCTTCAGAATTAATGATACTTAAGATTATAGCATTTCATGAAACAAAGGGCAATGCCGCCAAGTCAATACAAAATCTGAAATTGTGATTTCATTTATAATCTGACTTTATTTATAGACGAAACTTGAATGTTTCGACAATGTCTGTATACTTGATTTCTCAGAAACTGTTTGATGGTTCCATAGTAGTTTCTTGGCCCAAACTATGAACGAAAAATACAATCATCATTTAAATTTGGGAATGTTTTACATAAAAAAAGAAGATTTTTGTCATATTCGACTACAATGGTTTTGATGAAAATGTATGTAAACGAATTTTGACATTATCATAAAATCCCAAAAATATCCTACATCGCCATCTTTTAAATCCTACATTGAACATTTTTTTAATTGGTTTTATATAATTAGATTAAATCAGATTAAAAAATTAAGATTGAAACCCAGATCCAGTATATCAAACCGTAAGTAAACTAAAAAAAAATCTTTCTAGTATACTGTCCAAAAACTGTCTCAAAATATAAAACGAAAAATGATGTTTTCAACGTATCACAACACTTTTTATGTCGAAACGCTTCAGCACGTTTAAGTCCACCCCTCAACTCTTTCCGTTGGTTGAAAATTTGTTTAAGAATACTTGGCGTTTTGAAACTTCCCTCGTTCTTTAAAATATCAACGCGTTTTGCTCGTAATAGTCCCTATATATATATATATATATATATATATATATATATATATATATATATATATATATATATATATACAGGCTTGGAGGGACAGCCTAAATCTTGGTGCACGGTAACATAATAAAACAGATTCATTCAAACTGATATCAAATTCGAATTAATCGCTCCAAAATACATAATGCTTATAGTTTAATACAAATTTTTAATATTTATTGTTTGAAAACATCCCAAATTTCACTCCAGTATAAGGAATTTTGACCAAATCAAAATTTGCGTTGGCCACTTTCTGGAGGTACTGCAAAATTATGAACTATTCGGAAAACCAATTTATAAAATAATGTGAAAAAATTACTTTTCAGTGTCAATTATTACGCGATTTGACATCATATCATTCCAAGAAATAATTTTTCAATTTAAGAAATGAAAACAGGCAAATCTTTCTTGAGATAATACGTGAAATAAATACAACAGGTAACAGATGGACATTATTACGAATATTACCTAAATGTATTCCCAGGGTCGGAACATTTCAAAATTTATTAAAAATCTGATGACGAAAATTTATTTCGTGTGTAGTAATTTGTTTTATGCGCTTTCCTCCGTCCGATACATTTTGTTATTTTCCAGTTTACTCACTAACAGTAACATGAAGCTTTGTACATCGATAAGTCACTAACAGTAACATGAAGCTTTGTACATTGATAAGTCACTAACAGTAACATGAAGCTTTGTACATCGATAAGTCGCTAACAGTAACATGAAACTTTGTACATTGATAAGTCACTAACAGTAACAAGAAGCTTTGTACATTGATAAGTCACTAACAGTAACGTGAAGCTTTGTACATCGATAAGTCACTAACAGTAACATGACGCTTTGTACATTGATAAGTCACTAACAGTAACATGAAGCTTTGTACATCGATAAGTCACTAACAGTAACATGAAGCTTTGTACATCGATAAGTCGCTAACAGTAACATGAAGCTTTGTACATCGATAAGTCACTAACAATAACAAGAAGCTTTGTACATTGATAAGTCACCAACAGTAACATGAAGCTTTGTACCTCGATAAGTCTATAACAGTAACATGAAGCTTTGTACATCGATAAGTCACTAACAGTAACAAGAAGCTTTGTACATCGATAAGTCACTAACAGTAACATGAAGCTTTGTACATCGATAAGTCACTAACAGTAACATGAAGCTTTGTACATCGATAAGTCACTAACAGTAACATGAAGCTTTGTACATCGATAAGTCACTAACAGTAACATGAAGCTTTGTACATCGATAAGTCACTAACAGTAACATGAAGCTTTGTACCTCGATAAGTCACTAACAGTAACATGAAGCTTTGTACATTGATACGCATAAAAATTCTTTATATTTCATCGAAATACAATAAGCTAATTTTGAAATATTTAACCCTTTGATACGCATCATAGATACATTCCCATATTTTCTCAATATTTGTAACTTTTTGGGGAAGTGGTGACCAAATCGGTACATTCGTGTTTTCAGGAGCTTTATTTGTTCAAAATTGTATCCAAATTATACAGAGTCTATTTTAAGAAAAACTAAAATTGGGCAGGTACCTATCAGTTTGCAGTTATCTAAAAATAAGGAAACGCCGCCTCTACGCTATGACTATATACACCCAATCAGAATCTTCTATGCATTAGGCTGACGACAGATGAAGTTATGAAGTTATCATTAACACTTCGACTCATGAAAACTAGAAACTGATATTTCCCTAAACAAACTCAACACCGACTGTTTTGCCCTTTACACGACTTTCTCTCTCTCTCTAGTATAGTTTAGGTAAAAAAAAAATTAAGACCGACATCATAAAAACAAACTAAAAACATATAAATAGGAATTTTTTACAATAACAGTTGTAAAAAATAACAGAAACAAAAATGAGTGTTTATATCTTGCTTTTTTGAAGTCGACGCCATGATCGTTCAAACTCTTATACCGTATGCCCAATCGATTGTAAGTGATGAATCGATCGTGGTGACTAATTCAAAAAAGTAAAATATAACACTCGTTTTTGTTTCTGTTACAACTAGTAGTTTACATTATAAGAATATAATTATTATAAAGTCGCAACTGTTATTCTAAAACATTATTATTTATTTATTTTTTTTTTTTAGTTTGTTTTTTTTGAAGTCGGTCTTTTTTTGAACAAAAATAAATTTTCCCCAGTACTGGCAAAAATTTCGTACAAGTTCTGGCTAGTTAACATAAAAACATACTATATGCTTTCTTTTTATTCAAATGTAATTTTATCAATATTAAATAAAAATATTTCCAACTAGCTTGTGTCAATCAGGCACCATTTTGGCATTTCTTTTTGCAACTAGGCCTACTGTACTGGCCAAGTACTGGCTCAATCAAGTCAGTAATGAACCATGTCTAGAGCATACCCTTTCAATAGAGACCACCCCCAATGAAATCGGTTAAGCCGTTCCGGAAATATACGCGGACATACATAAACAAAAATCAAGTCGAATACAGAACATCCTCCTTTTTGAAGTCGCTAAAGTGTGAAAACTAATAATTTCACGAGTTCATTGATAACAAAGGATCCCATATTTACTATTTTAAATCAGAACACCTATTTTTACCATCGACAAACATAACTAAGCGTCATAACTTTGCTATTCCTTAATAGAGTTTTATTGTTTTATTATACTGCTTGTGATCAATAAACTTTTATTTGACGATAGATGATAGAAAACTATTATAACTAAGAAATAAAACATTAAGTATACAAATTAAATTTAACTTTTATATGCCAAAAATACCTTCTTTACGATTCTTTCGTTATGTTTCTCACTACAGCTGTATCTTCGATCAATGCGGTGAAAATTACCGAACATTATAAAACATATAAGTACACTAACAAAACACCGGACACTTAAATTTGCTTGTGTTGAAGCACGTAAAGTTATTAAAATTTATATGAAAGTGGAAATGATCCATCTTCTTGTTTTGTTCCTGCTGCTTTGAAGCAAGTCAAATTTTTAATAACTTGACGTGCTCCAACATAAGCCAATTTAAGTGTATAATTTTCACCTAATGATGCCGCATTAATTGACGAAATAACTGTAATGAGAAACAAACTAAACTAATGCAAAGGTCGATATACTGTATTTATACGCATCTATAAGTATATTAAGCAATTCTGAGACTTTACTTTTTAAACTGAAAACATTTTATAATAAAATTAACTGAAAAAAACATTGCACTAACTTACACACAAACTTTAAACAAAACGAAATATGTCGAGTATTAGTTTTATAGCACCTAACCCCAAATTTTGAACTATAAACCAAAAATAACTCAATATTTCCAAAAATCCCCACATATCAAATTTCATCAAAATTAGGCTACTAGTTTCGACTGCACAGAAAACAAATGATAGTCAGACAGACATCGTTAATAAAACTACTTTTTTAGGCGCTCGTGGATCTCTAAACTGATCATCCGCGAAAAACTAAACACTTACACACGTGATAGATCCACGATTTTTACACATCACATAACTTTATCTATAAAACGTATCCTACATGTGCAAAATTAGAAACAACTAAAACTGTTTATAATTTTCTTAATGTTTGCAGAAAAGTTTTCATTAATAAAAGTGTTGAAAAGTTAGAGACATAGGAAGTTGGGGAATCTCGCGTTTTGGGATGAGTTTTTTATAAAAAAGAATTCAAGTGAACAAGTGGCGAGACGAAGGAATTCAAGGGGAGGAACCGCGAGGGGTGTGACGGAAGGGGTTGTATTCATTGTGAGATTTAATTACTTTATCTGCGACAGGGCAGGCGAATTAAAATTATGACCATGAAACAAGTGAACATAAGAACATCAGAAACCCTTTTATTATACTAACTAAAGCGAAAATATCTTTTTAGAAAAGATTTATTTCTAGAACGGATTGTGAGAAAAACTTAAATTATGTCCTCTTAGAAATGATAACTAATAAAGGCTATATCTTATTTCCTTCATTTTTTAAAGGGAAAGAGAATTGAAGTAATTATTTTGTCTTAACATCTATAATATTAAAAAATATAATGTTCAATCATTTCATATATTAAAATATAACTTTTCGGGTACACAAGGAAAAATAAATTGAATATGCTTGTATTATTCATGAAATACGAAGCAAATTAGCAATCTATAACAGTACTTACCTATTACACAGGATGATCTTGATACAGTTTCTTAGTTTTATTACAGGAGAACAGATTGACTTTATAATATACTACTAGTTAATCACTTAAGAATAATAGTTTTAGCTTTATCTACAGATTGTTAGAAAATAAGGAGCAGAGTTGGTATCTCAATATTTTCAAAAATACACCTGGCATCAAGTGATGGCCTAATTTAAATCCGTTATGAAGCCAAATATTTTATCCAAAAGTTGTCAAATATCACTCGCCATTTCAAAATTACGGCCAAAATGCCTACAGTAAAGAACTTTTTGTTATCTCTCTCTCTCTCTCTCTCTCTCTCTCTCTCTCTCTCTCTCTCTCTCTCTCTCTCTCTCTCTCTCTCTCTCTCTCTCTCTCTCTCTCTCTCTCTCTCTCTCTCTCTCTCTCTCTCTCTCTCTCTCTCTCTCTCTCTCTTAACTATGTCAATCACGACTTAAAAACTAAACAATAAATAACACATTTACGATAAAACCGTTTTAAAAAGATATACTTCATGCTTTTTTAATATAATATTAAATCATATTATCTTATTTGGAATCATATGTAATTTTCCAACCCTTAAATTTGGAAACATTTTAAAAATACAAATCTCAAAAATTTTAAATGGCAAGATAAGATCAAATTTTACCTCAATTTTAAAAGGTCATTCAAAACAAACATTTTCATTGTAGTTTACACTTAAAACTTAAATCGTTACAATTTCCCTAGACTTGCCTCTGGATGTTCTTCAATTTGGTTAATTAGTTCTTTGGCATCAACATTTTGTTCAAAGTGGTGTTCAAAAACTTCCCAATTTGTCTTAATCGTTGATTAAATACCTCAAAACTCTTATATTATTCATATCTGACTCCTGTCTGTGAGTTATGCGTACTAACTAAAGTATGTAGTTAGAATGTAACTGTTGCTTTCTAAACGGTTCTACCTACTTTATCATATTTATTGTGGGCACATTTTGGAAATCTACAACCATTTTTTGGAAATATTTAAGTAAATAGAAACTATTTTCCTTGTAGGTTAAAGGCGAAAACCTCTCGGTCATCATCGTCTAAAAAGAGATAAAGATAAAAAAATAGAGACTCAAGGCCCTAAAATACTCTAATAGCGTTCGGGTGAAGTTCTCCAACGCTGTGAAAACACATACTCCAGGTCATATAAACAATAATTACGAGAAGTAGATAAGAGCTTAAAAACACCGGAAACGAAAATATTAACCTGCGTATGGTTTTCCATGTCATTCCTGTAGCAGATAGGAGACGGTTTAATCCTGCTTAAATATTAATGAAATAACCACACAAATGTAGTTATTCAAAACTTTTAAAATTCTTAACTGTAAATTACTAGTTAGGCTAACTGAGATGAACTAAGCAAGTTAGGCTAACGATGTTTCCGAGATACAAAATAGTCTCGGACACAAAGTTATGTCAACTAGCCTCCAGCGAGGTCCCTCAGATAATTGGCAACGGCCATCTCATCTCCCTTTACCCTTTACATCATTAAAGGCGTTGGGAGTGAGTGTTCTATAAACGTATTACTTCTATAACCAGAAATTAAAAATTACGTTAACTTATAAATTTAATAATTCATACTTTATAAAAAAATTTTAGTTTTGTTTTATTGATAATTTACTTCATTTTGTTTAATCATTAAAGGGTATTTACTATATAAACTTTATAAATATAAGAACAAATAATAAAAATTATAATATTTGCTATTGTCTATATACAGAGTTTCCGTCATTTTTCAAAATGGCGTCTAACTGGAAATTTTTTAATAGAAACCAGTATATTTGATATCTCGGATAGAAAACATAATTTTATACTTTGTGTTTTTTAACATATCCGCTTAGCCGCTAGAACACTCCATATTTATGGTAAAAACTTTTTTTTGTAAATCATGTTAGAAAAGATATATCCTCTTTTATATAATGATTTTTATAAATTTAAATAATAGTAAGCTAAGTAGAAAAACACGTTTATTTGTCTCTTTTATCGTTTATAACTTTTTTATAGAAGTTCTCTAGAATCTACAAATACTTAAATCGAAAATGATAAACAAAACACATACAATCATGTTTCCTTATAATAATTTATGCTTAAAAACTCAATTTCAAAATAAAGATAATTTAAAAATGAATACCGAGTGACCAAACCACCAAGGTACTGTAAGTCAAAATGACGTAAAAGAGTGGCTCTAGCAGCTAAACGGTTGATAAAGTGTTAAAATTACATTTTATATTCAAAATCATCATAAAATATAGAGGTTTCTATAAGAAATTTTCGTCGTGTGCCATATTGATTAAACTATATGTCGTACGAACCACTTTCGTATTAACATTTTTGAATTTTAACTCCTACACTTATGACCTAAACACTTAAAAAATTAGTAATTTTACATTTAATGGGTGATATTGGTTAAAAAACAATCTTGTACAAAATTCTCAAAACACTAGGGGGAATGAACTTTAAAACCACACGGGTGGGCTGTTATTATATAGTGGCCTATTTATTCACTTAGTTCAAACAAAAGAGAAGATATGTTACATAAAAAATGATATAGGACTACTATTTTTATTTAAAGAGAGGCAGTGTTTTTTTATACCTGGCAAAAAATGAATGAAATAGTTTCACAGTGGAAAAAATATCCCTTTGTAATGTAAATTTAAACATAAATTTCCAAATAAGCAACTAAGGTAGGAAAAGAATATCAAAAACTGTGGAAAATCGGACCAATTTAAAATAAAATAACCAGTATTCGTAGTTTACTCTTATTTATTTTCTAAGTTAAATTTTTTTTTAAGTTTTTAACTGTTTTTTTAAATTAAAACTACACCATAAATTCTTAAAAATTGATTTTTTTTTTTTTTAGATGCACATTGTTCTTATGCACTAAACATTTATTACGCTAAATTTCCGTTTAGTTTAATTAAATACTTGCTCATAAATTCGATACTAAATTGTGTATCCTGTTTCTATCTTGCATTGTGATGTTTGAGAAGCAATTTAATTCAAGTTATGTGTGATATATATTTAAATTAACATATTAGGCTATTAGGCTTAACAAATAACTAACTTAGCCTACCACAAAATTCAAGAGTTAAGAAAATATTTAAACTAGGGATAAGATTTGTGTTTGTATACAAAAAAGAAATAACTTTGAACTAATAAAAAATATACTGAAATATACTGTAGACAATCAGAATTCATTTCCTGTCGTTCTGTATTGCTCTGAAATTATAGACATTTGAACAATTTATCAACGTCCTAGTAAATCACTATGAAGGAATAAATAGTCCTTGACCAAAATCGTACCGTATTCTTATGAAAAAATGTTGATTCATCAACTGAAAAAATGATTTACGTCATAGAAAATTTAGCACATCTTTGGTAATAGAATATAGAACAACTTTAACTAAAATATTTTCTGGTTATGAACCAGAATTAATGCATTAACTGCTTTCTGCATCATAAGAGTATGAGAAAGAAATAACAATTTGACACAAACAGGAAATCATTTAGAAGAAATAATTCATCACCTTAATACTGTCTTAATGACATTTTAATATTAATTATCTTGTGATCGAGAAATTTAGAAAGAATTAATAATTATCGCCGATGTCGTCATCCCAATAAAAGATTAAATACAACCATAAATTATAGTCAGCATCTTACAAACCAAGAAAAAGGCATTGGTTGTCATTTTACTGGTGGTTTAAAAATCAAGAAGAATATTTCATTATTCATCGTTAACTCAATCATTTGAACAAATCGTTAAATATGCATCATAAACCTATTCATTATCTGCATAAACCATCCATGAAAAAAGAATTAACCAAAAGTTTAAAATTAGGAAGTAAATTGCTAATAATAAACCTACTTAATCTGAAGATGAAGGAATATATTTAGTCTTTAACGCCCCATCCCCAACTTCACCGCTTTTACTTTGAACTGACAAAACACTTTGAGGTAAATTAAATTACCTTTGCAGCGTCAATCTCTCCAAGTTTGTTAAATAACTTCATATTGATTATATTTAATCACATACATTTATGCGTAAAACTTTATTGGTGCCTTAGTTTTTGTTGTATGTTAAAGTTAAATTACGTGTATAAAATCTACCTACCAGTAATTAGGGAAAGTATTGAGTCGAAGGCAGTGTTAACTTATAATAGAGTTAAAAGTTAAATGTTAATTAAATTTGGTAGATTTGGAACCTGTAGTTGTTTTTTGTTTATAGATTGATAGTTTTTTATATACATCTGAATTTACAGACAATTTTGATTGACTCTATTTAAAAATGTGAATTTTAAAGAAAATTTAAAATGTCAATACTAATAACTTAGCAACCCTTTAACAGTTCTAAGTTCTAAGTTTACCAGTGCAACGTTGAATTTCTAAAACCTAATAAAGAATATTAAGATACTACAACCGGCATAATTATATTATTTTTCCTTTTTATTTTTTAATTATAATTATAAACCATAAACTGATCGGCATATACAAATAACATTTTTTCAAACGTGTAAGTTCTACAATTTAAAATAATTAATTGAGTGTTTCTGATCTTTAAAATGTAACAATATAAAATATGTGTTTCCGTGGAAATTAATAAATTTTCTTTATTCGATTCTTCCACGTAATCTCAAAGCATTGCTTTATATAACATTGTTTTAACTATAATCACTGACTACCTTATTGTCTGTGAAAGACATTGTAGATAAAGCTTGGTAGATACAGCGGAAATATATCCAGAGAGAATTGACTTTCCAAATGGTATATTTATGGTGATCTTTGAATTTACGTATTTTCCTCTTTAAGGACCGCTGCGAGGATTGATTTTATCCTTGATTCCGAAGAAGGATCAGGATAATATTCAGGAAACTTTGTATTGTATTATTTTAAATTTTATAAAACTATTATGGCGGCAAATATTGCGAAGATAATTTGTTTCCATATTTATTACAGAAGATGTGACGAGTATAACAGAATTTTATCACTGTGTCTAACTATCTGGCTTTATTTATAACTGATAAAATTTTATACCAAATTTGCGATTTACATTTACAGCTATATATGAAATTTTCATTATTTGAATTATTTTTCGTCTGCATGTTTCCAAGATGTTAACTACAGGATTTAACGTGTAAAGTTTGTTTTTCTCCCAAATAAAATATTACTAATGGATAAGAAGCAGCTTGTTAAACGTATGATGAAAGGTTATACAATACAGTTTATACACCAGTTATTCTCTATGATTTATGGTACTCTTCAACACGAACTGACGATTCGTCTATCCATTTTGATCTCCTCAGACTGTACAAATGAAAAATAAGAAATTTACATACCTAATGTAGGAAACCAGGCGACCGTTTAGTAAATATCGTATTAGTCAATTTACCTCCTACAATGTAGATGACTATGCCTTGTTGTGCCCGTTGTACCTCCCTCGGATAATCATCTTAGTCTTAATAAACTTCGCCTTCCCACGCTAAGTGAGCTACTAGTACTTTATATATATATATATATATATATATATATATAAATTCAGTCATCTTTTACTACTTACTTAATTCATTTGACAAAGGAGACCCCCTCCAAATCAAAGGAGGCAAGTTCGTAAATCAAAACTTAATAATTTCCACACATTATTTAATTTGTTTACACACTTAGGACATCTTGAATCATCAAATTTGGAAAAAAAGTGCACAGCTAACTGCCCATAAGTATACCAAATTTGATGTTTTAGCTGTTCTATAAGTGTGTCAAAAGATTAAATAATTTGTGAAAATGTAAAAAATTTACCTTAAATAAATAATCTAGCTGATTTTACGTCATAACCGATGAAGATTCGAAAAAGTCATAAAACAAACGTCAAAACCAAAAACATAATTACTTGACAATTGTCTACAATACCCAAGATTAACGTAAAACCAAAATATTTTTTAATTATGTTTTTTTAATAATAAGCCTAATAATAAAATGTATTGTTGACACCACTTTATTTTGGGTATTGTAGACAATTGCCAAGAAATTATGTTTTCAGTTTTTTGACAAAAACTCTGTTATCCTTTAAGCTACAGTAAAAACACGAAACCTATTTCGTTTGTCATTCAAATAAAAAAGATTTTTACATTTTATAATTATTTATAAAGTTACCGGTTTGTGAAATATTTGATGTTAAAGTTCTAAACCGTCACCATTTTGAAAAAATACAAACAAGGTCGTGGTTTTTGGTATTAAAAGGTCACATAAACATATGTATAACAAATCTGAACTTGATATCTAATTTACATCCAAGAATTTTTTTGTCCAAAATGGCATACAGACAGACATTTAAGCTTGTTTCAAACAAATGAATGCTCGTTATGTGTTTACTTCAATCCCAGGAAGAATTCCCTAAAATATCCGACAAGAGTTCTAGAACACCCTCTATATTACACTCCCTCTTGTCGGTAACTAAGCTCTCCAAATCTCGTATTTACTACCTAAATTTAAATTAAATAAATATCTTTAAAATATGACATAAAAACATAATTCTGTTTTCTTATTAAAATATAACTACGATGATGTATAAAACGAATACTGTATTAATTCCTTGATCTATTATTGTCCTAAGTTAATGATGCTGTGAGAAGATTCTAAAGCTATAAAGAAATGTAATGATGCAGCCAAATCTCTCCCAAAGGATCGATTTGTACAAAGTAGGGAAAAAAAGGTCGTTAATGTGATGCTTCAACTAAATCTATTTTTTAAAGTAAATATCGCCCATTTAAACATAAAAGTGTTTTGGACACTTGATTTAAACGTATGAACCATACATTTTAAGTTTCCTTTGGTCCCATGTTTCAAAAAAGGATAAACTGTTGTCAAGATTTAAACTCTACATTACTACTGGAAAGAAACTTTATTGTATCAATGTATGAGAGCGCGCATGCGTGTACGGGAGCTATGTTTGAATTCATTACTTTATTATTTTATAATATCAGAAGTTTGTCATTATGGTACGGAGTTACTTAACCAAAAGGTTAGTTTTCTTAACAAGTAAAACTATAAGCACAATCACGGAATTCAATCATTTTAACTCCATCTTTATACTGACAAGTAGGATATATCAAATATTAAAACATTCCATTGCAATATTAAATTTGTATTACAACAATATAAGGCATGTAAGTGACTTGATTTTTAGTTCGCTTTGCTCTTTTGTATATGTATAAAGGAAGGAAAATCTATTTTCTCTAACCCTTTACGAAGGGAAAAAGTAAATTTGTACTTTAAATTAAGAAGAATTTCCTTAGAGGGACTGCATTAAAAGAAACAGAAGCAAAGTTTTCAAATGAATTACGGGTGGTGAAGAGTATTATTTCTAGAACAGAGATGGTGCGACCCCTTCCTTTTATCTTAAAGTAGTTATTTTGTTTCCCAATATCATACTTGTATTCAGAAGTGTTTAAATTTTAATATTTAAGATCAAAAGATAAGAGTAAATTATATATGTAACTCAATTTTACATGAATTAATACATTTATATATAAATAATTGTTAGTATAAGATTGTTTGATATTTTTTTTAACAGATAACATTGAGTTTTGTGTAGTTCTAGGTTAAATATTTAATTAAAATGTTTTAAATTTTCTAAGGCAGTAATGACATTGGTTGAAAACTGTGTCTTAATCTCAGTATTTCATAATGTGATTGGATCTGAAAGCGTGGCTGCATTGCTCCTATTGTAGATCATAGACCTAGTCTTTCTTGGGTCAGAGTAAAAAGGTTTGTGCAAGAGTAATAATTTGATAATGAGTACTCTTTGAAACTTCACATTGTTGTGGAAATTTGAATAAATTTAACCATTGGTTACGTTTTGGTTAGATTTAACTATAGGTTACGCTTTGATTACATTTAACTACTGATTACACTTTTATTTGATTTAGCTATAGGTTACGCTTTGATTACATTTAACTATTGATTACACTTTTATTATATTTAACTATTGGTTACGATTTGATTATATTTAACTAATGTTTGAGCTTTGATGAAATTGTAATATTAATTACGTTTTGATTAGATTTAACTATTGGTACGCTTTGAATAGATTTACTATGTTACGCTGTGATTCAATTTAACCATTGGTTACGTTTTGATTAGATTTAGCTATAGGTTACGCTTTGATTACATTTAACTATTGACTACACTTTTATTAGATTTAACTATTAGTTACGCTTTGATTGAATTTAACTAATGTTTGAGCTTTGATGAAATTGTAATATTAATTACGTTTTGATTAGGTTTAACTATTGGTACGCTTTGAATAGATTTACTATGTTACACTGTGATTAAATTTAACCATTGGTTACGTTTTGGTTAGATTTAGCTAACGGTTACGCTTTGATTACATTTAACTATTGATTGCACTTTTATTAGATTTAACTATTGGTTACGCTTTGATTGAATTTAACTAATGTTGGAGCTTTGATGAAATTGTAATATTAATTACGATTTGATTAGATTTAACTATTGGTACGCTTTGAATAGATTTATCTATTGTTTACCCTTTGATTATATTTAACTAATGATTGCCTTTTGACTAGATTTAACTATTGATTTCATTTTACTCAATACATTTGAATTACTGTATATACTAAAATGGAATTAAAATTAAAATGAAGAAATGGAGTAAATAAAAAAACTTTATTGAAATCATTAATTTGTAAGACTCTAAACTCAGATAAAAGCATACTTATGTACAGTACATTTCTACTTGTTAAAACTTTAGACATTAATCCATAATTTATGATAACCATAAGTTTTTCTAAAATCTGATGTAATGTTTTACATAAACATTTACATACAAAATTAGATTATGAAGCCGAGATTGCCCCGAGGATATTGGAGAAGGACGGTGGAACAGAATACTTTTACAAATAAGACGAAAACATCTTAGATCAGCCTTCCCCAGGTTGTAATGAATTAGAGAAATTGTAGCAATACCAAGTGGGGGAAATGGTAGAAATTATAGATAAATGTGGTTTTTATTTTCTATCTTCGAAAAATATACATTACATTATGGACAAGTTATGTGACATGACTAACTGATGAGTTAAATTCATTAGGCAGAAGGTTTGAATTCTGGTTAAACCACGATCAGTCAGTTTATATACTTTACAAAATATTGTGGTCTCTATTGTAACCAAAGAGTCAACTCTCGTAACTTTGATATGTGATGTGGTATTTGTACTTTGATCTCTTCTATGTTGTGTTTTGGTATCGGAAGTACTCTTAGAATTTTCAAAATACATCAAAGGTAAGCTACCTGTGGTAAAACAATGTTAGTCATTGGATGCCTTGTGATAGAGTGCTTGTGTTAAACATTTGTGTCTGTGGGTGTAGGGTATACCTCTTCGTCTATTATCTAAATCATTTTTTACTTATTTTTCCATCATAAATATATACAATTCTTTCCTCTCTTCCCCTTGCGAACATTTATTTTTCTGTATATTTTCCCCTTGTATTACTTAACATTATTTCTATTATTGTAACATTTCATTCTTTTATATTTATATCTTATTCTCCATATTTGTTTTCTTAATTAAAAAACTTGTGTCCATTTACTTCTATCCTGTACGTAGTATCGAGAAGGTTATGCCTTGGGTCAAAAATCTGGTACAGAGTTTTTAGGAGAAATATTTGTTTTTCGTACCTTTGAGTGAAAACAAGTTGTTGGAATGATATTTGTCGTCTATCGTTTGCCTGTATGTCGTCTGACAAATGTCCTCTATACAGTTTTCTACAGTCCAATCGAGTGAACATATTTTAATTAAATTTGATATATGGACAAATTTCAGACATATCTTTTTTTAACTCAAAATTTACGATTTCTATCATAAGGAAAACCACCTAATTACGTTTTTCTTCAAATTGGCTCTAACGATTTTGATCAAATTTTTCTTAAATGTAGCCTTTAAAGACTAAAACAAAAGGTATGGGCCGCCATCTCTCAAAAATGCTGGTTCTTATAAGTAAAAACCAAAAAACAAACCCTGGAAATCAACTGGAAACAGTAAAAAAGTCCTAATTTTAAAAATCGATTTCACAAAGGTCATTCAAATTTTTGGTTCATTGTGAAGATTAATGACACTAACTATTATAAATAAATATTGAGCTTGACTTGTAAGACGGTTTACTTAATACAATAAAACTTTATAGTTCTGTATAAATACGGGGTGTGTAGTTATAGTTTAGTTTTGTAGCTCGTCTATTACTGAAGATGGCCACTTTATCGTTAAAGCGCGTTTTAAACGAATTAATGTGAGTTCAAGTTTTATTTTATTAAACAAACTATTGTACTAAATTGCAAACAATATAAAATAGCGTAAGGGAATAAATTTCAAAAAAAAATAATAACCTTGACCACAGTTATTTAAAACTATTCTTTATATTTATCATTAGTTCTTATTTAAATGCCATATAAAATAATCTATAAAATCAAATACAACGTTCATGGTTGAGTTTCAGAAGACGAATAGTTTAACTTGATTATTATCGAATTTGAATGGATGAGTTTGAACAAGTTTTTAATACTACTTTTACTTATTGTAATGTACATTTTTCAACATCTTGATAAATTTGTATGTTTCCGTCAAAACAATTTTTTTCGACGTATGATTTGAAAAAAAAAGGATTTTCCTTTGTGTCTACTTTCTATTTAAAATAAGTAATCTCAAAATAAATTTGAATTATAAGAGTTATATAGATTAAATCTATCAACTAAGCTAATTATAAGTGTAACTGAGTACGTCACTCAACAACTTGAGTATGAAGGACATGTGACTCCCATCCTTTATGTAGGTAGTGGCCATCGTAATATGCTTTTGACACTGATATGTCACAATAATTAATAACGGATTGAGTAGTTACATGTACATAAGACTACAGTGGAGGTGTGCATGATGAGCAATGGTAGTGTAAGTGAATAATTTTCAATTAGGGAATTCAACATCACTTTTATTAAATAGAAATTTTTTTATAGGCATCTTTCTATATTTTTACTTTCTCACATATAGTATAGAGAAAGTAATGTGATAAGTCAAAAATTCTATGTCGAGTTTTTTGCAGATATATTCGTTTTTATTATTTTTTTAAATGATGTCTGTTTGTCGTTAATCCTACAGCCCAAACACGAGAACTGTTTTTACTAAAGTTTAGTATGTGGATATATTTCGACCATTATCAGAAAGTTTTTTTTAATTCTTTGATCTCCCAGAATTTGGAAGAAGCTGTCATAAAAAAAATCAAGGTATAGTCTCTGAGGACATAAACAAAAAGTATTGGTCGCATTTCTTCAAAAATACCACTTCCAAAGTTATAGGTAAAAACAAATATCGGTTAAGAAGCTGTTATAAAAGTCATAGTTTTTCAAAATCGTCTCTACCGATTTCGTTCACATTTTTATAAAAAGTATTTAATGACGCAAAATCGTAAGTAAAATAATAGGATTCAGTAATAATTTTAATGAAATACTATTTACGCCTAGGACTCGTTCATGGACAAAGCGAACAAGTTTAGGCTCTAATTAAATTCGACGACTGTGTCCATGGTTTTTATTCGCTTTCTGACTGACAACTAACGATCTGACATTTTTATTTACGAACAGTTTTTGTTGGTTTTTAATTGGTTGTGAGAATACGTGAGGAGAAAGTTTGTGCAATTTTGAAACTGTTTATTAAGCGTATCATTGTAAATAATCGTTATTAATCAAGTCATTATAACAACTTATTTTCCGAAGAAATTCTTCTTTTGAATGTTTTCTCGTGATGAAAATGTAATATTAATAATAAAATAATAAGAGCTTTAAGTATAACTAAATACAACAATTTTTATATTTTTAAGAAAACTTAAACAGCAATCCACAACCTGAGTTGTTTCTCCTAATTTTGATAAGAAAGTTACACACATTTATATAATTCTTTACTAAACTTGAACCTATTTTTAAGGAGAAATCAATAGAAATTCATGTTTACACTATCAGCTTCTACTGCCAAATTCGAGTTCAAGGGACTTGTATTGTTCAAAATCTAATTCATCTCTAAATATATGAAGGGTCCAGGGGGGGGGGAAACGATCAAAGTCACAAATCTGATTGTTGGAGAAAACTAAAAAACCA
Source organism: Aphrophora alni (assembly GCA_963513935.1). Classification (NCBI taxonomy): domain Eukaryota; kingdom Metazoa; phylum Arthropoda; class Insecta; order Hemiptera; family Aphrophoridae; genus Aphrophora; species Aphrophora alni. The sequence continues at coordinate 31,375,048 of OY740766.1, forward strand.
AGTTTAATAATTATTATTTTGATTATTTTAAAATTGGTTTATATCTTAATCGCACCCTGATACCACCCTATAATTTATAAATCAAAATTTGTAAAAGAAAATAAAACAAAACATATACAGAGAACTAATGAAATTATATTATAACATAACTACACTTATTTTTACAGAAAAACGATTCAAGTCCAAACCTACCAAGTTAAAAACTATCAAAGTCCAAACCTACCAAGTTAAAACTATCAAAGTCCAAACCTACCAAGTTAAAACGATCAAAGTCCAAACCTATCAAGTTAAAAACTATCAAAGTCCAAACGTACCAAGTTAAAAACTATCAAAGTCCAAACCTACCCAGTTAAAAACGATCAAAGTCCAAACCTACCAAGTTAAAAACTATCAAAGTCCAAACCTACCCAGTTAAAAACTATCAAAGTCCAAACCTACTAAATTTAAAATGATTAAAGTTGATCGGTATGTCAAATTCAATGACATTGTTTATGAGTTATACAATAAAATGAAAAATCACTTGAATTTTACCTTAAAACTAAGTACACGTTTTCTACTCATCTTCACTCTCAGTGCCAGAAGGGCCACTCTTTTCTGTAGTACGGATAATGTTCTCAATGAACGTTTTGCCTGTAGGTCCACAAATGATTGAGATCTTTCATTTTTTCATTACTAATTGCCAACGATTCTTTGTACAATTGTTGAGGTTGCCCGCTGTAGGGTGGGGCACGTAACTTTGTTCTGGAACTTTCTTTCGTCTTTTTCTTTCTTTTCTTTAGTTTCTTCCGAAGATGTTACTTTCTATGAAACCGCCGGAAAACGAGTCTTTATGGAGGAAAACACCGGGTTTGCTTTTGTTTACTTGTAGAACACGTATTGGTCTTGTGAAAAATGGACAATCCTTGGCAAAATACGGTTTCTAATGATCGCTCCAAGAACAAAATATATCTTGACGGCAATTTATAACAGTAAAAGGTTCAGGTTTTGATCTGGCTTTCCTTATTTCATCTCTCCAATCTTCCGGTATTTCACATGGAGCTTTGCAGTTTATCAACGCCATATTTTTATCGCATTCTAGATACGAATGTCCTCGAACTGGGTAGAGTATGGTCACACAGTCCAACAAATTTAAGTGATGAACAGCAGTGTACACAAATTTTAACACACAATAGTTTTTATTTTGTCCACCTTGATATGTTCACAAACCTTATTAAAAGTTTCAATTTTAATTTTTTAGACTTGTTTGAGTGCTTCCCACGCCCATCAATAGGAGATTTGCCTTTAGTTGCCAATGCATATTTTAAAGTTATATTCCGCCTGTTAGTAATACCGTGAATTGACATGGAACCTTTATGACAAACAGGTATTTCAATGACTTTTCCTGCCCTCTTTACACGTACTTTATAGGAATAGCTACAATCATTAGTGCTTGCCTCGTCTGGATTAAGCCTTGGCCTACGCCTATCGACTGGATGAAGTGGTATAAGGCCACTTAGATGAGCTTTTTGAACATCGTAACTAGTTAATCGATTTAGTTCTGTAATTATTTGCTTTCTTTCATCTTCTTCAAAACATTTAAAACGTTTGCAATTTGATGGATCTCCAATGTCCAGAGACTGGTTTCTTATTCGTTTTGTGACATCTTTTAGCCTACCTGTTATTTTTCTCTTTTTGGTCTTCTCTTCAAATGTACATGGTTCACCTTCACTCCCACTACTAATCCTGTCCGAATCATCTTCTTCAATTGTATTTTTTGGACTTTGATCGTTTTCCCCCTGGGCACTTCATATCTTCTTTATCTCTTGAAATCATGAGTATTATTTTATGTTTCTTATGAGAAAGTCGTTTACGAACTAAAAATGTTAAAGAAACGCTCACTTTCTTGAATTAGTTCATCTACCTTTTAAAATCAACACACATCTTTCTTTACATGCAACTATTTTAAACATCTGCATTTTTCATGATGAAACTTTTTTCAATTTCAATTATAAACTTCGACAAAATAGTGATCAATTTCCTTCTGGGAAATATATTAATAAAAATTGAAAATAGTGGTTTCCGAGTCTAGGTCTAGGTTTTAACTTCGATAAAAAAATATTTATATACAAATAAAAATGTAAAAATGTATTTTCGTGAATAATATCTAGAATGGAATGAGATGCACTATATTAATTACGAAAGAAGATTCATAATTTGTCTATAAGTTTGAAAAAACAACTAATTTTCTTCTGTATAAGTTAAAACAAGATCATACACATAATGTTATCGAAAGCATAATATTACTTTAAAACATCGTTGGGTTCACTTGTAGTATGTTTAACTAACACATCTTAGAACTTTCTTTGTCATTAAATTCCCAGTCGAAGTATTCGTTCAATATTTTGTTTAAAACGTTGTCGTATTCATATAGCGAAAAATTCAAGTAAAATTATACATAACTACCAGATGATATTCATTGCGTCTGGAATATAACAAGAAATAGAAATGATCGAAGAATTAAACACCAGTTGCGAAAATGTAGGTTTAAAATTAAATTGGAGTAAAACCAAAACTCTTTCAAAACAGAAGAACAGAAGAATTAATAATTTGTGGAGAAATAGAAGAGCAAGTCATACAACTATCTAGATCACATTATTTTATTTAAAAATAGAAGAGAAGAAACCAATTTACAAAAGAATAAACAATTGATGAAAAAATACTGGAGCATGAAGAAGATATTTAAAGGTAACTACACAAACAATTAAAAAGGAAAAGTTTTGGTACAGTGACTATTTTATATGGAAGCCAAGCATGGCCTCTTTCCAGTAAATGATTATCGAATAAACTGAAGACAACACAGTTTCAAATAATGAGAACAATGATGTGTATAAAAAAACTCAAAAAGTGAAAATTAAGGATATATAAAGTGCATATTTAAGAAAACGGCAGATCTTGTAAATGAAGCTCACAGATTAAAATAGAAATGGGTGGTCACATGGCAAGAATGGAAGAACAAAGATGGGCAAAAATCTGGTATAAAGATGGACTCCTAAAGAACACACGAGAAAGAGAGGAAGGCAGGTGGTGCGATGGCGAGATGAGATAGTGAACAGAGAAAGTAGCAGAAAAGTTTAGACAAAAACTGTGAAAGAGGGGGAAAAATGAGAAGTTTCTAAAAAAGTGAAAATGAAATAATAAACAAAATTATTTTAAAGAAATATATGTACAAATATGTAAGCACAATGAAGTTCATTACCTCCTAAAGGAGAGGTTTTTACTCTATAAGGGTGTTAATAAATCTTGATTAGTCTACTTATTATTATTAACAAAACACGTGGACCTGGTTAAAATCTAATTTCTCTATAAATTCCCTAAAATTCCCATCTAAACGTGATACCTCAATTAATTTTATAAACATTACAGTAGCCTAAACACAGAAACAAAACGACAATGATTTTCAAAATGTAGTCCATATTCTTAAAGTAAATGACTTGTTCATTAAGATAACATTGTTTCGTCACTTCTTGAAACAAAAACAGTTATTGAAAGGGTTGCTCAGCTCACTGATGACAGTTTCTTATTAAAAGATTGCAAATTTCCCAATACTACTTTTCTTCTTTGACAAGACTTTATCGCTGATACAAAGTAACTTAAGATTAATCATTACCAATGTAACTATATTATGTAAATAATGTCTAGTTCAATAGTGTAGACATATTATACAACAAAAATGTAACTATATAATGTTGGTTATGTCTAGTTCAATAGTGTAGACATATTATACAACAAAAATGTAACTATATTATGTAAGTAATGTCTAGTTCAATAGTGTAGACATATTTACAACAAAAATGTAACTATATTATGTAAGTAATGTCTAGTTCAATAGTGTAGACATATTATACAACAAAAATGTAACTATATTATGTAAGTAATGTCTAGTTCAATAGTGTAGACATATTACACAACAAAAATGTAACCGTATTATGTAAGTAATGTCTAATTAAGTAGTGTAGACATATTATACAACAAAAATGTAACTATATAATGTAATTAATGTCTAGTTCAATAGTGTAGACATATTACACAACAAAAATGTAACTATATTATGTAATTAATGTCTAGTTCAATAGTGTAGACATATTACACAACAAAAATTTTACTATATAGTGTATGTAATGCCTAGTACAATAGAATAGACATATTACACAAAAGAATTATTTTGTACTACGTAGGCCTATTTTGATCTTAAAAGTGTTAAATATATTTTTAATTATAAATAATGGAGAAATTACCATGGTAAACAATCCAAAAAATTCCCCCGATTAAATTATAAAGAAAAAGTTCGTTCCTATAATTAGTTTTTGTTAAGGAAACTTTAGTGTAAAACAATTTGCTACCTTTTTCTTTTATTTTATTAAACACCAATTAACTCTTGTAAATATTCTAATACTATTATAATAGGTTATTTACTCTAATTACATCACACTAATCTAATTTTATTAGTTTCAAACGTTCTATTATTGATTATTATTTATGTTTTCATATTCTACAAAGCTATAGGAATTATATAACTATTAATGTTTCACATAGGTTACTTAGTATTATTTCTACACTTATAAGTTGTACAACTATATTCAAATATTTCGTTAATCATAATATTTTGTCTGTTGTAATATTAACCTATATATATATATATATATATATATAACATAACTTCAAATATATTCCTAACTGTTAGCTTCCAAAACAGGGCGTTTTTTTAGGTAAATTTTACACACAAAAAATAATAATACTAATAAATCTATTTTTCTGTCCGTAAATATGGATTTTCATATATTATATACCTAAGAAAGAGAGTTACATAATTTGTTTATTTGCACACCGTATGTGTACGTGTAGGTGTATGTAAAACTTTTTTTTTATTTATTAACCAATTTTACGGAATATTCTTCCACTTTTCGAAAAGGAAAAAAAAATTATTTATAAAGTGTAATTTTTGGGTCTGTCAGAGAAGATTAATTTTCAAAATTTCTCATATAAATAATATTTGATGATAATTTTTATAAGCAAACTGAAAATTAAAACGAGAAAAATTATCTTGATATTGATTCAAACCAATTTTTATCATGTTTTAAGTTGGTCGCTTGGGACATGAAAACTAAGAACTTTATGTGTTGAGCTGAAAACAACATTAATAAGGCATTTCTATATCTGGCATGAGATATGTAAAACAACCACCAATTTATATCCTTACAGCTTATCAATTTTTTTATTAACAACTAAAAAATCTATTAAAATATCGATACATTTAAAGTGTAAGTCTAGTTGTAAATGCGAACATTCTGACTGTGATATTGACGTTGTCAACATAAAAAGTTTGAATGTGTCAATAATTGTGTTTGTTATACTGGGGCTACTATTACAATGACAGTAACATGTCAAGTAATTTAATTACAAATTTGAGTGACTGAATGTGTTTAGGAATCATGCTTCAACTACAGAACAATCTGATATTACCTGTCAGGGTAACAAAGTACAATCACGCTATGTCAGTATTCTCAGTAAGTGAAATTGAAATTACCTGTAATCCTATTTTGCGTTGTCTCCTTTAGGCTACAATTGTATTGACCTGTTTCATTTGTGAACTATATATTCCAACTTTTCTTTTAAAGTTAGTCTTGGGAACTCCAGTAACGTACTCTTTAAAACCTCAAATTGAACATTATCTAATATAAATTAGTGTTTATACATTCACTGGCGTCATATAAAACGACTTTATTTTTTTTTTGTTTAATTTATTGGTTTATCTAATGTTTTAGGTTAAATACTTGATAAAGAAGTTGATTTATACTCTTGAAACGTCTTGTATTATTTCTATATTAGTACTTACGTCAATCAGTCTATTTTGTATATTTCCCTTGTTAAAGCTGTTTCGGTACTATCATACCATCATCAGACAACAAAACACTTTGAATATAAACACTAATACACAATGCACAAAAACATAATACGAGTTACAAAAAAAAACATGTTACACCTGTAACAAGGGAAATACCCAAGATAGACTGCTTGAAGTAAGTACAATATAGAGATAATTACCAAAGCAGTCACAAGGCATTGATGGAAATTATGTCTAGTATTAGTTTATATATAGACAAATGACGGTAAATATCCTTTAAACCATATAATCTTAAAACCAGAATCAATCTTTTCTTTTATCAAAGCTTTGTGTCATAACAAACTACAACCACAATGTTTTAGAACTATCTGTAATTTTATTTTTAACTTATAACGCAAATTTTACGATTTTTATTCAATTTATAATACTTATAGGATCTATACTACCAATAAATTTGACGACGATTAATAATGTATTTTATGTGTTATATCTATATGAAAATCTGTTATAATTTTGTTTCACAAAACCACCCACCTGAAAAATTTGACATTAATCAGAACGTAGTAAGACAGCACTGTTTCTACATGTGTAAATAGTTACGAATTTATTAAGCAAAACTATATGTTTGGGTTTCAAGAAGTACAAAGGCTAAAACAATTAGATCTTACTATTTATTGCAAAACAGTATTATTATTTGGTATTATAAAAATCTGCAAAACTGTACAAACGGGAAAATAAATAACGATTATGCTACCGTATTATTTAGAACGGTTAGTGGTGAAAGGTTTTGTTTGTTAATTTCATTACAATACACAACAACGGTAATTAAATATGAATCTTTTAATCAAATGAATCTCTAATTATTTGTGAACTATGTTGTATTTCAAAACTAGGAAAATCTGTTTTAATATTCATAAATTTATTTTAAAATTCAAACATTGATTAAACTGTTCAAAACACTGCACTAACCTTTAAATACACAAACCCGAATGTAACAGCTTTCCAAAATGTTTTATTTACCACTTATTCGTGAGGGAAAATGTATTTTTCTTCATTACTTGGTTATGTATTTCTTATGGGTGATAAGTGGATATAAAAAATTTATCACATTTTTGTAAAAATACTTTAAAAAATATTTTGAAATAAAACTGAACCAAGTCTTACTTGATTTAGTACTAATGATTATTTAATATATTCATTAATATACACAAAGTATTGTACTATTTGAAATCAAGTTTTTAATGACGTCTGTCAAGGTTTGTATTAGTTTTTTCACAATTTGTTGAACCATAATTTTCTTGAACTCGCTATTTGACACTTGCTTTTGGATATTACCATATTCTACCTAAAATTGTACGAAATTAGTACAGCTGATTTTGGAAGTCTTTTTTTGATAACTCAAAAATGGAAATTGTTAGGACCTAGCCACCAATAATCTTTTTGAATTCCTAGAGACTACATTTTAGCAAAATTTGGTCAAAACACAATTTGAGAAAATGGAAATTTTTAGTTTTTGAACGCTACACACAAATTTTATGTTATCGAAAAGGTGAAATAAAAAACTATAGATTTTGTCAAAATATGGCCACATATTTGACTATGTAAGGTCTACTCGTTTGGACCGTAGAGCACCCCCCCCCCCACAGACACCATTCCAAAAACCAGTAACCTTGGAGATCAGCCACGATTTTTAACCATAATATCTTATTTCTTGTTGTAATCTCTATACTAAGCCTATGTTGAAAATAATAAAAGTTAAATCACAATAAAACTATTTCTATTATCAAATTAAATTAACAGTAATAGACAAAAAATAATACAAAGTGGTGATGAAAATTATAGATATTTAAACAATATAATATTAAAGTTCTAACTGTAGTAAAATTATTGGAATGTGGTTCTCTTTCTTAAGTAGAATAGTAGTAACTTTCATTATAAATAGAATAGTTTTAATTATAAAACCCAATTTTTTATTTTGCTTTATTTTTAACATTTTGAATATGACGTTTTAAATTATTACTTTAGTTTATCATTTTTTAACTTGAACTAATCTTGTATGTTTCACTATACAATTTCAGTACAGTGACAATATACAGTGATAAAATTTGTATTATTCTTTTAAATACATTTTAAAGATAGAGCCTGATTTAGTAGGAATACTAATTTTTTTTAAATTTATTTTAAAAAAACACATTGTTATAAAGACTTAATTTGAGAAATATTGTCAACAGAATTCCTTTACTCGTTTCAAAATGGCTGCCTATCGTTAATTATACAAAAAAATTACAACTATTTTAACGACTCTCTAAAGTAACTCCATATTAATACTGCTACCTATGATTTCTTTCTGTATAAACCAAGATCACACAACATATTTACACGATTCTGTCACTACTTTACGCCTAACTTAGCTAAATTTTTTTTTTTTTTTAAATTACCGCAGCAATAATTCCTGAATTACACCCATGTTTTGTTATCTCTGTCATGCCACATGAAAACACATCCAAAGTACCCAGAGTTCTTACAACAAACGTATATATCAATAATTAGGTATTTTAACTAAACTAATAAACAATACACTACACTTTATTCATTGAAATAGACTTATTCCTGATCTACCCTCTTAGGCGTGTTGTTTTTCCGTCGAAATAATTAATTTACTAACTAATTTTTAGAACCCTTAAGATATAACTATTTTTTCTGTTGTATAATTTGTACAACTTTACTGATTTCAGCTTAGGTAAATAAAACAATGTTGATAAGATATATTTTTATTATAAAAATAATCCAAATATTTTATTTTGCAAAAAAGCTTGTTGTATATATTTTATTAAATAGTACCAGGAAAGCCGATCTCCGATCGGGTTAATGTCTCATCTACAAAAATGTGGGCATGTTATTAGTTATTTGGTTTTGTTATAAGTACAATAATTATCTCCCATTATGAAATTTTTTAAAATATATTTTAAAACTTTTTTGTAGAATTTATTTTTTTTATAATGTATTGATCAATTCTATTGAAAAGGATGTTGGAATAGGTATGCTCGCTAAATAAATTTACAAAAAATTTGTACAGAATAGGTATTATTTATTAATAAGATACATATAAAATAAATATGAATATGTATAAAATTATTCAAAATAATTGTTTTTAAAATAACTGATTCATTATTAAAATTTTTCTTTTATAAAATCTAAATCTTAAAATACAAATAATAAAACATAATATGAAACATAAGTTGTTGTTTTTTTAATACTAAAAAATAATGTGAAAATTTTCTAATGCTGAATCAATGGCTTCCAAATTTTCAAGGGGAAAATCTTCGTCTTGGTACAAAACAGGTTCGATATTATTATATCCGTTATTTAATACTTGCGTCCAAACAACGTTTCGTGTATAACCATGTATTTGACCATTATTTTCTGCTGGTAACATTCGCTATGTTTAGTTTCGTTACCTGTGTAGTTCTAGATTCAACTTCGGTCGATATGACACTTTTTCCTCCCACAAAAAAAAGACATCTAGCTCCTTCACCGTTTCTCTCAGAAGTCCCACAATAAAACGTTACGGTATTTTAAGCTTACAGGTTACAACTGCATTGTTTTGAGTCGTCCATTCTTATTGGGCGGTGAATCCGTTGTCAAGGCAACGAGTTTGTTTTTGAGTGTTGGTTTACTTTATAATAGGCCAAATTATATTTTGGTATTTGAACAGAATAATCAGCCAGTGAATTATTTATTCAATAATGATATAATTTTGGATATGATAAAGAGATATTATTAAAAACGTTATTATTTACATAAACACACTACAAATAACTTCTCTGCATCTAAATAATTAGTTTAAATACAAGTTACATATTAACTTATTTGAGATTATTTAATTCCTGCTGCCAGCTGATTGCAAATACTGTTATCATGAAATGCTGTGTATTTTTACTGTGTGTTTTTCGAATCGTGAATACTCATAGAAAATGATTTTTCTCGAAATTTTGACAAAGTTCATTGGATTCCTGATGTTGAAAACCCTTTATATACAAAATATGGAGAAAATCTTTAGAGTCGTTTTTGAGATAAAATGACTGGAAATAGGTACATACATTCAATTCCTTGCTCGTTTAATAGAATAAGATAGATTATATGAGAAAATATATATAGTACAATATTTTATATAGTGAAAAAATGTAAGTGACAGTGTTTTCGTACGAATTGCTTCACTTAAATTAACAAAATAATCTAGACGTGTTGGAAGCGCCGGCACATGTCCAGCTCAACCACTTACCCCTTAACACTTGATTTGTTGCAATATTTACACTATTTTTTTGCATATAAAAGACATTTATCTTAATTCTAAGTTTATATTAACAATAAAACAAATATTTGTAAAATTATTTATTTATTTTTTTGATCAAGCAGTTCTATTAATTACTAGTAACACTTTCAATTATCATTTTGTACAAATGAAGACATATCATTAGTTATTACATCATATAGAATTATTTAATTCTAAATTTGTAATCTCCTGTTTTTATTTGAACAGTTTTCCTCACATTAAAAAATATCAAAATTATTTAGAATTAAATCAAAAGAAGAAGCGTTTTATCCATGCTCTTTATTGTAAAAAAACAAAAATATATTGAATAGCCATTGTGATATTGCTTTCAAAATAATTAGATTTTAATATTCCATCTGACTATATTAACTTTTCGTAACCGTGCGCGCGCCTGTATGATATTAATCTTTAAAGTGCATTAGCAAGTTCACAATTACTCGTATACAAACGCTGTCACTGACGTTTTTACAAACTTTTATTCTTTACAAATATTGTATTTTTTTATAAAATCAATATTTAATGCGATGTAAAAAATAAAACAAATACTCTTTTTATATTTTTTATAATAAAAATGTTATTTTATCGACAATTTTTCATTCCCCCAAAACTAAAATTATATAATATCTTCTATAACAATTTTTTATTAGGCCGCCATGTCCGATGAAAATCACAAATCGACTCGTCTTACCTTACATCTTTTTGAAGGTGAACTTCTCGTCTAATTTGTAATACGCTTGACTATACAATAAATATATAAGTTTTTATGTTATGAACATTAGTAATTGAGAAGGGGGCACAGAAAGGATCCCAATCTCCTTAAGTTTGAATATAAGATTACAATGATATTTAAAACATGTTTCAACAACAATAATACATTTTATTTAATACAAACTCTGATATTTCCTGCACATAATGAGGCCACTAAAACATTGAGTAATTACGAACAAAACAAACAGCTTTATAACAACAGACAGATAGAACCTTTGATGTTCTGTTGGAAATATAATTGTTATTTTAAACCTTTTTTTACTTTGTAAGAAGTGTGGTTTACGTATCGCGTTAAACATTTCATTTTATATAATCACTTCTAACTGAGTTTCATGTTTCGAAATACAATTCGTAATGTCTGTTAAGTTGGAAATGTACAGATTTTGCCTTCACTAACAGATTATAAATGTTGTATATATTCTATTAATAACTTCATAAATATGAACTTATAATTTTTGATTTAAAAAAAAATAAAACAGAAAATATTTTATATTTTACTTATCGTTTTTCTAAAGTACAAAAAGACGAATTACAAGAATGGTTTAATTAATTAATCAGCTGTTACATGAAATAATCTACCATTATTACTGTTATTGAATATTCAAGCCACCTGGTATTTTATCTGAAGTATTAATTTGTAAGCCACCTCCACTTATTATAATTTAAATACATTTTTGAAAGAAAGTCATTATTTCATAATTTTATGACCTTTAGGTTATAACACACAATTGACCCATTTTGAAAGAGCAGCTCGTCAACTTCAAATTGAAAGCTTAGACTGATGATCTATGTTTAACAAAGTTTTTTTTTTTACAATAGGTGTAAAATACTGTTATTTGTGATTATGTGGTTATTATTTTGCCTAAACATTCAAATAAATTTTCGCCAATCTCAATAGTAAGAGAAAATTTGACTTTTTCGATACAATTATGATTTTTCGAACCGGATGTCAGGGTTATCCGAAATCGCGGTTGTCGCAAATAAATAAACAGGGTTCAATAGACAGAGTAAAGGTAATTTTACACCTATTATAGTTATATTTGTATTATTTTTCAGTCCGGGGACCAACACAAAGTCGTTTCACCTAAAGATGTAAAATCAACATGAAAATACAAACATGTCCTGAACAAGCTATGCGCATGCTTGCAACTAAAACACTTTCGAACAATAAAAGAAAAGTCATAAAACACTGGCATCATCTCACCTTGTGCTTCCCACTTCATTAAGTTATGAACCCATATTTTCTCAGAAACACGTTTTTATGAAACTCTTATAATTAAAAAAGAATTTCACAGCCTTCATGACTGCCGTAACAGTGATAAGTAAGTGATTTAGTGTTCTTTTTTATTCATTTCACGATTAAATTACAAAAAAATAAAGCAAACTCTCATTTTACTTTCTCAGCTTTTGTTATTATTATACTTCTAAGGACTTCGGCTTCTTAACAGTAAATGTTGTTCTAAATATAAAGTTAACTTAATATTTAAAACATAACAGATAAATGTTGTTGTAACTTTTATTCTTATAAAGGAAACTAAATTCCCTCTCCATTGTTCCAAATTAAAAAAAGGAATATTTTCACTTTTTGGAATAGGCCACTCGTGGTATATTATTGGGCTAATAGCTTTATTTGACTTTGTTATTTAGTTATACACCGTTCTTAATCAAACACTAAAATGTCCCCACTAAATTAATTTTACTTAATATTCAAGACGGTATTTTAAAATTGACATATTCAATCAATTTTCAAGCAAAATTGCCGTTTTTTGAGTAAACAAATTGTAGTATACAATAAAATTCGCCTTAATTTTTATAATCATAATTAATTTTACTTGCTGCACCAAAAAAAGTCGATCACGGTAAAGCGGCAACAGTTGATAAATATTTATTTTTTTTAAAGCTGTCATTTTTACTGTTAAATAAAGTTTGAGTCTATCAAACACTTAATCCGTTTTAATGACAGTTACATCTTACCTGTCAGCTAATTAACCTGTTTTAGTTTCAGTTACTACCATTTTATCAGGTAATTAACCTGTTTTAATTTCAGTTACTACTAGTTTATCAGTTAGTTAACCTGTTTTAGTTAAAGTTACTACTAGTTTATCAGCTAATTAACCCGTTTTAATGACAGTTACACTAGTCTATCAATTAATTAACCGGTTTTATTTATTCAGTTGCTACTAATGTATCAGTTAATTAACCCGTTTTAATAACAGTTCTCACTAGTCTATGAGCTAATTAACCTGTTTTATTTATACAGTTGCTACTAATGTATCAGTTAATTAACCCGTTTTAATTACATTTAAACTAGTCTATCAGCTAATTAACCTGTTTTAGTTACAGTTACTACTAGTTTATCAGCTAATTAACCCGTTATAATGACAGTTACACTAGTCTATCAATTATTTAACCGGTTTTATTTATACAGTTGCTACTAATGTATTAGTTAATTAACCCATTTTAATGACAGTTATCACTAGTCTATGAGCTAATTAACCTGTTTTATTTATACAGTTGCTACTAATGTATCAGTTAATTAACCCGTTTTAATAACAGTTACCACTAGTCTATCAGCTAATTAACCTGTTTTAGTTACAGTTACTACTAGTTTATCAGCTAATTAACCTGTTTTAGTTACAGTTACTACTAATGTATCAGTTAATTAACCTGTTTTAATGACAGTTACACTAGTCAATCAATTAATTAACCGGTTTTATTTATGCAATTGCTACTAATGTATCAGTTAATTAACCCGTTTTAATAACATTTACTACTAGTCTATCAGCTAATTAACCTGTTTTAGTTACAGTTACTACTAGTTTATCAGCTAATTAACCTGTTTTAGTTACAGTTACTACTAATGTATCAGTTAATTTACCCGTTTTAATGACAGTTATCTCTAGTCTATGAGCTAATTAACCTGTTTTATTTATACATTTGCTACTAATGTATCAGTTAAATAACCCGTTTACATGACATTTATCACTAGTCTACCAGCTAATTAACTTGTTTTAGTTACAGTTACCACTAGTCTATCAGCTAATTAACCTGTTTTAATTACAGTTACTACTAGTCTATCAGTTAATTAACCCGTTTTAATGACATTTACACTAGTCTATCAACTAATTAACCGGTTTTAGTTACAGTTACTACTAGTCTATTAGTTAATTAACCCGTTTTAACGACATTTACACTAGTCTATCAACTAATTAACCGGTTTTAGTTACAGTTACTACTAGTCTATTAGTTAATTAACCCGTTTTAACGACATTTACACTAGTCTATCAACTAATTAACCGGTTTTAGTTACAGTTACTACTAGTCTATTAGTTAATTAACCCGTTTTAACGACATTTACACTAGTCGATCAGCTAATTAACCCGTTGTATTAACAGTTAAAAGGCTAAAACTTTTCGATCATCGTCGCCTTATAAAATAAGAGCCCTAGCATTAGAATACTCTATCAGCGTCAAGTTCGAAAAATAACAGGAGTTGGTCAAGACAGACCTGATAAGAAAGATGAATGAGAAGGATCTAACAAGACAACATAAAATAATGTATAGATCCTGCTAGGTTCTCTCAGGATTGCCAAGCCCGTACTTACTACAAGTAAGGCCCTGAGGTCACTATGAGAATGAAAGGCGTACTGTGAAATTGATGAATACAATCGCTGCAGCCAATGAAGCCGAATATGATTAAAACCGAACGGGTGAACTTATGGTTGTTACATGCCACCGTACATGGTAACTGTTAAGCTACATAGAACCTAATCCTTTTTTGGTTAGCTTTTTTTAACCGTCTTCTACAGGGCCACAAAGAATTAGAATGAACACTGAAAACGGTTTCTGTGAGATCATGATTGGTGCTCATTTCATGGACAATGTCCGAACCTTGTTATAAGGCGCCTCCATCAGCTTCCAAAAAATATATATTTATAGAGTTCATTACAAACTGGCATAATGACTATATTATATAGGATCTACATCTAGATGGATATTTTAACTAAAATAGCATGCATTAAAAAAGAAAAAAAACACTTCTTGAATTTTTACCAAAAAGATAAACAAATATAAATCATTTTACGTACTACCTTCTTCAAATGTAATTGATATTTTTAAAGTTAAATTATATTTTAATAACTTAACTTAAATCCCGGGAAAGTGATTTAATTTAAAGGATACACCGGGGTGGGTTTGGGTTATTAATAAACCTGAACTGACCACAGAGGGTGCTGGAGGCTAAAGTACGCCAACTTATTAAGTCCTAATAGCTTCGCTGGCCCACGTTAAGTTATGATATTCATGGGTAATTACGGTCCTGCAGCCGAGATTTTCTAAAGTTTTGTATTTACAGATCATTTAAAAATACATTGGAGTTTTATAAATTAATTAAATGATGTTTAGTGGTTTATTTTTAGTTTCGGTTTATTTTAGGTCAACGTTAAGCTCAAAATATTGGAGACGAAGCTCAAAATGTAACATGAATTTAGTTTCCAATTAATATTGTATTCGAACTATGTGCTTTCGTTTTAATCTTATTCTAAAATCATAAAGTCAGTTAATTTTGTTTATCAAGCTTTTATGCATATTTAAACATTTGTAACTTTTGATGAGCTTAAAAAAATATATTGATCAATTTTAACTAAATTTATTTTTGAAATAATTAAAGAAAATTTTTAACCTACAAATTCTTTTAGAGGGACAACAGATATCTATAAGTTTAAACTATGCAATCATACTTATTTATGAACCCACTTGAGCATTTACACAAATAATTTTGCCGCTTTTATCACATAAGTAAGGCAAAAAAGTAATATGTTTTTATGGATCAACAATCTTACTTAGTGTGAATAAACAGAGAGCTCTAAATTTGATACTTTATGATTATGAAGACGTTTTATGCTTTTTGATCGAACTTATTTATATAGTCCGATATCTTCTAATTGTGAGCACATAACACAAGAGATTATTTTTAATTGGAAAATATTTTTAACAGGAAATATATTTTTGTGCTTCAATATTACAGGTTTTTTGAGAAGTCGAATATTTTAAAGTTCTCATATTCAATAAATATTACCTAATTTAATTTCAAATGCTCGATTTTCATTTATCTTCTTGCGAAGGTTCTTTAGTCTCCATCGTTAAAACTATTTGATTAATTTTGTGCTTCACTGTTCGTCAACTAAAACGTGTGTATAATACACTTTGAGCACACGGTGGCAAAATTAAAGATGAAAGTCAAACACCCAATACCACCATTCAATAAAACAAGAATAATGTAAATTTCATAAGGTCATTGACCAGGCTAATGATTTGTCTTAATGACATTGATTGAATTAGCCACAGGAAGGAGTGGGGGAAAACCTCACTTGTATAACTGTTTAAAATATTTATATAATTATTGTTTCTTTAATACTCAATCTCTGAAGATGGTAACTTTGTTACTGAAATGTACATAAGAGTGTTTGATAGTAATCAAAACCGTATATGTTAATTTAAAACTAAACTTCTTTAACATAATAAATTCTTAAATAGCAGTATTTCCAAGGTTTTAGTTCAAAAAATTTAAGAGCTGGGAGCATTTGTAAATAGAAGTAAAATATTAGCTAAATCTATCAAACCGATCAAGACTGTAGTTCAGTGAACAGAAATGACACACTGACAGGAAACCTAACTCTGTACATGCGTTATTAGGTGACGCATGCTTAAACATATCACTCAATTACATATCTCATATCAATGAACGTTCATCTATATATAGCTATACAAAAGAACTAATTTTTAAACTCATCTAATTCATAAAATCTCAGGGGCGCAATCACGTGATCAATTTTCAGAAAAATTGGTAAGATCAGCAATGAAATAGAAATGGGTATGGAATTTTAAAGTGATGTATAAGATAAAGTGACTTTTTTACACAAAAAAACATTCATTATAGTTTGGAAAGTTTCGGTGTTTAAACAAATACTTTAAAATAAATATTGGGTCTAATAAAAGTTAAAATGAACGTATAATATGAGCTAGTGTTGCGAAAGCTAATGAGTTTAAAAGAGAGTTTTTAAGAAAGTAAATGTAAAGTATGTGACTAAATTAAAATAGAAATAATTTGAAAATAATAAATTGAGTCTGAAATATATAAATGAATTTAGAATCTGTTATATTATAAATGGTGATGAAAAACATACAAATTTGCTTAACGTGTTATTGTACAAGACCTTTTCTATAATGTGTAAGTAATTCTATTTTATATTGATTAGTCATAAAATACACATTTTAAAACATACTAGTTAGAAAAATTCAAGCAAACATATATTATTATCATGCTAGGCAATAAGTGGATTCTTTCACTACCAAAGGAAGTTAACATTAATGCTTGTGTAAAATTTTAAAGGGTTATCTTGTTTGTAGGTACAACACGTTTAAGTGTGGGATTTTAAAATATAAACATATAACGTAAATCCTTTTTGCGAAATTGACATTATATAATAGAACGTTGTATTTTAAATTATAAATTAGTAAAACTAACTAAATATTCATCTTTATGATAAATTAGCTCTTATGTTTATAAAAACCTGTATCACATACCTGAGATTATTAAACGTTTTTAATGAATATTTTCATTTACCGTTTAATAATATTCCCTAAAAGATATTTGAAGGTTCATTAAATGTGCCTTTTATAAGATTGATCCCAATTATTTTTTTTTCAATTTTAACTCTTATTTGTATTAAATATGATAAATAATGTAATAATGGTTAGTTATTGCCACTCTAGCCGATTTGAGGTGTTTTCAAGTCTAAGTGTTTTTGAGGGTGCAATTATTTACTTTTATTTTATAAGTAAGTTTTTATGGTTTATTATTATTAATATTTATTATTATTATTGTGTTGAAAGATGTAGGTTTTTGTTATTATTATATTTTTTTTAAATCAATAAAGTAGTTTATTGTTTTAATATGTAAAAATAAAAGTATGCTATTTTTAGGTTAAATGGAAGAAAGAACCCAAACTTCGCGTCCGTAAATAAATTGTGTAAAGTTTATCTTGGATTAAAACAGTACCTAACGCCAGGAGGCCTGTTTGGTGATTCACTGAAATCGCTGTTTTTTATGTATTAATATTTGTCATCAAATTACTGTACATAGAAAACATTTCACCAATCACCTTTTGTACATGGATTGACACGAACTTTATGAATTTGAATTTATGGAATATTGATTTGGGTCAACAATTTCAATTGACTAAATAGTCTTATTACACTAAGCCTATAGTAATTCAATATGCACTCAGTTTTACGACATTTGTTTACATTTACGTCGTAGAAATTTTAAATTAAATTACATACCGTGTCCAATCGATTAGATTCTTGTTACGTTCTAGTCTCACAGTAATATTATTTAAACAATTTTTAAATTCTCATCAAAATTTATAAAACTTTCTCCTGCCTCAAAGCTTTTTAAACTTAAATACTGATTTTATTTTTTACTAAACAATTTCATATAAAAAATAATTCAAAATGTATTCGTTAAACAATTGCAAGTATAAATCTATGGCAGTCAATAGATCGACAGACTGCAATACCAGATTAGATTTTATTAACTTCAAACATAAGAATTAGGAATAAAAGTTTTATTTCATTTTAAATTAATAAACTGTATTGGTTAAACATTACTAAAACAATTACATTATGTCATAATTGTTATTACAGAACACTTCATGTTAGACATTTACACTTTGTAAATATAAATTTACTCATACTACTTACAGAGACAGTTTTGGTGTCATTTTTTAGCAAAATACATCAAGTTTTAACTCATGTAGTGAATAGTAGTGAATAGCACCAACACAAGTGCTAGTGACAGTTGTGAAAAAGATACTTGTCTTCACTGGTCACGAACCCGCTCGCTGAGTATTTTGGTTCGAAGAATCGAAGTCTGCAACAAATGTGCAACAGAATTTTCCTGAGGAGTGTGGCAAAGATCCTCCCAGTAGGCCAATAATTCTATCCGTTTTGTTAGAGCTGTTTCAGTAAGCCATAGGAAATCCTCGGGGTATCCCCGTGTGTTTGACGATGTAATATATCAAGTAAGTGAGGAAAAGCTTTATCAGCAGTTCTACAAAATCAACCTGGTGTACTTCCAGCGAGCTGGGCGTTCCACGTATGACTGTTTGGCGCGTGTTACGAAACGTTTTACATCTTAAACTGTACAGATTGATAGAAGACCATGATTTTATTACAAAAATAATCTTCAGCGATCGGTCCATTTTCCGTGTAAGTGAATACATAAAACTGTCGGATTTGGGGCAGGGAAATCCACGACACCCCTTGAACATGTTCGTGATAACTCAATAGTTAACGTCTTTTGTGTCTTAAGCAAGTGCAAAGTTTACATGCCTTTCTTTTTCAAGAGGAAACCATCAAAGAAATAGTGTACCTAGATAAACTAGAAAATATTTAATCCCAGGGATTGATAAAGGCCCCCAAGAACGCTTCGTACACTTCCAACAAGATGGGGTACCGTCATACTACTAGTTATAAGTTTGTTTTTTGGTCAAAAATCATTTACAGATGATAGTAAATTGTTCTTCGGAGTAGATTTTCTATTATAATTCGAATACTTTTAATTATATATTAATGAAATTTTCACAAAATGGATTCTATGCATAAATAAATCATCTGTATAAATTTTATCATGATATAATTACTTTAAATAATTTTGTGTACCCAAAAATGCAAGTTATTTCTGATTTCCTTCCTACTGTTAGTTTCGCCCAACATATTTTATATAACCGACCACGAAAAGCGTTTTATAAATTATTTTTTAATGCAAATTTCACAAAATTTTCTTTGTATGTTCGGTAATAATCTGTTAAAATGTCATTTTCATCTACCAAATTTAAAGACGTACAATGATATTTTCCTGGAATAAGAACCAGCAGCTACAGCTACCACGTATCAGTTCATTAATGAGATGCAGAAGTTCGACGAAGATATTAGATTAGTGGCCGGTTGCATAAACGTCAATCAGATATGATCTATGATCTTCGTCCAAATTGATCTAACATCAAATTTGTTGTATTTCTTCATGTTTCATTGATTGCAGACATAAAAATTGACCAAGCTACAAAATTAGCAGTCTAGTAAGTCGTTCTCTGCCCCTTATAAAACAAAGATGCTACAATGTGTTGATGTATAAAAAAACTACAATTTTGGGTATCGGTTTTTATGGTAGGTTTTAGTAGGTCTCTAATGCCTAATGTCTATTGTCTTTAATGCAGAGCAACTAAATTTATGCCAGAATTTAATACAATCAAAATGAAAATATATCAATAATAAAAATCAAATCCAATTTTAATGCTATTCTTTTAAATTTTGGACATTTAAATTTTATTATTATTTTAAACACATATTATTGACACATATATGAACTTTCAACACAATATCTAAAACGCTTAAGTTTCGACTAAAACTAATCGAACGTTAGGACCGCTTAAGCTTAAAATTATTATGGTTATGAAATAAATACTTCTTTGTACAGAAGGATGTTAACCGTACATTTAACCGTAACATACAAAAAGTACATTTCTCACATTACCTTGAGCCACCATCAAACATAAATATAGGTTATACTATATGGCATAGGGTAAGTGCTAGCCCCTAGTTAAATACTGACTAATTAGGTAAAATTGGAGTTTGCGGTGTTTAATTTTTTATTATGCCAAATATTATGGAACATGCTTCAAAGTGATATCATGTTAAACACTTGGGTCCGTCACCAAGGTCAGGGATTTTCTCAATAGCTGTTTTCCAGGTACATGGATAGCTTGAGGTTGGTCGGTGCATGGCCATCTCGTTCACCGAATCTGATAACTCTCGATTTTTACTTCTGAGAAATTATCAAGTAGAGTTTAAAAACCATCCATAACAGCTTTTCTCGCTGAGATCAAAACAATAAATATATGCAGAAATTGCTGACATGCTGCTGTAGGTTTGGCAGGAAATCAACTTCAGATGGGATTTCTACAATGGAAATCACACTAAACTTAACTAACTATAAGGCCAACAATTTGATGTACTTTGACTAATGACACCAGAACCAGCTCTGTAAGTAGTCTGTATAAATTGATATAAATTTACAAAGATGTGTAGCCCTTTTTGAAGCACCCTGTATATTACTCCAAAAAGAACAAAACCCTTGAGATGACGTTTTTATGTTAATATTAATAGTTGCCACTTATTTTCAATTCTGTTACCATCATGTACATATCATTCCACTTAAAGAGATGTATTAACTTTATTTTCCTTTTTATCTCAATCTTTTCTTTATCTCTAACCTTTTACAGTTAAAAGAAACAATTTATTATTCACCTTCTTTCTTTGCATTTTCACAGGCTCGAATCCCACTGCACGTGATTTAGTAAAGTCAAGTTCTCATTAAGTAATTGTGTGCTAAGGGAAATTTATTTATTTTTTCTCCCACTTAGCAGCAAACTTTGGCTGATATCACAATTAAATCTCCTTCGCTGCACAGCTAATGTTTCGGATTTAATTTAGTACCAACAAAAGTTTTACTTTTTAAAATATCTTTAATTTGCAAGCTTTGCAGTCATTTGATTTATATGAAAATATTTAATTATCGTAGTGTCTGTGCTAGAAGAATTGGTTGCCTGTGTTTAACAAAGTTATCATTGGGTCAAGATATTCTACTTAATTTTCTTACTACAATATAAATAATACGAAATAATTCAGCTTTTAAGGAACGATTCTTCTTTTACATAGGACGTGAGGAACATCCTATCTTTTAAAAAATTAATTATTTTCACAAAGGATAAATTTTCTTAATCATTAAGTTAAAAATCAATGTAGCTGTTAAAGAGTGTCAGATATCTTGTTTAGGTAGGAAATTGCATAACACCCTCGTCAAATCGCTACGGTACATAAATAGTTGCACGAGCATCGATTTATTGTATAATGTTACTTATATTATATTGCTAGTGACGATCATACTTATAAGGGAGAAAATTTTTAATAACTCAACATTTTAAGGTTGCTGCCAAAAAAAAAAAACTAAAAATTCCAATTTTCTACAAATCTGCTCTAAAGATTTTGATAAAAAATTTTTAGTAGAAATAGATTGTTGTAAATTCGAATGTAAAAGGGCGATCCAATCAGAAATGGCAGTCCCTCAAAGTTTGTTTGACTCTACTGTATTAGTCACTACTGAACCGGTAATTGTCTTGTGAGTGCTACAGCCAAACAAACTTTGAGGGGATACCATTTCCAATTGGATCGTTATTTTGCATTTAAGTTAGCGGCAATGTGTTCTACTGACAAAAACCTTTAAAATGAGGTAACCAAACCTAGCCTAACCTAACCTAACCTAACCTATGCTTACATTGAAGATTTTCATGACTTCTTCTGCGGGGCTTCCTCTCGTAACAAAATATGATAGTTATGTATTGCTAACTATAATAAGGTATAACCTTAAAATTGCATTGTTGTATGTTTATTCACAAACAAAATATCCTATGGTATCCAGACTATTTGAACATCGGGTAAAATATTTAGTTTTGTGGATAGGTGTGTGTGAACGTCCATGCAATGTTTCTGCGCCGGTCATTGTGTTGAACTTTAGTTTAGTCTCGGGACATTATTGGCATCATTTAAATTTTAATTACTATTTATAAAACATCGGCTCATTAATAATTCCTAAATAGCAGGACACAGGACGCAGCACAGAAATTTAATTGGTGGGCTACGGGTAAATATTTATGGTTCATCGTGAATCATTTTAAATGCTTGCAATAAAGTATTTTTCAATTGACGTTAGTTGTTTGTTTTAGTTAAAAGGTTTATAACGAACGGTGGTATTTATGCTACGATATTTCATTAAATGAAAAACAATGTTTTCAATTTGTAACAGTTGATAAGGTTTGTGTATGTCAGATTTATTTATCATTGTCAGTACGTTTCAACTAATATTTTCAATGAAAAGTTTGTTTTTTGCATGTAAGACTTATATTTTTTTTATTATTATTATTTTAAAATTCACCTATCGAACTTTTAAATTCATGTTTTTTTAACAGTAGAAATAATGGTTCTAAATAACAGTATAAATTAAGGGCTCTAAACAACATTACAAATAAGGGCTCTAAACGACAGTACAAATAAGGGCTGTAAACAACAGTATAAATAAAGGTTCTAAACAACAGTATAAATAAACGGTTTAAACGACAGTACAAATAAGGGTAATAAACAGCAGTATAAATAAGGGATCTAAACAACTGTATAAATAAAGGTTCTAAACAACAGTAGAAATAAAGGGTTTAAACAACAGTGGAATAAGGGCTCTAAACAACAGTAGAAATAAAGGGTTTAAACAACAGTGGAATAAGGGCTCTAAACAACAGTAGAAATAAAGGTTCTAAACAACAGTAGAAATAAAGGTTCTAAACAACAGTAGAAATAAAGGGTTTAAACGACAGTACAAATAAGGGCAATAAACAGCAGTATAAATAAGGGATCTAAACAACTGTATAAATAAAGGTTCTAAACAACAGTAGAAATAAAGGGTTTAACAACAGTGGAATAAGGGCTCTAAACAACAGTAGAAATAAAGGTTCTAAACAACAGTAGAAATAAAGGTTCTAAACAACAGTAGAAATAAAAGGTTTAAACAACAGTGGAATAAGGGCTCTAAACAACAGTATAAATAAGGGATCTGAACAACAGTAGAAATAAAGGTTCTAAACAACAGTAGAAATAAAGGGTTTAGACAACAGTGGAATAAGGGCTCTAAACAACAGTATAGAAACAAGTAAATAACAGTAGAAGTAAGGGTTCTTTTATTGATACCTAAAAAATATCCTTTTTGCGGATATGGCTATCAATAATTTTTGTGTGGGTTCTTAGAGTCCTACATTTGAACAAAATTTGATCAAAATTGTTAAAAAAAATAATCATAATTTTAAGTTTTAGTCTTATGGAGCTAAATTAAGTTGTATTTAAATGAAATCTATTTTTAATGAAGAAGTCCATTTTTATTTGATCGTCAAATGTTCTTTTATAGTATTATGTATTGTGCATTGCACTGATTTGGGTGATTAATTTACACACTTCCTCAAAATTTGAACGAAATTAAAAGCCAATAACTCATTTTGGAAGATTAGTCTTTTTCTTTATAAATGTTTCGGTTTAGTACCAATAACTCATGAACTGACATTCAACCGATGCATTTTGTCTGGGTACTTATAAGTTGTGTTTTAGCGTAATTAAGTCTAAATCGTTAAACCGATTTTTGAAAATAAAAGTTTTGTTGTTTGGTATCTTGTTGTCTTTGGTTGTGATGATTTTAAGTCACGGTTACCAGTTTGGACTCCTTGGTTGCAGTTCAGATCTGAGAACGACTTTGACTGCCAATCGTGGTTGCAATGCACCAGCTTGTAGCATGGGCTTTAGTTGTGAATCTCCTTGCTGCCGACCAGGGCTATGATTAACAACGCAACGTGTAGAGTGTGGCTTCTCAGCTGATGAGAGGGGTCTTTGGTGTGTCTGAAAGCGAATCTTTGGTGTTATGTTAATCGGAGCTTCCAATCGTGGGCTTTTACTTAATAATTTTTGGGGATACGTTCTTCAAAATTACCCAAAGAAGATAGTGGCGCAGAGAATTTTCCAGAAGAATGGTAATCCATTGTCAGTTCCTTATATATATTTTGATGTCATGAATTGGTGACAGTTAGGTTTGGACCTATTCACTACCACATTCATTGCACCCTTACTAGTGTAAAATTATTTATGATTTATAATTGTTTATACTCTAGTATAATTAATTATATTTAGTTAATCCTTAAAGCTAGTTCCTGAGAGTAGTGTTTGGTCAGATGGAGATAACGGAATTGAGTTCTCTTTTTATGTAGCTGAGTACGATTTCAATGAGTAATGGTTTGTGGGTGTGTGTGTGTGTGTGTGTGTGTGTGTGTGTGTGTGTGTGTGTGTGTGTGTGTGTGTGTGTGTGTGTGTGTGTGTGTGCCACCATTTCATTATCTGACCTATTAGAATATTTTTTATAATCATATATTCAAATTCGCTAAAAGATTTCTGCACCAGTGGCATATTCAATTAAAATAGTGCCGATTTTACTGATTGAGGTGTCAAATTAAACAGTGTTGCCTGGAGATTTGCCAAAAATTATTCATTTTCCTTGGAATAACATATTTTGAAATAAAAATTTCATTTATATAACATGTTCAACTACAAAAATAAATTGGAGAAGGTGTTATAAATTCTCAAACACATTAATTTTTTGTTTGTTTTCTTACAATAATAATAATAATTGTACTTTGATTATATCAAAAAATGTAGGTATACATTTATCACAAAAAACTTCCCTAAATTAAAACGTGAATATTAACTTAACCATGATTGTAATTAAGTTATTTCTTTAATTAAGTTTTGAAAACTAAGAAAATTGTACATCATCATAATCTGAGTCTAATAATTGCAAGACATGATTAACTACAGCTGTTCAAGTATTCTAAAGTCGTCTTCTAAGCTGAACATTCACTTCAGTTGTCCCTTGTTTTGACTTTTACTTCATTGTGGGTTAGCATACAAATGAAACAATCTTTGAACATTGTTTATTTAAATTAATCATTTAGACGTCATCTGTATTTGATTTAATGTAGGAGAAAACTTTAAAATTGTAATATTCTTTGTTTTAAATGAAATATAAAGTCTGATTCTGATCCTTAAAAATAATTATGTAGAAAGTAAATGATAGTAAATGTTATAAAGTGTTTTAGCTTGTTCTGGTTTACGTTTATGTGACGTTTATTTAATACAAAATCTAATACAGTTAAGAAATACAAAGAAAACAACAACAACTGGTGAAAGTGTGGTATGTTTGTGTGGATGGATGCCTGGACGACCATGGAGTTTTTCTGCTTATCGTCCTTAATTACAAGTAATGTTTGTAAACCAAACTGATATTTCAAGAAAATATTATCAATTATATATCGTAAGAAATGTATACACATTATATACTCTTTTATGTATATATATATATATATACATACATACATATGTATAGAGAGAGGAGAGATAAATAGAATTTTTTTAAAAATTAAGAACAAATAGTGGTCGAAATGATTTTTCTCAACCACAAAAAAAACATTTTATACGACGCGATCTTTAAAACAATAATACTTTATGGATGTAGAACTTAGCAATATATAGCAAGTGTGGAACACCAACTGCTTGCTCTTGAAATGAATTTCTGGGGTAGGGTAGCAAGAAAGTCAAGGTTTTATAGAATACTGAATTAGAGATATTATTGACTTCAAGACGAATATAGTAGAAGAAGTCCAACGAAGACAACTGGTGTGGTACGGTCATGTTATGAGGATTGATAGTACGCGAATCTCCAAACAGATTCTCAGACACCGCCCTTGAGAAAGAGAAAAGGAAGTCCTGAGGCTACATGGATGGACGGGATAAAAAAACCACGTCGGAGCCAAACGTACAACCAGGGGATTGGAAAGACAAAATAGGATGGATCCTGGAAACCGGAAGACGCAGGAAGCTATAAAAACGGATATATATAGCAACAGATTTAAAATATTAATTTAAACAAAATGATTTTTTTTTTTTTTAATATTCTTATTACATCGTTGCTATGAATAAGTTTGTTTAATCTAAAAAACCAAAAAAAAAACTCTTTTTTTTATTTCCTATATTTGTACTACACGCTTTTATTTTGTCCTTAAATTTACAATTTTTATCGCACCCATTCCCTCTCACAATGGGGGTGTTGATTATAAAACCCGCAGGTCAAAGTTCTAGTTACGACATAGTAAAGAGCATTATGTTAAATTTTAAGCGAAATACTCTTTAATAAGTTGATTAGTTATTACCCTTTACACCAAATCCCTTCTAAATATAATATGAGAGCTTGGTATAATTAAAAGCTGATATTGTCTTATACAATATAAGCCACCTAATTAAATAAATTTAAAAGCTGTAAATTCAAGTACTGACATCACTATAAAACCCAATGACATTATGATCTCCACATTCTAACACAAAACATAACGTATCCTACTTTATCGTTCTTATTAAACATTCCCTCCAGATGCCAACTTTAAACCAAATTCCTTGATTCCCTTCCGATCACCGCCAAAAGACAAATTACAACCCCTGGAGCTACAATAGTGGCTCGGTATAGACTTTCTATTGTAATGTAATGGTATTTTTATTCTGATGAAGAGTGCTCAATCAAAGCTACAAAGATGCTCTGTCACTCCTGCATTGTTGCCAGAATGATTGATTGATTCTTAGATTTGGCAACGCCGCAACATCCACCACAGATAAGGGAGTTCACCACACACCATTAATAACAAGTCTTTGTGTTGATTTAATTACAAGACTACATTCACCCTTGGTTAAATTCACCCTCTTAACGAAATGTTTCAAGCTATCTTTCGAAAAATCATGAAAAGTATTTTGTTTTGAATATTTATTTCCTTATTTAGCATCTGTGTGAGATGTACCGGACACCGCTGTTATTCAATAATAAAACAGATCCATACTTATAAATTATTTATGTCCTATAAACTAACCGTTTCAGTCGTACAAAAATGCAAAAATATAAACTTTTTTTTCTTTTTTTTTAATGTTATTTTTTGTATTAAAAAATAATTTAATATTATTTAGAGTTGTAATTTTTCTTACTTGCACTTTGGTAAATTTCTTTCTGTTTCAAACTGCGTGACTAAATTGTATTTCAATTTACTGTTACAAAAATGAATAAATATACTAAATTTGAACAAACTCGGTCAAATTTTGAGCCATGGAGGGAGAGACAAAGAGAACTTACAATTGAGATATCCACAAATACACCCTATTCATGGCTTTCATTAATAGTAATTAAATTTTTGAAATGTATTCCTAGAATTTTTTCCAGTAAATACTCCACAAGACTACAAGGTCTAGCACCAAACTTTTGAGAGAAGGGACGAAGGTTGCGTGCCCAGAAAAATTAGTTAGGTAACAATTCTATTGGCGTACATCCCTTTTTATTCAATTGACCAGTTTATGTTCACGGCTTAACTTTGTGTTCGTGATAACTTGTTCAAAGAAAATTTTATTTAGGTTAATTGGTTTTGTTGACCCTTATATTTTAGTTTATCGCTTAATAAGGAAAAGTTAATCGAATCTTTTGATATATCGTGTTTAAATGTGCACAAACTATGGAAAATATTGAGTAAATTATTTCAACATCAGTTTTGTCACTGTAACAATACCCACAGCTGTAATAATAATACATTATCTCTCTATAAAACTTCAAAATTAAATTGCCATTACTTCTGTACCGATGCTTCTTGATTCGAAATAAATTGAAAAATGCAAATTAATCCTTCTCAAATAGTCACAGCATATTTAGTAAAATCTTCTGAAGATTTAAAGCCTGCAAAAATTTCATTACACATTTATTATAAGTGGAAGGAAATGTCTGATTTAGTACCGTTAGCTTTAATTATTTTCTGTTATATGAAGCATGTTTTTTTTTATTCATGTGTAAGTTCAAGTAGGAGTGTATGAAAATCTTATTTGTTCACATTTCAGACAAAATAAACTTGATATATGTTAAATATCTTAGTGACACAGAAGATATTAAAATAACAAAGCCTTTCTTTATTATAAAGGATTCTATAATATTACAGTTTGAAAATTCTACATGGATTAGTAAAAACAAGATATTCTTGTTTCGTTTTTTAGCTGGAGAGCGTTCACAAAGACGTAATTTATTGCTTATTCTATCACTACATAGATTATATCTCATTTATTTTTAGCAATTCTTCAATCAACTGTGCTGTTACACACAAAATAAGACTAATAACACTTACCAATTTTCCTGAGAAGGCATTAGGCTACGAAAACAAAACTTCAGTCGCTCAGTATATTGGACTAACTTAATATTTATTTTTAACAACCTAGTAAAATTTTGAAGAGGGAGAAATACAAAAAATATTATCAAAATTTATTTCTTGATGATCTTAGAAAAATTTAATTGTTGTATGTATAATCCTAAGTTAGACAAAAACATTTATATTTTTACCAAATTCGATTAATCAAAAAAAAAGACGACTTCTATTATTTTTATCATGTTACGCTATTGTGACGAAATGTTTTTATGAATAAAAATCACTGACCTATTTTATTATGTTCCAACAAAGACATAATCTACATAAATACAAAAAAAAAAGTGAAAGGCCCATAAGAACAAGTTATGCGAGAAGCTAGTGGAAGACTTACGTAATTATAATCAAATGCTAGAGTCAAATTATCAACGCAAACAAATTAAACAGAGGTTCTTTTCAAATAACGAGAGCTACTGGTGTGGATTTATGTAACTGCACTGGTGTGCGAGTGCAGATCATACATAAATAGGAATAGGACCTGGCCAGACAGAACTTAATTACCAAAAAGTCAAATTAAGTAGACCAAAATTGATGCTAAAGGACAAGGTCTGTTAACAAGCTAGACAAATTATTAAAATGTAATCTATTCAGATAAAACTGATGCCATAAATGTACTAATTATATACTGTGATTATTAAGAAACCTTTAAACATTACGTTGTCTGCAGTTCCGATGCATAAGCGATAGAAACAAAAAATAAAAAGTTTGATAAATCAAATTTAATTTTTAAAAAAGGAAAGCGGCAATAATTTACTTACTCCCCATAATTCTTGATATCATGAAGACTGTGAAATCTTTTTTTAATTGTAAGAGATTCATGGAATGTAACCAGAGAAAAGTACGAGTTTCAAAGTTAATGAAGTGGGAAACGCGAGGTAAGACGATGGCACGGTTTTACAACTTTTCCTTTATTCATGTAAAAACTTTCCTGGGGGTAGTCTTTGTGGACGTTTAAAGCGATGCCTTTATTAAGTTTTTATTTTTTATTGCTTTGGCTAAACACTGCTTTTGTTAGATTCTTTCAACTGAAGCCAGGCGGTGCTTTCTTCTGATTACCAGCGAAGTGAGGCCTATTTAGCATTTCGTTTATATTTATGTTTCTTGTGCAGTTATGAACAAACACGTTCACCGATCATTTTGTAATTTAAGAATAAAGTTC
Source organism: Aphrophora alni (assembly GCA_963513935.1). Classification (NCBI taxonomy): domain Eukaryota; kingdom Metazoa; phylum Arthropoda; class Insecta; order Hemiptera; family Aphrophoridae; genus Aphrophora; species Aphrophora alni. The sequence continues at coordinate 31,405,166 of OY740766.1, forward strand.
TTTGGAACACCACCGAACGATATATGTACACAGTTTTTGTATTTTAAAATAGCTGCCACACATAACATTTACAACGCAGTTCTACCGCCTGGACGAGGTGCACTGACTTGGAATACGTTGCACACTCCGAAATATTAAATATAATTGTGTGAAAGAAGCATAACTAACTGTTTATCACTGTTTGCGTTTCACAGCGTTACAAAAATTCCAAATAAGCTTATATTTAGATAACAGTTATTTTGTTTTGTTCCCTGCTAATTCCTTTATAAAATTGATATAACTTGTACAAACTGTATATAACCATCGATGTGAATTAGAGTAAAATAAAACAGTAGTCGGATTGTTTACGCTCGCGGAAATCCAGTCACCAAGGTCCACAATAGTAAGAGTAAGATATATAATATTTTCAGATAAAACCCCCTGCATTACAGAGATTATATATATTAATAAGTGCAGCATCATATTTACCCCTACGATTCTGTCCAATGGTAAATCAAAACCACAATGCAAATAGCATTTCAGTTTATTATTTCTTCTGAATGCAGTTTTGTTCAAGTATACAGTAACTGTAGTATTATTTAATGTTACTCTTGATCTGTGTCATGTCATTGTGTTACAAGAACTATTTACAAAAAATAATGAAATATCATATCCAAAAAGTGAAGTTAACAGTAGCTATCATAAAGTTCATGCATCACTGAAGATGGCGATATTATTGTTGAAACGTGTTTGATTTAATAAACGAATTTGTAGAAAATTGTGTTCAAGTTGTAAAAAGTGATAAACAGTTAGTTATGCTTCTAACTAACTTCATTTGTTGCATGTACACAAACGTTTTGCCATTAAGATTCTGTACAACTGAAGATGGCCACTTAGTAATAATTGAGATGTAGTATTGTTTTAATTAAAATGATTTTAGTGGACATTTTAGTATTTTCCTTCAATTGGTAATTAAATTTCCTGCAAATGATTTAGTGCGAGAATGTTGTTCTAACGTTTACTAGGGACCAAAATACTACAAATACAAAGCTAAAATTTTCTGCTATTAATACGAGCGTAGATTTCATTGGTAAGATCTCAGAGTATTGTAACATTATCTACCTGTTATAGCCTGAGATGCCGCCATTATCTAAGGAAGGATCATTCCCGAATAACGACACTTCAGAGACCTATTTGTTGGGTTTACCGAAATGGGTTGAGTTTTCCCTCAAGTTTATTTAACTAACTAGTGAAATGTAACATGTTTCTTGTTTAAACACGCTAAAAACACCATTTCTAATAATACATTATTTCGTATAACCTTACCAGTTGCTTTTTCTTTTTTGTATATAAAACGTTATGGGATCATTCAAAAAATCGACGATAAGTTTTTATCTATATATTGGTTTTAAGGTTTTCATACTTCAATGAACTTATATTGTCCGTGGTGCAGTTTATAACTCAAACAAATGGACCAATTTTGTTTGAATTTAATAAGTGGGTGCATTTTGGTCATTCTTGAGGTTTCTTTTTAAAATTTGTTATTGATTGGGTAACTCAAAATTTGGGTATATCTACATTAAAAAACATCGGCTACATTAAAAAACATTATTAACAACACAATAAAATTTAGTCAGTTGGACCCCTTAAGGGAGCAAAACAAAACGTATTTCTCACTTTCTTCTAAAATATGTCAATTAGCAAGTGTTGAAAAAATGTGTGAAAATAAATCGTTCGTCGTAAGCAAAAATTATTATTATTTACTGTACATACGGATTTTTATTTGGATCATAAATTGTAACATTCCAAAAAATTTATCAATATCACTTCGTTCAATTTTGAGATATTCAACATTCTCTCAGGCAGTGTCCACGGTTCATTTTTTCATCTTCACTGATTACTCGAAATTTTTAGAGAAATGGCGACACATTCTTTTGTTTACTTAGGCATTTGGGTTTATAAATGTGCGAGATAATTTGTGGGCTGTATATTTTGACTGTATAGGAAAGGAAAATTTTTAATTTTAAAACATTATTATGAGATTTCATATTTTATATAACCTTTATATTAGAATAGTTCTTTTTAAGTGTATTAAAAGATACAATAATGACAGAATCATTCATATATAATAATTATTGTAATATTAGACTAATGATATTGACTTGGTTTGAGCTTGATAAAAATTGAATATTAAGTTCACAGTTTTGTTATTTTAGATCAACCCTATTTTACTATTATTTGAAAAATTTAATGTTGTGGCGTATACATATTTAATATTTTGTTTGTTTTAAAAATACGTGTTATTTATAATTATTTTGGTTTGTGCTCCACATTTTTATTTAAAATAATAAACTTTAAATAAACATAATAGCCTAAATATTGAGCTTGACTTGTGAGATGTTTTAAAATAATAATACAACTTGAACACAATTTTCTACAAATTCGTTTATTAAATCAAACACGTTTCAACAATAATATCGCCATCTTCAGTGATGCATGAACTTTATAATAGCTACTGTTAACTTCACTTTTTGGATATGATATTTCATTACTTTTTGTAAATAGTTCTTGTAACACAATGACATGACACAGATCAAGAATAACATTAAATAATACTACAGTTACTGTATACTTGAAAAAAACTGCATTCAGAAGAAATAATAAACTTAAATGCTATTTGCATTGTGGTTTTGATTTACCATTGGACAGAATCGTAGGGGTAAATATGATGCTGCACTTATTAATATATATAATCTCTGTAATGCAGGAGGTTTATCTGAAAATATTATATATCTTACTCTTACTATTGTGGACCTTGGTGATTGGATCTCCGCGAGAGTAAACAATCCGACTACTGTTTTATTTTACTCTGATTCACATCGATGGTTATATACAGTTTGTACAAGTTATATAAACTTTTATAAAGGAATTAGCAGGGAACAAAACAAAATAACTGTTATCTAAATATAAACTTATTTGGAATTTTTGTAACGCTGTGAAACGCAAACAGTGATAAACAGTTAGTTATGCTTCTAACTAACTTTATTATTTGCATGTCATTGAACAACTAAATTTTGTTGTTGAAATTTTTGGTTTTATTCTCTCATTTGATAATCTCGTGCCTTCATTAGACAAAACTAAATTCTAAGCAAATAACATTTCTTCACCTGAAAAATACCGATGCAGATATCTATTATTGGCCAGAAACTGAAAATAAACCTTGGACGAATTCCCTAGAAGGTCAATTATTTCAAACCAACTCAAAACAATATTGATACAAATTTGGTGAAATGTGACTAAACATTAATCAACTGGAAAAATATACATAATAATAATAGACTACAGTTTGATAGTAATTTGTAAAATTACCAATCGGCGCAACTAGTGTACATTTTTTTATTCTCCAATTATTTGGGCAGAATTTCTATTTTTTTAAATGGTGACGAAAAAGAGTCAAAGTGAGGTTCACATTGTTCAGGCTCAGAGAATAAAGTGGTTTGAACATGTGAAGAGAATGGCGGAAGACCGGATGACCAGAAAAAATGATTCACCGTAAAGGAGGGGACAACCATGGCTTCGATGGATGGATGACGTTGCTACAAGCCTTGGGTCTAATGGATGAAAGAGACGAATTGTAGACAGAGAAGATAGGAGGCTAATTGTGAGGGAGATCAAGACCCAAAAAGGGTTGGTAGGTTAGGTTAGGAAGAGAAGATGGCGGTGTTACATTGATCATTTTTATCTTTTGATGGTTTTTTCCCCGTCCTCACTGCACTTTTGACAGACGTTAAAAACTACTCTTTTTTTAACTCAAAACACATCATAACTGATATGAAACACTGAATATCCTTGAAATTATGAATGATTGTGCGTCGTTTTTCACGTTTATTTCTATTAAACATTATTTTTCTATTAGACAAATCAAATTTGAAAATCTTTCCAAATTTTATCTTAACTCTTTTTATTTATTTTAAATTTTAAATGATAACTTGAATGTGTTTCTAAATAAACTAAATTATTGTTAACATTTTAAGGCTTAATTTTAAGAAATACTTTACAAACATCTCGTTAATAAATAGAAACAAACTTTCAGCGACCACCATCTTGTTCTTTCTATAACATAACCTCTAAAAATTTATAAACGAACACACCCTCCCGTCAATTTAGACTTAATTTAGTGCAGAGCTATTAAAGGACTTAATCTAATGAGGTGGATCCTTTAGCCTCAAGCCCCATGTGCGGTCACTCCAGTTTATTAATCACAACACGTTAAATAAAGAGACCTTTTTCACAAAAAAGTAAAACATCAAAGGACATTCTTGTGATTAGTTACGTTTATAAGATGCGAAATTTTATTTAAAAATTTGATCCGATACTATTAACAATTAACAATTCTTGAACAACTCTTTTAACTCATTTAAGAGCATTTATATTCATCGGTACGAACATGTTCAACGATGTTACCTTTTTTCTTATGTTCTTCATTATTTTTATTTTTGGATAATTAATAACTACTTTATATGGAATTCTTAAATTTCTTTTTATGATTTTCGATGAGTATATTTCTACATAATTTACAATATTTAATGTTAAGTTTTTTATCAAATTTATAGTGAACGAACTTTCTCGAATTTAAGTTTAAAAAATCTTATCAATTTCGCTTACTTTTGCTTATTATCTTATATTTTCGTTAAAAGGATCTGTTTTAAATTTCGTAGTCGTCAAATGAATGAAAACACGACTTTTTAATGAAAAAATGTTCGGTTCTTTAGGAAAGTTTCATTCCTATGGTGATTGAATTTTCCATAGTGTAGCTCATTTACAGTTGATTAACTTAATTGTTTTTGGTAATTCTTTATATTAAATTTAGGGATACTTAAAAACCTTGTCCATATGTTGTCTTAAAAGTACCAACCTCGTTGGTATCATAATTGAATAATATTAGCCCCAAGTATTTTTATTTATTTTCTCACATAAGATAAAGATAACAATAAAATTCTTTTGATTCAGTAATAAAGAAAATCTGAATTGTTACTTTTTGATAGGAAATTCCGTTGTCCATTTATCGTTTGGGATAGACAGACAAACATTTTAAAGTTATTCCAGAGTCCAAAGACAACCATAACACGCTCAATTCTTTCTTACATAACAAGACAATTTTTATTGATTTCAGAAATTGGTCAAAAAATGCAATGTACTCTACAATTCGGTTTTTCTTTGATATTAGCGAATACTGTAGCTATTAAATAAATTGTAACTAATTCAATCTCCCACATATAAACTACGGCACCCAAAACATATGAAACAATCCTGACCATAGAAGAAAATGGTCGGCAATTTTGAATCACTGTTTATAAGCTGTAACTAAAAAATTACTAATACGGGATTAAATAGAAAATTTGTAAGTCAAATCTAATAGTAAATGGCGGATAGTCAAAATTTAATACTTGTGTTCAATTTAAACATAGAGGTTCAAAATGGAAATTTGTTGGAGAAAGTAAGGTTAAGGAAAATATTTTGTTTAACTTCACGAGAAAAATGTTATGAGGTAATTTTTGTTTCAGGAAATAAAATTAATTGATTTTAAATTATTTTAGAAACTATTTTGTATGGATGTGTATGTATTAATGACATTACAAGTTAATCAACTTTACTGCAAATATAAAGCCATATAATTAATCTTGTTTCAATAAATAAATTAGATTTTGTTTCAACGCTAAACAGTTTGATAAATTAGATATTTTATATGTTCCTAGCGGAAATCATTTAAAAACAAATTTGTTGGTGCGTGTAACACGAACGCTAGTTCTTCGATATACATCTTCGTCCGTCTGCTTGTGTTTTGTTTTTCACTGAAACTACTGAACCTATTTCTATAAAACATTCAACAAATCAGTTATAGAATGAGCATATTCTTTAAATTATTTCAAAATTATTTCCGTCTAAAGCTTTTTACTCACATAACTTTTTAACCTGGAAGTAATAGCATCGTTATCTTCTTCAACTATAAATAAAGGCTTACTAGAATTTGTTATAAATATTAAATCCGATAATAATACATACTTTGTCTAGTTTTATTTGTCTCATTAAAAAATGCTATAGAATGAGGAAAAACTAAGCTGTCTATTCATTAGCAGCTATATTTTTATTCAGAGTAAGAAACTTAGTAATTAATAATATTGTATATTTCTGACTCCCCCAAGACAGTTTTAGTTTTAGACAGAAGCAAGTTAAATGATAGACTATATTAATTCTATAACTGTTTTGTACCACAGATTGTTGGAATGTTTTATAGAAACAGGTTCAGTGAAAACAAACCATTGAGAGACAGAGGAACGATATTATATGGAATAACGAGCGTTATTGTACACTCACGTTCGTTTTAAAATAATTTACGTTAGAAATATAGTCTTTTTCGACTGAGCCACCATTGGGACCTCTTATACAATCAGATTTACAGAAAACTTCAAAAGAGACCTTATCTTGTTTTTCCTCTATAATAAAATGGTGTATTTGAATTTTTTAAATACGACCACCCTTTTCCAATAAGGCGTTAATTTTTTTATATAAAAACCTATTTTTTATGTTGAATTTGGATTTTAAACAAAATTTTTAAGACTTTTGTATTAATTTCAGTTATACATTTATTGTTTTATAAAAAATACTGTTGTATTTAGGGTTTTATAAGAAAGAAACATTTATGAAAGAAACTTGGCAGGAGCTAGGTGTTTAGGATTCCAAGAAAACCTTTGGATGAACTCCATTGAAGAACTTCCATTTAATATCAAGAAGAAATTAATATATCAGCAAAATGAATCACAAGCTCATAATAATGACATAGTTGTACAGTTTTTGAACACTACTTTTCCTGGAAAATGGCTAGATACATAAGGGCTTACATCTTAGCCACAAGGTTAACAGACCTAACGCCCCTTAATGTTTTTCTTAAATGGGTACAGTACTTAAAAAACTAACTCTATAAAGAATGACATTATGCTTCGGGCGATATAAAAAATGAGAGAGGTCTTATTTTCAAATTTATCATAACACTATTAAAAAAACATCAATAATTATTTCGTAAAAGCTAGTACTTGCATTTTCAACAATGTTGACATTGTGAACATCAGCTAGTCTTCATTGTGAGGTTATGTTTAAAGAATTAATAATTCGCTTAATTGTCAAGATAATAATCTATCAATCAATAAAATACAATATTGACTATATACCTGTTATAAAATCCTAAATTCAACATTATTCATCAAACAATACATGTATAATCAAAGTTAAAACAAGAGTGTTAAGAAATTGGTTTTTATTCTCCTGTATTTTAAACGGAACTTTGTCGTAAACGAGTAAGAATATAAACATTTTAAAATCTCGTTCAAAATCAAAATGGAAATTTCTAAAGAACATTTAAAGTTGGTCGCCATATTAGAAAATGGCGTTCGAATTAAAAAATTCAAATACACCATTTTATTGTAGAGGGGACTATATAAGCTCCCCATTCGCAGTTAAAAAAATACACTCTGTATAATAATATAATATCATAGGTATGTTTGTATATACACATCTTGTATAGTAATATTGAACCTAAATTTTATAACCAATTATTGTGTTGAAATACGCGTAGATCGAAATATTCTCAGTTCACAAATCACAAAACTCCACCCTTATATCCAACATTAAGCGGAATATCAACTGCAGGCGGTTGTTTTTCATAAAGTTAATTAGCCTAAAACCGTAATGGGTTCATGAAGCACGTAGTTTTACACAGGGCAACTAAAACATTCTTATTGTAACAAATGTAATAATAATACTTACTGTAAACAGTATAAATCTCTGAAACTTTATTGACATGAAAATTCAACACAATATTTTAAAGGAAATACCTGATTTGCAGATTCCATTGAAGTCATTCAATTTGTTTACTTTATAAATCTCTTTTAAACCTTCATTATTTGACCTTGAGAGAGTTTAATGCCTCAGAGTTTACAAGGTGATAATGAAGAATACTTTTTCATTACTAAATTTTTAGTTATGTGAATGGATATGTGAAAAATTTATGAAGTATTTATTAATTTTTTATGGATGGTTACATCATCACTTTAATATCCTTTTTTTCTTCTTTTTTTGTGGTAAGGACCAAAAACCATAGCTGTCATTACAGCCTTAAAATTTCATTGAAAATAACCCTTTTCTTCAGTGACGTCTTAGACAAACTAAGATTAAATTTGTTTTCTTATCTTGAAATTATTATATTATTATTCCCGTTTTGAGGTCAATATTTCAATTTCTTAAAACTAAAAAATGTTATTAAATTTATCATATTGTAGAGTCCAGGATAATTGTAGACACCCTATCCTCCGTAGTTATTAACTAACTGCTTTTTGGTAGGTTATTCATTGCATTGCTTACAAAAAATATACAAAGATTTTGCGTCATTCTAACTGCATAAATTCGCGGTTTCGTTTCTGAACATTCTGAGATATTGTACCTCCACTTTGAGACCGATATATCTCCTAAACTGGAAGTTGTAACAAGGGCTTATGAAAATAATTGTAAAGGTTGTAAAATGGGCGTGACAAAACAATTGATTGGTTTTAATACGTAGGACATATGTTGTCTAAATTTGATTCATTATAACAACAACCCGTTTGGGTAAAAACAAAATTTTGAGTTTTTGTTCATGTAGCAAACTCTTTAGTTTATCAATACAAACAACATTTAAGCCTCATATATTAAGCTATGGAACAATCCTATTAGTTAAGACATTATGGCTTCTGTTAATAAAAACTGAATTAAAAATTGGAGATAAAAATCCTTCTACTTTAAAGCTGGAATTTTGTCGCTTATTCCAAAAATGGGAATTATGACGCGATCTAAGACGAGATCTTGAAGGAGGGGGGGGGACGTTTTTTACCCCCATTAACAGTTAGGACAACTTTCTCTTAGTTCCACTCTTCATATGCTTCCATACCTGTGTGTTGTGGTTTTATTTGATCACATTTGTATTTAGTCTTACCTCAGGTCTAGTTTTAGGCTGAGTTCTTTTCTTAGATTGTAGACTTGGTTTTAGTTTCCAACATGGACTAAGTTTCTAGGTTATGTTGGTGTTTTTTTTTTATGTTCTCGTTTCACACTTGATAACGAGAGTTGATTTATAGTCTCGAAACGTTGTGTATTAATTTTACATACACAAATGATTGCAAATGTCCAATTAAACCAAGTTAAAAATACAAATAATATGTAAAAAGTTGCTTGTAGATACGGTTAAAATATCCATAAATTGAATCTAATGAAAACCATTCTCTCATTTGGGCTGTATATTACATACATTATGGCAAAAATAACTTTTGTGATACTCCCCTAAGAAAATTATAAATAAGATTAAAATATATTAATAGCGTTCAGCAAAATGGACTAAATTAGGCAATATAAATGAAGGGATATTTGAAACGATATCGATTTCTTAGCGACACAGAGAACAAAATGATTTTTTGGACAATTGTTCAATTACATAGTTACACTCACTTTATAAAATTACCAGATTCCATATTCATTTCACTTAGTTTACAAAAAACTTACCCTATATTTCGAATACTGGGTAAGTAATACCAACCACTTATATGGACAGATACAAATCCACTTGTACTTATACAAATAATACAATTAATTGTACGGATACAAATCCACTTGTACTGTTACCAATAATACAATTGTAAGGATACAAATCTACTTGTACTGTTACAACTAATACAATTGTACGGATATACTGTTACAAATAATACAATTGTACCGATACAAATCCACTTGTACTGATACAAATCCACTTGTACTGTTACAAATAATACAATTGTACGGATACAAATCCACTTGTACTGTTACAAATAACACAATTGTACGGATACAAATCCACTTGTACTGTTACAAATAATTTAATTGTACAGATAAAATTAATACAATTGTATGGATACAAATCCACTTGTACTAATACAAATCCACATGTACTGTTACAAATAATACAATCGTACTGATACAAGTTCACTTGTACTGATACAAATACACTTGTACTGTTACAAATAATACAATTGTACGGATACAAATATACTTGTACTGGTACAAATACACTTGTACGGCTACAAATACACTTGTAGGGCTACAAATATACTTGTATTGTTACAAATACAATAGTACAGCTACAAATATACTTGTACTGTTACAAATACACTTGTACGGCTACAAATATACTTGTACTGTTACAAATACAATAGTACCGCTATAAATATAGGCCTACTTGTACTGTTACAAAATACAATAGTACGGATACAAATACACTTTTACTGTTACAAATACACTTGTACGGTTACCAATATATTGTACGGCTACAAATAAACTAGTCTACTTGTACTGTTACATATACAGTTCTACTGAAACAAATCCACTTGCACGGATACAAATTCAACCAAAACGTAGCTAATGTCTGTGATATAATAGGTGAAGTCATAACTTAAACAAATTAATTGTCTACCATCTCGTGTAAATTTATGAACACACTGCCAAGACACACAGGTTGTATTACCTTAATCACGACTAAATGTACAAACTGCTTTATACAAGATAAAACATGATACTGAGAGACAAATGTTTGAGTTTAGATATTTATCATATAACAATTAAAGTAACTAGTTATTTCCAGTTAAAAATTTTAACAGTTTAAATACCGTTGTGCGGCTATTTCATCAAAGTACTGTAATATCTCCATTCATCAGATTATTATATTACCTACATCAAAATATGGATTGTTAATATCAGAACATATTGGCATTAAAAAGTTGAAACTGGTGGTTTACTTCATAATTCAATGCCCTCAGATTTCTCTCTCATTGGCAATTTCTCGTCGACCAGTAAGTGTTGGACTATTTTCAAGCAGTTTTCCTGCGGCTGTGATTTTTTTTATACTCTGTAAGATTTGGAATTTCCCATGCAATTGTCACCGTTAACTTTTGCGAGATGTAAACAGTAAATTACAAATAAAGTCACCGCTATACAGTATGTACAGTTATTAAGTGATTAACACTTGCGAGATAAAAAATTCAGAACCAATTATCACACATGAACAATAAACCACATAAACAGTTAACTTTTGCGAGATGTAAACAATAAATTACAAATAAAGTAAGGTATAGGCTATTCATATGTAAAGTTAAGTGGTTAACTTTTGCGCGTTAAAACATTCAGACTGAACTGTCACACATTAACAATAAGCCAGATAAACGGTTTAGTTTTGTAAAATGTAAGCAATCAATCTCAACACAACGTGAATCCCCACAAATAAAGTAAGCACTGTTAAGTTAACCTAAAAATATTTTAAAAAGCAATTAAAACAACAAATTACATCGTATTTGTAACAGCTGTTTCAATTGTTGTAAAACATCTTATTAAGATTACAAAATAACTGTTTCCTGCAGGTAACATTGTTTAATTTGATGTCTCAAATCATTAAAATCGGTGCCTATAGCAACAAACAATACGCGACTGATGCTTAGATTCCTTTTCTAATTAAATATAACATTACAGTAGTTAAAATACATGAGATAGGCCTAATAACAAATTTGTAAACTTGCCAATTTAGCAAATAAATTATGACCACAACCTAGTGATCAGTTCCCATAAAAATTGGAAAAATATGCATAACCAATGAAAATAAATCACTTGATAGTTTTATTCAAAATAAATAATGCACACAGTTGCTTACCTACTGAATCATCATCGAACTACTAGGACCTAACTAAATTTTGTAAATGATAACTTGTACGGTATAAATGAATGACTGTATATATATCATTATTTTTATTTTAACAGTTGTCAAACTTTAAAAAGTTTTATTATTCTTAGTTTCATCTTTTCACATAATTTCAAACTAAATAAAAAAAAATGTGAAAATAAACTTTTCTTGGAAATGTCCAAACCAACTCATATAGGCCTGCTGTACTACTAGGTAGACTACATAGCCCGCTATCAAACAAAATTATTTTATACTGTCATGATTTTGCAAAAGGTATAGTTGTCATTACTAATACCACAAATAATTAATTCCCTGAACTTTATTTATTGTGGAGGTTTTTGTTTATAACATTAACCGATACTGTATGAATTTTAGGGGACAGACTAAAATTCACCAATAAAAAGTGTCATAAGCTGGTGTTCGAGTTTTTCTCAAAAACCGTCAATATATATATATTTTTTAATATAATCTGATAAACGTTAACAAATCAATTTCACATATTTTAAAATCACCTACATTTTTAACGTGTTTTCGCCCTTTCAACAAAAACCGTACATTTTATGGAACAAAATTAACCCTAGGTACAAAAACAATAATTAATTAAGTAATCGTAATTTTTTTTATTTCCTATAAAGAATAAAAATTGGCTAAGTTATGATCCAAATTTTGAAAAACTGGTAATCTCCTAACCAACACCTCCGAAATCGAAAATGCAATACTTTTACAGAGTTAGATGTATCAAAACAATGCATAGAACATTTGTTACCTTTTAAGCATAGAATTCGATAGTGGACATTATTATTCAAAATTTTGTATTGTATCTAAAATTCTGATTTTGTTTGCCAAAATAATCGTGTTTATACAACTCAAATAAACATTTGTTTTGCCTAATTAACTTTGTTTCTTTTAAACGCAAGCTTCAACTTACGTTTATTTGTATTTTGACGCTTAATAATCTATAAACTATCTTTAAAAAATAAAATCGTAAAAAAATAATAACAATTTACTAGACTACCTTAAGCTACATAACTTTACCTACAAAATAGCTTGCATATATTTATATATATATATATATATATATATATATATATATATATTATATATTTTATTTTAAATTATTTTGGAACAGAAATTATTTCAAAATCAGTTTCCGTAGATAATTAGGTAGAAAATTTACACAATTTTAACTGAAGAATTTTGTTTTAAAGAACAGGTGGAATGTAAATTATTACTGCATATGGTCGGAATTTTATATTGTTTATACAGAGTGTTTCCGAACTCCCCTTACAAACTTCGGGGTACTGTTCCTTGGGTAAATAGAAGCCAAAAACATAAAACAACTAGGGTCTATCTCGTTTCGCTGTCCGTTTATAATCTATGTGTTTTTCACAAAAAAAAATTGTTTTTAAAACACAGCTTTACATAATTGAACCAAATTTAAGTGCATTGTTCCTATTGTTAGTTTTAATTAGTACGTTCAGTTTCATTATTATACCGTAACTCGTTTCAAAATGGTGGCCATTCAAAGTTTTTTAATTAAAATAACTCTAAAACTAATCATTTTACAAAAAAAAATTACAAGAACAACTTTGGTTGCTTTTATTTTTTAAATTTGGTGAAAATAAACAAGATTTGAAATTTCTTGTCCGTTCTTGCATGGCTATGTTATTGTCATGCAAAGTGTTTATTATTATTTCAAACTGTTAATTGTTGTACTGCAAAAAAAAGCTGGTTTCATTGCTGATACATTAACAGCAGACCATTTTGTAACAATAACAGCTGATTTGTTGAATTTCTACTACCAGTAGCTACATCAATTCTCATACTTATTTACTTTCACGAAAGACATTTTTGTACAATTACAAGAATTTCAGTTAATTTAACAATTATTACTGTCAATGGACAAACTGTGAATAAAACTCCAACTAATATTTATAATTCTGGTCTTAATTTTGCCGAAGTAAATTCTCAAACAATTCTTTTTTGCTACTTGTATACCTACTTCATTATTCAATTAAATTTTTGCATTTTTTATGATGACAGTGTTTATAAAGAGAAAATCAAATGTTTATACAAAATAATGTTTGTTTAATAAAATTTATTTAGGGCATTAATCAAAATTCCTTGTAGAGTAATTGATACAGCTATCACAAAAAATGATTATTCAGACTATTAATTTTCATTCAATTTTATCAAACAATAGAATCGTCTAACAATTAGTAAACTAGATACTGTACTCAACAAATCTGTGCTCTAGGTAATAAAAACAACCTTACTGCTATTACCTAATTTATCACAGACTAAGTAATTTTACATTCCTGTTTTCATATGGCACTAAGTTTTAATCACCTTTTATAAGTTTTTTTTTTTTTTTTTTTATAGTGAGATGCAAAATTTTCAAAAGACAAAGGGAGACATCCGATCTTCTCAATAATGTGAGATTATTACTTACTAAAAACCACCTTTCTTCCTGTTAGCATCCCTACCATGTAGAAGAAGGAATTTAGAAATGGTTTTCCAAGTACCAAGTTGGTAAGCTCTTTCAATGGATGTGTTGAGAGGATATAGTGAAAAGAGCAGAACTTTATGTACCACGTTAAGAACATGACAAATCCCTAGCTGGGACAGAGTCCAGGTAGGGAAAACATCACAACAGATCATGCAGGATCCCTGGTTAAAGTGTTGTGTAAGAGAAGGAGGGGATTACCTCACTATGTTAATTATTTTAATATATGATTCTTCTACTGCCAACTTGAAACTGAAATCAGCAAGCACAAGAGACATTTTGCATCTAACCGTGTTCTTCTAGCTGTGCCTACAACAAGAAATTTCAAGCTATATTTTCTCTTAGACTACTGTAGGTCTTGTCTCATTCATCTATGTTGCACTTACCACTTCTGCAAGAGATCTAATAGACATAACAATTACGAAAATATCTTAGAAATTAGGAGATGTAGTGGGTATTACAGCGCTAGCAGGTGGTCCGTCGTGGGTTAGAGACAGCGGCTGTCTGTGTTTATCAGATGTTGTTTTGTATCTGCCAAGTGAGGAAATTAATGTAGATGTGGGGTTTGAGTGAGCCCCCTTGTAAAGGTTTACCTCTGAACGTTGGATGTGTTGTTTGATAAAAGGCACTTTCAAGTCTTTGTGTATTATTCTAATATTGGTGCTTTAGTCCCTATTCTTAAAACTTTGCTTTGAAATAGTTGTAGTCTTCGGATGAGGATATCCCCAGCATGCCCTTAAATGGGAGCTGCATATGTAAGTATACTCATAAGTAGCGACTTATATAACATGATGGCCCAATGAGAGAGAACTTGTTTTGTTGAGCAATGTATTCAACTGGAAGACTTTTATGTTTGCTCTTATAAGAGTGTAGTTTATGTGGGCTGACTATGTCAGTTTACTATCCAAAGTGACCACTAGATACTTAACTTGTTGTGCCCATTGTGTCTTGGTTGAATAAAAGTAGAGGTGTGTTGAGTTTGATTGTGCATCATTTAGAAAGCATCAATGTCTGGCACTTTGACACATTCGCTTTCACTCTCCATGTTGTGAACCATGGCTCAAGTCATTTAATTGTTCAAAATAATCAATTTCCAACTTTTGCAAAATCGAAACAGGACCGAGCTTCTTGATGATTAAAAAACTATTCTTTCCTAATTTTGTATTTATATTAACATCAAAAGATGCAGAATTTAATTCTGATTCGAACTGTAACTTCAGAAATTGAAAATATTCATTAAATTCGCAGTTATCGTTTTCTAACATGCAAGTTAAAGTTTAAGCTAGTACAGCAGTGTTAATATAGAGTGCAGGACTTCCTTGACATGAATTATTTATTTTCTACTGAAATTAGATTTAGTTAATAATTTAGTCACTAGGTAGCAGCACATGCTAAATATAATAAAAAACTAATACAGTATCAAGTTTTAATAAAATTTATATTTTTTATTTGAAATAAACATCAATAATAGACGCAGAATCCGATGAAGATCATTATCTGAAATAAAACTGTATCGCTACTAGAATAGAAGAAATATCAATCAATGACATGTGTATTCAATTATATAAACACACGAATAAACACTTCATGGTTTTTCCTTGATGAAAATTCAAGCTTAATTTTTGTAATTTAGTTCCTATACTGGCATTACCATTGAGAACAAAGTCGGATATTTTTTATTAATTTAATGATATAAAGCTATCTATTAAAATGCACATAATTTTTTTAGGTACTTACGTATTAACTCCACCACAGCAACTTTGCGCATATATATATATAAGGTTTGGCCAGGTGTTATATATACTAGCCAGACCTGTCATGATATATAATTATATCGCAAAGTAAGCAAATATTGGTGCATATGTATATATATGCGCAAAGTTGCTGCGGTGGCGTTAATACGTAAGTACCATTTTTTATTATAATAAATTTCTCATGTATTAAAAGTATCCTGTTTAATCTGATAGATAGCTAACCTCAACTCGGGCTCAGTTTATTTTTTTTGGAGCTGTTTACTGTTTAGTGTTTAGTTTAGTCTTTAGACGCATGCGATGGAAGAACAGCTGTTATTGTTTATTTATATTCTGAAAAGAATAATAACAGTAAACATAAAGTAGTACGTAGTAACTAGTAATGTTTTGTGTGTGAACTTGCAGAAAGAAAAAAACGTAAGCTTATCTAGACTTTGGATTGTAACAAAAGCTTTAGTTTGTGATTTTTGCTTTGTTTGAAAATGGTACCCACTGAAATTAGGACTTCTTCTTTAAATGGTGTTAAAAAACAACCTTATAAGTGGGTAGAAATTCCAGTGGAGAAATTTAATGAAGTTGCTATTCCACAAAATGTCAGTTTGCTTAACAAATATAGAACAAATATCCATAAGGTAAGAAAGTAGAAATGGATCATTTTTATGAATTATTTGGTTATGCAGTATTGCATATCTTAGGTCCTTGTTATAAAAATAAGAGCCCTAGCCCTAGTTAACTTACAAATTTATTATTTTAAACAAGTTGGATGCTATCAATAACCAAGTTCATTATCTTTGTGCTGAAATAAAACATTAACATTGTCGTTTATAAGCTTAGGCTACCACAATTCAAAATGTATACAAAAAAGGTTTTTAGGGAAATAGTTTATTAAATGCCTTTTGAATATGTAAATATATTTATAAAACTATTAAGGTATGTGTCTAAATATAGCCTTAAAAAACTAGGCCTATTTTTAGCTTAACCTTAGTTAAGAAAATTAAGTCTGTGGCTACATATCAATTTACTAAAAGTGTTATAAGGCTCTTGGCAGTGATGCCACTTAAATGTGTTAACTCTCTTCAATTGATATACAGCTCTGCCAGATAATTGTTAAGAACAGCGTGACCATGATTACACCCAATTTGGAAATTATATAGATTAACTGGTCATTTTTTGTGTTAATCCTTTACTACATAATTTATTTCTTAATAATAATTTATTTCTTCAATGCGGTATTCACTTTTTCACCGAAAAATCACATTTTGAAAACAACTAAATCCACCTAGTTATTTCTTAGATATAATGGTAATTCTTCACATTCACGTTTCGTAATGCAATGCTTATATCTGTGGTGGCAGATAACATGAAATGCTGTCATTCCTCCATATATTAAGTAATATAATAATTAATACAGAATTAGTGTCCAAAATGGAGTGTACACACTGAATTTTTTTTTTTATTATTTGATAATGCAAAAAACCTACGACAGGTGGCTATATATATATATATATACGGTAAATATGCAGTGTACCTAATGTAGCGATTTATTAGTGAAATTTAACCAAATCGTGTTTTACATACCTCATTTTGAAACATGATCATCTTTTAGCTGGGGGGACCCTTTTGAAGTATCAAAATCCAATATTTCTGTCAAAAATAATCAATTTGCAAGTTTGCATTCGATGTTCAGAATACGCAATGCGCCTAGGTTTCATAATTTAAGCATAGGTAGCGTATTTGCATCTGTATTTTAACCTGCAATCTGTTAGATGCATGCACATTAACTTTCTTCTAACAGGTACAGTAAATATTATTACTCTGTAACTACCTAACTAGACCCATTGCACGAATGAACATAAACATCGAGTGATGAGGCACTCACCATCGTTGCCATAAGAATTAACGTAGACAGATGTTCTAACCTCATAAGCCTGGATTTCGTACTTTTAAATTGCTCATTTTAGACAGTATTAAATTAGGCTAATGGATTTTGATACTTCAAAAGGGTCCTCCCGGCTAAAGGATGATCCAATTGTAGGTGGATTTAGTAGTTTTCAAATTTGATTTTTTTTTTTTGTGAAAAGTGAATTCCGAATTAAAAAATATATTACTCTTAAAGAAATAAGGTATGTAGCTAGTACAGGATTAACAAAAAATAAACAAAATTAACTGTACCAGCTAATCTATGTAATTGCTCCCAATTTTATTTACATTACCGTAAAGAGCACAATCCACTGAATTATAAATCATTTAAAAAATGTGCCAGTACCTAGGAAATGTACAAACTCGAAGTTGATGATATGAGGTTAATTTAAAGTTTCGTGCATATGACAAACAAGCAATTAACTATTTGAATAGGCTACAGGTATAACATAACCTGGCCTAACTATTTGTGGAGTTATCACTCATCATACTTTGCACAAATTTGTCAAACCCGATTTCAGGGCAATCTAGTTTGTTAATTTCATAATTCTATTTGTATTTAAAGTTCTAAACATGTTTCCCTCAACATGTCGGATATATACTATCAAAAAAACATTGTTTTTAAAACTACTATAAGTTTTAATGAGAAAAATATTGGTAATACTTAAACAGTTACCCACTGGTAGGCTAAACACTTCGCTGTGACTTTCTGCAACTGATTTGGTAAATTTGAATAAAAGGTGAGTATTTTTGAATATTTGGTATTTTACTAAATTTATTGTGAGGGCATCAAAAATATGACCATATAATTTTTATTTGTTTGTGTGATACTATTACTTATTTGATATCTAGGATAAAAACAAATTTTAAAATGTTGGTGTTAGCATTTTTTTAGTGTGATATAGTTAATCAATCAAATTTAGTACAAACCTTTTGATTTGATGTTAAAAGGCTTACTTTGAAATTGAAAAATAGAATTTTAGAATGTAATCCTCTTTTCCGCAATTAAAATTAATTGAAAATTAAAAGTACCAAATACACAAATACACATACAATCAGGTAATATAAAGTCTAGGGAAATTCTGTCAAAAGTAATTAGCCTACAGATGACAAGCTATAAGTCCCGCTCTGGGCCGGCAGCTACTAGCCCGTCTGCGTAACATACTAAGTGCACTTTTGGGAAAGTGCGTTATTTAGAAACACTACAAAGGCCAGAAAAGCATGATCCTGTTCGGGGAATACAATAATTCACTGCATAACAGGGATGTTTCATTGTATACACAAGTGGTGAGATACAAAATGTTTTCAAGACAGCATTGATATTCCTCCCCTCACCCCCGCGCCCCATCACTCGCCAGACGGCGGCCAGAGCGGGTCTTGTAATGTGTGAGTTGTAATAGATAGCCTATTGCACAATAAAGTTAGTATCAATCAGACTGAGTGTATGATATATGAATCTAGATATTCAATTTGAGTGTATAATATATTTATCTTCATTTTCAAAGTTTGAAATAAATATATAAGAATTTAAACCCTACCTAACTTGTCTATTTCGTCAAGGACATGTTATATCAACATAGTTCAACTATTATTTATATGAAATTCTCTTTAGATACAAACTCATTCTGTTTACTACTATAAAAATCATTATGGAACTATAAGACTCTTATATTCAATGCACATACAGCATGTATCTTGATGTTCAATGTTTTTGACAATTGTTAAAATGTAGTGAAATTATAAAATGTGTATTAATACTGGTCTGTAATTATGTTTGAATAATGATTAAACAAAATATTCTTACTAGATTTTATGTCAAAATTGCATGGTTAAATATTTAATTCTTTATTTGGTATTTTTCGTTATGATAAAATTAAACTCCACTCAAATACTAGGATATTTTTCATTTAAAAATCAATTTTGTATCCCTACTAAATTAATTACACCATTTTTTTTAATTTTTATTCTTTTTTTTTTTTTTAAACTTATTCTCATAATTCACCTTTTTATATTTTTACCACACTTTTATAAGATTCACAGTTTTAGAATGAATTTGGAATTCAATAACCTAACTAGATCAAGCAACTTCTGTAAACCTAAACAAACAATACAAAAATCAGTACATTATTGGGCCAATAAAGTTTTGTTTATACACAATCAGTCATAACTTAATATGATATACCACAATGATTGTCATGCAACGAATGACATCATAGTATAACTTGGTAAAATTATATTATACTATTATATCCCCTATCTTGCTAACCAACATTGGAAATGAAGTCGTTAGCTTGGTTTATTGTCATATTGAAACTATCATAATATTCACATTTCATTAAGATATTTCTAATGACAAAATCTCAGGACTTTTACAGAAATATGATCATAACCGACAACTTGTCATAACTCTGATTTTTAGTTGTGCCAATATCATTTAGAGTAAGTAGTACTTAGAAATTCATTAATCTACAACTCTACACTCCGAAAAGATAACAAACTCCTGCCATCTCCCAATGGACCTCGAAGGAGATTAAATAAAAAATATATATAAATACTTAGTTTGTATTGCCAATTGAAATTTTGTTCATTTTCTATGATCTGTAATAAAACAGTTCTTACTTAAAAAAATTATTCACCTACTCTATATTAAATGGTATTGTTTTATGTTTTAGTATCAAAAACTTCAAGATTGGAAAGCAGTTCAGCGAGAACAAATTAATGCTTCACGTATAGTAAAACAGTTGGGTGCTATGTTAAATGAAATGGATGCTTTAAGACTTCAAGTTATTGACTCAGATGTAAAACTATTTGATAATAAGATTAGTAAATCTAGACAGATTGCCCTCAATGCTTTACAGGAATACTTAGGTAAGTTTAATACAGAGAAAATAAGTGTAACCGGGGGTGGGGGGCAGACCACTGTCATAAATTAAAACTAACTGTTTTTCTGGGGAGTTATTTATAATCAATTGTTCCAGTGCATTGCAGCCTATATTTTGAAAATTAAGATTTATTCAACTTTGTAAATACTACACTTACACTATAATGAAAATGTATCTCCTTTATATGTGAGGGAACAAATTAATCTGTTTTGCAACAGATGAAATCGAAAAAATCAACTTTCCAAGTGATAAGTTACATCATCATTAACAATTGAAAAGGAGATGTAGATGATTGGAGAAAGAGGGTGCTCTCTAAGAAACATTTTTTTTAAATTGAAGGTAAAATCAGATTTGGAATCTGTGCTTTATAAAATTTAGGATCATATTTGGTAAAATGTATTTATTTCTTATTTGATGAGGATGGAATTCCTAGAAAGTATCACCACCCGATAGAGCTTGTTCAACCTGCAGCCCCCATATAATAATATATATATAATATATATATCCATTCACTCAATAAGTATAAATGTGGATGTTATAATCCCTGTCACAAATAGACCTGCCAGGCAGTCTTTGAGTTTTTTCAACCTTCTTACCTAAAGTCATTACTCTTGGCTCCTTGCCCTCATACCCGTACAGCTTACTTACTGTTATGCAGGATAATATTTTTGTTTGTCCTACTGTAGAAGCACACTCTCAAAGTTTTCTCAACCACTCTCTTACACAGCTACAAACACCATATCAGTATATAGTTTCCTGCGACAGTTGTTTCAATAGCAGTTATAATCCCTGACAATTAGTTTCCTTCTCTTTATCTTAATGGGCTTATCAAAACGTTTGATTCATACTGTCTGACGAATACCACACAAAGCATCAAGATACTTCCTAACCAGAAGTAGACTACAACTCTATCATACATAAATACCTTGGTTATTCAGCTCCATCATCAGACCCTATTATAGCATACTCGGTAGAGTTGACAATTAATAGCTTCCTAACCAGAAGTAGACTACAACTCTATCATACATATATACCTTGGTTATTCAGCTCCATCATCAGACCCTATTATAGCATACTCGGTAGAATTGACAATTAATAGCTTCCTAAATGATTTCTTTGTTAGCTTCAATAATTCTATGTTTACCTAATTTACCAGAATAGGGTCTTGGTCTACTCTCCTCTTTCTTAGTTCTCTTCTGATTATTTCAAACGTTTTCTCAAACTCGAAGAATATCCCAATTGCATATTCTTTTCCCTCCCAAGCATATTCCACATGATTGGTTTAGATCAGAATCTGTGAATCTTCTCAAGATGAATATACTCTATGTTCTGATATGTACAAAA
Source organism: Aphrophora alni (assembly GCA_963513935.1). Lineage (NCBI taxonomy): Eukaryota > Metazoa > Arthropoda > Insecta > Hemiptera > Aphrophoridae > Aphrophora > Aphrophora alni. The sequence goes on from OY740766.1 coordinate 31,427,333, forward strand.
GCACAAAACCATCTTACCATGTATCACTATCCACTCTATATATGCTCTTTATTGTTTTTTATAACAAATTAACTGATTTAATTGGCTTAGTATGTACATATGTATCTTTCGCTTTCTTGGACAAAAACACATTGCCACTTTCCAGTAATATAATGGTACAAATCACTAAGATAGAAGATAACCTGTAAGGTTAACCCTTTCACTGCTGACGTCCTTTTAAAAGGACGTCGAATTTTCGGCTGAAAACCACTGACATCCTTTTAAAAAGACGTTTCATAATATGGCTATATTTTTGTTATTTAAGCAGATAGAGACGCCTAATATTTTTTCTAGGATGATTGTGAACCTGTACATTCTTTATAAAATTAACTCAGATAATCCTCTTTCTAGACTAAAATTTTAAATTTCAGTTATTGAAGCGATCACTGAGGAATGGCTTGGCGACCCCCAACCAGCACAACATACAGGTTTTGGTGATGAGCCACTATATGCTGTCGATTTTTCCATGTTTTAGAAAATACTTTATTGCTTTGTTGTTTATCATTATATTTTCTTGAAATATTTTACAGGTCTCTATTAGTGCATTTACTTTAATAAAAAAATTAATTTTATGTATAAAATATTTTTTGTTTATATTGATTTTTGAGTTCAAAATAAAAATTTCAATGTAAAAAAAATTTTTGTTTTAGGTTTTAATTCTTTTTGAATATAAAAATTTGAATGAAACTTTGTTTTGATATGTTTATCCTATAGTATAGCTAAAAACAAAAATAACAAAAAAAATATATATTGTTCTAAATTCAATAGCATGGTTATTAGAACGATTTATATTGAGTACTACAAAAACAGTGATTTCAGCCGCGGCGGTCTAGGCTAGTCAAGTGCGCTGGACGCGCAGCGGCCAAAGGGTTAACCCAGAATTTATTACTCTCCCCAAATATGTATTATTCCAACACAATTAGTTATATGCCTAGCATAAGTTAGCCTAATACCTAAAATCACTTCATTGAATCCAGTAATAACAATATGATATAAGAATATTATAAAACTTAACCAAAAAGCTTAGAACAGAGAGATTAGTTGAAAGTAAACAAATGAATTTATAACCAATGTTAAAACTAGATTAAGGTTAGGCTTGTTTTAATCAGATAACTTAGAAATCAGTTGCAAAAGTAAAATAGAATTATTTAAAAACATCACATGTCATATCACTCATATTAAACACAGTGTACAAATAGGTTAGAATTAGAACAGTAATAGCAAATTCATTTATTAGTCTATAAAAACACATGATCATTTAAGTATAATCTCAAAACCTCAAGCCAATGTATGCCTACAGTTTGTACAGTTTTAATAAAATATTTTATAAATAGAAATAAAGAAACTAATCGGTCCCAAATCAAATGATAAAATTCATAAACAAAATTTGAATACATTATTTTCTTTAATTTAAATAATAAATGGTGAAGTGAATTGTGATCAAAATATCTCCAAACAAGAAGCTAGATGATTACCAGCCACCAACTAGAGAATGGATACGTTCGAAGAAAGGACACGTAACCACAATGGAATGTGAATCAACCAGTAGGAATCGAGTCGTGGCTGCACTTTGAAAATTCAAAGAAGGACGGCTCAGGAACTCAGTGTCCACCACAAGATTCGGTGACGCTCAGAAGTTTGAAGAAGCAAGACAAGTTGAAGTGTTCTCATCTTGTTTTATTTTCTGGTAAATTTATTAAAACAGTTTATTTAAAATTCCTATCAATATATCGATCGACGAGTGTGTCTGCAGACTGGTAATAACTTAATGATATTAATTAATTAAACTCAGATATATAAAATTGAGTAAATTTAAAGAAGAAAGATATATTTGAACTCTAAATTCTTGTAAAATCTTTAAATGAATCTATACCTAAACGATTACCACATTACCTAAAACTCTTTTTTTAGAACTATTGAATTTTAAATAGTTTTGAAACGTAAACTCATGATTGCATATTTAGAGAGCAATACATAACCCAGCAAGATGTCCTCCTCTCCAAAAGGTAAATTTTATACTTTATGCAAAATTATACATGCAACTTTCATTGTGCTAGCCCTGAGCTATAGTCGAGGCAAATCCTAATTTTTTATCATCTAATTTTGAATTTCCAAGTTAATATATAAACACTAATTCAAATGATCAATTTATATTGCATGGTGTATACTGTATGTATTTTATTTGAAACAATTTGGAAATTTGGAAATCTATAAAATATTATAGTTTTGAGTAATTTAGTTTTTTATATTAATTGTGTTGGATAGCCACAGACTACCCTAAAAGATACATTCCAGTAGATTAAGAAAAACCACATCCTCTGCCATTTTAAAAAGAGACCATTTTCCTCATCTCTTACCTTATAATCAGTAATAATCTTTTTACTATGTTCTCAGGATCCTTTACTTTCAAAGCTAGTATAGGTCACTTGGGCTATCCCTAACAAACTGCTACTAACCTGACTAAAAACATCAGTACTACCGTTGGGTAGATAAACCAGTTCTATATTCCAATTGTATGCTTTTCAACTTATATCTGAGGTCGTTTTTAAGATATTATAATTACCTTGACATGTTAATAAAGCTTAGAATCAATCAATTTTAAAAAAGGGTAAGGTATTTTTCGTAGAAAGGACGAGTATTAGAAAGCGGCATTGGGAAAAAAATTTTTCTCCACTTATGCCCTTCCCCCCCCCCGCCCATCGCGTAAGGGTAAGTTCAAGTGCCAGCATTTGCACTGGTATCTATACTTTCTCTGCAATAATATCTTCCCAGATGGGTGAATCATTTCTTCCAGGTTGCAGTATAATTCCCATCCAGTTTTAAAATTGCAGATACCAATTTAGCCAAATTAATTTAGCCTTAACATCCATAATGTGGAATCTAGTTTTTACCGTCTAAACTTTTTTTTTAACACTACTTTCTATATTTTTACACTATTTATTTATTACATACTATGTTCATGAACATTTACCAAGTTAGTAGTTTTTTTACCAACAGTTCTTGATTTGTTTCACTTTAGGACCCACCATCTTTGTGTATTTCAACAAACTCTTTTATGCTACCGGTACTTCACTACTTGATTTATATTATAATCTTTAATATTGCTAGAATATACATAATCAATTCACAAAGAATCACAAAACATGTGTATATGTATTTATCTAATACAACCTTATATGATAAAGTCCATGATTTCAATTTATCCAGAGGACAATTCATAGAATCAAATGTTTTCTAGATGTTGCTTCTAAGCCACCTCCACCACCAGAATTGGAAGAGGAGAAACCTGGCTTGACTGAGGAAGAAGAAGAGAATGCACAGAAGTTAGTAGATATGTGTGAATTAGCAGCTGAATGTCAGCAACAAGCAGCCGTTGCAGATATGTGGGAAGAGTTACAAACTGAAATTCAAGATGTCCATACAATGTTTAATGATTTTTCATCAATAGTTCGTGTAAGTTTTTTTTATTTGCAATAGTTTTGCTTAGAACACTCAGAAAGTTTTAGAAACATTTATATCCAATCAAAGACATTTGTTTTTTTCTAAAACAAAATTAAAGAGAGAATAATAATCTTAGAAAAACTCAAATTTTTTATCACACACATTTGTTTCAATCCATGGTAAAGATTTCAAGAACCCTGCTATTAAGTAGCAATTTATTATTGTAAGTGGTGGCCATGTAAAAGTGGAAGTAATTAACAGTTTATAAAAAAATAACAAATAAACATTTTCTTGTCAAATGTTCTAAGGATAGCTAAATTTTTTTAATGTAAAAATTAACCAATATGAAAAGGATATTATTTTCTTAAATAAGATATTGTTTAACCTAAAGTAAAATGTACATATTAAAAAACCATATATTTATGTTTTACAGCATCAAGGTGAGAGTGTGGATAGAGTAGAAAATAATGTTGACATTACTCTTGACAATGTTGTTGAAGGTAATAGTTATCTAGCACAAGCAGCCAAACTAAAATCGGGAATGTATCCATTAGCTGGTGCCGTCATAGGAACTTGTATTGGAGGCCCTGTTGGATTAGTTGCAGGTGTGAAAATCGGTGGACTTGCTGCTATTGGTTGCAGTATACTTGGTAAGTTATTTTTAATTGTATTTTCAGGTTTGTATTTATAGAACATAGGCTTCAGATTTTGATATACCTTTTTTATTTTATAGTCCATCATTTTAATAGGACTGTAAGTGTGAGTGTGTGGATATTATTAATACTCTACCTATTATCTGAATGACTTTATTGATTGAAGGAGAAATTGGTAGTGAGGTTTGTGATGAATGTGCTTGATCAACCATTAAATTTGAAAACCACTCTTTGGGTCATTTCAGAATAGTGTCTTTTTATATGTTGGCTAAAGTCCTATGAGAAGCATAAAGAAGCCGGCCAAAGGTATACCACAATCACAATATTTATTTATCAAACTGGTATATATTACTATAAAATTTATAGAAATAGGAAAAATTTTAGATAAAAAAAGTGTTGCCCAAATGATTCATATAAATTGACATATTCAACTTTTAACAGGTGTGTGCCTTATCATATATCAGACAAACATTGAGGTTTTTGCCTTAAAATCTCATTTGAAATCTAAATTCAACATAAAAAATATGAGTTTCCGAAAAAAATTAAAGTTGGCCACCTTATTGAATAATGGCAGTAACATTTAAAAAAATTACTTCAGTTTTATTACAGAGGAAAATGTAGGTAAAGTCTCCCATTTGAAGTTTTCTGTAAAATTAATAGTCTCTGCATTATAATTAGCCAATTCTTCTTTTAAGTAAATATAATCCTGTTAATTTTGGTGAATTAAATATTTATTCTTATAAGGTCTGTGATTTAACAGTTTCATTTCATATTATACTTCAACAGGTTATACTGGTGGTCGCCTCCTGACAACTCAAGAAGAAACAGAGCCAACAGATTTAGATCAAAATGTGCCTAAAAGTATATCATCTCAAAAAGTATGAACTCTTATACTAAATATTATGATATAAAGTTTTGATGTCATATATTAAATGACAATGGTTTTGTAAAGAATACCAATATTTGTTTTCAATTAAAAATGTTATTTAATTTTGTTTATTAGTAACTTTATTTTAAGGAAAATATTTTATACACAATTTATTTTTAATATATGTAATATGAAGACGTTTAACAAGATTATTGCTTAAATATGTATAGCGAAAATAGATCATCTGAAGTGAAATGAGGCTAACTCCGTCTGCTTTTCTCCTAAGCAAGAGGAGCTACCCTGCTTAACAAGGCTTATAATATATAGGCCTTAATCATAAATAATTTGATGGTGTCCTCAAACATAGAAGAAATAAAATATGATGTATATATGTATTATGTATTACAATTATAAAAACAAACCAATTATTATGGATATAATAAAAAATATATATTTATTTCCCCGTATGTAAATACCATAATAAAGCATAGATCAATTATTGGAGTCAATATCTGTCAAGACATTGGGTCCGGTGAATTTAAAGGTTCTGTTTTATGTCTGCTAAGTGGAGTTGACCATGGGAGGGGGGGGGGATTATTGAAAATTATTGTTTAGTGGAGAAGTAAAGGGAGGATTATATAACAATTATAAAGCGAAGGAAGTTGGATAAAAAAGTTCGTAATTTGAACTTAATTGCAGATATTAGACATTATTCATTGGATTTTTATATTCATTAAATTATTGATCTATAAACTTGGCTCATTTCTAAAATGACAAATAGAAGGCAATAACTGCCCCATGTTATATAAATATGATTTAGGTACGATCTCTCATTAAATTCCTTCCTTGTGAACAAATAATAATATTCTGTGTAAAAATAAGCTGTATATGTTATAATATTATATGTACTGTGTACAAAATAAGCTGTATATATATATTGTAAATGAAAATAAAGTGAGTAATCAATTGGTGATAAATAATGCAATCAGAGAACTCTCAATAACATGAATCTCAAGGGAAGATTAAATTTAAAATGACTGCAATTTTGACTTATGAATGGTTCGAGTCAGAAGTTTTCTTCCATAAAATTCAACTAGTTAAGATAATACTTTTTTTTCGAGATACAGAGGTTTAAATACCAGAAATTACAATATTTCACTGTATATGTAAAAATAACAATGAATTATAAATTACAATAATATAAATAATAACATAATGATCAGGGAGGCAGAACAATATAGTTTCATCTATTTATCATATTTTTCACTATAATTTGATAATTCAATCATCCACTCATCTACATACACCTGTCATATAAATAATATTCTTTCTCTTTTCAAAAATTTTCAGCCATCCATTGCTAGAGAGTTTTCATAATCCAGTATTGTAGTGAAATATTCAGTTATTTACATTAAACACTGGACCACCTAATATAACATTTTGGCCTCTGCAGTGCTTGCTTGAACCATATAAGCATACTTTCTTCAATTGCAGGGAATTCAGTCCCTTTTTTTTCCTTTTACATAAGAAGAAACCTGCAGTGTTCACTTTATGAGATCCTTTTCATGGGATCGTAGACAAAGTACTGCAAGAGATTTAAAATTCTTCAATAATGCCTTATTTTCCTAGGTGTCATCTTTTAAAACTTAATAATCTTTATTTCATCACCTTATGTTAATGTTACTATTAAACAACTTAACAGACAATGACCACTAAGAACATGCAGCTCCCAAAACTGCTTTATTCCACAAGAGTTGGGCAATAAAAACCTAAGGAATGATGAAAGAGAGGAATCTAACCCAAGATTAGATGTAGATAAACTGATACCTTGGGATTGCCACAACTCATTATAGGTCAGCCCATTCTTTATAATTTTTTATTTTGTTCTTCAAATTATACAAAAAAATATTTCATTACTTTGCTTTATAGAGATAAAGTATATAGAAATTCAGCCCCGAAATATTCTCGAACTATCATATTTTTTTTTTTTTTTTTAAGTTATCAATGTTTTATCAAGGGATCAGAAAAATACTCAACTAATTTAAGATTTTGAGGTTCAAGTTATTAAGAGTCAACTGTAGGATAAGATGTGAAAAATCCAACAATATACTTAAAATAAATGTTGAATACCAAAAAATGTGCTCTGTTTATTACTGTGTAACTCAGATTCAGTGAAATTACCTTTGTCCTAGTACTCCATTTGGTATATATGGAGGTAAATGGCACCATTGCAACGTTATCATTTCCAAGGACACCTGCTTGAAAATGAATGTCACAACTCAAATAACAACTCAAATGCATATCATAAAATACCTTTGCATGTTTCATTGTTTGCAAAACCGATCTACTATGTCTCTTGTAAATTGTGTAAGATCTATCTTTGTGTAGAAATTTACCCCAACAGAGTTTTTCTCATCTTGAGGTAGAGTTGTGAAAAATAGTAATTGATAATAGCTGTGAAAAAAAAATATAATGGAAAATTTCAGATTTTTTTCACAACTAGAACATTGAACTGTTGGAAGCAAGTTTATTTATTTATTTTTTAGATTTGCATATAAATTTATCGCAGTTGTGGAAAACTGTACCGTCAAATACTGCTAATTTAAATAAAATCAAACCTCATGGTTATTCATAGTTGTTTTCAATGCTATAAAATCTATATCAATCATTTTATGATATGAAAATATAACATTTTGCCCAGAAAATATGTGGATCTTGATTTTACTGGAATAATGATATCTCGGACACGGACAATGTTTTTATCATCATCTATAATAAAGACTTTATTTTTCAATTTTGAACATAAAAAATACTAGATATTTCTTGAAAGTGTTTCAAATTCACACAAAATATCTCTGTTATAATTTTTCAAAAATATCCAAAGTTTAGGAGTGATAAAAAATATATATTTCTAGAGGGTCAAAAAATTTTGCAACAAACACTTTTGTGGATTTTTGAAAAATTCAATCACTTGAGATACTTATAGCAATCAAGTATAAAAGAGAAAAATTTTCCACCATATATTTGACATATTTTATATCGAATTTTCTATAATCAACCTTCGGGACAAAGTTATAGCAATTTAAGTGAAAAAAAGTAGAGTCAAAAACTGTTAATTTTGAAACAGTCAAAATTCATTGTTTTTCATTAAGTGTTTGCACAATATTATAAAATCTGTACCTGTCATTTTACAGGGGGGGGGGGGGAATATAGTATTTTGTTCTGAAAATGGTAAGAATAAGATGTTTTATATTGGTCACATATTGTTAACTCTGAACTTTTTATTATAGAAACTTTGTTACCAGGGGACTTAAATTTAATAAAGGCGGAACCAAAATGGTAACAATGTTTGAAAAGAAAAAATAAAAAAAGACAAAGACAAATTTAGTAATTAACAAGGCTCAAGTTTATTGAAAGCAGAAGGAAATTTCGGCGCTTCAGACTTTGTCATTTACAACAAAAGACATCCTGACACAAATCATCAATAAAAAAAACTTATGATTAACAATATCATAAATTGTAAAAGTTATAAGCCCTTAATTGTAACATATAATAATTTAGAAAAAAAAAATTTAATCAACAGATTCTAAAAATTTATCCCCCCTTTTAATATGTATATTTATAGTTACAAAAATTTAACAAAAAAAACAATGAGCACAGCTTAATAATTCACAGAATTATAATTAATCAAAAAAAAAGATTATACGCCCTTAATGTAAAAGTATAATAATAAAAAAAAATTTAATCAAAAGATTCAAAAAAAAAGAAAAAAACTTATCCCCCCTTTTTTAGTTTATAAGATGATAGTTTCTTTTTAAACAATTACAGAATTTAACAAAATATAAAAGAGTTTGATATTTTAAGTTCAAAAATCATATCTATAGTTAACATGTTTATCACTAAACTAAAGATACATAATATAACTGGTTTGAAAAATTTCTTAAAAACTATATTGGCCAAATAAATTTATATATTTTAAACAAACAAAAAAAGGAATTTAGAATTTTGAAATTTTGTTAATTGACGTCAATTATTTTAATTTGGAAATTAACCTCTTGGAGGTTGTTAGGACCGAAAATTGCATGCAGGCTCCACCCAATAATTGTTTTTTATATATATTTTATAATTAACTACACAGGTCTACATTTAGAAAATAGTCTTAAGGAACACATATTTGCGAAAGTAAATTTAGGCACATATACAAAATGAGTTAGTTAAAGTTCTGTAAAGTCAGCTGTAGAAAAAGACATCACTTTTATGCACTTGAAAATGTGAAGTTACGTTATACAAAAAAAAACGTGTTTTGCCAACAGGACGAAACTTGTTAGGATGTTTCGTTGGTTTGCGCAATGTGAGACAAGAATTTCTTTATTTCTCCAATTTCTCCTATTTGTCCTACCAGCATATTAGCTGTGAGCAAAAAACATGTTCTTTTAGTGTCTGTACAAAATCAGACATGTTTTAGCATTAATGTTCATCATTAAAGAAATATCTGATTATTTGCCAAAATTAAAGAAAATTGATTGTATAACAGAAATTCGTTAAGATGGTACTTAAAAGCTTCTTAGATTATTATAAATCTATTTATATATATTTTAATTTTGTTTAAAAGAAAGCTTGTATAAGACTTGTAAGATTTTGCAAAAGCTTGTAAAACGAAATTTTCTGATTTAGAAGAAATTTCCTCAATTGTTTTATATTTGACATGTTCATATTCTGATCATTTAATGTTCAACACTAGTTTGCACTTATTTCACAAAAATGTTCAAAACGTAAAATGTGCCTTTGCAAGATTTTGTAAATGATGTTTTAAGAAAAGAAAATTTTTATAATCATTTAGTTTCAAAAGGAAATAGAATATTGAATAAAACATGAAATACATATTTTAAAGAATACATGATAATTAACAAATTATTTTAAAAATTAACAAAATTTATAATATGACAAAATCTGTAAGGTTGAAGTACCTGGTAAATCCTGTCGCAGATCACGTGAGGTAGTACCGAGAAAATGATGGTTAATTTTAACATTTTTGAACCAGATTATTAGACTAAGGCGCACAATTAGTAATTTAACATGATGTTTTAGAAAGACGGTAATTTTGAGAGAAGAAAGAAAAACTTTTAGCTAACGGAGTTATGAAGAGTGTAGACCATGTTGTTATCGCATGTAGACTGTGGACCGGTAATCGAGAAGCTAGCTTGACCGGCGAAAATGTACTTTGGTTTCAAGTATCAGGTGATGCTTGGTTTAGGAGCGGGCCGCTAGATGCCAGCATCTGTCAAGCGACGGAAAGTGGAATGTATATTTACGAAATGAGTTAAGTTATTGCGGAAGTGCTTTTTTGGATTTAAATGCTACAGCTCTCCCCCCCCGAAAGACGGAGTTAGGGTGGAGTCAGAAAGGAGGCCAGAAGGGCCTCCCGCAAAATTTTGAATAAGGGACAAAGGGCCAGAAGGGCCTCCAAGAAAAGATTGAAGCAAAGGGGCCAGAAGGGCCTCCTACAAGCTTCTGAAGAAAAGGGGCCAGAAGGGCCTCCTACAAAATTTTGAAAACAGGGCACCTGATAGAAACAACGCTTCATAATGCTTTTATAATCACCACTCTAGGGTGTAGCCTCCTTTGGCACTTACTTATTAAATTTTGAAATTTCTATAGCGTCTCAGCTCTTCCCACCTATGATTGGGATAAGCCCAGGACAGAAAGAGCTGAAGGGTGACGCAAAGGTCGACTTTGCTGTGCATGAACTGACTTTGTACACTACGGTACGTGGGGAAAAGGGGTGGAGTGGCACCTCGGGAAACCAAGTGGAGGTGACCACTCCGGGGACCAAGGGAGGGAAAAGTGCATGGCACTAAGGACTTCAGGAAAGGTCGGACTCAGACGGGGGGAGTATCCTCTGAGCCGACCTTAACATTTAATTACAAAAATAAATAAAAATAAAAGAAAAACTCCTGAAGCCTTTTTGGGTCAGATCATGCTCAGCGTCGTTATTTTTTTAAATTCCTCTTCTCCCATACGAAGAGAAATTTAAACTATTCACGGCTCTTAACAATTTCCGTGAGAAAAAAGAATTTTGAAGGGTCTAAACAAATAATCCATTTGAAAAATAAACAAAGAAGCAGTATGAAACGTTGGGGAGTCAAAATTGTTTTAGTGCCCAAGGCAGGGCATGTGATGTTTGACTTAGGGTCTTATATGTGTATCATGTGCCCCAAAAAAAGGAATTTAATTTAATCAAAAAAAATTGTGTAAAAAAAAATTTCATCAAAATATTTAAGTGATTATAAAAGTGTAGCAAAAAAAAGGAGTGTGGCAAAAAGACAGTATAAAAAGGTGACCCACAATGTGAGAAAACCTAACTCCGGTTTTCTCAACCCTAATAAAAAAAACTAAATTAGGAAACAAACATGTTGACCTGCTAATAAAAAGGACAAACAACCGAATAATTTAAAGAATAGACAAACAGGCCAACCATGTTGTCCTACAAAAACTGGGCCCCTGTAATTTGGAAAAGAAAAAAAAAAAAATTTCGCACACAATGATATATTATTAAAAGGTGTTCAACATTTCAATGAATTATTAAGAAGGTGCCACCATCTGCATCAACCAGTCCACCGCCATTTTGCGCGTTACTCATGATGATAAAATTAAAAAAAAAAATAAATAAAAATAATTTTCCTTCAAGATGACAAAAAAAAAATTCAAAAGCAAGCTCAGTGTTTTTTAACGGGTCCACTAATCGCAGCAAATCCACTGCCATTTTAACTGTTGCTGATAAATAAAAAAAATTTAATCAAGTGTTTTTAAATAAAAAAAATTTCTTTTAAGATGATGTAAAAAAGGTGAAAGAGCCAGAGAAAGACTCAAGAATTATATGTAGTGTAGTTGTTGTGTATATATGTGTGTGTGTAAGTATGAATTGATACAGACAAGCGAAAGAAAACTCGAGAAAATTTTTTGAAGGAGATTTTGAAATTTTTTTTGTTTTTTTTTTGTTTTTAACTATTTTTGGATTTTATTATTTATTTAAATTTTTTTTTGGATTCCCGAATGAGCCCGCTGTCTGGATCAAATTCAGTGAATGACTAGGGTGCAGTGTATGTAAATATATATATATAAAAAAAATATTTAAGCAGACAAAATAATAAAAAAAAAATTTTATCGAAATTGGTTTAGAAGTTTTTGTGTAAGTGTTTATAAAAATAACTAAATAATAAAAAAAAAGAGACTATAGATTTATAGAGATTTAAATATTTAAACTAAATAAAAAAAAATTTCATCAGCAACAGTTGTGCAGTATTTGAAAAAGCTGCAAAACATAAAAAAGAGCCTTGTTTACAAAGATAATTTTGAATTTAAATTTAGATAGTTCCAATGCAAAATTTTGAAAATTAACTACGGTTCCAGAATTTAAAATTAACCACGCTCTGCTACCAAAAACATGTTACCAGGGGACTTAAATTTAATAAAGGCGGAACCAAAATGGTAACAATGTTTGAAAAGAAAAAATAAAAAAAGACAAAGACAAATTTAGTAATTAACAAGGCTCAAGTTTATTGAAAGCAGAAGGAAATTTCGGCGCTTCAGACTTTGTCATTTACAACAAAAGACATCCTGACACAAATCATCAATAAAAAAAACTTATGATTAACAATATCATAAATTGTAAAAGTTATAAGCCCTTAATTGTAACATATAATAATTTAGAAAAAAAAAATTTAATCAACAGATTCTAAAAATTTATCCCCCCTTTTAATATGTATATTTATAGTTACAAAAATTTAACAAAAAAAACAATGAGCACAGCTTAATAATTCACAGAATTATAATTAATCAAAAAAAAAGATTATACGCCCTTAATGTAAAAGTATAATAATAAAAAAAAATTTAATCAAAAGATTCAAAAAAAAAGAAAAAAACTTATCCCCCCTTTTTTAGTTTATAAGATGATAGTTTCTTTTTAAACAATTACAGAATTTAACAAAATATAAAAGAGTTTGATATTTTAAGTTCAAAAATCATATCTATAGTTAACATGTTTATCACTAAACTAAAGATACATAATATAACTGGTTTGAAAAATTTCTTAAAAACTATATTGGCCAAATAAATTTATATATTTTAAACAAACAAAAAAAGGAATTTAGAATTTTGAAATTTTGTTAATTGACGTCAATTATTTTAATTTGGAAATTAACCTCTTGGAGGTTGTTAGGACCGAAAATTGCATGCAGGCTCCACCCAATAATTGTTTTTTATATATATTTTATAATTAACTACACAGGTCTACATTTAGAAAATAGTCTTAAGGAACACATATTTGCGAAAGTAAATTTAGGCACATATACAAAATGAGTTAGTTAAAGTTCTGTAAAGTCAGCTGTAGAAAAAGACATCACTTTTATGCACTTGAAAATGTGAAGTTACGTTATACAAAAAAAAACGTGTTTTGCCAACAGGACGAAACTTGTTAGGATGTTTCGTTGGTTTGCGCAATGTGAGACAAGAATTTCTTTATTTCTCCAATTTCTCCTATTTGTCCTACCAGCATATTAGCTGTGAGCAAAAAACATGTTCTTTTAGTGTCTGTACAAAATCAGACATGTTTTAGCATTAATGTTCATCATTAAAGAAATATCTGATTATTTGCCAAAATTAAAGAAAATTGATTGTATAACAGAAATTCGTTAAGATGGTACTTAAAAGCTTCTTAGATTATTATAAATCTATTTATATATATTTTAATTTTGTTTAAAAGAAAGCTTGTATAAGACTTGTAAGATTTTGCAAAAGCTTGTAAAACGAAATTTTCTGATTTAGAAGAAATTTCCTCAATTGTTTTATATTTGACATGTTCATATTCTGATCATTTAATGTTCAACACTAGTTTGCACTTATTTCACAAAAATGTTCAAAACGTAAAATGTGCCTTTGCAAGATTTTGTAAATGATGTTTTAAGAAAAGAAAATTTTTATAATCATTTAGTTTCAAAAGGAAATAGAATATTGAATAAAACATGAAATACATATTTTAAAGAATACATGATAATTAACAAATTATTTTAAAAATTAACAAAATTTATAATATGACAAAATCTGTAAGGTTGAAGTACCTGGTAAATCCTGTCGCAGATCACGTGAGGTAGTACCGAGAAAATGATGGTTAATTTTAACATTTTTGAACCAGATTATTAGACTAAGGCGCACAATTAGTAATTTAACATGATGTTTTAGAAAGACGGTAATTTTGAGAGAAGAAAGAAAAACTTTTAGCTAACGGAGTTATGAAGAGTGTAGACCATGTTGTTATCGCATGTAGACTGTGGACCGGTAATCGAGAAGCTAGCTTGACCGGCGAAAATGTACTTTGGTTTCAAGTATCAGGTGATGCTTGGTTTAGGAGCGGGCCGCTAGATGCCAGCATCTGTCAAGCGACGGAAAGTGGAATGTATATTTACGAAATGAGTTAAGTTATTGCGGAAGTGCTTTTTTGGATTTAAATGCTACAACTTCACTCCATAATTTTCAGCTCTTAAAAAAAGAGATATATGTCGAAAATTGTCTCAAATTCATAGAAAGTAGTCTTCATTGTAAACATTCAAGTATAAACAAAGTTTGATAGTGATGAGAGAAAAGAAGTATTTTTGGAGGTCAAAAAGTTTTGTGACAAAATAGTAAGTTGTGTGAGGCTGAAGTGTTTTTAAGTGGAGTGTTTGGTAACATAAAGCACAAAGGAGTTTCTAAACAGATTTTAATCAAATATGAACATTTTATGGCCATATTTCGTTACTTTAAAAAAAATTCCTATAACTCAAAATTTCTATTTAATCAAAATCTGTCCAATGATTTTCATAAAATTTTGATAACGTGTCATCCCAAAGTACCCAAACAAAACATATTGGTCGCCATCTCTCAAAAAATACCAGTTTGTAGGTTATCGGTAAAAATATCTGTCATGAAGCTATTATAAAAGACTTCGTGTTATCCAAATGTTGGTAAAATGTGAAAATTTAATGATCAAAACCAGTGTGCAAAAACGTATAAAATAGAAAAATGCCCTTAAGGAATAATTTCCAAAAAAAAACAAACCTTGACTGACATCATTTTAAAATATTTATGCTTAAAGGAGTTTATGACAAGTGAAGCAAAGTTAGACCTTATTTAAATATATAAGGTTAATTTTCGTTTTTATAACTACAAAACTAATATTTTTGGTAATCAGTTTTTCAATTGTGAATGGGTGTGAGAAAGTTTGTGCACCATTTATTAATTTAAATTGAGCTACCATTTTCAATTCAAAGGAAATATCAGGTTAAAGTTAAAGGATAATAAATTATTATTTGCATATACAAGTACATAATATATTTTTATTACATCAATTAATGATTTTTCATGTGTTAATATACCTGTACTTTTTATATATAGATGCAGATTATAAACATATATTCTACAATCTACTGCTACCACAGCCAAAATGATCCTTTAAATGCTATTAGTTACTTCAGCTTTCTTATTAACATCATATGAAAGCTTAGAACAAATTATTTTAATTCAAACTTCCAATATATCATTTCAGCATACTATTACAATTATGAAGTATAATATACAAAATTATAACTAAATCTAAGCAAAAAAAGTTACAATAACTTTTAGTCATATCAGTCTCTATTTAAAAAATTAAATGACAAAAGCATTGGCAAAGTATTGGTTTAAAGAATCATTTAAACAAATGCTATTAAAATAGTAAAAATAATGAATATTGATAACAAACTGGTTAATTTAAATAGATCAAGTAAAGCAATTGTTATAAGAACTGTGTAAGCATCATAACTATTTACTTTTATCCCTCACCTTAATATACATACAAAGCTCCTGAGAGACCTAGTGTTTAAGCGAAAAATTGCTAAAATTAAATAACAGGTAGCTGACAAAATGATGTATTTTTAAAAAGAAAAATTCATGGGACACCGGAGTTTTACACCTACAATAGATCGTCTTTTATGGTCACCTCTATTAGTAGGCTATTGAAGAACTACTTATGAAGCTAAGTGCAACAGACTACATTGTGTTATTTTTATACAGCTTTCATTAGATTATAGATATAGAAAATATGTTAAACCACATTTGAGAACAATTCTGATGTCATCTGATAGATTGAGTTAAATTTATTAAATTTACTTGGTTGCAAATATTTTGCCTTGTATTAAAGACTATTGTAAAATGGTTGAAACGAAACAGTTAGTAAACAAACAAAATAAATGTCGATACACAGAAAATATATTTTAACAATTATTAAAACCCCTGTAAAATTTTTAAATCACTTGATAAATTCATTTGAGTATTTTTAAAATATTTAGTGAAAAATTACTACTAGTTAAAAAATAATAAATGAAAATATAGTTGGAGAGAGAACTAACACTTGGAGAGTTGGTGAACAACCAACCAATTTAACCAAATAATTTGAAATTAATTTTTGTTAAAGAAAAATACAAATATAATATATATATATTTCATTATAACTTTAATTTTTGCTGATGTACACAATTTGTGTACATTTCTGCATCGTCTTAATCTCTACTGATGCGTTACGGATTAATTCTGACTATAAAAAACTATTTACATATATGTACTAGCTTTTTAATGGAGTTCCGAAACGACTCGATAGAAGTTCATACAATGCTAGGAGTGGTAGAAGAATGTATAGAGAAATCAAGTGCAAAATCATTTCACCTCATTATAATTTAACAAATAACTTTAGATATATTGTTAAATAACGATGATTTTCTCATCAACGCCTTATTCTTTCTTTACTTTACAACTATCTCAGGAGAACAATGTATACACAGATAACAGAATAATATACCAATATACTGAAATATTCATTATTGTGGTCAGGAAACAGTACTACAAAAAATCAATAATCCTAAAAACATAAAACTATTTTCCATAAAGATACTTACTTAAATATTTCATACAAAAACCTTGATATAAGTTGAATAGCTTAAAATGTGTCACCATAACTTTACAACATAGAATTTGAAACATTTAAACTAAGAAATATGCTTAAGTAATCCATTATAAATTATGTCTAAACAATTTTAAAAAATGATATTAAAAGAAGTACATGCCATAGAAACTTCGACAAATCAAAATAACCCAATATACTGGAGGAGTATATTTTTACACACATATTTCCAACAGATTAAAATTAATAATTACAAAATAATATAACCAATACACCATTATATATATTACTTATATATTTTCATACACACAATTATGGGATAAAAATTAATGGATTACCTAAACGTTTAAGCAACATGATAGTAGTGAAATATATTGCAATCTTGGTAACATTTTATTTTTAGCGAGCCTGCAAGAGCAAAATGGGCACAGCTGAGACAATATTATTTCCAACACTTTTTAATACTTCCGCATTTCTTGAGGTGTTTGTAAATCCCATATCAAAAAGAGTAGCCATATTTGTCTCAAAAAGTGGATCATACTCCTAAAATAAAATAAAAACAGTCCAATAACATTACGTTAAAAGTTATAATAATGTACATTGGTAATTATACTAATAATAATTTCGAATTAGTAGACTTAATCTTTTAAATCTGGATGAGTTTAGTATGGTGAATTAAATCACCATTCCAATAGGCAACTAAAACAGATTAAGGGAACCATATAACAGTCCCTATACAAGTTGGTTGGTTTGAGGAGGTGAAGGGATCAAGGACTTAAATTAAGGTGATTTGAAGGAATAGAGTTACATAATTGTAGGTGTGAACAAGTATTTCTACAATGATTAATAAAAAAAAAAGATGTAAAGTATAAGATTTTAATATATACTAAAACAATATCAAATGAAATATAATTATATTTCAATAAATATTTAAGGATTACTCAAAAACGGTAAAATCGATGTTTATGGTTTGGAATATTACTAAGCATCAATTCTTTTAAGTTTAGAATTGGACTGGAATTTGTACAAACAGAATATTTTCAAGTAGCACTAATTTTCAACACCTTCTTCACTATTCATCTCAAGACACCATTGAGTTCATAATTTGAACACTAAGTGTCATTACTATATTTAATTTATTATTATTACACTGTCTTCTTCCTATTAAAACAGTATTTATTATTATCTGCTTTACCAAGAATATGACACATTTTGTTTTTATAATCTTAAATTAATATTATATTTTTATTAGAGGACAGAAATATTTTAACAAATAAATATATATCTAGAATGTTTACTTTAAGTGTAATTTTAGAATGCATTACTGCCCTTTCTTGCCATTTATTTAATAAACTATTTCATTTTATATTGTTCATAAAATAAATTTACCATATCAGATTATTTTCAGATTCTATATGTAAAAATTAATATTTATTTTTTCACCCTCTAAATAATAGGTAAAAATTACAAAACATGTTTAAGAAGAAAGTAATATCCTTCTTTTCTTAAGCAGTAATTAACCAATGAATTACAGGCATACACAATCCATTTAGAAGAATTTTTGTATGCCTAGAAGTAAATCCAAGATACTTTTGCTTAACAGTAATGATTCAATTACTCATAATTTTTCTTAAATGAATTAAATCGGTAAGTAAAATTTCTCAGTCTTACTCTCGTTCTCGCTTTCGTACCTAAGCCTGTACTCTCGGTATTTTGTGTTGAAATATTTCCAGTTCTCGTCTCGAAATGTTTAAAATCCTCTTCCACATCCCTAATTATAGCATATATGTGAAAAGTCAAATGACATGGTTAGAATCTTAGCTAATAGAAGACAAAGAGTAAACCATTTATTGCATTTTTTATTAATTTTGCAAAATCCATCTTAACCCTCCAAGTGGCACGGCGACCTACAGTAGGTCGCCAACGTGCTCCGAAGTGATTTCACTAACTTTTAATCACGTATTTTGCCATTCAACGTTACGCCCACTTAAAATTATCCGATCGCAATAAATAAAATACCGTTGGAAAGCTAATGTTCCGTAGATGCATAATCATGCAAAAAAAAATACCACAAAACGTTATAAATAATATTCCAAAAATTGGTGAAGTTCGCATATTTTTGATGCGTAAAATCGTAGATTTGAACTCTGCGCCTTTTCGTTAGCGCGACGCCATTTTTCCCTATATAATTCCAACTCTATTTATCTGTCATTGAAGTCAACTAAAACACTGTTCTATAGATCACATGTTTCTCTTTCAAACCTAGATTACAAATTTTTCTGCGTCTCATAGATCCAGAGATATTCCTACTTGAACGTAGAACAAACTTGACGAGACGAAATTTGGTTGGCATTAGGTTTGCATTTCTCTTTGGTTTCTAATATTATATTTCTTTACACTAAGTTGTAGGGGAAATTCCATTCTATAAGTTGGTACCACTTGATATATTCTTAGAAGTCTTACAGGTCTTTGTTTTCATCTCGAAACATAGGCAAATGTGCAACGTAAAAAACTGTAGCAAATGAAGTAGCGCAAATTGTTTTGGGGTTATATATTTGTTATTTTGAAGGTTTGTGTATACAAATTGTATATAAATTGTGTATAAAAGTTACAATATATGTGTTTTTATATCTAAAGCTTATGTTTTTCAATGATAGTTTAGTTTTTGAACGTTCTTATTTGCGATAACCTAGGCCGAAAAGGTAAGTTTAGGCTATATGCAAATTGTCTTATATATAGTGTTTTATATGATTATAAAAGTGAATATGTGTGTTATTCTTTGTAAAGTATATATTTTCTTAGTTAAATCTATAAGTTTTGTCTTTGATCTATCTTCAAATTGGTACTAGTGAGTCTAAATTGTGGAGGTTACAAACCTAACCTCACTTGTAAAAGTTACCTTTTTAGGGAAAATCAGTATTTTTATTTAGAAAATGTAACATATTATTATTTTTCCCCCTAAATATATTCACAAATATATGACAAATCTCAAGAAATGGTTGAAAAAAATCCTAAAAATCTATTAGTATGTTATTCATTACCATTTTTGTGAAATTTCTGCTTCGTTACTCTTCGATGTTTTGATATTTGACTAAAAAACTCCAAATGTGATACATGTAACATTTTTTTGCACTACACACCTACATTCTATGCACCTTTCTGAGCATAATGAGATATAGAACTTTTGTATAAGATAAATAATACTATTTTTAGTGATTTTTTGAAAAGAAAATGATCATTTTACATTTTTTCGTAAACTATTTTTTGTTTGTTTGATAATATAACAAATTTTATTTTTTTCCCCCCTAAATATATTCAAAAATATTACACAAAACTTTTGTATATCTTAGAAAAAGGTAGTAAGCTAATGATTTTGGAATATACAGGTTTTTCCTGAAAATTGGTAACTTCGTTTTTGACATGTAACATACTTACTCCAAAACCGTTTAAATTTTTTTTTTTTATTGCATAGATGGATTCTATGCATCTTTCTGAGAAAAATGATATCTTATAAGTTAGGTTTTGTATAGAAATAATATATTTAATTAATTTTTTAACAAACAAAGAATTTTCAAGACAATTAACATTGCCAGTTGGAGGGTTAAAAGAATCACCAATATTGGAGGTGGTTTTTTTTTATAAATGAAATATGATACAAAAACATTTGCATCTGTTATAAATGAAAGATAAACTAAATGAAACATTTAAAACAACAAAATGTAATGAAATGTTTCTGTTCTTGGGGAAAGATAAACATTTTTGAAAAATACTCTTCCTATTATTTATATTTTAAACATGTTGTTATTCTTTAAATCAAACGTGAGTGGTGTTATCATACGAGATATTCCTCTGGAGAAGGAAATTCTCCAGGGAATTTATAGTTTAGTTGTATGACAAACTGCTAGAATATTTTAAAACAACTCTTGTATTTTAAGTTGCCTTAAAAGGCATTTTAGTTGATGAAACAGTGCTTGAAGCTATAACAATATTCTCGTAAATATATTTTTGTATTATTAATCTATATTATGTATTTTTTATTTGTTTATTTATCATGCAACACGTAAAATTTAATTATTATATATTTTATAAATTCAAATGTATACTTTGCCTTGCTGCTATGTGCATAATTAATGAAGCAAATAAACACAAACATAACATTTTGTATAAATAATCATACTTACAGAAGCCTCGCTTTGCTTTGTGCGAAGGTTATTTAAAACGGACTGTGCAGTGTTATAAGCCTTGGAAGCAACATTAATTGCACCGCTGACCAGTGTTTCAGGAAGAATGTGAACTGGACTATCATGAACTACAGATTCCGTTGGTTTTTTTGCTCTCTCCGATTCATCAGATGGCGTTTTTGCTGTCATATTTTCATATATTTGATTATCACCAGATAATAATGGTGTTTTATTAACAATTCCAGTATCAGTTATTGGTCGATTGATATTTCCAGAGTTCTTTGTATGGAGAAGAGTTGGTGCTGATGAGACTCCAGAGGCAGTTGTTGTCTGATGGGTTGTAGCAGATGTTGTTGGGCCACCTGAATATGGATATGACACATTTCCAGAGTTCTTTGCTTGGAGAATAGTTGGAGGTGCGACAGATGTTCCTTGTTGGGTTGCAGTAGATGTTGTTACACTAACTGGATACTCCACATTCTGTCCAGGATATGGGTAGGATACATTTCCAGAGTTAATAGTTGTTGGTGAGTAGGCTCCTGCGACAGTTGTTGCCTGTTGGGTTGCAGTAGATGTTGTTACACCCACTGGATATTCCACGTTCTGTCCAGGATACGGATATGACATAACTGGTGGATAGCAATAATAATTTGGAGGTACATCATGAATTGTAGACATCTGTGGTGTATAAACTGGGTACGCAACATTGTAAGCTGGATCAACAGTTGGGTAAAGTCCTGCAGACTGAGTTGTTGGTGCAATTATACAATTGCCAGCTCTATCCACCATGTAAACACTGCCTTGAACAGGTTCATATGGTGTTGTGATAGTTTCATTAGATGTCGATTCGTGGATGCTAGTGTTTTCCGTCATTTTTGTTTCTCCTCCAATTTTAGAATCATTTTTAACTTGGCTGCTCTTAGCATTCTTTTTCTTCTCAGTTTTAGAATATACTTTACAATTTTTGGAACGGACTTTAACTGGAATTGTACCTAAAGAATCAAAATAAATGTCTCAGTATATGTTCCTTCTAATATATTATATTAAAACTAGGGTTGTGTTAATCCTGACAGTACAATAATTATGGCTTTTAAGATTCAAAAACTCTTTTATGCTTATAATCTAACTTTACTGTAATCTGTTTTTTAAATAATCCTATCATTAACCTGTATCTTTTATAACATAGGCTGTCACTGCTTTCTTATAATTAATGTGTTAAACAATTTGTGTGTCTTTTTGCATTATGTTTTTGCATTTCTCCTCTAAATGAGGTAAAAGCTATGCTATTAATAACGATGTTATAAAATCAAAGAAACTAATTTAATCTGTCCAACAGTATATAAACTTTTTAAATAAAAACATAAATTTAGGGGGAAGTGACTTGTTTAAGTATTGTCACATTATTACATTATTAAAAAATATCAGAAACCACTAGCTCAGTCATATTGAAATTAAATTATGTGAAGATTAGACAAATTCCAGCTAAACTATATTTTAAGTTATTATTTAAGAAGAGGGTTTTACCCGATAAACAATTCAGCCTAAATGACTTTTTGTGCACGTTTTAAAGTTAGAATAATTAAATAAATAAATAAAATTCTACTTCAATTTCCTTTTTTTTTTTTTAATATTTGGTTCTCAAGAATCTATAACTATAGTTTTAAACATACCATTAACTCACTGTAGATAATTATATTTAAAAGTATACACAAATTATCAGTATTACGAGTACAACAGATTAACAGTAATTTTTTAAGCCCAACAGACTGATAAATCTAGAAATACTGAACAATTGTCAAATTTAAAATTACTAGATAAATCTGGCTGTAACAGATTATAAACCTATTTTTATTAAATTCGAAATTAAAAACTTTTCTTCTAAACAAACATTACCGGATCAATTTGAATACTTGGTTGTCCATTTACAGCTGAATGTGTAATAATAAAATAATTAAATTATTTTCCTTAATAAACAGAAAACAAATTGTAAATGGATGATGAAATTTATCTTTTAACAATACTAGCACAATGCTAATGTACCTGAGGATCTCTAAAACCGTGTTATAATCTAACTCAAGCAAATTAACATTTGTCAACTAAACAAAAGACTAATGAAATATTGGGGGAAAATGCTACTATCAATATTTTGATATTGTTGATGAATATTGTATTGTCTCTTCCTTAAAGACACATACTAATTGCAAATTTCAGCTAAATGTATGCTTTGAAAATATCATGTTTTTGATTTTTTAAAAAAAACTGTAAAATGGACTTTTCTGTTTTGTATTAGTTCAGATCAATAAATTGATTGGATTACTTCTGCAATTGTTGTTAAATATAACCAACAAAGGTACCTTTGCTTTCAGCTGGTGAATCAGAGAACAAAGACATTGGCAGATCCACGACAACAAAGGAATCCACAGAATCAGACTCAGATATATTAGAACATACTTCTAAATCAGAGCCACTGTCGTATTCAGGGTTTTCAGCTAAAGTAACAGCATTCAACTTTTCTACCAAATCCTTCTCCGCTTCTAAAACATAATTAGGTATAACATAATAAGTCAAATAGTTTCACTCCCATAAGATGACCTCAAATAATTTTAAGAAATATATGCACATTTTGGTATGCAAATGATAAGATTTTATTTTGTAAAAACAAATTTAGAATTAAACAAAACTAAGATCTAATAATTTTAGCTTCCTGCTACTTATACATATCTTTGAAACCATAAATTATTGATTTCGTATGGATAGGAGATACAGCCTTACCTTGGAAAGTGGTCATTGGTATTACCTAATAGTACATAAATAAGAAATACACTACTAGGTAATACCAAGGACCACTTTCCAAGGTAAGCCTGTCTCTCCTATCCATACAAAATCTAAACTAATACCTACAGTAGAACCCCTCTAAACCGGTCTAGTCAGGACTGACACCCGGGCTGGTTGTCCGTTTGGCCGGTTAATCCGAGGTTCCCGTGAAATATCGGTTTTCGTTCAAAAAAAGCTTATTTAATCAGGTAGCGCTAAGAATTATGCAATTAAGATGTTATTGCAACTCATTTTATTGTACATAAATGTATCGTATATATTATGTTATGTATATTATACATCAAACATGAAAAAATTAAACACTACAAAGCTTTTTTTACAGATTCCCCTCTGTAAAGTCTTTTGACACATTTAACCGCGTCTCAAACAAAACCAACACACGCTTCCGGTTTCGTAACTCGCTCATTTTTATTTATTGTATATACTGTACGTAGATCATAACCAGTCAAAGACAAGAAGAAAACTGAAAAGAAATGTTATATTTTCCATAATGATTCGTGGAAAAAAAGCAGCCCATCAAATGTTTTTGTGGTGTATGTCTGCTATACCGACGGGTGCCAATGCCGCGGTGTTTTATGCCGCCGACAATGGAATACCGCTATTGACAAAATCATATGACTCGCCGCGGTGTTTTTACGCCGCTGACAATGGGATACCGCTATCGACAAAATCGTTTGACTCGCCGCCGCTTTGGTGTTTCAATTACAATTTATTTTCGGAAACTCTCATCCAACCAGTACACTACGATATAGACCGGTTAATCCGAGGACCAGTTAATCCGAGGACCGGTTAATCCGAGGACCGGTTAATCCGAGGCCGGTTAACAGAGGTTCTACTGTATGTGCCCTATTAAACTCTAACCTAAAACCGTAATGTATATCATAGTCTTATCTCTCTCTCTCTCTCTCCCTCTCTCTCCCTCCCTCTCTCTCCCTCTCTCTCCCTCTCTCTCCCTCCCTCTCTCTCTCTCTCTCTCTCTCTCTTTCTCTCTCTCTCTCTCTCTCTCTCTCTCTCTCTCCCTCCCTCCCTCCCTCCCTCCCTCCCTCCCTCCCTCCCTCCCTCTCTCTCTCTCTCTCTCTCTCTCTCTCTCTCTCTCTCTCTCTCTCTCTGAAAAAAAAGCAGAGTTCTATAAAAAAAAAAGAGCACTCCTTTTTTTTATTAATCTTGCCAAATTTCCTTATTTTGGTTTGTTAAGGTCGTTCATATACAGAAAATGCACATGATATTAAATATACACTATAATCTACACTATTCTAACAAAACCTCTGTTTAATAGACTTGCCGAAGTTCTGTCGATATAATGTCAAGGGGTATAGTATAAAAGGGTTATTTTTATAAATATATATATATTTAAATGGGTTCGTAGTCCCAAATATTCACATTTCTAACTAAAAGAACAAAATTTAGATCTTAAACATTAAGTATGAAACTATTTATCATAGATGATAGTTCTGCTTGATCTACTTTTTTTTCTTGAAACATCAAAAAAAAAAAAAAAAAAAAAAAAAAAAAAAAAAAAAAAAACAATGCTTTATGGTATATTCTAAGTAGTTTCAAAGATATAAAACATAAAAAATATAAATCACAATTTCAAATTTTATTATGATATTACCCTCTGAATTCATTTATGTAAAATGAAATACTTAATTGTACATTCAATAATGAAGCTTTTACTTTTTAACTCATATTTTGTTGTGACAGCTTGTCAAATAACATATTATGTGTCCAACTGTTTTCTTGTTATTTGTGTATCAAGTATACATGGAGGACTGTGAACGAAATTATTGATTCAATTGTCACATAATTATAGAATGTATTAACTAAAGATTAGTACATTATGGTTTCTGCAATGTAGTAGTTAGACAGTAACAATCTTATATTTCATCATCATCATATATATATTACAAGGGAACTGATGATAAAATGTTCATAGCCATGTATCCTAACAGATCCATGTGTTCAAATGGATTTATCCTAACAGATCCATGTATTAAAATGGATTTATAATACAAAACTCTGGTTTTTCAAATTTCTTTGAAAAGACAAGTTTAATAAATTGTATAGAAACAAATTAAAATTGTTACATTATTTATATAGATCTATTGACAATTATTATATTTATAGGGAAATAAATGGAAAAAGGTAGGAAAGTGCATTTATGCTTGGTTTTATTAACACTGATATTAAACTGATACTTTAATGAAAGGGAGGAATAAATAAAACACAATATTTCAGGTTAGACAGAATTAGTAGACCTCTATATTGAGTTCTTGCCTTTCCAATAGTTGCTGCAAGACAGTCTTGTAGTTTTAACCTACAGGCTTAATATAACTGCACATGCATATCTGTATAGGTTACGGTTTGGTTTCAAAATACAAAATCAATTGTTTTTGCCTTAACATACCCCAACAAAAGAAATGATTTAAAAAGCTAACCAGAAAACAAAACAAAGGACACCTTTTTCACTTTAAAGTGACACCCTTATCTGATTCCTAAACTTGGCAATAAGACAAAGAAACTTAAAACAATGTACTTAACAAAGACACCGTAGTCTGTGGCAATGTTATAGAAGAGTAACAAATATCACAAAAAGATTTAAATTTTAAAATGGAAAACAAATAAAGTTGAAAGCTGCTCATTCCATTGGAGTGAGCAACATAAATAATAGATAACTTATTGATTAAAACAAAATAATAACTTGTCTTTCTGTTGATTTGTTATTTCACATTAGGGTTTTGATGGGTAATGGACATACCTTAACTGCAAGTTGTGTCATTGTACCCTTAGAAGTTCATAAATACAAAACTCGTATTTTACCGTCAAGTCCTGGAAAGGTCGTTTCAATTTGACTTAAAGACCATTTCATGAAGGGCAAGTTTGTCTCTTTCAAAACAACAATATCTCCTTCTTGTAGGTTATTAATAGGCCTAAAGTTGATAAAAGGTCCTTGACCCACTAAAATGTGTACCAAAACAAACAGTACACATTTGATTGAATAATAACTGCAAACTGTAACTCTTAAATGATTTGATATTATCTGTTGTTAAAGTTTTGAATATACTTGGTTTACATTGTATTATTAGTAACAAGGTTACGAATATAGTTAAATAACTTTTGAAATAATTTCAAAGTCGAAGTCGTAAATAGGTCCATGTTTTTAAAAGTTAAGGAGACACTAGATTAAATATTAAAGTTCTAGAGGACTACTTTGAAGGGTATTACAGCAGCATTGTCCCAAGAAACAGTACATATTTGTTAATATTAAATCTTTAAATACTTTTGAAGTGATCTCGTTGGTATACTGATTCCAACTTGGTTTCCTTGGAACTATTTTTGTTTTCATTAACTATAAAATTAACTCATAACATAATAAACTTTTTATTGGAACATATAATTAAACAAAATATATGCTTAATCAAAATAAAAGTGATACATAAAAATAACAGAAAAAGAAGACATTATCTTATGATGCTGGAACTATATATTTTTTTTTTAATTTCAAAATTATCTACAATAAAAATAAATTAAAAAGATCCTAGTACTGTACCTTGTTTGGCATCAATCAAAGACTGTGTAAATTCAGCCTCAACAACCTTTCCATCTCTATATAACGGTGTTTCAACTACAACTGTGCAAACAATCCAATGACCAAATCTCTCTCCCATATGGAATAAATGCCAGTATGAATGATAAGTTCCTGGTTGAACTAGTTGGACAATTTCAAGATTACATTAGATAATGTAAAAAATTGTTTAAATGCTGAGAAATTATGTTATAGCAAAAATTAATGTAAAAAATAATTCTAGTACCGGTACCTAAAAATCTAGAAAAATTTTGAAACACAAAATTATGATTAATATTAAAAGATTGATTGAAAAATATAGATTTAAATATCACAATGTCAATGATAATTTCTAAAAATGTAGTAGTTTTACTTAACATGTCCACAATCTGTTAAACAAGTTTAGAAAATTTTTAATTTTATTTATGTATTTGAGTTTTTAGTTATGAAATTTTACCTGAAATATGTGTTTATTAACATTTGTACCATAAAATAGTTTTTATCAAAATCTACATATAACATAGTGGTAATAAAAACATGATGATATTTACAAAATTACTATTTTATTTTTATCAATCACCATAATCATGTCATCTGATATTCGTAAATAAATTTCTCTTGAAAAATATGCATTATTGAGAATAGACTAACAACAAAATCCACAGACTAGTATCTTCTTAATCCTGAATCAACATGTCTAAAACAATTTTAATATATTTATATAGTTTCTGATACAGACTGATAACCAATCATTAATAAAAAATGTTTAACTTTTATAAGGTGCATTTTCTTTTTTCAATATATGGATGTACGTCTGTGTTTCCACTATAGTAATCACAATCCTTAAACAGATATTCACCAAATCTGGTACCATCATTGGATTTTAATATGGCTCTGATAAATTTGTTAAGACAAAAATTGCATAATAGGAATCTGGAGTTTTACAGATATTTATTTTTATTCTGCTTTTAAGCAGAATAAACTGTCGCAATAAGTTTTATCCAATTTCTAACATACTTTGTAAAAATGTTGTTTCTTAAAGTGCAAGGTTGCTAGCCAAAAAAAATATTACTAATTCAGAAGATAGTTTTTAAGACATTTTTCAATTTTGCATTTTTAGCAATTTTTTATCAGATTTTTACAAATTATGTATATGTTAATATGGGCATTTACATAGCTCAGATAAATTCCCTTCAGAAAATCATAAGTTCATTTTTGTGAACAGTCTATTTTTATATTAATAAATGAAGAAAAATACAAAGACGATCATATTCAATCTTTAGGCAAATTTATAAAATTAATTAATTTCTTAATAATGTAAACGTAATAAAATCAGCTGTTTCTATGAAGATACAATTAAAAGCAATGGAAATTAGCACCATTTTTTACAGCATATACAGGAGCTTTTTCACATAATTGAATTTTTTAAATTATAAATAATTGGAATTCATAATCACAACTAAACCACTTAAAACAGGAAATTGAAAAGTGCAAGAAATCGATTTAGCCACTAGTTTAGCCAATAGTATCAAAAACAAATAACCGAGTGTTTCTAAAATGTTATCCCTTTTTTTCTTTTAAATGTTAAAAATCAAACATTAGAACATGAAAAGAAAAAAGTAACTAGCTTCCCCCCCCCCCCATGTTGAGAAGACAAAATTGTAACAAATGTTCTGACTTCCAAATATTTATTTGTTTTTATAAAAAATCAAATTGAAAAGGGTCTGAAATATAAAGTTATATAATATTTTTCTATCAAAATTTGAGTCTACACCACAACTCCTCAAAAAAAGTCTAATAACATTTCAAATTCCAAAAGAAGATTTTTTTTAAACTGTATTAACTAATTTTATCCTTGGTTGGTCTACTACTACAATATCATCTGACTCCCACCACAGGACCGAAGCCCTGGTTGGTTCATGAAATGGTCGGTTAAATAAAAAATGGCTTAACTACTCTTTTATAAACTCTAAATTGCTAAAAATATAAAAGATGACAATTAAAAAATTAATATTAACGAATAATAAAATATTATGCTAAGGTTACATACAATTAAAAACTCTTTTTGAAAAAATCTGTGATTTTCTCTTGTTTTTAGTGTTAAGATTGTTTTCTTAAATACATAGTTGCACCACTTTTGTAAGAACATTATATATCAACTGTAATCTGACTCTTTTTGCTTTTCAATGTAAGATGCTGCTAACTGTAGTGTTTTCCTTGATTCTACGTGACTTATTTTTCGCCTAGACTTCACCAAAAATTTCTTCTTCCCTTTCATTAATAATACCCTGAACTATTACTTTATGGGTTAAAATGACATTTTCAAGCTCGTCATCACCCTCAATGAACACCTTGAACCTCATTGTTTGGCAGATTTGTAACTCATTTTTCGAGGTCACATTGACATCTGGCCGAGATTCGTGTGGAATTTTGTTGTCTACCAATGGGCCAATGGGTTTCAATATTGGGCCAAGTTTTTCTCCTGGTTTTACAATTGTAAAACTTGGAAGTGCTTCAAAATATTTGGTCACCATATAAATAACACCTTTTATGCTCTTTGTTTTCAAAACAAGTCCTTTGTTTTCCAATTTCAGTTTATTCAGGTTTTCGGAAAGAAGTAAAATGTTTTAAAACACTTGATGACTCCTTGGTCCATTAGCTGTATAATACTAGTAATATGTGGTGGAAGAAAAAAGCATTTTATCCATCGTTCCTCCTTAGGCACAAGATCTACAAAGTGGGTGTCTGGGACATTCTTCAATGAACAATAATCACAAAGCACTGTTAAACCATTCATTTGCTGGTTCATTTACTATGTTAATAAACAAATAAAAGCACAAAAGGCAGAAAGTAATTGACGTAAATTAAACTGATATGAGAAATGATCAAATTTTGGTTATTCGTGAAAATTTCGGTAGTTTGGTGTATTTCCGATTATCGTGAAATGCTAGTAGGTCAATTTTTGGAAGGTGGGGAGTTAAAGAGAAAGCATTTAAGAGTCTACTGTATTTCTGTGCCACAAAGAACCAATTAAAAATTTTATTTTCCAAACAAAAAAACTCAAATTTTTTGTAATGTTATTAAGACAACCTACTAAACCAAATTTTCTTCCATAAGAAATAGAGAAAAACTCAGAAAAGACAAAAACAAAATTTGATAAAACTGTAGCACTCAACAAATACTTCACAAGAACATTTTCATTTCTACTGGAAAATATAGCTGTATGAATATACTATAATTATACCATAATACTACAGGTCTTGATTGTTTCTTGTTAATTATTTATTTATGGTTTAATTTTTTAATATAATGTTTAGACTTATAATACGATTACATGTTATAGTTGTCCAAAACTTTTATGATTATGAACCTATATGAAACCTTTGATATTTTCTAGAAAGAGAAATAGTAAACTTACCAGGAGCACTAAATATGACTGTAATAGAACCTTGTTCTCCAGGTGCAAGGAGTGGACACTTTACAACAGTGGTTTCTGGATCAAGTCCAGCAGATCCCCAGGCTTGCCTTATTTCAGTCTACAATAAAAAACATGTTTCTGTAAGAAATTTGATTATGAAATAAAGATATTAAAGAACAACAAATATATAATTTAAATAAACTTTTTAATTCTTAAATGAAATTAACTTATATAGATTTATTAAATTTATTGGGATACATAATAATATTATACATAAGAATCCAATTTTTAAGTCTATTGAAAAAGATTTGAAGAAGTAACGTTAGATTTAAGAAAACTGACAACATAGCTTTTATACTTTATACAGAGAAAAAAGAAATAATATAAGAGGTGAATAGGTATATCAAAAGAATCTAGGATAGATGACCCTTTAAGAGTCTAAAAGTGAAAATCAGAACCTCACAGTTTTATTAATGTATAAAACGCTATCACACTCAATTCAGTTTAGAAGATGATGGCTGCTTCCAATAATTAATATAATGTAAATTATTCCTACTGTACTAAGTTGTAATTTCATAAATAGGTATAATTTTATGGGTAGAAATCTTAGTTATTTCACATTCAATGAACCTGAAATATGTCTTTAGGTTCGCCTTTAAATTGTATAAAATTGGACATTCTTGTAATTTTTTTGTAAAACTTAGTTTCCACGCAATTCAACACATAGAAGAGCACTAAATTGAATCTAATAGTATTTATACACTAATTAATAAAACATAACAAGATACACCTAGTTGGAATATTTGAAATTTATACCTCAAATAGTCACTAAGTTATATTACAATTTGTAAATAACAGATGCATATGGCTAGAAGGGGAAAAGCACTTTTCACCTTATTACTTCACCTTATGGCTATATCACCTCATAAATTATTGTAACGTAATTTTAACGCCTCTGGCAGCGCTGAACAAAAGGGGTGTAAATCTGTGTAATGTTTTAATTGTTATTTCCGGAGGACCTTTATTATGATATTAATTAAATAACAGACACTGAAATAATTAAGTGAATGTTGATCTTACCTTGAGGTATGATGTTAGGATGATTCCTGGCCAGGACTGGTCTGCAGAGCTGGAAGTAAAAGATCACAAACACAAATATTCCAGTGTCCTTTTTAAAATAGAGTGATGAATTGAAGGTTAAAGCGTAAAAAATATATATAAATAAGCGTTTTTTTTGTAACGCGCACACTCGACTATTGCAAAACAGCATCTGACCAAACCTGCTCTATTATCGCATGAATCAAAAAAAATGCGCACGCCGCCTCGTCAAGTGTGTAGCCTAATTGGGTTTATGCAGGGGCCATATGAATACCAAACATACCGGCCGCGTTGAAACGTTGTTTCGAAATAATCATGAAAGTGGAAGGAAGAAGGTGAGACAGAGCGAGGGCGGACGCAAGGAGCGGAACCGCGTCGGGTTATTGAGGGTTAGAAGAGGAAGGTGGGTAGTCGATGGGCAGTTTGAACACCTTAGTGACCGGCCGCGAAAGGGTACCGGTGGAGGTGCGCAGTGTGACCACACGGACCGCGCCATCCTGTCCTGGATGTAGCTGTGTTATACGGGCGAGAGGCCAAGTAAGCGGCCGAGACAGGTGGTCGTGCACCACGACCATGTCTCCTATAGCGAGGTTGCGCGTTGGTTTTGTCCATTTCGTGCGTTGCTGAAGTGTGTGGAGATACTCTAATCTCCAGCGTTGCCATAGTAGCTGGAAGAAGCGTTGCGATTGTTGCCAATGTTTTAGGCGGTTTTTTGGCATGGCAGTGACGTCCTCTTCAGGTAGCGAGACCAGAGGTTGACCAACTAGGAAGTGTCCTGGAGTAAGTGCCGAAAGGTCGTTAGGGTCGTTGGACAGCGGTGTCAACGGCCTAGAGTTGAGCATGGCCTCCACACGGGTGGTTAGCGTTAGGAAGTCCATGAGCTGTATACGTTGTTCACCAAGCATACGAGTTAAGTGATGTTTGGTGCTCTTAACGGCGCTTTCCCAGAGACCACCTTGGTGCGGTGCTGCGGGGGGTATAAAATGAAATGCGATGCAATTTTCGCTAGCGAAATGCGAGAGCGATTCGGCAAACTGTGGTTGCTTCTTGAATTCGGCGTATATAGCGTTTATTTTTGCAGCGGCGCCTACGAAGTTGGTGCCGCGGTCAGAATAGAGGTTAGTGCAAGGACCTCTGCGTGAAATGAATCTGGTGAGAGCTGCGATGTATTCGGACGTTGTTAAGTCCATTGCAATTTCTATGTGAACAGCTTTAGTAGCGAAGCAGACGAAGATGCACAAGTAGACCTTGACGATCTTAGCGCTGCGTAGCGAATGGATCTTGACAAAGAACGGACCTGCGTAGTCAACTCCCGTAGTAGTGAACGGCTTGGCGGGCGTCACTCGTGAGCCTGGCAGATTGCCCATCAACGGAAGGTCGTGCGTTGGTCTTGTCCTGAAGCAGACGATGCATCGGAATACGCAAGATCTGATGATACTTCGCGCTGAGAGGATCCAAAACTTTTGCGTCAGAAGTGACTGGAGTAACTGCGGTCCTGAGTGCAAATAGCGTTTGTGATAGGCATTTATTATGGCTGTGGTGACGTGATGTTTCTTAGGCAGCAGAAGAGGGTGCCTGGAGGTGTAATTTAGAGGGGACTGAGTGAGGCGTCCTCCAACTCTTAGAAGTCCCTTGCTGTCCAGAAAAGGGTTCAGTCTTTGCAGTGCGATGGAGCAGGGTCGGCGAGAGTTCAAAAGCTGGATGTCAGCCTGAAATGCGGTGCGTTGGACAATCTTGATAATAGCTTCCTCAGCAGTGTTCAATTCTGCGATTGTAAGGAAACCAGACTGTTTGGATTTATTCCTGCAATTGTGAGCGAAGCGTTGAACGTAGGCGACAATGCGATTGAGCGTAGTCCAATTGGAAAATGTAGACAAAAGGTCCCATTCGTGACTGGTAGAAGCGATGCCTATGTGAAGCGGATTTGTGCGGGTTTCGGGCAGAATGTCCAACACCTGCGCAGGTGTATTAGGCCATTCATGGACCGGAAGCGAAATCCACGGCGGACCTGACCACCACAAGGGGTGAGTCACGAGAGACGAACAAGAAATGGGACGCGTGGCACAATCAGCAGGATTGTGACATGAGTCAACATGGAACCAATGTTCAGGAGTTACCCACTCCTGAATTTGAGTGACCCTGTTGGCAATATAAACCTTTAGCTTGTATGATGGACTTTTAATCCAGGCGAGAGCGACGGATGAGTCAGAGTAACAGCGGATTTGCTCGATTTGATAATGCGGAGTGATAAGCGAAACAGCGTGTGCCATGAGGTTGGCGAGTAAATGAGCAGCGCATAGTTCCAGACGAGGAAGCGATATACGCTTGAGCGGTGCAACCTTGGACTTAGCGAGTAACAGCGTTATATGTATATTATTGTCCTTATCAGTCGTGCGTACATAAATAACAGCAGCATAACCTTGTTCAGAGGCGTCTCCAAAGCCAAGAAGTTGTATTGTTTTAGCGGCGTGAAGTCGTGCATAGCGTGGAATTCGTATGTCTCTCAAGGTAGGCATGTCCTCAACAAACGTTTGCCACGTATTAACCATATGATCGGGCAATGGGTCATCCCAATTAAGACCAAGAGTCCATAGTACTTGGATGATACTTTTTGCGTGAAACATTATTGGCGCTAACCAACCACATGGGTCATAAAGATGAGCAATGACCGAGAGAATTGCGCGTTTAGTGTAAATAGGTTCGACTTCCTTAATTGTGTAGGAAAACATATCAGTAGATGGTGTCCATTTTAAACCTAAGATTGACACTAAAGGTTGATCGTCAGATTTAAAGTACAGCGGGGTTTCACGATGATCTTCAGGAACAGCGTTTAATAGCTCTGTAGCGTTTGAGGTCCATTTCCTAAGTTCGAATTGACCTTTGGAGAGCAGTTGAATCAATTGTGATTGTAGGTTTAAAGCTGAAGCGACATCATGTGACCCGGTGACAATGTCATCAATATAGATGTTGGTTTTAAGAACATTAGCGGCTAGCGGAAATTCATGACCATGGTCGTCTGCGAGTTGATTTAAAGTGCGTATGGCGAGAAATGGAGCAGATTTCACCCCATATGTAACTGTAGTTAATTTATAAGTTGAAATAGGCTGCGATTTATTATCACGCCACAAAATTAATTGGTAATTTTGATCAGCGGAAGCAAGTTTTATTTGCCTATACATCTGGCGTATATCACACGAGAATACGATATTGTAGCGGCGAAAATGGAAAATAACATCGCATATGTTTGCTTGTAGCTTTGCACCACAATATAGCGTATCGTTTAGAGACATTCCGTTGCTGGTTTTTGCGCTTGCGTCAAATACAACTCTGAGTTTAGTAGTTGAACTCGATTCTTTAGTTACCGCATGATGTGGTAAGAAATAGTGATTAGGCGGAAGATCAGGTTCCGTATACATCTGCATATGACCGGAAGAAAGATAGTCACACATGAAAGCAGAATAAGCGATTTTCAAATTTGAATTTTTGCTGAAAGAATTTTCCAAATTTAGAAAACGACGTTTAGCCTGGTCAAAAGAGTTACCAAGAAGAATGTTCTTATCAATAAATGGCAGAGCCACTTCATAGCGACCGTCCGAGAGACGGGTCATATTGTTTATGTACGATGATTCACAAACTAACTCATCTTTGGTGTTTTGATTTACCACTGGTGGTTCCTCAAGTGACCAAAATTGCTGCAAAACATGATTTAAGCGTGTGGTGTCACAAACAAACAAAGAAATAGAATTTTTAACGACGAAATTAGTACGAACTGGACCGACAAGAACATAACCGAACACAGTATCGATGGCAGTAGGCAGATGTTCGCCTAAATTAATTTTATGACCTGTTATGATCTGGCCATAAATGTCAGCACCGATCAACATTTCAATTTTTTTAGGACAATTAAATTTCGGATCGGCTAGTTGAATATGTCTAAGCTTGTTTTGAATTTCACAAGATGGCGTCCATTGCGGTAGTTCGGAGGCTATATGGTCTAAGACAATGATGTTATGTGTACCTTCCAAAACACGTCCGTCCAAAGAGCCTAAAGTTAATTTAACAAATCCTTTAATGCGTGTGGAAACATTGGAGATTCCCTGTAGGCTTAAAACTGTAGGTTGAATTTTCAGGCCTAAGTCCAAAGCACACTGCGTGGTTATGAGGGAAGTTTGACACCCTGAGTCCAAAATAGCCGTAGCTATGCATGATTTACTAGAATTTGGATTAAGTACTAATTTAGTGGTCCCTAAAATAGTAATTAATCCGTTAGAGCGAATAGCGAGGTTAGGCCTAGTGGATAGGCTGGTTATCTTTTGCGAGTGATCGTGTCCAGTGAAGCGATGCGATTTTTGCGGGCCTTTTAGTCATGATTGTGACGCAGGCGACTCCTGTTGTATTTTAATGTGCAACAAGGTATGGTGCTTAGCGCTGCATAACTTGCACACACTTTGTGATTTACAGCGTGATACAGTATGCATGTGACTTAAACAATTAACACAAAAGCGTTGCGATTTTATAAAATCAAATCGTTTGTTAGGCGATAAATTGTGAAAAGTTTCACATTTGTAAATATTATGGTCATTTTTCTGACAAAAATTACAGCTGCGTTGGTGTACAGTAGTTTGGTAAACCTGAGGTGTGATTTTAGGTTTTACGGGAACGTTGACTTTGGTATGCGTCAATTTCGGACAAGTAGATTTGTTGTCAACGGCAGTAGCGATAGTGGCGTCATCTAGACGAGTACACTCGCGTTTCAAAAAAGTAAACAATTCCCCAATTGTGGGCACCTTACGGTCTGTTGATCGTTGGTCTTCAAATCGTTTACGGGATTCCTGATCCAGTTTCCTGAATAGGATGGTCAAGAGACCCAACTCATTAGAAATATCAAACTTTAGTACTTTTAGTGCCTGAGCATTTTCGGTAAAAGTGTCTAACATCTGTCTAATATTGTAAACAGAAGGTGAAACAATAGGTGGCATGTCAAGTATGTTTGATATATGAAAATTGACCAGGCGTTGTGTGTTTTGGTACCTGTCACACAGAGTATCCCACACAATGCGATAATTAGTAGAATTTAAAGGCAGACCCTTAACAATTTTTAATGGTTCACCAGATAAAACTGAAACCAAATATGTGAATTTCTCCACGGCGGAAATTGACTCATTTTCATGGATAGTAGAATTAAACATGTGATAGAAAGTAGTCCAAAGCGACAGATTACCATCAAAGGTAGGTAATGAAAGGCGTGGTAAGCGAATTGATGATTGTTTTGCAATGTCAATATCATGCGGAGCTGTGGGAGAATGTACAATAGTGCTAGCAAGTTTATGTGGTATCAACACTTTAATTATCGATTTAATATTAATCGACAAGTCAGTTATTGCGTCTTGAGCGGCGAGAACCTTTTGCAACTGATCTTCTGTCGTGTTTTCATCTTCGACAACGCGCGCTATATAACCATCGAACTCGAGAATCTTCTTTGCGACAACCTCCGAATATTCTACGAGTTTGTATTCCCCAACAGTCGTTAACGGCTCAGTTTCAGCCTCACTAAGCGTGTGAACCGCTTCATAAATTTTCACAAACAGCGCTTTAATTAGTGTTGATTGTCGTGAGAATGCCGAAAATCGCATGATTGCATACAGTCAGTTTCAAAATGGCCGATGAATTTCCAATTAGCGAGTATTCTTGTTATGTATAAAAATAATAGCGGAAATTAATTGAATGTAATTATAATTAACGTGGATAGACAATTACTATTATTGCAACTGCAGTGATTTAATTAAATGTCAAAAATAAAATTATTGCATTCAGAACGTTACTTTTAATAGCATGCAGAATCGCATTTTGTTGATTTCGTTAGATTGTTTATCTGTTAGATTAGGCTAAGTAGATTTTGTTATACAGGTCTTAGTTAATAAACAAGACCTAAGTAAATACAGATAAGTTGGCTGGACAGCTGTGCTTGAACAACAATGATATAGACTTTCTGTTTTCTGTCCAGTATTGCGATCCAAATGTGGATATAGCGTAACAAAATGGCGAAACAAAATGGCTGCCACAGTTTTATAAAAATGTCTAAATCGAATGCAATTTAATTTAGAACTTGCAGAGCCTAATTTAAGTCTGACATAAAATTAGGTTTTTTGAGTAATTCAACTTTACTTTAATAATTAACTGAGAATTCGGATAGTAGGCTATATTAATTTGTGAAGCTTAGGCCAATATGACTGATTTAGGCTACTGTGTGTTAGCGTTTAAAACAAAAAAAAAGTTATTTTGTTTAAATGATGATTACACTCCTATAACGTAATACCCAAAACTGATATATATCCGGCCCGTATGACCAAAAACTGTAACGTAATTTTAACGCCTCTGGCAGCGCTGAACAAAAGGGGTGTAAATCTGTGTAATGTTTTAATTGTTATTTCCGGAGGACCTTTATTATGATATTAATTAAATAACAGACACTGAAATAATTAAGTGAATGTTGATCTTACCTTGAGGTATGATGTTAGGATGATTCCTGGCCAGGACTGGTCTGCAGAGCTGGAAGTAAAAGATCACAAACACAAATATTCCAGTGTCCTTTTTAAAATAGAGTGATGAATTGAAGGTTAAAGCGTAAAAAATATATATAAATAAGCGTTTTTTTTGTAACGCGCACACTCGACTATTGCAAAACAGCATCTGACCAAACCTGCTCTATTATCGCATGAATCAAAAAAAATGCGCACGCCGCCTCGTCAAGTGTGTAGCCTAATTGGGTTTATGCAGGGGCCATATGAATACCAAACAATTATTTTTCTTTCTTTCTGAAATACCCTGTAACATGTAATAACATATTAAATTTAACAAATTATTATTATTATTAATTGTTGTATCTATGAAAATGAATATGTGACTACATATTAGGGATATGTGAGCATGGGTTTTTTATTTCGAGCCTAGCCTCAGCTAAATCAAGCAGAGCTTTAGCTTTAGTTCGAATTTTTTTATGAGCTCGAATTTTTTATCAAAGTTCAAGCTTTTAATGAGTTCGAGATTAAATCAAGCCTTTCATATTCAACATTAAAAATGTATTATTTCTTAAGTTTACCTTATACTATTTATTTGGCAATAAGAACATGAATAATATGGAAATAAAACAAACTTGTACATGGTCAATTACTTTTCACACCACCATACATAGTTTAGTATATTATCTATGTTAGTAATAAGGTATAAGCATTGGACTGTTGATGCCAGAATGATTGACGTTCTATTTCCAACCAAAATTTATTAAAAGCAAAAATTCCACATAAAAGTGTATATTTCCTAAAAAAATTTATTATTATTTTTCAAGATATACAAGATATTTGTAATATAGTTGTGGATAAAAGTTAGTAAAACCAAAAATAAATAAATTAGTTTCTTTGTACTAACCAAAAAAAGTTTTGCACCCTAGACTAGGCAGTTTTTGCCTGTTATGTAATTAATACACTCAAAATATTAAAATTCACTGAAAAAATCAATCTAGAAACACTAACACACATATTTTTACTTGCATAAACAAGTTATAATAAATAAATCACTCTAAACAACAAAATAACTTTACATAATAGAAATACATTGAGCAACACACTCTAACATACATAAAAGATTGTAATAAACATGTAAGTAAGGCAGATCGAGACGGTTTATGCTTAGAAAGGACAACTCCTAATATTCACTGCTATATAAGTATCATGCTATGAACTAGATCTATATAGTTGTAGTTCTAAATGTTTTCTTCCAAGCTAGGCACTCCCAGAGCAAACCAGAGAAGAGTAAATTTTTGGAGCACTTCGTAGAATGTATGTATCTTGAAAACTATAACACTTACAATAATTTCAAATACGTAATTCAAAAGAGAAAGAAAAATACTATAAGATATGCCTCAACATGTAGTATTTGGACAAGAATTACCATTTACAAAAATTATATGATCCATGAGTTCATTTTCTTATATTACGCCGTTCTGTCAGATGCAAAACGTTCTCTCACGGAAAAATACAAAACTTTCATCAAATTCTTGAATTTTTATCTTTTGTAAGAAGGATTTTGAGATACATTATTATGTAAGATTGAAATATTACCTTTAATTACAATGATATATTACATATTTCGATAAAATTAACTTACTAGGATCAAAGTTGATTTATAAAAAATGTGATTTTTAGCATGTAAAAACATGTTTAAATTATTATTTTTGTTTAATTTTCATATATTAAAAACTATAAGTTAGAAAGATTTTGAAAGCACACAACGAAATAGGAAGATTTGATCTATAGAACACTGTTATGGTAGATTTGTTAGACAGAAATATGGATTTGTGAAAATTAACCTTCGAAGTGGTTTGTGACTCATTCGACGCTAACTAAGTGCCACTAGCAGTAGATTACTCAAAAATAACTATTTTTTAAGTTCAACATTTCCCCCACTTAGGATCATCATGGTGAAAAAAAATAAATTAACGTTGGAAAGCTAATGTCCCATAGATGCATAGTCATGCACACAAAAATACCAAAAAACGTTATAAATAATATTTAATTAATTGGTAAAGTTTGTATATTTTCATGTGAACGATCAAAGAAATAAGTCCGCAATTATAAATCAGAAATTGCCTCATTCTTTGTCTAATTTTTACAAATCCATATTTCTGTCTAACAAATCTTACACTGTAAGATCGTATAGATTAAATCTTCCTGTTTCAATCTATGCTTTCCAAATCTTTCTATCTGTTATAGTCTTTAATCTATAAAAATTAAACAAAATCATGAACTCCAAGCTAAAAATCACATTTTTTTCAATTCAACTTTGAGTCTTGTAAATATTATTTTAATATACAAATGTTTAATATTGTATAAATTGTAAATTGTACAAATGTTTAATAAATCATTGTAAAGATCATGTTTCAATCTTTCATAATAATGAAACCAAAATTATATACAACAAAAGGTAAAAATTCAAGAATTCGATCAAGTTGGGCTGTTTTGCTGTGAGAGAACAGCACTGCACGCTTCTTTGAAACATAAGGAAAAATGGGAACTATTTCATCATATAATTTTTAATGTAATTCTTGTCCAAATACCACAAGTTGACAATATGTTATGGTATTTTTCTTTCCCTTTCGCTCTACATATTCCAATGTAGTTATTATTATGCTATCTGTAATAGTTTTTGAGATTTATTACATTCTACGAAGTAGTAACCAAACCGAACTAGACTCATTTTCTTTTCTGTGCGGTTACTACTATATGTAAAATATCGATTACATACATTGATATTTTGTAACGGTTCTTCACAGTATTAGGAAGATGAAATTTAGATCTTTCAGTTGGACCCATTACGTT
This sequence comes from Aphrophora alni, assembly GCA_963513935.1. Taxonomy (NCBI): domain Eukaryota; kingdom Metazoa; phylum Arthropoda; class Insecta; order Hemiptera; family Aphrophoridae; genus Aphrophora; species Aphrophora alni. The sequence continues at coordinate 31,468,770 of OY740766.1, forward strand.
AGATCTAGGTAAGTTAGATCCTTTAGACCAAATTTTAGAATATCCTTTCTGAGCTTCAAATTGCCGTTGTCTTGGTTTGTTTCGAGTCAATAGTGTTCCATGGGTGGCTCGATTTATTTCTATTATTGTGAATTTATTTTGTTATGTACAGTAATTTGTTTATATAAGTTATAATATGTGTGTTATTGTTTATAGAGTTTATTGTTTTGAGTGAATGTTTTGTTTTTCTGTGATTTTGTGTCAAGCCTATCTAGTACAAATGTTATGTCAAATTTGGCCAAACTTTTTAACAAATTTCCATTTTTTTACATAACAGTTATTTTTGTCTAATGAAAATTTTATAAATTGTTTATGTTTATGTCAAATTTGGCCTAACTATTTAACAAATTTCCACTTTTTTACATAACGATTATTTTTGTGTGATGAAAATTTTATAAATTGTTTATGTTTATGTCAAATTTGGCCTAACTTTTTAACAAATTTCCATTTTTTTACATAACAATTATTTTGTCTAATGAAAATTTTATAAATTGTTTATGTTTTTACCAACATTTATGCACAGATATAGTAGAAATACTATTATATATTTGTTTTTTGGCTATATTTGTTTATTTATAGACTATCAGTTGGCATTTTCCCTTCGGTTTTTGTAAAAGGAATTTTTTATTTCTATCATACTAACTCCAAATTTTTTACATATAAATTTTTTGTCATCTATACACCTTTCTCAAAAAAATATATTTTTTACAAGTTGTGTTTTGCATAATATTACTATTTTTTGTTGATTTTTTTTCAAACTAGGCATACATTTTAAACAAATTTCCACTTATTACGTAAAAATTTATTTTGATTAATGAAATTTTCAATAATTGATTTTTGTTTTTACCAACTTTTATCCACAACTAATTACAATTCTCCAGTATAACTTGAAAAAAAAAAGTTTTAATTTGTTCTTTAGAAAATATACTCTTTTATGTGGAATTTTGGCTTCGGCTTTTGTAAGAATTTTTGATTCCTCACATAACTCCAAATTGTTTAAATATTTTTTTTTTCATTACACAGGTAAATTCTATGTACATTTCCGATAAAAATTATATAAACAAATTGTATTTTCCATAACATTACTATTTTTTGGTGATTTTTTTCAAATTAGGCCTAACCTCACTCTGAAAAAAAAAATTCATATATGAAATTTTATAAACAATTTTTTTTATCAACATTTATTCACAATATACATTCCAAAACTTTTGTGTATCTTGAAAAAATGTGCTAACAAATGTATTGGTTTATTTAGGTTTTTCTATAAAATGCTAACTTCATTTTTTGATTCCTAACATACTTATTCCAAAACCGTCGTTATATATATATATATTTTTTGCACAGATAAATTCTATGCACCTTTCTGAGAATAAATGATGTCTCATAAGTTGGGTTTTAGATTATATTATTATTTTTATGAATTATTTTTTTAAATGATTGAAAAAGGACGTCATAATAGTATGTCTAGGGTTAAAGAAAGAGTGACATAATTTGTTTTTTACAACAGCAGTTTTTTCTTTACTTGTTTGCGGCAAAATACACAAACTTTACCAATGAATTAAATATTATAACGTTTTATAGTATTGTTTTTTGCATGATTATGCAACATGGAACATTAGCTTTCCAACGGTATTTTATTTATTTCGATTGAGCAAAATATTTCTAAGTGAGCAAAATGTTGAATTGCAAAAAATGTGTTTTTTGTGTCGATATCCAACACTGTGTGTAATCTTTCAAAACAAAAATTTGCATTTTTAGGGTTAAAATCAAATATTGTAAATAAAAACATACTGCATCAGTCCAAGGTATAGTTCCATCGTTGAGAATTTCCCAAGTTCTAGGAAACACCTCTCCTGGGCTAACATGAATTGGTGAGAGAGGTTTAGCGGAAATTCCACCCATTAAGTAAGGTACTGCACCTGAACCTTCACCAGCTTTACGCTTAACAGTTTTTGTTTGGGAAACCTTTTCCAGCATTCTCTTCTTCTTAGATTCCATTTTTTCTAACCGCTGATCCAACTTATGCTCTAATTTCTTTTCACGTTTCTGCAATTTTTCCAACTTGCGCAGTATTTTGCAACTCCTGTATAAGAACATATTTATCATGAGACTAAACATATTTGAAACTTGTGTAATTTCGAGCCTAAATAAAACACAAATAGAACAGAAATATAACTCCAACATTCAATAAATTATCATATTATACAATCAGACACCTATAACTACCAACATACATTAATATTTTGCTGCTAATAAATGTTTTTTTTTTTTTATTATTATTAAAAATAGGGTTTCTAATAATGGTGATCAAATTTCGTATCTTTAAAAATAAATGGTGTACAAGCATTACACAAATTTTGTCACTAGTACAAATATGAATATCCATAAAAACTCAGCATACATTTTTTCTCTATAATTGGAGATGCTCCTATCGTGTAGCTACTTTGGCCCTTAGTTGACCTTATAATGTTTCAAATTTAAATCATAACATTTTTACATACTTGCTACCACAGTCCTAAATTAAAACTCAAGTTACCTTACTTGTTACTCAAGTCAGCAACTCAATCCTTTAAGAATCTTTTAGTTATTCAAGTTTCAACTAAAAATTATATGTATTTGGGGAAGGTGGAAAATTTGATTTACATGTTCTCGAGCTAACTTGAGTTAGATTAACAGAAAATTCATTCGCTTCGCTTGTGTCAGCAATAGTCTTGTGAAACTTGGCTCTTGTCAAACTAAGTCGACACCTATCTCATAATTGATTGAAATAAAATATTTAAAGACAGCCGTCAATATTACATTTTGTTTTTTTACTATACTTTTAAATCATTATTTTATTTTATTTGCTTTTTGAAAGATTGGTTTCAATTACTACTCTTTATATTATACCAAAATCAGTATAACTGATTTAAGTTTTTACAGTCAGGGATAAGAAGTTTCATTTGAATAAAATTGTATGAAACTCTTTGAAACCGATTTTGTGACATTTCGCAGAAAAGTTGTAGGTTCCGCAATATGTCTGTATTTAGTAGAATGAAGTTGTAAATATGCAGCAACACTATAGTGGGGAAGTCTTTTTGTATAGTCACTGATTTTCAGTGGTTACACTCACTATTGGGCATCTTGACAAAACATTGATAGAGTAATTTAAGTTTGAACAATAAGGTAAATTTTGATAAAAATGGGTAATTTACATTTTTTTCTTAAAGCAGGAACTATTAAAATTTGAATAATAATAATAATAATAATACTTTAGAGATATTCTCCTATAAACAAAAAAAAAACCTTTTTATGACGAATTTGAAGAAAACTGTTCCAGCCGTTTGGTCTCTACAATCGTTGCATCAGAATCTGAATTGTTTATCAAACATATCTAAATTGAAATTAAGAAAATCATTTTAGCAATTTAAACTCTATATTTTAGTGTACAACATCAATGTCAGTTTTGATTTTTCATAGATTTCTCAAAGTTCTGACAGAAACACTAATATTCCCAAAAATATTTAAAACAATTCCCCTCTCCTCTCATGAATGAACAGGCCTTATTAAGCAGTATACCTGGGTTCAGAGCCACACTGCTGATTATCTGAAGATTCATCCTCAGATTGTCGTTTTACTCTTTGCTGCTTAGATTTAGCTTCTTTTGGTAGAGGCAACTCTCTTTTTTTAGCAGCAATCATTCCTCTAACTGCTAGTAAAATATCAGATTTAAACTGCAACAGAAAAAAACAAACACATTGTAACTTTCTATAATCTTTATATCCATATTTATTGTTCTTCTACTTATTTGCTATTATCACTATATATATAAACGGCTTTGTCCTGACTGACTGACTGAATGAATGACTGACAGAGAATCAACGTAGAGCAAAAACCAACAAAGATATTGATACCAAAATTTAAAGGCATATTTGTATGAGGTCATAGACGCTCACTAAGAAAGGATTTTGCGAAATTTTAATTTTAAAGGGTATTAAATACAAAAAATAAACAAGTCAATTTCATTCATTTAATTTTAAACGTCAACATACACGCGCCTAGCGGCAAAAAGATAAGACTCGAATCAAAACAAATTCTAAATCTAATATTTTCCGACCCAATTATAACTAATCCAGAAAATTGTCAATCTAAAACAAATCAAAACCTATATTAAAATTGCGCCTAAGAATTTGATTAATCCATAAAAAATAACAACACACAGTTAAAGACAAGAAAACTTAAATAATTTGTTTTTATCTAGACGTGAAAGGTCAACTTGGAAAATAACCGAATTGAAAATATAACTCCGATCTTTCGCCGATTATAAAAATACAGAAGACCTAGAGACAAAATGAGATATACAGAAATACGAAGTAGATATTTCTAAATATAAAACATCACCTGAGTTCATATAAATATTTAATAACAAAGACATAATCTGTCGAAATATGAACGAAAATCTGGAATTAAGATGGCGACCATTAGAAGCAAGACGTTAGTTATAAAATACACGCCCACAGAAGTTTGTGATTGGAGAAGAATATCGCGGGACTTTCTTTGCTGATACAAATAGAAATTATACATATATCAATATAAGATAATTTTCTTTATCCTTTGAGAGAATTTATTTAACCCTTTTCAACATTCTAAATTTTAATTGAATAATATAAAATCATATTTAAATATTATAAACTATTAACAGTTTCTTTAATAAGTAGGATCATAATTACATTTCATCTTTCCCCCAAAAAATAAACAAGATTGCATAAGAACAATGAACTTATAAAAACAATCTCTCTGTATGACTTTGTTGAAAAAGAAAAACAATTGAATAATTTTGTCAGTGTATATTTAGAAGCCATTAAGACTATATGGATGCTTTTTGGACCGTTCAGTTTTCCTAAATAATAGTATTAAAATTTATTAAATAGAACATCAGAAGATTTTAAATTAAGGCTCTAATACTTAATCATCAATAAAAAGTGTTATTTAGTGCTACATCTCTTGAAATGAACTTATATTAAGTCAAATATGGTGTTATTTTTAAAAGAAACGTCTAAAAAAAGTGTTTTATACATATTACTGGGCAGCTAGGCCTAATAAACTAAAGTTTTATTTTAACAGCTGATCGTTGGAACATTGTTGCAAGACAACTCTTGATTTTGTTTATTTAAAAAAGGTTGTTTCTCTGAGGTCACGATATACATAATAAGGTGATATTTTAACATATTTGTGAATCAGTGAAAAAGTTATTCAGTGTATTTACAATTTGAATCGTATTCAACCAAAATATTTGTTACATATTACTTATTCATGAATATATTGAATTTTCTACATTGACAAAAGTAAAAAAAATAATTTTTTAATTAATTTTTTAACAAAACTTAATTTTTATTTACTACAATAACTAGCTTTTATTAAACAACAAATCTCTGTTAGACAAATACATTATTCAATACTGATTATCGTTTAATTATATATTGAAACTTTATATAAAATATGACTGTCGACTGTTTAAATATTAATAGTAATAATGTAATGCACTCCGTAATTCCAATTATTGGAGATGGTGCGTGTTTATTTCGATCTCTGTCGTATATTGTGAATAATAATCAAGAAGGATGTTGCCTTATTCGCCAAAGAGTTGTATCGCATGTAATAGAAAATTGGGATAGATTATCAGCGTTTTCCGAAAATAATTATGGTGATAATTATCCTGATATCGAGAGTTATTGCACTCACATGTCTCAGCATTCAAGTTATGCTGGAATAATCGAACTAACAGCAGCTGGAGAAATATTTCCTTATCACTTTGAAGTATACCGCAATAGTGCACTTTATGAAGTTTTTGGAAATAGTATCAATCCTACTAGACGATTGCGCTTTACTGGCACATTGTCTAAAGGTCACTTCGAAGTATATGAAATTTTAAGTGCTACACCTTCTGTAAGTAATAATGAAATTTTAACAACATTATCCTACGAAGACAATCAAATTCTAACAACCCTACCTTCCGTAGACAATGGAATTTTAACAACTTTACCTTCCATAGACAAAAAGTCAGTTAAAAAGCGACGAGCAAGATATAGTGGCGCAACACGAAAACAGCAACTAAAATCGGCTAAGAAAACTTTTCTATTAAACAATCCTGAAGCATGTCACTTTGCTAATACCAAATACCAGCAAAATCGTCCTGAGGCTCATAGAATAGCAGCAGCAAAATATCAACAGCAACATCCTGATGTTCACAGAAAAGCAGCAGCTGCATATCAGCAACAAAATCCTGAAGTCCACAGGGTAGCAGCAGCTGCATATCAGCAGCAACATCCTGAGGTTCATAGGGTAGCAGAAGCTGCATATCAGCAGCAACATCCTGAGGTACATAGGGTAGCAGCAGCCGCATATCAGCAGAAAAATCCTGAGGTCCATAGAGTGGCAGCATCTGCATACCAGGAACAACACCCTCAGATTCATAGAGCAGCTCAAAGTTGCTATGAAGCAAATACACCTGGAGTTCGAGAAGAGAGAAGAAAACGTCCATGGACGAAAAAAATACGTTCAGCAATGGAGTATAATGTAGAAATAAATTATGACACAGATCCATATGTAAGTATAGGTTTAATGAATTCTGAATGCCAAAACTGTGGGGCTCTTAAGTGGAAAAATGAAACACCAGGAATGTGCTGCAATGGTGGAAAAGTACAATTATTAACAATTCAACCCCCACCGGAGCCTCTTTATAGTTTTTTAAATGATAGCCATCCCGAGCATTCTCATTTTATTAGCTCGATTCGTAAATATAATGGTTGCTTTCAAATGACGTCATTTGGTGCGAATAAGATTATAGAAGATAGATATATGCCGACTTTTAAAGTTCTTGGACAAGTATATCACTTAGTAGGAAGTGTGCTGCCCATACCAGATAAAGAAGCTCAGTTTCTCCAAATCTACTTCGTAGGTGAAGATGAAAGAGAAACAAAATTAAGATGCAGTCATTATCCAGGAGTCAAACCTGGAGTAGTAAAGCAATTGCAGCATATGCTCCATGAACATAATACTTATGTTAAAGATTTCAAAACTGCCTTAGAAAAACTTCCGAATGATTGTGATAAGTTTGAAGTAGTTATTCAAACTTATCACAATCATGCTGATAGGAAACCTGCTGGTTCTCATACAGGCCGATATAATGAGGCAACATCATCTGAAATAGCTTTGGTAATTAGCGGACAGCAATTTGAAAATCGAGATATTGTTCTTCAAAGCCATGATGAGAATTTACATCGCATAAGTGAAATTCATCGTTCTTATGATTCTTTACAATATCCTCTTTTATTTTGTAGGGGTGAAGATGGCTACAGTATTAATATGCCATATCGTGATCCTACTACAAAGTTACCACTTCCTCGAGGAAAAATAACAGCTTCCGATTTTTATGCACATCGTATTATGGTGAGATATAATGACTTCAATTTTCTTCTTCATATGGGTGCACTTTTCAGTCAATTCTTAGTTGATATGTTTGCAAAAATTGAAACTGAAAGATTAAATTATATTAGGCATAATCAAAGCAAGCTTAGAGTTGAAGAATACATTCACTTAAAAGATGCAATTGGAAGAAGGGATGTAAATGGGGATCAACTAGGAATATTAGTTGTGCTTCCATCATCTTTCACAGGAGGACCACGCTATATGCATGAACGAGCTCAAGATGCAATGACATATGTTCGTTGCAAAGGTCGACCTGATCTATTCATAACTTTTACATGTAATCCGAAATGGACAGAGTTCAAAGGTGTATTATTTCGTGGTCAGAAATCTCAAGATCGGCATGACATTATAGCCAGGGTATTCCACCTTAAACTGAAAGCTATGAAAGATCTATTAGTAAAAGGCAGTGTTTTCGGTGAGGTTGAGTGCTTCATGTACACAGTTGAGTGGCAAAAACGTGGATTACCTCACGCACATATTTTGCTCTGGTTAAAAGATCGCCTGGTTCCAAGTTTAACTGATAAAGTGGTCTCTGCAGAAATACCTGATATCAATAAAGATCCTCTTTTGCACGAAATTGTTAAGACTAATATGATTCACGGTCCATGTGGTACTTTGAAAATGAATTCTCCTTGCATGAAAGATGGGCGATGCAGCAAAAAGTATCCGCGACCCTTTTTGAAAGAAACACAAACTTTAGAAGATGGTTACCCAAAATATAGAAGGTTATCTCCAGAGGAAGGTGGATTTACTGTGAAAATAAAAGATATGGATATAGATAACAGTTGGGTTGTACCTTACAACCCAGTTTTATCTCGCACTTTCAATGCCCATATTAACATTGAAATTTGTAATTCTGTAAAATCTATTAAATACATATGTAAATATATTAATAAAGGAACAGATCAAGCAGTCTTTGAATTACAAAATAAAAGTAATGAAATAAATGAAGTTAGTCAATATGAAAGTGGCCGTTATATCAGCAGCTCTGAAGCAGTTTGGCGAATACTTGGTTTCCCAATTCATGAGCGATATCCTACCGTTGTTCACCTTGCTGTACATTTAGAAAATGGTCAAAGAGTCTATTTCACTTCAGATAATTTAGCTCAAAGACTTAATAATCCACCTCAAACCACACTTTTAGCCTTTTTTGAGTTGTGCCAAAAAGACGAATTTGCCAAGACCCTGCTTTATTCAGAAGTTCCATCTTATTACGTTTGGAAAAATAATAAAGTTTTTGAAAGGAGAAAAAGGGGCGTAAACGTTGAAAATTGGCCAGGGATAAAAAAGGACACAGCACTAGGAAGAGTATATACGGTGCATCCAAATAATGTCGAATGCTACCATCTAAGGTCATTGCTGCACGTAGTTAGAGGTCCAACATCTTTTGAATACCTTAAAACAGTCGACGGCATCATTCATCCAACATTTCAGTCTGCGTGCAAAGCTTTAGGTTTATTAGAAAGTGACGAACAATGGAATGACACATTACAAGAAGCAGCTTTGTGTGATTCACCGTATAAAATGCGACAAGTGTTTGTTGTGATGTTGGTGTTTTGTCACATATCTGACCCTTTAAATCTTTGGGAAAAGCATAAAGATAGTTTAAGCGAAGATTTCAAACGTGAAATAGAAAGAGCAGTTCAAGATAGAGTACAAGGTTTTATGAAAGAAGTATATAATAAATGCTTATTATCAATCGAGGATGGTGTGATGGCGTTAGGAGCAAGTGGTTTAAAACAATATGGTTTGCCACAGCCTACCAGAAGTGAGGAATTCTTTAACAATTTTGATTATTTAACAGAAATGAACTACAATTCAGAAGAATTGGGAAAAGTAGTAAGGAATAACGAGGAATTATTAACTCCAGAACAACGAAATGTATATCAGGAAATTGTGAATAGCATAGAATCCTCCGAGGGGAAAACATATTTTTTAGATGCACCAGGTGGTACTGGAAAGACATTTTTAATAAATTTATTATTAGCAAAAGTGAGAAGTAATAAAAAAATTGCTTTAGCTACAGCGTCTTCTGGGATTGCTGCCACTCTTCTAGAAGGAGGCAAAACTGCTCATAGCGCTTTTAAATTGCCTTTAAATTTGAATTATGCGGGAACTCCTAAATGCGGAATTTCTAAACAAAGTAATAGGGCCAAAGTATTAAAAGACTGTCACCTTATAGTTTGGGATGAGAGCCCCATGATGGATAAGGGAGGTTTTGAAACTTTGGATGCAACACTCCAAGACTTAAGAAACAACAAATTATTAATGGGCGGAGTTACTGTTTTACTAGCTGGAGATTTTAGGCAAACGTTGCCTGTTGTACAAAGAGGAACACGCGCTGATGAAGTGAAAGCATGTATCAAGTCATCGCGTTTATGGCCTCGAATAAAGAAATTATCTCTAAAAACAAATATGAGAGTTCATTTAAAAAATGACTCTTCAGCAGGTGCTTTTTCTGAACTCCTGCTTAAAATAGGAAATGGACAATATCCAGAAGTAGTTAATAACTTAAATCAGCTTATAAATGCCGTTTATCCTGATATTTATAGAATTAAGGAAAAAACGATGGAATGGTTCAGTGAGCGTGCAATTTTATGTCCAAAAAATGACAGAGCTGCTGAAATTAATGATAAATTACTTGACTTATTCCAAGGGGAAATAGTAGAATACAAATCAGTTGATAAAGTGATAGAAACAGATGAAGCAGTTAATTATCCAGTAGAATTTCTTAATTCGCTTAATCCACCTGGATTTCCAGCACATAAACTTCGTCTTAAAGTAGGAACGCCAGTGATGTTATTACGAAATTTAAACCCTCCAAAACTATGCAATGGAACTAGACTACAGGTAACTGCTTTAAAGAAAATTTTTATAGAAGCTACAATATTTACTGGTTGTGCTCGAGGTGAATCTGTTTTTATACCTAGAATACCACTAATCCCGTCCGAGTACCCTTTCCAGTTTAAAAGACTTCAATTTCCTCTGAAGATATGCTTTGCTATGTCTATTAATAAATCTCAAGGACAAACATTAAAATTTGCAGGAGTTGATTTAAGAGAAGACTGTTTTTCTCATGGTCAATTGTACGTTGGTGCTTCTAGGGTCAGTTCTTCTAATAATTTAGTGATTTTAGCACCTAAAGGGAAGACAACAAATGTAGTTTACAAAGAGGTCCTAAATACTAAATAAGTACATTTTTAGTTCAATTTTTTTATTTTAATTGTAAAATAATTAAATTTTTCTTTAGTATTTTATAATATTAATTCTTAAATAGAATAAAATAATTAATCTATAACTAGAATAATTACGAATTTTTGTTGTTGTTTACTTTGCCTTTTGATATTTTTCAACTTTAGTAACTTTAAGTTATTGATGAATAAACATGAAGAAAATAACAGATTTAGAAAAAAATATTCTTTTTCTGAAATTACTCTATCATTCAATTCACAAATTCTGTATTCTTAAATATTACACACTACATTAAAATTAGCCGGATTAAAGTAATATTAAACTTTTTTATCAAAACATGCGATTTAATAAATGTATAGATTACAACTTGAATGATTCGCGGACAAAGCCGCAACGGGAGATGCTAGTCTATATATATAAGCCAAATACCACTCACTGACTGACTCACACATCACAATTTCTCAAAAACTACTGAACAGATTGCAATGAAACTTGGAATATAGCTTCTTCATAGGTAATAGGTACACACTAAGAAATCTTTTGAAAAACTTTTGCGTTTAAGCATATTAAAAAAAAATCCGAAATTAAATTTTTCTCTAAACTACAAAGGTGAAACGAGCTGAGGCTTCTTACATTTCTTCTTTTCAAATGTTTGATGCTTATGGTATACAAAATACGCAAAAGGTTAATGTTTTTAGCTAAAAATCGGCTCTAAATACAAGATTTAAAAAATCACTAAAAACCAAAATGGCAGCTCTCATTTCTCTTTGACCGATGGAGTTGCAACTTTCAACTGATTAGATTTGAAATGTTTACAGTTTTTTCTCATATGTTAAAATGCCTTTTATTTTCAGTATTTAAATAAACATTTTTATTTTTAGTGATACGCACGTGTATTCAACGAACACTTAAAACGAATACAATTACGTTAAAAAGACTGAAAATACCAACCATAAAAATCTAATGGTGTGTGTGTGTGTTTGTTAATCACGTAAAAACTATGGGACCCATTGAGCTGAAATTGTACATGGACATTCTTAGAGTCCCTGGTTAACACATATGCCTATTTTTAGCACCGCCCCACTGGCCTTGAAAACTCCCTTAACACTCAATTATCTATATGTTAACCCCGTACAAAGGACGGGTACTTTGCTAGTGTTTCTATAAATAAAACATTTAAGCAAAACTAAATCTGTTATTTTTCATTTTTATAAATTAAAAAATATAATATGAAATATAGTGAAAGATATTCAGACATCAGTTGCAAAAAAACATAATATTCAACTAACCTAAGTGTTAAAAATTAGTTATCCAATGGTGTTTGTGTAATTTAGGTTTTACCCAAAAAAGAAACATCAACAGGAAAATTCCTTCTGAGTATCTTGGAAGCCATTCCAGGATGTCCACAAAGTGGCCACTCTAATTATGATTTTGAAATATTCAGATATTCCACAGATTTTCTCAATGTAATAATACATCTAATTTCATAATTATAACTATATAATCATCCCACCCCCACATCTATATATAATTTTTGCAACTAATGTTTTACACAAAAAAAAATAAATTATAAATTATCTGGCTATATATGTATATGAGAATAAACTTGTGACTGTGCCAATTAATTATAATGGTGTTGTGTTTTTCATGAAATCTGTTTTCAGATCTCATGAATAAAAAAAAAAAAAAAGGTTTTGTAATTATGATGGTCTGACTGTAACTGTGCAACATAAATGAGTTGGCTGATTTTTATTGATTTGGTATGTAACATATTTTGGCTCTAAGTCAAGGCATTTTTTCTATATCTCAAAATTTGGTGGTATCTGTCAAAAACCAAAACCAAATTTTGATTTTCTTAAAATCTCTTTTAAACAATTTTGATCAAAATTTTATCAATGATTTATTGGGGAGGGGGGAAGAAACAAATCTATGAGCTGTTATGACAAATCTTTTTTCCACAAAATCAGCTCTTAATGAATTTGATTATATTTAAGTGAAATACGAAGATTTAGTAACTAAAGCCAATATGCGAAAACTTAAGTTTTAAAGTCTACTTTATAAATCGTTAGTAAATAAAAATGTTAAGTAAAGTATAATTTAGGAATAAATGACACACAAAAAAGGAAAGAAAGAATAATAAACCTTAACCACCAATAATATAAACTAGATTTTAATCAAAGACAATTTTGGCTCAATCAAAGCAAAGTTAAGTTATATTTTAAATATGTAAATATTTTTATAAAAAAAATAGAAAAAAAAATAGATAAGGCTAGAACATAGACACTTAATATTGTAGAATCTACCTCCAAAATTTTAAGGTATAGATTAGAGATCCTATAAGAAATACATGTAGAAAAACTTGGTAATAAAGAATATTACAATTTTTTTTCTCTCACATATAAGTAGTACAAATATGTTTAGGGCGAGATAGTGATGATTATTTTTTCTTGTAAATATTTGGTCTTATGGAAATATATGTATGGCTCGGTTAATGCAATATTGTAGCACTGTTTATTTAATAAGACAGTCAAGATTCAAATTCATATATAATATAATGTGTTACTACCCACTCATGTGCGTAACTTTGTCAAATTATATTAAATTTTGACACAAATGAATTTTTTTACAATAGCTTAGAAAAGTTCTCTAGCCAAAAATATTGGGTAATAAATTTCAAAATGACAGCCATTTTAATTTTTTTTTATTATGAAATACTATTTCATCTATAAACCACAATAACAGTACAGCTTCAAAATTTGTACACATAGAAAGAGCGTATTATCTTTTATTATATTAAAAGAGTAAAAAAAGAGAGCAAAAATTAAGAGAGTAATGTTATTTTTTTTAAATATCAAAAGCATAACAAATTTGAAAAAAAAAAAAATTGTAACCTATCTAGTAGCCAGAATTTTAGTCGGATTTCACCTAAAGTTGCCCCATTTAAGGTAGATTTTGCTATTCGCTTAATGCATTTGTTATTAAAAATACTGTGTTTAAATTTCAAAATTTAAAGGGCCCTTTTAAACATTTTCTCAAAGATTTCTTCTTATCTGTTAATATACTACAATAGTTCATTTTCCTTAGTTTACCAATCTGAAAATATTAATACCATAAACTAGGTCATCAATAATCCATTAACCTCATTCACAAAATACTGGGTCTCATGATTTGACCTTTAGTTTACAGAAAAATTAATTGAAATCGGTAGAACTGATTTAAAGAAAATACATCTTTTATATAACCATGGGTTTTAGTTGTTTTTCTTAAAACTCCTGGACCACCAACTTTGGAGATATGACACACAATATGTTTTGTATTTGATCAAAAATGATTCAGACAGATTTTAAGAAAATCAAATAATTTTCTAGTTTTATAGCAAGCACTTTGAAGAAATGTTGAGTTATGATGATATTTTAGATGTATATTTATAACACAGATGAGGCTGAAATATTTAAAAAATGAGTGTATAGACGGGAGAAAGAAGAAGTGTTATAGAATCTAGATAGTGGGAAATAGATTGCAGTCCGGATGCACAAAGACAGAGTTAAGTTATTATAAAATTGCAGAAAATGATAACAAAAATAAACAGGAAAAAGCTCAAGTTGAAAAACATTAGTCCCACTATTTCTGTTTAACAAACAAAATGAACCAGAATTTGGCAGAACACTGTAAAATAGAACTATTCTTTGAGAACTTCAATAAAAATTTAAAAGCATAATAGAAAAATCATAAGTGAAGCCAAAGTTATAGGCATACATACAGTGCAAGTAAAAAAGATTATGTTGCATTACTCATGTCATAACATACAAGTGAGTAATATTCCAGATACTGTACATATGTAAGATAATACAGTGGATGAAGTGCTGGACATTGAACCTGAAATGCTAAACAAAACACATTCTTTCTTTTTAGTAAGCATACTTCCTTTCAGATCTTGTGGACCATTTTATCATGAAACCATTGTAAGATAAAAGATTATTTAGCCCTAGTAATCTCAACAATCTTCTTACACAAGCTGTACATCGGCTTTGACCTTTAATTATCACATCACACCAATAGCTTCATCAAACTTTGATATACCTACAATAACTGGAGTCAATATTTCATATTCACTTTTTGATCAATATATACATTATAATTAATTGGGCGAGTGCAAATTTGCTATAAATGGATGGTCTAAAGACAGTATTTAATACAGTGCCATTTTTATACAATATATATATATATATAATAAAATTAGGCCTCTAATGAAATGTGTAACCAAATTTCTCTTGGGAAAAAAATGATTTGTATTAACTTTCTTGAATTTAGTGTTTATTGCTTGTCAATAACAACTACTGTACCATACCTCTGTCCCATTTACCTTCTCAAAATTGTTTTATTTATCTCAAATAATAAAGAAGAAAACTTCAAGAGCAGTTTTTAAAAATTATTATTTAGGAAGAGGGTTCTCAGCTGTACTTCCAGCCTGCTTAGCTTTATATCTTTCATAAAGCACAGAACTAACACAAACTATACTTAGTATAAGGCAGAGTTTGTGACATTGATTGTGTCACAGTATATTATGATAAAACCAGTTGTCCAGTTTATCTAAATATTCCATGTGATTTAAGTGAAAACAAATCCTGTACTCTGGTTATAAAGTTATTGGGACATTTGCCTACAAAATTATATATATTATGGTGACAAATGTTAGATTAAACTATATCAATAAAATATTGTTTTTGTTTTGTTTTTTCTCAATCAATATAATGTAGTTAATCATAGTCCTTTTATTTCTATAGTTTATACAAATTATTTTATACTTTGCTGTCGATAATGTTCCGCTTTTTCACTTTTTTAAGAAAATCTGTGTCACCAATGTATATAATGATTTTATAATTGGTTAAATTCCTGTATTACACAATTCAAATAATCATATAATTTCCCATTTTTGCTGAATTTTCCAACTGGATTTGGTTACAGTGTCCTTGAAATAAATTGATAAAATACGCCTGTGAATTCTTTAAATGAAAATAAGAAATAAAATTTGCATCTTGTAATGATACAATGAAGAGAGAGGGAAAAATAGTCTAGAAATGGGTTAAAACTATGTACCCTCCCTAGACTATACAGAGTATTAAAGTTTTAGAATCAATAAAACTAATAGAAGATAAAAACAGAAGTCATATAGACTAATGAAAACATCTAAATGTAATGCATTATTATATACATTTTTTTCTTGTTTAAAGGCGAAAAACCTTTCAATCATCATTGCCTTTATAAAAAAAGAAGAAAAGAACTTAAAGACCCAAAGCCTTTGAATAAATATATACAGAAAGAAATTTTAATGATTTTTAGATAACATTCACAATTTACTGATAACAAAATTTTTTTTGTATACCATAACCAAACTTGGAATCGGACTTTAGTCTTTAGTTTACTACGATTAAATTATTTGTATATCATTAAAACTTATATAACTTCCTGAATGTTATGTTAAGATGGTAATACTTGAATTGAAAGAATTAAATAAATAATACTAATATATAATTTGTGTATTTAATCAGCGAGCGAGAGAGAGAGAGAGAGAGAGAGAGAGAGAGAGAGAGAGAGAGAGAGAGAGAGAGAGAGAGAGAGAGAGAGAGAGAGAGAGAGAGAGAGAGAGAGAGAGAGAGAGAGAGAGAGAGAGAGCGAGAGAGAAAGCGAGAGAGAAAGAGAGAGAGAGAGAGAGAGAGAGAGAGAGAGAGAGAGAGAGAGAGAGAGAGAGAGAGAGAGAGAGGGAAAGAGAGAGAGGAGAGAGAGAGGGAGGGAGAGAGAGGGAGAGAGACAAGGAGGGAGAGAGAGGGTGTGAGAGAGAGAGATAGAGAGAGTGAGAGATAGAGAGGGAGAGGGATAGGGAGAGAGGGGAGGGAGAGAGAGGGAGGGAGAGAGAGAGAGAGGGGAGGGAGAGAGACAGGGAGGGAGAGAGAGAGGGTGTGAGAGAGAGAGAGGGAGAGGGATGGAGAGAGAGAGAGGGAGGGGAGAGAGAGGGAGGGAGGGAGAGGGAGGGAGGGAGAGGGAGAGAGAGAGGGGGAGAGAGTGATAGAGAGGGAGGGAGAGATGATTTATATTTTTTTAAATGAATGTGAAGAGAAGGAATGGAGGAATGCCTAACAAGAGACACATGGGGGGGGGGGAGTAGATTAGGTGTGCACCATTTTCTCAATAAATAATTTGTTTTCCAATTTTTTAAATTGTCAACACAACAGAAAATTCTCACAGAATTCCAGGTATTTCCTCAGTGAAATTATGAAATTTTGATTTTCAAGGCATTTCCGATTATGAACACCTTGACAGGCTTTAAGATTTTTTTTAATGAAATATTTTGCAAAAATGAGAAGAAATTTTTTGTAACCTAATTGCTAATATTTGAAATGCCAATACAAAAACTTGAATAATGTATTTTTTTGTGTCATTAAAATAAATATTAAACACACAATAAGTGCTTTCAAATTAAAACCATACCTTCTCCATATACGAAATAAACCAAGCAGGAGGTATAGCTAAATTTTCTGCAGCAGCTGCCGTTCCCATTTCTGTAGGTCCAGAAAGTCCTGGATTTGATGACGCAATATTCGTCAGAACTTGTTGAAGTAGCTTAGCTCGTACATGCACTGGAGGTGTGGGTGCTTTAACACCAA
This sequence comes from Aphrophora alni, assembly GCA_963513935.1. Lineage (NCBI taxonomy): Eukaryota > Metazoa > Arthropoda > Insecta > Hemiptera > Aphrophoridae > Aphrophora > Aphrophora alni. Next base: position 31,486,130 of record OY740766.1, read on the forward strand.
GACGAGACTTATCATTAACAATACGTTGACCAGATTGACTGCATAACCCATGACATGAAGAACGATGGACAGAGATCTTTACTGCAGATTTGTCATCTTGCTTCTTTCTTAGTGGTGTCTTACGAGGAATTTTAAAAATCTCCATTTGTTCAAATGGAGAATTCGATTCCTGAGATACATTCTTTGAAATGTCCACAATCAACATTAATACCATTCCTTTAGAAGAACGGTCTCTTGCAACCTGAATCAAATAAACAAATGAATAAATAAACTGAACAGCTGTCATAAATATTCAGATTGTGATTAGTGAAAGAAAACCAGTTTTAATATAATTATTACATTTAATGAACAATTAAAAACACAGAAATCTTGCACTATATGAATTATAATTAAAATACATTTATCAAGTATTATACTTGTCGGGAATCTTAGCTGAAACATTCCTCAACCACTTTGAAAACAACTTCATTCTGTGACAGCATAATATATTATCACAGATATCTTGATGATGTATTAATGTTGTTCAGAGGTAGTAATAGACAGATCCAGGAACTAAATACTTACATGAATAACATACATCCAAACATAAAATTTACACATGAAGCTGAACAAAATAATGCATTAAACTATCTGGACCTGACAATTTCAAGACTAGAAGGGAAACAAATTCAAATTTTCAGAAAACCTACAAACACAGACCAGACCATTCACACAAAACATCAAGACCAGATAACATCCAACCATCCAACCATTACACATAAAATGGCGGCCTACAACCATATGATAAACAGATTAATATCAGTTCCTATGGAAGAAGCCGATTACATCGAGGAATTAAACATAATAAAACATTTGCACATCAAAATAGATACAAACCGACAATATATTCAAAAAAAATGAAACAAAAGAGAAACAGCACCATGAATATAGAAAAACAGGAGAACAAGTTCGTAACAATACAACAGAACCCCAAATTCAATAACACAATAGCTAACATATTCAGACAAAAGGGTTACAAATTAGTGTACAAAACCAATTCCAACCTGAACGAAATACTAGTAGGAACGTAACCAATAATCAGGATAAATACACAAATACTGGTGTATATAGAATGAACTGTAGTTCATGTAATAAATTTTACATTAGACAAACATGGCGCTCGTATAAAACACGATATAAAGAACATATTCAAGCGCTAAAACACCCTGAAAAATCCAAGTTTGCGGAGCACTTGATATATTGCGATCATAAATATGATAGCATGGATGTAAACATGCAAATACTACAAAAATGTAAAAAGGCAACTATATGAACCGCATGGAAGAGTACCAGATTTATAGCGGCGAGATGCAGAACCCGGATGGATTGTTGAAAAATAAGAAAAAGTTTGATGCTACCCCCACCTTCAAGCTAATAAACAGATTGACTACCATGCGTACAGTAACCAATGTACAGTATACTATATAGCTCCTAGCGGAGACATTAATGTAAAATAAAATATTGTACGTGATTGTTATGTGGATACTTGTATTTTATGTTGAATGTTTTAATTAAATGTTTATCACCCAACGATGGACGATAATGTCCAAAACACGTGTAGTAAAATTTGTTATATAAACTGAAAAAGAAGAAAAAATCAAAGATTGCTGGCGGTAATTCACAGATAACAAATAATTATACTTGTATATTCCAGGTCTATAATTAGGAAAGTATCCAGCTATTTAATATTAACAAATATATGCTGTGCCTTAGTCTCTGTCAAAGTAGTGAAATTTTGATCTCACTCACTTATCCCAGACTCTGCCACTTTTCAAGACAGCCTATCAGTTGCCATCAGTTGCCTCATTGTGATCCCCTTAATCCTGCAATGGCCAAAATACGATTATAGGATATATAATATATAGTCTCACAGGGCAAACAACGAAAATCATATTTTATATAATGGTGCCCTAGGATTGCTGTTGCAAAAACAAAAAAAAAACATATGACATGTACAAATACTTACTCACAAAACCTGATTTGTTACGAAAAATTTCATTTAGTGACAAATATTTGAAAGCTTAGGTATTTTACTGCCAAAAAAAATTTTTTAGTTATTGGTTATTTTTAAGGTATAATATTTTTAAGCAAGAAGAGTTAAATTTTCTTTTACTTCGTTATAAGAATACTTAATAAATGTGTATGTCTACATAATAAATATGTATTTCTACACAATATACATGTATTTTTAATACGTTTTGTATATACTATGAATAAAAGTTACTTTAAAATTTATAGTGTATTTAACATTGTCCTCTTTTTTAGTCCAAGTGGCCTCCTTGTAAAATTTTTTTAAAGTAAGTGGTTATATTATAGCCCCCTTTTTTATTAAATATTTAAAAGTCCCCTAATAATTATTATCCCTCTTTTTAAAATTGATATTACAAATACCCCGATCAAAATTGATAATTTCGTTTATTACTTAATTAAATTTATTAATTCAATAAAATTAAATTTTTAGAATAGTTTAGACAATTCATGTGAAAGTAATTATTTGTATCTATCATTAATATTCTGGTTTACTATGTTAATAGAATTTTCTAGAATAGTTATTATGATTCATGTAAAAGTTTATATTTGTATCTATTATTAAAGATAGACCTTTTATGTTGTTAATGAAATTTTCAGCTTATTTTTTATCATTTTTGTAAAATTAAATATTTGTGTCTATTATAATTATTCTGGTTTAATATGTTAATAGAATTTGTAGTAGAGTTTATATTATTCGTATTCTTGTTTAATATGTTAAGAGAATAGATTAGCATAGTTTTTATTCATGTATCAGTAAAAAAATTTGTATCAACTATTAATATTCTAATTAATATGTTAACATAATAAGTTTGGGGATGAATATATTGTAGATATTAAAACATCTTAGTAGGTTAGAGGATTGGGCCTTCCCCACTACAGGTAACAGTACAGGTGTTTGAACTGTCAATGTACTGGAGAGAAACTGGTCACTTTAGTTGTAAATAGTTTTAATTTAGTCTTTTTAAGATTCCCTCTGAAGATGACAACTTTGTTGTTGTAATAGCTATAAGGGTCAAATATGAATAAACATTTTACTTTTGACAAAAAGTTTGTTTTTTGTTTATTCCCTAGTGTGGTAAGGGACTTGAAAGTGTATATATTGTCACCACAGTGCTCTGGTCTTTGTTTTTATTCTATATGAAAATTATTTTTATTTTATATAGTCAAATTAAATCATTAGTCATCCTTTGCTGACTAAAATTTAGTCATCTCTTGCAGCTGTTTATAGATGAGCACTAGTTTATCAAACTCAGGCGTTTTGGACAAAGCTTTTGCTGATTCCTTTCTCACTGGCAGCATTTCATTTCCTTAAACAACTTGATTTATTGATTTCAAGCCAGAAAAACCTAGACTATATTTCTCAGCTTTAGTAAATTACATTCCTTGAGTAATAACAAAACTTCCCCCTCTTCATTTTTTCTTATTTACTACTTGCATTAATCATATTCTAACTCTAATTATGGAACTAAATTACCATGTAATATTATTTTATACTTTTAAAACTTACATTTTTTATATGTGACTATATTATATACATAATTAACTATTTATTATTATTTATTTAGGTCAAAATACATTTTTTTTTTAATTTAGGGAAACTAATGGAAAATTTAAAATTTTCAACTTATTTTTCTTAAAAAACCTTGTTAATTACTAGACAAACATCGTTAATTACTTTATCTGAAAATATCAAGTTACATTCATAGTTACTCATTATTTCTGTTCAGTGCTAGGACATTATTTTTATTTCCTTCATCAAAAATATTTTACTATTATAACCTTTTTTTAAGCCTAGAACACTAGCATATGTAACCCTTATGTGTGGCCCTGACATTTTGTTTTCTCCCCACTCCCCCCCCCCCACCACTTTAACCGTTAGAGAGACCAGCAGTGCTTCTAGCTCTCAGTCGCCACAAGACGGCATTGTGGCAGTGGTGATTCCCAGTCCGTTAGTGTCGACTTTTGGCTATTCATTCCATGTACACTGTGTAGTGCCTGAACATCATTATGTCGTGTCTCCAGTAGTATGGTACTGTCCAACACAAAGGATATGCTGGTTCTAGGATTAAGTGATTGTAAATAGACCTTGTATATATTAAATGTAAATACTAGTTTTATGTCAAAAACTGAAAATGTGTGATAGATCGAGGTTGGAGGATGATGATATTATAGACAAATTAGAAGATGACATTAGTGATGATGATATGTTGGAGTTTGAGGTCATAAATAGTCATGTAATGACGAAAGTGATGAAATCATTGCTCCAATAAGAGACATTGAGTGCAATACTGAGAAACAACCAAAGAAAAAAAGAAAAGTAAGCAAAAGAGATGTGGCAAATACTTCTAAAAATAGTGACACTGGTAGGGGAACAACAACAAAATCAAAAAAGGACAAAAATGCTGAAGAAAATTAAAAAATTATACTGATTGTTCCCGATGTAGATTCAATGGAGGGTAAAGATGGATTTGCGTGGCACACTATCTAAGGTGTGTACTGGGAAAACTCTAGCAAGAAATGTGGGTTTCTATAAGACCAGGACTAAGTGCTCATAAAAATTACGACGTAGAACATTATTCGTAACAGCGTAGAACATCATTCATTGTAAAAATTATTTCATTATAAAAACTCATTTATCGCAGAAACCTCATTTATTGTATAACAAATTCACCACTTCAACTTCGTAACACATTCACTGCTGACCATATATTTCTAAAAACACCTTAAAATGCTAAAAAAATTTTTTTTGTTAAAACTTACCATTAATCTTAAAAACTCCATATGAAATCAAATTGTGTTATAAATTTTTTTTTTGTAAAATTATAAGATCATATGTGGTTGTGCTGGCGCATCACCAGCTTCCTGGGGAGGTTTTATGTATGCTAAACGTGTGGAATGTCATTATTTACATTGTAGGAATGTATTCACTTCACGACATTGAATTTTACTTTTATCACTTTCAAGTTTACACTAAAAGTGTAAATGTAATTTGCTCATTTTGATACCATTACATTTTTTTAAATTCAAAATTAAACTGTTTCTTACATATATTTTGAGTTTTTTTAATATTTTTTTGAACTAGTTACTATTTACACTCTACATTTACCTACTACACTTTATAACAACATATTAAAGTTTTAATTTTGTTATTATATATTTACATACTTATTGTTTTCTCATACTAATAATTCTTTTTTGTCAATTTTTAGCTAATCTCAACCCTCCTTCTCCCACTTTGACACTTCTTGTTAACTAAATTTTATTATTTGTGCCCTTCTGGTCACCTAATAAGACTCTCCCATTGGTTCAAACTATGTAGCCTACTTGGTTCAGACTATAACCCAATACATCCCATACTTCTACACAATTTTTCCAATGTTGTCCATTATGCTTCGTATATACAAAACATTGTCGACTACCGACATCCGACCATCCTCACCTTTTATTTTCAGTTTTTAAAAAAAATATTTATTTATTTTCCGTGCTATCTGCCGAATAATATTTTCTTAATTCTGAAGTACCTTTAATTTAGTTATTTTCAATATTTCCAATTACATATGAGTTTTCTAATTTAACTTCTAAAACTTTATATGGTCCTTGAAATAGTAAAAAGAATTTTTTTTAATTCGCTTTTTAAATTTGAAGATAAGAGGTGATTCCTGACTAGTACTAAATCTCCAATATTATATTGAACTGGTTTTAGTTTTTTATCATGTAATTTCTTTCTTTGACTTGCCTTGATCTTTGAGTATTTCTAATATATTTTTTCTTCAAAATTCATTATTTCACCTGGTGGAAATGTACATAATTCCCTATACATTCTTGGGCTTTTTTGACATTATTTCATAAGGACTATTATTAGTTAAATCATAAATAGTTATTACAATTTTCTATAAATTTTACATAATGTGGCCATTTTGTGTGCCTATCGTGGACATAAGTTCTAAACATTCTACCTAATTCTCTTATACAACGCTCACGTGGAATACTTTGTGGATGATACACCGATGTATGCCTTATTTGTATGTTTTCCTATTCCTAAAATGATTTTCATGTTTTTTCTTGAAACTGGCTACCATGGTCACTCAAAATTATTTTAAGCCTTCCAACCTCACCTAAATACTCATTCACAATCTTATTTGCTAATACAAGTCCTATTGCTCTCTTCGTAGGATAAAGTTTCACAAATTTCGAAAACACATCTAAAACAATAAAGATATATCTAACCCCTCCACATCCTACAGGCAACTCTCCGAATAAGTCCACGGCCATTAAGTCTAAGACATTTTCAGGCAGAATGTTTACCATTAGGCCCTCCACTGTTATTTATTTGAACTTTTACTTTTTCAGCACAAAACACAAGTTTTTAACAAATTTCTATTAATTTTTTCAAACTTTGGATAATTATAAATTTCTTTTAAGATTTTATAACATTTTGACAGTCCAGCATATCCATATCTTTCATGACAATCATTTATGATAATTTTAGTAACAATTTAGGTCGAAAAATGTTAAAATATTATTTTCTTCCTAAACAAAACTCCTTCGTAGATTTTATAGTTCTGTATTAATTTTTCAAATTTCATTTCATTTTTATTATTTTTCATTAGTTCCAAAATTTTCTTACATGTAACATTATTCTTTTGTTCACTCGCTAATCTCTTAATACTTTCTTTAAAATTTTATTTTGTTTAAACAAATCCTTATCTATTTTTATATGTAATATTTTAATTAAGTCTTCATTTCCTGTTTTAAATTTTTTTTTTTTGAATAATTGTACATCAAATTACATTAGCCGCGACATTTTGCTATCTCAGGCAATAATGTATTTCCAAATTGTATTCTTGTATGAACAGAATCGTAACAGCCTACTGTGTGTTTGTTTGCAGTTTCACAAATGGATCTTAATATACGATTCCATTACGAGATATGACTCAAGTCTCTTATATCACTTACTTACTAGTATATTGAATCAAATACTAACACAAATTTGAGATTCAAAAATGTGAAACATTACATCGGTGAAGAGGATAAATAAAAATTATGTCTTTTATTTTATAGCATTTATTCCTTAATTTTGAGTTACCCCAAGATGGGGAAAAAAAAAGAAAGAAAAAGAAGAAGAGAAAAAAAAAGAAAAAAAAAAAAAAAAAAAAAAAAAAAAAAAAAAAAAAAAGGTTGAATAACATGCTCACAACCGAATTCAATCAAAATTCGAGTTATGTATTTGGGCTGTAACGTGTTATATGGAAGATAATTAAAAAAGTCAGATATTAAAAAAAAAAAAACAGTACAGATAAGAAGAAAAAATTAGAATAAAAAGTCCACCCATTTTTTGAGAGGTTTTGTTACAATCGGGACAAATGTATTAAAAGTGTATAATTTCACACAAAGTTCCTTCCTACACATAGTTCATAAAAATTGGTTTTAAAATGCAAGAATTTCATGTAGCCATTTCTGAAATAGTCTGTAGACTACATTTCTAAAAGTAAATTTAACCTAACATACAAAGTATCAACAATAGCTTCCTTGACTAAGCTCAATAAAATGAATTAAGGTTAGAAAATAGAATATAAAATACTACCCACCTTTATTGCTTCGTTGAATTCATCTTCACTTTCAATTGGAATCTGGAAAAAAAACAAAATGACAAAGTGTGTACAGATAAAATCACAATTGCAATGTAAGTGAAAAAACAAAGACCTATGGGATTTTCTAGTATTTAGATAAACAATGAAGTACAGTATTTTTAATGTTGCATGAGTCTACTATTTCATCTTTTGTTTATTAAATTATAAGTTAATAACAACAATAAAAGTATTGTTAAGACATTTCAGCTTGTAGGATTTATGTTATTCATGGACAGATTTAGATGAATCAAGTATATAAATGATTTTCTCTTAACTTGACTCCTCTGTTAATCTGGATCAAATCTTGCAATAAATTTTTGGGGCGCTTATATTGAACCAACTTCTTTTCATAAACTTTGACTTGATGTCTAAATTCCTTAACAATTTTTTTTCTCAAAATTAACTAGAAAGAAACCTTGCAACAATGAAGTTTTAGAAGAAATGGACAGAATGAAAAAAAAACTATCAACCCAACCAGAATAGATCACCAATAGAAAATATGTTATAATTAAGGACATATTTATGTATTTCGTTTAAAAAATCTCAAAAACTAAAAATTAATAAAAACTTTTTAAAAATGATTTTATTTTAAAATTAAAACATAAATTTTGCCTGTCTCAACTGGGGCAGGTTCCTCTTATGTGTTAAAAATAAAAAATGGGTCGCCCATAAAAGAATAGCATTAAGAATAGCTATACAGTAGAAGCTCTTATAACCGGCACGGTCGGGACCCGGTCCATGCCGGATATCCGATTTTGCCGGAAAATCGAGCGTATCTAATTTTTACCCTCCAAGTGCTAAGAGTCGCGATCGCGATCTATTTTGCCGCGGCCAAAGTGCTAAAGTCGCGATCGCGATCTAATTAAACAAGGTTTGCTAAAATCGATATACCAAGGGTAACTTTTATCCAAACTACATGTATTTTATATAGTAACTCTGAGTAAAAGACGCTCTATTCATTTTGCACAATTTTATCGATGGTTATAAGAACATTCAATGTTAGTAAAAATCAATACCGGCAGTGAATTGTTGTTTAGTGTTTTTGTCTATATTATTTTGGTAAATACAATTTATTTTATGATTATTTAGTGTATCAGTAGTGTTTTTTAGTGTAGTATTACACATATAATAATGAGTGAACTTGGCAACAATTCAAGTGATATTCATAACTGTTTGTGTAAAAGTAATACCGCTAGTGATTTTTTTTTGTGTGTATTACATATTTTATAATAACTAATTTTATTATTGTTGTATGTATAAATATTTACAACAATGTTGACATTATGAAGAAAGTAAAGTGTTACTTATGAAGCAGACAAACACTGGATGACTAAGAAAACGACGCACGTAGTCACTGCACCGGCGGGAAATGTCAGTTGAGGCCTGTTAGCCGCCCGAACATAACCGGAAAAAACTGACCGTGAGTGGCTTGGCTGATGCCGGTTAGTAGAAATTGCCGGTTGTTAGAATGCCGGTTAAAAGAGCTTCTACTGTAATATGAAAGTTGTTTAAAAAGAAATATTTCAGTGAAGCAAATAGATTTCAATATAAATGACAAAAGTGAAAGACAATGACAATTTCCAAAAAATGTAAATCCCTATGCATATATCTCATCTTAATACAAATATCTTTAAACACACACATACACTAAATTTTAGTTAATAATAAAGAATTAATCAGTAATATAACAAAAAGCAAGTTCTTCTATATACACACATTCATTCTCTCCTATATACCTAAGTAAATGTAAAAGCACCTTAAAAAGAGCAGAAATGTATATATAAAAAATCAGAGTATATAAAATTAATAATAACTAATATATATGGGAAATCTATAAAGTTGGAAAATATATGGACCTAAGATACCAAAAATTATGCTGTAAATAGAATTCAATTTTATGTGACATTTAAAAGAATATGTACAAAATATTCTGACTCATTATTTCCACTTGTACACTTCTTATGGTGACATTAAAACCACATTCATATGATTGTAATTCCAATTAGAGTACGGTATTTTATGAACGCTGTGTGATTTTATTTTTAGTCACATATAAGCAAACTGACCCAGTTGTAATAGGCAGAAAAGTATGTTCTACTTTTTAGTAATTTTTTTAATAATGCTGTTTTTTTAAAATCCATTTATTTTGTTTGTTTTTATACCATAATATTGAAATATTGCAACTGCCCTCTTAACAAATTGGCACCAATCTATGAAGAAATTTATTTTTAAAAGATCATTTAAACTTTATGTGAAGGTTTTACTTACATAACTAACTATAGTTGCACTGTTTGGTTTAACAGCATCTTCTAAAGCTTTTCAATTTTTTAAAACTTTTACTATATATTAAAAATTGTCACAACATAAAATATCCAATTCGATTAACGTATAAAATACTAAATACTTCAACCACATGTTGTTTGCTTGGTAATAAGGGTTAAACTGTAAGACTGTCCTGTATTATTTGTTATCTACTGACCAAAGTTCATCAAACATATCATCAGATCTATATCTTTGTTCATTGATTAGAGTATTTTCATATTTTAAAACTTATGTAAATAAAAAAGATCTGAACCAATGTTAAAAGCTAGTCATTAAAAACAGTTGCCAGACAAATAATAATTGTGAAAGTCAATTAAATGATTAACACAAGCACCAAATTTAAAATATATATATATATATATATATATATATATAATTTTCCACAAAAAAAAACATTTTATTTGTACAATACAAGACTTCATTTCAATAACTAAAACATCATTTTTAATTGTATATAAACTTTTCTAACACTGAACTAAAAATTGCAAGGTTTCATACAACATTCTTGTATGCTATTGTAAAAATAAAGTGTTTATTGTGCTTTCTTTCATTTGGAGATATTGTTTTCTACAAGTGTTTTTCATTAATGGTGATTAACACAAGCTTTAAAATTGCCGAAAAATTTAAACCAATGACATCAATGATTGTACTTTTATTCATTCTTTTTTAATAACAACTATTAGTTAAATACAGAATGGCCAGATAAAAACTACCGGAGGAAAAAGTTTTGGAAATTCAAATTAAATTTATTACAGGTTTTTTTGTACGACTATTTGTAAATATACTATTATATCTAATATTTTATAGAGCACTCTGTATTTCTAATCGGAGCATCTACATCCACTAGTTAAAAGCAAGTTCCACCATTTTAAAGATCCACAGCCCATTATAAAAAGGAAACTTTTTTTTTAACTTTTTTTTTAACTTACGCCTGGCCTATAACTGCAAAGGACTTTATTCATAACGACTGGTAGGCTACACACACACACATAACAAAAACAAACATACCGATGAAATACCAAATGGTAGAGTTAAAACAGAAGCTCACTTTGCTCAGTCAAGTCTTAACCCTTTTAGCGCTTAAAATTAAATGGTCTATTTTACATTAGAATGCTATTAGGTTAGATTTTTTTTATTTGTCTAAAGTTCTATTTTAATTTGAATTCATTGAGTTATAGGGGTAAAAAAAATAGAACTCAGGTTTTTATATTTTTTACAATTAAAAAAGATTTAGAATAATTTCCTTGTAACTTAGATCTAAATATCTAGAGTGGCCATATTTTTTATTACACTTATAGAAACCTATAGGGTTTTTTTTTTTTTTTTTTACTGAAGTTAAAAAACATTACTGCCATGAAAAATATGCCTTCTTCAAAATGTTTTTTGGGTTATGGTATACCTCGAAGCATTCATCTGGATGAAAAGTTGGGTTGGATACACATGTCTTACAAAAATATACTGTCTCTTTTCGAAATTCTTTTTTCAAACACACAATACATCTTGTGCCCCTCACTTTCTTTGATAAGAAATGTCTTCTTTCAAGTCTTTCATCTGGAGGTCCTTGGGGTTTCCGTACTGATTTTCTCTTCTTCTGCTGGGAAAATCTTTCTGCAACGAGATCCTGCACCAAACTTTCCCGAAATTCCTCATGGGTCATTAGTTTCTTACTGTACTGCGGTTGTGTGGCTTTATACAATAAATAAGAGTTCACACCACCCACTTCCAATAGCCAAAAAACACCTTTCTGTACCATTTGTGTTCCAGTTGGAATAAACAATATGCGAGCGCAAAATATTACACAGTTCACGCTCAGAAGCCGACTGTGAAATACAGTTCCAAGAAATCACGTCATACACGTCAGCGTAGACCAAATAATGGTGCCGGGTTGCTATGACAACCAAATGACGATAGATAGCGGGCAATCTTACACAATAAATGAATTGCACCTGTCTGCCTATACCAAAACAACATCACCCTGCTATCTATTGAAATTTTGGTGAACTAAATTAGTCATGATGTCAAATATCAATTTTACGAGATTTCCCGTAATACGCGTTTAACCGAGATGTTGACCTTACGAGTTATCACGTAATACGTGTGCAAAGGGTTAAGATTTGTCCTTTTGACCCATCATGCATAAATATAGCAAGGAAAACTGATTAGGCTACTAGTTTGTTTTAAAACAATGATTATTATTTTTATTTTTTTAACTATGATTCACAGAAAACCCTAATTACCTGTATTAAATAAACCACTTACTTGATCATTATCATCATCCACATATTTCACAGGAACATTTCCAGTGATGCCAACTTGCTGCAGCTGTAACAAAAACCAACAGATTTAAAGGATGAAACTGTAACTCTGAGATCAACTAAAACAGAGTAAATAATTATGCTTAAAACTAGAGCATAATTCAGATATTCAATATTATGTGAAACAGAGCCGAGTGACAAAATGTATGAAGTAGTGAAAGTAGCCAACCTGTTTGGTTACACAAAAGAAAATAATAGCCTAAGACAAAATCAACGAAAAACCAATGTAGCCTATAAGAACTAAATTTAAATACCCACTTTAAAACAATCAGCCAGAAAATCTATTGGTAAATAATAAATCAAATAAAAAAATTTTTTTTAACATACCACATTTTTAAAATGGACTAAAAAGTATAAAATAATTTTTCATGACCCTTCTACAATTTTGAGGGAGGATTGTTAGTGGCTATGGTTATATTTGGAATACTTGGAGAGAAAAATATGGAGCGCAGGCAATCTATGATAGTTAGGGAGGAGTAAATAAATTAAATTACAGTGAATCTCACTTCCGATTCAATGAAATTAGCTGTGAATTCAACCGGATTGTCTACTTGTATTATTTACTGGCTGCGCCACACGTTTTTCTCTTCAAGTATACCAAATATATCCATAGCCACTAACAATCCTCCCTCAAAATTGTAGAAAGGTCATGAACAATTATTGTATACTTTTTAGTCAGTTTTAAAAACATGGTATGTTGGAAAAAAATTTATTTGATATATTATTTTCTGTTTTTTAGTCTTATAATGTCCGGGTGAAAGATTTCAATCGGTTTTGTATATATTGATGAGACTCTGACATATATAGGAAATTCCCAATGCATTTCACATCTTGTTTAGCTGCAAATGTCTGAAATTCAAAATATTACCTCTTATTACCTGTTGTTTAAACAAATGTAGACAAGAAACCAACTGAATATTGTATTGTCATCCAATTCTGACCTATGATCAAATTTTTAGGTCTCTAGCTTATCGAGAAGTTAGTATAAACTCGATTGCAAAATTCCACGCGGAACGACAGGCAGACAGATATGACGGGAACCGAACTAATAAAAACGTAATAAAATAGCTTCTAATAGATAGATACTTAAATGCATATTTATATTGATATAAAAGAATATTAGAATAAAAGAATAGTAGTTTCACCTGCTATAGGTAAAACTACTATTATTTCTCTTTTTTTTTTTTATTCATGTGGATGTTCATTATTAATATCTATTGAACAAGATGATTATGATTACGTTACTTAAGTTAGTGTATGTGTTATCGCTACCATATTTTCAAATAATCAGATCATTTTTAATTTTGTAAGACCCTTTTAAAATCACAAAATACATTTGTTTATTAGAAAATAGGCGATATTAAAGTAGCCTATGAAATCGAGAAATTAACTTCACAGTAAGTAGTCATAAGTTAGGCTATTCAACAGGACATAAATGACATAAGCGAGGTCTGGTCAGATGGCTATATATATTTACAGTTCTTTAATTGTTTATAGAAAAATCCAGGACAAGGAACAACTGACAATTACCCTTTTTTTAAGACATAGGCAGTGTAGGCTATAAACAACTTTGAGCAAATCAATGACTCCAAATGTGCCTTGTCTAAAGCTACCCAATCTTAACAGGAATACACAACAAATGTAGACATCATAATGTTAATCTTTATTTGGCTTAAATATTTTTGACGTTTTGCAATATTTGCTATTAGTCTACGTATTACAATTAATTCTATTTACCATTGATGAAGTAAAATAGGCTATAACAAAGTATAGAAACATATATAGGTATCTAAATCCTTGTTCACAATTACCCAGCTTTACAAGAAATTGATAATAATGGTACAAATAACTCACCATATATCGCTTAAAAGTTGAAAAATCAAGAGACTTGTCGTCATCAACAGCCATGAACGATGTTTTGGAGGATTTAGGTGCATTTGGTTCATTTTGAACTGTCTGGACTTCGAATATTAATGGTACTCTTTGAGTAGTCATCCTAGACTGTAATACAGACTTAAAATTATATAAATTTCAAATCAACATTAACTATTGTCCTTATTACGCATCAAATTCTTTCCAAAAATATGACAAAACAAATCTTCTCAACTACTCACAAAACTAAATACACAAATAACAAATGACACTAATCTGTGACAACACTTCCACTTTCTTACTTCCTTGTATAAGTAAACTTAGTAAACCTATGTTGGTCACTTCTACCAACATAAGCCGTCTGTAACCATTAAATAAATTGTCTATCTTTCACAAAGAAGAATTTTTTTTTAATACGCTTGATAAAATGTCTTCAATGCCGCCTTGATAAAAATGTCTATCCACTATTTGAATTCAGTTAGTTTTTGCTTTACTTAAAATTTCTTTAGAATAATTCAATAATAGGGTTAGGGTTTTAATAATAAACTAAAGATTGACTGGATATAAGTAATGAATTATTGACACACAATTAAATGTATAATATAAACTGGTTGGCTCACAAAGTATAACATAAAAACTATCTTGATTAGTGCATATTATTAAACTCTAGGTCATTGTCAGCTTATAAAACATAGGAGGTAAAGAACGTAAAATAAAAACCCCTACACCTCGAATAAAATATTATCGTCGGTCGGAAAAAAAACATAATAGGAAAGATGAAAGAGAGGCATCTACCTTAAGACTAAATAAAAAAGATGTAGATCCAGCTAGGTTCCCTCGCCCGTACTCATTAAAGTGAGCCCCTGGCCCTGAGGTATTGTGTGACATTCCCCTGAGTACTGGGTAGTATATTGCAAAGTTGTTGAAATATCAAGATGATTCCTTCACCGGAAAATTTCTACAAATTAATTGATAGTAACTCTTGAGCTGGTTTGATTTAAGGACTATCGTGAAATAACCATTCTATTCATATCTTTCGTGCTTATTTCATTCTTCTTTATAATAGCCCTCTTTTTCTTGGGTTATTGCGTTTTTAACTGACTTATCCACGGTATTTATTACATTAGTAACATCTCGCTTATATACTTTATGGGTAGAATATTAAGCTCACTGGTTGTTTACATATCACTGAAACGACGATCATCTTCATCTTGTAATCTTTGGATGGTAGAAGAAAAAGGTTATGGGTAGAGAAGTAAGGTTATAAGAGCAACATTGTGAAAATGTTAGTAATAACCACACATTTATAACGTAAACGTAACCTCTTCAAAATAATTAAACTCTTCTGTCCTAATTTTTAGTCTACTTTTAAAGTACTATTCTATAATATTAATTTCCCAGAAACATGTTTACAAGAAATAATTTTCGACTTAAAAAAGTTATATTGATTCCGGCTCTGAAATGTTCAAAGGTTTGTATTTTTATTCTGTTATATTATAATTTGTTTGTGAAACCTGTATAAGTTTTGTACAACATGCATACACCAGTATAGAATATTAAAACGGGGCATAGTTGACACTGCATGTTTAGTATTCTGAGTTTGAAGTGACATCCCTTTTCAATTTATGTATTTGTTTAATAGTAAATTTGACGGTAAATATCTATTGATGTTGTCCAAGCGATTTTAGTGTGAAATCTCGGCAATTCCTTTTCAAAATATCGGTTTTTTTCATCAATAGGATACTATTTTTTCATGCAAGTGGTTTATCTCTCACAATTCATTATTTACTTAACAATCATAGAAATTGGCAAAGGTATTCAATCATATAGTCATATTGAAATCACTCGTAGGGCGCAAACACATCATTAACTTATACCTGTTGATATTACTACACTTCTATGATATAAGATTCATGAAGACTAGGTCTCTGAAACCCAGACCTAGTAAAAGAACTGTAGATCAAGTAAGGTAGATTTATAATGACCTTCCTTGACCTGTAGTTCTTTAAGTAGGGTTGAAACTCTCCGATATCAAAGAGGAGTAATTCACACTTATTACACGACATCATTGATACTAAATGATATCTAGTTTACCAGTTCTTAATAGTTTAACAGTTCTGAAAAACAAACTATTTTCACGGAATAAAAAAACATCGATAGATTTTATTTAAAATTGATGAAAAAGTTGTTGAAATAACCTCAAAATGCCATAAAAGTCATTTTAAATCACTGTTTTCAGACGGAAATAATGAATTGTGAAAGATAAAAAGTGAAATGTGTTGGAAAGAAGTCTCAAAATAATGAAAAAACCGCTATTTTGAAGAGGAATTGCCGAGATTTCCACTAAAATCACTTGGACAACATCAATACATATTTACCGATTTTACTTTAAATGGTATTTTTTGTATGTCAGGGTTGCTATGAATTAGACAAGTCCTTTTCCTGGGAGGGGGGGCTTATTCGACATGTGAAGAAGAATATTAGGTTGGCATGTTTTTTACATGTTACAAGTACTTTTTCTATTATTAAAAGGGTACTGTTTTTGTAATTAAAATTGAAAAATCAAATTAGCTTTAATGAAAACTCAGTTTTAAAGAGGATTTGTTATTTGCAATCATATAAACCTAAGACTAGAAGTAGCCTATTTAAATACTAGATTTCTTATTACTTTCTTATTCTCACTAAATACTTTATTTTTCTTCTTTATTTCATCAACTGAAAAATTGTAGTCTTGTATCATTTCCCATCTTCATGGGGTTACACATAGGTCATATATTTCTCTTGAAAAAAGGATGATATTAAGTACTCCCATTATAATGTATGAGTTACTAACATTGTTTATTTTATGATATATGCCTATGGCTAGTTTTGTAACACTTCTTTATTAAATATTGGTTATTGGAAATGGATCAGCTATAATATAACCTATATTGTTAGTATTAGTAGCTGCTATATTGTTTCAGATGGTGTTTTATTTTCTTATTATATTGAAACCGCAAATTGCACTTGGTTTTATAGTTAAAATTACAGCGTAGAGAGAATAATAAGGTAAAAACCAAAGTTTTTGCTAATATCATAATTTTTTTATTAATTATGATTTATAATGTTTTATAAACTTTTAAAAAAGGTGCCAGGTAACTTCATCATCTCTATCTTACAATGGGTATGAAAATGTACAATTTGAAATGAATGACATTTGATTTTTAATGTCTATTTAAAAAAGTTAGCAAAACATATTTTAATCTGATTCCCAATCCAGACAACTGACGGAGGTTTACCAAATTTGATAAGCATATTTTAAGTTCCAAGTCACACTTAAATAAAATATTTAATTACCTTAAGGTCCGTCTTGTGACTTTGTTTTGGTTACTTCTTGTTTTGATCGTTTAGATCCAGATAACATCTTGAACGATAAACTTTCCTTCTAATCACATCATTTATACAATACAGCCTTAAAACATCTACCGAAAACTTAACATGAGTCGTTATCAGCGAGATTAATAACTGGCAGTACTCCGGTAGACATGACAGAGCACACAACAGTGTCAGACAAGCTCATATGATGTGTTTTGTGTCAGTGTATGTTTTTGTTTTTATGTGTTTTTAATATATGACGAGTTCTTAAAAGTGAACGAAGATATCATCTGATGATGAGGTTACGACCTCGAAACTAGTTAGAAGTAACTAAAACGAAGTCACAAGACGGACCTTAAGGTTTACCAAAGTTCCACATTTTTAAATATAACAAACATCCAATTTCTATTGCATATTGCAATTAAAAAAAATAATAAATTCAGTTATCATGAAATGTTTTGTTTTAATAGGCTGACATTTAA
Source organism: Aphrophora alni (assembly GCA_963513935.1). Classification (NCBI taxonomy): domain Eukaryota; kingdom Metazoa; phylum Arthropoda; class Insecta; order Hemiptera; family Aphrophoridae; genus Aphrophora; species Aphrophora alni. The sequence continues at coordinate 31,504,175 of OY740766.1, forward strand.
AAAAGAAAATATCACATAATTTAGTATTGTTATCTGAACTTACTAAGTAGGCTATGTTATAAATATGTGTTCATGTTTATAGCCCAAATTGATGTTCTAGTTCTGCACTATGAAGCTCCATTTTTTAATTTCAGTCTCTAAATAAGGGTTTCTGTTAAAACCCTCTATAATGGTACAAATTAATAGAAGCAAGTCTAATAAACAAATAGGGAATACATATAACCTCTTCCAAATTAAAAATTGGGCTGAAAAAATGTAAGAAACCATAGAAATACTGGTAGTTGTAAAATATATAAATTTGTAAAATTAGGCCATTATCAAATAATTAATAATCAGAAAGTTAGACATTTTGAATTTTAATTGTAGCCAAGCCAGAGTATAGATTACGTGGTAAAATTTTGACCTATATTAAAAAAAGATTATGTAAAGTAAAAATTCGATATAAAGTGTTTATTTGAATAATTAAAATTGTTACAAATCATTTTTTGGAATTAAAATATAGCTAAAAGGTTAAAACACTTAAAATAATTTCACGACACAACGAACTCGTTGCCTTGACAACGGATTCACCGGCCAATGAGAATGGACGACTCAAATCAGTGCAGTTGTAGCCGGCAAGCTTGAAGAAACCAGAGCGTCCTTTTTTGATTTTTGAAGAGTGCTGAGAGAAACGCCGACAGAACAAGATGTGTATTTTTTGTGTGTGCAAGAATGAATTTCGCGGTCATACCGACAGAAGTTGAACGTAACAAGTACTAGTAAGGAACCACATAGTGAACAATTTGACTAAATTATTTTCATAACAAATTAAAATTTAAATTACATGTACTTTTCTTTTGTATAAACAAATTTGCGTATAAAACAGGATTTCTTGGCCAGCACGAGCTCCCCTTCCCCGAGATAGTGTAATTTTGAAATAAAGAAACTTTCTGACATAAATCATTCAAAATTTGTATCATTGATCAATATAAAAGACAATCTAATTTGATATTGTTAAGTTAACCCAAAACTAATTACATAGCAAAAAGTTTTGTTATACCTCACTCCTCTCCACAGTAGCGTGTATATTAGCAAAGTGATTTTTTTAAATTTTCAGTACCTATTATATCATGAACTACAAATCCTGAATTTTTACTTTTTTATTAACAAATTTACATCTTTCACTTGTAGTATTAGTATGAATTATTATTAGTTTAAATGAATATTATAGGCTATATTTTTCATCATTTAACATGGTCAGGTAAACCGTTAGGTATCCAGCTGAAGAAAATGTGTTGGCTGATTGAGGGAAAGTCTGAATTATTAATACATAATAAACTGATCCTGTAAGTATTAAGACCCGTGTGGGCTTACAGTATTCAGCTTTGGAGCTGTTTGAAGAAAACTAATATACAAATTCTATAAACATTCCAGAATAGAGTACTAAGCCCAATAGCGAATCAGTGAACAGTATTTGAGTTATGACACTATTCATTGAGATTTAAGAATAGAATCTGTTGAATTAAAAATTAAAACCATTCCAAGGAAGCATGAATTACGACTTTCAAAATTTTACAGCTACTTCAACTTTGAGCTGGTGGGTATAAAATGCTAGATAGTCTATAAGACCAGTTGTAGTATACTTTAACACTTTTTAAGAAAACTTTGCCAGAATATATCAGAATAATTATAACAACTACCGGTATGTATCTTTAGTAAAGTGGTGATAAAAAAAAATACAAATTGTTCATTTGTATCCCTTAAAAATTCCAAATATTGACCAACAAGTTCAACTTCTTTCATTATATACTAATTTTTATGAAATTCTGTTCCCTTGTTTTTAGAATCCTAAGAAAGACTGTCATTAGTTTTGATATAACTCAAACCAAAATAAAATTTTGAAGTGGCTACACTAGTAATTAATTATTCTAATACAAACTCGTCTTGTTTGGGTAAAACAGCTTTAGTCTTGCAGATATTGAATTATCAAATTACAGTATAAACATATTCTTATATAATTTCATGTTTTTGTTTCCAGATAGAACAAGCGGCACACATTCATATTGGTTACTTAAATCAAATCAAGACTCCTTCATGCAATAGAATTTTTTTTAAACAGCATAGAAATGTATTGGGATCCACATTTACTCTCAGATATGCTAGTACAGATACACCACCTCCTGTTGTTCCAGTTGAACCAGCTATTTCCAATCAGCTACCTAGTGATATCATTCCAGAACCTCCAGTTTTACCAACAAATGTATCAGATATTGCAGTAGAGGTAAGTTTAAATAAGATATTTTACAATTATAGAGATTTGGCTATGTTAGTAAATGGATAAAACTCCCAAGCCTTAGCACAGATGATAGAAGATTTTTTTATATATTAACACATATTCAATGCTCAATTGTCTTCCAGTCCCCAAATTCTTTTTAGCCACTCTTTTTTATCTTACAATCTCTTTTGTTATATTGTTTGAGTAATCCTCCATTCATGTTTCCCCTTCTTTTTATACTATTAGAACAGCTCTATTGTGTGTAAAACAGCTAAGGGGAGATCTATATAAACTAAGTAAGCAGCTTAATGTCCAATTCGTTGTATCCATATTCCAAAATGCGCAGCCTCAAATGTAGCAAAAATTGTCCAGATGATTTACACAACCGCAAACTTTCGAACAAGCCATGTCAGCAAATCAAATGAATTTACACATATTTATTTCATGAATAAACTGTACAGTAGTAGCAAACTAACTCACATCACAACACTAAGAACTATATAGAAAGACTAAATTAAAATTAAAGCAAAAGTGCAAGAACAGACATGATAAGAACACAGGAACAAATGTGCATATTTTCAGACAAGTTTCAACAGGCTCACTCCCACCAGTACACAAGTTCCTTGTTTATAAATTATAAATTGATTTATTATGTTTGTTTTCTTAACAACAGAAGATTGTAATTTAAAATAACATTGAGTTTTAAACCAATATTTTATTGAGAATCAAATTTGTCCCAAAATTAGCATTAAAGAATATAAAAAGAAATTTGTTCAAAAACCGTATATAGTATGAAAATTTCAGTACCATATTTGAAATCAGCGCCCAAAATACAGTAAAGAAAAGTTATATCACATTCCAGATACAATTTTATTGTTGACTTAATGTTACTAATCTTGAAATACCTAGAGCACAAATTTTATAAAACTATTTTAAAATGGTGTCCTGAGTCCAAGTGATGATTTCTATTGTTGTCTCCTCTACCTGATGTCCTCTTACTCCTTTCTTCTTCTTCTTTTTAAATTTTACTTTCTTTTCACTTTGATTTATTTGTTTACAAAATTATTGTATTGGCAGATGCTTTGTGAAATGGGCTATGTAATGGATTTCTTTTGATTATGATTTTATTTAGTGAGGTCAGGGTTTGAAATTTATGATATAAGCCCTGAGGTGATTTTCATTTGTCTATTTACATAGCTGAAATTCAATATCATTATAAGATCTTTTTTATAAGTATGTTTACATAATTTGCTAAAGTGTAAGATTTATAAAAGAATTTTTTTCAATAAACTGTCATTTTGAAATTTATTCTTAAGTTACAAAATAATATATTCATTGAATATTAAATAAAGCATAATATGTGACAAATTTGATTAAAAATCCAAAATAATAACTAAAGTAAATTATTACTGATATTTACATTATATAGTGTAAAGCTATGTTTTTAATTCTTATATTATTTTATTATAGAAAACAAGTTTGAACTTTTGGATGGTAGGATTTTGTAGTTTATAAAAGTGAGAAGTCATAAAAAAATAAAATAAAAAAATAAAAAAAATAAATAAAAAAAAAAAAATAGCTGCATTTTGAATTAATTTACTGCCAAAGAGCTATTTTTTTATGAATGAACTATTGAATATCGGAAATACAAAGTGAACTATTTTCTTAAATACATTATTCTACAGTATATGAAAGAAAAAGATATGACAGTGCTTACCAAAATATGTTTTTAGCAAATGTTAAAAATGTCTACCTCCTGTTGTCTGTCAATGTGTTAGCCAATGAGAAACCCCTAACATTGTATTGTTTAAGGTATGTGGAAGCATAAGCACATTTTACTGGACAATTTTAAATCATACTTGTGCCAAATCTTAGGGTTGTTTTATATATGTCGTCTCCGAGGCAATAGGTACACATATTTATCATTTGTGGATTGTATCAACATTTAATTTTTTAATGTAAGTTTGTATTTTTTGGTTGTTTGAACCTATTCTAAAAATTGTGACAACATATATTTTCATGATATTAAAGCCACATTAGGTTATAAAAGATGTGAAACTTCATAGAGAACTCGTAGTAAACAGTAAGTTTAGATTGTGTTTTTATGAAGAGTTATAGTCTAATATAATAATAGCCTGTTGTGATAATTTTTATGCCAATAGTATTAAAAACTATTAGGTAGTAAAGGACTTTTGGTTTAAAAAACATTCTATCAAGGATTATTTCATTTCTTAGTAAAACAATATAAAAAAAGATTCATATAGCAGATGTACACATATTTGCCTTGCCATCTCAATTTAGCTGAAATTCATTTTTTTAAATTCTGATTTATTTTAAACATATGAACGAATGTAGACAAGGTTCATAAGTAATTATTGAGATTAAATTGCATCTTTAATTTTAAGTGTTTATGTTGTACAGGCTATATCAGGTGAATCTACTTTTGCAAGTATAGGACTTGGAGGATGGTCACCTGTTGGTATTATTCAAAACTGTTTTGAGTTTCTTAATGTAACATGTGATATACCTTGGTGGGGTGCAATAGTTATAGGTAAGTTTTTTTTTTAATATGATTTCTATGTCACTATTTTTAGGCTATTTATCTTTGACAAAACGTATTTGAAGTTATAAATAATTATAATGCACACACCGAACCGATTGTTATCTTATTTAATGTAATCTCTGCCACCTTTCCATTGTAGGAAGCAATATTGGAGATCATATCTAATTCATCAGCTCTATCACTTTTGCCTTCACTGAGTACAGTGGATGTTCCAATATGGGAATTCCACGTTTCACTAAAATGTCATGGCACACATCGCATTGTCTTTAGGTCTCTTTATTCTCATATTTTCATAAACATTTGTAAAAACCTCCTTATAGTAGATCTGATTAACAATTTGACCACTAAGCACCCAATCAATGTGAACAATCCTGTGAATATCGGAAAGAAAAAAACTTATCATTGCTTTAAATTTCAGTTATGTTCATCCGTGTTTTTTTTTCTCTTGGTGAACTGGGATTCTTCTAATGCATGGCTTGGCACTTAGTTCCTGAGTCATACTGAAAAGACCACAATTTGTCACCAGTTATTTCTATTTTCGATAAAGTTGGGATAATTTTCAATGATTTTCAGGATGTCTGTACAAATATTTATTCAATTTTTAATCTGTCCAGGAGTAAGGAGTCTCTCTTGATACCATCTTCGAGCACACTTTTATATGTTCAAATTTTCCTGTAAAAATTGTTGAACAGTTTCCTTTATTAATGTTATCCAATTCATCAGGTGATGATTATTGTTGATTCAGGTGAATCAGGTGTTATCAGCTGATTCACAAGTTTTTGAATGTTATAATCTGTTTTTAATGTGTAAGGATGACCATAACACAGCTTACCTCCAATCACTTCCTTCTCTTTTTAAATTTTGTTTAACATTCGAAAACCTCCATTCGTAATAGTCACTGTACCATTTCTCTCAACAAATGTTCTATTTCTGTAGGGAATTTTCAAATTTTATGAAGAATTTCACTTTTTGACATATTAATCCACATTAACACTTGTGTCATGTTATTCCGAAAAGGCTCAGATCATATTGCTTCAAACAAAAGTAACATTCAAATTGTTGGTTGCAGATACTTGGAAATTTAACCGTTACATATTAAGAAAAAATTATTTATTGTTTCAAAAATTCTATATTGAGTTTTTTGCAAATATATTTGTTTTGAGGTCTACTGAGTCTTTAAAAGTAGTTTATGAAATGAGGTCTGTTGTGTATGCAGTGCTCTACAGCCCAAATGCATGGACCGATTTTAATAAATACAAATAGTATTGTTCAAAACAAATTTCAATTTTACATCAGGATTTGATTAATCCATTTATTTATATTATGACATAATTAATTATAAAACTCAATTGTGAGTTTTGGCCAATTTTTGTGGCATCATCTACTTCAATAAAAAAATTACAATTTCAAATTTAGTTTTCTACGTCTTCATTGATGTATTGAAAAGACACTAAATTAAGTATTTTTTTATGGTTTTAGAGTTGCTGACAAATAACTAAATAAATTATGAGAATTTTTTAATAATGTTTTTGAATGTCTCCAATTAAGTGTGTTTTAATTTAGTTCTTTAAAATGCCTACGATTAGAAAAGGAAATATCTTCATAATGTTATGAAATGTTATGTTTATCCAAAAACAGTACTTCATGAATAGCAATGTCTGTTTAGCAGGACATTTTCATTAAATTGTTTAATATACAGTCTACAATTTTCTTTTAAAGCGCTCTTGATGCTATATAAATTTTTCTTCAATTTAAAAAAAACAAATGTACACTGAGGAATTTTCATGTTTTTGTAGAGCACGAGTTACGTTACCAAAATATACTTCGATTATATACTTTATTTTTTTCATCCCAACTTCATTTACTTGTAAGAAAGGCACAGATTACTATACAAAACAAATCTTGTTTATTATCATAATTCCATCCTGAAAAATCTTGACACATATCGTTCAACGAAAGCATTATAATGAACAGACATGCAACAAAAACCTTATATAACTAAAGCAATAGAAACTACTGATTCTGTCTTTTCACTTCTATCATCTCACCAAGGTAACTGCGTAGTTACAGTAGAGAAGGGGTAACATGAGTTCTGATGGTAACCAGCCACATTTGATCAACTTTAATGTTCGTATCATTTGGGAGATGTAATGGCTTAAGGAAGTTTGGTTAGCATCAATGAGTAAGACATTTCTTTCTCAATAAATCTCTTTTTCATTTATATACTTTCTCTATCAATAATATCAGACACACTCAGTGTTATATTTATAACAACCTTAATTTTACAATTTGATGATTTCATTTGTGTACAGATGAAGCGAAACTACACCCATGTCATCGGAGCAGCATCCACAGTGTTTACTAACACTTATCTTAGGAATCAAAATATCACAATAGCTAAAATTGATTAAACATTTACTAATAATAATACATTTTTCTCTGTCTCAATTTGAAATATATTTTATTACTATTATTAGATTTAAGTGGAAATTTGTGCTAGTTTTAGATCCTGCATAGTCATAAGTAACATTTTGTTTATTTTATAGGTACAATCACTGTAAGGACAATTCTTTTTCCATTGGTTATAATGGCTCAAAGGAATGGTGCAAAGTTAAATAATAATTTACCACAGTTACAAGTTCTTCAATTAAAAATGACTGAAGCGAGACAGAGGGGTGATCAAATGGATGGTAAGATAATAATATGGACAAGTCTTGTTATTAAATTTAATAGAAACATTCATGTTATTAAAACATATGTCTATATTCCTTTTCAGCTGCAAGATACAGCCAAGAGATGTTAAGATTTTTGAAAGACAAAGATGTTAATCCACTAAAAAATATGTTGGTACCTATTGCTCAGGTGAATATGTATATTTGTTATTTTATGTATAGATTTAGTTTATTGGAATAAGTTTTAACCTCTCTTTTAATTGTGAAGTTTGAAATGATTTAAAAATTATCTATTTTATTAGTCTAATTGGGACCTTGGATTTTCTTTTTATCAAAATATGAGAGCTATTTTTTTCAACCTCCCGATGGGGCATTAAATAACAAATTGGTTTTATTACCAGAAGTTAATAATCAAAGTTATTGTTTGAGATAATCTCTGTGAAAATTGAGGCATTTTGTCATACCAGAGAATTTTTGTATTGAATCCAAGTTTCATCTCCTGTTACGATTGATTTAAAAACTCTTCCTCCTTATCATCATAACGTGTGAGAAAGACTAATACCGTGTTTTGTGTTTCTCAACAGGCAAAAAGTTTTGAGTAGCCTAGGTGTTCTGTTAAAATCGTGTATAGATAAGACCTTGAAATTTCAAGAAAATTCACAGACAATTAATTCATTAATAGTAAAACATGGTCAACACATGGAACCACATGGTCTGAATAAGGTTTTCATTAGCGACATACTTGCATCCTTGTCCATTTGTATCATGAATGTCAGTTTGTCTATCTTTAAATATTCTGTACCACTCCATTCTGCGTTGAATTTCTGCTGTGTTTCACTTGTGTTTGAAGAATGCTAATGAGACTTCGCAACTCACATTTGGTTGAAAATCAATCATGGTGGTCATTTGTACGGGCGTTGTAGCTCAGCTCCAACTAATGTGTTGGAGTTGGCAGTAGCACAAGTTATGTTTGGAGAGCTAGCTGTTCAGTTATGCAGCTCTGTCTCCTGCCCCTCAGTAAGCCACTTAGCAGCACGATCGGAGGTTAAAAGGGAAAAAAAACCCTCTCAGATAAAAATATGTTGCAGGATATGCTCTAATCTTATTTAAATTACAATTCTTCTTAATTCTGTGAATTTAAAATTGTTGATATCTTTGGCCTTTACTTACTTTTTTTTTGTATATAATTATTTCTTTTCAATAATATGTTCTAACAATTCTCAAATGTATTAGAGATGAAATGATTTTTTATTTTACTCAAGAAGTAATAGTGGGAATTTAATTGTTATAACTTTATAATTGTTGTCCTAAGTATCTTGACATTTTATAAATACTGCCTACACTTCTACACTCTTAATTCAAATTACCCAGCGCTAGCTTGTGTATTATATATTTGGTACAGTAGAACCTCTGTTAACCGGCCTCGGATTAACCGGTCCTCGGATTAACCGGCCTATATCATAGTGTACTGGTTGGATGAGAGTTTCCGAAAATAATTGTAATTGAAACACCAAAGCGGCGGCGAGTCAAACGACTTTGTCGATAGTGGTATTCCATTGTCGGCGGCGTAAAAACACCGCGGCACCATAGCAGCGAGTCAAACGACTTTGTCGATAGCAGTATCCCATTGTCGGCGACATAAAAACACCGCGGCATTGGCACCCGTCGGTATAGCAGACATACACAGACAAAACCGTTTGATAGGCCGCTTTTTTTCCACAAATCAATTATGGAAAATATAATATTTCTTTTCAGTTTTCTTCTTGTCTTTGACTGGTTATGATCTACGTACAGTATATACAGTAAATAAAAATGAGCAAGTTACGAAAAAGGAAGCGTGTGTTGGTTTTGTTTGCGGTTTAATGTGTCAAAAGACTTGACAGAGGGGAATCTGTAAAACAGCTTTGTAGTGTTAAATTTTTTCATGTTTGATGTATAATATACATAACATAATATATACGATACATTTATGTACAATAAAATGAGTTGCAATAACATCTTAATTGCATAATTCTTAGCGCTACCTAATTAAAAAGCATTCTTTGAACGAAAATCGATTTTTCACGGCAACCTCGGATTAACCGGCTCGGGTGTCAGTCCCGATTAGACCGGTTAAGAGGGGTTCTACTGTATTTGAATATTTTTAAAGATTATATTAATTATAAATGCATTGTTTTATTTTCTAGAGCATATTTATTTAAAAATTATTTTAATTAAATTAATGTCAATCCCAACAAATGTTTTAACATAATTATATCATAATTTGAATGTACTTACTAAAATAATAACTAGATAATTGATTTTTTCCAAAACTATACCATATTCAGTAAACACTTTCATCCTAATGTTTTTAATATGTTATGAATGATTATTAGGCAATGATTACTGCAGTGGTTTGTTTTTGCATTAGATTTGGAACAAAGTTTGATTTTTAAACGTTTGATTATGTATTAAAGTTTAACAATAATTAGTTATATAGTGATATTTTTAAATAAAGCTCTTTTCTTCTTGTTTTTAAGGTGATGATGACAGCGTGCTTTTTTGCTTATAAACTACAATAAAAACAAAAACAATGTGTGGTTAAATAAGAGATAAGTTATTGTTATAATATTAAGTTTTGTGATGTTTAATTGCTAATGATTTCATATTTATTAGGTCTCCCTTACTCTAAAGTGTTCATAACCTTAATTTCTATGTATTATAAATCTCAACAAAAAAACCTTTCAAAAAGGTAAAACTTTCGTAAGTATGACCTTGCGTTTTATTCCCTTTAACCTTCTCAAACACATTGTTACATTTTCTTTTTCCCGCTCTTATTAATTTAAAAAACATTTCAATCTAATACTAAAGAAATCTCCAAATAATTTCGTTAAATTCATTAAATGAAATATATATATATATATATATATATATATATATATATATATATGAAAAGTTGTTAATATTTTTCGTATAGTTCAATACACATTATTTACCTAATTTTTAACTTAATGAAAGTTCTTAAATGCTTTACTAATTTAGTAAGTATTTTGTCAAACAAAACTTTTGATTTTTTTATGTTAAATATACCTGATTTGACTAATGGATTTTAAGAATATAAATCTATGACAAATTATTAATACATTTTCTTCTAGTTGAATATACATTATTTATCTAAATTTTAACTTAACTAAAGTTATTAAATGCTTTACTAATTTCGTAAGTATTTTGGCAAACAAAACTTTTGAAAGTTTTTATTTTGTATAAACATTATAGTTAATATTTAATCGCAAGTAATTTCAAAAAAACATGCAAAAAAAGATTTTTTTATAGTTACAATTATTCTTTTTATAGTTATAATTATTATACGTAAAAAATTCACGTGAAAATTTTTTATGAAGTTTAACCTTTTTTGTTTACACTGGTATTATAAGTTACTAAATTTCTGTACTACTGCAGTGACTAGTTTCAAATGACATTTTTTAAGGGGCGCTATTAAAAAAAATCACGTAAAAAATTCACATAAAAAAATCATTTGAAATAAACCCGGGAACGTAGGGTCAAATTTTGGACTGCAAAAAAATAGGGTAATCTTTCACGCGATTTTTTCATAAGAATTTTTCACGTGAATTTTTTTACGTATAATAATTATAACTATAAAAAGAATAATTATAACTATAAAAAATCTTTTTATAGTTACAAAAAGATCTTTTTTCGCATGTTTTTTTGAAATTACTTGCGATTAAATATTAACTATAATGTTTATACAAAATAAAAACTTTCAAAAGTTTTGTTTGACAAAATACTTACTAAATTAGTAGAGCATTTAAGAACTCTCATTAAGTTAAAAATTAGGTAAATAATGTGTATTAAACTATACGAAAAATATTAACAACTTTTCATATATATATATATATATATATATATATATATATATATATATATATTTCATTTAATGAATTTAACGAAATTATTTGGAGATTTCTTTAGTATTAGGTTGAAATATTTTTTAAATTAATAAGAGCAGGAAAAGGAAAATGTAACAATGTGTTTGAGAAGGTTAAAGGGAATAAAACGCAAGGTCATACTTACGAAAGTTTTACCTTTTTGAAAGGATTTTTTTTTTGAGATTTCATATCTTTTTAGAGGTAAAATTAACAAAATTATTTGGAGATTTCCTTAGTATTAAGTTCAAAATTTTTTTTAATGAATAAGAGCGGGAAAAGGAAAATACAAGAATGTATTTGAATTAGTTAAAGGGAGTAAAACGCAAGGTCATACTTACGAAAGTTTTACCTTTTTGAAAGGATTTTTTATTGAGATAAGTACTTACTATATAGTAAGTACGATACTATCTACAACAGTATCGTACTTACTGCAGCAGTGACTAATTTAAATTAAGTAATCACAACACTACTTTTGCAATACATTGTTAATAACAATATAAGGGATCAATAATTATATTTAGGACCTATTGCATTCGATTCAGAGTGTCAAAATACATTGACGAAGACACTAGTCACGGCATATTACCTATTACCTGCGATGTAATTAGAAAAAAATACTCATTTTTGCAATAAATTGTTAATAACAATTGAACAGATCAATATTTTGGGTCGGGACCTGTTGCATTCGATTCAGAGTGTCAAAATACATTGAAGAAGACACTAGTCACGCCATATTACCTATTACCTGCGATGTAATTAGAAAAAATACTCATTTTTGCAATAAATTGTTAATAACAATTGAACTGAACGGATCAATATTTTGGGTCGGGACCTGTTGCATTCGATTCAGAGTATCAAAATACATTGGAAAAGGCACTAGTCATGGCATATTACCTAAAACCTGCGATGTAATTACAAAAAATACTCATTTTGCAATAAATTGTTAATAACAATTGAGCGGATCAATATTTTGGGTCGGGACCTGCTGCATTCGATTCAGAGTGTCAAAATACATTGAAAAAGACACTAGTCACGGCATATTACCTATTATCATAAAAGAAATTCCAGAAAACCCCCTTTTTTCACTATAATTTGTTAATAACAAAAAACTGGACCACCCTATCGATCTGGGATCATTTGCAATCGATTTTTCAGGTCAAAAAACATAGAAAATGACCTTAATATCGAGGGGACTCTCGAATGCAAACAGAGATATACGTTAATACGGGAAGCGTCTCCTGAATTTTTTGGCTGAAGAAAAACTAATGTTTTGTCGGTAAACCGTCAAATCAGAACTTTAACTTAATATAACTTAATAACTAGCAATTATAAGTGAAATATTATTCTTTTAATGATAAACTTAAATCTTTTTCTTTCATCTTACAAGTTCAAGGGGCTTTTTGAATTTAAAAACAGTAATAAACCAGAAAACTCGCGTAAAATTCAATGTATATAAGGGTGGTTGCCGCCGGCCATACTTACATCTGGCGGCTATTGCCGCCCTCAATTATGTATACAGTGTTTTTATATAAGAAGCTAGTTTTAAATTACGGTGTTTCCGTCCCTTTTATATCATTTTTTCCTATAGTCTCCTTAACATCACTATATATATTTAATATCTTTGATTATGAATTATATAAAGCAATTATTTAATAACTAAATATTATTGCCAATTTTTTCATCTGTTTCTTATTTTCATAATAAATAATGTAATATTTATGATTTATGTTTTGTTATTCAGGCACCATTATTTATATCCTTCTTTTTAAGTTTAAGAGGAATGGCTAATGTCCCCGTTGATAGTATGAGAACAGGAGGTATTTTATGGTTTACAGATCTTACACTTCCAGATCAGTATTACCTGTTACCCTTAATAACTGCAACGACACTGTGGATTACGATTGAGGTAAGTTACTAAAATTATAAAGTCTGACGACTTGATTTACTAGATTTTGATTTATTTGTAAAATTAATTTTGTTTAATTACAGTAAGTAGGCTTATTATTATGTTTTAGTCTAAATATTATAGTTGTTTCACTACCAGGCCTAGTAACCATTTCACTCTGTTTACAAAATAGTTTTTAATAATACCAATCATCGGTACGAAAGTCGTCTGAACTGTAAAATGTTACTTTTGCAAAATTTATATTATCTTACAGTAGAACCTCTGTTAACTGGCCTCGGATTAACCGGCCTATATCGTAGTGTACTGGTGGATGAGAGTTTCCGAAAATAAATTGTAATTGAAACACCAAAGCGGCTGCGAGTCAAACGACTTTGTCGATAGCGATATCCCATTGTCGGCGGCGTAAAAATACCGCGGCACCAAAGCAGCGGCGATTCAAACGACTTTGTCGATAGCGGTATCCCATTGTCGGCGGCATGGGCCACCGTCGGTATAGCAGACATACAGCGGTAAAAACGTTTGATGGGCCGCTTTTTTTCCACAAATCAATTTAGTATACATTATGGAAAATATAACATTTCTTTTCATTTTTCTTCTTGTCTTTGACTGGTTATGATCTACGTACAGTATATACAGTAAATAAAAATGAGCCGAGTTACGAAAAGGGAAGCGTGTGTCGGTTTCGTTTGAGACGCGGTTAAATGTGTCAAAAGACTTGACAGAGGGGAATCTGTAAAAAAGCTTTGTAGTGTTTAATTTTTTCATGTTTGATGTATAATATACATAACATAATATATACGATACATTTATGTACAATAAAATGAGTTGCAATAACATCTTAATTGCTTAATTCTTAGTGCTACCTGATTAAATAAGCTTTCTCTGAACGAAAACCGATTTTTCACGGGAACCTTAGATTAACCGGCCCGGGTGTCAGTCCCGACTAGACCGGTTAAGAGGGGTTCTACTGTACTTTGTTTTTGACTTAATTTATTAGCTTTTTAATTACTACTAATATATATATTACTACTACTAATAGAAATAAAGAGGTAGTTACATTTTCCAAAATTGTACCGACCATAGTTGCATCAGTGACGAGAATGTCTTGAGTAATTTATAAAGCCAGAATTAGTAGGTAACAGAAATATAGTCCTAAGAATATATCAATAATTTGTGATTCTATTAAAACATTCTATGATTTTTGTCCCCCAATTCCAATACTGTTTGTAAATTTTTGGTCTTCATATTCTTCCAGTTATATTACTCTGGTTTTGAGATCAATCCATTGTGTTTCAGGCAATTATCTAAAAATTAGATTGAAAATTAATTCTGTGATGATACAAAACCCAATATGTTTTACCATATATTGTCGTACCATGTGTTATTTTGCTGTGTATTATGATTTTTATTATTAGTTATATAGATAAATTAAAAATAAAGGTAGAGGGTGTGTGAACAAAACTGAAATTTACTAAAATTCAATAAAATGGAAAATTTGTTAAAACAGTTTTACAATAGATACAAAAATTGATAAATTATTTCTTAATATGCTTTGGTTTTACAATAGATACAAAATTGATAAATTTTTTCTTGATGTACTTTGGTTTTGTCTGCTTCGACCATCGTTCGTTATATAAGTCCTTGTATTGTAATTCTATTATCTCTTCAGTTGGTATGGGACTTCACTTAAAATTAATATGGCATACATACACATTATCATAAGTACTTAAGACCAGGTGATTATGGCTAATGGGTGAATCTGATAAATGGGGGTGATACAATTAAATATGATTTATAGGTGATATTATTTTATAAACTTTTTTGCTTATTATTATTTTCTTTGTGAGAATCCCGAATTGATAATTTAATATTCAGTAGAGTCTCGGTTAACCGTTCGACCTGATTGCTTTCTGGATGATATACGGGTGAAAATACTAGTTTTATGCTGTGTGCGATGAGTGTTTCTGTCCATTTATTTGCGGTGAATTGGGTTCCATGGTCACTCTGGATCCTCAAGGATTGTCCGTATTTCGGAAAGTAGTTAAAGAGTATTTTTAATGTGGTATTTGCTGAACCAACTGTCTGAAAGACAAGTAACCTCAAAGCCAGTGTCAAATAATGTGCTAACTTCTGTCTCCGATTTTAACTGTGATCTCAGGGCAATAGTGTGTGGTTGGTTTTTAATCATTATATATTTCGTCGTTTTCATTCATTAAGTATTCATTATCGCTGAGTAAGTTATAGACAATATTCGTCGTATTGTTGTACATTCCTTTAAGTTTATTTTCTTCCAGTTGTACATTGTGTAAAGTGTTGGAGTGCGTTTAAGCATTATTGTTGATCCTCATTAAAACATTGGTTCTGCTGTCAATCTGACAGACTATTCGACTTGTGTTTACAGTCGAATTTGTTTAACTCTATGGGAGTGGTAGATGTGGTGTTTGTTTCTGTATAGACTTGCTGACATTAGTTTAAAATCTGTTTAGTAGTAGTACTGGTTGTTGTATTATTGTTTGCCCCTGTACTTAAAGTTTGACATTGGCATCCATTTTCCCTGTATTGACTTGGTTCCCTTGTATCAGTGTTGTTTTGCTGTCTTGGTAGGATGGTTTTAAGGTGTGTGTGTGTGTGTGTGTGTGTGTGTGTAAGGTAAGGTGTGTTTTGCTCTGTGTAATTCTGTGCTTGAAATGGACTGTTGTAGTTAGGCCTAAGGTATGGATGGCTATTATATTGCTGTGGTGGTGTTTGATATTGTATATAGTGTTGAATAGGTTATCTGTATAGGTTTGGTTATTGATCTATTTAATTATGTGTTTTTATTCTCAATGGTAAATGAACACACACACAAGGGTTTACAAAGTAAACAATCAAATTAAATTTTATTAAACGTAATACAATTGTTTGATAACAAGCACGAGTGAAAAATATATATATATATATATATATATATATATATATATATATATAACAATCTCAGGGTAGGTAACGTGCCGACTTTATCCAGTCTCCTGATCGTAATTATTGAAATTCTCAACCAAATATTTAAATTTCGATTATAAAAAAATTAATTTGAAAATTTGTTTTGGAAATCAGAAAGTTCGAAATATTTTGGATAGATTTCACCAATTTGTCGTATTGTAGCCCTGGTATTGTTTATTTGGAGTTCTGGTATTCTTAGCACTTATATCCTCTCGTCAAGCACAAAAAACTATACTTTCTTTCACTTTTCACAATTGAAAATTCAAATTTTGTAATACGTCGCTGTACGCCTCTGTACGTCTTCGATGTTAAAACTGGACTGTTCAAAGGATGCTTTCTTCTTGCTTGGGTTATTTTCCAAAATTTTATAAGATGGCGTACGGGGGTTCACTTATCTTAATACACGGCATGAAACGAATTCGTTGTCATAATTTTGATAGGTTTTTTATTTATCCGAAAGATATGTAAAGATTTGTATGCTAAAATATTTTTTATTTTAATTTTGTACAATCTCGTAATATAATTACTTCTCTTTATTCCTTATAACTAAAATCTTATTTCTAAAATCTTTACATTAAATACTTTAAATATGTTTGAAAAATCGACATCTTTTGTTTTAGCTAATGAGCTCGCGTTATCTTCTGTGACGTCATTCGCTCCGCCCCGGTTGTCTGACTTATAGTAAGCGTGGCCTTCTGTCTTCCCGGTCTGCTATATCGGCTATATTACATTTCGTTATATTTGGAAATATTATTCGTTTTTATAATTTTGTAAAATTATGGAATGTTGCAGTGCATGTAAGGGTATTGTGTATAAATAAAGTTAGGCATAGGTGCTGATTTTAGGTTATGTCCAATACACGTCCTTATCGATTTCTGATAGCAATGATTGCATGGCCTGTAATGTTTTAATCCCTTGTATTCGTTGAGTTTGTTTGATAACATCGTCGTAGTGATTGGTGATGATTTTGACAATTTCCTCCTAGGTTATGCCCCCATTTAATTTTCTTAATAAATTTGCGCTGGTGGTGAAATAATCACATCGGTTCATTAGACCATTTTCTATGTATCTGCCATTCTCCAAATGCCGTTTAATGTCCCTCTGTGTACACTCGCTCTAATTTTTTCTCTAAAATTATTGTTTATAGTATCCATACTGTGTATGTCATTCCGAACTAGCTTATACCACTGATAGGCTTGTTCGTGTAGGCATTTATCGATGATATCATGGAAGGTAATGTCAGTATCTATGGTACTCTGATATGTGCTAGTGTTTAGTGTCTTGTTAATGTAATTGTTTAAATCATTTAAGAAGTCTGTAGCTTCTATGGAGTTACCTCTGAATTGTGGCATTTTTAGTTCATGTGCATCCTATACAATTGAAATAAATAGACTGTGTTGTTTCCCGCCGTAGTTCTTTAGGCATAGTTTTAATTTCATTTAAATCCGTTTTAATATCACGTATTTCCTTATTTACTGACTTGTTTATAGATTTTTGTGCTTTGGCCTGTGTGTCTTATCGCGTCTTGAACATATTTTAACGTACATTGATTGTTGGCATCACATTTTGAAGTTAGATCTTCATTTACGTAGTGTAGGGTATTTTCCAAGTGTTGTATTAATTTAAGCTCTAGGTTAGTTAAATTGTCATTATTACTTTTGATAAATAAAAAATTCCAGTAGTTGGGTTCAAATAAAATGTGAATAAATAAGAGAAGCAAGCAATCTTGTTAAAAAATCATGATTAAGCAATAATTTTCAGTGTTAACAAAGTCTGTATTAAAAATTCAGGATCTTAATGAACATATTAATATTACAATTTTAATTTTTAATCCTTCTCTTATAAGTAAATCATTGATTCTAATACATGTATATATTTATTTCTCTCAATATAGTGACATTCTTAAACTTATAATCTTAAACTAATCTATCAATGGAATATTCTAAGCCTTCAATCCAGAGCCATCTCAATTATTGAATTTAAAATTAATTCCAAAGATTTATTAAGTTTTTTTACATGTGAGGCTTGTTCATCTTCTTAATACTGACCTATCATGATCTTCCATTTCGTGCAATCTTCACCAAACTGTTTGATTCATCACAGCACCTAGATTTTCCCATCCAACAGAGTCTCCACTTGGGTCCAATCTCTGTTGAACAACTCACCTCCCGGTACCTTTGTGCCAACTCCGACCACCGACAACTGACCGTCGATAACTGCCTGCTGGATCTGACCTCGATTTCCTACCAACCTTGGTTTATATACCCGTTGCTAATTTGTGACACATTAGAAGGTTGCAAGCCAAGCAATTACTTATTTTTTGTACTTTGTCGTAAGAATTGTTTTTGCTCCAGTATCTGTTGAATGGATAGAATATTTGCCTTCTAACTTAACTTTAAATCCTAACACTACCAAAAAGAAAATTTGGTATGTTTGAATATTTTTTTTAGTTCTTATACTTTTTATTATAGGTAAGGCTTATAATTTACTTAAAAAAACTAAAAAGGAGCAAAACTGTAGACGAGTGACTGGAAGTTAAAGTAATTCTAATATACTTGATTAATAAAAGGTAGTTTGTTAAAATAATCAGAGAACACTATTATGATTTAGAATATATTTCAAATTATGATAAAATTACTGATATCATTATCATAAAACAATTCTGATTTAAAAAAACGTATGAGTTATTTATGAATCTAATCAAATAATTATATTTAAATATCCATACTCCCGAAAATTCCTTTGTTCTCATAAACCAACTGTGAATTTTGATTAGATGGTGGTTTCAGAATATATTAAAACTATCGAAGGAGCAATAATAATCTAATAAAGGAGCAGCAATATATTATTACGCATGAAAAACTGTTCCCCTCATTTGCAAAATTGTTTATGTTACTAAATAGAATAAAATTATGTATTGGTAATTTAACAGGTTGGAACAGATTCTGCTAGATTGTCTGGTTCAAACATGCAGCTGATGAAGTATGCGTTACGAGCATTGCCAGTCATAATATTTCCTCTTACAATCAACTTTCCGGGGGTAAGTTAATTATTTCTTTAAGTGTTAATTTCAGCAAGAAATAATTTTAAAATTTTACTTTAGAGTGTTGAATTTCTTTTCGTAACGTTGTTAAATAACACAAATTTTTAGATTTTACTTATAATTATAATCTATAAAGTTGTGATAGGTAAGCAAAATTATTGATTGAAACTAATGATATATAAAGCAAATTGTTATTTGTTTTCTTTAACCCTTAACTAACATCATACGTCTTGAAGACGAGCGCAAAAATAAAAATCGGCGTATTTCCCCTCCTCTTGACCTATTGTTTTTGTCCGGCCGTCTAGCTGCCAGTCGGACGTTGGTCTTTTTTCGGTGAAAATTGCGCTATTTACAGTTTTTGATGACTTTCCGTCTGTGAGACGTATGTTGTTGTTTACGTGACTTTATTTTATAGTTTTTATCTATGGTTTTTATCGAGACGCGTGGTGAAGGACATTGTGAAAAGATGTTTCTGAACTAATTCTCCGTCCACTCTATGTTTAATATAGGTATGTAAAGCCATTTTACTGATTATTACATTTATTGATCGTTAATTATGCCTTTTTTTCATTTAAATACCCATAGGTGTCTCCCAGACGTATGATGTTGATTGCGTAACTTTAAATCATGATGTTAGTTAAGGGTTAAAAAAATATTATTTCAGATTGTTATATACAACCTAAACCTAACCTAACTTTCACAAATTGTAAAAGCAAATAAAGCCTATTGAAACTGCAATATATTTATTTAATTAAGCGTTTTTACTCTCAAATGGTAATGAACATACACAAAGGTTTACAAAGTAAACAATCAAATTAAATTTTATTATATCTATAAGAAAAACTATTAAGAATTAGAAAGGGGGGGGAAATAAAAGAAAGAAAAAAGTTAAATATTAAACGAAATACAATTGTTTGGTAACAAGCATGAGTAAAAATTTATATTATCTTTTTTTAATATATAGGTTCAAATAAGGTCTAATCCCTTGTTACTTAAGTCTTTATGATAAATCACATCAATTAGAATCTTTAGCGATTCTTAAAGTCAAAATAGTTTATCTCTATTCATTATTGAATAGACTGTATATATATATATAATCATTCTTATAACAATCTCAGGGTAGGTAACGTAGTCCCCTCATCATAATTATTCAAATTCTCAACCAAATATTATATTAAATTTAGATTATGGAAAAATGAATTTGAAAATTAGAAAGTTCGAAATATTCTGGATAGATCTCATCAATTTGTCGTATTCTGGTACTGTTTATTTGGAGTTCTGGTATTCTTAGCACTTATATATCCTCTCGTCAAGCACAAAATTATACTTTTCTTCACTTTACACAACTGAAAACTCTAAATTTTGTAGTCCGTCGCTGTATGCGTCTACAGTATATGTCTTCGATGTTGAAACTGGACTGTTCAAAGGAAGCCTTCTTCCCGCTTGGCTTCTTTTCCAAAATTTTATAAAATGGCGTACGGGGTTTCACTTATCTTAACCCTTTCGCGGGCAATGCATTATCAACTGTGTATACGAGAATGGGCAAGCCTTTTTTTACCAAATACAACACCTTTACAAAAAAAATTGTCAAAATTTCAATTTTATATAGAATTTAGTGAAAATAATGTCACTTAACAAGTACACTCTGGAGAATCACGTGGTGTTCAAGTTTTTTTAATTGTTAAATTTATAAATGTTGAAAAAAAATATTTTCTAAAAAATGAATAACAAAAAACTCAAAAATTCTCAATTTGAACTAATTTAACACCATAAATTTATGTTATGAATTTTTGTTGTTGTATATGTCTTAAGAGTCCAATTAATTTCAAACAATTTTAAAAAAAAATCACTTAAATTGGTTAATATTTACAATTTTTATATTAGTTTTTATAAAATGTGTCAGCACTTGTGTTTTGGAAAGCATTCCGGGTGTAGGAATTCTATAACAGTCTAACCTATCATCATTTAGGCCTAGGCCTAAGTCATTGGTATTGTCAAGAGAATCATTGTTTACATTATCACTATCAATAATAAGTTCATCACCAGTTTCACTGTCCGAATCAAAAGATAAATCACTTTCACTGTCTTCATCCAAATATTTGTCAATATCTGAAGTGTTGACACTAGGCCCTGCCGATACACTGCTTGTAACGTAACCAACAACACAAATATTTAAAAAATACGCTAAACTAATATGAAAAAGTAATAGAACTGACTAAAGTAAACGATGTAAACATAATAAGTAACTAAGAAACTAATTTAACTGTTTAAAATAAACACACAACTTAAGACCACTAACAAACAATGACGCTGCAATAAACATAACCTCCATAACCAAATGCGATCGGCTGAGAGCTTTGTAGATCGACTTCAACTTTAAAATATCGATATAAATCGATGTTGAAATATTCCTTTATTCTTTATGAATAGAACCACATAACATAGAGCGCGATCTGTTAGCTAATACTTAAACTACGTGCAGTTTTAAAGGGTACCGATAGATCGTTACTCTGCCCGTTTTAGCAAGTATACTGGGTGACGATAGATCGGTACCTTGCCCGCAAAAGGGTTAATACACGGTATGAAATGAATTCGTTGTCATAATTTTGATAGGTATTTACATCTTTTGTCCTAGCCAAGAGATCGCGTTATCTTCTGTGACATCATTTGCTCCATTTCGGTTGCTTTACTTTTCATTTTACGGTTCAGATTTCGTTGGCACAGCGCTGTGTCTTAACAGAAATTATTCATTTAGACCTATGTTCGATGTGTAATTATATTGGTATCGGTGATGTCGAATCCGTCTCCTTTTTTAATGTTTGTTCCGAATTATAAGTTGCGTTGTTACAGATAGGCACCTGACATATGGTAGGCATGGTCTTCCCGGTCTGCTATATCCGCGATATTCATTTCGTTATATTTGTAAAATATTATAATTTTGTATAATTATGAAATGTTGCAAAACATATACACAGAGAAACATAAATGCAATCCGATCAATATAAACCGTATAATTATTTATAGTTATAGTTGTAAAAATTAAAAAAATACAATAACATAAAAAGGAATAAGGCATATAACAAATACATTTTGGGGTTAGAGTCTAGTCCGGGAATTGTAACAGTAAATAAAACAGAAGACATCAATTGAATTATAAAAGTAATAATCTCATGTTTAAATCAATATTTCTCAAATAAATTATCTAGATCTAAAATCAATTGTATAAATTAATATTGTTTGTATACTATAGGATATTTGGAATGGATGTTCATTGAAATCATTTTGTAAACTCAACATTTAGATACTATATAAATATTTCAATAATAAATGAAATATAAGTAATATCTGGATTTGTTGTTGTAAATAGAGATAAAATAATAAATCAATTCTTGTGTATTACGATACAAAATTTAAAACGATCATGTGACCAAAAAATATAAATTACTCTAGCTATATTTAACTATTTAAACCTTTGTGTGAGATGTTATTTGTGTTAATCATAAATATTGACCAACATTGGTACTACATTGGTACTACATTGAACTGTCTCTTCAGATTTTTATATTGTGTGAATTATAGTGATTGAAGACACTATTCATTGCTTATTCCTGGAAAACATTGCTGAAAATACTAACTTTATAGAGAGATGTTGGGGGAAGTAGACATTTTTAGAGGATAGATTATGTGCATAACTGTAAGGGGTAGGTATGTTTAAAAAATCCTTCAATTCATCGAGTTCCAAATGAAGGACTTAGTATCAATCAGTGGAGGAATCTCAGAAGAGTTCAGAAGGAGCAATAACTGAACTGACCTTATCTGGTTAGTAACCATGTGTTAAAGAAGTGGGTTTCCTTGTAAGTTTTATATCGAGATGTGTTGTAGTCAAAGCAATAAAGTATCTCTTACTGGGCTGCCAACTGACATTGCTTGGTAAGGTACCACTCAAGGTCAGTAGAATGAGATGTTTCTAGAATTGAACATATTCTGTGTAAGAATTGGTTGGTGGACAAATATTTGGTGTAGTTGGAAAGAAAGGCTTAAAAAGATCTACAGACTGAAATCTTTAGGGGAGCTGATCCCAATATCCTCATGTGTTTTGTAAGGAGTTTAACTGAGGATTTCTGGATGGGTTATATATACAGGATGTTACAAAAATATGGGACCTATCTCATATTTTCCAACTTTTTGCCTGGATGATTTATTAGTATCTATTAGCATAAGATCAGTTTCAACTTATCAACATTTGGAAAACCCAAGTTAAACAAAACCAGTTATGGGACCAATTTAGACAGAATTGGTGTTGCTAGTCTCTTAAAAGACTCTAAAATTATTTTATTATCATGCCTTTATTTTGTGATTATTTCGTATCAACCTTCATTAGACTGGAAATAAGTGTTGTACATATAATAGCCTACTTAGATGGACCTCCATGAAAGTTTATCATAGTTATGTATTTTTCTAATTGAGCTTTTATTAAACTTTGAGTTGCTTCCTCTTAGGACCACTAAGGGGGGAGGGGTGAAATTTTTTAAAGGGAGGCCCTATTTATGCAAGTACATTCCCAAAGTTTCATTTTCCTATTTCAATCACTTCAAAACTTTGGAAGGGGTTCCATACTTTTGGAACACCCAGTATATGTATGTATATGATGCTGGAACTTTGGCTGTGCCATCGTTTATAACTCTAAACTGGCGAGAATAGTTTCATTAGATTCATAACAATATGTTTTATATTAATATAGTCCCTTTCATAATTTTTCCAATATCCTGTTTAAAATATAGTTATAATAGTTTATAAATACATGGAATAAACATAATTTCCCCACAATCTGTTTAAGAAGTGAGTGCCTTAATTTCTTTTATTGGCTGTAACTTTAGAAAAATACCCTTCAATTAATAATAATTTTAATTAGATTTTAGTGTGAAAAGTTTTTAGTTGTTGATATTTCAGCAAGTTTGGTTACAATTATATTCCTATAAATGTATCTAATACTTATTTTACTACAAATTAAAGATACTCTTAATTATATGGGAAAGAAAAGAGCAAAGTTTGTTTTATGTAGTAATATTGTGAATTGTTAAAGGTTTATACATAAGCATTTTCAACAAAACAAATTTTAGACAAATTAAGCATATATAAACTATATTTGTATATGATTTTAAGAACGACTACCATAACTTTTTAATGTTGTCTACAAGATGTGTTTAAAACAAAGAACATAATAACAATGAAAGAAATGTTATCATATAGTAAATAAATTCTTTTATTCTTCATAAAAACGATATCTGTTAATTTTGGATGCCAAGCAATCTTGTTATTTTTTAGTTGCATTTAGTATCATTTCGAGATCAAAAAGATTTGTCATTTAATAAAGCAATGTTACAAATTGGTCATTGCTTTTTCATAGGAATTTTTATAAGTGATTTGACTGAGAAGCACTGGAATTTCAATTTTAAGAGTTATAAAGTTTATTAATTATCATTTCAGACCATTTGAAATGAGCAATACTTGTCGATAATTCAATCACCAAATGAAAGAACAATATATACTATTTTTTTTACAATACATACAATTTATTGTTCAAAATGACAAAGTTATCATCTTCAGTTGTTAAAACTAAACTCTTAGTTGTGAAATATTGTCTTTAACAAATAGTGTTTATTATATTTTATTTCGTTTGATTAATAATTTCTGTATTAACAAATCTTTCATTAGCATTTAATTAGACATTAAATTGTTATAGAACAGGTTTGATAAAATAAGAATGATTGACAATACAAATTATTATAACTTGATAGTTAATGATCTTCTCTTACATTTAAAATAAATTAATCTAATTATGAAATTTGATCAGTCAAAAATATTTTTCTCGGATCTGAGATTTAGCAGCAAATTGTTGCATATAAGAATTTTGCTGATATTGATATTAAAAAATAAAAATTATAATTTCCAATATTTTTTCAAGGCGATTCTTGTGTATTGGGCTTCTTCGAACTTCATATCTTTGGCGCAGACAGGTTTCCTGAGAATACCAGCTGTACGAGACTACTTTAAAATTGAAAAACTTGTTAAACACGATGCTAATGCACTTCCTATCAAAGATAAAGGATTTGTGAAAGGTGTCAAAGAATGTAAGTAAAATAAGTGTTGTTATTATCATTTTTGTAGTTTAAAAATCTTGTACAAATTTGTATTTGACTTGAGGTAAATAAATGGTGCAAAGATATTCGATCACCCATCCTCAAATCTAAATAAAAACTAATAGTCACTAAAAACATCAGTTCATTAGTTGTTAATAAAGAAGTGAAATTGAACCATGGACACTGTTTTTGAAAAGAAGGGGAAGAAGGGAAAAAAAAAATAAAATAAAAAAATAAAAAATAAATAAATAAAAAAGAAGAAAAAAATTGAACTAAGGTCTAAACATCTTTTGTTTATGCCATAAACAAGTCTTCAGCATAAACCATAAAGTAGAGTTTTTAATGATGGTGGTGAATGTTTATTTTTTTGCCAATTATTCCTGGACCATATTTGTCACGTACAATTTTGGTTGTAATCTTATTAACCCTCTAACTGGTGAATCTGGCGCATGTTAATTTGTCTTAAAAATTCTTCGTTCGTTTAAAAATTAATAAAATATATTATTTGTATACAAAACCTAACTTATAAGATATCATTTTTCTCAGAAAGATGCATAGAATTCATCTATGTAATAAAAAAAATTATTTTGAATCGGTTTTGGAGTAAGTATGTTAGATGTCAAAAATGATATTAACTTTTTTTCAGAAAAACCTGTATCACCAAAAATCAATAGCTTACTACCTATTTCTAAGATATACACAATTTTTGTGTATTATTTGTGAATATATTTAGGAAAAAAAATATATAAATTTGTTACATTTTAAAAATTAAAAAAAAAAATTTATAAAATAATGTCAAAAGATATTTTTTCTTTCAATAATTTATCAAAAATAGTAATATATATTTTATACAAGAGTACTATATATCATTATCTTCAGAAAGGTGCATAGAATGTAGGTGTGTAGTGAAAAAAATGTTAGATGTATCACATTTGGAGTTTTTTGGTCAAATACCAAAAAATCGAACAGTAACGGAGCAGAAATTTCACAAAAATGGTAATCAAAAACATACTAATAGATTTATCAGAATTTTTTCAACCATTACTTGACATTTGTCATATATTTGTGAATATATTTAGGGAAAAAATAATAATTTGTTAGATTTTCAATATAAGAATGACAATTTTCCAAAATTTGTTAATCTGACGCTTGAGGTTAGGTTTGAACTCTTGACATTTAGGCGTAATTAGTAACTTTCTAAAGCTAGGCCTAAGAAAAAATCATTAGAGTTTACTAAGACAATATATACTTTACAAAGAATAACACACATATTCACTTGTATAATCATATAAAACACTAAATACAAGAAAATGTGCATATAGGCTAGACTTACAATATTGGCCTAGGTTATCCCAAATAAGAACGTTCAAAAACTAAACTATCACTCAAAAACATAAACTTTAGATATAAAAACACATATATTGTAACTTGTATACACAATTTATATACAATTTGTATACACAAACCTTCAAAATAACAAATATCTAACCCCAAAACAATATGTGTCACGCCTTTTATTACAGTATTTACGTCACACAATTGCGTATGTTGAGAGATCAAAACAAAACCTTCTAAGGTATGTATTGCCTATATCAAGTGGTACCAACTTATAGAATGGAATTTCCCCTACAACATAGTGTAAAGAAAAATAATTTTAAAAACAGAGAGAAATGAATTTTGTCTTTTCGTAAAGCGCATCGAATGCCGAATGAATTTCGTGTCTTCAGGTTTGTTCTCTGCTCAACTAGGAATATCTCTGGATCTGTTAGACGCAGAATAATTTGTAATCTACGGTTAGAAAGAGAAACATGTGATCTATATAACAGTGTTTTTAGTTGACTTAAATGACAGATAAATAGAGTTATAATCGGTTTAGGAAAAATGGAGCCGCGTTATACGAAAAGACGCAGAGTTGAAATTTACGATTTTAAGCTACAGAAATACGTGAACTTCACCAATTTTTGGAATATTATTTATAACGTTTTGTGGTATTTTTTTTTGCATGATTATGCATCTAACAAACATTAGCTTTTAGATATTTTATTTATTGCGATGGGACAATTTTAAGTGGGCGTAACGTTGAATGGCAAAATACGTGTTTTTTAGTTGGTGAAGAGAGCCATGAATAATGAAGCGACCACTTTTAGGCAAAAAGTGGTCGATCACCAGTTGGAGGGTTAATCTTCATATTTTATTAAAATTTATGAAATTAGTATTGGTTTTTTGAGTAACAATGTTTTTTGAAACTATAGGTGATTTTTGGGGGTATTTTTCCCCAATAACTCTTCATCTTGTATTTTTTGAGAGATTTTAACCTCTTTGTTTCTGCTTTTTCACAAATGAATGGAGTTAATTCAAATGGGTGAAATATTCAGGATCTGTATCCATGTAATTAAAGTATGGTGAAAATTGAAGTTGGGCTTAAAAACTGAGATCAAATCAAAGGTGAGAAGGGTTAAAAATTGTTCTATGGTGGGGGGGGGGGATTTGGAAATTATTTGCTCGTCTTTTATATATATATATATATATATATATAATATTAGAGATACTAAACTCATTGAAGTTATACCAATTGAATTCTTGTTTATCAGCTTGGACCAATATGAAGATAACAAATGAATTAGAGGAGAGGCAACGAGCAGATGACATTCAGTTTATGAAGGCAGGAAGAGGTGCTGTAAAAAAGACTTATAAGTATGATCCCACCCAAGCAAGACCAACCCCAGCAGCCATTTCAGCAAAGAAGAAAGATATTTAGATATAGTATTAAAAGGTTGTAGTTTATAACACTAGCTACAATGTGTATAAATAATAACTTTGCTGTTTGGTCATGTTGTAATGGTCACAGTTATACCTTCTGTTTGTAACATTTAATTGTAATAAATTATATTCATAGTTATCTAGTTACCAACAGTTGTTTTATTTATTTTTTAGGCTTTCATCTAAATTTAGGAAGATATACTTGGATCATGTGTTAATATAGAAATAAGAAAAACATCGATTATATATAGAATAAAACAACATTAATTTGGACAGATTAGGACTCACCTGGGATTAATGAAAGTTTGGTTTAAAATAACCCAATTTTTTAGGCGAAAAACCATTTCATCATTAAAAAAAAGAAAAGCCGAGGACATAATAAAGACTTCTAGCCCTCGAATCTCTAATAGTTGGTCAAAAGAGACCTGATAGAAGAGATCTAAACCAATATTAGATGAAGCAATTAAAAAACTAGATCTAGCTACCACCTAACTCATGATTGTAACACCCGTGTACTCAATATGTGATTTTTTTTAGAATTCTAGAAATAATTTGATATACAGTAGAATCTTGCTTATCTGAGGTAATTGGGACTGGCCACACCTTGGATAACCTAAAACTCGAATAATAATGGTGGCTGTGAGAAAACCACCAAGGTGAAATTTCCCGCAACATTTATGTCTATACTGTACTGTATAGGCTAATTTGGAGTCATTCTTACATGAAAATCTATTTTATTTGGCTTTAAATAATTACTGTATAGTACTGTATGTTTAAAATTTTTAATTTATTTATAACGTTTTATGGACTTTTGATTCTTTGATTATGCATCTATGGAACATTAGCTTTAAAACCGTCTAAATATAATTTCTGTAAAATGATTTTTACTATGGTAAATGTTGAATTATTTTTTTAAAAAAAGTGATTTTTCCTTCTTGCTTGGCAGGAACCTGTCCAGACATGTCACAAAGCGTGCTGTTTGAGCAATCTGCGACTTCAAGGGTTAAATTAACAAAAAAGGTTTGGTAATGTACTCAAATGAAAGAAATTTAATTTACATACAGTATTGTTTTCCACTTATAATGACAATCTTGTTCGCAAAGTTTAATACAGACTAATAATATTAGTAGACACACATCGCATTAGGATAAACATGTGGAGTTGATTGACATTTGTCACACCGTACATGTTTCTCATTGACTTGTACAGTATTTTTAGATGAGGGGTGGGGCTTTATTTGTGTAAATAATGAATATTTGTGTAATATGTTTAGCAAGGTAAGTAAAAGGGAGAAAGTAAAGTGATACAAACTGCAGAACTAGTAGTTATGCATGACCAATGGAACAGGGTGAAAATATCATTTAAGCAATACAACTAACCTATAGCTAGGTTAGGGACAAACATGTTGAAACAACACAAGAGTAATAATCAAAGTATCACACCGAAAACCAGCGCTGGGTCAAGCGAACATGGAACAAGTGAAACAGCTTCGAGAGCAACTGCACTCAAGCTTGATTAAAACTCTCATACCTGGAATCTAAAGTAATACAAAATGTGCCTTAAGCTTTGACTTTGTAACGCTTTAATCTTTACTACAGGCATTACTACTAGTGACATGAAGTCAGCCAAAGATTGCTGTGTAACTAGTTCCTACTCCTATTTCTACAATATGTGCCTTATGCTTTGACTTTGTAACACTTTAAGGTTGATATTTGGAGACACATCTTTACTACAGGCATTTCTACTAGTGACATGAACTCAATCAAAGATTACTGTGCAACTAGTTCCTACTCCTATTTCTACAAAATGTGCCTTATGCTTTGACTTTGTAACACTTTAAGGTTGATATTTGGAGACACATATTTACTACAGGCATTACTACTAGTGACATGAAGTCAGCCAAAGATTCCTGTGCCACTAGTTCCTACTACTATTTCTAATTTTTATTATAACCAAAGAAGTGTTGTCCGGATAAATAAGGTCTTAACAGAGGTTTACTGTATATGCTATTGCTAAATGACACTAATTTTCAATATCTGACCCATTTTCAAATGGTTCTAACTATGAGACATTAACTAGTCTTTCTCATGAGACAATAACTAGTCTTTCTCATGAGACAATAACTAGTTATTCATGAGAGTAGTTAAAAGTGGCAATCAACTTTCTTTGGACCTTCAGGAAACTGGTTAAATGATATTTGAATTCTTGTTACCATGAATGGACTATAATTGTGAAATAGATGATATTATTTCAATGATATTTAACATAATTTTTAAGACCATTATGAGATTAAGAGTTCCTTGGACAAATAAATTTATAATAAAATTAAAATATGAAATTCAAAATTTTGGACAATAATTTATGTGGATACTTATTTATAGTGAACTACAACAGTTCAATTTAAAAAACAATATTTTGAGTGTTCATTTTTAAAAGTAAGTTTATTAAAAATTCCAGTAGTAGGAGGGATAACATATAATGAGATTTTTTTAAAACAAAAATGTCATTATCAAGGTAAATGTTATAAGAGGGTAGAAAAATAGTAGCTGATGTATAAAGGATCAAGAGTTAAAGAAAGTTAGTTATAAATATAGATTAATCACTATTAGGTAAAACATTTTACTAGTAGAGGAAAAAAGTTTTTATGTTACTAGTGGAAGAAATAAATTTTTGAAGATTGTGTCAATAAAAAATGTGTTGAAACCAGGAACAATGGAGATATTTATATTCAAAATTATAGTTAAAGAAATTATTTTACCCATTTTATTATTTTATGCATGTTATATTGAGGAAAAAGAAAATATATTGTAAAATTATCTTAATATTTAATTAAAGCTTCATAATACCTTAGTTACATAATAAAGTTATGTTTATAAACCAACTGACAAATTTCCTTAAGATTAAACAAATTAATCCCTGGTTAGACTACTTTCTTATGTACAATTCAATATGTAGGCTGTACACAATAAAATATTTTAGTATTTAATTCTTGGGCCCTATACATTGGTTGATAACTTGTATGAGACTATTATTTTCTAAAGCTGCAGCTACTCGCTCTTTATCACCAAGCTGCTTATTCACTGCATTTTCTGAAGCATGAGTGCCTGGAGAGATTTCTACATTTACTTTGAACCTAGCAGGCAAAGCACGGAGAAGACGGACTCTTATTGAAAGACCAATAAGGGTTGCCATACTGCAATGTGGAATTGTTGGTGTGAACTTTACTTTTATTTCATTGTTAGTATTGTCTACCTATAAAATACAATAAAATAATTCACTTCTTTAAACATACATATTATAATGACTAAACTATTTTAAATAAATTTAATATTGTGTTAGTTTTGTATAGTAGGTTTGTTCCATATCTGACCTAAATTTTGTTCATGGAAAAAACGAAGCATGCAAAGTGACCTTCAGTGGAAAAACGGAGGGTAGCTTCATGGGCATAAATTACTTTTATTCCTGTCAGTCGGTCTGTGAATGAAAGAGTGTACTGAGAGCTTGTTAATTTTCAACTAAATCAGTATCATTTTCAGCTTGGAAAATAGTAAAATATCACAAGGAGCTATATCATACGAGTAGGAACCCAGACTAGGCACTATGAATGCTTAGTTTGGCTAATAAATTCTGAATCAATTGCAAGGAATAGTGTATTGTTAGATGCAATTGCCAAGTTTTCAGGACTTCGAGGAGTACTCTTTAGAAATATTGTCTTATGTACTAATGATGCAACATTCTAGAGGAATGAGAAAAGTTTAAAAAAGCCAGGTTTTGCTTCAGGGATGTTGAATATCTCCACTGTTATGAGTGCACCTTGATTTTTGGATTCTATCCATAAACCCATGGCCCATCAACAGTGACTAAGGTGTTTTAGATCGGTTGTGAAGTTCAGTATGTACCGAGAGACTTATAGACAGAGTTGCTTCGTTAAGAGTTTCAACATGATATCAGAACACTCTCTGCAAGGCCAAATCCTTCCTTAATATGGAATATACTGAACTTGTGTTTATCTAGATCTTGATTGCAAGTTCATCAATGGTGAGTTAGACAATGACACAACAGTTCTACAAATTTCGCATTTGGTTAATGACTCACCATTTTGGTTTGTAGAAACTCCTACCAAAATGTGCAGCACAATCTATCAATGTTATATTATCCTCAATTTAAAATGCCCAAGGTTTTTTTTTTATCAAAATCTTAATAAATCTTCCGAATGGTTTCCATTGAGGATATTACTAAACTTGATGCCATTTTTGGTGGGAAATGAAAATCTGATGACTGCTGAGTAAACTGACATTTTCTGTGGGCGGGAAAAAATTCACAAAGTTATCATCGAAGGCCACCTCCTGTGTTTCTTTTATTTTGTAGAAACAATTAGGTCAAATTTTTTAAAAATAAAACCTCAAAAATTAGTTTACTAATTCAGTAATTCCACACAATAATGTCAATATTTGGAAATATTTGCTGTACTACTTTAAAAAAAAAAATTACAATTAAAAATCGTCCAAATATACAGCCGAGGCTTTAGAATTTCTAAATTGTAAAGATAAAGCAAGATTAGATTTTAAAAGCATCAATTTTTAGATTGGTATTATTATTTAAATGACTTCAATTTTAAATCAATTGCCTTATCGCCTTATCGAACTTCAAGTTAAACTACAGAAAAATTGCTGAGACATAATGTTACAATTAAAAAAAATTGGTACATATGTAGTATAAGGGCCCAATTTTTTGTACATTCAAAACTACTTTTGTGAATATTTTTACGTTCTGTCATCTTGTCCACTATCATATCAAACAAAAATAACATAACTGCGACTTTTGTTTGCCTCACTGCAAATGTTTCAAGGTCGGCCATTTATCAGGTTTAGACAGCCCCACTAAGAGGTCAATGCTCCAACAACACTCTTAAGAGAATCAGTGTTTGTATTTATTAGCAGTTATTATTTTGCTGATTTATTAACTTATGTTGGTTTTAAACTAAATAACTTCACAAATCTATTTGAATATATTAACCTGGCCTAACCTAACCTATTCGAGTTTTTGGTAAACTAAAATGTAGATTACATTTGTGGAAGCAAAAATCACCACAAACAGGTTAGGTTAGGTTATCATTATATAATACTAAACAAAGTATTATTTTAATTAGTTCCTGTTCTCTGTTCAAGTACAAAAAAGGAGGTGCCCAAGTACAGACTTATTTAAAAGGTAATAGAAAATTTAAATTAAAAAACTAACGAAAACATCATGATCCTACCAGCAGACAAAGGATCAACCACAGTGGTCATGAACAAAGCAGACTACATAAATTAAGCTAACAAACAACTATCAGACAACAATACATATCAACAGCTAATGGACGATCCAACACCAAAATACAATAAATTACTATTAGAATGGCTACAATATGAAGCTCCTCTACAGAACATTTCAGACTCCTGTACAATGAAAACCCTACAACTCCCCAATTCTATTAATTGTTACCCAAAATTCACAAAAACATTATCCTCCACTTGGTAGACCTATAATCACTGGCTGTAATTTCGCAACAGAGAAGATTTCAGCTTTTATAGATGCACATCTACAGCCATTAGTAAAAATCTTCCCACATACATCCAAGACACCAATCACTTCATACATAGACTATCTTCAATACCACAACCACTGCCTTCAAACATAATCCTTATAACGATAGATGTATCTTTATACACCAATATCCCTCATGCACATTATCAGCTCTACAACATTTCTTAAACAAACGACAAATCAATACATATCCTACTACTTTTTTGGTGAACCTCGCTAAGTTCATTCTTCAACAGAATAACTTCCAATTTCAAGGTAAGAACTTTTTACAAATTAAAGGAACAGCAATGGGCACTATAATAGCTCCATCCTATGCAAACCTTTATATGGGATAATTGAGGAAACTTTTCTTAGGCGGCAACCCCATCAACCTCTCTGTTGATACAGATCCATTGATGATATCTTTTTAATTTGGACATCAGGACAGTTAAGCCTAAATCACTTCTTAGAAAATCCTTCAAAAATTGTTATTCTAAATTTCACCTATCACAAGTCTACTTCACAAGTTACCTTTCTGGGCGTTCATGTAAACTAAAGGACAGCAAAATAAAAACTGACATCCACGTTAAACCAACAAACCACCTACAATAATTACACTTCGAAGTAGTCAGCCTATGAATACTAAACGAGCCATTCTCCATAGCCAGGTAATCAGCACCAAAAGGATTTGTTCCAAGGAGAGTGAACTAAATGAATTTAACTAAAAAAATAGCCATTTGCTATCAACTACCCTACTTTTTACTAATTTTGTTCTTTTAATATGAGTTGATATATAAGTTTCTATTTTACAAAGTTCATTTATAACATACATAAATGTAGCTTGTTAACCTATTTAAAACAGAAATAGGTTTTATAAAAATTTTAATTTCATGGATATCAATGTATTTTTAATTGAAAATTTGAAACCATTAATAATAGCATTTAATTTTTCTAATGGAATTAAATATTGATTTTTAACATTAATTGTTTTGGCACTTACAAAAATATAATAGCGATAATGTTTACTCTACATTCTCAACCCTATTATCTGAAATATACTCCTAGGTTTGTAGCCTGTAACAATTTGTACAAAAACATGCTTGTGTTTTAACACAATTAATGCCGGCGATGTCACCTATGCATCGTAATTTTTCAGTGGTAGGTACCACTAACACATCACATGCGCCTGTGATTTTATTTTCACTCTTCTTAATTTTATACAAGCCCACCAAGTAGACAAACACTATAATATTCCCAACTATCTTGCGGCCTTGTAAATATTTTGTGTGTGTCTTACTGTAGGCCTAATTAGTTTCTGGTTTAGCTAATTGGAATATTCATAACACCCCCTAAATATTTAGTGAGTGTACTGCTTAGTATTGTTATGTTATTCTGTACATCCCCCCCCCCACTTTTTAAAAATAGATATTGGTAGTTGTTGGTTTTTGTAAATTTGAGTTCATAGTTGCCTGAAGGTGCTTAATTGCAAAAGAGCTGTCACAATATAAGTTGATTTGTGAAATTTTACATGCGAGTTATTATTTACCTTATTCAAATGTGTTCATACACAATTTACATTTTTTAAATTAATAACTAGTGGAAAGTTTCTCAGCACCAGGGGAAAGTTATGCAAACTATAACACCAGTGGACGGGTTAATAAGAAAATTATATAGTCTGTAAATATTTCCTTTTCTCTTTTCTTGTACCATTACCAAGCCCTATTAATTAAAATTAGCCCATATGGTGTACAACTTGCTGGCTGGTTTATGAACTAAATATTCTTCTTTATACACAAATAGATCTGCAAATGCAATAAAGCTCAAATTAAAAAAAAAAAGACTTTAAATACAGAACTATGTTACACAGATTATAGTAAAAGCATCATGAAAAATTGGAAGCAGAATTGTAGCCAACAAATAAAACAATTTCTTTTTTTACAAAGGTGTGAAAACAAGAGTAACTTTTTTTCAAAAACATTTAGATATTTAAATCTTTTAAAATCTCATAGTTTTAAAGGAACACTGTTAATATTTCAACATTATCCTAAGAACTCACATCACCTACTTACCTCAACATGGCTTTGTTCTACGACGTTAAGTTCTTCTAGAGTCAAAGGATGTTCTGGATCATTAATATTTCGAATTAAGTCTAGAATGGAATCACCAATCAAAATTAACAATTAATGCAAATAAAATTTAATCATACTTTATAATTAATACTTTTACTTCAAATTATAATATTAAGTTACAAACTA
This sequence comes from Aphrophora alni, assembly GCA_963513935.1. NCBI lineage: Eukaryota > Metazoa > Arthropoda > Insecta > Hemiptera > Aphrophoridae > Aphrophora > Aphrophora alni. Next base: position 31,540,238 of record OY740766.1, read on the forward strand.
ATTTGTAAAGTGAAGTACGGTAAGTAAAGAATGTTTAGATATACAAAATTAAAAGAATAGTTAATTATTTAACAAATTTATTTGAGATTTTCAGAAAACTATAATTACCTTTCTAAATAATATAGATCTATATAAATATAAACACATGTCATAGCGAGGTACCATTTTTCAATGCCTTAACTAAACACTACTAGTGCCATCTTTTTTAACCATTCAGCGACAACTCCTTTCAGCTCATCAGTATGTGAGAGGAAAGCATGTGGAGAGCTGTGGCTGGTCCCTCTATTATTATGGCCCATATTTTCTTATTTAGTTGAATTTGTGTATTGTACTACGATATTTAAAGTTAAGCGTTATACATAAATGTAACGTTCGGTGTGTCAGTTGTTTTTCTGCATGTTTTGATGGTATTCATTTTGAATTGCCTTGTCATTTAAGTTCTATACTTGCAGTTTGTCATAATATAAACATAAATCAGGTGCCACTAAAAGAAAAGAGAAAGCAGAGCACCAAATAACCTAAGCAGCTGGAAGATGAAACATATTGAAGTTTTTTAATAAGAAGACAAAATTACATTATGATCAAACAATTCAGCCTACTTCAAGTGTTACCCACTACTATATCAGCAATTCCATTGACATCCAGTGATAATATCAGCATTGAACCAATTGTTAATAAAGAATCAGAGTTTTAAATTATGTAAAAATGTTATGGAAAAAGGTAAGTTTTAATAAAAAATAGAGTATTAAAATATCAGAACTTACAAATATATGATAATGCTGCTAGGACAGAGAGTATTACCTATTATGAATATAAAGATCCAGGAACTTGGCCTTCTGCAATTACTGATGCTGTTTGGCAGGAAATAGTTATTCATTCTTACAAATTCAAAGACTTTTCCAAAGAATAGTTTAGGTAAACAGTTTTTAGAATATTTAGATAAATGTTTACTTTAAGTTGCCACCTTAAAGTAAAAATTTACCAATATGTATTATGCTTAATTCAAACAACAACAAAGAGAAGTTTTCTTGTGAGTGGCTTGTTTGAATTACAGTAGAACTCCAATTTCCGGACTCCAATTATCCGGTTCAGATTGAGAAATTTTTTAAAATTGAGTTTTAAAGGCACATCGTCCTGCGAGCAATGAATATGCAGGACGACCCTGGATGGAATGTGCAGTAGTTGACCCTTCTAACTGCGAATATAGTGTAGCGATAGCGGAGGGCATGGGGGAGGAGGGGGAGCGATGACTCACACTGCCTCACCACCCTGCTACTGTCATTCACTACAGTCTACTGTATTAATAGTCAGTCGGCCAGTGCTTCTTCAACCTGCCGGGTGAATTGATATGTTGACTTTCTTATGTTCCTTAGTGTTTTGATTATCGTGTGCTACAATGAGTTCTAAGAGGAAACGTGTGGTGTTATCGTTGGCCGATAAAATTAAAATTATCGAACAGTTGAACAAAGGTGTCTCGGGTAAAAATTTTGCCGAGGTGTACAAAGTGGGAACATCAACAATATCGGACATTAAAAAGAAAATTTACGTAATGTAAACATTGTCGTTGATATTGTTTTTTCACAATAAATACCGTAAATGTTCTCTATTGTTTTATTTATGTTTTTTTTCCCTAAAAATGGCCTTTTATCTAGAAAAATCCAATTATTGTATCCGGATTTTTGATTATCTGGATCGGGTCCAGTACCAATTAATCTGGATAATTGGAGTTCTACTGTAGTTCCAATACAACTTTTCACTGCTTGTTTGCATTAGTTATAATGAAACTCTTTACTGTCTTCTGTTTTCAGCGAGCATAAGTGACTCTTCAGACAGTCACAGTAATTAAGCTAAATGGACAGGATATTCACCCAAAGTAAAGCCTAGGAAAAAATTGTATAAGAAACTTCCAGCACGTGAGAATAACCCAAGTCACAGAGATAAATATTGTAAATAAAAATTTTTACAACAACCACTAAAAGGAAAAGGGATTGATAAAAAATTTCAGAATCAAATATTCCTTAGTAAATATCGCTAAAGACCCAAAATGAGTGTATATCTTTTTATGGTGATGAAGTACTTGAAGGCTATCGTTAAAAAAGGGAAGAAGCTCTTTGAACTTTGGATTGATTGTTGGTGTAACACCATACATTACACTCAAATGGTCTTATTTTAAGGTTGTGTTGCAAAACAATAAAACAAAATGAACATGAAGTTTGTGTAAGATTTTTTAAATTTATGGATTTAAATAGAAAAATTGGTGAAGACATAACTGGTGAAATTTTATCAGCGCTTTAAGACCACAACATCTCCATTGATGATTGCAGAGCCCAAGAGTATGACAATGGTTCAAATATGTGCAGAAACGTGAAGGGTGTAAAAACAAGAATTTTAGAACAAAACAAACTTCATTGTTCTCTCCATGAGCTGCACATTCTCTGAATCGAGTTAGAATCAATGCAGCTTAGTTAGTCATCATCTTCTGTATTCATCATCTTCTTCAGAAATCTAGAAAGTTTGTATATTATATTTTCCCATAGTCCTATAAGATGGGAAATTCTCATTGAAGAAGTGTCATTAACCCTCAAAAGACTCTCACACTCAGTGGCCCGAGAGAATATATACAGTTTGTCGAGTGTCAAAACACTATCCCAGGATTTTAAGTCTTGCAACAAATTATTCGTCATAAGTCAAAAAAGTTACATCCAAAAACATATATACAGCAATAGGTTTGAAGAAGTATTTTTCATCATTTGAAGGCCTTGCTAGAATTGTTTTCTGGCATGAAGTTATGTCGTGCATAGAAAAAAAATGTTATAACACAAAGTTGAAAAAAATTAATTGATCTTCCAGTTGACATTCAAAATTTAAGACTTTCATAAAAGATTTCAGAAGAATCAAGATTGATTGTGAAAGTTCTGCAAATACCAAAATCATTCTTCAAATCCAACTTCAACTACTGATCAAAAATTAAGGATTGATGTAGTGTACCCTGTTTTGGACCTTTTGTTGCAAGAATTTAAGAAAGATTTAATGCTAGATATCATATTTGTGATTTTTTTAGTCCTGTTCTTCAGTATGACAGTTTGGACGAAGAAAAACTAAAAACAAAAAAAGCTTCCATTTTGGTGGTAGCGTATTGCAGTGACTAGTCTGGTAATTTCTGTAAAGAAATAATTCATTTAAAACATAATTTTTCTACAGTTATTTAATCAAGTGTTGCGATTTGACCTTTACACATGATTTATGACAAACAATTAGAATTGGTTTTCACGAATGATTGTATTACTCATCACACATTTTTACCACCCCTGTGACCATGCTAAAAACAGAGCTATTCACCATTCAGCAGCTGGGAATATTCTCGACCTGGCAAAACGCTTTAATGATTCAAGGTCATCTGAATTTGCTAGCAATGTCTAACCCCCAAATAGCCACCTAACCTGACCTACACATAAATTTGTAAAAAAAAGAAATTATGCGTTATTTCCCAAGCGGTCACCCATCCAAGTACTGATTGTTGTACTTAGTGTTGCTTGACTTCAGTGACATATAAATGCATTGAAATTTGTAGTTTTGAAATTGCAATTTTTCGATGAAAAAATTAGCTCCATGTTGAAAACTTATTTTATTATTGGGAAATAAGGTATGTAGAACATGTTAAAAAGAAAAATCTCAAAAAACGCAGTAACTTTCTTTGTAAACAATTACCCTGTCCGAAAACAACAGCTCTAGTTGGATAGAAACGTTTAGGACACACTACATGCTAAATGTTTGCCCAACTATGCCTAATATATTTAAAGACCCAGTACCTTTTTAGAAAGATAGGTACAAATTAAATAATTAAGTATGTCAAATGCTAATTGTTTACTGTGACTGCAACCAGTCTTCTTGGCGATTTTTGAAAATAATGTTCTACATACCTTATTTATTAATAATAAAATAATGTTCAGCTCGGAGCTAACTTTTTTAATCGAAAAATCACGATTTCCAAACTACAGAATTCAATGCATTTATATCTAAACAAAGTCAAACAATGAGCCCAGTTCCTGTTTGGATGGGTGACCCTTCAGGAACTCTTGCATAATTTCTTCAAATTTACATATAGGTCAGGTAAATATATGACCCATTGTAAGGAGCATGCCCACTTATTTGACCTTGTAAGGTAAAAATTCACATACAAACCTATTTTAACTCATCCCTTAATGGACCTTAACCTAAGTTAAAAATTTTTTCATGAAAAAATTAGCTACTCATTAAAAACTTATTTTATTATTAATAAATAAGGTATGTAGAACATGACTTTTTTTGTAAATCGCCAAAAAGACCGGTTGCAATTACAGTAAACAATTACCGCCCAAAGGTATATTTTGATTTCTTAAACCTAGTAAACAACTAGCCCTTGTTTTTAAACTTACCAAATACCTCACGAGCATCGAACTCGTCCACTATGCTATCATCATCTTCTTCTGGTAACACAGGTCTATCCATACATTTTTCATATAATTTTGGATTAATGTTTTCAAGGATATCCATTTCTATTTTTCAGTTTTGGTATTTTTTCGTTTCAAAATCAAGCTCGGATTTCCTTACTACTTTCCTCCCTCCCTCTATATGTATCAATTGTATCTATGTACTATCTAGTCTAGTATCCGTGTCCAGTGTCCACTTCCACTGTCCTGAGATTTATTATTTATTACTCTATGGTCAGGACCATAGATAAAAACACATAAAAGCACTGAACTAAAATCGAACCAAGTACACCACTGTGTGTTTGTGTTAAAACTAATCTCATCTTCAGGAGATGTTAGTCTTGTGTTAGATCTCTCTCTTTCATCTTTCCTGAAAAATCTCTTTAGACTAACTTCTGTTCTTTTGCGGCTCTGACACTATGAGAGTATTCGATGGCTATGAGTTTTTAATTTATTCTCTTTTATCCCCTGTTTTGATGAGGCGATGATGGACCGAAAGTTTTTTTCCTATAAACAAAAAAGAAAATACATGTCTTTACAAAATAAAAATAACCGTGGGTGAGTTAATGCAACACGCACATCCAACAAATAGTTTGGGAAAATTATTTAGATCAGTTAAGCGTCACAGTCACCAGTTTACAGAGGTTTTTTTTTTTTTTTTTAATTTTTGTGTTGTTCTTTACAAACATAATATGTAATGCAATCTCCGCACTCAACTTTTCTCTGCTGCTTGGAAAGAAACTAAGATATTAGTTTTTCCCAAGCAGGGAAAGGACAAGCATAAGCCCGAATCCTACTGAACTGTTAGTTTGTTGAATACAATGAGTAAGATCTTTAAAAAGATCTTACTCAAACTTATTAACGGACATATACATGGTCATGACATCCTGAGGCCGGAGAAATTCGGTTTCAGAACCAAACACTTCACAACACTTCAACTACTGAGAGTCGTTGAATATGCTACCAGGAGTTTCAATGATAATCAATCTACCGGGTCAGTCTTCCTGGACATTGAAAAAGCCTTTGCTAGGGTGTCCCACAGTGGTCTCATAGACATACTTAGGCAATACAACTTCCCACCTAAGCAATACGGACTGATTCACCTCATAGCAGACTGCAAGTTTAGGGTTGATGTAGACCAAACAACATCCACACAGAGTAAAATACTAGCTGGCGTCCTTCAATGTTCGCTCATCGGCCCCGTATTTTTCAATATCTAGGCCTACATCAACGACATTATTTCAACACTTGATAACACCAATGTGGCTATATATGTTGACGACTCCGCGATATCCGCACAATCATGGCAACTATGTAAGATCTATAGTAAGTTACAAACTTCACTAAACCATATAGAGCCATGGCTTAGAGCCTGGAGAGTACAGGTAAATGTGTCCAAGTGCCATTCTCTTTTGCTCTCTAAAAGAAACACATACACCATTAATACGCCCACACGCTTATTCAATGAAGACATACACTGGCAAGATCAGGTGAAGTACCTCGGGGTCAACCTAGATAAGAAACTGACTTGGTCCGCTCACATATATACCAAACATTTCAAAGAGCAAATATGACACGGTCATAACTATATCCATTGCTCAACAAAACAAATTCTCTTGCATTGAGATTAGCCACCACAATCTATTTATCTATACTTAGAACGTCATCACCTATGCTGCGCCCATTTGGGAATACACACATGCGTAGACTACAGATATTCCAAAACAGGGTTTTGAGAACAATCACTAAAGCACCAATGTGCACGAGAGTTAGGACTTTACATAAAGACTTCAATGTGCTCTTCATCAAACAACACATTCATCTAGTTATTAGCTAATCTCTACAAAAGGGCTAACGAACACCCAACATCATTACTAATCTCTTCACTAGATAGATGCGACAAAACATTTGACAAAGACGGCCGCTGTCCTTTTTCACACGACCAACGTTGATCTCTCATTTAGGCCCATAAAGCCATGTGCATAGCCTACTACATACAGAAAAATCACCTCTTTTTTTTCTAGCCCTGTTTTAGACCAAAGGGTGCACCGCAGCGACATGAGCCAAACTGTCGCCACCACGACGCAGTTGCATACAATCTTGCACGCTTATTTCAATCGAGTAGGCAGCAGAAGAAGATGTAACTTGGAACACCTTCAATAAGTTTACTAACAAGGTATTTGTAAGTTAACTTCCACTTTCCACTCCACCCTTCACCTTGCACGCCACATCTCTCAAACCTGGGCTTCTGTATGATCTGTCGCGAGGTTTTACCTGATTGGACTCTGTGTCGCAGCCAGTTCTTTACCTCCCCCTTCGCAATGTTTTACCTGACTGGACTCTTTGTTCCAGCTAGTTCTTTATCCTTCGTGCGGATAAATAACATTCTGCTTTTTCTCCACATTTACAATTTCGCCCATGGAAAGAGCTTCTTAGCATAAAACGTGTAAAACCTTTCCCGTTTCCATGTCCTACTCGATAGGGGTACAAACAGGAAAGAAGGTGGTTTTTAGTGAATAAGAATCTCACAACTATATGGAAGAGCGGATTTCTCACTATGTCTTTTGAAGATTGTCCCCCTATCTTGGGAAATTAAAAAAAATAGAAATACTTTATAGATTTTGCACCTTTGCATCACCTGTTTAATTAAAGATAAGTTGAACATATTGCGAACAAGTGAAGAGATGATCTATCTTGTGCTTGTGATTTGTGTTTGTGATATGACTGTGTCTGTGATGTGAATTTATGCTGTTTCTTTTAGATGCTGTATTGAAAGTAATTTAGAATGTTTGTTACAAGAAGTTTGCAACAGCCGATTATAAAATGTGTGAGAATAGTTGCTAATTATTCCTCACAACATATAAATATTGACAAGTCTGGAGCAGGCGAAACTGTTCAGCGTGATGGTCTGCTTTCTATAAATTGAATTTTTAGGTTAAGAACGTTATTTGTAGATTTCTATACATCGAAATAGTTCGTGAATAAGCCTAGGCACAGTTTTAAAATTAATTTAACCCATTCTGTATTAATATGTTATGGTCATGAACATAAACAGAGTCTAAATGTTGTATTAACCCTTTCAGCACTAGTGTCATGGCTTGTACTTATGCAATCAACTTTGCTCTGAAATTTAGCTATAATCGTCGAAATCGTTTACTACCTACCTTATTGTGATAAAACATATCATATTAGATGTCACAAGACAATTTTGAAATACCAAAATACATTAGTAGAAAATAAAAAAGGATGAACTCCAGCTCAGATTATGAATGCCTCATTGGTAAATATGTAGAAAAGTTGCCCAAGCGATTTAAGTGTGAAATCCCGGCAATTCCTATTCAAATAGCGTTTTTACCATTAATTATATACTCATTTTCCATGCAAGTAGTTTTTTTATCTCTCACAATTCATTATTTACTTAACAATAATTGAAATTGACAAATTTGTAACATATTCAATCCAATAGCCATATTGAAATCACTCGTGGGGAGCATGTTCACATCTACAGGTGAATAAGATACTTCTTCTTCTACTTGATATAAGATTCATGGCGACCTGGTCTCTGAAAACCGATACATATATATATATATATATATATATATATATATACCTTACTTGACCTATAGTTCTTTTACTAGGTTTTACCCCGAACTAACAAAACATATATACCGGTATATATATATATATGTTTGTTTTATATATATATAGTCAGACCTAATAAAACAAATACTTTTACCATGACAAATATATGTTTTAATAATAAACATCAACGATGAACATTCAGTAACGTATAACGTAATCATAACTATTAACTTAGGCATTAGTCCCCAAAGCTGGATTTGCATTCATAATAACTAACCAAACCTGGATTTCGTAATTTTATATTATTTCTTGTTTTCGACTAAACTAATGTATTTTGCTAGTTCAAAAGTGTCTTGCAACACCTAATATGATCTCATTTTTTCAAAATAACGTAGATAGTAATCGATTTCATTGATTTTTTAAATTAAATTTCGGGGTAAGTTCGATACATAATTACTATCCTGGCCATGTATACATAGTCTGAAAGTTTTATTGTAGTTGCATTTACTTTTTATATGATTCTATTGAATTAAATCATTTATTTGATTCAACTTACAAAAAAATATTGGGTAATTGTTTACTATTTAGACGTCACCTCAAAAATGGAAAAGAGTACGAAATACATATATCCATAGGTTATATACATATAGCAATGGGAACTCGTTGGTAGGTCTACATCTGAGTATAAACTGCATATAGACTAGTATTGATTATCAATGACACTAATTGTGCATTATAAATGGGTTTAGCTAGGTGGTTATATATACAGGGTGATTATTAAGTCCCTTCCCCTCTACTTTTTGTCTACAATTTATATTTAATGTGTTTTTCAATGATACCATTTATTATAGCGGTAGAAAATCTAACTTTTGAAGTATTCTAAAATATTGGGAATTACTTGAGGTCTAAGATATAGTAGTCAACTTCTGGATTTTTCATGCAACATGTTGATTGACACTGCCTTTTTTCCCTGAAAACAATGGTGCAATTAAAATTCAAAAGAGTTGTAGTTTCCAAGAAATCAGTAGGTCAAAGATGTAGGAGTCGACTTAAAAGTTGTAATAAGAAGATAGTCATGTGACATGTTGATAAACACGTCCTTTTCTCTCTCCTAACATATATATCAACCAGCATAGTTTATATATGTATAGCCACCTAACCTAACCTATTTGTGATGATTCTATTTTAAAGTCCATTTTAACCCTGTACACCTAAATGTTAGGAAACAACTTTGTATGGAAAAATATGTTTTAATAATAACGTCTCGTAAGACATGTAATGCACATGCTTCATACGATATGTGAAGGTCTCGATATTAAGTCATATAGTCATATTTCAAGTTACAAAATTCCATTGCTATGTGTACATAACCTATGCATTCATGCTTTTCATTCTTTTTCAATTTAAGTTTTCAGGGAAATAAAAAATCTAGAAAAAAATTGTGTATGTTTTTCTGACACTTTTTAACTTCCTGTGTTAGCCTACATACTTTTTGGATTGTATTGTATTTTTTCCATTTTTGAGGTGACGTCCAAATAGTTAACAATTGAATTAATAGTCGATTCATTTGAATTAGTGGTGTCATAACGTGGTTTAATTGATTCTACTCTTCTTTCTACAACTCCTGTTTTATTTAGCTTACTTAAATTAACAAAAGTAAATGGTGCCAATTCTTGTTATCTATGATCTTCTCGCTCTTTTTAAGGTTGTAGTTACAGACCAACTTTTTTTATGTATTCTTCCAACTATAAAAATTCTAATTATCCAAAATTTAAAATTATTCAAGTTCATTTAACATTGAAAGCATTATAAGTTACTTCATATAAAAAAGATTAGTTTAATTGTATAAAGAAATATTAGTTGAGATTATATTATAATTTATTATTAATAAGAATAATACATAGGGAAATTAAGAGACCATCGTTAGCCTTCATGATGAAAATATGTTTTATGTGTGATTTTTAAAGTCATGTAACTTGATTTTAGATAAATTTCAAACATAAAATTTGTACAGCAGTATAATACACAATAGAGAGTTTAAAATATGTAAAAATTTTATAATCTATTTTTAAACTTTGTCTTACAAAACTACAAGGTGTCAAAATATTGATTTTGTTATAATTTACTGTTTTTGAAAAATTGCAACTTGTGAAGGAATCAAATCTCAGTAGGCTATTGATTTTTTTTTTTTTTTTTATATATATATTATATATAAATAGGCCTACAAGTAAATTTAGTTAGCTATAAACCCCCCAAAAATTAAGCCTGAGATTACATCTTGGAGCTAATATCCCTTCAAAAATTGAAAATTTGTCAATTTTGATGTCAAATGTTTAGATAGATTTTGGACTGTTGGGTGTAAATTTCATTAAATACCGGTATGTACCGTATGTACTGGATTTAATATTTAGTCTGAATAATATGGTTTTTGTTTATTTAACCTAAGGTTCACCATTTCTAAGTAATGTAAATTAACACGAAGCCCTACAAACACAGATACTAGCGCATGTCGAAGAAAGAAGAAGAAGAAAAAGAAGAAGAAAAAAAATATGGCTGCATTGAAGTTGGAAAAAAGATACAAAATTAAAATTATTATTTTTTGACTCTGTAATCATGAGGAATCCACTAACAAAAAAATCATTTGATTTTAAAATGGTCAAGCTACCAATTTTTTTTTCTGGAACATAATATAAATATTTTCATGGCCATTAGTCACAGTAGTCGGCTGATATAAGAGATTGTATACAATTTAAGAAATACAAATTATTCTAAGACATTTACCTGACATTTTTTCTTGTTTAAGGCAAAAAATTCTCCGTCATCGTTTCCTTAAAAAAAAAAATTAAGAAAAGAGTATAAAATAAGACTCCTAGCCCTTGAATAGGCCTATTTTAATAGCATCAGGTTCGGAAAAGAACAAAAGTTGGTCAAGATAGACCGAATAGGAAAGATGAGAGATACATGAAAAAAAACTTCTTAAACCTAGTTATTAACACATAGTTCTTCTTAAATTGTAATAATTTTTCAAATCTTTGCAAAAAAAAATTTATAAGCTCCTATATTTTAATATTTTACATTAGCTTAGCCCACTTTAGACTCTTAGTCATGAAAGCTAGAATTACGGCGTTAGAAACTCTATGAACTGACACCACATCATCCAATGAAAAGTTGTTTAGCAAGCTTAAGTTGCATTAAGGATTGTATATTTTTTAACCTTCTTCCGAAATTATTTAGATAATTTAATGTAATCAAAACTGAACAAGATAAAATTATATTGAATGTATGATATATTATCTCAAAGTATAACAATTCAATTAAAATTAAAGAAGATATTTTTTACAAGTAAAAACATTATTATAATGATGTTTACATTAGATTAAAATTCAACGAAAACACTTTTTTAAATGTAGGTACTACATTTTAAACAAAATCATCCATCTTATTCTTTGTCAGCTTCAAACAATGAAGACAATTGTTTGAAGTATTTAATACCTTTTCAGATAGGTAACAACATCAAACAACCACAGAAATTAGAAATGGTTACTGCCTGATTTGGCCAGTTTACCCACCTCTCTCATAACATGTTGTACAATATTTTATGCAGAGAACAAGCCAACATCAGAATTTAAAAAACCCCTAACTTTAAATGTGGTGAATTCCTTATGTTATGCCAATTGCAGTATAATTTTCATTTTTAGACAGCTTCAAAACAAAACCGTTATAACCGTTGTGCAGATTGTATTAAATAGATATTTTTAAATTTGCTAAAATCTGTTTTTCCCACAGTGTTTACATTTATTTTACTTTTATTGACTATAAATTAATGATTTTATTATAATAGTGACATAGATACTCAAGTAATCGAAAAAATCTTTGTTTAATAAGATCACTTATTAAATTAAAATTAGTCTCAAGGAATAATTTGATTTGAAAGATGCCTTCGCAATTCAATTTAGAGTGTATCTGTAAAAACAACTGTGAATCAAGCTTCTAGGTGACATTACACATTATGATAAGCTACTGAACGACAAAATTAATACATTCGCTAGTTAAACAATTTATAAGTCGAAAAAATTGTAGTACATTGCACATATTTATATATTGATATTTTTAGGAGTTCAATTCAAGACTGGTTGGAAATGAGATATTGGAATCACCGTCACAATACTTTTGTAGTATATGTAAAGTAAAATAAATAATGCTTTCAGTCAAATCTTGCTTATTTGTGAATGGTAATTTTCATACTCAATAGAATTTGATTTAAATATATTTTGTTGCAGGAGAATTTAGAGTATTGGACTTGAAAAAGAATAAAACAAGAACTAGAGAACAAAGGAAGCAATCATGGAAAGTAGATGTACCACCTCCAAGGTTTGTTAATGTTTTATTATTGTACCAATAAAAATAATGAATTAGTATATTAGTATAGTATAATATGTCAATAGAACCATTTTGTAAATTAGTAGGCTAGTTAGTAAGTTAGGTGGTGAATTTGGGGTCCGAGGCAACCTACGGCTTTCTCCAGCCATGGAGAAAGGAATGCTGAGGTAAAGTAGCCTTTTGTAGGTTAGAGATTCACACTCACACAACAAGTGTTCAGCTGTCTATGTCTGAGGCAAAAGCGGCATGAATCAATTTCTGCCTTTCCCATGTTTTTTAGATGGTAATTCACTGGGCAGTGTTCGGACAGTAGGCCAATAATCAGCCTAAGGTCCCTTCTACTGAGATCCAGTAATTTTTTGGCTTTTGTTTTAGAGTAAACTATAAACTTTTTGGCTTGTGTTCGACCATGGTAGGTGGACCAATACTTGATCTTTAAATTTTGTTCCCAGGTTTTCATGATATTATGTTTATGTTTTAAGCACCCCAAAGAATGGTTCAGGCTCAAGAAAATCAGCCTCTGCAGCTTCTTTCGCAAGGCGATCTGTTTCTTCATTTCCTGGTATTTCTTCATGTCCTGGCACCCAGAGTAAGAACACCTTGTTTTTTGTTGCCAGTTGATTAATTACATGTAGACATTCCCAGATCAAACTCAACTCAAAAGTGTATGGACTTAGTGCCCTAAGAGCTGCCTGACTGTCTGACATGATATAGATCTGTGCATGTTTGAGACTTTTTTTGTCATTCAGGGAAAAAGGTTTTGAAATTCTTTTCAAAATTTGTCGTCTTAATCATTAAGTCCGAAACTGTTTTCACTAATTGGGTGGTATTCTGTTTTACCAGATTTTCCAATTTACCTACCAATAAATTTGGCATTGTGATGTTAGTCCCCCACTGCTTGAGAGCAGCACTGTATGCACACCTATTCGTCTGTAAGTTTAAAGGTAGCAAATACAGACCTACTTCTATGACAGCAGTCGGTTAGGTATTCATAGCACCTATATTACCTAGACAAGCTTCCCTTTGCAGCTTTTTTGTTCCGTCTTTGGCCACCATATTTACGAAGCATAGGTAAGACCATGGGTCTAATTATAGCCAGATAAGACCAGAAGTAGGTCTTCTGTGGCTTAAGTCCCCAAGTTTTACCAAATAGGTGTCTGCACGCCCACATAGCTTTGCTCGCTATTTTAATGACTTAATCAACGTGTTTATTTCAGGTATCTTTGATCTAGAACTACTCCCAGATATTTTGTTTCCCTTGGGGAAGTGATTTCCATACCATCTATTGTCAAAGGCAGAAAAGTAAACTTCCTCCTACTTGTAAAAGGAATAATGGTTGTCTTATTAGAGCTAATACTAAGATCCTCTTTTTGACACCACCTCCAGACCAATAAAAGACACTGTCTTACCATGCTTAACTTTAACGATAATTACCAGATTGTCAGCATATGCTATTACTTTAAAGCCAATAGACCCCAGCAACCCAAGTAGTTCATCCATCATCAGTGTCCACAAGACAGAAGACAGTGCTCCCTCTCCCTGCAGACAGCCAACAACTGCCGACACTGTTCTGGACTCTCCACCCAAGCAGACTGTCATCCTATGACTCATTAACATACATCTGATCCATTTAATTATCTGGGGGTTCAATTTCCTTAACCCTAGACACTCTTTCAATAGAGTTATAGGAGGTATCAAAAGCTTCACCAATGTCCAAGAAGGCACATAGAGTAACAACATCCTTATCATCTGTTGATTTACCAACCTCTGCAACCATGTGCATTAGAGGTAGATTTGCTCGTTTGGTAGGTATACTGAGCAATATGGAGTGGGTCCTTTTTAAGGGTTTCATTTCGTTTGTACTTGTCTAGTATTTTTTCCATTGTTTTAAGAAAGAAGGATATCAGGCTAATTGAACTGTATGACCTAGGCACTGTAGTGCCCTTTCTGCTAGCCTTAGGTTTATAAACCATCTTTACCTTCCTCCATGTTTTTGGAATATACGCTAGGGAAAAGCTAGCCCTAAAAACAGTGTTACCAGTAGTGGCAATAGTTCCTCCAAGCCCTGCTGCAACGGGGCTGGAAAACCCCCAGCTCCACTTGTCTCTCTCTCTGACAGCCTTGAGAGCAGCGTTATCCCATGGCTTTAGCTTTTTGGCTCTGTTTTTGAGCCAGTTAGCTAGGTCTTCATTCAAACAAATGAAGATGAGGTATCCTGGCTTACGTATTACACCTAGGAATTTGGGTTAGAACCCCTCCCTTGTTGCAATACCTCTCCCAGAATCTCCCTTTACACCAATTTAATTTGAATCTTTGTGAACAGAATATCAGGGAAATCTTTAGCTAGGAAGCCTACTTTTATCCCTGACATCACTTGGCCATAAGTAGCAGCTGTTGTTCGTTTAGTCTCTAGGTTTGGACATTGAGCTTCAGAGCACCTTTCCGGAGTAGTCTCAATGGATCGGACTCATTTTTCACTTTGTTTAGGAGGTTGCTTATGTATTGCCTCTATCCATGCTCGAGCTGCACTGTAGCTTTGCGCAATTAGCCATTTCATTCTCTTCCTGCCAGCGGCACTTAGTTTGTCAGCTTTTCTTGTAGTAGTGAAGTCTGCTTGTTCCTCTGTTGTTTCATTCTCTGGAATTGGTAGACTTTGTAAGGCTACATATGCATCCTTGGAATTTTCTTTCTTCAAATCTTTAGGCATTGGTTCAGCGTTTAGGATTTGTGTTTCAACATTACTGTTGTTTTCTTCTTGTTTTTCCATCTTGTTCCCATGAGATGTGAGGAAATAAGAGTCTCTTGCCTCAGAAAGGCTAATTGAAACTGGAGGGCATCTGGTATCCAGAGTTCGCATATTCACGATCAGACTTCCTTCTAACCACGTATCCATGGGCATATGCTGTTCCATCTAGGATTTAGGGAATAAGACAGATTGTGGAGATAGTTGGAATCTAAAATAAATTAAAGTTCACATGTGCCCAGAGCATCTTGGAACAGAAGCAGAAGAGAGATAAAAAAGTAAAACACCAGATATAGATTAGGAATGCTAAATGTTTCTGGTAGTAAGAAGGAACTGGATAGGAAACGGGAAAATTGTCCAATTATACCGATGGACATTTGGTCGCGTTTGCTCTCCCCAGCCACCAAGGCAGCCCAGCAATAATCCGGACCCCACAGAACCAAACGGAAGCTCTCCAGCCTCAATCACCAACCCCACATCAACAAAAGCAACATACATATTAATATATGCATCACCCCTGCTGACATGAGACCAAAGACCAGCAGAATCCCTCCCCGGCCCCGAGAACGAAGCCCCACACACATCCAGACCCACCACAGGACCACCCCAGTAATCGGGGCTGTTGGGAATTAGACAGATTGTGAGGTAGGTGGAGTCAAGAATAAATGAATGTCCATATGTGCCCAGAGCATCTTGGGACAGAAGCTGAAGTGAGATAGAAAAGTTTAAAAAAAAGTGAAACACCAGCGAAATATTAGGTATGCTAACTGTTTCTGCAAGTAAGAAGGAATTGGCTAGAAGAAGGGAAATTGTTTAACATTCTGAAGGACATTCGGTCGCCCAAGCCTCGTTTGCTATCACAGGGTGCACGAGTAACAAAACAACAGTTAGGCCTACTTAGCGTGAAGGTGACATTGACATTTTGTATGTGAGAGGCTATAACCGATGCATCCACAAACCTGCCATCCTAATTAGTAGGCTAAAAAATATAAACATCAGGTTGAGAAGTAAAATACAGATAGTATACCATTGGTTCTCTCATAAAATGTATATCTTAAGTAGAATGTCATGGTTTAATTAAAATGGGTCACCAGATGAAACTTGACAAAATTATACTGGAGATTAGTGAGTGGTCATTGAGTAAAATTAAACATGGGTTTTTCAGAATTAGCCTTTGTAGGAGACTATATAACATCAATAATTATTATGGTCCAAGGCTTGACTATTTGGCTATTCAAAGGTGAATTACATGACAGTTGATAATGGAATACAACAACGGTCTGTAATTAGCCCATCTTTGTTTTATATCACCATCTATGATATAGATTTGGTTCTACCATTGAACGTATACTGTGTTTATTTTGCGGATGATATAACATTATTTACATCTGATGTACAGCAATGAAATATCAATGGTGTGATAAATGGTCTCTTATAATCCATCAATGAAGATCGAGTGTGTTTTTTTTTAGTAGATGGAACATTAATTTATTCCTTGGTTAAGCATAAATAATGTAACTCTACATCTAAATGACCCAAAAGGTCCCTAAAGAGTTGCAAGATAATCGTCCACTGATTATTAAAGAATGATGGGATTGAAAAGTGTAGACCGGGAAGCACAGGGCGGTCCTTATATATGCTGCAACCTGTACTTGCGGATTCAGCACTTTTCAGAAATGTATCAAGAGCTACAGCTATATTTGCTGCATTGGCCGGAATCGGTCCTTTTGTCACTGGTCAGTACCTCTACCGTTTTCAACTGATAGACTCACCAACTTGCACAGTTTGTCAATCAGAAAATGAAACGCTGGTGTATATAGTGCTTAGATGCTGATGTACAAACCCTGCTGTGGAATCTTTGAGATCATTAATTGGCGGAGAGATGCAACTGGACAACATAACTGAGGGAAAAGAGCAGATAGGCACTCGCTGCGGTGGCATACAATGGACATCGGGTCATTGTTTTCACCTGACACTAAGAAGTAAGGAAGTAAGTAAAGGTAGAAGATCATAAGTAATGGCTACAATTAATGGTAAGTTTGTTACAGGGATAACAGAATATGCTGTAAAATGGAAATAATATATTTTTAAATGGATGTTCTCAAAATATTAAACTACCAAAGACTGAATATCGTTAGATGAAGATTTGTTCTTTTCTTTGTTCTTTTAAGGTGAAAAACTTCTCGGTCATCATAAAAATAAGAAAAAAAGAAAATAATGACCCCTAAGTCTTGTATATTGTAATAGTGTCAGAGTCAGAATAGTACAAGAGTTGGTGTAGAGAAACCTAATATGAAAGATGAAAGAGAGGGATCTAACCCAAGACTACATGAAAAGTGTTGATCCAGTTAGCAATACAATTAAATGCATTTATATATATATATACTTCAAGAAAAAGTTGTACAAGATAATGGCAGTTTATATATATATATATATATATATATATATATAATACTAATTATTACGCTATGAATTTTTTGATAAACCATATAAAATAGTATTTTTTACTATTC
The DNA here is from genome assembly GCA_963513935.1 of Aphrophora alni. NCBI lineage: Eukaryota > Metazoa > Arthropoda > Insecta > Hemiptera > Aphrophoridae > Aphrophora > Aphrophora alni. The sequence goes on from OY740766.1 coordinate 31,557,925, forward strand.
CTCTGAAAAACTTTTCAGAAGTGGAGATCTTTTTTGGTATGGTCGAAAAGTAGAACTTAAAAGATATGTTAATATACTGATATTTGGCTTTAAAATAATGATGTTTGTTCTTCATACAAAATTAAGAAATTCTTTCATGTAAAATTAATTCTGTAGATTGATAAAAAAATATTTATGAATTTATTAATTTTGAAATGAAAGCTAATACTAAAGACCTATATTTTGTATTGGACTAGTAATATATAGACACATTGAGCTTGTGTTGTATTATTTATTTTAAAGTAAATAGAATTGAAATATTATTAGGATATTGTTGAATACATAATGTTTTTCTATATTAGATAGTAGAATATAGTGTGAGTAGACATCTTTAAATCTACCATTTATTGTTTGTTTAATCAGATTTTAATCAAAAAACTTTTGTTAAAAAATCTTTTTTTTCTTTTTTCAGATTTTTAAAAATGGCTGAAGATCAAGATTGGACCAATGTGTGGCCTGGACCTCGTACTTTCCATCCAGCTACAGTACCCCTTCCAGTACGCCAAGGTTTTAATAAACTCGGAGTATCCCCACCAAAATTTGCAAATGCAGAATTAATGAAAATTCCAAATTTTCTTCATCTGACACCACCAGCTATAAAAAAACACTGTGAAGCACTTAAGCAATTTTGCACGCCATGGCCTTCAGGCTTAGAAACAGATTCTAAATGTGAGGAACATTTTCCTGTTGAAATTATTACTTCAGATTACTGTCATTCTTCACCTGTTATTCGAGATCCATTAGCAAGAATTGTTACAATCAGAGTAAGTAATTTAAATATACATTAACAAAATAAAATAATTATATTGCTTTTCCGTTATACGATTACAAGCGTTTTATTTTCTATCGATGGATGTATACAGTACTCATTTCTAATATACAGTACACAATAATAAGGAACCACTATAAGTAATCAGTGGCCATTGATGTGAGATACAGTAACTTGTCTTAGTGATTAGCGCATGCTCATTTTCGAACCAACATTCAAACATTCAATCACACAGTTAAGGTATTGAAAATTAAAATACCCAAAGTATTGAAAACTACCTGGCACTTAAAACAAAGTATATGAGTTAAACTTAAGTATACATCAATTGATCCTTATTCTTTTAAATTATTGCCATTTCAGACATTCACCTATCAGGTTTTATAAAAATCACAGCAGTTATCCATAATTCACTTCATTTGGAGGTCATTAAAGTTTAAACTTTTGCAATTGAATTTATATATTGATAAAAGTTTTGTATATATCTTACATTCAATTGCAAATTGCAAAAGTGTCAATTGCAAAAGTTTAAACTTTAATGACCTCCAGATTAATACTTGCAAATTAATATTTCAGATTAATATTTGCAAGTTAGTCTGGCAATTTGACACTGAAGGGATTTAATTTGTATCTTCTGTATATCATGGCATTGGCATTTTTCCTTCTTTTATCTTGTGATTAATAATATATAATAGGAAAGAAAGTTGGTAATTTAATATGTTCTTTAGATTGATCTTAGAGGTTTTAAAAAACTTCAAACTCTTCTAAAAGAATGTCCCTTGCATACATTAAGAATATTCCTATTTGTGTATGAGTGGGGAGGTTGTTTGTAAGGTGTGGATTTTATTGTTTTCAAATTATTTGATTGTAAGTTTGCTTTAAATTTCTTTTGGAAGGAATTTTGGTTGGTCTATATAAAAGCTAGGGACGTAAGTTTAACTCTAATCTGTAAGCTACAATTACTGAATTATAAATCAAAACATAGTGTCTAGCGAACAAAGAAATTGCAGTGTGGTACTAGATTCATACCTTGCTTATATATACCAGTTTTTAATATATGTGGCGAAAACACAACCCCGATAAAGACCCATTTAATCAGATAATTAGGTATTATTGTCTATTGGCCAACAGCTTATTAAAAATATATTTGGATTAAAAGCTTCCTACAGTATGTTTGTTAATAACATAATTTATCCTAACTTAATTATACTTGTAGTTCTATAACGGAAAAGACCTCTTTTGATTTATGTTTTATCTTATTTGTTGATAAAAAATTAAAATGTAAACTCATCACTGATATTTGTAATTTTATTTCTTCCAAGAATTATCATCTGTACTCAATTAAATTTGAAAATATTATTTCTTTGTTATAGCTAAAACTTAGCATTTTACAACTAAACAGACATGCTCGAGATAAGTTTTTGCGTCTTGTAGGTGATCGCTACGATGAGGAAACTGATGTGCTTACAATAGTTACTGACAGGTGTCCAATACGGCAACAAAACTATGACTATGCTATGTATCTTCTAACAGCACTTTTTCATGAATCCTGGGTAAGTTAATTATAATATTAATTAATGTTATTAAGTCTTGTACTATCTTGATTCTTTTGTTATTGGGGCTTTTAATTTGGTGGTTTGTGCTTTTGAACTGGAAAGCTCATCTCGCGATTTGCCCATGTTTTATTATATCAAAAACATGTTAATTATAAGTCATTGTCAAAGTAGATAACATATAAGAAAATCAGTATCCTAGAAAACATATGGAAAGTGAGTTTGGTTAAAATTGGTTCAGAGACAAAAACTTGAAATTTTTTACCATGATTATATTTTTTTTAGGTAAGATGGTGAGTATTAAATTCAGCTTTTAAACTTCTTTACTGATTTTTAAGAATTTTAATTTTCTAATTGTTTGGATGTTGACTACATATTTGCTATTAGTTTGTACTATACTTCAATTGGAGCTCTAATCAGCAAACAATCTGAGCGAATCCGAATCATACAGATACTTTAGAAATAACTGTTGAATTTTAACGATGACTACAAAGAATTGGTGTGTACCAGCAATTCTTAAACTAACCAACCTCCTGCTTGCTTTGTTGTAATATGGGTTTATAAAGTATCACCTTGTATTTGAGTCTCTTTGAAATAATTCTTCAAAAAATTATTGATTGTTATTCATGTAACTCCCTCTCTCCCCCCCCCCTAACGTAGTAAAGCTTAGGACAACAGTGGAACTGCCCTAATGTACCTCTAGATTCTTCTGTAGTTATTGCAACCTGGTGATAATTTTTATTATTATTACAAATGGTTGGAAAAAATAAAAAAATTCTTCATTTGTTTTGTGCAGAATCATGAATGTGTCATTTTATTGTAAAAGTAGTTTATTTATGGTATTAACCATGTGGCAGTTTTTAGTATGAGAAATAAGACTGATAATTATCTATCTTAAGTAAAATTGGCCGAGTTTTATATTAATGTGAAAGGTGTAAGTGAAAATAAGAATTCAGAAATGAGTAATGTTTTAGTGATGTAGGATGAAGGTGAATACTGTAACAGTTTGGTAGATAATGGATGTACGGCTAAATTTGAATCAATGACTCTTTTTGTCATTTGGAGTGAATATTTAAACTATACTGGTATTACAGTATATAACATGATTTACTAGTTGATTCACAAGAAATAGAATATTTTATTTACTACTAACAGAGCAAACTGATAAATATGATGTTGTAACCGGTAGACAACAGCCTGCCGTCGTAAATTTGGAACTAATCTCGCAGTGGCTAAATATATGTTTTAATTTTTTTAATGAAATATACAGAATTATTTAATGACAGATTTAAAAAATACAATTTCAATTATTTTAGTAAAATAAATCGGCCAATCAAACTGTCAGAATGAATAAACTTTAAAAAAAAATAATAACAATTAATTGTAGTTAATGCATTGTTATTCAGTGGTTTTTAAAAATATAATAAAATTAATTATACATCAGTTTATAACTCTAGACATTGTCTTTACATACATATAATAATATTTTGGTAGTTATATAAAACCATCCAACACAGACGTTTATAAAACATGTAAGTGTAGTATGAATACCGCACTAGTAATGATGTTGAGATAATAGGATGTGATGGTTTGATCGCATGGATTTTAATACCATTGAATAATTTAAAGTGTTAAAAAATTCAAGACTATTACGTACAAGTCAAAAAGTATGAAAAGAGAAACAAAATACTATAAGGACTAATATTACTGGGAAAAGTATAAATAACAATATTAGATTTCAACCTTATATTTATATTATTAAAGTTAACATTTAATTTGTTAGTTAATTACATATTGTCATACAACTTATAATTTTCAGAATGGAAGTACAGTAGAACCTCTGTTAACCGGCCTCAGATTAACCGGTCCTCGGATTAATCGGCCTATATCGTAGTGTACTGGTTGGATGAGAGTTTCCGAAAATAAATTGTAATTGAAACACCAAAGCAGCGGCGATATCAAACGACTTTGTCGATAGCGGTATCCCATTGTTGGCGGCGTAAAAATACCGCGGCACCAAAGCGGCTGCGAGTCAAACGACTTTGTCGATAGTGGTATCCCATTGTCGGTGGCATAAAAATACCGTGGTATTGGCACTCGTCGGTATAGCAGACATACACCCACAAAAACGTTTGATGGGCCGCTTTTTTCCACAAATCATTTTAGTATACATTATGGAAAATATAACATTTCTTTTCAGTTTTCTTCTTGTCTTTGACTGGTTATGATCTACGTACAGTATATACAGTAAATAAAAATGAGTGAGTTACGAAAAGGGAAGCGTGTGTTGGTTTCGTTTAAGATGCGGTTAAATTTGTCAAAAGACTTGACAGAGGAGAATCTGTAAAAAAGCTTTGTAGTGTTTAATTTTTTCATGTTTGATGTATAATATACATAACATAATATATACGATGCATTTATGTACAATAAAATGAGTTACAATAACATCTTAATTGCATAATTCTTAGCGCTACCTGATTAAATAAGCTTTCTTTGATTTGAAGGAAAAACCGATTTTTCACGGGAACCTCGGATTAACCGGGCAACCGGCCCGGGTGTCAGTCCCAACTAGACCGGTTAAGAGGGGTTCTACTGTACATGCTACTAGGTATTTGAATAGGAATAAACTTGTTTTTCTTGTTTGATGTTCTAAGTAAGTAGGCTACTGTTTCCAAATGTGAATACTAGAGTGCTTCGGTTTTCCAGTATGCATGTATAGTGAGCTCCTTCATATATTAGCTGACTATAGGCACTATAATAGAAGAAGATATTATACTTTATCCTTTGTTTTATATAATTAAAATCCTAAAGGCCATTGGAAGATACATCAACTGAGGAAGTATTTTTTTAAATTTATTTATTTTATTATTTTTTTTTGAAACAAGAGTTTTGAAATCACCAATTCATCACCAGATTAGTGAAGTTGGTGGTACAAATACAAAGAGTGATATAATGGTGAGAAAATGGTCGACATTTAACAAAATTTTTGGAAACGTGCATAATGACAATTGGAGTTAGTAACTATCTGTTATTAAAGATTATTCGGTGCAACTCATAACTAAAAAACTTTTTGATAAAACAAACTGTGATGTTGTACAACATAGGATTAACTTGTTAAACTCAATTTGGTATTTAGTTTTTATGTAAATAGTTTAAAATAGAAATTATGCACTAAAAGATCTTGAAACACACTTAAGGGAAGGTAAAATAAATCTAGTTTTAATGAAATAATAACAAAAACAAATACCATTGTTATCTTTCATAACCTCACAAAATACCATAACCTCACAAACCAAACTTTATAATAGGGCCTAGTCCTTAAGGCAAACCAGTCAAGTTGTAATAGAGACATTTCTAATAAATAATAATATTGTAATGATCCAAAGATAAATAACATGCATGTAAGAATACAAACGAACAAAAAAAGAAAGAAATCATAGCCACGTAGATGTTATAAAAGTTGTCCAAATGAGATGATACCATTTTGGATACAATCACACTTCACACAAATCATTTAATTATCCATACAAGCGGTTGTCAAATCAAGTATCCAAATTGTTCATTTGTTTTATGTCATTGACCATCATTGTAGAGTCAAACAAGAATATGTTTTAAAGTTGTAAATGGGAACAACAAATTTTGAGTTTTGACTAGAGGTTATTTTGAAAATTCTAATGACATCATGGAAACCACGCTAAACCAATAAAAATCTGTTTTATTATAACAGCTGAGATAATAGAATTAGATAGAATGAAATTACGTAACGTATACCGCAAATGTAGAATTTTGAATATATATATATATATATATATATATATATATATATATATATATATAAACCAACTTAGTTTATAATAAATGATATAACAGTATACATTAAGAAATTTAATTTAAATATAACAAAATTTAAATAACTAGAAAGGAGATGCAGTGTTAATTGTTGTACAATTTAAGATATTATGTAAATAGGCTATATAGATAGGCATTGTTATATTAAGATAAGAAGTAAAAGAAAGATGGCTTTTTGCCGGACAACAATTGGGATTCCCATTCTTGCTCTCATTGAAGGCAGATCATTTTCTCTGTTTACTGCTGTAAGAAAATAAAAATTATATTTTGGGAGATAAAGTAATACCATATGCAACTTATGCATTAAAATATCAATAGTTGTTAGAAGATAAGAAAAAACTGATAAATATTTCATATGTTAGAAATAGAATTTGTGTTGACTACAACGTAACACCTAACACATTTAAATTGACTATCCAAATTTAAATTTCATCAAGAAACTAAAATATTTCATCATTGTACTTTTGGAACTCACTGGAATTTATAAGTGAAATTTACCTATATGTAAATGAAAATAACTAAATTTAACTAAGGACTATATAAAACTGAACTTTTATAAATAATATTAAATAGACAAGTTATTTATATAAGCTAATTTATATAATGATAAGTAAAATTTATGCAAATATATTGAAGTAATTTAAATAATCCATCGTAATCCCGAGAGAGATCTCAAGAAATTTGTAAAATTTAGAAAGATAGAAAATATTAAAAAAAATAAAAAGTGTGTATATAAAACTTAATTTGACGGGAAAAAAAAATCATAAGACGGTTTATGATTGTGTTATTTTCTTGTGAATTATCACAAATTTCAAGAACTGATCTGTGTGAAATTATATCACATCATTTAAATTATCGGAAATTATGCTTATATTGGATGAAACAAATGCTTACTCCAGACCAAAAAAACAAACTACTTGCAGTTGGTATTACTTTTCTCATACAGTAGATGTAGAGATATTTATTTTTTAAGCCATATCGTCATTCATTCAATAGCAATGAATTGTAGAGATAGATTCATTTCTGATCTCATAAACATTTATTTAAAAAAAAAAAAAATAGTGAAATAAAAAATATATTTGTACTGTACATAAATTCAAATGTCAGTTAGAACAACCATTAATTTTTTGTTGTGAAAGTGCAAAACTCTTATCCCATGTCAAACCGCCAAAATGCATCCTCCTTGATATAAGAAAAAAGGTAAAGAAATAAATTTGATTTATTAAATATACATTTTTGTATGTATTTTATGTATGGTTATTACTTTCAGCTTGTGGAAGACTGGGAGAGTGAGAAAACTTTGGAAGACATGGAGTGTTTTGAATGGGAACATAATAAGTCTTTTCAGAATATTTCTAATCTATTAACAGCCACAGTTCCAAACTTGGATTTGAATAATCTACCTGAGTCATTGAGACAACAAATTGAGCAGTACAAAGTAGCCATTGAAAGTTTATTCAATAAAGGTAACTGTCAATAAATCCAACACACTATAGATTTTGTAAATTTAAAATAAAAAACGATGATAATTTTATATTTTATAAGAACATTCTAACTAAGGTATTTATTAATGATATGTTTTTTACTCTCATTAAGATAAAAGTGTTGTCATATTAGGCTAAACATCCCTGAAAAAGTTGTGTTTCTGGCCCGGTAGATAGCAGCACCTCTGCGGCAAAATTGCATTACTAATAATTTGCGTAATTATTGTCCGATTTTTTTTTTGTAAGTTATTTTGTAAATAATATCAATAAAATATTTACGCTACGAAGGTGAAACTTTTTTAGATTTTTTTATAAAAAAGTTGTTGAGCAAAAATATTATTATTATTATCATTATTTTTAATCGCAGGTAGTCATTTTTTAAATAATAATTTAAAATGAATTTTGCCGTTTTCAGATATGAAATCGGTCAAATGGTCCTATCGGAATCGTGTTTTAAATATACTATCATTATTTCTCTCACGCCCCGCGCCCCCCTTCCGCGTGGTGCACCGCTATACTGCCCAGCCGCTCTGACGCTAGGCCCCTCCTGTAGTGATGTGGTGCTAATTAGCAAAGCAGCTAATTCCAAGCAGCTAACGAACGTTAGCAGTTGCAGCTGATTGACAGCTGATTCTGATAACATTTAAAAGAAGCAGGAATACGGATTTAGCAGTTAAATACAATGATGAATGGAAACAAATTTAACAGACACTTGGCTTTGTGGAATGTTTGAGTATTGTAATTTAATTTTGTATGTTGTTGACATTGGCTACACAATTGTATTTTTCAACAACTAAGGCATAGATTTAGGTTGTGGGTTGTAAATTGAGATATGTAAATTTTGGTTTAAATAGAGCTTATTTTGTGGATTGATTATACATTTTATAAGAATGATTTTAATTTGTTGTTGCTGTTTACTTGTTTAACTGCTTTGACTTGTATATTTATAATTTATCTGTCTTATACAAAAGAAATTTGTCTAAAGGACTAATAAAAAATTGAAAATGGTTGATGTTAAGCTAATACACAAAATTCTTTTTAAAAAACAGAATATATTTTTAACCAAAACTATAACAAACGAAAAAACTTATTTGCTACAAAAAAGTACAAACGAAACGATAGAGAGATATTTTTGGGTTACACAAATATTAATTTTATATATATATATATACCGGTAGAGAGAGAGTGAGAGAGAGAGAGAGATACTGTTATTGTGCGAAGCCGAAACTTCCACGAATTGATACTTGATAGATTCCACGAATCTAGCTATAGACGATAACAGATCAAATGACTTTCTATTTAGTTTAGCAACCTACTCACTACTGCTTATTTATCATTGCATACGACAGTTAGCAGTTGCTAATTTTAGCTGATAATCAATATTAGCATTAGCAGCTTAAGCTGCTAACCATAATTAGAACGATAATACTTTCAATTAAAACGATAAATAAATAAACAATAAACAGTGCAAAAGACCTTAATTTACTTAATGCAGCTACATAACAGTCACAAAATGTACAGTGCAAAAAATATACGAAACATTTTTACAAGGATCTATGTTCCGTCGTTTAGGCTATTTGGCCCTTGATATTTCGCCATTGAATCCCTCAAGAGGAATCTGTTTTTTTAGATTTGGTTGTTCCTCGGCAATCCATGGAAAACATAAAAGTTTAACAAAATAACGTTCCCAATAAAAATTATAAACAGACGACGAAACAAATCCCTAAGAAGAATCACGGTAACTAATAACCGAGAGCACTTGAGTGGAAGGGCGGGAAAGTAGTCATCCAGCACAAAGATATTAAGACGAGCGATGTGGGGGGGGGTTGTGCCACAGTGTGTCACCTCGGCCCTGCAAGTGTTTCGTGTCTCCCGCGCCCTCATACCCCTAAGAGGAATTATTTTAAATGTATAAAACATGATACCGATTGAACCACTCGGGCGATTTTAAATATTAAAAGTGTAAAATTAATTAAAAATTATTGTCTACAAAATGACTACCTGCGATTTGCATATTTCTTTTTTTAACATGAAGATCTTATTATTATTTTTTTAACCAATAACTTAATTAAAATTAGGCTTACGTAGCGTAAATTGTAATAATATTCTGTTTACAAATCAGTTTTTCAAATAAAAATCGGACGAAAATTCCACCAATAAACATTAATACAAAATGACTCCATTTTGGTGCTGCGCCGTGGTGGCAGAATTTGTACCTAATCCTGGGATGTTTAGCCTTAAAATACCTTGTTCTGTCTGTGTTTTTACTATATTATTTGTAAAGAAGCTTCTCTGACAGAGGATTGGCACCGAAATATAACAAATGCTGTATCTTAAAAACTATTTGACCCATCCTTGTGATATTTCGCACATAATTAGAACTCAACAATATGTTGATTGTGACAAAGATGAATTCTTAATTTTTAAACCAAGTTAAAAGTTCTAATGATCAAAAATTTCAAATACATTAAAGCCTAACAGTTCTATGCTTCTTGAAAGTTTAAACATAAATATTTGTTACTATAAAAAATATTTTATAAATTTATAACTGATTAATTACAGATTAATAGCCGATTTATTACAATAACCATAAAATCAATTTGAAGTTAGATTAACTAACACGATCTGCAACGAGAAGTTTGAAGTTCTGTTACAAGGAGAAGGCATATAGGAACAACAAAACCGTTCACGGAATTACAACAATACAAAAAACCAACACATTTTAACAAAAACAAATGACCAAGAATACCACCACAAAATGACAAACTCATTCCAACAACGAAATTATAACCACGAGAATTTACAGCAAAGTTCACCTCCACAAAACAATCGATACCAACACCAAAATTATCACCAACAACATTCCAACATAGACAAATACACAAGGAGAGATAACAGAAACTATCCACTTCGAAGACATGATGAAGACAACGGATGGCAACATATATATATGTGTGTGTGTGTGGGTCTACAAAGTTCGAATAATAAAAACTATCTGTAATTATTTTTCCAGTCTTTGTTGTTAATTGTTGTAGGAAAAACCTGTTTATGATTCATGTCAATAATTCAACTTTTATTACAGCTTATTTATATGTGGAATTAACCTTTACTGACATTTAATTCTAACCAAAACCCAACATTTTAAATATTGATAACAAAATTCGAAGCTATTTGAGTTAAACAGAGTTAGTGACATAAATAAATAAATAAATATTTTTTAAATTGTTATATTGTATTTTTTAATGTCCTTTCTTTTTTTCAGAGGAAAATGATGAATCATTGCAACAATACAAGGAAGCTTCAATGAAGTTACTTTTAACAAATCAATAAGTGTATATTTAAAATTAGCAATAAAAGAGTTTACTTAGACTTATTTTTATGTTTAATTTCTTCCCTAAGGAGACTACATACTTGGTGCAGAACAATATTAATAGAGACTAATAGCGGGGGGGACACTAATTCTCTATTAAGTTGAAGACGTTCTTTGATGTATAAGCAACATGCCATAAGAGTAGGTTATATCTTTCATGTTGAGAATGATGAAAAGTCTTTTAGAACAATTTATCACTTTTTTATTTATTTTACAGTTTATCTGTTAAACCATACATTCTGTTCTACACCCAAAACTGTATTTCCGACGCCAAGGAATTGAACTCGTTGATAGCACTTGTTTGTACTTACTTTTAAAATACTTCTAAATAGTGGTGATGATCAAATTGTAAAAACCATCATTGTGAACCATGAGAGATTTCTGTTAAAGACATCATTAGTTATAAATAGGAAGTTTATCATCAGTGTGGTGTAAAAGGCTGCAAAATAAAATATATGAGTGCAAAGTTAACCTATAAACTGAAGACATTCATCCTGATATTTTTTTAAAATGTAAACATTTTTAATGAAGAATTAGCAACAAAGGAAAAACTATCTTTACTAGTGGATAAACAAATATATAAATATATAGATATAGTTATTTGAAAACAGTTTTTACCTCCTTTCATAATAAAATCTCATGATAATGCAACAACAGCTCCAATTTTAAACTAATGTTCGTCTTTTAAGGAATATTTGGAAAGCAATTAATAGTAATTAAAAATGAACATTAGTATTATATCAATATGCTTTTTTAAACATACAAATTCTATCATACCTAAGGTTAAATATGAGTTCTCACCTTTAAAAAACAAGAATTCAGCATTGAAAATATAACAGTGGGGGAAAAAATAAGTGAAAGCCACCCTTACTTTTGGCAAAATATTTTGTGTGTGTCTGAATGAAACTATTAGAAGGAAGCTGTGTACAATATCCGAAGAGTATGAAAGCGGCGGGGCTTAAGAATTTTATCCAAAATCACTCTGTGGTGTTCTCAGACCTGAACACCGGACAGTGATAATTTGAGGATGCTATAGAGTTGAAATCTTAGGTTCACCAATATAATGAAATGCTGGTGATTTATGGCAGGTAGGTGAAAAAAATAAGATGGGACTGAATCTTTTTTAAATTTACTGACAATTTTGTCATATCCTTAAAAATAATATGAGATACAATGGAATATTAACAGGGCCTTAACACTCTTTGCAAATGTGGGAAGAGGTGAAGGTGATAGTGTTAAAGAGCGTGAATGAGGTGAAGGTGATAGTGTTAAAGAGCGTGAATGAGGTGGAGGTCCTTTATTTATATCCTATGTTCCATGAAGGATTAAAATCTCTGTATACGATAACAATGTTTTTAAGGCACCCTGTAAGTAGCTTTAGTAAAAAACCTTTAAATTAACCTCAATGACCTCACAATAGTGAGTACGGATTTAACAATCCCGAAAGACTTCAGCTGGATGTATAACTTTTTCAGGTAATCTTGGATTAGATCCCTCTCTCATCTTTTCTATCGGGTCTGTTTTGAGCAACCCTTGCCCTTTTCCGACCCTGATGCTATTAGATTTCTCAAGAGCTAGGAGTCTTTATTTTATGATCTAACTTTTTCTTATTTTGTAAGGCGATGACAGGTGAGGTTTTTGCTTTTAACCAACAAAGAAAAAAATATGTCAGAAGCTGAGATATTTAGTGTATGGGGAACCTAGCAAGAACTCGCTCTAGATAAATGCTTAATACTAATTCTCTGTGGCGATACTTCCACTATAAAGCAGCTTCTTTCACCAAAACATAACTGATCATATTGAAACTAATTTGTTTAAAAACATATTTTAAAATTTAGTAATTTTATTTTATATTTGTTACATATTCACTGTTTAGAAAAAGAAAAACCAACTCATCTAATTAAATTATAATATAGTCACAAATTATGAAATTCAAGAGTTGAAAAATTAACAACTCAGTTCTAAAGCATTTGTGAAGGCCTTTTTTTGATAATGACACCAGTAATCTAACTTCACATTTTATTCCGTTTATAACAAAAGTATTAAGTTTATATAACTATGCTTATAACAATTTTTATGAAGTTGAATATAGACTTATGGGATATTCTGAAATTGTGTTGGGATATTCGATTGGTCGCTATGTTGGATAGGATGAACTTAGAGACCTCTAGTTTACGTCATTATTCTTATTTTTAAAAGGCCTTTAAAATGAGGTATCACTCAATAGGGGTTGCTATTTAAAATTCTTGACTTACCCCCAAACTACCCCATTTTGGGGGTAAGGGTTGAAAATGTTGATACTTCAAAAAACTCCTCCTTTGGTTATCTAAACTTTCTCCAAAGCAAATCTGTCTATTTCCATTAATAAAAAAAAAAAAAAAGGGGGGGGGACTTTTAGGACACTTGGTATGTCTAAACTGTACTGTCTGTAATTGTGATGTTGAAGGTGTAATAATTGGTGAAAACTAGAAATTTCGAGATCAGTTGTCAAATTTATAAACTAATTATGTCCAAAAATATTTTGTTTTTCATCTGTCTGGTATACAAATGTAACCCAAGAACGAATTGAGATATCGATATCAAATTTTGTAGAATATCTTACACTATTTATATAATAGTTCCCAATGTACCAAACAATCTTACAATTAATCACATAATAAAGAAACTTTTTTACTGTTATCTTGGGTATCATACCACAAAAACAAATATAACATTTTGTTCAGCATTAAAACGGTGAACTTAAATATTTTGTAAAAATATTTGACATAAAAATTTATAATTTATGCGATTTTGAAACGGTCAAGTGAAAAATTATCAGATTTTTTGGTAAGCTGAATTAATAATATAAAACATTGTGGAAATTTGAGTTATATCTTGTTTTGAAAAAAAAAGTCAGATGGAAAATAAGCATTTTTAGACATGTGTCTATACAACTTTTGTTCGTCATTTTGATGTCTAGACTCTAGAATTTGGTAGACTGATCACGACTCTTGACACACTCCCATACAAACCAATCACCCAAGCAATAAAAAACTATACCGGTATTATTATGCAATGTACACAAATAAATTTGTATAGGCAATTTAGCTGGGCATATTTTTGCTACCAATGTCAGATGTTACACATATGATATGGCAACACTGGAGTTTATCTTTATAGCCATCCCAATTCCCAATAGTGTTTGTTGTTAGTTCAGTTTGTTTGAACTTTGAACAATGTTGGTGAGCTTAACATAATCGTTAGCTAATGTATCTTATCTTACGTAATTAATTTGTTTTATTTTTTGTTTTCAGAAAATGAATGTTAAGGCACATGATATTGATAATCCCCCTATGTTTAGTATTGTTATCGTTTTCTGTAGAACCAAAGAATGATATGATTTGAGGTTAGCTGATAGGCTGATACGTGGAAATTCAGGGAATCCGCAAATTTATAAAAATAGATTTGGTTGTACTATAAAAATACTCTGAATACCAGTAAAAGTTTCATAATTTTTTGCACATATTAGTGGACTTATAAGTTTGCTGAAATCGTACGTTGTAACTATACTGTAATGAGTAAGTTTCATAAAACTAATTTTGCAAATGTTTTCTAGAGGTTAAGTTTGATTGTAATTTGTTTACTTGATTTTATTTTGTGTTGTTTATCGTTACCAAGTCAAAATTTAAAATCTTTGTCTTGAAAAAATGCCTAGGATAGGTTCAAGTTATACATTATTTATATTGTTTATCTTACAGGTTGAGTTAGACATTGCCTAGGCATAGGAATACCCTTCATTATGCAATCGACTGCCAGAAGCTTTTTACTAACTAAATGTTGACAGTTTGATATAAAACACCTTTTGTTCCATAAATAACATCTTCTTTTAGCGCGATTTGCACTTTCTAATGGTCGAAATCCATCATTTATCTCAAAAACAAGATATTTAATAAGACAGTTTTCAGGGATTTTCAGGAATGAATCAACCTTATGGACTTAGTAAAGAAACTTATAGATCATGATTCTTTCATCACAGTTTCATGAACGTCATATTTAATGAAATATAAGTAACTATATATATGGTTACCTTATAGACCTAGTAAAGGAACTACAGATCTTATATTCCTTTTGACATAAATAATGGATTTGACCATTCAAAAGTGTAAATCGTGCTAAAGGAAGATGTTATTTATGGAATAGAAGGTGTTTTATATCATAATTGTCAACATTTAACTAGTTAATAGCTTGTGACAGCCGATTGGATAATTACCTAGTAGTCCTATCTAGAGTGTTCAATTTTTATTATATAGAATCTATGATGTCTGTAGATCAAATATAAGCAATTAATTTTGTGTATTGGAGAATAAAATTATTTAAAGTTGTCAATTTTTACCACGTTTTTATTAGTTCGGTTTCCATCATATCTGTCTGTCTGTCCGGGTGGAATTTTGCAATCAAGTTTAAACTAACTTCCCGATAAGCTAAAGACCTGAAATTTTGAACATAGGTCAGAATTGCTTGACAATACAATATTCAGTTGTTTTCTTGTCTGTACAATTGTTTAAACAAATAAAAATTGGCCAATGAGATATAGACTTGAAATTTTAAACATGGGCCGAGGATGGATAATAATGCAATATTCACTCTGTTCCTTGTCTGCAAGATTGTTTAAACAATATTTGATGAGAGCAGCGTCTACTTTGCAGGCTTTGCATATTCTGCAGTGTAGTATACAGCATCAGCACTGTCAAATCTGCTCTCTCGCGT
Source organism: Aphrophora alni (assembly GCA_963513935.1). Lineage (NCBI taxonomy): Eukaryota > Metazoa > Arthropoda > Insecta > Hemiptera > Aphrophoridae > Aphrophora > Aphrophora alni. The sequence goes on from OY740766.1 coordinate 31,573,732, forward strand.
TGCTGTAACAGCAGAACTTCGGTTTCAAGTGTGCACGTGTATAATAGCAGAACTTGTGTTTCAAGTGTATACATTTACCTGTATGAGAGTGTCGCGTTTCACCCCCCCCAGTTTAAAGTGTAATTAATTGCATTTTCCAGTGGAAACATCTCGTTTGATGTGCGTTTGGTGATAGTGCACTGCGTTTTCGCCTTCAGATGTGCATTCAATAGTGTGCTAAACGTATATTACTTCTTTAGTTTGATTTCGGAGTTACAAGACTAATAGAACTATTATAGGTAATAATAGGTAATATTTTGAATTTCAGACATTTGCAGCTAAACAGGATATGAAATATATTGGGGATTTCCTATATATATATATCCCTGTCAGTCTCATCAATATATACAAAACTGATTGAAATCTTTCACCCAGACATAAGAGTAAAAAACAGAAAATAATAAATCAAATAAAAAAATTTTCTTTAACATACCACTAAAAAGTATAAAATAATTTTTCATGACCCTTCTACAATTTTGAGGGAGGATTGTTAGTGGCTATGGATATATTTGGAATACTTGGAGAGAAATACATGGAGGGCAGGCAATCTATGATAGTTAAGGAGGAGTAAATAAATTAAAGTACAGTGAATCTCATTTCTGATTCACTTAAATTAGCTGTGAATTCATCCAGATTGTCTACTTGTATCATTTACTCACTGCGCCCCACGTTTTTCTCTCCAAGTATTCCAAATATATCCATAGCCACTAACAATCCTCCTTCAAAATTGTAGAAGGGTTATGAAAAATTATTTTATACTTTTTAGTCCGTTTTAAAAACGAGGTATGTTAATTTTTTATTTTTTATTTGATTTATTATTCTTGTACGTTTTTACCTTATGCAAAATAATGAAAACATGGGAGTTGGGTACAGAAAACAACTCAGTGCTAACAACCAGTATTGAACGTTGATGATGGTTTGTTAGTCCAAACTTCGATATAATCACACACTTAAAACAACTGAGTCAAGCCACACTCTAAAAATATAAAATTACAGTTTGCGAAAAACCAAATCATAATTAGAAACCGTAATTATGCAATCTATCTTCCTCTGAAAATTAGCTAAGAAAATTGTTGAAATCGTTTACTACCTACCTTATTTTGAAACAATTAGATCAAATTAGGTGTCGCAAGACATTGAAGGGTAAATGTCAGTTGTACCAAAATAAATTAGGCTAGTATAGTAGAAATAAGAAATATAAAAGTACGAAATCCAGCTCAGGTTAAGACTTTCTTTATATATAGTAATTATGTATTCATCTATCCTGACTTAATAAAATGAATACTTTTGAAATCACAAATATTAAATAACAACTCACACTTAGGACACCCCATGACTGACAATACTGACATATGCATCAAGTGATGATACATAACTATTAACTTAGGCATTCATCACCAGAGCTGGATTTGCATTCGTATTAAACTACCCAAACCTGGATTTCGTACTTTTATATTTCTTATTTTCTACTAAACGAATGTATTTCGGTATTTTAAAAGTGTCTTGCGACACCTAATATGATCTATTTTTTTTTTTTTTTTTAATAAGGTAGGTAATAAACGTTTTCAATGATGTTTCTAACTAAATTTCAGGGCAAGGTAGATTGCATATTTAGGCTATTATTAGAAACTGAAAATTTATGATCTCTTAATTTAGAAACTAAATTTTATTGAATGTAGGTGACTGGATGTTGGGGTACTGTCAGACCTTACTCTAGATTGCATGGTATACAAAATGGATAAAACGGCCTATAACTGAACTTAAAAATTCAATTCGTGTAGTTCTAGGATACAGCATAAAAACTACAATAGGCTCTATAGTTTTGATGGTTAAATTTGCCAAGGGTTTAAACCTAGTTTTTAAGCTATATTTGTCTCTATTTGGTATAAAACGAAATGTCTCTGTTTGTAATCTTATAACTTGAGAACTGCTGATCCAATTTTTATCTAATTTTCTTTCCTATATAGGTATAATATCTGTTCAGGTGTTAGTCTTTGTTTTATTAAAATTGGTTCAGTAGTTACAACAAAATTTGCCTCCACCTGAATTAGTATAATATAAAAACCTGAATTTTAGCATGTTTAACACATTTTCTTAAAATTTTCAAAGACAACATATTTGTTCAGTTTCAAAGTTGGTAGGGCCTATATGATTTGAACATTAATTGGTTCTTAATTTTTTTTGCTGTTTCAACATAGGAATTCTAGATTTTCAAAAGTTTAACGAATTTTTTTAATATTGATGCAGCAACATATTATGTATTGTCAGTGACAAAATTGAAAATCAGTATTCTCTAGTATATATTTAAGTTTTCAGCAACAATATTATTTTATCAATAACAAAGTTGGAACAAAATTCAAACAATATTTAGGATTATTAAAATTACTTGAGGTTTCAGAGTTGTGGGTGGTTTTTATTTGAAAGCTCAAGAGGGAGACTTATGTCAAGTTTTATTTTTAATTTGAGAGGCATGACTTATGTCAAACCCTCAAGGTATTGATCTGTGAAACCTATTCTTCTCACATGAATATGTGGCCTGTACATGTGTCAATTCCAGCGGCAATCTGCTAACGCCTAATTGTAATACTAGAAATAATGATTACATAAGGGCTTTCAAATACTATTATGGTATTTCATCTTCTTTTCACTGTCCCACCTATTGCAATATTGAATAGAAATTAAAACAAAATATTAGGATGTCTTGTACTTTATTAGGTAATTATATAGCAGAGCTGCCTCACTTCAAAATCAATTTTTATGGGTTTTATTCGTCAAATAAATGTTGGAAAAATATTTTATTATCGAAAAAAAGTGTCGGAAAGATGATTACATAATATAATTACACAAGAAAATCTTAATCAGAGTCAAATTCTGCTGCAAATTCAGTAAAAGAGGAATTTATTGAATTTAAATGTATTTCACTCGTAATTCGCCATAAATGATGAAAACGAGTATTATACTCATTGTACTTTCTTTTAAACATAAATTCGGCTATATGGCCATGGAAATGTTGTTTTGAATTTCCATATCGCGGCACATTTCCTCGCACTGCCCTCCATTGACGTTCAATTGTCTGCGTATGTGCTTCAGTGTACGCATATGTATGGCTGTATTATTATATGTCACGAAAGGTTTGGCCAAGTTGCTATATATATATATATATATATATATATATATATATATATATAACCACCTGGCCAAACCTTCCGTACGTTTATTGAAGTGAATGTCATGAGTATGAAAGATAACATAGAGTTAATTTTTTCACGAAAAAACAACTTGTGTAATTGTATTATTGTATTATGTAATCATCTTTCCGACACTTTTTTTCGATAGTAAAATATTTTTCCAACATTTATTTGACGAATAAAACCTTTAAAAATTGATTTTGAAGTGAGGCAGCTCTGCTATATAATTACCCTTTATTAATCTAGCTACAAAAGTTAAAATCAATAACAATTCTCTAATAGGCTAGATTATCCTAAACTTCACACTCACTAAATAATACACCCAACCCACATCAGCAAAGCTGAAAGCAAAACGCGACTACTACACATGCAGAGTCGTGGGGATAGCTTGATTTTATGCAATATGCTATATAATTAACATTGATTGTTTCTGTTTACAGAGAGCCAAAAAGCAGAATCAGTACCATGGAGAATTACGGCTAAAAATCGAACACACATAGATTTCAATTCAGGTATGCCTAAATATCATTACAAATAGGTTATTTATTAAGTAAATTATTCATAGAAATGTAACATAGACTAGTAAGAACACTTGATAATTAAAATCTTAACTTTGTACACAGTTGATAACATGTGAAATTATTTTTGTGTTTTTACTTTCTTACATACAAATATAAAGAAAGTTATGTAACGTGTCAAACAAAATTTTTTTGAAACGATATCTTTCTCCCTGTCATTTGTTGTAAGTGCCTAAAACGTGTGGAATGATTTTAATAAAATTTGGTACTGTAATGTGGGCATATTTTGGCTCTACCTTCAGGATTTTTTTCTCCTTCATTTTTTTAATAAGTCAATTTAGGGTTGCTGCCATAAGGAAAAATCACAAAATTACGATAAAGTGTAACTTTTAAGGACTCGAACAAAATGTATTGGTTGCAATCTCCTCAATAATGCCCGTTCATGAATAATCACTATAAAACAAATAATAATCAGCCAGGGGCTACTATAAAACATTTATTTCTTAAAAACGGCTCTACTGATTTCATTTAAATTACAGTGAAATATTAAGTTCTATGACACAAACCCGTGTGTAAAATCGCAAGTAACAAAATTATTATCGTTCATTTCATTTTAATTATTTTTGACCGTCAACAAAGCACAATTGTACATAGTCATTTCTAAATGTTATACAAACAATACAATAAGTTAATTAATAAAATAGTGTTCAACAATTATTAGTCAATATATATTAAACAAAGTACAATGCAATACAATAAAAATAATTCTAATAACTTACAGCAACAAAAATAGTGATTGACAAAATGTATATAGTTATTAATGTACACAATATAGAGACATATATCAAGTAATTAAGGTTATTTTCCCTTGTTTAAAAGTAAAACAAAATCCTCTTGGTCATCACCTTTTATAAAAAAAGAAGAAAACAGTTTAAAATAAAGACCTTTAGCCTTTGAATATTCTAATAACATGATGGTCTGAAAAGAGCATGAGTTGATTAAGAAGACCTGATAGAAAAGATGAAAGAGGGTGATCAAGAGTAGCTCAAGATTAGATGAAGAAAAGTATAAATCCAGCTGAAGCACCTGAACCTTCCTTCATGTAGTCTTAAATTGATTGTTCTCTTTTATCTTTCTTGACCAACTCTTATTCTCTTCCAACAGTGGTGTTATTAGAGTACTTAATTGAATTAAATTAAATTTACATGAATTACCATGTTTTGAATTTTTTTTACCAATACACAATAGAATCTATATAAACCATAACTATAATACTGTGTTGATGTAAGTATCAGTGAAAATCGGTTGTTTTTACATTGAATTATATCAGTGGTTTTAAAAATGGTTTATCTAGAAGTGGAGAAGGAATGGAAAGGGCCGTTTTATTTCATCCAAGGAGCTGACTGTCAGTTTGGTCTCATCCAGAGGGAGCTGGAAAAAAACCCTGTGCCTGGTTGGGAGAAGGAAAACAAGTTGTCTGAGTTAGCGGTTGCTCGAATCAATCGTCTTACGCCAAAACCAAAGTTTTTTGTCATCTGTGGTGATCTTTGTGATGCTTTTGCAGGTATGTAAGCGTTAGTAATTGCTTAACTATTTAACTGATGAAAACATTGCACTAATTTTCCCAAGCTTCAAAAGGTGTCTGCTCAAAAGTGTCTTAAAAAAAATTGTAAATGACGTTTCTTAATAGATTGAACATCTAAAAGAGCTCAAACTATTTTGATAAACATTACTGTCCGTTTTGTAACAATGTAAGACTGGACACCAAATCGCACCTTTTGTCCTGCACAGCTTTTACTATATTACAGGATCTTCAGCGCATATTGGGAAAGCAAAGCATAGGATAAATGAATAATTTACTTATTTTGGGGCAAAGTTGGAATCATCAGGTCCTCTCTTCGGCTTAACTCCTTTAAATAAAAATATTAAAAATACAATAAAACCTTTAACGTAAAGACAAAAGATAACAAAAAGAAAAACTAAACAAAAAATAAGATGCAAAAATTACACACTTTGGAAAAACATAAAATAAATAATAAACCAGTATTATTATGTAGGTCATTAATTGAATAGAATTAAGTACCTTACCTTATGACACATTCCGGGATTTCTATCCCATCATCAATTAAGCTTAGAATCATTCATCCGAGGTCATATAAATAACATAAAAACTATAACACAACACATTTACTGAACAGAGTAAAATTTGTAGTTGTTTACTATATGACTACCGAATGGCAACTGTTATCTACACACACCTAAAACTTGTGATTATTGTGGGCTCTTTGAACTCTTATCGCTGTGTTCATATAGGGTATTCTATTCGGAGTTATTTACTCGTTCAATAATTATATAATTATTAAATAATGATGTTACTTGTTTTTATTTTAAATTTAAATATCAAACTCTTCTACAGCGTTCATACATCTTCCTTTGGTGCAAATTTTAATTAGTTCAAAGTATGTGCGTACCTGTCGTTTTCGTATATTCAGTGGCACTCATTATTGGATTTGTTACTCAAAATAGTATTTTTTAATAAGTATTCTTTAAAATACACTTAAAACTCAGTATAATTGTGTCTATAAGACACAATGACAAGAGTTCAAGAATTTGAAATTTATGCAGATAACAGACCAACAGTTGCTGTTTGGTAGCCCCATAATGCGCACCTACAAATTTACTATGCTTTTAAATGTGTTTGTATTTTTATGTTATATATTACAATACAAGGTGTGGCAATTAAATAACTGTACTGGTGCTACAAAACATTTTATTGATCACCATTTGATTACTAAGTTTATCCCTGTCAATGTACTCTCCATACCGATTTCTACAATGCTCATACGAATTTTCCCCTGTTCAAAGCAGTGCTAAAAGTCTGCTTCTATCAGCTTGTTGAGAACCTCTGCTGCTTTTGCTCTTACAGCTTCCACTCTGTCAAATCTTGTCCCTTTAAGCCAATTAACTGTGACTGGTGAGAGCCTCTCTATTGATTCTGTAGCTAGTGAAGATACAAAAAAGTGTTTAAAAAAATAGTTAGCCCGAGGAGTTTACAGCCCACCAAATTTATATCATGGACAAAACTGGACTTTTCCACAGTATGCTGCTTAGCAAAACCCTAGCATCAAAAATTGAGGATTCAGCCAAATGGTTAAAAAAAAGCAAAGATCGGATCACTGCTATGGCTTGTAGCAATGCATCGGGAAAAGATAAATGACTCCTCGTGATAATAGGAAAATAAAAAATCGTTATGCTTTTAAAAATGTTGATTGTGATTTACCATAACCAAAAACGTGCATGTATGGACACTTTATTTAAAAAAAAAAGAAGTTTTTTGACTGTTTTGTTCCTGGGATTTGAAAATATCTTCCAAGCGAACAAGAACTTGTAAGTGGTGAAATAAAAGTTAAATTTTCCCCTCCTACTGTCATGTTACTTTTGCAATTTATGGGTCAGGAGTGCTTGAAAATATGAATTGTGTTTATCGCAAAGAGCTTTTGAGTAAGATGATTGATGTTGAAGAAGAAAAAAGTGTTATCGATTTATTAAAAACAATAAATATTAAAGACATCATTTACATGGGTGTTGACACATGGGAACATGTAATAGAAGGCATTTTGAAGAAGTTGTGGAAAAAATTGTGGCTTGCTGTTTGTGAAATAATGCCTGAAGACATCCCTCACACATTAAGTGAAACAATTGTGAACAAAATAGACGGATCCCCAGATGTTGATATTGAAGGCTTAGTTTTTGGTTGGATGACGACAACGAAGATGGCATTGGTGCAATAAGCGATAATGACATTGTTGCAGCATGCTCATCTACGCAGGAAGAAGGCAGTGAGGGGGAGTTGGATGGCAAAATAGACTATGTGCAACTGGTAATGAAGCATGCAGATGCCACGTCATATCTGGATAATATTTTGCCCTATTTGTAGCATCAGTTTGACACCACACAGACTGAACTTATGATAGTGAAACGACTAAGCGATCGTGTTGCGTTGAAATGTTGCAGCAAAGTGACATAACTATGTAACTTTTCGTAAAAATATGCAGAGAAGCGTGAACTTGAAGAGTTCTTAAGTTTATTTTACTTTAAATAAAAAAAAAAATAAATAATGAATTTATGAGTTTATTATTTAATCAAAAATATTGCTCAGCTATAAGGGCGCCAGACTTTCGTCAAAATTAAACAACAATAAAAAATGAATTTTAGTAAATTTAACCTCAGGGTCGCAAGTTCTTTCATATGTGTACTATACAGTGAATTCCGGTTGGAAATGAATACACTTGGCTGAAATTTTGACATAAAAATTTATTAAACATTTCAATAATTATGCATGTACATTAATCAAACAAAACATATCATAAAATATAATTATAAATAACATCCTGTTAATATTTATTATTTGTGACTTTGATGAAGGTTTAATTTATAATTTTAAAATTTGATTTTTTATTAAAAATTGAATTAATTTTAAAAGGAAACTTGCAAGTATGAACTTTATGTTATAAAATAAGAGATTTGAAATAGCTTACTCATTTATCTGAGTATTAAAATTTTCATAAAAGAAAATAGTATTGTCCACTACCTTTATGGTTAGCTGGACTAGCAAATATTTTTTATAATTGAAATTATTTAAATTTACATATATTAAAAATACAAAAAATGAAACATAGAACATATTATACAAATTATATGGAATTGAATCATAACGTGCTGAGTCACGATCTCACCAAACTGTAGTAAGCCATTGTCCTTTGCTGATAAATCTCCTGTTTTGTGGCGTGGAACTAACGTTGACTACACCAGTAATTCTTGTATTGTTCATTTCTCGGTAATTGATAATAACATTCATACAACACATCAAATATAATCGTTCATTGTCCGTCTTAACAAAGCACCGGTACCACGTTGCACCATTTAGATTCTTTTGCTATTTTTAAGTCCTCACGTTCAAAAAAATATAAAATATTGTTATTGTCACTTCTAAAAAGTTTATACACCATATTTCCTGCAACTTTAATACTTTCTAATACATAATTTCTTGTTTAACAAAAAACTCGTGGTGGACACTAACATAGGTCCGTTAGCAACAGTACCCAATCTTCTAGTGTCCTAAGTCTCGTGCAAATCGAGAACCTGTTAAAACTGGTTAAAAAATGCCCACGCACATCTCTCAGCCACCGTTAGATTCAAAAAATATCTACCTCACTTCCTAAAAGAGTGTCCAATTGTCTTTTTTCATAACACACATTTTTATTATCAAACATCATCTTAAAATTATACATTATTAATTGTTTTTATTTTGGAAATCTATTTTTACCTTTAATTTATTCCGTCCCGCTTTGAAAATCCCCATTGTACATTTGACTCGAGTTATACTCTCACCACTTTACCCGCGATTTTAAATATTTTAATCAAACCTTAATTTTTACATTATCACAACTACTAATCAAAATTTTGTAAAGTGAAATTGATGTTTCGTGTAAATATATATGTTATATAAATATGTTGTAGTGTTTATGAAATAACCGTTAAGTTTTGCTACTACAAATTATTTTATTGCGTTTTCTAATTTTTCCCTGTTTTATTTTGATTTTTCATTTTCTGGACAGCAAAGTTGTACTGTATAGGGTAAGTTTGGTAATTTTAACCTCCATTTTAACTGATCTTCATTGTTCATGGCCTCAGGAAACAAAAAAGAAGATTTTTAAATTGCCAACTGTCTGTCATCGTTGTCGTTTGTATGTAAACATAATAGTGGTAACGAATATTTAGATAGGAACATGAAATTTAGTAAATGGAACCAATAGTGTGTTCATATATAATCCTATTGAAATTTAGAAAAATCTAATTAGAAAAGTTAAAATAATGGCCATATTAAACTCTTTTTTTTTGTCATATCTCATATTATTCAACTTATAAAATATATACAAATTCAAAGATTTCAATTCTGAATGTAATGGTACCAATACCACTTCTCTACAATGACAAATAGTTATGAAATATGTAATTTTGAACCTTGATAGCGAGTGGAGGCCTTCCAAGGCTGAGACAATGACTTGAGCAAAGTGAGTGCAGACTTTTTATACACATCTACAAGAGTGGTTAGGGCCTAGCCGTCATAAAAAAATTAGTGATTTACACAATACAAGGTTCAGAAAAGCAGTATAACAATTGTTTCAAATAAACTTACCCTACTGAATAAGACACCTTTATGTACAAATATAATTTAATGTTTCCTCGGCATTTTTGGGCATTACATTAATTTAATGGATTTGTATTTAGTGCTTGTATTATATTGTAAGGTGGGTTAAGTTAGTACAGTAGACTCTCATAAATTCGGATCACGAAAATCCGGACTTCGGAAAATCTGGACCGGATGGTAAAATTTTTTAATAACAATTTGCCGCTTTAGCGCCTTCAATTTTCACGCGATCTTCCGCATTGCATGAATGACGTATTTTGTAATGATTCACGAGCAGTGGAAGTTTTCGCGCGGCCTAGGTAATTGACACGCCCTACCCTGTGTTTTACTTAATTGCAGTCCAGTACTGTATTTTGTACATTACACTAACAGTACCATTAGTTAATGTGTCAGAGTGTAACAAGTGTCGTTGGGTATTGGCATGGGCCGGTAGCAATGGCTTATCACCGCTCGTATCCGCCCCACGGCCGACTTATTTCCGACTCCGGGAAATCCGGATTTTTTGGAATCCGGACCGGCCGTCTGCCACAATAGTCTGGATTTATGAGAGTCTACTGTATCATGATGGTCCCATCAACTTGTTATAATATAATACAATAAGAAACCATTATGTTCATTTTATAACAGCTGTTTTCAAACTTATACTTTCAGAAACAAATCTGGAACTGAGAGAAGCACAAGAACGAGATTTTAAAAGGATTTTTGGACAATTGGACTCTGACATCCCTCTAGTGTGTATCTGTGGTAACCATGATGTTGGAGATAATCCTACGGTACAGTCGGTTGACAGGTAGTGTTGCATTCAAAGAAATATTAAAGTAGTATTGGTTTTCTTAAACATTGACAAGGGGTATTTCTTTTTATATATTTCTAATATAAATGTTGGGAAAACATTGCACAAATTTCTCACTCATCCGTCCCCCAAAAACCAACTAAAATTATTTATCAACAAAACTGACATCTTTGATAAAATATTGAATTAAATAAGTAGGTAATTTATTTACATTAATTTATGCTTGTATAAATTGTATTTTATTTCAAGTTTTTGAAAACTATGGACAAGGTTTATTTTTGTTTTGACAATTATTATTTTCTCACTTGTGATTTTGTACATTAGTTTGGGTTATTAATGTTCACATTTCACTAAATTTTGAATGAAATTGGCAGAGGTTGCCAGCAAATATGTTTTGTTTGCATCCTTATAGTAAATTTGATCAAAATCGAGCATATTATGAGAAAATAATTTTGTTTTGTATTCTTTTCATAGCAGCAATACTTTCAAATTTTGAGTTATTGAAAAAAGTCTCGAGATGTGCTCAAAATATGTCTACATACCAAATATGATTAAAATCGGCCCACACATTTGAGGTGTAGAGCACTTTAAAAATGACAGATGGACAGACAAATATATCTCCATGACAACGCATAACTTTCTATATTTAACATATATGTGAGAAGGTAAAAACCTAAGTATTGTGATATATATATTCGGATTTTACACACCAAAAGGTACAACAAATGTTCAGTAATATATTTTCGGATTTCTCTTTGTTTAGGCGCTATCCATCATTTTGTTTTTTTACAAAAAAACAACTTTGGAAATAAAAAAGATATGAAGTACATATTTGGTATACATACTATACATTATAAGGTATACAAGTTTACTAAAAACAAAGAATTTTATTTTACATTTTGAAAATGGCGGCAGTTTGAAATTTTAGTTGATTATCTCGAAATCCAAATTTAAAGAAAATTATTTTATAATTTACAAAATATTTTTCTCTTTTAACGACAAACAAAACAGTTTATTAAATATTTTATGTACTTCTAAAAGATAACGGAGTTATTAACAAAAAAACAGAAAACATTACTTGTATTTGAGCGAGTAAGGCAGTCTATGGTACATTGTCTGAAACAGTGCATTTTTGCCACTTGAGGTCACGTAAAATAATTACATTTATACAATACAGTTAAATTTTAATATTTTGATTTATAGCGTTAGTTTCAATTTTGTGTGTTTATTATTTTAAATGCGAAATCATTGAAGTTCAATATCACCTGCTATGAAAACAGTTTACATTACAGGTAAGCTATGCTTTTTAACTACCTCTTTTGTATTGAACTTCTTTAAACACATTGATTAATTATGAAACACATCTAATTCAACAAAAAACACTATTTGGAAATGATTAAGGATAACATTTTTTGTTTTGGTATATTACCAAGTATGGTATTATATCTTTTATTATTATTATTATTAACAATTATCATAACTCAAAAAACATTTTAGTTCTAGGCTAATCGTGTGTGTTGTATACAATTAATTACTAAGAAATAATATTTCCAGTTTTTTATTAAGAACATGATTATCCTTTGACATTTAGAAAAAAATTGAAAAACAGTTTTGTTTGCCGTTAAAAGAGATTTGTAACTTGTAAACTCTTTATAAAATTAACGACCTTGATATATTCCATTTTCAAAAATTAAACAGCTACCATTTTAAATATATTATAAAGTTTTGTTTTAAGTAAACTTGTGTAACTTAATATTTAAAGTGCACATATCAAATATGAACTAAATATTTTGTTTATTTCCAAAGTTTTGCGGATAGTGGTTAAACGAAGTGGGATTAAAAAATATTTTACTAAACATTTTTTCGTTCTTTTTGGTGTGTAGAATCTGAAAAATGTATAGAGCGCTAAGGTGTTTTGTGACATTTTTTAACATTTAATTAGATTATTTTTTGTTTTGAGTTATTTTTGTTTGAAAATTGTGAACTAATGGTTCAACGTATAAGCATTTTCTATGCTTGATTTTAAAGATCTCTACATTGTGGAGTCAAAAAATTATGTTTTTCCATAAGTGGAAAAGAAAAATGTATACATTATTCATAAATTAGAAAAAAATCCCTTTTAAAATACATGGAGAGAAAATAAAACCTTTTATACCTAAAGCGGTACGATAGTGATTGGTATAATAAAAATTAACAGCTGACTAATTTAATAAATAATTTAACCTACTAGGTACCCTCAGGGGCTCACACTTATGGGTTGAGCAATCCTGAGGGAGCTTAGGTGGATCTACAGCTTTTTTTCATAGTCTCTTTCATCTATTCAATCATTTTCTTTACCAATTTTTGTTCTTTTCTGATACTGCCGATATTAGAGTATTCGAGGGCTTGTGATTTTGGTTTTATGTTTTTTCTCTCTTATTTTTGTAGGACAATGATGATCAGGAAAGTTTTTGGCGTTAAACAATAAGAAAAAAATCCTACATAATTTCTCTCAGGAGCTCACTTATAGCGAGTATGGGTGTGGCAATCTCGAAGTACCTAGCTGGATCTACACACACCTTTCTTTAACTAATGTTCTCTTCTTCTCTGACCCTGGTGCTATTAAATTATTCGTGGGCTAAGGATATTTTATGCTTTTATAAACTGATGATGATCCTTAGGTTTTTCACTGTCAAACAACAAAAAAGCAAACAAATTTGTTATGGGGTTGGGAGGAAAAAAAATTTATAATTTGAATAGAAAAAATATATATTTTGTTCAAAAAAATCTCATTTAAAGTACATGCAATCATTATTACTTAAGCATTACCATAGTGTTATAGTATAACAAAAACCAATAGCTGATTAACTTAATAAATAATTTAACTTACTAGGCAATTTACTAGCTACTCCAATCTTCCTGATGCAAACAAGGAATTCTATGAGATGTTAATTAATTTTCACATAGAAATAATATACTACCATTTTTGGCAAATTTATAGCAAAATAGCAACCTCTAGAATATTTAATACCGTACACATAATATCTTCTAGCTGCAGATACAGAGGAGACAATATTGTTACAAAGAACCTAAACCATTGTTTTTAAAACATGATGTTGTAAGAAAACCTAAACTTTTTATTTGTAATAAATATACTATCTAGCGAGAAAGAGATTTTATTATTTATGCTGAAACTTAAAATTAAGACCAGTGCTAACTGTAAAATGGTCAATCATTGAAATTCTTTTTTTATATTATTGTCAATAAGTTTGTATAATAAATGAAATTCCTTTCTTATGTAAAACATAAAAACCATAATTTCATTCAGTTGTAGTAATGTTATACTAACCTTAATTTGTTTTATTAAGTCAGTCAGCTGTTAGTTTTGTTATACTGATTATCATGATAATGCTTTGAGTTGCATATCTTAACCATGTAGTTTAATAGGGGTTTTCCACCCAAACTTTTTAACGATTTTCAAATAAGGAGTCGAAAATGCTTTTAGGTTCAACCGTTACTTCTTAATTTTGAAACAGAAATAACGTTAGGAATTAAATATACTTACTGGTTGATTAAAAAAATATGTATCCTAATTTTGGGAAGTGATTCAGGACAATAAAATAAAGAAAAAAGTTCTGATGAACAAATGTTCGAAAACACTTCGTTATCCATCTGTTGGCCATTTTTCTGTTTTTTCAAAAATAATGATAACTTTGAAAATTATTGTGTTGGAGTCAGTGGAAATTGGCACACATAATTGTTATGTTACGTTTTACCAGTATACCAAGAATCAAGAGAATATCTTTTAAATTTTCAAAATAGCGGCCATTTAAATTGTTTGTAAAGTTAATGGTTTTAGAAATATTCAATATTAAAAATTTCAAACGGCCACCATGTTTTAATTCTTGGTATAGTAGTAAAACTTAGCACGAAAAATGTGTATAGCAAATTTTGACTATAAATTTGAATAATTTTTTTTAGTTATTATTTTCTGAAAAAAAAAAACTGCAAAATAGCCAGCAGATGAATAATGAATCATTTTAGGGCGTACTCTTTCTTTATTTTGATGCCATAAATCATTTTCATATTTTTATGCCATAGTAGGGACACATGTTTTTGAAATGGTCTGTATAGACTTTTCTTGAAATATTGAATCAGAAATGTTTTATTTCTTTCTGTTCCAGATATCGTTCAACTTTTGGTGACGACTATTTCTCATTTTGGGTTGGCGGAGTTTTCTTTATATGCGTCAACTCGCAGTTCTATTTCACCCCAGAATTGGTCCCTGGTCTTGTGGCTGAGCAAGACCAGTGGTTGGATAAACAACTCAAGGTTGCTCGGACATCCCAACATCCTGTTGTTATCTTTCAACACATTCCTTGGTTTTTAAACAATCCTGAATCAAACGAGAAAAACTATTTTGAAATTAAACTTGATTTGCGTAAACAAAGTTTATTGATGCAGGTAATCATTTTTATTTGTAGAGTTAAATTAAATTTTCAAAATACAGTTGCAACGTAATGGTTACTATTTGGGGTGAATATTGCTGTATTGGTATGTGTATGGGCCCTTAAATTAATTAGACATTTTTGTAATTAACACTCCAGGTCACTGATACACTAAGCCAGCTTATAATTAGTTAAACAATTAACTATTATATCTAATATTCTAATCTAGTGGTTACTTACATATTAAAAATTGTTAAAGGGAAACGTGGTCTGATTCAAAGATAGCGTAACCGTTGTCCATCATAACTATATCTGACAAAATTACGGTTAAATTTGCGAGCATTTATTTATCCATAATCCTGGGGTCTTTAAAACCGTCCAAATGGTCTTAGCCGACCATATTCAGATTAATATGGATGTCAAATTTTAAACGATCATGGGTTTAGTCACTGTGACTGTTTGCTTGCCACACACTACACCATGTAAGGACCGTCTCCTTGCACAAGGCAGAATGATGCACCTGGTGTTGATTTTCTGGTGTGACAATTCGAATTTTGGCGAAACGCTGTACAGTAAAAAATATATCCGTTATCCTAAAATTAATTTTTGTTCATATTTATTTCAAGAAATTTAATTGTTGACTCTTCCACACTGTACATTTTAGTGTATCATATGTGAAAATACATTGCACAATCTTTCTCACTAACCCATTGCAAAAATTGACCAAAATTATTTATCATCAAAAATGTCAGTTTAATAATAAAATTGTTAGTTAAAATTGAAAGTAGACCTGAAATAGGTTCAGTTGTGCCGTAAACTTTCCTCAGGATAAAGTCAAGCTTTCATGGTTTGATGGCGGTCAAAGTTCACCTTTCTTTCATTTGTTTACTTATGAAAACGGTCCCAAGACATGGCCCAATATATCCCCATACTGACCGAATTGGATTAAAATTGGTCAAATTCATTTGTGCCATAGATACAATTTTTATTTTAACGGTTATTATTGCAAAATAATATTGTGTATCCTGTCAAATCAACATCAATTTCAAAGCTCTAACTTTTTGCAATAATTGACAGTTACACTTCCCTTTCCAATCAGGTCTCTACTCCAACTCTGAAACTATTAGAGTATTCAAGGGATAGGGATCTTTATGTTCTTTTCCCCCCTTTTTTATAAGGCGATGATGACCGAGAGGTTTTTGCCCCTAAACAACAAGAAGAAATACTAAACACCACGATGTGTTACCATTTTTAGTATTCATGCACAAGTGCTACCCTCTCTCAGCCCCCAATATAGGTATGGACATAAACCCTCTATCGAACAAAATATAAATCATATTATCATTTATACTGTGACAAATCTTACCATATTTTTTGGTTGTTAGAGTTTTTTTTAGAGATTCTACTATTTTAAAAATATATTCACATCACAAACCTAACAAAAAGACAATGTCAGATGAGTTGCAATTGGTTGAAGGTTAAAATGTAATGTGTGCATTAATATTTCTATGTGTGTGAAATCATTGTTCAGTCTATTTGTCTTGCATAGGTATTGGATATGTGTTCTGTGGTCATTACCATCGTAATGCTGGAGGCGTTTACAAGAGTTTGGAAGTAGTGGTAACATCAGCCATCGGTGGACAGTTGGGGAATGACAAATCTGGGATGAGAGTTGTTAAAGTTCACACAGATAAGATAGAACATAAATATTATGATTTGGAATCTTTCCCAGAGACTGTTGATATAGAATAAGGTGAGAATATATATATTGGTTTTGATAGAGTAGGCAAAATCAGTGTTTAGATTTTTGTAGATGTCTCCTTCTAGGGTTGCTCTGAATGCAAAATAAATAGTATAAAAAGTCTTTCGGTATAAATAGTATAAAAATAGTATTCGGTACAGTCTTACGAATCAACCTCAAACCCAAATAAAAATAAACCAAACCTATTTGTTACCAGTCGTTTATGTTTGTTACCTTATGGTAGTTGTCAGTCACAAGTGATAATGAATCTTTTTTGAAAAATAATATTTAAATAGGCCCTAAACTTACTTTGCTTATGTTATAAACTATTAAGTTTAAATAGTATTTTATTAAATTAAGCTTTTAATGGTGTTGGTGGTCAAGGTTCATTTTTGTTTTTACAGTTATTCCTGAACTGTAATATATATTTATGTGCAATTATGCACTCGGGTTCCAGTAATTAATTTTCACCTTTCACTAAAGAATTAACGAAATCGGTTGAGTCGAGTTTGTCAAATTACATACTTTATAAAAATTCCATGTTTTTGGATTATTACCTATAATTCGCATTTTAGACAAATTTCGATCAATACATTTGTTAGGGTCTTTAGAAGCTACATATGACTTAAGTAAAATTGTTAGAACCGATTATGAGAAAATTATAATTTTGTTTGTTCTTAAGGCTCAAAATTTTTCATATATGGGAGTTACCCTCAAATTTTAAGTTATTAAAAAAAAGTTTTAAGTCTCAAGATATATCCAAATTATTGTCACACATCAAATTTGATTAAAATCTGTCCACATATTTGGAATGTAGAGCAGAGTGCACATATGACACAGAGACATCATTTTGAAAATCACTTTTTTGTACTCAAACGTCCTAAAAACAAATGTTTCCTTAAAAAACTACATTGTATTTTTGACCCATCATATAACTTTCTCTATACTATATTTACACAATAAAATTTTAAAAACTGGTTTTCATCAAATGTTTTACATGTCCACCCAAAGCGATTCCTTAGACATTTTTTGTTTTAAGTTGATATATAGTAGATTGTCTATATGTTATAATCCCTGGCTAAAAATTAAAAAAAACTGAGACCCTGTGAATGATTTATTTAACAATTACTTTCTCCTTTATCAAAATATAACCATTAGATAAGAGTTTGATAGACATGAAGAATCATTGTGCCTTCACGCATTATATTCCAAGAATATGTTATGCATGTTATATGTTTTTTGACATACAATAGCACCACAGGTTTTACTCCATACAACTTTTTATAGTGAAAAATACTTTTTGGAAGACGGTAACAAGTATTTTGTATATATTTTCTTGAATAAAATTATATATAATAATATAACTTTATGCTCATGATTAACTTTTAGAACTTTATTTGATTGAAGTGTGCAATTTTCACTTAAATCGTCTAGTAATGCTCTATATAAAAGTCATTATAATATATATATATTTATAATTCATATTTCATTTCTAAAAACTAGATAACATTTACTACATTTTGTGTTTTCTAAATTTTATATCTATATTTGAAGTTTGTAGAGTACTCAAAATTTATATATATATTTTTAATTGTTACACTTTTATAAAAAACAAAACAAGTAAATTCTAAATACTATTTATGTATAATAATTAATAACATACATTTATCTCTTTCTAAATATTTGTTATGACTTTAATAAGCCTACTAAACCACACAGAAACCTATACCTCTAGAGAAAATTTATGTATTAGGCAGATCTAAGGTTTAAAGTGAGAAAGCAATACAATCACAATATGTTGAAATATTTTTTCAATTTTTAAAATAATTGTTAAATGTCAACAGCTGTTGGGATGTAACAATATCATCTGTACAAATCAATATTTCTTTCAGTTAATTTTCAAATATCAATATGATTCTAAAACTATTGCAAATTTCTTTCACCTTTTATTGAATTATTTTTTTTTCCAGATTTTCCCGCTTATGGTGTATGGGATCAATTATCGATTGTTGAATAAGATCAAGAATTTTATTAATACGCATTATTTTTATAACTTAAAAAATTAAAATTTCTCTTTATAAAAGAATATTGTTGTATTAATATGAAATATTATTATATATTTGTTATTTTTTAGTATTATTATTATTGTAAACATCCTGAATAAATATGTATAAACAAAATTAGAATGAATAAAAAATATATTTTACTAGCAATCCATAGTAATCATTCTTTTATCCATCTTGAAGTAATTTTCACCAAAATTTTCTTGAAATATTTGCCCTAAAATATGTAACTTTTTAATTTTTAGATAGTTTTTGATCGAAATTTTGTACACTTTTTTCAGAATGATTAAGTAGTACAAACACTAAACAATCCATGCAACCGTCTGGAATCTTACCACTTAATAATTATTGAAATGTAAAGATAAACTGACACTTTGTTTTGTTTACAAAATCCAAAATATCATTTGTAAAAAATATACAATTTAAATTATCAGTAGCCTATTATGTAATGATGCGAACAGGAGTGGGAACACTACTTAAATTTGATTTTTTCTTCTTGTGGTTTAAAGGTGAAAACCTCACAATCATCATCACATTTTTAAAAAAGAAGAAGGAAAATAAAGCATATAATAAAGGCCGATAGACCTTGAATATTTTAATAGTGTCACATCTGTACTTGCTATAAATGTCCCTGAGATGTGTTTGAGGCACGGTCATCCCTTTCGGAACCTGGGGTCATTGTAGTTGAATCTTTAGTTACGCTTTGGGTTCCAATATTTGGTTGTAGCCAGGCTAATCAGTTTCAGAAGAGCATGACATCAAAGAAGGTAGTGCAGATCGTGGTTTGCTTTGCGGACGAAAAGCCTGTGATGTGGGGGATTACAAGTGGTTTTAGTGCAATGTCCACTTCCGTGACAGGTCTGGTAACAAGTGCTCCCAATTTATATACTTAAATTTATTTTAGCAAACTATCCAAATTAAATGTCGGGCTAAGTTTAAGGAAATGGTGTTTCTAAGTTTCTAGGAAAGGCTGGTGAAACATGTCGGGTCATGATAATAATTATGTATGCTTAAAGTGTCAGTATACCTAGACTGTAGGCCTAATTTTGACTACCTATATTTTACTTGGTGTTGTGTGTGCAGATATTTTTTCAAGAAGCCCTCCTAATTAATAAGTGTAACTCATTATGAACTGGTTACCCAAGAGTGGTTTTAGGTCAGACAGAGTTAATGAATTACAACCTTATAGGGTATGGGTGACCACGTTTTCCATAGATAATTGTATCCTAGATTAGCATAACTCTGGGTATAAGTCAATTCCCCCCCCCATAACCAACAGTATTAGATTTCAAGCCCCTGAGGGGCAAATACAAAAAATAAATAGTAATGGCCACAATATGAACAACCCTGAAGAACTTCATAAAGATGACATTCCAAGTGAAATGGTGAGAATTTAGACGGCTGTCAGAATAAACAACCTTCTGTTTTCCATTATATTAATATGATTTGTTACAAATATAAATAGTTGGTAATTTATAGTTGGCATGAAGATTATGGTTTACCATGACCTAGATAAGCCAATACAATCATTAAATCAGAAGTAATCTTTTTAGTTGATATAAAAAAGGCCAATTTCACTAATCAATATAATTTGATTGAATATTTGATTTGATCATCTGAAAGAGTGGTGAAAACACGTAGACACACAGAGTTGAAGTAGAAGTATAAGTCGGCCCAGGAGTTTTTAGTATGAACCGACCCTCACCCCACCTTGACCAACAGAAAGTTTTAGCGTCCCTCAGTCCGTTCTGTCTATAATAATTATTACAGGTTTTTACCCACTTTCTTTTTTTTTTTTTATAACCTTAAACATATTTATATTTAGATGTTTGTATAGTCGAGACACACTTCAAATAATGTATGCCTCAGGTAGTCAAAATGGCTATTAAGAAAATGTGGATATATCAATGTATTAATTTGTGAACGAGGAGGAAGGAGTGAGAAGAAACCAAGGTCATACAGATGTATAAATTATCTCGACATTAGCATTATTTTTAATTCGATAGGCTCACATTATTTGAAGATATTTTCTACTAAGGAGAAGACAATTGAGGCTATAGCTAGAGGAAGGGCCCATAGGCCAAAACTTCATTTTGAGATACTCGGTTTTAGTTTTTATTCCTACTGCTAAAAATGATAACTCTTACAACAACTGTGTAGATAATTTTATTAGAAATATCTGACATTTATTTGATATTACTGAAATTACTGAATATCTGACATTTATTTATTAGAATTACTGAAAACAACCTTTTTCATTTTGTAATTGAAATAATTTTTGATCTTCTCTTGAAGAAGGACCTATGAACAATAAAATATGTAAAGCAAATTTTTTCTTTAAAAAAAATGTTTAGGAAATAAAAATGATTTATTTGAGAAAAATAATATCAAATACTTTATTGTCTATATACATTTTTTATTATTTTCAGTTTGTTTTGCATTTGGAGAATATCTACACAAAGTACTTTTGTTTTACAACCAAGAACAAAACCGAATCATTGTTTGGTTTTTATTTTGTCCACTGGCGCATTCTGAAAGGAAAACAATCTTTTTGGTGTTTGGATATTCACTCATTTTTTCTTTTATGCAGTCAAAAATAAAAGAAGCAAACAGTGTTTGGTCCTTTTTTAGACCAAGATTCCATAAATGTGTAGATAAAAGATGAACTATCATTATGAAAGTGTACATTAAAAACAAATAGCCCCTAAAGTCTCTTATACAATTGTTTACTAACATTGCACATAATCAAACTCTATGACAAGAGTATCATCTTGTTTGCTAGTTTTCTTTAAATAATCATTTTTCAATTTTTTATATACTTCAACACCTTTTTATGCAATGAATTGTCTATTCGACACTCGTCTTGTGGATTTTTTTTTCAAGTTTCAACTCATACTCCCTACAGGAGTCACATGTATCAGTTTTTGGCTTTGGAATGTGAAATTCGATTGCCTAAAGAATTTAAAATAAGTCTTGTATTTCATTTTCAAATGATTATTAGTTTTATCTTCATAATATATTTTTTTAAAAGTAGTGAGGTCTGGGTTGTCAAATTAGAGCATATTTGATTTGTTTTGCATATAGTGACTTTGTCTATGAGGAATACACTTTAAGTAATCTACAGCTATTTGATAAACATTTAACTCTATTTTTCTTTGGCACCCATGTTTTCCCCGTTGTTCTTGGAAAGACTTATTTTCAATAACTTTCTTTTGTATAAGACGACCTCGCTTAATGCTAATTTGATATAGTAAGAAACAAGCAACATATTTCTTTACCACAGCCATTTTGTTTAAAATAATACTGCCTATAAAAACCTTAGGTTCTTGCAATTTCTTATGCCTTTTTGGCAGTTCAGCTAAACTTATACACCCTGCAGGAAAAGTATCTTGAGTTTCTTTCAGTCTACTGTTATAAAAAGATTGAAACAAAATTTTCTATTTGGCTGGATTAAAACTTTCATAGCACTTTTTCCAACAACATTTATTTTTTACTGAAAAGATTTTTTCACTACACTACTATGAGTTCAGCTGTTTTCGTTATGTGTTTACAACCTGAGAAACATCATATTTTCAACAGCTGTTTTCAACATCACTGCTAGTGCAGAAAATAACATTTTCCACTCTAGAGTGGGAAAATCAGCTGTGGGAAACTCGGCTAAAGCCTATGATAAAGAAAAGCTCTTGTGTATTCTAGTAAATTACCGTACCAAGATTAAATAAAAAAAAAATTAATTTAATGCATAATAGCAAACCAATATGTCCTCTACAATAAGTCCACCTGAATTAAATTTTACATAGAAAAATAATCAGCTGTAAAATATCCTTTAACATATAGGCCTAAAATATGATTTAAAAAACCTCTTGTGTGTTCTAGTAAACTACCAAGATCCGTTTAATTTTTTTTTAATGATGTCTCGTTTTTGTTCCGTAGTGTAGTGAAAAGTATCGTTCAAAACACGAGCGAAATTGTTTTGCATATTATCGACCATATTTGAAGTGCTCGATAAATCTTGCACTTCAAACATATGGTCTCGAACATGCAAAACCCCACTTTCCACTCTTGTTATGAAATATACTATACCTGTAATAATTTGCCCAGTTGTTTTAGACACATATTCATGTCCACTTTCTCTGTCTAGTTGTGCCACATTTTCCTTCCAATTGTCCTTCCTAACTATTTTCAACTTGGCACCACTTAAAACTGAACTATCTAAAACACTATGATGGTTAGACATTCTTTACAATAATTTAAAATTATTTAAAAACAAAATAACTTATAAAGAAATGGAACTTGAAATAAACTCAAACATAAACATCGAAATTCAAAAGCTCTAACCTAGAGCTCTGGACGGGAGGTAATATTGCTAGCTGATATCACTTTACAGAAATCGTCCTAATAACCTAACAAATCAAGATATTGTTACAAAATTTTACACTGTTATAGAACATAGTCTAAAGAATCCATTTCTGTATTCTCAATCTTCTAGCTACAGCCTCAATTTCAAGTCTAAAAAATTAAAGAACAATAATAAATTAGTAACAATAATTCTAAAATTTAACACATCACAAAAATAATTAACATCAAGTAACAGAGGAATGGGATATTTATATGAAATTCCAAAAAGGAATTATAACAACTATAAATAGAAAAGTACTGAAATAATGATGTTCAGATAATTCATGACGTGACAAGGTAGATCGTTCAAAACTTTGAACTGTTGAATAAATTTGATGTTCATACTAATAGACTGATGAATAATTTTATGTTCAGGCTCCTAGACTGTTGAATAAAATTGATGTGCTTGGTTTGATGAAACAATTCCCCAGACTCTTGAATTGACAAAGGATACTATGCTCTGTGATCTTGGCATTATGATATGAATCTTGTTCATTTTCATAATTTTTAAGTGAAACATCCCCTGGTCTATAAAAAAAGTAATGATATTGTTGGACATTTTCTGGTTCATATTCTAACAAATTGTATGTTAAATGTTTTCAGCTCCTTTCTTTTTCGTTATATTTTTCATTCATATCTTCCTCTTTCCTTACTCCAAACCTTTCAACAATTTTGAATTCACCTTTTAAGAATGATTTGTTATATTTCATAGCAGTTCACAAAAATTATCAGAATCCTACTGTAATGTGACGTAAGATACCAACATAAGTCAGTTGTCAGATAATGCAGAAATAATTAATAACTTGAAACAGTTTTTTTAACAGTGTGTAAATAAATTTAAACCACAAGGTCTTAGGTAGTAGAAGGCCCAGCTGAGGTTGCCAATATAGCATTTAGAATATAGTTGTGGTTCAGTCAAGTAGTTGAACTTATTCTTAAAAAAAACTTTGAATGAGGCTTCTTCAAGGGTTTGCTGTTTTTATTTGTTCACTATCTTTATCTTCCATGATACTCTGAACATATCTCTCAGTCTCTCAACAATATAATCTAGGGCGGCCCACTAGGGTTTGTCTGAAAGCTTTTATGGCTACTCCAGGCCTGGACATGCTTTGTCTGAACACCCTTATGGTTGGTCCAAGCCTGGGCATGCTTTATCTAAACGCCCTTATGGGTAATCCAAGGCTGGACCTGCTTTGCCTGAACACCTTGTGGCTAATTATAGCTAATTCAAGCCTAAACATGCTTTGTCTGAACACCCTTATGGCTGGTTTAAGCATGGGCATGCTTTGTCTAAATGCCGTCATAGCTAATCCAATACTTGATATGCATTGTCTGAATGCCTGATGGCTAATCCAAGCTTGGACATGCTTTGTCTGAACACCCTTATGGGGGTAATACAAGGCTGGATCTGCTGTCTGATTATTGCCTTATGGCTAATTATTGCTAATCCAAGCCTAGACATGCTTTGTCTGAACCATCTAATGGCTGGTTTAAGCGTGGATGTACTTGGTCTAAACGCCCTCATAGCTAATCCAAGCCTGGACATGCTTTGTATGAACCATCTAATGGCTGGTTTAAGCGTGGATGTACTTGGTCTAAACGTCCTCATAGCTAATCCAAGCCTAGACATGCTTTGTCTGAACCATCTAATGGTTGGTTTAAGCGTGGATGTACTTGGTCTAAACGCCCTCATAGCTAATCCAAGCCTGGACATGCTTTGTCTGAACACCCTTATGGTTGGTTTAAGCGTGGATGTACTTCGTCTAAACGTCCTCATAGCTAATCCAAGCCTGGACATGCTTTGTATGAACACCCTTATGGTTGGTTTAAGCCTGGACGTACTTTGTCTAAACGCCCTCATAGCTAATCCAAAGCTGGACATACTTTGTCTGAACACCCTTATGGTTGGTTTAAGCGTGGATGTACTTGGTCTAAACGTCCTCATAGCTAATCCAAGCCTGGACATGCTTTGTCTGAACGACCTTATGCCTAATCCAAGCTTGGACATGCTAACGAAATACCTAGAATTTTTTTTTGCAAAATTCAAAAAAATGTTACCATCGCTGGACGGTAGACAGAAGTGAAAACTTTAACTATCTATTTGAAAAATTAATAAAATTTTTAACTTTCAATAAATGAAAAAAAAAAATTTATATGTATTGGTTCATTTTTATTATTTAATACATATTAAGTTAAAAACGATGTAATACATTGGCAATAATTGGTGAGTGCTCATTGAGCGTGATGCGTTAGGAAATTTGGTGACGCCAAATCGGAGTTTTTTTCTCCATACAAAATGTATAGTACTATAATGTGCCAAAAGAAGTTTTCACTCCAAAAATTAAATTAGCGTCCATATGAGAAATTATCTTTTAGCAAAATGCTCCAAGTTCAATTCTATACTTAGACTAACATTATTAAACTGTGACATCCCATTTCATGTTTATGATGAGAGGTGGTGGGCGACAGGAGTGGGAGTACACAATATTCAGATAATAGTGGGTCAAATATGAAACACTGATTAGCACTATAATTTTCGAAAACTACTGAAAAATGAAGATTTATATTAAAAAAATTATTCTCCTTATTACATTTTTAAAAACTGAGCGAATTTGTTTTATACTTTCTTATAAAATATATATAAGTAGTATAAAGAAAGTTATGTGATGGGTCAAAAAATCGATGTAGAAGTTTGGCAGAAATATCCGTTTTGAGTTCTTTTCAGTCCAAAAAATCTATGCAGTCCAAATGAGTGTACCGATTTTGATCAGCGAATTGATCAATAACTCAAAATTTGGTGGTAGATACTATAGGACCAAAACTCAAATATTCTGATTTTCTTAAAATCGGCTTGACGGTTTTTATAAAATTCTGCTAAACTGTAACTCTAAGGATCACTTGATAATGGGAGTTGATTCTTAATGTAGAAACGTTGCATATTAGTTTTTATATAATATACAAATGGTGGAAAATGTCTGATTAAGTTTTATCAATAATACGAAGAATCCATCATTATTCAGTAACTTTAAAACAGTTGATCTTGTTTAGTTTGTATAAATAAATGTAGATGTCATTCTTTACAAGATTTGTTATGACTTCATTATAACTGGACTTAAAGATGTAAAAGTGAAGCCTATAAGCGATATAAGAGGTGACTAAACAATATTTTACAAAAAAAAAAAAAAAAAAAAAAAAAACCTTTTTTTTTTAAATAACACAAGCAACCCTTTTCATTTCTACATATTTTTTAGGGTGGAAATCCGCTCGCCTAAGTAGTCGGCAGATAAAAGAAAAACTGTAAAGTCGGCTTTACGCAATGTCATGAATTATTTCAAAATTACATATCTTCTGTGACATGTAAAAAATTAGATTTTTTTTTTTAAAGTAAAAGAAAAGAGAGAAAATTTGAAATATAGTGCAACAAGTACGTATTATGTAGTTGTATAAATGTAAGGACGTAAATTTAGAAGTAGAAAACTATTATCAAACGGGGAATGCGTCTGAAGGAAGAGATTACCTCATTCTAACGCACGCGCTATCACACACATGCGCGCAGAGATTAGGACTGGCAGGTACCTGCCGTGGGCCATCGTGGGCATACTGTGCCTCACTTGATCAAACTCTCATTTGATATTTTAAAATAAAGTCTATAATATATTTCTATTCTACGCCTCATTACAAGAGAAATGAGAGAAGAAAAATGTATAATTAATTTTAAAGAGTCCAAAATCAACAATGTTTGCTACAAAATGAATGACAGTATGATGACTAATAAGTGTGAATAAACAACACTATCTTATATCTTTATCGTAAAATATGTACTTTTCATTTTTAATGAAACAAAGGAGCACAATATAAAACTAATAATAGTATAAAACATAATTTTTACTTTATTATTTACATTGTGATAAGCTGTGTATAAATAAATATGTATTAAAATGGTAATATTGGCATTTACACAATTTATTTTTTGTAAATTTAACATTGTTCATCTAAGCAACTGTAATATAGATAACAATATTGAAAACAGCAAAAAATTTCCTATTAATATTGAAAATCTAATATATATATTTTTTTAATGAAAAAAAAAAAAAATTCTATTTATAAACGTTATGATTAGGTATGCATTAAATAAACATTTATTTCTATTTAAATATTGTAAATTATTGATAAAAAAAAATTATTGATTTTGGGCTCAAATTTAATAAATTATACGTTGTTTGGTCTCATTTTTTTTCCTTTCTTTTTTTTTCCTAATTATATGTAGAATGCAAATATATTATAGGTTTTATTTTCAAATATCAAATAAAATAAATTAAAGTTTTATAAAGTGAAGCCCAGTAGGTGACTCATATGGGTGGCTTGTGGGTAGGTCACTGGACACCCTAATCCTTTGCACTTGTGTTAGTAAAGCCACATTCCCAGTTTGATAATAGTATAGTTCATGTTAATTTAATTCTATTTTTGTATATTAGGATTCTTGATTTGTGTTTGTAAGGTCAAATTATTACAGGATGGATAATAAACAACCCCTGACTAGTTTTGTAATGGTGACAGATAAGTGACCTTTAATACCTTCCTAGATCAGTTTCTCTACGTTTTAGTCTTGTTTTCAAAACATAGGCCTATCCCCATTTGAAAGGAGGGGGGGGAGAGAAGGTAGTTAAACAGTTTTAAATAGCAACATCTACTTCACTTGTCCATATAATATATAAGTACCATTATTACTTAGGCGTGAGAGAGAGAAACAGGGTGAGAGAGAGAGAGAGAGAGAGAGAGAGAGAGAGAGAGAGAGAGAGAGAGAGAGAGAGAGAGAGAGAGAGAGAGAGAGAGAGAGAGAGAGAGAGAGAGAGAGAGAGAGAGAGAGAGAGAGAGAGAGAGAGAGAGAGAGAGAGAGAGTAAAACAGGACAAATTAAATCACAACTAAACAAAAATTTTATTATACGTCGATAGTTATAGCAAAGGCAGTGGATATTTATTTTTACCTTTGACCCACAATATTTGTGTGTTCTAGACCCATATGTACCCGGCCAACGCATCGTCAAGGGAGCAACTGTTGAATATTAATACTACGCATGATGTTCTACGACTGGTGACAAGCTGTCTATAAATAAATCAACACCAAAGACGAGTTACCGTCAGAGATTCAGGCGAGAGTACCTTTTTGGATTTTAATATTTAATAGTTTTCTCGCTTTCTATTTTAGTATGAATAACAAGTCTACTACATAATGTATGTACAAGACCGAACATTAAAAACAGTTTAATAGAATAAAACTACAATCCAATATCATAAAGGCGATTATTGATTGGTTTAATAACAATTAACAATACTTAATAACATTGATCATAATAGGTTTGGTTGTGTTCTTAAAAAGAGGGCTCAAATAGTCTCGGCCCACACAGTACAGAATACAGACAATGGTTTAATGGTTTAAATCACCTACTGTGTACACTTAGTTTTTACACCAATCCGTATCGTAACAAGTGTGATTGTAACAACCTTTATATTTCGTATTGTTGTGTCATTTTAGCAACAATATGGATCGTTACTAAAACGTATGAGCCAACATTTATGTATCCTATTTGTAGTAATAATTTAGAAACAATCAGCATTGTAACTAAAACGTATTCAACAACTTTTATTTACTCTATTTGAAGTGACGATTTTCAAACCAAAGAGCATAGTTACAAAAATAATACAACAACTTCTATTTACTTCAATTGCAGTAACAATTTACTAAAAATGAAAATGTAACAAAACGTTTAAAACAATCTCTATTTATTCTACTTGTAGCAACAATTAATCAATAATGAGCATCGTAACAAAAATGTTTGAAACAACATCTATTTATTCTACTTGTAGCAACAATTAAACAATAATGAGCATCGTAACAAAAATGTTTGAAACAACATCTATTTATTCTACTTGTAGCAACAATTAAACAATAATGAGCATCGTAACAAAAATGTTTGAAACAACATCTATTTATTCTACTTGTAGCAAAAATTAAACAATAATGAGCATCGTAACAAAAATGTTTAAAACAACCTCTATTTATTCTACTTGTAGCAACAATTAAACAATAATGAGCATCGTAACAAAAATGTTTAAAACAACCTCTATTTATTCTACTTGTAGCAACAATTAAACAATAATGAGCATCGTAACAAAAATGTTTGAAACAACATCTATTTATTCTACTTGTAATAACGATTTACAAATAATGATCATCGTATTAAAAACACTTGAAACGTCCTCTATGTATTCTACTTGTAGTAAAGATTTACAAATAATGATCATCGTAATAAAAACACTTGAAACGTCCTCTATGTATTCTACTTGTATTAACGATTTACCAATAATGACCATCGTAATAAAAACACTTGAAACGTCCTCTATGTATTCTACTTGTAGTAAAGATTCACAAATAATGATCATCGTATTAAAAACACTTGAAACGTCCTCTATTATTCTACTTGTATTAACGATTTACCAATAATGACCATCGTAATAAAAACACTTGAAACGTCCTCTATGTATTCTACTTGTAGTAAAGATTCACAAATAATGATCATCGTATTAAAAACACTTGAAACGTCCTCTATGTATTCTACTTGTATTAACGATTTACCAATAATGACCATCGTAATAAAAACACTTGAAACGTCCTCTATGTATTCTACTTGTAGTAAAGATTCACAAATAATCATCATCGTATTAAAAACACTTGAAACGTCCTCTATGTATTCTACTTGTAGTAACGATTTACAAATAATGATCATCGTAATAAAAACACTTGAAACGTCCTCTATTATTCTACTTGTATTAACGATTTACCAATAATGACCATAGTAATAAAAACACTTGAAACGTCCTCTATGTATTCTACTTGTAGTAAAGATTCACAAATAATGATCATCGTAATAAAAACACTTGAAACGTCCTCTATTATTCTACTTGTATTAACGATTTACCAATAATGATCATCGTAATAAAAACACTTGAAACGTCCTCTATGTATTCTACTTGTATTAACGATTTACCAATAATGATCATCGTAATAAAAACACTTGAAACGTCCTCTATGTATTCTACTTGTATTAACGATTTACCAATAATGATCATCGTATTAAAAACACTTGAAACGTCCTCTATGTATTCTACTTGTAGTAACGATTTACAAATAATGATCATCGTAATAAAAACACTTGAAACGTCCTCTATTATTCTACTTGTATTAACGATTTACCAATAATGACCATCGTAATAAAAACACTTGAAACGTCCTCTATGTATTCTACTTGTAGTAAAGATTCACAAATAATGATCATCGTAATAAAAACACTTGAAACGTCCTCTATGTATTCTACTTGTAGTAACGATTTACAAATAATGATCATCGTAATAAAAACACTTGAAACGTCCTCTATTATTCTACTTGTATTAACGATTTACCAATAATGACCATCGTAATAAAAACACTTGAAACGTCCTCTATGTATTCTACTTGTAGTAAAGATTCACAAATAATGATCATCGTAATAAAAACACTTGAAACGTCCTCTATTATTCTACTTGTATTAACGATTTACCAATAATGATCATCGTAATAAAAACACTTGAAACGTCCTCTATTATTCTACTTGTATTAACGATTTACCAATAATGATCATCGTAATAAAAACACTTGAAACGTCCTCTATGTATTCTACTTGTAGTAAAGATTCACAAATAATGATCATCGTATTAAAAACACTTGAAACGTCCTCTATTATTCTACTTGTATTAACGATTTACCAATAATGACCATCGTAATAAAAACACTTGAAACGTCCTCTATGTATTCTACTTGTAGTAAAGATTCACAAATAATGATCATCGTAATAAAAACACTTGAAACGTCCTCTATTATTCTACTTGTATTAACGCACTTGAAACGTCCTCTATTATTCTACTTGTATTAACGATTTACCAATAATGACCATCGTAATAAAAACACTTGAAACGTCCTCTATGTATTCTACTTGTAGTAACGATTTACAAATAATGATCATCGTAATAAAAACACTTGAAACGTCCTCTATTATTCTACTTGTATTAACGATTTACCAATAATGACCATCGTAATAAAAACACTTGAAACGTCCTCTATGTATTCTACTTGTAGTAAAGATTCACAAATAATGATCATCGTAATAAAAACACTTGAAACGTCCTCTATTATTCTACTTGTATTAACGATTTACCAATAATGACCATCGTAATATAAACACTTGAAACGTCCTCTATGTATTCTACTTGTAGTAACGATTTACAGATAATGATCATCGTAATAAAACCATATACAAATTTAATATGATGCAATTGTGTGTTTTCGATGATAAATCTTTATACTAAGATCGATTGATATATTAAAATTACCGCCATTAAAAAGTTATTAATTTTTTTCTTTTCTGAATATCGTTACGTTTTATATACGTGACCTTATCATACTGTAATACCAAATTAAAATAATGAATTCATTTTCAATTTCCAGGTCACTATTGAATAAGACAAAGTTTCTTACCTCATTTTGTTTCACTTCGTCACGTGACCTCTTTTTCTTTTTCTTTAACGCGTTTCAGGATTTTATCCCATCATCAGAAATCTTACTTGCTCATCTGAGATTGTCACTACATTAACATAAATTAAACACAATACAACACCAACTCAATTATGGAGAGTTTATAGGCGATTTGGCTACCAAACGACACTCTACGGCTACGAAATTAAAATATCCACGTAAAATCTAACGATGACAACTTCAGGATAACACCAGACGGATGGACTCTCAAAAATAATAATTATTAATTTTTTCGTTTATGAAATATGAAGATCTAATCTTGCTGCCATTACCATATCCTACATAATAATACACAGGTGTTAAGTTTAAATACAGCAAAACATGTCACCTAATTGCTATTGAGATTGTACATAGGTTAGTTATTTAGAGTCACAGAAATATGTTACCTGCTTTCTACCGAATTCTTACACAAGTTTGTTGTTTAAATATCAGAGAAATATCCTAATTGCTGCTGATTTAGTATTTAGGTTTGTTGTTTAAATGTCATAATAAGATATAACCTAACTAATTGTTATTGAGTTAGTTGGCTTTATTGTTTTAATCAGAGAATAGGTAACCTGATTGCTACTAAATTAGTATATAGGACTATATCAAAGACTTTAGTAACGTACGAATAAATACTATCGAGCTAGTACATAGGTTTGTTGTTTGAATGAAACAATTATTTAACCTGATCGCTACTAAACAGTAGGTTTATGTAAAGGTTAGAGAAATATGCAACCTAATTGCTAACGAGTTAGTACAAGACTTGTTTAAAAGTCAGTGTAATATATACCCATATTGCTACCGAGTACGTTCACAGGTTTGTTATTTAAATGATATAATGCAACTTTATTGGTACTGAAAAAGCAATATAGCTTTGCTGTTAAAATTAAATATTCCAAGAGTTATGGTGGAAATAAAAAGAGCGATATTGCGTTGAAAAGAAATTGTGTAAATATAAAAAAATGTTCTGTTGCTTTTATACTTCAAATAAAATTATTTTTTGTCCATGAAGAATAATTATTTTAAATTGATTAAAAAACATATACTAGCACTAATCATGGTTGTAAGGAAAACTCACTGGTAATTAAAGAACTGGTTTAAGAATAATTTGTTTTTAATACAAACATTACATAGTTACATTACATAAATTAATAAATTGTTAACATTTATCATTGTTTATAGATTGATTGTTTTAATACATGTTTATGCTTATGCAAGGGTGCCATGACATAAGTGCTAAATTTTGAGAACGAATAACACTGAATATTTTGGATTAAAATTCTGATTATAAATTTAATGAAAACATGAATTTGTTTATAGTTTACAAATAATTTAAATGTATTAAAATGTTGAGCTACATAACACCACATATAGTAAATATCACAATAATAACATAACTTCATAAATTTACAATTTATGTTAGAAACGAAATTGTATGTGAAAAGTCGATTTTAAGGAGACAAGATCTGTTTTTATTTGATTGTTCTGAAAGACAATTACTTATAATCACGGGCGAACAACCCGTATTCACGAACTTAATATTCCTCTTGGACAAATGCACAAATAACAGAAACAAATAACCTCACACTCACACACTCACTAATTCACGCACATGTACACGTAATAAGTCTGCTAAATATTTATAAAGTCAAAAGTTAATGAGAAGACCTTCAAATTACAAATAGGCTATCGTTTTGGAGATTTTGTAATTTAACATCTATAGAATTTTAATCTGCCAAATACAAATTTTACATGAATTTCAAGCTAGTTTTAACAATAATTACGTATACTAAAGACAACAGACTACAGGGAGGATTACGTTTAGAAAAATGTAAATAGAGGGCGTAATTAATTAATTTACTGGAATGCATAAATAAAAGCTTTGAAGTAACCGAAGATGACCCTAAACTTAGAGTTAGGTTAGGTTAAGCATAAAAGATTTTGTAGTAATTAAAAACAATCCTAAGAGTAATGTTAGGTTAGATTCAGCATATATGCCTAGACGTAACTAAAAACGGTTCTGAGTGTTAGGGAAGGTTAGGTAAATAGATCTTGAAGTAGCTAAAAACGGTCCTAAGATTATGGTTAAAGTTAGGTTAGGTAAATACACCTTGGAGTATATTAAAGAAGAGTCTAAACATATTGTTAGGTTAGGCATATATACTTGATGTAACTAAAGACAATACTAAGATAAGTGTTAGATTGGAGAGGGGAATAGGCCTTGAAGTAAATAAAGATTAGCATATGAGTAACTTTAAGTTTGGTTAGTTTAGGTTAAAGTAACTAGAGGTACCTGTAATAGTAGAATTTTCCTTGTTGTTATCTGTCAGTCATAATAAGTCAAGAAAGAAAAACAACATAAAATTAAGACTCCTCCTAGTCCTGGAATACTCTAAGAGCATTAGGGTCGGAAGAGAACAAAAGTTTATCAAGACCTTTAGGAGAGGTGAAAGAGAGTTATTTAATTCAAGACTAAACGAAGAAAGATCTAACTAGGGTTCCTAATAGAAGAATTAGGTTATCGTAGAGGTTGGGTAAATAGGCCTTAAAGTAACTAAAAACAATCCTGAGGATATGATAAATTTTGTTAGGTTAGGTTTTAGACATATAGGTCTTGAATTAAAGAAGGGCGACACAAATAGTAGGATAGTTTAGATTAGACAATAGTAACTAAAGACGACCATAATAATAGGGTTAGGTTAGGTTAGTTAGGTTAGGTTAGGGTAGTTAGGTTAGGTTAGGTTAGGTTATAGACATATAGGTCTTGAATTAAAGAAGGGCGACACTAATATTAGGTTAGGTTAGGTTATGTTATGTTAGAGAAATACGACATAAGTAACTAAAGACCTAAGGGTAAAGTAAATACGAATAGATGTATTTTAATTTTTATCAGGAAGTTTATTTCATATTTCAAGGAAATGTTTAATAATAATGCACTATAGAATTCGTGCACTAAGTGACTGATTTTTAATTTATATTAATTAAAAGATTCTCAAGTTTTATATAGTTACAAAATATCGACTAAATTATTATTTACGTAACAACATACCATTACAGTTTTGGTCTTCGTGATTTCCCGTAAAACGTGATATAATTTTCACATAACTTATAATGAAACAGTAATCAGATTATACATCGTTATAAATAGGGTATTTACTGTCACTGTGTTCGTAATGAATAATCTCACAATCACAACGCCAGAAGGAAGCTACCAATAAATCATTTAACTTTTATTTTTTATCTCTGTGAAATATATTTTGTTCAAGTATATAGTAGCTGTGGGTTTATTTTCTATTATCTTTGACTATAAATCTTGTTGTGTTGATGTTTTGCGCTAGACAGTAAGCACAGGAACGATTTATTACTTGTGTTAAAGCATCCAAGGTATACAGTTCACAGAATCACTATTTCAATTTTATATAAGTATAATGGTTTTAAAACATGTTTATAATTTTAAAATTACATTGTTGTACTATTAAAAAACGTAAAGGTTTCATGCATAGCTGATTTGAAATATTCAGGTCTCTCTTTCAATCTAACTATGTCAAAACGTAACTTGTTTATTTCAATTGATATATTGAACTGTTAATAACACACACATAGACACGTAAAATAATTAAATATATATGTAATTATATTTTTAGCCTAATTTATATATAAATTTAGGTGATAATATTTTATTTACAAAAAAGTATCTTAGTTATAAGTATTTAACATGACTAGACTACTTGTTCCCAAGGCATTTCATTACTCTTTATAAGTATTAATCACACCTCATTCATTACCGTCATAAGATAACATTCTTTTCCATTGTTATCACAGGATAGCCCCATTTAGTATTAAGTTATATAAACACCAATAATAGTAAATAAATTATTAGATCCACAGTTAAATATGACATATTCTAGCCACCTCGATTTTTTATTTGTTTACAACATTGGAAAACGTATATTATAAGTAAAGTTGTAAAACCATTTCCTAACATAACAACCGGTTATTACTAGGCTGTCGGAACAAAGCGGTATAATAAGATTATTGAGACAGAATTACACAATATATTCATCCGCCATAACGATAAAACAAGAAGAAAAAACTGCTTTGAAAGATAACTGCAGCTACATTGTAAAATCATTTACGGTTCCTTACACAAACACTGGTAAAATTGTAAAAAAAACCTTTTAAAATATAACCTATAAATTGTGATTGGTCAATTAACTTTTCCTAGACGTGAAACCTCGTTAAGTTGGTCATATTGGTTGTAAATGTCACACCAATATTCTATTTGAAAATATTATTCAATAAGTTACAACTGGAGTTCTACGTTCCCTTCTGAAGGAGTTTATCTTCTTATTAACTGGTTTATTTTTGGTAATGCCATGTTTTAATTTGCTTAAGTTATGCAAGATGATGACCGACAAAATTTTGTATTCCGCAGTTAAAAATAGTTCTTACATCTTGTTCAATGATTAAGCAATTGAACCTACGATATGTCTTTTGTATATCAACGAAGGTCCGATTTACAATACAAAATTGAAAAGATGAGGCGGCTAGAATCTGCCCGTAATATCGATCTATATGTATATAGGAGTCAATTAATTTTAAGTAATTATTTACATACTTATAACTTTAATATTTTCATCTATTTAAAAAAAACAAATATTTTAAACTGTTAATATAGTAATGTGGTTATTTTTATGTTACGATATAATGAAGTAAAAACGTATATATTATCATTGTAACCTTTTGACAAAGCGCGAGGTGAAACGTATCTTAATAATGTAGAGTAACACGGATAAAATGTTAGGTTATGCTGTCAACATCAAACAGTTGAATAAA
Organism: Aphrophora alni; assembly: GCA_963513935.1. NCBI lineage: Eukaryota > Metazoa > Arthropoda > Insecta > Hemiptera > Aphrophoridae > Aphrophora > Aphrophora alni. Next base: position 31,610,558 of record OY740766.1, read on the forward strand.
AGAGGTAGAAACCATTAACGTCAGGACAGCAGAGAATGTATTGTTTTGCTATAAATTCCACATAACTACTCTGACTAAAGGTTGAAAATAATGGGTAATTTATAATAATATTTAGTTTTGGTTTTTGCTGTGTACATTTCAAAAATACAAATTGACTTTACAGCTTATATTCAAAATGTATATATAGTAGTTTAAAAAAATGTAAGTATAAAGTCACATTCCACTAAATTTCTTCCCACAAATAAACTAATCAAACACTAACAAAAATATCTGTATACTATTTGAAAAGCGGACGATATTTTCACTATCAATAAGTTGCAAATATTTATACAAAATATATTTAAATAAAGCCGAAGTATATTTGAAGGCTTCACTTGTCTGTTTCGCTCAACCTAAGCTTAACTCTTATTTGATTGAAATCAAGTTTTTAACGGCGAAGGTCGATGTTTACTTTTCTGCCAGTTATTCCTGAATCGTAATATTCAATTACTTGCGACATGACGCACTGTATTGGGTCATCAAGCTTCACATTGCACCAAGATTTGAACGAAATCGGCAGAGCTAGTTATGAGAAATTTTGGACTTTTGTAAGAACTTCCAAATACGATATTTTTTCTTTCTTTCGTAGCAATAACTCCCAAGCTGGGATGTTTTGGGAGATCATAAAATATTATCAAAATCTTTAAACCAATTTTTAGCCCTAAATTGTTACATAACTTATAGAACAATTTAAAAAAGTTAAAATGAAAATATTCATTTATTTTGTAGAGCAGTGCACAAATGGACAAACAGACAACATTCAAAAAACAACTTTTTTCGGCTCCGAAGACCTCTGAATTGATTTTTTAAAATAAACAACCTTCCTCGGTTTTTTAATCCAACACATAACTTTGTCTACAGTTGTTGACAAAGTGGCATTTTGTTCATTTAAATTAGTTTGCAAAACAGCTGATTTCTCAACAGTTTCACTTTGCCCACTACTTTGCTCACTCCGAATGGCAACCGAACAAAACGAAATTTAGGTTAAGTTTATTTGAATTGATTTATAATATACAGGAAATGTCCCGTATGTAGGTTAGATTAATTCTTACATGTAAAATAACATAAATAAACAACGAAACAACGTTTTAAAGTTGAAAAAGGAAGTAATTATTCATGAAGATGATTGACAGTGTATGTACACTGAGAGTATTTTTCGTTTGCCGAGTTTTGAAGTTGGCAATCCCGTTTCCTCAACAATACACCTAAGTTATTTGTAATATTCATAAATAACCTCAGTTTTGACGTGAGAACTTCTACTCAGTGTTAACGTGTTGTTTAGCACTACTGCTATATTTTGTGTAGTTAGTTTTAAAATATGGACAGTTCAGATTTTAAAATAATCTGAAAAATAAGAAAAATGCAGTTATTAAAGATCGAATTGTAATTGATTGTTTGTTTGAACACTATTGTATTAAATTAATGTTTTATTAAATTGTGTTACTGCTGCAGTATGTTTTTTATTTGTCACAAAATAACAACTGTACACAAAGTATAGTGTGCAATTCGTGAACAAAGTGTCTTTTTTAAACTCGATAAAATTGACGCACTCGGCAAGCCTCGTGTGTCAACATTTTTCTCTCGTATAAAAAAGTGCCACTTTGCTCACTAGTTGCACAAATAACTATTGTCTATATTACAATATCTGACATAGTAAAAACTAGTGAAGTTTACTTACAAACCGTATGAATAAAATTCATAAATTTACTCATTTACAAGACATAAATTACAAATTCACAACAAATGATGTTGCATACATATTTTGAATATATAACTATGAAAATTATATTTATTTCTCCATCTCTTTGTGTCCACGTGTACTTAATAAAACACCTGTGTTGCTTTTCATTATATTATGTAGGAAAGCTATTAAAGCAAAATTAGGCTAAAATCCACCAAAACATGAGAGTGTTGATATTTCTTTTATCAAATTACTTGTTTCAACATCACAATTGTCATTTTCAGGTATGTTCCTAACCAAACAACGTACAATTTATTTCTCCGGTTTATTTGTTTACTTTTTATAATAAATTAACATTTCACTTAAAGTGAATTGCCCAAAAAGGGGTGAATAATCATGCTAGTTCATTTATATATCAAGCATAATATACTGGTTTTAAAGTTATTTGATAAAGAAGGATTGTTCATATTATTAATTTGGTTTAATAAAACATTAACCATCATTTATGTACATGAAAACTAACACACGAAGTTTCGAGAGTATAAATCGACCCTTTTAATCATGTATGAAACAATAACATATATTTTTTTAAACTTTTTATGTTTTAGTTTGACACTTGATAAAGGGAGTTGATTTACATTCTCGAAACGTCTTATATTAAATTTCATATACAGAAATATTGGCACATCTCCAATTAAACCACATTAAAATAAATATATTCTATTTCTTCTTTTAATAAAATAACACAATTATTAAAATTTAAAAATTTCAACAAAACACGTATTTAAATTGCTTCATTTTTTGTGGATCACCGTACACACGTCAACAGCTTTTAATTAAATTCCATTTCCGGAGAACTTCCCAATGTACTGCTACTAACAAAACAGTTGAAATACTCTTCACCAAAAGATGAAAGAGGGAAACTGTATTCGTTATGAGAATACTTTCATAATTTTACAAAATACATTAAAAACATAATATATTTATATATTTTTATTGGTTCTTGGTTTTTTACCACTTATTTTCGGGGCTCTGGTTACTAAAAAGTATTTCAATAATATGCAGATTAACTATGAAATAGATTTGTTAACTTTCAAAATAGAGGGTATTTAAAAAATATTTTTGATACTCATTTTAAGTAAATAGACAATATAATGTAGTCCTGCTTTAAATACGTTTCAAATTCTATGTAAAACTAAATCATACGTCAATTAAGAGTATAATACTAAAGTCCTGGCGTAGTGGTTGTCGAGGGTCAGTGGGTGGGTGGGCGACGGAAGCAGGTTTTGTTCGCCGAGGGCTCTGAACCGCCTAAATACATTCCTGAGTGTCATGCATTATTATGACAGGAACATATGTGTAAAGTGATCTCAATGCTACTGGCGTACAAAGAATATATTCTAAATGAAAGAATACTGCAATTTTATTGATTTTAATGTATTTATTTAAAATTCCAATTTATTTAAATATGTCAAAATATTTATGACAATAGGAATTTATCATAGATAAAATTTCAAGTTTTCAAGGTTTGGAGAGGAGGCACTGTTGTGACAACCATCTGCCATTTAGCAGGAAGGTTTAGTTATTCAAATTTGTATACATTGTGTATTTTACTGTAATTTGATAATTATGTTATTTGTATATAGAACGGAGAAGAAAATAGTAATGAACTGCTGAAATATGACCTTTAGTATTATCTGCGTGATTAAATAACGTTCAATTATATAAATATACAAACAAACAAAATTAATATTACATATTACAAAATTACATTTGAATAATAGTTAAGTTCTATTTTAATTAAATAAATACACATTTATGATTATTTACACATGGTTTAAATTAGGAATGCTGATACAAATTACATTTAGGCGATTTTATCTTATTACTATTTTACGAAATACATGTGTACAAGTGAACATAGTGAGTGCAATTTGGGGATTGTCTTTCGGCATCATACATTAAAAGTATTTCAAATACACAAGTTACCGTAACACAGAAGCAGTTAATGAACAATACCAACAATTGTTAAAATGACTGATAACACAAAACAATGTAGTGGAGAGACTGTACAAAACAATTCTATATTTCAGTTTATAGTTTATATATATCTTAATTAAAATTACTTATCTTAAAATGCAATTTCATTAATCATACTGTTTTAAGAATTATTTTGTTAGCTTATTTTTACTTTATTTTACTTCAACATAAATAGAAGCAGTACTTTTACTATTTGTATTTTATTTCGATTTTTATTTCCAAGAAGTTCATCTGAGGAGTTTTGTTAAACATTTTACCTCATTTTAAAACTGAGCTATTTAAAATGTAAAAAAATATTTTATTAAAGTTTCGGGTACTGAATTTCTTGACAGTTACCTCTAAAGACCTCACCTACTACATCTGTGATGATAATATCCCAACATCTGGACTCGCCTACTACTTCTGGGGTAACAACATCATGTTTCAGGACTCGCCTACTACTTCTGTGATAAGTCCCGCTCCGGGACTCGCCTTCTACTTAGGTGATGACAAGCCCAGCTCCGGGGCTCGCCTTCTACTTAGGTGATGACAAGCCCAGCTCCGGGACTCGCCTTCTACTTAGGTGATGACAAGCCCAGCTCCGGGACTCGCCTTCTACTTAGGTGATGACAAGCGCAGCTCCGGGACTCGCCTTCTACTTAGGTGGTCCCGCTTAGGGACAAGCCTACTACTTCTGTGATGGCAACATTCCGAAACTGTGCCACAACAAAATACTTCATTTCCGGGTCGAGGTATAAATAATTGATTTCAATAAGACTAAATATGACTGTCAATAGAAATGAAACAATTTCTCCCCCCCTTTTTTTATGTGAATTAAATTAGAGTAAACATGTTGGGAAAAGGAAGAACATTTATCGACTTTACCACTTTCATTCTAATAATTTCCCTTTTAAATTTGTAATACATATAAGCCTACATTACTTACAATTAACTTTCTTTTGGAAAGATTAAATATACGAAATGATTAATTTGTGGGTTCAGAACATTTCGAGCGATATACTTGAACACTCTTAATGTAATGTCAAAAAAAACACGATATAAAAGATTGATTTAAATGTCACATTCTTGTTAATATGTAGTTCTTTTTACAACAATCTAAAGGAATGTTTAATGATAAAATGTTAATGTTGATACGTTTTAGGTAATTCAACTTTTTGGTAAATCGTTATTTAGAATTTCGACGTGTGCAGCCCAGAGTCAATACCATGAAATTTGCATTGTTCCTGATCATCCCAGAACAAAATTTGAGGGTCATTTCGTTTTCATAATATATATTTAACGTATGCATGAATTATAGATGTAGTATGTGTTAATCGGTACAATATATAGGAGTTGTTTGATTTTAAGAAAATGGGGTTTTCAGTATTATAGTAAATGTTCAATAAACCGAAAAATCGTTTAAACTGTTTTAAAATGATCGTTATTTATAAATATTTCGCTTTAGCAAATAAAAAAAAAATAGAAACAAATTTGTGTCATTTTTAGTATAATAATAATAAAACAAAATAACTGATGTTTTTACTTCATATACACTTCTACATATTCCGTATACTCGTATATTATTTACATAACAAGACAGTTCAGTAGTATTTAATTTCAAGAAAGTAACCCTACGGCAATTTAAAAAAATATTAGCTTAAATTATACTCAAACTAGTGACACAATCCTGTAGAGTTTCGTAAGAAAAACAAAAATAGTTCCAATAGTTTAATAACTTACAACAAATAAAATATAAAACTACCCAGTCACAATTTGAAATTATAATGTTTGCTTCTTATACCATAAAAATCGTGTTCAGCAACTCCAAAACATGAGAAAATTGAATTTCATAAAAATTTGTAGATGATAAAAGAAAAGTTGCACGTTAAAGCTGAAATTTAAAATGTTAAGATTTGACAGCTGAAAATTGATTAACTTTGTACTAAAATATCAGGACAATATAAACTAATTTACTGGTGAAAAATGTAGATCTCCCATTTGAATTTTAATGAGTAACTCACATCAATTTTACAACGGTAAAAATTTTAGTGTTTTAAATTTAAAATAGGAGTTTCGAGTATAGAACTAAAGATCTTAACAGAAGGAAGGAATGATAATAGTTCAAATTTGGGCTCTAAGGACGACCGCAGTTATGTCAGATAAATATCTTTGGAGACCATTGTATTTTTAGGTCAGAAACAGAAATAATTAATTTAGTTTATAAATTTGTGTGCATAACAATTTCCCAAAGTGGGAATATAAGTTGATATTGGAATAACATTTAGCTGCACCTACAACATTTTGAGTAATTTAACCATGTTTGTTTGTACCGTTCTTATGACGAGGTACATATCGTTGTTTTACCACCCAGATGAAAGGCGAGGCGGATACGTCTGGAAGGGCGAACGACAACAACGCTGAAGAATTGCGTTGAAAACAAGAAACCCAAGTCCCAAGTTGTAGTACGTCATTGTTTGATGGTTCACGTACTCGATGTCGATGTCGATGGATGACTGATGTTGGCACTACGAAGCACTCGATGAAGCTTGTCTTGCCTTCATAAAGTAAGTCATCATGTCTATTGGTAGTGGGAATATAATGGTAGAGTTCTTCTCTGCAGAGATTGTGTTCAGGGTCTGGAACATTATACATATATTTATAACATATTTCATGATAAATAAAGACGAACTAAGTATTTGGGGGTTATTTTAGATGGGGAATTAAATTGGAGAAATCATTTATCAAAATTAAAATCCAGGATTATTTCATCAATTCTGTTGTTTTACTCTCTGCGGATAATGCGCTCCTCGTATTTTGCACTTGTGCACAGTAGATTGGCGTATAGAATAGGGTGTTGGGGAGGGACAGACTTCTTTGAAACCAGTAGAGACACTGGAAAAATTTTTTGTTAGGATTGTAAAAAACTTGACTAGAATTTTCTTACTCTTGATTTTTTGCTCTTAACGTTCTGCCTTGAAGAAACATGTATGTATAAAAAGTATTTTATTGGAGAAGTGGAAATTTATGTTTAGATAACGTTTTTAGAAAAGGTTTAGGAGTGAAAACAATTATAAGCCTTAAACCTAACAAAATCTTTTTTTAATAATAAATTTTGGGCTCCAGTTTTTTATAACAAATTACCTGAAGGAATTAAATGTATGAACAACCTAAATATATTTCTTAAAGGTGTCAGTGATTGGTTGCTAATTTATAAGAATGTGAAAGATTTATGTATATCTAATGTTAATAGTAGTACAGTATTTAAAGGTATTCTACAATATAATTGTAATTTTGATAATAATCACTGATTTTATATTTGCAGTGTTTTTTTATTGTTTTATGCATTTAATAAGTTTTTATTACTATTCCGTTTGTTATAAATACTCCCTGAAAATGATAAAAAGTTATTCCATTTTCAAATTTTGTTAATAGTTTGTTCATGCTTTTGTATATTTTATGTAAGTATACGCTCATGTAAGTATAATATGTGTGTATTTAAGCATATAGTTGTGTTTGCATGGGTACATAATGAGTGAAGATACATTATTCAGTATGATTTTAATAGTGATACATTTTTTAATATTATGTATATAGTAAATCCTAAGGGGAGAGTTGAATTTTCTTCATTGTTTGCCACCGCAAAAGAATTCTATGCTCATGGTGTGATTAATTTTTTCTTGTAATGACAGTAAGTGGGCAGTAAACCTTAAGAGCCCCGTTTTTCTCCATAATTCTAGTAAAATATGTATTCTAGTAAATGTTTTGTTTTTTCTTCTATCTTTTCTTTGCATGTGCATTGATTTTGTGTAAATTTTGCATGTCTTTTTATTTAATTTTTTTGTTTTGGTTTTACTAGTGTAGAAAAATTGATAATTACCTCATGTAATTAGTTTATTTTAGTTTTCAATTATATCAAAATTTTATTACTGGAAAAATATAAAACAATCGAAAAACGTTTCTTTCACACTTCATTATTTTTAGAGTTTAATTCAATATTATTGAATTATCAAAACTTCAATATGCATTTTAAAGAGATTTAGACAACTTATCTATACAAATTCTAAAAAACCGTCTTCCTTATAAACAAAACAGTCGCCTATAAATTAGCACTATCCTTGTTAATGTGAAACATAAATGTAAAGTAGTGGCTCTCTGTTTCACTCTTCGTTGTAGTGTAATGGTAATCCAGGGGTAGATTCTGATATACTGGTCAGCCACTTTGTTGTTGATAATCAAATATTAAATATTTGTTTAATTTCTCAAAAAATGAAAATAAACTATATTTTTTAAAAATAGTTCAAAATAATTAACTAGTTAAACATTTTGTATAGTAATTTGCTTTAAAAAAAAAATACAAATTTAATTAAAGGGATGATTATGAACTATTTATAATTTGAAGTCTCTAATAATTTGCGAAATTTGTTTAATTATTCGGTCAGCTTGCTCTGCCGTCATCAATACTCATACAGTTTTGACAGTACTCACTTTATACAGGCTAATTTGTAATTAATTAAGTTGTCGAAATAAACAAGAACAATGGATAGTTAATAAAATCAAAACTATTCAGTAGTTTTGAAAATCAGATCACTGATTTTTAGGGTGTCGTGTTTAGAAAAAAATAAAATAAAAAAGTCAATAATAATAGCGTTATTTTGTTATTACTGTGCCTTTCAATTTTGTAAGAAAGCAGCTCACAAATAACGTTTTTCTATTCAATGTCCAGTGGAACAAATAAATAATAAGTGTAAACCTAATGAAAATGTGGACTAAATGACAATAATGAAAAAATGTTCACTAACAAAAACACACCTTATTTTAAAATTATATATCTTTTAACATTGTATCCTGTAAAAATGGTAAGTTTATATTGAAAGGGAAAGGAATAAAACTAAAAGAGGTGAGGGGGGAGGGTCTTGCAAGAGAAATGTTAAATATAAAACAGCGTATTTTGTCTCCAACAAGACTGACCTTATTTAAACTTTGGCATTAAAGAAATATCATATTACAATATTATAATCTCTAAGACTCATCAACTTCTGTTATTCTACTTATCCCATGTTAAAAAAAAACACAAGAAATATTCCTTTAACAAATTAATAATGGAAATGGATTATGTTTCATAAATCCATCTTTCAAAGGATATATTCGGGTAAAACCAAACACCCGTTTTTAACCTTACACACATATACTATACTATACTATACTATACTATACTATACTATACTATACTATACTATACTATACTATACTATACTATACTATACTATACTATACTATACTATACTATACTATACTATACTATACTATACTATACTATACTATACTATACTATACTACGCTACACTACACTACACTACACTATACTATACTATAGTATACTATACTATACTATACCATACCATACCATACCATACCATACCATACCATACCATACCATACCATACCATACCATACCATACCATACCATACCATACCTAACCATACCATACCATACCATAGCATACCATAGCATAGCATAGCATAGCATAGCATACCATACCATACCATACCTTACCATACCATACCATACCATACCATACCATACTATACTATACTATACTATACTATACTATACTATACTATACTATACTATACTATACTATACTATACTATACTATACTATATATATGCAAGAAAGTGAAAAAAACGAAAACAGTCAACGAAGCTGTTATAAAAGCTCCAAAATCACTACATATTTCGTTCAAATTGTAGTGTAAGACCAGTGTGTAAGAGGAAATTATGAATACTATTTAAGGTGAATGAGTTGGCATAAGCGAAGCAAGCTCAAATATCAACAACAACATAATAAAAATTTTACAAAAATATTTAATAGTCCACCTTTCTAAACCAATTTGTGTCCCGTATGAAATAGATGGCGAAAATTACATTATTTCTTTTTCGCCTATAATTAGTAATAAACAATTTTGGAGAAATAACAATAAATAAAGTGTTTGATATTTGGATGATGCGTCAGAAAGTTAATGCTACGTTTTTGATTTGAGTATTAAAACAGGAACAAAATTACGCCTCTACTTTATAACAATTCTGCGTGAAACACTTAATTAAATCAATTAGGATGAAGTGGAAGCTGTATCTTTATCTACAAGCTTTCTTAATTTATTCTCATATATTAAAAAAAAAAAATGTTGATATTTTATTCTTGACATTTTTAATTAAATTAAAAATCTCTTTACAAAATTTTTATCTCGTGAAAAATGTTTTAAATGTTTATAGTTTCTGAAATTGCAATAAAACGACTTGGCAATATTTACAAAAAGTAATTTAATTAGTTTGTAATTTTTCTTAGTATTGTAAATTAATTTAACACTTTCCACAATAATTCTATTGATGGAATTGTAATTAATGTTTCCTTTTAGTTTATTATTTGCCAGTGTTTTTTGGTACGGTAATGCTTTTATATTTACATTATAAACGTGAATATTGACTATTTTGTGCATTTTGTGCGCAGGTCTTAATTCTGTCCATATTTATGATAATATATTTTTTAATATTTATCGCGTGAAATTTTTGAAATTGTTTATTACGTTGTTTTATTAATTTTTCAATAATTTATATTATTTTTTTTATCCACGAATAAAACTGCTTTACTATTTTGTTACTTATATCGATTATAATAGAATTATGCTTTACCTATAATTTCACTACACTTATAAAAAAATTTATTTACATTTTATATACTTGTAAATATTATTTCCCTATTTCCTTGAAATTAACAACACCTGTGGAAACTTCAATAAAAAAAAATTGAAAACAAAAGACAAGTTTCAATGATGAGCTTGTCATCTTCAGTCATTACACGTACAAAACAATTCTTAGCACTGATCTACAACAAGGTTTATTTACAATTTCGTCAAGTGCTTTTACTCATGAATTTATATTTTTCCTTGTATTTTTATCGTATTTTGTATTTATTATTGTTTTATTTGTAACATGTGCTTATTTTTAGTAAACGTTTAATTTTATAAATATTAATTTTGTTTTATGAAAGTGTCAATAATAATATGTTTTACGTCAATAAAATGTCATTAATTGAAGAAATTAATTTATTAAAAACCCACCATTTTGTTTTCGTAAGAAATATAAATCATAAATTTGTACGAATTATTTTATCACATCTTTAGGAAATAAACTACTAAATTTAATCTTAATAAAGTTATATTTATGTCTAGGACAACCGTTTAAAAATAGCAAGATATTTGTGGAACATCCTGTATAAAACACTGTGATTTAGGGAAGCCTGACTAAAAGAATTTATTGCCAACACAAGTTTCATAATTTCTAAAGTGTAATAAACAACAATTAAAACATAAATTGCGTTCTAATGGTTGTTGATTACTCTTGAGCAACTATGTTCTGGTTTATTAAAATTGTCTTTTTTCAATATCTGAGTAATCAAATTGCCTACCCTACGCCGTACATATTTTCCCCACTGAATATAGGAATTGGTCTAAAAATTGAATAAAAATGTTTAATTCCAGTCACTATTTGACTATCATACAAAACCCTATTCTCCATCCATACTCCAAAACGACCTTGTCTATGGCATCTTTTTTGAAGAGGATTGTCTCTTGTAGTTTAGTGTCACAACGACTTAGTTATTGAAATATCGTCGTATTATCATTTAAGTGTTTATGTTTTCTTTTATTTCGTAATTCAGTATTGTTATTGTTATTAAAAGTTTGATTGCGTTTGGTTACATACAGATATTCTGTGGGCCGGCGTGATTTGGTTTTCTTCCTGTAATTTTCTCACAGGACATTACTAAATCCATCAATAAACCAATACGTTTGCTTTAGGCATCAGAGATACTCTACTTATCTTCTGCAAGAATATATCTCTAAATTATTTACTTTTTCTAGTAAGTCCATCTGGGTTTTACCTTCTTGTTCTTGTCTTGTCTTGTTCTTCGTGAAATTATTAAATTTGAAGTCCCCCGGGTCCAAAAAGTAGTTTTAGAAATGATGTTTGTTAAATGTGCAGTTCTCTGCAGTTAAAACTGTAACGGTGGTAACACAGATAATGAGGGAAATAGTGGGTTAATGGGTGAGCCTATCTTCGCCAACACGTTTAGTAATTCAGTCTGCGGATATCTCCACATTTAAACATTATATACCTTAGCTCCTTGCGACTCTGCTAAATATAATAATAATGAGACTTAAATATTAACTTACGAAATATATCGGAAACCCAGTTCTGCCGGCAAAGTTATTTCACAACCGAGGTGACCGTCACGTCAAAACAAGTAGATTGTTGGTACGTAAGCATATTTTAGTCAAAACTAGACACTAGAAAATATGGTTAAAATTTGTGTTTGTTTAATTTTCTTGATAATTCACAATTTAAAATCTACTCCAAACGATTTTTGATTAATGTGCTAGAATGTAGCCTCTATGAAACCAAACAAAGACTATTGGTTACCAACTCCTCGTCCGGTTCGGGAGTTAAAACCCGAAAACCTTATACGGAGTTGTTATAAAAGATCTAAAAATTATAATTTCTTAAAATTGACATTAGCGACATGAAGATTAATGTTCCTAACCAGTGTGGCAAATCGCAAGTAAAAACAAATTATGTTTCAGGAATAACTGGTAAAAAACGAAAATGAACCTAAACGCCAAAATACTCAAATATGATTTAAGCTTAGGATGAGTTACGCAAAACAAACTTTGGTTGTACAGTATTTAAATATCTTAAGTAACCTTTTCATAAGAAATGCAACTACAAAAATTAATAAAAAATAATTTATATATATATATTTTTTAAATAATTAATAACATTAATTTTTAGTTTTATGAATAGATGTGTGAGAAAGTCAGCGCCATGTTTATGTGTTTGTGTAGTTTATTTCTATCATTTTCAAAACACAAATCTCTTTTACATTTTTAAATTGCGTAATCTCTCTTTACTTCATTCATTATAGTATTAGTTTTGCAAATGTTATCCGACTAAAAGTGGTGAGAGTGAGAGGTGCGAAACCCCTGATATCCTTTTAGCGTTCATAACGCACGCTACGTACATACATTTTTCTTACATAAGTCCTTCATTAAGAATAAAATCTTGAACCTAGATAGCATGTTAAAGTAAGATTTACTTTTAACCAGCATCAAAGTATCGCTTGCAAACACTACCACCAGCAAGCGCCACTGGTGGGTCGTGTTATCAGGTCACGTGATACGCTAGCTAACGAAACAGGAATATTCAGATCTAAACAAGAATTAAAAAAAAAAAAAAAAAAACCGTTTTACTTTAATATTGTCACTAGCCAAAAATTAATCAATAAAAAAAAATTAACATCAATGATGTGATAAAAAAAAGGACAAACGGGGAGTGCGAAGGGTAAGTTCACAGGACATCCTGACTTTGCTCTACATGAATGATACACGTTAAAACAATTCCAGGTAATGACAATTTTTTACTATTGTAGTATTTCATAAGTTTAAAACCATACAGCGGTTTGAAATGAGTTTTCTGTAATTTAAAAAACTGTTCAGTGTAATTTTATGAAACAATTTTAATTTCACTTAAAACTTTTAATTACAAAACTTATTTTGTGCCAAATAACATGTATCTCAGTTTTAGTTACATGTATAGAATTATGTCTTGTACCAAACAACACTTAAAATAATATTGTAACTTGTTTTTATAAATATATAATTCTCAAATATCTTTTAAGGTTGTAAATGAGTCAAATTTCATGAAAATCAGTAAGCATCAATATGAGATATTTAAAATTGTGTAAAGTTTGCATTAAAAGTTGCTTAATTAAAACGTAAATTCATTGCTTTATAAAAATTGCAAGTCTTTCCATTTAACTGTGTTTAATAAGCTGTGTTTTATTATTATTTTAGCATTAAAAAAAATAACAATTTAAAACAAGAAATTAATAATTTGTCACTTCTTTCTTTTGAAACTGCACTAGTCCCAGAATTGGGATTTACCAATTCTTCAATCTTCACCTGTGATACCAATTTCATTTTGATAAATCTTTCTTGAACAATATTTCAAGTTTTCAAGATGGATTAAGCTATGAATGTGCTTTGAACTTTCACCTAGATTGTATATAGTTTTTATGCTGTTGCTTAAGTTTATAATTTCAAAAAGGTATCTATGTAAACATAATAATAAATTGTATAAAACTAAGATCAAAATTAAGTGGCCAGAGATGATAGAAATTAGGCCTTCAACCTAACAATATCAGTCTTACAAAATTTAAAAACATGATTTTAATTAATAATTTTGTCTCTTTTTACCCTAAAAAAATGTTAATAGTATTAATATTAGTAATATTTATATGTTGTTTATTGTAAAATAAAAAATGGGTATTGTAAACTTTAATTTGGAAAAAATATAAATTGTAATAGTAATTATTGTCTGTCGAATTTAATCAATTTTTTCGTGAATTATATTGTAATAAATTTCTACACACGTATAGATCATAATACACACACACGTTTGTTTTTAAATAAGAATATATACATGTGTTTTGGTTTCAATTAAAGACAAACTTGGTATAAATAAATAACTCAGACACTGCTGCAGGTATACATTTATAGTAAGTTGAATCTGAACATTTTTGTTTGCGGTTTCTTGTAAAACTAATCGTGGATTTCTATAAATTTAAGTGTTAAATTTATAAAAAAAATCTTTAACGGCAGAGAGATGTTGTGCATCCTCTAAATTAAGTGTGAGCTTCTTAAGATTTCCAACGCATAAATGCGGAACGTTTTGTAAACAAGTTTTTGTGGCAAAGATTTCTCGCTCTTTACAGACGATTCTGAAATTTTTCTTTTATATAAAGAACGGATTCAGTTGTTTTAAAACCAGGTGTTTTTAACATGTCAAGTATTACCCCAGTACATTTTAATTGGTAAAACAGAACACACGATCCCGTTCATTTTGTTATTATCAGTTTAAAAGCTACATTTTCACGAGTTATAAAATTCGTGTTTTACTTTAGAAAGTTTATCTGAATATACATTAGTTGTTGCAAAAACAAACAAAAGCATGCATTTGAAACACTAGTGGACATTATATTGAACTTTATCTACAAGGGAAGGCCGCTCAGTCCAACTTTTGGTGGTAGACTCCAAAAGTACTTCAAAGTTGGATCCTGTACAGAAGTTGGATGTATATGTTGCATACGGTTAGTTTGTACTAACCTGTTCAAATGTATTTTTTTGGTTTGATATAAAACACGTAAGAAATGTTTTTGAACTGATTTCCAACGCAAGTGGCGAGATGGGACTAAGCGTGTTAAAGTTAGTTCGAATCACCGATTTGAGCAGAACAACTAATCTCCATATATAGGATGTCAAGAAATTTCCCGACCAATCTACGGTAACTGATTGGGTAGGAGAAAATATACAATAAATGTATATTTACAGTATCCTATATTACTTAGTTTTCCGTCTACCCTCCATTTTTTTTTTTTTTTAAATTTACAAAAACTAAATTAATATGTAACTTTTTAAACGTGTACCAAAAAAAAGGAATTTATTTCTTATGTTTTCAAAATGGCTACTGTTACAAACATTTAACGTCAAATATCCCGAAGATTGTAAATTTATACAAAATCTTGTTATGAACAGTTATTATGAAATCTTTAGTTTTTGATGCAATGAGTGGTCTTCTATGTAATATTGTTTTTCTTTCAATGTAGGCCTAAAAGCACTACTGTCATATATTATAAGAATAAGTAGGTGATAAGAAGTAGGTGTTTGGTAGGATATTTATTTACTTTCTTTACTAAGACTATGATTATGTAATTGAAATTAGATGCACGGATTTTGTCATTGGTATTAAAAAT
Organism: Aphrophora alni; assembly: GCA_963513935.1. Lineage (NCBI taxonomy): Eukaryota > Metazoa > Arthropoda > Insecta > Hemiptera > Aphrophoridae > Aphrophora > Aphrophora alni. The sequence continues at coordinate 31,626,163 of OY740766.1, forward strand.
CATTAGAATTAAAAAATATTTTGGCTTTAACCTAATATTGGGATGTGCAGACATTGACCAAGAAATTATGTTTTCAGTTTTTTGTCAACGACTTGATTGTCCTTCCAGCTACAATAAAAATACAAAAAACAAATTTGTTTGTTATTAAGAAGAAAACGTTTTTGTCTCTTGTAAATTTTTTATAAACTTAATGGTTTTCGAGATATTCGACGTTGAAATTTTGAACAGTAGCCATTTTGAAAATGTAAGAATTAAGTTTTTCGTATTTAGTATATATAATGGTAGATAGACTGAAAGCTAAGCATATGACTATATGTTACATGGCATTTCTTATATATTTTGCACTACCCAATCAGTTTCTGAAGTAGTATACAATTTTTGGACACCCTGTATATTACCATTCTTAGTTATTGTTCCAATAGCATTATAGAAGTAAGTATACTGCGAAGATTATTATTTTATTTGAGTTATTATTATAATTTTAATCTGAAACTTGAGACTTGTTTAACTCACTATAAAATGAATTGCATCACTTTTAATTAAACGTTGCTTTTAATAATAAACGTTAATTAAAAGTGTAGGCTTTCAATTTCCCTAAAAAAGACAAAAGTAATCATAGACTGAAAATTAAAGAATAAATTATAATTAGTGAAATTAAAATATTAGTTAATAATGACAATAATGTATAAATATAAATTTATTAATATACACAGTATATGGGTTTACTTGAAGGAGTAAAAAAACCTTTCATTTTCAAAACATTTCCTTTTGTCGAATTCATAATTGTATAAATTAAGATTTACTAATACATATATAAATTTTCTTTTAGCAGTAAATTAAATATCTAAATATAACTGCAGGAGATGTAGAGGTCTTCATTACCTGGAGATAACGAAGTTGTAAAGCAGCTGGAGAGTTTCCAATGACATCCGAAGCCTCCTTCAAAGCTCTTGAAGCTTTCTGCTCTCCTTCAGCAGCTATTACCTGCAAAGTAAGTTTATAATCAATCAAAGTATCACCTTGAATTAAATGTGATCACACTCTCCCCATTTAATTTATACGAATAAATATGTGTTTTCTTATGGAAAGTTTTCTTGTATTAACAATTTTTCCAACTTAAAAAAAAAATCAGTGTTTCATTATGATACATTTTGATGGATTGTTTTTTTAAGTAGCAGTAAATATTAATTTGAGGACAAAAAGTCCTCTCTTAAAAAAAGTTCCTTTTTTATTATAAAAGTAAAGCCGACATCAATCTACATTCGTTTTAACTAGTTTTTAGCGCAGCTGTAGACTAGAGAGCTAAAACTTTAATAGATGCTTTGCTCTTCAGACATACTTCCAAATTCGTTTTAGAATTGCAATGGAATTTAGAAACTTTTAATATCTTCTGGTCTACAACTTGGTACTAAGTAAATTTGGGAAAAACGGTATCCAAAATTTAAAAGACAGGATGCGCTTAAAGAAAATTAGAGGGTGCCAAGAGACGTTAAGTTTTCGGCTATCACAAAAATGTTCCAAGATTGTCGTGACACAAAAGACGTTACGTTTTGGGCTATTACAAACATGTTCTAAGAATTGTCGTGGCACAATAGACGTTAAGCTTTGGGCTATCACAAACATGTTCTAAGGATTGTCGTTGCACAAAAGACATTAAGATTTGGGGTATCACAAACATGTTCTAGGGTTTGTCATGGCACAAAAGACGTTACGTTTTGGGTATAACATACATGTTACAAGAATTGGTGTGGCACAAAAGGCATTAAATTTTGGGCTATCATAAACATGTTCTAAAGATTGTCGTGGCACAAAAGACGTTAAGTTTTGAGCTATCACAAACATGTTTCAAGAATTGTTGTGGCACAAAGACGTTAGTTTTTGGGATATCAAAACCATGTTCCATGGATTGTAGTGCACAAAAGACTTTAACTTTTGGGGTATCACAAATATGTTCCAAGAATTGTCGTAGCACAAAAGAAATTAATATTTGGGCTATCACAAACTCATTCCAAGGATTCTCATGGATTTTTACTGCCGCAAATCCAACAGTTGTGTGTATTCACTTTACCAGTTGATGGAAAGTCGACCCATTACTGAAGATTATGTTTGTAATGAAATCCTGACCATTATCCAATCGATATAATATTTCCGCATAAACCTCCTTACGATCAACCCTATCAGTGTTTTTTAGTTCTTGCACACTGTTAATATGTACCATTTGAGGTGGATATGTTTTCTCTACACACACCAAACAGTATCATGTGGAACGCCCAGTTCGCTAGAAGCACGCCTTGTTGGTTTTGTAAGACTGTTAACAAAGCTTTCCTCAGCTGCTCTACGACACGCAGGATCGCTCTGAGGATTTCTTATGGCTTACTGAATACCCGGTTTCAACAAAACACTTATGCGACTCATGGTAGGACTACTAGGAGGATCTTTGTCACACTCGGTAGGAAAATTCAGTTGCACAATTGTTGCAGATGTAGATTCTTCAAAAAAAATCACACAACTAGTGCGCTCGGAACCTGTGAAGGCTGCCATCTTTGTTACAACTGTCGCTAGCGTTTGCGGTGGTACTATTCATTACGTGAAAAAAAATCTTATATTTATCTACAAAATGACACAATAACCAGTTCTGTAAGTAGACTGAATAAATTTAAACGAACTTTCAAAGTTGTAAAGCCCCTTTTTAAACACACCGTATAATCTATTCGTATCACCAACAATTTTCAACAACGAAGTTTGCGTATGAGTAGGAAACTGTATGTGTATTCACTTGACTAAAGCAGGGGAAGGTGGAGGATTGTCGTCAATTATTTATTGTTTGACTAGTCCGAGATCTGAAACGTTCATCAGATGTGGGCATAAGTTTCAATTAAGACAAATTTCCCATCCCATTTGTGGCAGATAGATTTTAATCGAGCACTAGTAGATTAGGTTCCATTTCTTTCTAAAAATTAACATTAGTTTTATTTCTAAATTAATAGTCTTTAAGAAATCAGTATCTGTAAAATAAAAAATAAAGCTCGAAAGGAAACATATTAAATTGTATAAAACTATAGGAGTTCCCGCGTATGTCAGTAAATGTTGTATTCTTATACGACAGCAGAGAGGTAGAGTGCAAGCACATGAAATGAAATTCCTTAAAAAGGTTTACATAAAAGTTCTTTAAAGGGTTTGGGGTTTCTTTAAAGGGTAAATATCTGTAGAGTTATTTAGGACATGACAGGATAAGGAATGATACTATCAGGGAGCTCCAAATAAATAATATGAATGAAAGAATTGACGAATTTAGAAGAAGAGTGGAGATGACAGAATGGTAAATAATATATTCCCCTTAAAGGCAAAACAATGCATAGGACGGTAAAGGCACCCGCACCAGACCTACTACTTGAAGTGTAGAAGAAAAATATTATAACTATTTAATATATAAATTAAATGTTAACTGGTAAGTTTTAATAGTGTATGCTCCAAAATTATTTAATTATCAAATATATCCAAATTATAAAGTCGTTTGTTAAACAAAATATTGTTATAAAAAGATTACACAATGGTTGGTGAACAGTTGATAAAAGACAGTGATTACATTTTAATATTAAATTTGTGTTGTGATTTCTTGTTCTTATTCATTGTACTACCGTTATTTTGCTAATTTCGTTTTATGTTCACTTGTGCTTGGTAGCAAAGGTATAAAAGGACATGAGTGAGTAGTAAGGATGTAGGTTATGTGAACGACTTCCTTCTAATTAGAAATTCTTACCACAAACACGCACAGTTTCATTCATACACATATAAACAACACAATCAAAGTAGATACTCTTTGAGGGGAAAATATAAAATATAATTGTATTTAAAACAAACATTCATATGATTGTTTGTTTGCTTCATGTCTTGGTATAACTAGTATTCTGTTAAACACCAACGGATGATAAAATTAAAACTGGCAGTATCTACCGTACATTATGATAAGGACATTTGGATAAGTGTCCTCTTATGATAGAAATTTGGAAAAATAAGCTGTGTTATTTTCATTCATTTTTATGTCTCCAGTTGCAGAAGTTTAACAACTAAATAATGTATATTTATAATATTAATATATATATATCTTGTTTCCGTCTTGCAAATTCTTTTTGTAGTGGAATACTACGCGCGTTTCAGGAACAAGTTCCCATCTTCAGGTTTTATAAAATTTACATAAAATTTTTACTCACATATGAGCACGTCATAATTTACACAAACACACACGTACAAAAAATTTTTTTTATACCGGCAGAAAATTCAAGGATAGATTTAAAGAACATCTACCTAAAAAAGATATTGCAAATAACAATTCAATGTAGGCTGCACTTTTAATTGACAATGATCACAGATATGACAATTTGACAGAGCATTTAATCCCTTTTAATGAATGCATTGGAAGAATTTGAAATTTACCAAGCCAATTTGCACCAGAATAACTTAGTCCTCAATGAACAGTTATATTTTAAATCGAATAACCTGTATAACACCGCAATTGCTACCTGTAGGCCTATAAATATTATTGACGATGGAGATAACGGATGTAATCTCTCATTCGAACAGTGACCGGTGTAACGTCAACATGGCATAAAGCCAACTGCTCTAAAAAAAATTATACTTGGTTTTTAATTATACGTGCAATAATTCGTGTTTTGTTTGTGTGTATGTGTGTGTTTGTGTAAATTATGACGTGCTCACATGTGAGTAAAAATTTTATATAAATTATATAAAACCTGAAGATGGGAACTTGTTCCTGAAACGCGCGTAGTATTACACTACAAAAAAATTGCAAGATGGAAACAAGGTATATTTATATATTAATATTATAAATATACATTATTTAGTTGTGTTATTATGGTTAAAAAATTTAATATTTCTTATGCTTCTAAAATATGAATAATGATACAAAATTATTATGTTTATTATATTTACTAGGAATGTAAAATTTAGCACAGATTTGGGATTATAGTTGTGACAGCTGCCTCATAAAACATATTCCTGTAATACAAGATAACAAATAAACAAAACACAATTCTCACAAAAAATACTCCTAAGTATCAGACGCGTTTCAACGACAAGGTCGTCCTTTTCAGTGATACACGAACTACACTAATCGTGTTACACGATAACGAGTTACACTTATTAATTATAGTTTGATTGGTGTAGCTCGTGTATCACTGAAGAGGACGACCTTGTGGTTGAAACGCGTCTGATACTTAGGCGTATTTTTTTGTGAGAATTGTGTTCTGTTTGTTTGTTATTCTGTATAATTTTTCTCATAAGTCAAGCTCAACATTTAATATCTTCCTGAAAACTTTATCTTTAGGATTGGATATCTTAAATATCAACAGTACCAATTCTTTCAAATATATTTTATTCAAATGTTGAGATTTATTAACAAAAATATGGAATATAATGGATACATTTTAATGGAATCGTAACACCTGTTATGTGTTGTCTATCATGTAAAACAGATGTTTGTATCTTTGGGTTATAATATTGAAGAGTGAACCATAGGCTATCCTAGACAGTGCATTTTATACATGGATAGTTCGTTTAAACCCAAACTGAACGGAATCACAAATAATACACGCTTATTTTTGTCTGATTCAAACTTAATTGAAAAATTATATTTATCTTTCTTACTTTTCCTACTTTACATCCATGTCACACAAATTTTAATGAATAATTGAGACAAAAACCTGTCAACTTTTGCCATTTCTTTGATGTCCGAAATTTGATGTTTCAGTGAGTTTAATAATATAGGGAAATTATAAAATACTAATCTGCGTATAATGATCGATGCCTTACCTTGGCTTTAGCTTCCCTGGCAGCCTCGGCTTCTGCTGCCATAGCACGTTGCAATTGCACTGGCAACCTTACATCCTTTCTGTAAACATAAATGATATAACAATATTTAATAGATTATACTTTAGAAGCAAAGTTGGACCATCAAGACAAAAATGTATAGCCTAGTTATTTATTTGTTTATAATCAGTGTTTTGAATAAACCGTATCTTAAAGTTTTAAACGATCCAAGCAATTATAAACATTAAACAATAAGATTCACTTTTGTAGGAACAATAAAAGAGGATTAAAAATAAGAGAATACATTAAATAAATTTATTACTACTTTCCATTAAATAATTTGATTTTTAATTATTTAACTGCCACTTACATTTCAACTCGCTCCACTTTTATTCCCCAAGACTCAGTAGCATCATCCAGTGACGTCTGAAATTACAAATAAAAAACCAGTATAAATTTAAACACAATTATTTTACCGTGTTAATTGTAACACAAAAGATGATTAAATGTCAGTTTTCTAGGTTACATTACAATGTTTTATTGTACCTCAGCAAGAATTATTTACGTTAATGTTTGTATTATATATTGATGTTTGCATTATAATTTTTAGTTATTTTAAAAAATGAAATGAAATTAAGAAAGACAACTGTAAAGTGAGTTTAGAGAAATGATTAAAAATGAGGAAGTTTGTTGTGATCAATATCGGAATACTGTTCAAGTAAACATATGTACGTATTCATGAATTGTAGTCTTTACTAGAAGATAATTTCTTTTACATTGGAGCAAAGTATTTCTTAACTCTCAGCAAGGTATACTGTAATCAAAATTATGTACAATTTGAATTCTTCTAGGAAAAATAAATTCAGTAAGATAGTTTCATATTACTAGACAGAAAGTAGTCAATTGCAATGAACTAAAAAATAGGAGCAAAGTTTATTTTTCACTAGGAAATTTAACATGGAACAAATGGTCACTTACAAGGCTAGTTTTAAAATTGAAAAAACTTATTGATCTGTAAAAATGTTTTGAAGTTCTGGTAGAATCTTCAAATTTAAAGCTCAACGTAAAAATAAATCCACGGCTATTACAATTTCATTCTTTGCTACTTCAAATTTATATTGACAATGTTATTAAAAATCTAAAAAAATATTTCTTTAACCGTTTCAAACTATAGAAGTCCATTAAACATAATTTTACTTAAGTAAAGTTTGTTTTCAATAGATTTAATTTTAATGAAATTTTAAGAAATTTCAAAGATTTCCAATATTGCATTAAAAGTTTACATATTCTTAATATTCGTATAGTTGGTATATGGATTACATAAAGCATATATTCTTTAGAATATGTTGTATTAATGATTGAAAATATATTTTCAAAAGTTTTAACAGAATATAAATTTTGTTCCTGGGTATTGTATCAAAAAGTTGAATACAGTTCTTGAAGACTTTCTCTATTTTATATTCTTTCTCTGCTTATGGTCATGTGGGTTTACTTTTATCCATTTCATGTATTCAGCAATGTCGTCAGAAATATAAGTTCTCTCACACTACGAAGCTTAGAAAGTCATTTTTTTGCTAGGCCCTACACATAGCATAACATCAATTATTTCTACTCTGATATTTCCTTCATAATTATTGTCATCTGGAATATACTGTTAATCACTTCCGCCTTTTTGAATGGTTAAATTTTTACATTTTCTCACACTTTCCGATACAGAGTTTTCTTCTTTTCTATTAGTAAATTATGGTTGTTATGACTTCAACTGTATCGATACTATTTTTCTTTATGTTCTTTGGTCTTTTAAAAACTCCTACTATTTCAATTAGTTTTCTCTTACAGTTTAATTTTTTAAATTCATCTATACTAATCGTAATGTTCATTCTTGATACAGATTGAATCATCCGTACTGATTAAATTTATGAAACTACAAAAATGCAACCCTTTCACGATAACGTTTATATTTCTTCTATCAATTTTTCTGAAATTTCACTCACAAAGTATTGATTGACAAAATCTAGGAGTTTAAGTCAAATCTTATTTTAAGACTTTAAAGACTTTAAGACTTAAGGTCCCTTGGCTATTCAAAATTGAACACTCACATTTGTCAGGCATTGTTTTTGTTTGTAGAAACTTTAAAAAGAAATAAAATCTTACTGTATTTAATAAACAACTAATAACAATAACACTACGGTATTAATAGTAAACAGACAACATAATTACAATTTTAAATTACACGGTTGCTTACGAGAATAATGGGATATTAAAAGACCAAGTCAAGACAGACATCTGTAATGACCTTTCATTCCTGGCTGACGCCTGCTTGCCTGTCAATAACTGTCCAAATCTGTTCACTCTTTACGGTTCTGTTCTACTTGCTTCATACTTTTTTTTATTTATTTGAAACACCACTATCGAATTTTTCAACCAATAAGATAAAATTAATTATGTCTTTTTTTTTTTTAATATTAATATTAATTTTGTGTCGTACTCCTTAAATTAAATAAATGGAAAAACAGTCGAAAATTAAAAACAAAATTTTTATCTCATTGCGATTAGTTTGAAATTTGTCTTCGTATTATTTACTTAGTAAAATTGTTTTAAGTTACTACAATTATTGTCACACAAATTGTCTTCTTATGAATTCTCGAGAGAAAAACCACTTCCTCTTGGAATATCTTGTATTGATCTTGACTATGTTTTAATGATTTTGATAGTAAAAAACATAAAAAAATAATGATTTAAAAAATAATATAAACGTTGTAAAACCATTGCATTAGCTTTCTTTCACTCCATAGGCTATACAAAATAATGTTTTGTAGCCGTCGCGTCGCCCTGTCTTCTCAATTCATCATACACGTTGAAAAAAGAAGATTATTGATTTTCTGCCTATGTATTTCGTGTGGATATAATTTAGTGTAGAAGGATACTTTTTGACAATTTTATAGAAAAGAAGGTACCAAAAACTTAATAGAAAATTTGTCTCCAGGGTGTAGATTGTATTTATTAAAATCAAATTTTCAATGTTAGTAGGCAAGGATTGTTTATTATTTTTACCAATGGTTTCTGTACCGAAATTGTCTTCTATTTCCAATTTCAAAATTTGGTTCCTAATATTTTTGAACCTTCATATTCTCAAAAATTTAATGAATTTTTTTGTTGTTTATTATTGACTCAAACTGATATTGTAGAGAAATTGACAAAACCAATCCTTTGAAAGGAGGGGGGGGGGGAGTTAAAAATTTGAGGATAAACTGTTGTAACATTTGAACAAAATCAGAAGCAGCAAGTTCACCTTACCACAGTGCGTACTGTATATCCTGTTTAACAAAAGTGAATATTATAGAAATTGTGTTTAGTGTTGTGTTTTTATTGTGTTAAATTATCTTTATGTTTGACGACCTCTACGAGTGAGAAATTTCTGCTGATGGAAGGTAATTCCGAAACGCGTCAATCCTAGACGAACAAAGTCACATGACCTATAATATAAGGTAAATATAAAAAATGTAAAGAGTTAATTTTGAAAAAGTCGAAAAGTTCCATTGTGGTAGCTAATCACAAACATTAATTCATTTGATATTTTTGTAAAATGTCCGTTGCGAAATTTTATAAAAATCGTTTCTCTTGTTTTGGCTTACAGACAGACATAATTCCAAAAATCACAATTTTAGACTCAAGAGACCAAACCAAACCAAAATTTCCACAAAACATTTGATATGGTTATTTTAACTCATCACTTAACTTTCTTTATACTACGTATGTGTAAATATTAAAAAAAAACATATTTATTTATTACCATGTAAAATCACCGTTTTATCAAAATCGTTTATGCTGTCGAAATAAATGTTGATCACACAGGACATCGTGAGTCGCGATACTTCTCAACCTTCCTAATATCTGATACAACGGAAAGCGTGATTGATCTGATATGTCTAGACTGCTTAATGAGTCATTACTGTAAGTAGTCTATTATCATTAGAAGATAACACAGATCCCAATCCATATACAACTTGGTTATCTCTAATTAAATTCAAGTGTCTGAATCTTCATGTCAAGTGCATCTTATTTAGTTTCTATATACATCGTTACTTTGCTTTTTTTAAAATTGAAAATTTGTAAATGTTACCGTAATTTGACTTTAAATAAATTAATTTATTCAACGTTTTGTCATTAAATCACTCCAGCGCTGGTAGAAAAAAATTTTTTTTGTATGAGTTCACTTCAGTGCGTAATTACAAGCGTGTTGAAGTTAATTAAACGTCCATATTGTTCATGATGTTTGAAAACAAGAACGGAAGTATATCGCGGTGTACGCGAGTTTTAAAGTTATATTTTGTACGACACAAAAAAAAAACAACATGAATCTTTAATAAATAAACCTATATATTTATATTTCATTTGCATATTTTTATCTGATACAAATTATAATTCTAAATTGAAACATCGACATATTTTTTATGTTTTGAAAATGTTGGATGGACACATTATAAATATTTACCTCGAAGCTAAAATATGCAAACTGTGCAATACAAAACATTTAAATAAACATAAATATATAAAGTCTGTTCTTGCGGTGGATTCTAAATACTCTGGATGTCAAATGGGATTACCTTGTTTTGAGGTGTTATGATTGCTTATGTTATGTAGATATCAGATCCCATCAATGCTGTTAATCTTAAATAATCAAAATGGCGCCCAATATGGCTGCCACAAAATGGATAACTTTATTATGAAACAATTGACGTGTGGCGTAATTTACTAGGACAGAAGCATTTTTTCTGGTTGTGAAATGAACTAGTTATTTCAAATAAATGAAGAGTGTGTTTTATGTGTGACACTAGAAAAATAGAAGTCATTATATCTGCAAGTAAACGGCCGAAGAAAAATATTTAAGACTTGTAAACAATATATCTCAGCCGAACACGTTACGATTACGTTGTTAATTTTATGGTAGCCATATTGGATGTCAACTTGAAGTCCTCAAAGTTTTACAGAGTGGTATCGATTTTATCTTATATCTAAATAACGTAAACTAATATCTTATTTATACTCCACATGTCTCATGTGAGATATGATAGTATTAACAAATCTAATAGGACCTAGCTCGAATGTACTTGTCGGAAAATATTTTGTTTTAGGTTATAAATCTCAATTATTGTAGTTGGAAGAGAACCAAATACATATGCAAGGATGTAACTAAAGGTATAAGAGATACGATATGAAAAATGAAAGAGATGGATCTAACCCACGACTATGTAAAAAGCGTGTAAATTCTTGGGAATGGCAAACCCGCACTCACTGTAATGAGCTCCTGAAGGAATGGAAGATGAAAGTAAGCAAAGTGAGAGCATCGGATTTTATCTTTAGATTTTCACATTTTCCTGTTTGACACAATTAATTTTGTTTTAAATATTAAACTCAATACGCAACACCAACTGTAATAAAAACATAACACATATCAGATTTTATTTGTAGTTGCATGAACTGTAATACAAAATTAAATATGTTTTAAAAACATAAATAACAACCGATATCACTATAACTGATATAAACTTGCTCAAATAATGATTGAAAAGCAAATCATCAAAAAAAGTTAACTTAAATATATGTTCAATGTTGTTGTTTCCTGTGGAATAATATATTCAATGTTATTGTTAATCCAAAGAGTAATTTCCAAATAAAACATTTTACACCAACAAAAACAAGGATTCTATTAAACTTCGTCAATGGAATGTAAATGTTACGTAAGCAAGTAAAACTGTTGCTGTAAACGTTTAAAATACACACTACTAAACACAATATTAATTAATTAATTTACTCGTCCATACTTTTATTTACATCTTTTATGTCATCTCTTCGGATTTATCTTTTAACTTGTTCCACTGTAATAGAAATTATAAACTTCTATTTGTTTATAAACTTCAATTGTTTACGTGACTGAACGCAATTCAAAACAAATCCTTCAATTATTCATAATATATTTATCTTTAAAAACAAAACGATAAATAATTTTATACACGAAGGAGAAAAAAAAACATTGTTATTCAAAGTTATTGACACTGGGATTCGATTTACCATTTACAATTGAATTGAAAAAGTGTAACTTTAAACTAAATACCATTAAATAAGTTTGTCACTTATAAATAATAAATACAGATCAAACCCGTTGGTATTAATAAAGTTGCTTATGAAGCAGAACAGACTTACAGTTTAACCTCTGCTCAGGTAAAAACTACAAATTTAAAAATAACAATAAAAACATTAATATATTTTAACACATAAATAACAACTGTTATACAGTATCGTTATAAAAGTTTTAATAAATAAGTGCTTAATATTATTGCAGTTTCGACTAGTTAACACAATTATTCTAATATCTCTCTCTCTCTCTTTGTTTCACCAATAGTGAATTTGGAATCTAAGGTGTATAGTTTCCTAACAAACCTGCATTGTGTTGGAAATAGCTTCTCTATCACTGAGTATTTCGTGGAGAGGTCTGGTACCCAGAACATTCCTGAGAGTTGTCTGGGCAAGGAGTCTTGTAGAGTGATGAGCGTTAGCAACATTAGCAACAGATATTGTAGCATTCGACACGCGATAGTAAACAACAGCGTCCACAGATACAGTCACGCTGTCTTTCGTTAGAACCTATAAGAAAATTGACTTTAAAAACAACATTTATATATTTATTTGAAGCAATATCATAAGCAAAAAAAACCCATATAATAAGAATGTAGTAAACGTACTGGCTGATTTATGAATAGTTGCGTCGGTATTGCGAGTTGCGACTGTTGATACACTTCTTAGTTGTAAGGGAGAAAAACCGATAGTTTTGAAACATATATGGAATAATTAGAAAAGTTGAAAGTAAATATCTGCAATTTTAACTTTCTGTAAAATTTGTTAAGAACCTAGAGGTAAAGAGTCATTTGGCCAACTAAGAAAATGCAGTAGTTGAATTTGCAGCTGAAACATGATATAGTTTTAAAATTAGGATAAGATTACAACAATTAAACATGAAAAGTAATGGATCAGAAAGACAATATAAAAATGACTAACGAAGCTGTGGAAACAGAAGAAAGTTAAACATGTTGAATCTGCAGAAGGAAAATTTAAGTGAAATTTCTTCCGTTAAAGTATTCACCTCTCACTTACTTATAGTGAGAAAAGGTATGGCAATCCCAAGGTACCTAGCTGGATCTACACTTTCTTCGTGTAGTTTTGAGTTAGATCCCTCTCTTTCATCTTTCTAAATGAACCTGACGCTGTTGATGAATTCGATGGTTAGAGTCTCTATTTTATAAACTTTTATTATTTTTTTAAAGCGATGATGACCGAAAGGTTTTGTGCCTTAAAAAAGAAAAAAAAAATATGATTTTAATTATTATTTATAAATAAATAAACTCACTTTCTGAACATAGATACATTACAAATCAGTAAGCAGCCAAGTATAACGCTCTTGGGTTTACTTGTCAACACTTGTACAAGATTGCTTCAGCAAGTGTTCATCAATTTCTTTTTCTTATTTCAAAATTTTAGAAAATTTGCGAATAATAATAATGTATCTCTTATTAATTACAAAACTATTATTGAATGTTCGAATAAAATAATAAAGTGTATAAAAAGTAAAAAATTCTACCTACACTCTGCGGTGAACATGTGTTAGTGTACAGTAAGCCACGCGTGACATATTGTACAGTCTACACGAATAGCGGTATAGATGAGAAAAAAAGAGAACCCCTGAGAACTCCTGTCTCGGTTGTATCGAGCTCGTCCGAGTATTTCCGAAACTGTCCGAAAATCTGATGGTGTCACTGATTGCACTTGTAGAAACTCCATCAAATTTTTCTCAACTGAAAATTCTCTACAGAACGTAAAGAAATTTCACTTAAAAAATATAGATTTTTTATTATCCTTCTCCATCTATTTTATTATCGATAGATAAAAGTTAAAAAAATGAAACTTTTGGAATCTCAGGGTAGAAGACTTTACCTTTTGGAATCTCAATTAGGGTAGAAGAAATATATGAAATATTAGTTAGGGTAGAAGAACTAACTTTTTGTTTATCATTAAGGGTAATAGAACTGACTTTTGAAATATCATTTAGGGTAGAAGAACTAGTTTGGGTAAAAACATTAACTTTTGGAATATCATTAAGTGTAAAAGAACAAACTTTTCGAATCTCAGTTAGGGTAGAAGAACTAACTTTTAGAATCTCAGTTAGGGTAGAGAACTAATTTTTGGAATAGTTGATAATGTTATTTGCTTTCCTGATCGGGGAATCTTAAAAATTGTATATAAATAGCTGTTAATACAAAACCTTATGTTAAGAAATTGTATTGTTTGTATTTAAAACCTATTAGAAGATAAAGGGGGCTATATTTTTTATTTTTTATTAAACATTTTTATTTCTAAATTTGAAACTAAGCCTCATATAAACTATTAAATTAATAAAATTACCCTAAAATATTTTTTAACTGATATTATTAATTTGTTTTGTTATTAAAATTCTTCAAATGGTTTAAATTTTTTGTACAGTACCATTAAACGTCATCCGTTGATTAATGCCAAATTAGCGTTTGTAACACATACGAATTAAACATAACTGTTGAAAATGTTAATTCAAAAAAGAATTATCAAATTAACGACTGACTGGCAAGCAATAATTTAGTTAGCTTTATCAAATTTACTATCATTTCGGAAGACCCAAATTTATTCGTGTATGTTTTGGTATGCAGTTATATCTTGAGTTTCTTTTATGTTCTTACTTTTAGGCATTTCTTGGATTTTACATTTTTCGACGATCCGGATTTAATTAATATGTTTAATAGGTAATTTCCCCTTTTTTTTATAATTCACAATCACGAATATTAAATTTTATCCATTGTAAGAAATTTGTGGTCTAATTGTATTCCTATAGTTTAAAGGTATTTTAACCAACAATAACAAGGAGTACAATCCAAATAAGATGGATGTAGGTTAAGAGATTGGTGCGATCTTAGATTGAGAGAATAATGTGTCGTTATTGAAATCAAAGCTATGAAACGGCTTGAAAAAAGTAATGAATATAGTCTGCTCGAAAGTATAATACATGGTTGAATATAAATAATAGGTCAAACAGTAATCTACGAAGAAGATGGCTGCGAGGTATTAAAGAGGAATTAGTGACCTGAAACTGATGTGGCGTTTTACTATCGTTATCTGCTGAAAGATTTTTATTTGTTTAAAGACTTTATGACACTTGTGAAAGTAGAGACGTTTTGTAATTCATTGTAAAGCCCGACCTATGGATCGTGACCAGCCTAATCGTTATCTGCTGAAAGATTTTTATTTGTTTAAAGACTTTATGACACTTGTGAAAGTAGAGACGTTTTGTAATTCATTGTAAAGCCCGACCTATGGATCGTGACCAGCCTAATCGTTATCTGCTGAAAGATTTTTATTTGTTTAAAGACTTTATGACACTTGTGAAAGTAGAGACGTATTGTAAAGCCCAACCTATGGATCGTGACCAGCCTAAATCTGCTACATGTGAACCGTAAATCTAAAATTTGAAATAACTTTCATTTAATATGTTTATATACATCGATGAATTAAAGTAAAATATAAACAATAGTTAGCCACCGAATTACGTCACCGACCAACGACGCCCGTCAGTGGTGGGGGTAAAGGGTAGTTTTTTAAATTAATGCAATCAGGATTTATATGCATAGATGGCCAGAGTGATTATTTTCTTTTGTTGTTTAAACTAAGTAAATCTCTCAGTCATCATCAATCGATTAAAAAATAAAGACTCCACAACTCTTAAATATTCTAACACCGTCAGGGTCGGAAAAGAATAAGAGTTGTTCAAGAGAGACCTGATAGGAAAAATTGAAGAAAAGGATCTAACCAAAGACTAGATGAAATAAGTCTAGACCCAACTAGAATCCACTTAAGTCAGCCACTAAGAATAGGATTAATATTTACCATCACTTTGAACCAAATGAATGGTAAATCGCAATGCAAGGAGAGCAACCCATAAGAATTTAACTTTTATAATTTCTCCCTGTGGTGTTTTATTCAAGTGTACATTAGTGGTATTATCAACTGTTATTTATTGGTGGATGAATATTGCTGTAAGTTACGTCACGTACTAGGCAGTAGTCATATTAGGTTTAAAAACAACGGTGTATTCACAGTACAAAGCTTCCAAACGAAATCTACTAAAAACAGAGGAAGAACAATGTGTAGATGTAAAATTTATCCTAAAATAGTGTGTACTAGATATAGTATACAATGTTACTGTATACAGTAAATAAAACAAATATAAAATTATTCATACCCTGAAAATATTGTCTATTAATATTAAAAGTAATTATACTTCACAATACATCCAAAAACAACACTTGTGTTTTCTACATTGTACTGTTATCCATAATCATATTATTAATAAACTGTAAATATATTTCAATCATGCTGCAAACAATAATTATTGAATTAATTAATGATTGGTTGTACACATGCTATTACTATACATGATTAATATATCATGCTACGGAGAAAGTATAACTACACTTAGATGTCAATCATTATAATTACTACATTTCATATTATCAGAATACATGCAGAAACAAAATACACTATTTAAAGTAATATAACAAATGGAATACGATAATACAAATGTAAACAATCATTCACAACCTGTAGATCAAAATATCAAAATTACTGCCATGCATGATATAGTTACTAAAATTAAATTAAATTAAAATGATATAGTAAATTATTTTACTCCCCATATCTTTCAATATCATTAAAAAACATTATATTTAAATTTTCTTACTACACAAATAATCTACAATAAACTTGTGCATTAGTTTTTTCTTAATTTTGTGAATTTAAAAAATGAAACCTTGAACGATATATGCATTTTTTAAAGTACAACTAAACAATTTGTTTTCCCCAACTATTTTATTATGGAATTTTGTAAAAAGTGAAACTGATAGAATTATATTTTAGAATGTATCACTTTATCAGAATTCTATTATACATTATAAAAAAAGAAGGGAATTTTTGAAAAAAACTACTTTTAATTTTTATGCTAAAATTTGATATATTGTGGAAAAACACCTACAATTGAAAACCAAATCATTCTTTTATGTAAATAAATCAATATTTTTGATAAGTAAATACACGCAAATGAGGAGTTTGTAGCATAAATAAACAGGCAAGGATTCTTTGCTTCTGATATTAACCAAGACATAAAATTCTACATTGTTAATATTTTAATCATTTTTGTTTATGATGTTTTACACAATAGCTGTCTTTGTTTGTAAAACATTATCTCGTTTTATTTAAAGAAAACGTCTCAATATAAGAAGATTGTAAACTAGTAACCTCGTTGTTTATAATCAATAATAAGTATTATATTTCTCTCAAATTGTTAAACAACGATTGAAATAAAAAAAAAAAGTTAAACTCCTCATTTTTATCATTTATCGCCGTGAAACGCGAAATATGTGATTTTCTTTATCCTGGATTCAAAAATTCCTCTTTAAAACGATTCCTAAAGATCTATATTTGCAATTATCTATGATAAAGTTATACATCTAGTTTTTCTGATAAGTTGTTATAATGTTGTTACTATCTTCTTTGAATTTATGGTTATTGCTTCAATCGAACTTATGCATGCTGTGTGAAATAATTTTGCAAGAATTAATCTGTCAGAAATACTTATTTAATACAAGATATTTGAATTAAATTTTAAAATGTCACAATCAATTTAAAATAAACACAAGGAAATGTAATATGAGCACAGTTTCAAACATTTTTTAATATCTATATATTTTTAAAAACATTTAAATGAAAGAAATGATTATTTTCTTTATAATTTCTTAACATTTTTGGCAAACCGTTTCATAAGGTATACGTGATTAATGTTTAGGGCTGGGTTACAATATACAATGAGGTATTATATAATACGAGTTTAAAATGAACATCTATTTATTATATTATTGTAATATATACCGTTAATATATTTACAATAGTGTCTACAATAAACAATAGTTTTCCATAATACAGAAAAGGGTACTTTTCCATTAATTTTTCTCCATAAAATGCTCAGAATATTAAGTTAAAACAAAATTCGGGCTTGATTTAACTACAAAAACAAAGAGAAAGTCCCATTACCAATATAACCTATAAATGAAGGGAAAAGTTAATTAACATTTCACACAATTTTCTCCAGAAAACAGATGAGATAGAAATATAAGTTTTGACAATATTTCTAATAGTAGAATAATGGGAAGAATAATTGTACTAAATAACTACTTACACCACATGAAACTTAATGTTATACTAAAATAGATTTTCTAGTGTAATTTTATATTTAATAATATCATTTATTTCACCGAACAAAAGTGTTTTTAACTCAACTGTTTGATAAACGATTGCTATTAGTGCTGGTCAAACGGGTCTTCTAGTTGTTATGGAATTTAGGAATGAAGTTCATTGGAGCAGAGTCGAGCTATGTGCGTAAAATACAAAAAAAAATCGTTTTAAAATAGAGGCGATTCGAAACACATTTTCAGTGCGTGAACACGGGTCATCCAACATGTTGATAATGGTGTAAACAACTTATAATAAACAGTTGTAGAAAAATATTCAAATGAAAAAAGGGAGAAGTCTACTACATTAATCTAATTTGTGTTTTTAAATTTAATTAGAGGAGTCGTGAGATTTGTAAGACAGTCACATTGAATTTCTTTGTAACAACTTGCCCTAAGGTGTCTAAAATCTTTCACACCATTCAAAGTATTTTATGAAAATAGGATTAAAATAGTAAAATTCACAGGAAAAATATTTATAGATAACAAGTTTCTTAAAACTTTCGGGGTATTGACAGATTTCATGATCCGGAATGACTTACCATAAGAGCTCATTTCCACCAAAACTTGACAAAATAAGAAGTATAAAATAAAGCAATAAAGCTTTAAGTTTCAAAATATTTTAATAATATAAATGAGCTACAATTGTTTCGCCTTGCGGCATCATCGGGAAACTGGTATTGACAACTATTTATATATAAACATTTAAGTAACAGGAAACTGAAATACAATAGAGGAATCGGGAAAGGTAGGGGGAATGACCTTGCAGGTAGATGAAGGTTAATGAACTGTGGGTTCATTAAGGTATGGGATGACGAATTTAATACGGGAACTACCAAAAAGCCACGAATTTTTGGGCCGCTCTGACCCTACCGAATAGCCACGATCATTAGAGGGGATTAAGAAGGGTTCGTTTGCCAGCGCTGAAATGTCCGAAAAGCCACGACGGCTCAGCCAGGTAGCCGGCACCACCTCTGGGAAAAAGGGAATTGATAATTACCTATGACATAAACCATTTACTACTACACTTAGTAGTTTGTAAAATAAAAGTTTATTTTTTATGATACAAGCATACTACAGGCACTACAAGCATACTTCGTACTAAAGGTTCGCCAGTCCCAGACATTAAAAAAAAAAAATTACCCTATTTTCGACTTTTACGTACTTCGAAATATCCAAAAACTACGATAATTTGAAAACTGTGATCTTCAAAAATCAATTTTGAAACCTTATTTTACAGGAAAAATGATGAATAAATCATATATCCGTGTCGGGATAGAGAAAGCTACAACAAAAATAGATACTAATATTTATAGAATATACTCTTTCGGCACTACAAGCATACTTCCTACTAAAGGTTCGATCGTGGCTTTTTGGACATTTCGTTCCTTGCGAGATGACCCTTCTTAATCCTCACTAATGATCGTGGCTATTTGGTAATTTCAGATGGACCGAAAAATTCGTGGCTTTTTGGTAACAGCCTTTAATACAATTTGGTCATTTAAGTTAAAATAGACCTAAGTGAAATAGATCTATTTATTTCTAAACATTCTAAATTATTTATTCTATTCATTATATTTTTTATATTGTAGCTCATTTATATTATTCAAATATTTTGAAACTTTAAGATTTATTGCTTTATTTTATCCTTGAACATGGAGTTTCAACAAGAAATATCTGCTGTTACATTAAAATTTAAAATAAGAGGTTATTAAAAATTTAAAAAATATATATTCTCGTTATTGTGATTTATTTTATGGAAAAGATGACATCCAAGGGAATATTTGCTAGAAGAGTAAATTAATACTAAACCTACAAATTCTGTTGTAAAATATAATGTATTTCAAATTCGGTATGTTCGTTCGGTTTTAAATATTGCTGAAAAGTCGTTAAAATAAAAAAATTATTAATAAATTGTAAAATGGTGGCCAATTTTTAAGTGGATCTTCGTGTCTGTCCTAGAATTTCCACTATTTTTACAGATTTAATATACATTAGAATGATGTAGAAATACTGTTTTTAAGACATAAACCAAGTTAATATCACTAAAATACGACGGCCTATCCAAAAATTTGTAGTTGTAGTTTATATGTAGATCATAAGAGCACAATTTAGTATGAAAGAGCTCCTTATATTAATTCCAATGTCGAGGTCAGTAAAGGAATTGATCAACAAGGAATTCGCTGTCTTCATTGTCATGGAATTACTTGAGTGCCGAGCATATTAAGGAAAGGATAAAATTCAAATTAAAAACAACATCTAATAATACTAATAAATAAATAATAGGAAATCAACTAATATAATGATATTAAAGGGTTGATATTATTTTTTTATATCCTATAGTTAGTAGATTTTTACCTTCACTTTAATAAACAGAGATCGATGAGCTGAATAAAATAAGTTTATGCTTGAAATAAAAACATGTATTAAACGGCCGCCATTTTGTATTATCTGTCTTATGTGTAAATTTACGTAAGTTGTCCTAGAGTGACTATTGCAGGTTTTGTTATAATTGTGATGTAATGTTTGTAACGATTTTATTTTTTAAATTATAATTTGTTATTGGTCATTATGAGCAGCATTGGATACAAATTGTAAAGTAAGTTATTAGAAAAACTCTAATATGTAAACTCTAGCTATTGCGATTTACTTCATGGAAAAGATAACATCGAGGAAAAAATGTAAGAGTAAATTAATATTAGGAGTTGTTATATATATATATATATATATGTGTGTGTGTGTGTGTGTGTGTGTGTGTGTATTTCAAATTCGAATTCGGTTTTACAAATTGTTGAGAAGTCGTTACAGCAGAGAGGATTTTCAGCTAAAAAGATATCCACTAATTGTTTTTAAATATGAATATAGTTGGTATTTAGAAATTTACCTACCAATTTTTCTGGCTAACAAACTTGTATAATTCGTAAAAAGTAGCTTATATACTAACTTTGAACAAAAAACAGACGAACTTTGTGACCTCTAAATTTACTAATTCGTAGTGAATCGGAAATTATAGCAAAATACTTTTAGGTTATGATCGTTAGTAGTAACCATAATAATAATAAAAATTGTTGCGGGTATCAACGTCTTCATAAAGCAGATCGCTATAGCTAGAATAAAAATGTAGTTGATTTGTGGTAATATGGGGTTTATTTGCACACAATTAAATAATGATCATTGTTAAAGATAGTAAAGAGCTAATCTCAAAATTTACATATTTTTGAGGATTGTTAAAAGAATGTTTCTCAATGTTTTTCAATCTTAAAAATAGTTTTTATTACGTTTTCAACGAGCGCAATTATCTTCAATACAAATGCAATGTCTCTATGTATGTAAATATATAGCCTATACTTTTATCAACAGTGGTTTGATAGTGACAATAATTTGACTGTATAAGAGAGAATTTAAAAGGCATATAATATACACACAGAAAAGTACTGACTTAGTGTATTAAAAAACCCATTTAATATCTTAGGCGAAGTCGTTTGTTCTACTTTAGTTATCACAGACTCAAAATTTCAAGAAATGCACTAAGGCCAGGAATAGGTTCACAGCTGAATTAAGTTCATTAATTTTACGACACTTTTTATGAGGATAGCTTAGGTTACTGTTTTTATTATTTTTATTTTTATATTTATTATATATATATATATATATATATATATATATATATAATATATACAATATTATATAAATGAAAATGAAAACAGTATTGTTTCACTTGCAATTTTAATTCATGTTTATCAGAAATCGGTAATGAATATTGGTCAACATGCTCAGTTTTAGAAATTTATAAACATTCCGCATATGACTGGAATCACAGAAACAAAAGTTTCGGACGCACATGTAGCCTCCGTGCATTGTAGTTTCTTTGGTTGAAGGAGAAATCATAATGTGTCTTAACTTTAGGAGACACTATTTAAATTATTTAATTTTCTTTGATAAGACCCTATGTACTTGCGATATTTTAAATTCCTATTATCTTAAAAATCATATAAATAATTCATTCTGATATGCAACAGATCTAGTCAGTTAGATTGCCGTTGACAAGTAGATTAGCTCTCATTCTTTAAAAACAGAATACATTCTGTTATGTTTAAAGATATTAGAACTTGTAATATGTATAAAAAAGCGCCAAGGATATGTCTCTACATTACTGTGTCTGTCATATTACTGTTAGAAGCTACCTTTTGGGGTCTTTATTAATATTTTGGAAAATTTAACTAAAAATTCTATTTATTAAATCAGGCAAGTTTTGAAAGCAAAAATATTTAGGAATTGTTTTTGTTTAATAAATATGTTATTTTTTTTTATTTAAAAGATGAGGAATAAAAACAGCTATTTATTAATAAATAATATAAACACTAAAAGATTAAAAAAAAGTTTGCAATTATATGTAACAAAGCTGAGTAAACAAAAAGGGAAACTAAAAAAATCATTCCATTAAAACAAAATTATGAGTTTTTTTAATTGTTTTTAAAAAAGATTTGTTTTTAAAATATAATTTTAGATTGTACAAAATGTAAACATTTGTAGACGCATTTATTTATACTTATTGTAAACATTTAGAAAACAGCAAACAAAAGAAATAATGTTAACGAACATGAGTGCTTGTGTGCTCAGTGAGGGCTTACCTCCTGTGGAGGGACGTCGTAAGTTCGAGTCCGCAGATCGACTCTTGCATAGTTGTCGATACATGGCAAGATAAAGAAAATCCCTGCACACACAATCAAGAAATTTCTTTAAAATAAAAATTATAATTTTAATATTTTATTATTTTTGCGAAGGAATTATTTGTTGTGATTATTTCAACTAATATTTAAAAGTTTTAAAATTAATTAATAATTATTGAAGGAAAAATTTATAATTATAACGGTTTACAATTGAGCAAAAACAATATATTATAGTTTAAAATATAATATTCTGAAATTCTGTGCCAATTATTCTAAGAATTTTTCGTGTTTAATTATTATAATAATTGTATAAAGTTAAAATGTAAAGTGAAATAGATATATTTTTTTATCAAATAAATTGAAATAAATTAAAAACTTCAAATAATTTAAGACCATTCATGTTTTTTCAAACAGTTAGTGATAGTAAAAGTAACTGTGTTTAAATTTAATAATAAGTATATCGTGTTTGCACCTAAGATTTAAAAAGCTTTAAAAAATTTAGAACTGTTCTTTTGTGGCTAGTTTTACGAACATCTTAATTTTCCTGTGAACACTTTAATATCTCCGAAACATAATCATCCAGCCAACTCTATACAATTTTACGATCATCTTTATTGTCTAACAGCTGAACACATTTTCGTGAGGTTTTAGCAATTTAATTCTTACAGTTTATCTTACGTTTATCGTAATGTTTTTAATTAAATAAATCAAATAAAAAGCCTAATAAATGTTAACATCTTAAATTTTCGCCTATTTGACTAAAATTGAAAAAGTTGACTGTAAAATTGGTTATTTCGTACGTTTGAATATAACTCTCTTTCCCCTTGTTATTTGAGACTTCGAATACAAACTTTTCTTGTCTAACGCTATAATTAGTAAATATCAAATACTAAACTATACTTTTGTTTTGTTTAATACAGGAAGGAAGTCTTTTATTTTATAATAGTTACCCAAGTTTATTATGGCTTTATTGTTTATTATGGTTTATTATTATCTATATTTCTATTTTGTGGTGAATAAATTTTACTTTTCCTGTTTAAACACAATTCATTATATTTTAATTAATCCCATGATCACTTCAATGTTTATCTTCTATTTACACACCACGGTTTTTATAAAGTTATAATTAAATGAACTAAAAATCTAATTAAGTCAGAGCTAATTTGAATTAATAATTTTTTTTTAGATTACATCTGTTCTATTTTTTAAAGAATTGATTATTTATGCTATATATGTCGTAAATAATTTTCATAAAATGCTACAATTGTATTTCTATTCTCTTCTATATCAGTATCATCACTAAATATTGTATTAAGTCTTTCATCATGTGGACTTTCCATTTATTTCGTTTTACAACCAATCAATGTCATTGCTAACTGTTTATTGTGTTCTAAATATCTTTTGTTTTCAATTTAGAAAAATGTTTATTAAATTTCGCCAAACAAATTTTACGACGTTTTCTATAAAGTCTCTGAAGTAGAGAAACCTAAGAGTAGACTAATAATAACTTAAACGGATGATATGGTCTCACCTCTACTTAAGTAAAGCGTGGGAAGTTTTTGAAAGAAATTCCTTAACATAAAAATTGGATACTACTAATCTTTATGCTTAAAAAAATATCGTATTGTACACTGCGCCCGTCGGTGTATTAATCCCTTGGTTTCGATTCCTCTATGTAGTTTATTAAACCTATCCTATCTAATCCAGTAAGATGTATGTTTTTAATTTTTTTTTTTGGAAATTAGATATATATCTGAAAACATGGTTACTAGAAGTGCTTGGTACTTTTAGTACATTTAGTATTGGTACTTTTTATAAATACGTATTTTGGAATCGCTTATGTTAATAAAACTTTTACTCTAAATATTTGAACCCCACTTTCGGACGTAAGATCAAGTATTGTAGGAAATAAATTTTATTAAATGTCCTATTTTGTCGAATTAAACTCTTCGGAATTTAGTGAAAATTTACTTTTACAAAACTTATTTATAATTGAAAAATTTGGATACTTCAAATCATTGAGTTTCACTTCATTAAAAGAAA
This sequence comes from Aphrophora alni, assembly GCA_963513935.1. Taxonomy (NCBI): domain Eukaryota; kingdom Metazoa; phylum Arthropoda; class Insecta; order Hemiptera; family Aphrophoridae; genus Aphrophora; species Aphrophora alni. The sequence continues at coordinate 31,651,064 of OY740766.1, forward strand.
AACAGTCTCATTAGCTTTCTATAGAGAGTACGTGATTGGAGATCCAGTACAAGTTGGATACACAACTTTTTGCATAAAATCTTAGGTTAGATCTCTATACTTTATCTTTCCTACCAGGTCTCTCTTGACCAACTCTTGTTCTCTTCCGACCTGAAGCTATTAGAGTATTAGGCAATGAGGGCGTGAAAGTCTATATTTTGTTTTTTTCCTTTTTTTAAATAAAGCAATGATGATAGGAAGGTTTTTCGTTTTTAACAACAACGGGGAGGGGAGGGAATAAAAACGAAGAAAAAATGTAAAAGGGATGCAAAAAATCACAAATAAAATTTTCTATACGATTTACACTATTGACCGAAGGTACTTGGTAGAACTCCATTTTAATGAAAAAACAAACACAATACTTAGTAAATTCTGCAATTGTATTGAGCCTTGCCGACCATGGTTTCGCCAGCAACTTCATTTACAAGGCAGCTTAACAAAGACCAAAAAAATGTAGAATTTACTAAATATTGTGTTTGTTTTTCCATTAAAATTTTCTACTTTTTTAAATGTTGACTACAATTGTTTTATTGATATTGATATTTGTTGTTATCCATAAAAATTGAAAATTAAATTAAGAACAGTTTTAACTTGAAATTATTTATAATTTGAAAAAAATATTAAAAATTTACAACCGTTTCTGAAACAGAAACTTTAAAAAAGTTTTATTCCAGCAATAGCACAAAATTTAGCATCTAATCGTAAATTTGTTAATATATTAGATATATTTAAATACATGTAGAGCATTTTCAAAAATACAATTTTTATTTTTTTAAAGTTTAAACACAAGTTGAAGTAATGTTTTGGGTGATTAATAATTAGATTTATTTAATGTTGTTATAAACTTTTATTTATTTTTAAATGGACAAAAATTACAATTTCACAGCTGTAAATAGTGCACTTATTTAAATAACCTAAGTGTGGATAAAATTACATTAAGTTTTTCAAGCAGACAACTCGAATTCAAAACGAAACAATCAAGTCATCCTTGTCATACTCACAAACAAAACGGGTTGTATCTTCTTCACAAAAAGTGAAAATGAATCTTGGCTGAAATTAGAAGATCTCAAAATGTAAAATTTGAAAAAAATACTTGAAATAGATTATGTAGGTCAGAGTTCTTACTCTACTAGTAAACGCCTATGGTTACATTTCACCCTAGTTTTTTTAACATACTTCTAATTTTAATTTGTTCACAGTTAATTTTCAATTTTAGACCAGAAGAATGTTTTATAAGAAGGTAACATTAATTTTGTTTGGTTTTGGTTAGATTTCAGAAAAAAATTTAGAATATATTTTGTGGAAAACATATATTATGTATTACAATTTAATTGTTATTCTTTAAAAAAAAATCTAGTGATACGGCCAAAAAATGTCCACATGAAAAAAAAAAAAAAAATTTGTCCATGAATTAATTAATTTTACAAAATTTTCTTCTTACTATTTAAAAATTCTCAATTTAAAAGTAAACTTGAAATTATATCTCCTTAACTATTTGAATTTTATGAAAAACTTTCCTTAAATAAATACACATTTATGTTAATATACAATAAACAACAGAATTGTGCCTACATACATTAAAGTATGAAAATGTTTACCCTCGAAGATATTTGTTTGACCTTTCACAGGTAACAAACACGGTGTTATCAGTATTAAGGTTACATTAAAAACCATAGTAATGTTGAAATCGAAAATCTTAAAACAATGAAGCTACTTTCCGCAACAATTTTTTTCAAATACGAACTCAATAGAACCAGTGCTACATATAATCAAAATTATCAAACCATCTTAAATAGTTTATGAAAAAGTTGATAAATGTCACACAAAAATACGGACCGTTAAGTAGCTTCATATCAGTTGTTACTCAAATAATAATCATTATATAGATTAAATTAAGTCCTAACCTAAAAACATGTTAACGTTTAGTAGAGAAATAATTGACCAAGTGGCTGTTAAAAAAAAATTTGTCTCTATGATTTTGGTGTTGTTATGCTGTTACAGCAATACGTGCCTACCAATCATTATAAAATTTAGGAATAACGTTCATTACACCCAAATAAAACTATGTGTGTACCAGATTTTTTTATTGTATTTTTCGGTGTTAAAATGGCGACCACTCAATATAGTATTAGTTAGTTCCAAAGCATGAACGCGGTAGATTAATAAATACTCCTTTGATACACAAGGAATTTTAATGCTTTCCGCAAGATGTTTTTATCAGTGCGCACTACTTTTTTGATGTATTCATATATAGGAATTAAAACCTTTTAGAGTTTAATAAAATTATAGAAAATATATTATTGATTTATAAACATAAAGTAACTTTCATTTTTCATTTGTCTGAATTCGAACATTGTAAATAGATATGAAGGAAATAATCCTCAAACTACAATAAAACATTAACACAATTAACGATAGAAAGTTTTAATAAACCCATATTGTTCATTTCGGGTTTACGAAACAAATTGAAATGAGACCAAATGAATTAAAACACAATTTTCCAAAAAAATCACTTTATTTGTGCAACACAGGACGACGTTTTGATGACTGTCAACATCCTCAACCACCACATGAACCTTACTGACAGTTGACTTTTTTTTTTTTTTTTTTTTTTTTTTTTTTTTTGTAGAGAATTGTGTTTTCATTAATTGGTTATTGAAGTGTCCACAAGTGTTGCTCATTATAGTTGATAGCTACCATCCTCAGAAGAATATAAACCAATACTAATTATTAAAACTAACGTAAGTTGTGATAGTGTTTTATTTCTAGTTTGGGGATTACTTCTCTCATATCGTTATTAACCACAAGGCTCATTGGATGTTGTATTTTAGCGAAGTTTATGTCCTGAAGTATGGATTGACTCACTACACATATCTCGAGTCAGAATATTCTCATCAGCTAGTATTTCGTCAAGAATGTATACGCCGAAAATTGCAATATAAAGTGTATACGGAAGTCGTTTTTCTCACAACCTCGCGAACTGTTGTTTTTCCTTCAACACATTTTCGAATAGATTCTTTTGAATCATAAAAAGCATGATCGTACGTTTACAACAGTTTCATTGCTAACTGACTTGCTATCTGTATCCTTTTTGTGGAACAAGCTACCCGTTTCTTTCCACTGTTTGTCGCCACTACAAATTCGTGTGGAGATACACATGGAACAAATGCCGATACTGAAGATGCACTAGAGTTACTGAATTCAATTTTCAAGCTACAAAAACAACGAACTTTCCTCTGCACGTCGACTAAATTAATAAAAAACACAACAATGATTAGTCAATTTCAATAAAACTAAAAACAGATGTTTCTTTAGGAATCGATAACAATTTGAACATGTATAATTTGTACAGATTGAGTATTAGTGTTTATTCTAAAACTTAAAATAATTTTCGTGTAATTTAAATTATTTGTATCAATGGATAAGAGTGAAATAGAAATAGTAATGGGATTGTTTACGCTTCCAACAAGGACAGATCCCCTACTAAAAGTGCCTTTAATATCTTTTTCAGTTTTAAAACACTGAAACTCCTACCACAATTTTGGTACAATAACACACACACACATATAGGCAAAATATTTATTTGCCTATGCTATTATAGTTCATATCCCTCCGATGATGGTAATTTGGTTACCGAAATGCACATCAGGGAACTTTAATAACAAAGAGCAAATAAAAATTATATTTTAGTATATTTGTGTGTGTTATTGTACCAGATTAGAGGTAGGGGTTTCGGTGTTTTAAATTGTTTACAATCACCACAGTGTTCATTGAACATCTATCTCTTTTAGTGACAACTAAGACGCAATAGATACTCATAATAAAATAATGTATAGCCCTGAAAGAAGTTGTGTCATAAATGCAAGATTTCTCAATTTAACTGGTATTGATGGTTGTCTATGTGGTTGGAAAACATGTGGCGGAGGGTTAATAATTACTCTTAATCACTTTTCATTAGAACTTAATTATTTTTTACCGGTTCTTCAGTTTGATTTTTGTCATTGGTAACAAGTCATAATTTTTAAAACTTTCTTAATAATTCGGAAATACTTTTTGCATTATTTTAAACGATAAGTAACGATAAAAAATATATTTTACAAAATGGCCTGAAAATGTATTTTCAAGATTACTTTGCTATTTAATGCCAGATATAATTTAATAATGCATTTGATTGTTTTTAAGTCACTTTAGTATCTGTGGTGATTCAGTTTTGAGATTTCTACTCATAATGGTTTAGTACCTGATCAAAGTATTCAGTTTCCAAACATATACAGGTACGTTTATGTAACTACAAATGTCCACAGTCTGGTTTAATCGAAAAAGAAACGTCAGTTTTGTTTTGTAATTTTTCAAATTCAAAAATGTAGTTAAAATCTCGCATGTGATTTTTCACTCCACAAGTTTGAATTTCTCTTCACGTAATGAATGACAAAAGTAATAAACACAGTTTCATAAAAAACAAAAAAATGTAATAGTATTTAAAAAAATTGATAATAGTAATAAAATTTTAAAAATATGGAGCTTAACTATATAAAATTAAAAACTATAGAAGAACAGGATCGATGAGTATCTCTAACACAAATAACCAATAAAACATTTAACTAATTGAAAAAACTTTAAAATATATTTCTGATAATACAGTATTTACTGAATTAAAGAGTCTTTCACTAGTTAAATATAATATTCCATTTCAGAAAAACAAGGATAATAGTTAATTATATTAAACATTCTCTTTATTGATCTATTGTCAGCGAATAAGACGAATCGTCTACCTAAAGTAATATTATTGCTATGAAACATCTGTTATAAAATAGGAAAGCTTAACTCAGTGGGCTGAGGATTGATTTTATATTAATGACTTGATCCCTCAGAGGATTAGTTTTAATGGTTGTTCTGTGACCTGACTAACTCCACACATCCATTTTGTTACATTAGGCCGTTGACGGATACAGGTAGATAGTATATCCTTTAAACAGCTATATAACGCATTTTGTTGTAAGGTTTTTATATAATTATTTATTGCCCCTTATAAAATTTTATTTTTTTATTTATATAAATTAAATGTTGGAATTTCACTTATTCCTATATTTTTGTGTTTTAAAAGTTATATTCAGTGATTTATTTGGTTTACTAATATCCCGTCAAAGTTTATTTTGGGTAACTTTTCATAATGCCAACTCTTCTTTATTCATACTGTTCGAGTTCTACAGTTGTTAATGTGAATATATTGTGTTCTATTCGTGTATATAAATGTTTAAATTAAACATGTTTTATGTTCGTGTAGTCCACCAAACTCGTTTTGAAATCGGAGTTATTTTAAATCTGAATTTCACATGATTTGAAGTGACGGTAGCTATCAAGCAAGGTTGATAGAAGGTCTGTTAAGCCGAATAAATGGAAGCAATTTTGTAAGTCAGGTATGATATATAGACGTGGGTGAGCGTAGTTGGAAACTTAAATACATTATTTAACTTCCCCTTTCATACTTTGACAGTTTTTACTTTAGTTGGACTTGAATTAACGTCAACTTCACTCACGAATAGTTGACGTCATAAGCCAGATTAAACTGTGCTAGTTCAACTTTGTAAGTCAGGTATGAAATATAGACGTGGGTGAGCTTAGTTGGAAACTTAAATACATTATTTAACTTCACCTTTCATACTTTGACAGTTTTTACTTTAGTTGGACTTGAATTAACGTCATCTTCACTCACGAATAGTTGACGTCGTAAGCCAGATTAAACTGTGCTAGTTCAACTTTGTAAGTCAGGTATGAAATATAGACGTGGGTGAGCTTGGTTGGAAACTTAAATACATTATTTAACTTCATCTTTCATACTTTGACAGTTTTTACTTTAGTTGGACTTGAATTAACGTCATCTTCACTCACGAATAGTTGACGTCATAAGTCAGATTAAACTGTGCTAGTTCAACTTTGTAAATCAGGTATGAAATATAGACGTGGGTGAGCTTAGTTGGAAACTTAAATACATTATTTAACTTCACCTTTCATACTTTGACAGTTTTTACTTTAGTTGGACTTGAATTAACGTCATCTTCATTCACGATTAGTTGACGTCATAAGTCAGATTAAACTGTGCTAGTTCAACTTTGTAAATCAGGTATGAAATATAGACGTGGGTGAGCTTAGTTGGAAACTTAAATACATTATTTAACTTCACCTTTCATACTTTGACAGTTTTTACTTTAGTTGGACTTGAATTAACGTCATCTTCATTCACGATTAGTTGACGTCATAAGTCAGATTAAACTGTGCTAGTTCAACTTTGTAAATCAGGTATGAAATATAGACGTGGGTGAGCTTAGTTGGAAACTTAAATACATTATTTAACTTCACCTTTCATACTTTGACAGTTTTTACTTTAGTTGGACTTGAATTAACGTCATCTTCATTCACGATTAGTTGACGTCATAAGTCAGATTAAACTGTGCTAGTTCAACTTTGTAAATCAGGTATGAAATATAGACGTGGGTGAGCTTAGTTGGAAACTTAAATACATTATTTAACTTCACCTTTCATACTTTGACAGTTTTTACTTTAGTTGGACTTGAATTAACGTCATCTTCATTCACGATTAGTTGACGTCATAAGTCAGATTAAACTGTGCTAGTTCAACTTTGTAAGTCAGGTATGAAATATAGACGTGGGAGAGCTTGGTTGGAAACTTAAATACATTATTTAACTTCACCTTTCACACTTTGACAGTTTTTACTTTAGTTGGACTTGAATTAACGTCATCTTCACTCACGAATAGTTGACGTCGTAAGCCAGATTATACTGTGCTAGTTCAACTTTGTAAGTCAGGTATGAAATATAGACGTGGGAGAGCTTGGTTGGAAACTTAAATACATTATTTAACTTCACCTTTCATACTTTGACAGTTTTTACTTTAGTTGGACTTGAATTAACGTCATCTTCATTCACGATTAGTTGACGTCATAAGTCAGATTAAACTGTGCTAGTTCAACTTTGTAAATCAGGTATGAAATATAGACGTGGGTGAGCTTGGTTGGAAACTTAAATACATTATTTAACTTCACCTTTCATACTTTGACAGTTTTTACTTTAGTTGGACTTGAATTAACGTCATCTTCACTCACGAATAGTTGACGTCGTAAGCCAGATTATACTGTGCTAGTTCAACTTTGTAAGTCAGGTATGAAATATAGACGTGGGAGAGCTTGGTTGGAAACTTAAATACATTATTTAACTTCACCTTTCATACTTTGTCAGTTATTACTTTAGTTAGACTTGAATTAACGTCAACTTCACTCACGAATAGTTGACGTCGTAAGCCAGATTAAACTGTGCTAGTTCAACTTTGTAAGTCAGGTATGAAATATAGACGTGGGAGAGCTTGGTTGGAAACATAAATACATCATTTAACTTCCCCTTTCATACTTTGTCAGTTTTTACTTTAGTTGGACTTGAATTAACGTCATCTTCATTCACGATTAGTTGACGTCATAAGTTAGATTAAACTGTGCTAGTTCAACTTTGTAAATCAGGTATGAAATATAGACGTGGGTGAACTTAGTTGGAAACTTAAATACATTATTTAACTTCCCCTTTCATACTTGGTCAGTTTTTACTTGAATTAGACTTGAATTAACGTCATCTTCACTGACGATTAGTTGACGTCATAAGTCAGATTAAACTGTGCTAGTTCAACTTTGTAAGTCAGGTATGAAATATAGACATGGGAGAGCTTAGTTGGAAACTAAAATACATTATTTAACTTCACCTTTCATACTTTGACAGTTTTTACTTTAGTTGGACTTGAATTAACGTCATCTTGACTCACGATTTGTTGACGTTATAAGTTAGATTAAACTGTGCTAGTTCAACTTTGTAAGTCAGGTATGAAATATAGACGCAGGAGAGCTTGGTTGGAAACTTAAATACATTATTTAACTTCCCCTTTCATACTTTGACAGTTTTTACTTTAGTTTGGCTTGAATTAACGTCAACTTGACTAACGATTAGTTAACTTTATAAGGCAGATTAAACTGTGCTAGTTCAACTTTGTAAACTAATTAAACCATTAACCTTATTTTTTTATCAATAACAATTTTATTCAACACACCTTGGGTAAGCATTAAAAAATAGTTGGAACGTCTCTTTTTAATTTTGTCTTATAGTTGTCTTTGAACCTAATGGTGCCAAAGCATTCTTTTTGCGCAAAGTTTCAATATATTTTAAAAGAAAATCTTCATCGTTATTGTGACAATATGTGGGAGAAACTTCAAAAGTAAATGATAAAGTAGCAACACTATATGGACAAATATATACAACACCCAATAAACTTCGTGATATGAAATGTAAACTGATGGGTTACTGTGGTTTTTCACGTAATTTATTAACCTCACTTTATTACCTACTGGACTGTTATAAAAGGTTTATTTATTATTATTATTTTAAATCCGTGTTAAATCAACTTTAGACAATATATTAAGACTTATAACTCCAAGTATGAGGAACAGTTGAAAGTACATGAAAATTAGGGATCAGTTGTAAACTGCACCTCGTTTCGATGATTTTTCTCTAAACAAAATTAACAATAGGGTGGTTTTTTCATGTCTTGCAATAGAAATGTTTCAGGGAAGATAATTGGAGAGTCTAAGCAGTCTGCTCTGGTCCTGAGTGTTTCGGTGAAAGTAGGCGGAAAGTGTCACTAATGAACCATTTTAGGTGTTACGTATCTGTGCCTTTTGACATTTTCATTGTAATTAATTTTCACTCTTTTCTAGAAACGAATGAGAACACATAGCTTGTTTTAAATTCTACCTATCGCATAATTACACTAGTAGGCAGGAATGGAGGGCTCTGATGCCATTATATTTACCAAAACAAAAAATCAAACCAAAGTTAGATAATAAATTAACCTATCCTAAACCGATTAAGATTTTAAGTGATTTGGCGGTTCTAGTAGAGAAAGACTTGTGTCTACGCTATAACGACGTATTGTTAGGTATACAACAGAACTTTTGTTCTATATATATATATATATATATATATATATATATATATATATATATATATATATATAGTGCGTGTGTGTGTGTAACTTAAATCAATTATACATTGTGGAATGAATTTGTTGTTATTATGAAAGATAAAGTTTACAAAAAAGACCACTTAATTAAAAAAAAAATTTAAACGATATTTCTGGTGTTAATAATAATACTAATGTTAAGCTAATACCGTTACTTATAATTAGCCTATGTTCCAACATAAGGCCGAGTTTTAGCTAAGGTTTGGTTAGGTTCATCTCTTTTTTTGTCATTTAATTAGTATGAAATATATTTGAAATTTAATTAATTTCATTTAGATAGTATAGTTTGACAAAAACTTGCGTTTATGGCATAACTGGAAGGGTAGTTGGGCAGGAAATTCATGTTAGAGAGTTCCTGCTAGGTCCTGGAGACTTTTTAGAACAGAGTCCCGAAATTGAGAGATAAAAATAATAAATTTTTCAAAAAAGTAACATGAAGAGAAGATTAGTCTAAAAAAACGAATCCAGATAGCAGGACGTTACAATAATGGTGGTTTGAGATACTTATATATATATATATATATATATATATATATATATATATATATATATACTTTTACAAATATCTTTTGAAGATTATCTGAAGACCCAAATAAGAGTTATTAATATGTTAAACCTCCAATCCGTTTACATTAATGGTAATTTTGACCTCTATTACTGTGCTGTTCTACTTTGGACGCCAGATGCAATGATTAGCGAAGAACTTTCAACAATGCATTTCGATCCATCAGTGATTCAATTAAAGCTGCTGAGAGGTGGAAATTATAGAATTCGGCTTTATTATTAAAAAAATTAAATAATATTGCAAAAGACGTAAAAAGTACTATTTTATTGTGAATTTGTAACAAAAATTACGCGATCAACCATGTCTTAACTGACAATCTGTTACCGAGATACAGTTCATAATTGGATTAATATAGTATAAAAAAGTACCTACAAAGAACTGTTAAAATTGTAATTTTTTTCAATTTTCTATTAAACTGCATGGTTCAGATAACAGAAACTAATAGGGGATTTAATAAACTTTATAGATAATTAAATGATCGATGCCTTGAAATCTTGAACAAATCATTTTTTTTAAACAGCCATTTTTAGCTGTTTTATGCCTTTTTTGGTGAATTTAAAAAATAAATGTAAAATGATGCCCAGTTGGTGGCATTTGTTTTCAATTAAAGATGGATAATAAAAAAAACTATTCTATTCCTTTGCAACATTATCAACAATTTTCAAGTTATAATTAAAGAATCAGTTATTTTTGAGTTTCTGCAAAATAAGATACTTGTAAAATTAATGGTATAATTTTCTGGAGTTCGAGGCCTTTTTATAATCTCTAAAAACTGGCCTAACCATTATTTTCGCAGTGTTTTTTGTTGAAAACAATAAATGTCTATTATTTAAAAAATATTATGAGTATTTATTGCATAGGGAAACTACACAATAATTCATCACTGCAATTAGTTAAAATGAAAGCAGACACACAGATAAAGAAACATTTAAATATACGCAACAAGAATTTTCCGAAGCCTATGTTACAACTATCTGAGGATACAGCTGACGGCCGCGTGCTGGACCATATTGACGTCACAGTAGCGGGGGGGATTTTGTGGATCCGCCTAAACAAACAATTCTTCCCTAAAGTAACACAGAAGAAGCGGTGCTGAGGGTGGTCATAGTAAAAATGAAATGGTTGTGGTTTTCAGTGGATGGTTTGCTGTTTGTACGTCTTTTAGAAACAAAATAAAACATACAAGTATATGAAAAATATAACGGAAATAAAATGCTACTTTGAACTTTTCATAAACTTATCTTAACGGTGCTGGCTTAGATTTTTTCAGTTATAGATTTTCATCGGCAGTCTAAAATAACTAATAACACAAAAAAACAACTACACTTTGTTTCTACAGTCAGCAAACAGTTTTCCTGACCTTTGCAGGTGTTATGTAAGATTCACATTATTTATAGTCTTGCACGAACCCAGAATTTAATTGTGTATATGCTCTGAAGTCAAGGTGACAATCTTTAAGTTGTAAACTTTCAACGTTATAAGTTATACCCTCATAAACTCTATACGACCTATTTAATTTCGTTTTAGGAAGGCATATTATCGTTAAAACAAAACACCTTTGAGATAAAGCAGCGTCTCTTGGGGTTAATATCGGGAGGGGGAGTTTTTACGCAACACCCTCATGCCTTATCATGAGTAATCGTTTACCATCGTACGTTGTATGTCTGTATGCAAGAACACGAATTTTACAGAAAAAATTGTATCGTTTTAAATTTATATATATTTTAATTTGCAATGTTTCTTTATAATTAGTTATTACACTTTTGCATTAATTTAAAAAACCTTTGCCAATGCTTGCAGTTATATATTAAGTAAAAAAAAATCAATTTAGTCAATTTGAAAATTCTGAAGATTAGTTGCATCATTGTATATTCCCTTAAAAATAAATTTCATTTTTGTTTAATTTTGTATTACCCTACGTCAAAAGATATTTTTTAAATAGTGAAATATTTGAGGTTTACTTGATAAAACTAATGTAATGAAGTATGAATTAAATTTATCAATGCTATATAATTGTATTTAATCGTCACGTAATTTTATTTTATTCCTTAATAGTACAGTGAAATTATAATTTTAAAGTGTTGTATCAATTAAGTGCATTTTTTTTTCGATTTTATGCATAAAGATGAGACGGTAACTAATTTTGTGAGTTTTTTGTGCATGGCTTCGCGAGAAAATTGGCAAAAAACGCATTGTTGACGTTTTTCGAGTGCATCGCTTCACTAATTATTTAATATCTCCGGCACCAGGGGTCGTGGAAAAATAAAAATAAAAATGGAAAATGACCATGATGAAATAGACTATCGATCCATAAGGTAGGATTACTTAAAAAATTCATCCTTACCCCCCAAAAAAACATTTCTCGCACTTTTTTTTCACATAATTAGCGATATTTAAAGGAAAAATGGTTGAAATTTTTTCAAAATTTGGGAAAACATGTATTTTTATGTCGGTAACTCATGATATATATATTTTTTTAAAAATATTATTTTTCCACTCGCAATCGGTTATTTCCGGCAAAAATTGAAGTGCCCGCCATTTTTGGTAAAAGTATGGTAAAAAAAAATTCATCATCTCAAAATGTAGGGTTTGATATGTACTTTTGTCTAAGGTAACCCAAAAGTTTGTTGTCTTATAAAAAGTGCCCATTTTTAGGGATTAAATTTTTTTTTTCAATTTTTATTTTTTTGGTTTTTAAATGTATATTGCATTATTAATGCTTAATTTTTTTTCAGAAAATGTTTTTTTATTTACAGAGGGGGGGGGCAAATTATTAGACTAAAGTGCATTTTTCTGTAAAAAGTGCGAGAAATGGTTTTTTTTGGGGTTAGGATGAATTTTTTAAGTAATCCTACCTTATGGGTCGATAGTCTATTTTATCATGGTCATTTTCCATTTTTTAAAAAATTTTCCACGACCCCTGGTGCCGGAGATATTAAATAAATAGTGAAGCGATGCACTCGAAAAACGTCAACAATGCGTTTTTTGCCACTTTTCTCGCGAAGCCATGCACAAAAAACTCACAAAATTAGTTACCGTCTCATCTTTATGCATAAAATCGAAAAGAAAAAAAAAATGCACTTAATTGATACAACACTTTTCACCACCATTTTCGTCTTATTTCACTGTACTATAACGTAAATCTAAGGATCACGTAATTAGGATCAACTCCAACATTAAGTCGATCCATAATGTATTAGAATCAAGCATTACGGCAGTTGTTATCTATTTCCTTTCGACTGTAATTTACAGCACAGTTTGTAGATGTAGTAAGTACTTTTTAATTACCAAGCAAAACAGTTATAAAATGAATTACTTTTCCCCATTAAACATATTGTGCCAAAAATTTATACAGGATATTCAAACAAGTTTAGCATGGAACTTACCCAGCCTGGTTGTACAAGCAGATCCTCTAAAAGCATTGCCTACAATTTACTTTTTGTTAAGTATCGTGTTTTGGGCATTGCAAGACATGTTATATTGTATTCTTATACATGTAGGCCTACTAAAGAATTTACCAGCCAGCAAGCAATTGTAAATTTACAGTATACATAGTAGAAGGGTACGTTTGTTTAAAACAGTTGTTACAAAGGTTGTCTGAACCTTGTAACTGTGTATGTTATAGTAGCGGCAGAATTGTGTGCATTGATCTTGTCGCTTTATCAAGATTATATACACCTTGCCCTTGAGGATTATTTCCACCCTGAAATAACAAACAGGAAGTTATGCTGATGGTGGGTCTAGTAAAAAAGAAATGGTTGTGATATTTAGTGGGTGAGAATCCAAACCATACACACATAACTAAAACCCAAGTAATCTTTACGTATTTATCACTTTTTAAACTTTTGATTTATCAATATAAAAAAGTAATAAACTATTTACCCAGTCTAAAATCAACTATGTTTATAAACACAAGCAATAACGATTATATTTGGGTTAAATGTGTCTAAATTAAACCTATGTTATAAATTAATATAGAGCTTGATTTGTCAGACGGTATTTTAATAGAATAAAACTTGAACACAAATTCTCACTTATAGTTCAAATAGTTAAAAAAATAGTAATGTAATTATAAAAATTATCTTATATTTTCCGTCTACTTTTCCTTTTTTTGTTAATCTCAAATTACCGGTTTCAGCTGTCTAGGACGCCATCATCAGATATATACTCAAGTGAAGTTCTCAAACACAATTGAGAGAACCATGATTTTAATTTTCTCCAATTAGAGCCAGTAGTATAGCGTAAAATATGTTTTTACTTGTCATAATTTGATTATAAAAAAAACTCAGGATAGTCCAGTTTAATTTATTGGGCCCTTCTTTTCCAGACAGTTAAAGTTGCAACTGAATAATGACGATTTACAGAGTTATTTTACACAAACTTAGGTCTGCTGTTGGAGGAGAATTATTGTATTGAATAATAACTTATTATTAAGGACGTTATCTTACTGTAATTTTAAGCGTCTGTAAATTTGATTCTCCTCTGAGGTATTTAAAGAGGTCAATCTTTGTGTATTTATGCAAAACATCCATATTATGACCAATTGATCTATAAATGTGGTAATTGTCTATCAGGTGTTTGACAAAACAACTTGATTTTTGTCCATCTAGTGTTCGTTTTGGTAAATGTTTTCTAAACCTTTCTGAAAAAGTTCAACCTGTTTGCCCAATAAAGAAGTTTGCACAACTAGAGGAACTTATATTATAAACTTCTGATTGTTTGTACTTATCAATGTTTACCAAAGCCCTTGATTGTAATTTGTTTCCTAAGTTGTTTGAGTTTTTATAGCTTAATATAATACCATATTTTCTCATTCCTTAATCAATGTTCTATATATGTATACGTGATATTATTTGTTTCCTGAGTTCTTTGAGTTTTTAAAGCTTAATATAATACCATATTTTCTCATTCCTTAATCAATGTTCTATATTATGTACACGTGATATTATATATATATATATATATATATATATATATTCATTTGATATATACGTGGGTTTGTCTGTTTTTTGTTTTAATAAACTTTTTTGAGATTTTGTTATTTTTTATAATTAATCTGTAGTACATCATTTAAAAAAAATCATGGTTATCTCAATTGTGTTTTTGAGAACATTATTTGAATATAGATCTAATAATGACGGACTAGACAGCTGAAACCAGTCATCTGAGATTACCAAAATAATTATTGTTAGATGGAAAAATAACGTAATTTTTATAATTACATTACTGTATTTATTATTGATAATCCTTGTGGCTATTTATTAAAAAAAAAAGTTTAAATATTAAATAGTAATAGAATTATATTACCTGTTTTCAGTCAGAGACTCAGTATTATTTACAGAAACCGTCATATTGTAATAATAAAACAAAAACACAATCACACTCAAACTAACACACCAAAAGATGAATAGATATAACTTAAAATAAAATTTATATGATAATATTTTAAATACTCGTGGACGGTTAAGGAGAGCATGATCCACTGAATCTTTAAAACGAATGTTTAGTTTAGTTATTGTAGTTTGTGCATCATTGAACATGGCGACTTTGTTTTCGAAACGCGTTTGAATAAATAAACGTACTATTTGTGGAAAAACTATGTTCAAGTTTTATTGCATTAATTAATTCTATTGTATTAAGTTTTATATAATAAATAATAATTTCTAAAATCAGAATGAATGCGAAGGCTTTAAGTGAGTGGATGAATTCATTGCTTGTTTACTGTTTCATAACTTAATTATGTTACAATAGTTTACTTAACATTTTAACCATAATTGTAACAATCGTCATGTTTCACCTAAATATTTTGACATAATTTAGAGATATTATACTATGTAAATTGGAGTCAATGGGTTATTTCAATTTTTTAATTTTCCCACCCATAGGAATCAATTCATTTTGTTTGGATAGCTACAATTTATTATTGCAACTCACTTAAAAACATATTAAATAAAATCGAAATTTTGTACTTTATATAAACACACTCGATTTAAAATTACACTAAAACTGAAAAAATGACCGGATTTTGTACAAAATATATCCATATATTAAATTTAATTATAATACATTTACATGTTTTAGCAATACCGCTCTGCATATATACTTAACAGAGACAGATAGATAGATATTGATAGAAGTTTATTTCTGCTAACACAATAAAAGCACCGTTTTTTAGCCTCTGGTGATGTTAGGTTTGTTCATGCATACTTAAGTAATTAATACCATCACTCCCTCTATTAATATTTAACACTTTACGTTACTGCACGCTATTCTGTTCACAGGATTACTTCGCTATCTGGAGGAAATGTTTATATTTAGTTGAAAATTCGCATATTAAAACCATAGTTAATAAATAATTTACTGTGGCAGTATGTTAACTTTGAAACAGATTGTCGGAAAATATTTACACCATCAATGATCGTGTAAGGTTTAAAAAGATTTCGAAATGTTTATTTTGTGTATTTCATGGTGCATGGGCTTCATGGTGAACGTCTAATTTGTATGTAGCTTTGATGAAAAAAGGTTTTGAGTTTTGCAAATTTAGAAATTGCAAAATTTGAAGACAATTGGATATAATTGTGTCGAAAAATTAAATTGCCAAGTTGAGAAAATAATACCGAAGGAAAAGTATCAAAAATATAATGTTTAAAAATAAATTAAATTAATTTTTTGAAAAATCATGGTAACGGACGACAAAATCATCAAATTTGAAATGAAATTGTTGCAAGTTATTTAAATTTTCAATTGCTTCATACAAATTTGGTAATTTTTACTACAAAATTACTTGCTTTTTTAATAGCTAATCGGTTTAAACCTAAATTAGAAATATTTTTTTATAAAATTCACAATTTATTATCCATTGTAGTCTATATGTTTATATGTTTTAACTATTTAATTCTATTAAATAAAAATTCAAACATAAAATAATCGTTGAAAAATAGATTTATAATTTAAACGTAAAAATATAATAAATGTGGTAGTTTATAAAAATTAAATATGTTATGAAATATTCTAAATGTGTTAAGGAATTTTAAAGCTGATTTAAAATTAAATGAATTATTTTCCTCCTTTAAATTCCATTTTGCTGGTAACAAATTAAAATTGAAATCAATCTTTAATATCCAAGTCCATGAATTATATTGTAAAGTGTTCATGGGACCATGGACGCAAATGTATTTTAAATGACAAAAGTTAAGTTCATCAAAGTTTAGACAAAGGGGTATACTACTGACATAACAGGACCAAATAACTATGGTAATGACATTGCTGTTCGTAGTATATTAACGTAGACAATTTAATAATAACAGAATAATGTCCACTCTATTGTTATTTTTAATGGGGAAGGTATGGAAAGAGCCTATCTATTAAGACATAAAATATTAGGACAGATTAATTAGTTTAACAATGGTTTCTCT
The DNA here is from genome assembly GCA_963513935.1 of Aphrophora alni. Taxonomy (NCBI): domain Eukaryota; kingdom Metazoa; phylum Arthropoda; class Insecta; order Hemiptera; family Aphrophoridae; genus Aphrophora; species Aphrophora alni. The sequence continues at coordinate 31,668,159 of OY740766.1, forward strand.
TTGTGCCAGTTTTCTTAAATTTTATAACATGAGGCGTAATTAGATTTTCTTTTCCCAAATTTTTCTCCTTATACAGTACACTGTTAGAGGATTGTCTTTCAAAGTATATTGTAGCGAAAATACGATCTAACTTTATCAAAGCAAGCACATCATAATTAAAATCAACAATACATATGACTTTGTAAGTATTACCGCTCTAGCGGGTTCAATCAATGGAAATGATTAGGAAAAAGTATAAAATAAAATAAATTTTATTGAAATACAAACATATTAACTCAAATATAAGATTCGCCTGACATTTTCAATGTTCACTAATTAAAACTTAATAAAATATTTAAGTTAGATATATAAAGTGAAACTTAGTTGTTTTTTTCCATTTCGCTACAAAACTGGATCATTGAACTAATTGGAAAGCAAACTATAAACTTCTGCAAGTTTTCTTTGTAAGTCGTAGTTATTTTTCTACTTGTAAAGCATTTATCAAGGTAAAGTTGATTTAACTATAAATTGCTAAAGCATTAAAATAATTAAAACTTAAACATTTTTCTAATTGGAATACTCTTAAAAATTAATAAAATTAAAATTTCTTTACCATAAAAATCTAAAAGCTTACAAAATAAATGTTTAGAAATATCGCATTGCCGTCATGATTTTGTCTACTTGTTAAATTGAGTTCTTATTAGAGAAAACTCATGTAAATTTGATTTTAATTAATTGTATAATAGGCTACGTCATTATGAAAGAAGCTCTAGTACACTGTACAGGTAAAGGGTGTTTGAAGCATTCAATGCGAGTAACGTGTTATGCCAGGGGTTTTGTATTTCCTACATCCTGTTCGATGTTTATTTAGCTGAAGTTTTGAAGGTGAGGAAGTGCAGTTGTATGGGGTTAAATGTAGATAACGAGTTTGTGTGTGCCGCACGTTTTAGATTTATCATACAATTAATCAAGCATTGATGTAGGGTAAGGATTTATATGTCGTATATGGCACGAGAATTGGTTAATGATTATACAAAATGAGGTCACCCGATCTGTACAGGAATGTATCAGTTGTAAAATGAAAAGCTAAATTGTTGGGAGTTGTTTTGACTTACAATGGTTAAGAAGACCATTGATATTAGGGCAGGAACTATACAAAGACTGCATCTTTTGTTGTGGTATTTATTAGTGGAATAACAAAGAGATAAACAAGAATGGGAAATTCTGGAGGAATGTGTTACATACTGTACGGAGGTAAAGTTTGGACAGTGGGAGAGGAAATTAGTAGAAAATTGATGTCGATGGAGATGATCTATTTTAGGCGAAATGCAGGGTTACACGGCTGGAGAGAGTGAGCAATGAAAAGATCAGAAGGATGAAGGCAGTGATTTGGATGGGCGGAAGATTCAAAGTTGTGCATTTGAATGGGTACATGGAAGTACAGAAGGTATGTTAGGCCAAGAATTTATTGGAGGCATCGAGTTGGATTGACAATAGAAGAGTGATGGATGTTAATTTGTGGAAGTTAATGGCGATAATGGCGTGAGAAGTTTTGAAGTAAGTAAATATGTTAAAATGTTTAGATATTAACATATATATGGCGTTGGTCAGTTTTATTGGGTATAAAATGTGGTTAGGTTAATGCTTACTCTTTCAAATAATATTTTAGATTTACTATTTTCAGATTCCATTTCGACTTCCCTATTTAATTAAATGTTTCTCTTTGAAAAACTTACAATGAATTTTAAAAATTACTTTTTTACTCTTGTCAATCTATCCTAAATACTTTGCCTGAAATAATATACCTGCGTACAATATTAAGTTTAACAGTTACAATCTTACATAATAAGATATTAGAATAACGTTATTTTGTAACTATGTACCTTTAGATTTCAAAGAACTTTTAACTTCTATATAATTACAGTTGTGTAATGCTTTGTTCAGATTATCAGTTCAACAAATGTTTGTTATAATATAAAAATAGACGTTTTGATCTAACGTAAATGTTTTGTAAAAAATGTTTAGTTGGAATTATGTTTTAATCTTAGACTAATCCACATTTTATGTTTTTCTCAACGAAGCCGACTTGTGATCAAATACATTGAGTTGGTTTAAATGTATGATTACATTTATTTTGAATGAAAGCTAATCTTCCTTCTTACATGAAATGATTCTTTTGTTAAAATTTGATTTTAAAGCTACTATGATTTTTTAATTACTAAGTTTTTAATACCAACTACCTCTCCTAAAAATTACATGATAATAATTCCTCACAGATAAAAATAGATGAAGATATTATAACATTGATACAATATTATTGAATCAGCTATGTTGACATCCATTGCGTCAACCTATTCATTTATACAATTTAAATCTCAAATAATAACTAAGAAAAAAACACTAAAATAACATCCATTCAAAGGGAGATAAAAAACAAAGTTGAAAGAATAACAATAATGGAAAAAAGAACAAATAAATCTTTAAAGATACCCAGAGGTTCAGCATAAAGATCAGTGGGTTCTTTTGTCCATTATTCTTTGCTATTCTTTCAACTTATTTGATCTCCTTTTGAATGGATGTTATTTTAAGTTCTTCCTATGTTATTATTTAAGTAGTAAATTTTAGAAATATATATTTATAAACTAAACAACCTTTAATTTGCTTTAAACCTCCTTTGTGTTTTTTTTACAGAATAACTATTGTAAAAGTAAATTTCTTTGTGCCTTGTTTAACCAGAGAAAACAAATATGTAAATTTAATTTAAAGTGATTATCATTAATTGATTATAGTCCAACATTTATTTTAAAAAAATGTTCCATTCAAAGTTTTGAAATGGTCTCTTAATAACAAAAAAATTATCAGCAATTGATTTCCAGGAGTAAAATACAAAAACTTTGTATTTGAAACTACAATTTTTTTTCAAAGGTTTTCAACAAGAGTGTGTTTGTTACTAAAATCTGGACCAATTTCGTGATTTTCAAAAGTGTTTTTTTTTGTTTGTTTTTAAATGACATATCTAAAATAAGCTCCTCATAAAAGATTAATTGGAAAAGTGTTTTTTGATCCAAAATCCACAAAAAAAATATTACAGCTTATAAGGCTTAAGCTGTGTTAAGCTGCCTTGTAAATGCCGTTGCTGGCGAAACCATGGTCGGCAAGACTCATACAAGACAAATAAAATTGTAGAATTTACTAAAAATATTGTGGTTGTTTTTTCAGTATTTTATTTCTTTGAAAAAGAAGCTTACATGATGTTTTATTTTTTACTTTATAAAAACTAATCTGCAAATTTCTATCTGATAAGCAGCCTCAGAAAATGATACCGTCTGAAATAAGTGAACGAAATATACTTTCTTTAAAATCTTGTGGGACCTCATCAAGATTAAAAATGAAAATAATCCACGTTTTCATATAACGAATGGTATAAGTGATCTAGTTTTATTAGGACATTTGGCATCTTGTGTGAATTAAAACACTACAAGTGCTAGTTTTAGCTAAAGGTTTCTCTTTAAGTTTACTATTTTTTTTTTATTTCCAACATAGTCCAAAGCTACGTACGGCCTTTTCAAGTTCTATGTTTCACTTGACAACGAGAGTTGATTCGTCCTCTCGAAACGTCGTTTATTAGTTATTAAAACACAAATGGTGGTAAATATCAAATTATATAAAAAATCCATTATTATATAATAAATTTAACCCATAACAGGTGGTACTCATAACATCCTGTTTATATTCTTATAATATAAACGATAATTATTTTTAAAGTGTTCGTTAAATATTTCAAAATATTATTGGAACATATAAAGCCGATATCCTACCATAGATTACTGAGAGAGAAAAAAGTTGGTTATATTTTCTTAGGGCTACATTCGAAATCTGATTTAACCTAATTTCACTAATACCGAGGGTTGGCTGGTGATTTTTCCAAACTACTACCATGTCAAAAATCGGTTTAAAAAATTTATTTTATGGCCAAATCGGATCTTTTCATGAACAACTCACCTTAATTTTGTTATTGTTGTCATATATTTTATTTACTAGAAATTCGTCAAAAATTAATATTGTTTAAATTGTCTACAATAACAATTAATTGTTCAGTCAGTTTAAATTGAAAATACATGTTTCTCCGTCGTTTACAATATCACATCTCCAATATGAAGTCAGTGATAAAATTGCCAAAAGAAAAAGTATGATGAAAAAGAAGTTTTAGAAATATTTTTTTTTAATTTCAAAGATTTCATTCCTTGAAACACCGAAAGGGAAGAAAGAGGAGAATGAGGAAAATTCGGTGGGCTCAGTAATTTTTTCAAGTAGAACAATAATTTTCTTAAACATGAACCTGTTTATATTGTATTTTGTTGTTGTTTAAAAGGTAGAACAATTGTGTACAATTTTTGTATTTGTATTGTAACAAATTATTCCATTAATTAATAGAAAAGATTTCAAATTTCAAAAATGTAATGTCATAGAATCTAAGAGGTCTTGAGGCCTTGAGATGAAAAGATTTTGAGAGGGTCGTTTATTTATTCAATAATGTTGCCAGAGCTTTGATGTTATTAATTTTATAAGTGATATTAAAAAATATCTTCGAAAATTGGAATTCAAAAATCCTTATCAAATTTAAATGATCCGAAAATAGACAAAATACCTTTATACTTCCAAAGATGTCTGATAAATATTAATCATTACTGATAAGTAAGACATCTTTCTATTTCTCCTGTATAATTTACAGGAAAGAAGTTGTGTTTTTAACTGGAATAGTTGATGTTTGTAAGAAATTTTACGCTCTGTAGTTTTTGATGAAATATTTTTACTCAAAACTTGCAAAATAAAAGTTATAAAGCAAACATTTTAAATTATCACTTTTAGGTCAATTTCCTTTGCGACCAAAATCAAACGTTAAAAAACGTCGCCCCATCAATTATTCTGTTATTCTTCCTAAACTATCAGAAGGAAGAATTTATAAATTTTGGAAACGGACATAAAACCTATTGTGTTTCATAATCACATATGGTAATTTGTGTACTGTTTAAAGTTACTCTCAAAGTAAAGGCATCTTTCAGTATAGGAGAGAAAACCAAATTTCTTAAAAAAAATATAAACAGAAAATTAAAAAAAAAAAAAAGATTGAAAACAAACATATGCTTTCATTAGGGAAAATATTTGTCGTTTATTATTACAAAATAATGTTCGTTATAAACTCATCTTGCTATAATAGATAACTTTACGTCTTGTATTTATGGTAAGTACTGGCTTTAAAAAAAAGATTCAACGTAGCATTAACTAAGTTCTAAATTAAAAATTCCCTCTAAAATCTACAACATTATCGTTTCGACAACCGTTTACACTATACTTCAACTACATGAAATATAAAACACATACTAATAATTCAATCTACATGAAATGCAGGCTGGAAAAAATGCTACAGTAAGCGATCTAAAACACTTGCCTCTTGAGGGGGAATATCGAAGTAAGTGGTGCGAATGTCGACCTTGGCGAAAGTATCGACGCATGGTAAAATGAATAAGATACCTGCGAAGACACAATACATACCATGATGTTTGTATTATTATAATGCTATTCAATATGGGTATAACATACCATGATGTTTGTATTATTACAATTATATTACATACCAAGATGTATTTACTACAATGTTATTACATAATATACGGGTGTAAAAATTCCACAAAGTAGCATTACGTCATTTAACACAGGTTTGAAAGTAAAATGTTACTAAATAATACAATGATATTAAATAAATGTTTGTATTAATACAATATTACTATATATGGGTGTAAAAATACCATGATGTTTATATTATTATAATGTTATTATAAAATTCGGTGATGTTTGTATTATTACAATGTTATTATAAACAGGTCTAAAAATATTATGATGTTTGTACTTTTATAGTGTTAACACATACGGGTGTAAGAATAGTATTATGCTTGTAATACTATATTGTTATTATAAGGGTGTAAATATTTCATGATGTTCGTGTTTATATACGGCTGTAGAAATATCATGATGTTTGTATAGTTATGATGTTATTACATATAGGAGTAAAAATACATAATTTTTGTATTTTTACAATGTTATTATTGGGTGAAAAAATAATGACGTTTGTATTATTATAATGTTATTACATACGTGTGTTAAAATACATGACGTACTATTACAGTATATATATATATATATATATATATATATATATGGATCTTATTTTTTAAAATCACTACTTAAATAAAATCTACTACAAATACATTAACTTTACATGCTAACTTAATTATATCAGCTAAATACACTTTAAATGTCATAATTTTAAGACAATAAAATTAACATGTATATTTTTGTACGAATAGGCTGAAATTTTTAAGAGAAATTTTTGTATAAAAAAAAGTGAGGTTTTTAAATAATAAACATAGCACAAAGCACAAACAATGCACTAAGTTTATCATAAGACAATAAAAACAATATTGTAAAAATCGGTAGTGTCAATTCTAGAATACCTAAATTAGGGGACTTTGTTTTGTATTTTCATATTAACATTTATTAAAAATAAATTTTAAAAACACTTGAAGATATGTACAAAATTCACTTAATTTGGTAATTTGTGATATGATGGGCTGCAAAACAGTTCACGACGCTATTAAAAAAAAAAAAAAAAAAAACTTTCTTGGATATAAGGGGCAAAATTGAATGTTTCATAGTAAAACAGATATTTTGACCCATCAAAGCATTCCCCCCCCCCTATATTAGGCATAGTGTATATATGTTAAATATGAAATTATAAATGTATTAAGATGAAATTTTTAAGTGTTGATATAAATATAATTATAAAGTGTTAGTTTCTACTATGAAATAACATTAGGAAAATCTATAAGATTTTGGATTTAAGTAGAGTTCCAACCTTTTATTAATAAGAAAAACATATGTACTTGGTATTCTATGAATTAAGTTTACCAGTTATTGTTATTTCAATTAGACCATATCTGCAAAGTGTTGTTAGTCTAATGGACGGTTATAATATTTTATATAATATAATATTTAAAATAACATTACCCAATTTACCAACTCTCATTTTTCTCATCGCTAGAGTTTTATCAAAATTAAAAATTATTAAACAAATTTGTTTTTAATTTGGAATCAACCTATGTGATTTAATTATTTTACCTATTAAAAGTCTAATAATTTTGATGAAAAACCTCCCCTAAATGAAATAATTTTGATGGAACATTAATTAATGAAACCGAAGCGTTTTGAATTATTCAAGTTACCGATTTTTGTGATAGTGTTTGACTCTCACTTTAATCTCTCCTTTAGCGATAGGATCTAATCATTCAAGGAACATCGAGCACACACCAAACGTGACAACGTTGAGTCAATCAGGCCAGTCGAGATAATGTCAACAGAAGGGTAATACAAAATAATTATAAACATTTTCTGATTTTAATATTAGTGGCTCCGAAAACTGGAATCAAAAATTAGGTACCATCGCATTTCTTTAACTACTACGTCAGTTGAAATAAATAATTGACGTGGCCAGCACAAGACTTACTATATAAAGTGCATTGAAAGTGTCTTACCTGGTCCTTTAGCACCTCCAGATACCAATCTACCGAGGCGAAAAATCACTGCTCTCTCGTACTCTTGTACCACCTGTTAAACATAATTTTAAATTACAAATTCATTTACTCACACAACTTTATTTCATCAAATTAATAAGCATTTTGCTTCAACAAGGGGCAAATTTTCTGTACAGTTATAAATATTTCGTTTAGAAATACCAGTTAAAATTTATTAATTCCACAGTTAAATAGTTTTCGTTAAATAGTTTACATAATAATTTCTGTGAAAGTATTTTAAATACACATTCAGGCGGTGAAATAAAATATTTAAACAAATACATTCATAAACCGAATTGACTAAAAATTGCACTTAAAATTTTTTGAATGTTTGATCGTGGTAAAAAATGTTATAAATAATACGGTAAAATAATACGGACTGAGGACAACCTCTAAGGTAATTAAATATATTAAAAAAATGTTTATACAAACAGTGGTGATAATCGGGGGGAAAAAAATCCTGGAGAGTTTAAGTGTAAAATGGTCATTTTGAAACCAATCTTTCATAAAAATCTGATAATTTGTTCGAAAGTTATCATATACATACAGAACTGCACGCGTGCACACACGTGTATGAAAATCTACAAATCCCCAATTCTTGTTCTGCGGTCACAATCTGTGCATATTTTCCTAGTCCTACAATTACACCCCAAAAATAAAACTCAACACCATGATTTAGATTAAATTTTAGTTAACATTTACTTATTAAACACGTCCATAGTTGACGGAGAGTTTCATCGTTTTTACTTTCCTAATTGGGTTTTAACTTTTACAATAGAATCACACGAATGTAGTAAATACGTATCTTAAACGATGATGTATAGAGGCGAGAATGTGACGGAAATTAGTGAATCCCTCTTGTGGAAATAAACGATTGTGATTTAGTGTAATTATTTCTCTGCTGGTTTTAGTAATTAACAATTATTTTGAGCAATAAAATCGAGCACGAAAATAAATTTGTCATAATTTAAACATACTGTAATATCAGATTAATTTTGTAATTTCAATAATTTGTAGACTCGTCATGACCTTGTGACTTGGATCACGGACCATGTTACACTCGCAAATCGTAATTGTACTGAGAAATATAGCAGCATAAACAATTATTAAGTTGGAATTCACTTTATTTTCAATGTATAGTCCTTAAAAAGCAGTATGTGCAAACATTAATTTTCAGATCATCATATATTCTCTTAGGCAACATTATCGATTGATAACATAGTCGTCCTATATGTTCTTCTATTTGGATCTATTACTCTACTCTTCTGGTCGGATAACGAAGCGTTCTAAATACTCCCTTAGTTTCGACTCAAATACGATTTTGTCACGACGGTGTTTCTTAGCAATCACGTAACCGATTTAATAAATGAAAACTTGTATCTTAACTAGAACAAAACGAGACTTAGGTATATAAGGTGACCACCGCCAGTTGTATTATTTCATTCTGTGGGCGGACATATTTGAGGTAAAAGATAAGTAGCAACGTTCCTGGAGGCAGTAAGTAGAATTTTAGTACAAATTTAATCAGCTTTGTACACGAAATTGAATGCTAAGAATACTAAGTTTATCATTGTATTCCTAGGTTTTTCAGGTTTGTACTTGAGTTCTTCTTATTGCTGTTGGAAGATATAATTTTAGTACAAACTTAATCAGCTGTTAATGCTCTTTTACACGAAACTGTTTGAAAAGGAAATGATATTTTTGTTACTGTCCTAGGTAACTTGAGGTTTGAACTTGGTTTCTTCTTATTGCCGTTGGGAGTGACATTACCAGTCACTTGACTTATAATGTTTCGATGTAAATGTCTAAAATGGGAGTAAACCTACAGATTTTTTACTTTTATGGTGGTTAAGTTTCAGTTTAATATAGTGTAAATATAAAGTAAATACACATTATCTAATCTCACTGGTGGTTATCCTATAATCCCATTATATTCTGTTAAAAGAAATAGCCGGCATTTAAGGAGACATCAAACGTTCATGATGAAATTATTATGTTTAATGAGAGGATAAGATCCCATAACTCTTATTGAAAGCTGACTATATGTTGGCAAATAGGCAAGTTGGGAAAGATCACAATGTGGAAAGTGATCTTTTGCTTTCTTGAAACAATCTCTTGAAGCTCCACTCAACTGCAACTTTAGTGCGTTCGTTGACACACGACAACCTGGGAGACTTTACTTGATGTAACCTGACACAAAAAGGAAGCCAGGGTTGGAAGTTAGGGAATCGATTGTTCATATCCAATCCTGTGTTGTTTCTAATCTTTGACACTGTGGACCTTATAAAGCATGTTATTAAATATAGTACCGGCCTTAAACTAAGAACATTTAGGAGGTGCAATTAGTCTGTTAGTTTTTAAGTGATATCCGTTCCAAATTAAGGTCAGTTTAAAAAATCAATTATCAGTGTCCTTTAAAATTGTTTCTTCTGTAAAAATGTTCTAAAAAAAAACCTACGATTTTAAAATCTATTTAAATTAAAAGTTAGCGTTTAGCCACGCCCTAATAATAATATTATTATTTTTTTTAACATCCTCAAATTTTAATCTATGAAAGCAATATCTACATACTTTTCACTATGTAATAAATGTCAACTATATTTGTATTAAATTTTCATTAAGTACACGGAATAAATATGATTTAAATTAGAAATTTTCATTTAGTACCCTAAAAAAAGTTAATTAGCCTACATTTAGGCACTGTATATATTATGTAATACAAATTAGTGAAAACCAAAACAATATTTTATTATTTCAATTATTGATTATATAAAAAACCATGTAAGTTACTGTACTTCCTAAACAAAAAAGGTCAATTTCTCGTTTATATTCATACGCTATAAATCCAAATTAGTATAAAAATTTAACACAAATACTGAACTCTTAATTACAGCATAACTATTCTAATATGTAGAGTTATATTTGCCAAAACATTAGTCAAATAGGTTTTCTTTTTTAAAAAGTTTGGCAACTTTGTAAAATGGGCTGCCACCCTTTAGAACGTAACACTAATCTGATTTAAAGAAACATTTATCACTAACCTAACCTAGATAAACTTTTGTAATTTAAAATATAACTTTATAATTAATAAGCCATTAGATAATTGAAGTTCAGTGTAGTCCAGTTTATCTCTAATATTTATTGAAAAGGGGGAAAAATTAGTTGTAGAAATTAGTGAAAATACAAGATGTTTAAAAAGAGTTTCAAGAATTCAAGAACTCACATCAAAACCAATGAAAAAGAATATGTAAACATGCTTCCTCAAATGCTTAGTTTTCTATCTTATCCTCCATTTTGTGTTTTTAACAAAAAGATTATAACGGTAAACGATATGAAATTGAAATTTTGTATGCTACTTAGTGTTAATAACGACTCAATTTGAGAATAATAAAGCGATTTACTTTACTCTTTTCAAAAATGGAGGCTGTTTACGTTTTTTAACGTCGAATATCTCGTAATCCGTTAATTTTACAAAATATTTACAGGAGACAAAATATTTTTCTTTTTTAACGACAAACAAAATGGCGTTTCTATTCTTTCTTTAGCGTTATCGACAGAAAATTTAAAACATTGGTAATTAATTGCTCAGAACACCCAAGATTAGCCAAATACTACCAAAAGTTTTTTGAATTCTGCAAATGTTTTATCTCTAAATTTTTCTGTAGTTTAAATAAAGAACAACTGAGTTATCGACATAATAAATAATAATATGTAATAACTAATATCATAAATAAAGCTTCTGTTTTGTAGTAATGCGTAACGCTTGTATTTTTAATAAGGGCCTCCCTTTTATACATAAGGGTCTAGTTTTTTCATACATATCTTGTATTCCATTACTTTTTTTTTGTAAAATACTTTTTCATTCAAAACAAAATGATTCATTATTTTTTTCCTGATAAAATTTTATTCTAGGTTAATATTGGATGTTGTAGACAATTTTTATATAACTCATTTCCTCTTAAAGCTTCCGGAAGAATAAAATGTCCATTTTGTTTGCCGTTAAAAAAGGAAAATATTTTGTCTCTTGGTAATAATTTGTAAACCTTACAGTTTCTGAGATATTCCACGCTAAACAGTTTAAATTGTTGCCATTATAAAATGAGTAAAGGTTGAAATCATTTTGAAATAATAATCTGTTGATTATTTTTATCAATTGGAGTTTTCATGATAATAAGTAGCAAGCAAAATTTCAACTCCATATCATTTCATTTTAAAAAGATATGTTTTGTTAATAACACAAAATGGGAGTTGTATTAAAAACTAAGAATTTACATAAGCATAGGAAATATGTTTATATAAATATTTTTATCGGTTTTGATGTAAGAAATAATCTCCCGATTTTTTTAACCACGATCCATTTTGGGTCTTCTGGGTTGAAAACACCTGTTTCAACAAAAATGTCTTATATCCATCAGCACTTATTTTAACTTTTTCATTAATTTCTTTCGAAATATTAACTTAGGTGGTTTTTTATTTCTAATTATGCACGTCGAATTTATAAATGTCTTGACTAAAAATTTGGGGCACCTTTCATAAGAAAAAATTTAAGTAAAAATTTAATTTTCTCAAAATATTTGAGAATAAAATGTTTTTCTCAAAATATTCTCTAACGATTTCGATAAAATTTTGATGAAATAGTCAGATTATAATGCAAACTAATTACGGTTAGGGTGTAACTGATTTAAAATGGTAACGAACTGTTAATCAATTACAAGACACGATTAGATCATGTTTCAATCACGACTAAAGCAGAGGTTGCTTCCGTTTACATACAATTACGAGGCATATTAGATTCGAGTGGTTGACAAGAGTGAGTGGAGTAGCTTGGAGGTAGTTGTGATTTGGGAATTCCTAAAAGTAACTACAAAATTTATTTTGTTTGTTTCTAGGCAAATAAAGAAAGAAAGATGTTTTAATTAAATACAACGTCGGTTAAAATTTATTATTTTGTTTCAATTGATTTATAAATTTAATTATATTTGTAGTTCACACTTTATTTATTTTTAAGTGTGATTTGAAACGTTACTTTGCGACACACTACTTTCAAAATAGTTTTATCAAAATCTCTAGGGTCAATTTTGAGATACTTCCTTTCTTATCCCATAAAATAAGCCCATACACTTATAAAACATCCCGCCCTCGAGGGCTCATTTTGGCGAGTACATACTTCGCAATCACGAGGATCCTGAGTTGAATCTACATCTTTATTGCGTAGTCTTGTCTTAAATCACTTTCTTTCATCTTTCCTATCTTGTCTCTCTTTACCAATTCTTGTTCTTTTTAAACCCTAATGCTATGAGTGTATTCCAGGCCTTTCATCTTTATTTTATATTCTTTCCTTCACCGAGATAACCGAGGCGATTTGCCTGTAAAAATTATTCAGTATGCTAAAACCTTCACTTTAGCATTGACACCAGACAACGTACTGAGAGTTTTTTATTAATGTACTTTTTTAAAATTATTGTTAAAAACCTAAGCAAAAACTATCTTAACTTAATATAACCTAGATTACTTATTGATAACATAGTAGCGGGCAGATAACGGAATCTAACATCGACACTCCCGATGTAGCTTTCATAAAACATATATCTAATAATTATTTACACACGGCGAAACTAATTCTGTCATGTCGTTGTTGGATAGAACATAGTCTACATGTAAGAAAATCAAAGGAGATTGGAACTTTTACTAATTAGAATGACAGGTAGCAGTTTTCCAGCATACATTTGTTGCTAAATCGATAAAAGGAGCAAGGAAAAAAAGGCAGGATAAACCTTCATCCCGAGTTAGAGGTAAAATTTTCATATAAAGATAATTCGACAAGACTTGCAAACAAAAACTGAACTGCTAAAAAAGACAGTCAGAAGTCACGTGACAAAATACAAATGAATGTACAGTATTCAGTTGTTTTCCTATGATGAAAAATTCAGTTGAACTAATCAAAATTAAAACGAAAACTTAATCTTTTTATTCTAGTATAAATTCTTGTCCGCTCTCTGGTGGTAAATAGAACGGTGGCTAGTCTTATAATTTCTTTATTTAATTTTTTTGTCGTAGTTCAACTTTTTGACCGTCTATTTTGTTTCTTTGTAACATTTTTTTTTATATTAGCACCATTACCAATAAAAAACCCATTGAAATAATAAAGTTAATTTTGCAAATCTTAAGTTTTAATTCAATTACCACCAGGGAGCATTTTGCTTATGAGAGGCAATTTACAGAGGCCCGAGGGGTTAAAAAACTAAAATGTACAAATAGGCCATGTGGCACATTATTGTAAGGCTTATTAAAAGAGAAAGTAAATGGAGCAAACTAGAGCTAAAGTAATGGACAATCAAAATTTTGAAAAACATGCATCACTTTGAAACGGAGCAAGATAGTAAGCTCTAGTTTGCTCCATTTACTTTGTCTTTTTAATAAGCTTTACAACGATGACCTATCTTTATATTTAAGATTCCTAAAGCCCCTCAATCGCCAAAAAATATGTCCTGTTATGCACCACAAGATATAAACCAAGTTCTGTTAATTTATATTAAGGAATAAAAATTAAACGGACTTTTTGAACACTATTTATTATTTTTTTTTTATAGGAGAAAAACCTCTTTCGTCATATTGTATAAGTCATCATCGTCTTATAAAAAAAGAATTAAAAATGAAAACCCTTATCCCTCAATTCTCTAATAATGTTAGGGTCAAATAAGAACAAGAGTTGTCAAATAATAGGAAAGATGAAAGAGAGGGATCTAACCCAAGACAATATGAAAAATGTGTCGATCCAGCTAGTCACTAGAGTAAGGCTATGATGTTTTCATTAAATAAAAGCACAGCATTTCTGGTTGATTTCCATTAATATCGACCAACATATTAATGTACCCAAATACACGATAAAAAAAGAAAAGAAAATCATTGGATTGATAACGATTTTTTTTTTCGGTGATGGCGATGACAGTTAATTTTCTTCTTCTTTTTTTAACTATTCGCAATAGTTTTACTCTCAGTTTTTTAAACTTTCACATTTCACTAAGAGTTCGATTTCAGGAGTATTTCGGCAGGCAATCTGTCTCCAGCAAAGTTCTCAGCTTCTTTTTCTAGTTGCTTTTTGGTTTTAAATACAACACTAAGACTTTTTGAAACACAAACAACAAACATAAAGTAGTTTATTGCAATATTTTTCTTTATAATCAGAACTACTGGTGAGTGATTCCAAGCCAAACCAAAATATTCTTCAACTCCATGCGGCACCGAGATTTTCTATATATCCCAGATATGTGGAGATCTTCATTGCCACAGTGAGGAATACACGAGATTTTGTACCTAGTGATATAACAATCAAAAATCTAACTTTGTTTTGGTTGTCAAATCTTAATTCTGCCTGTATATCGAGTAAAACTAACTAATAATGTATTACTTATCTAAATTATATACATACCTTAAAACAAACAAATAGCGAGAATGGCAAAGTACAGACTACAACCACCCAAGACAATGCTGTGAGTATGGCACCACAGATGCCAGAGTCAGCTGGCTCGCCATCATCCGCTATAAACAAACATATTATCATAATTAAATAGCATTACAAATATATAAACAAACTGATATGATTTTATCATAGTTTAAAAAATAAATAAACTATAAACATAGTTTTATAATAGAATAAAGTTTTAAAGTGTAATGGAAATACGTTCTTAATGTACGGTTTTCAATTTTGAAGATTTTAAATATTAAATATATAATAATAAATTTAAAGTAAAATAAATCTCCAGTTGGTGAAACTCCTGATTTGTCACGAAACGTATGCAGTTTAATAAAGTTAATTAATGTTGCGTTAATAAATTAAACTTCTCCTAACTACGTTTGTATAGGTCACGGGGTTGTTCACGTGTTGATCTATTATTGTTCAGTACTTGATACGTGCACGGTGTCACGGTTTTTAATAAAACCTCTACTCACCTGATGAACCACGTTTATGTTTAGGCTGTATTTTAACTCGTCCTGAATATAAATTATAATTGATTGATGTCCTGCTTTATGACAGTAATTAAAATTCATTTAAATTGTTTACAATTTACATTCAGAATCGTAATATCTTTTTACTTACCCACAAAGGTTTACGTTATTCTGTTTCATATCGCACCAGATGTTTATCAAAAGCGATAAAACTGATTTTGAGAAACTAAACCTTAGTTTACAGACGGTTACTTTATTAATTGCTTGCACGCTTCAACATCTAAAAGATAATTCGTTTTGTATGAGACATTTTTGGTTAAATTTTAGCAAAGTTTGATGAATTTGAACCGATTTTTAGAAGATTAATGACAAGTGTCTTTAAAATTTTAAGATATTGCAATTATATTTTTTGCGTACAATAAACAGCCAAAAATTTCGTTTATACTAATTAAAATTATTGCAAACGATTATAAAAACACACTCAGAATGACATAAACAAAAACTTTTCGGGTATCAGAAAGTACATAACCAAGAAAAGCTCAACATTGAGTTTATTCCCATCATAAGTCTGTTTCTCTCTTCTGAAGCTTACATCTTACAATATGTTAACTGTTTACGTGTCGGATCAGCTCCAGGATGCACGTGTCGACATCACAAGTCTGTTTCTCTCTTCTGAAGCTTACATCTTAGAATATGTTAACTGTTTACGTGTCGGATCAGCTCCAGGATGCACGTGTCGACATCACAAGTCTGTTTCTCTCTTCTGAAGCTTACATCTTACAATATGTTAACTGTTTACGTGTCGGATCAGCTCCAGGACGCACGTGTCGACATCACAAGTCTGTTTCTCTCTTCTGAAGCTTACATCTTACAATATGTTAACTTTTTACGTGTCGGATCAGCTCCAGGATGCACGTGTCGACATCACTTTTGAAAAACAACGCTCATTTATTTATAAAAGAGCTTTGTAAATTTAAGTAGAGTCTGAAAATTTTTAGAAGCGTATAAAGTAGTAGAGATTTTCCTCTTTTGTAATGGTGACAGAATGTCAAACAAGGATAAATTTTGTCCTCCTATTTCCTTACTAAAGTAATGGAAAAATTTGTAAAACAAACTGGTGATATCAAACGATAACTGTCTACTGACGGAGTATCAGTATGGATTTAGAAAAACAATATCTATCTATCAATGTACTGATTATATTAAACAAGGATAAAAGAGTTTTATTGTGTACGCGAAGTCTAGAGTGTCTACCGTGAATTATCTTCGCGTTGCGTCGCCTCAGGAAACACAAAAAGTTATTATCGACATTCTGTCTGTCGTCGTTGTAGTTTACACGTAAACAGGATAGCGTTCGCGAAAATTTAGGTGCATAAAATTTGGTACAGTGAACTCATATAAGCCTATTGAAATTAAGAAGAATAGAATTTAAAATGTCAAATAGGGGAACAATTTTTGTTACTATCTCGTGTGTTATTATTTATAACACACTATATTATTGATTTCAATTCTGCATGCAATTGTACCAACCCTACATCTCTATGGTGATAAATAATGAAGTTATTGTCAAAAATGTATTTTGGAACTCTGAGTTCCTTAGAAAATGTGATATTGTAATAGTTACAATATCCAGCAGGGCTCACCTACATGAGCATAGCAAGTGGAGAATCCGACATATATGCCTATGTGCAGCTTCTCGACCAGCAAGGACCGATAACGAAGCGAGTGGAGACTCATATATATACACACATATATATATATATATATATATATATATATATATATATATATATATATATATATATATATATATATATATCAACGACGTCAAAAAAGTAGTGTAGACAATTAAAAGGTTCAAAAACCCTGTGTAACAACTGTTTTAAACAAATTATCCTACTGGATATTACTCCTTGATCTACCATTACAATTTAACATTGCCTATAAGGCTCTAGAACCAACTTTCTGCATTACGTTTAGAGGATCTGTTTTTATTACATTTTATGATGGTTCTGGTAAGTACTATGATAGTGTTCATCAACTTGTTTTTATTTATTTTTCTCTATGATTCTGTAGACAGACAAAAAATATTGAATAAATTAGACATACTCATAATCGGCGTCATTGTAAAACAAACTCTTGGTTTGAACAACTTCAGTTGATTTGGCCAACAGATTTATCTAAGAACCAACACTGGAATCCAATTTGTTTTTAATCTATAATAATTTTAATATAATTAATATTGAGGGGTACTTTTACCTATTCGGAGATGATACTGCTATACTTTTTGAAGACAATATTTTGTAAAATAAAAGTAAGAAATACTAAAAGATATATCTGTTATTAAAAAGGGTTCGAACAAAAATTTATTAGCGATGAATGTGTTGAAGTCCAAATTTCTTTCAGAGCAAATACAAATTGTACTTTACAAAAATATTAAATTACATTTATATGTAATTTATTAATAAAATCTTTGTTCTTGTGTTCAATCAGAAAGAGTGGATTTATATAATATTTAGGTGTAATGTTTGATACGAGATTAAATTGGTCGACACACGTCTATGAATTAAAAGTAAGCCTAAAAATTTGATTTTTGTTTTAAAAGCGTGAATGCAATAGTAAACCTTTTTAAATACCACAGGTGTACTTTACATATTCTTCTCCTAGATGAATAATAATTGTGGGTTGTAGTACAATAAATAAATCCATAAATACATCTTTAAATGTATTTCAGAATGAACCGGAACACAAATTTTATCAAATAGTACGTTTATTTATTCAAACACGTTTCAACGACAAAGTTTTCATCTTCAGTGATGCACGAACAATAACTAAACTATAACTAATCTAGTACTGTGCCTAATCCCATATACACACAGGGCTGAAGCCTAAACCTACTTTACCGTAGTAAGGCGTTAATAGCCCAGAATTAACATGTAACTAATACAATATTACTGAACTAATCGAATATCTAATAGTAGAATTTGTAATTTACATTATTATAGAGCTTTGTATAGGTCCTAATTTGTTATTTACAATTACACTACGGTGTTTGTTAATATATAAAGTTTCCCAGACGTCTTTTGTGTTTAGTTTAATAACATTTTTCAACAACACAGAGTTTTCTACTTTAAAATAATGTTTTTCGTCTAAACAGTGTTTGGCAATAGCTTATTTATCAAGTCTATTACATTTAAAGTGGGCGAAGTGTATTATTTGGGCGTTCATGTTCCATAATAAGACATGAAGTTTAGATTCAGGTTAGACTAAAACGGTATTGATTAAATGTAAATACCCGATATTCCTTGAATGTGGTAAATTTACATATCTTAATTGCTTTTAGCGTTGATGTTAACATACATGTCCTCAGCGAAGCGTTTGGACAGTTCAGAGTGATGATCAGTAGATGAGATGTTTTCTCCGAGAACTGGTGTAAAACATTTTAAATTTGTGTGCAACAATATATTTTGATCAATAAAATAGTTTGATCTTACTATTATTAATAATTTAGCTGAATTTATACACACAAAATTGTCAACTTATGTATTTTTAATTGATAGGTCTTAATGTTTAAAGTTTCCATTAAATAGAATCTACTCGGCACAAATGGTTTACTGATATTCGATGTCCCTAGTGTAGAACATAAAAAAGAAATTCCACTTCCAGTAAAAATGTAAAACTTTATTAATAGTTGCACATCTTCAGGTTATCTCATTGTTATTAAAGTTCACACTTATTCATTTTAGCAAATAATAAAGTTGATATTGGGTCTTAATTTACTTAATTTTCATATTAAACAGACAATCTTGTGGTGTTCGTGAAAGGTCTAGAACTGTCTGGTCAGCACATCGAGTTCCCGTCGATTGTAGCCTTCGCAACCAGTTTCGTTACAATTCATAGCTTCAAATTTTTTTCCAGATTATGTTTGATGGGGCCCTCACTTAAACTAGGCCCTGGATCATCAACACAGTAACAGAGAGTTAGCGCCTAGCCAAAATGGGATTTCCTTGATCAAATATATATCTTACTTACAAATATATATTACTTCACACGACAAATTTACTAAGGTCATCTGCAAACAAATAAAACAAAACAAACAAAACGTGTTTTACTCAAAAATGCAACAAATAAAGAACAGCGATTTCTCCAGTGCCTTATGACCACGAATTGAAAATTGTGTTTAGATCAACAAGAAACTCTCTGCACAATTATTCATGAAACACTCTTGTGATATTATTAAAATTTAGTTTCTGAATTCATTATATTCACGTGAAAATGTATTAAATTCATTATATATTATAATGTAATTATATTTTGTGTTTACCTACGTATGTTTGTAAAATATATCTTTCATAGTTTGTTTACCTTTTATTTTAAGTAAAAGGAAATGCGATATCCACTTCAAATTAATTACACTGACCCATGAAAGCTTCTAAGATCAGGCTAAAGCCTCGCTGTTGAGCTAACTTATCTTATTTAATACCAACTTAAACCGCTCTTAGCCTAAGTAAACAGACCACATGATGCAACCTAAGCCACTAAGAGATGAGAGATGAAGGATAAGACATTACTGAGAGTACATTAGCATTATGTGTATAATAAGGTAGCCTCTACATACCGTGTAAAATAATTTATTAGCCAGCCACAGTTAGAATTAATGTAAATATTTCAGTTCTATAAAAATTCAAATTAAATTTGAATCGTGCTATAAATGGTTCCATGTTTCACCTCTATTCTCCTTGTACTGAAGACGAGAATTAGGGTAACACACTAAAAACTCTGAACCATGTCACCATTCTCGAACCTGCACAACCTTTAAGGTTTTATAAGTTTCCAACTACAGACGCGCTATAGTGCATTGGACGTTTATATGATAGTATTCAATGACGTGAGGCTGCTCTACATCGAGCGACCGGTAATAGAACAATGCATAGGTGAAATGTTTCCAAAATGTCACATTTATTTCATCAAAAATATAAAGCTAAATATCATGTTTTTCTATTAGACTACAGATAAATAAGAAAACAGGATATAAATACTAAATTTGGTACATTATAAATTTTGTACTTGTAAATTTATTAACAAAAAAAGTTAATACGATTTTCAAATTATATAGAAAATTTTCCATCCACAAACGTCATAAAATGTCTAACACGAAAATATATGCCTCTAGGTAATAGTCCGGGATGGCTTACAGTTAATAAAAACCACTACAAAAATGATTATATTTCAACACAAAACTTTTATTTAAAGTTTAGAAATAATTGCAACACATATTTAAACACATATAGTTTTCAATTTACAAAATATGACGGCGTCACTTGGTTCCATCTTTCCTTTGCTTTTATCAGTGTCTCGTTAATTTTTGCATTCACCACTTCTTTTTTTCCCGCGCACACGCCGGATGGTATACCTAGTACCCACCCGAGGCGCTATTGATTAATTTTCTCTCTCCTTCTCAATCCTTCTTACGTTTTTTAGTTGTATCTTCGGTGTGGAAATGAATTTGGTGATCCAGAATAAACTGACAACTCCAAAATTGTACTATCTATCTTTACTTCCTACCCAGTTTCGGTATATTGCTGTCTTCCGGTACTTGGACCATGCCACATTGTCGCCTCGTTGATCCTACATAATAGTTTCCTAGGCAACCTTTGTCTGCGCTAGAAACGGGGAGTGAGAGGGAGGGGGTTATTTTTGTTTTCAGCTAAATGTAGTAACTTTGGCAGTGTCACTTGGTTCGGGATCGAAAGTTGAAATTGGACTTACTTCAGCAGGGTCTGTTCTGCCTTGCGCCAGCGAACACCTGACCGAAACAATAGCTATGTTGAACAGACAGAAGTGGTTCATCCGTACAAAAAGGCAGACGTGTTGTATAATGTCTGTGTTGTGTTAATTTGGGTTTCTATATTTTATTATAAATAACACCATGGTTGCTTAATTAATTGGGGACATGGCACTAGGAGTTTTACCGCAAAACAAAATCCCAAATTCGTACGTGTTATTTCTTAATTTAAACGAGATGAGTTGATATTGTTCAACGCCCTTGTGTGAGTGGATATTTAGTTATTAGTTTAGATTCAGTAATATATTATTAATTAGATTACTTTCTTCGAGGCTGGCTATCCTATGGTGTATGGGCAGATCTGAGACCTCTCAAAATGAGCGTGAGCCATGAGCAGTAGTGTACACTCTGAAATGTGGACCCTAGGCAAGACCTAAACTTAACGTTAATCGTTACAAATTGGTAGCACACGTTACACAAAGTTGAGAATGGCTTCAATTTCAAATTTAATTTCACAAGAATAACTCAATATCAATAATAAAGAAACCTACCCCCCACCTCACTATAATAAGCTTTC
Organism: Aphrophora alni; assembly: GCA_963513935.1. Lineage (NCBI taxonomy): Eukaryota > Metazoa > Arthropoda > Insecta > Hemiptera > Aphrophoridae > Aphrophora > Aphrophora alni. The sequence continues at coordinate 31,690,075 of OY740766.1, forward strand.
ACAAGAATAACTCAATATCAATAATAAAGAAACCTACACCCCCACTTCACTAAAAAAAAACAAAAAAAAAAAAAATTGGGAATTAGTAACGATATAATTTTAAAATTTTGTAGATTGATATTTAAATATATAAAGAGTTTATCAATGTAAAAATACGGGTGAAAAAGCCATTGGTAGAAAATTTTGCGTAAATGGATGCATTAAGAATCGAAAGGAGTTAATAGAAATTAAATGCTCTAGCATGAGCTCTCTCAAGACATAATTTCTCAAATTTTTGCCTTCCTACGTCAGAACTTAATAGAAATAATACCGATAATTTTAAAGATAATTCTGATTGTGTAGAAGTGTTTACTTTTTTAATATCGTCAATATTTAAATATAACTAATAGCAAATCAAAAGCTTAAACCATTGTATAATTAAGGTCTACAGAGCTTTAAGTTTACAAAACCAGCGCTTCACAAATAAATTGTGCCAAAACATTCAACTAACTTTCTCACTCACCAATCCACAAAACGAAAACTAATATTCGTCGCTATTTTCCCAAAATTCTATTTATACTTCGAGGGGAATTTTATACAAAGTTTTAAAATTGCCTCCATTATTTATTTAATTGGAATCGAATTTAAAATGATGACAGGTATTTTGTTTTTTTACCAGTTATTCCTGAGCTTGCAATTTGACACCCTAGTGTGGAACATAATTCTTAAAATTTCACCAAAATATAAACAAAATCGGTAGGTACGATTTTGAAAATTAAGTCTTTTTCGATACATCTAGTAATGGATTATTTTTTTTGTTTTTCACTGACAACTCCCGAAACTGCATTTTTGGGTGATAAGTAAAATTTAGTATATTTGATCAAAATCGTTAGAGCCAACGTTGAGTTATTTTAATTTTTAATTTTTTATGACAGTAATCATGAAATGTTGATTTATACAATATTTAAAACCCCTTTAGTCTGTGTGGAAAAATATGTCCACTCACCAATTTGGTCAAAATCGGTAGCAACAGGCGACAGACACCAAACTACAAACAATCATTAAAAAACGCCTTTCAGGAGACCTCGGAAACAATAATTATTCGAAATATATAGGCATAGATTTTTCGATATTAATTTTACATAAATAACAAAATAAATAAACAAATACATTTTATCTAAAAACAACAATCGAGTAAAACATGTTTAATTATTAATACGGGTTTCTACTTGTACAAGAGTACAGTAGTGAACATGATTGATGGCAGAATATATTCAACTCAGGATCTGCATCAGAAGAAAAGCTCATCAGACACAATACGCTCGTTATTTTCAAGAAATGTGCCTATAAGTGTCACGACATTTCACCGGAGAAGAGCGCAGGATATGACTGATGTTCTCTTCAGAAAAGAAAGGTTATCGTTTCAAATCTACGTTTTTTGTAAAATTCGCTCAGAGCGTTTTACTTTATATTACTATTTTAATAGCGATTTATATTTAATGTTTTTTATTTTCTTATGTTTGTAGAAGAATGAAAATTAATGGATAAACAAATCGATGTCTATAGCGGAAATATTCTTTTACAACCCCAAAAATTGTTTCCGTTACAATGCAGTGCTCTACAGTCTAAGTGTGTGGACCCATTTTTATAAAAATTGCATGTGAGCATATTTGATATATCTTGAAGCGATTTTTTCCATATTTCAAAATTATGCATGTTTTAGTAAAAAATAAAATTGTTATGAAACTGTTACAAAAGTTCTTCATTTCTTGGAATTGGTTTTACTAATTAAATTAACAAATTTTTATCACATATGAATATTAATTACATAAAACCGTGTGCAAAATCGCTAGAAAAAATTCGGTTCTGGAAAAATTGGCAAAAAGTAAAATCGACCACGACTGCCGTCGTCCATGACTTATAAGTTCAATTTTAATCAAATATGATTTACAATTTATAATTTTTTTTTTCAATTAGGGTTTCGTGGTTTTCCCCATTTAAAAAAAATTAATAATATTTTTACGATAAATAGTTATGTTTTGTTAGTTTATTTAACGTATGGAATTTATTGTATTATTAATTTAGTTCCTTATAGTTGAGGAACGAGGATCCTTATAGTTGTAAACTAGGTAACCATTTATATTTTGAAGTTAAACGCATTGATGAATTGGCTCAGAAAACAGGACATGATTCGAGGTATTTACTGCAATTCTGCAGTAACACATGCGTAGTAATACATCCTTCAACTGGGTATTCAACATTTCATCCTACTGAAATTCATCATTTATTGAATAACGCAGGTATTGTATGAACTCCATATCATAACTCTTCAAATTAATTACAAAAATTCAAAAGAAATTTTTAACATTTTGTTTTATAAAACCAATGGGTTTCGTTCTTTGTTTAGTGTTGTATTCCCTATTACTGGTTTTGTTTGATATACGCAGTGTGGAAACAAGACATATATTCCTGCAGCTTAAATAACTGTGTCGTGGACGTTTTGATGACTCAGTTCCTTGCAACAAATTGGTTTTTATATTCCTCCTTTTATAACTGTAGACTGCAGTTGTTTCATATTCTATACTGATCTGCCTCCCCGATAACAGCTGTAGTGGGTTAATATAATTAATTTTTATCTCTATATATTATTTTATATTTTATGATAGTTTCGGAATTTTCAAAACGAGTATTTTTTATTCTGCTAACTGGTGTAAGGGGGGGGGGTATTATTCAGTACTATCAGATGGTCGCTCTTTATCCATAGACAGGCGCTTCACAATTGTTTAATTTTCTAGATGTAAATGATAAAAGACTTTTTATTTGTTTATAAGTGCAATCATCCAAGCTGCTTGTTCGTAACTTAATTTTGTTTTATTTAGGATATTTTTCTTGTCTTAAATATTCTTTTTTAAATGGTTATTTGTTACTTTATTTTTAAAGACAGGGTATAATTTTGGTTTTGCTTGAACATATTTCTCTTATTATTATCTTTTCTGGTTGAATGATTGTTGTTTTTATTTGTCAATTGTAAAACACAATTTTTCAACTTAAATACTTTATTCGAACAAGACGACGTATTACATTTGTATTAAAACACATCTTGGGGGGGGGGGCAGTAGTAATTCAGTTTCAAGAGAGCTTGTGTTTATGTAACAACTGAGGTTGATGACTTGGTCATTCTGGAAAGTTGTGTTTCCATTAGATGATTGAAGTTTCCACAAGCATTGCTCAATTCAAATTAGTTGTTTTTATTATTTTGTTTTTCCCCAGTTTAGTTATTTTGTATTTATTACGCGTGTCTTTGACCTGTTGCTGGTCTCTAAACCAATTTTGTATGACATTTCATTGAACTGCTTTTTGTAATTATGTTTAAACCAGTTATGAAGCATCGAAATAAAATTGAATAAATAAAATAATCAACAGTATATAATCTTCAGCAACATTTATCATCATTTTGCAATAATTTCTTCCCTTTGTAAGCAACATCAAAGTGATTTCAAGTGAACAGTGAAGTGGTATCGTTTTACTTAGTTTTACCACATGAACTTTTGGCATAATTTTTCTGGTAGCAGATAATTTAATCAACCAATTTAAGACAAACGCCTTTTAGCACTGTTATAAACTTCGAACCCCTAAACGTATAATTTATTATGAAACCGTAAATTTAATAAAAAATGTGTATTTATTAATAAACATAGAGAACATTTACTTTATTTTATTATTAAGCACAAATAGCGTGTTTATAATAAGGAAATTCTTATTTTTACAATCTCTTTCAAGGAACCCCGACACCCAAGTCTATGAAAAGTCTACCAACCCCACCCATACGAGTAATTTGGCACCATTTTGGGCTTACTGTTTACACACAAGAAGTTGCTAATCTTGTGTTATGAAATGTAGGGTTGGTTCTACAAGTTTACCTAATCTGTCTCACTTTCAGGATCCCTAGAAATTGTCCACCGGTTCCGGACGCACAGAATTTGACCGTCGCTGAATCCACCTTATCTCCTTTGGTCTTCCAATCCCTCTGTTGCTGCCTTATCCAAAGTTAGATTTACTTTAGGGATGACAGACTCATGTATCTTAATAATGAACTTGTTATCCTTGTCTTGCTAGTTTTATATATTAAACATCATTCTCCCCATACAATCATGCGAGTTCATGCTTGTGGTGTATTCATTTACCTTGCCTGTAGTCCTGTAGGCCGTTATCTTTAAGACGAGTAGGCTACCTTTCTATGCTAGAACTTCAAGTTTCGGTTCCATACTTCAAGTGTGGTTGTATTATACCAATAATTATAAAAATACTTTAGTGTATTTGGATAAAGTACTGTTCTCCATAAGCTACAGAGTTAACTTGTAACAAGCCACTCCCTTATCTCCAGTCTTTTATCAATGATTTCTGATAACTGAAAAAAATTAAAAGCTGCATTCCAACCCCCACATAGATGGCTATAACTAGATCTTGTGCATCTGTAGTCGTATATTTTGTCTTAAATTCATTCACTTCAAGAGTTGAATATTCTAGTGACTATCTATGATGCATACATCGTTAGCACAGGCCAGAATAATTTGTAGATTTTTATTGTAATTGCCTGTCATTTTAATATCGAATTGTACTCTCTACTATCAAACTGAAAAGTGTAGAGGCTAGAAAATTAAAAGAAGAAAAAAATCGATCGATTTCCTAATCTCAGACACATTAATTCTTGAATAACTGTTGGCTTTTTATCCAATAACGTTCAAATTTTGTGGGGCATTAAAATCCACATCAAGTGGTAGCCAAATATGTTTCTACGACAAAAAATAAGCGAGTTATGAAGGGAAAACATACTTTTTAAAAACCTAACCTCAAAAATAATTAGATAAGTTAATTAGTATTCTAGATAATCTCTAGCGGTCCGTAGTTTAGTTTTATTTCAGTCAACTTTAGCCATCATATATATTTATCAAAAATAATTGGTATTAAAAAAAAAATCTTTTAACATTAAATGGCAAATGGTTTAAATTGAAACTTTTGTTATTATTTTTTCCTTATGTTCGACATGGGCCTATAATACATAATATGAGCTCACTTTGTGTAGTTTAGCAGTGTGCAAATATATTAATACCAATGTCAAAATCAGAAAAATCCGCTTTACTAAAGCACCAAAAGAAATTCCCGTCATTTTATATCATTATTAGCTACAACTGGGTATTTTATGTTTTGTAAATACAGTTCACAATTTAAATATAAATAAAACATATTATTCTATTATTTTAAAAGTATTTCTCCAATATCTGGGTTTTATTTAACTTTATACAGTTCACTTCACACCAGTCTTTCTAAACCAGAATTTATTTAATTATTTGCATGATAGATCAAAATGTATTACTCGTATTTATTTCTCTTTAGTGACAACATAACTAATACGCAAGAGTAGATTCATTTCCCAATCATACTGTTTCCATAATTACTATTTCATTATTCTTTATGGATTAACAGTGTTAGATGAAACTTAAGAGTCGTAAGAAACCACGTCACTATGAGCCAACACAATGGAGTTAGAGACACTGGAGAGTGAGTGGGGGGGGGTGATGATATTGATTCCAGAGCTGTCAGTTTAGTGCTCAAACCAAATGGTTAATCTTGGATCACAACCCTTTGGGCTGTGGTTACGAAATAACCCAAAGCAGTGGCTTTAAAATGTAAAATAAATAAGGAGTATTCCATAGTTGAGTGAAAAATAATTGAATATGACTAAATAAAAATATTCATACAACTTGTTATTTCTCTTTAAAAAACATTAAAATTCGAAACAAGCAGCTCATTTGTACAATTTTTTGTAAGTATTAATTGTTTTAAAAATAATCTTCACATTTTTAATAGTATGTCTAACGTATAAAATACTGAAATGTCTTCATTCTTCGTTTGTGTTTGTATTGTTGTGAAATATTCTAATTTACAGTATGAGACAATCAATAAACTATCCCTCAGCATTTAAATCGCAACAGTAGAAAACTTTTGTAAGTAAACAAATGAAATTTAAAATGCATATTTGTAATTTATTGTAATCCTACATGATTTTACACGTAAACATATAAGCCAAATTCAAGTTTACAAAATCTAATGTTTTTCATCAAAAGACGTATAAATTTTCAAAAATTGGAGCTTATTTTCAATGTTAAATTTAAGTGAGACTTGTCCAATTTGAACTCATCTCTTCAAAGTATATAAAAACAAGTTTTATAAAAAAAACCGTCTATTTTTCATACTTTGGACTTATAAATTTCCAACAATAATTTGACTACCATTACAATGTCACCGAAATAGACCTGTGATAAGACAACCACATATTCATCTCTCTCACATGTGTGCATCTTCCCACAAGTCAATCTCAATATTTATTTATGTCTCGCACCGTTTTAATAGTTTTCCAATACCATTTTTGTTCAATGTGTGACAACTTTGACTACATATTTGAATGTATTAACATATCAACGAGGGAAATATTTCTTTTTACTATATTTTATTTTCCGTTTAGATGAGGGCCTTGTCACAACAACTCGTATATGTTTGTGTCGTCTGTATATTAGTATGACACGAGTTATTTGATTTAATGACGTTTTTATAAACAGTTTTTTACAATATATTAAACAAGACTGTTAACCAACATGCCGTTTAAAAGAATCAATTATTATAAACAAGGCAGAAGTTTCATCTAGAGCAGTTTTCTAAATAAGGATTTAAATAAGACAACATTTTGTTTAAATTTGATTTCACTGTCTAAAACATCGTTTAAAATACGCATGAAAAGTTATTGAAGTAAACGTCAACATTTTTCGTTTGAGAAAAAAAAAACTGAAAACAACTCCTTGAGATGTGTCCTAAATTTGATCAAAATCGTCTCACTAGTTTGGCTGTAGAGCACGTCACAGAAAACACTTTTAAACAGATAAGCATTATTTAAAAAATAGTATATTTCATCACGAGGACCAAAAGTAAAGTTTTTCAATACAAGCTCAAGTTTAACGAGCGAGGATTGAAAAGCTTCTTTTGGTCCAAGTGATGAACTGTATTTTTCGTTATACTGCAAATAATATAAGAAAACAATTTCACAAAAACTAAAATGTTATAAATTTCACAAAAACTAAAATTTTATAACCTATTTACCTTCGAATCGATGGTAACAGCTGTTTAACGGTTATTTACAATCGAGAGTATCGGTTGTTTTTATAGATGCTTTACAATCGTTAATTAATTCCTATAAACGAAGTGACAGCTGATGACCTCGACCTCAGCTGATGTTTTTATGTCCCAGGACTAAAAAGAACAACTTTAGCATCTCAATGCATGTATTGAAAACAGCTGTTTTTGAAGCAGTATGACGAAAAAACTTTTATGACCTCAGAAACCTGAAAATGTATTTCCTCAAAAATCCGACATCGAAGTTTCATGTATCATCACAACTCCTTCCATATTTTGTATAGGTAAGATAGTATAAATATAGATTTTAATTGACTTTAACAATTACATTTTTGAGGCAATAATATAAACATTAAATACAGTACTGTCGTTCAAAGAAAAATGTCTTTTGCAGAAGTAGTTTGTTGATTTTTCATATTACAAAATTAATAAAGAATCAACTAATAATATAAACGAATTTTTCCATCTTAAGACTCTACAACAATGGGGAAATCAAATGGTTTCTACTGTAATCGTGTCAGGATTTTGTACTAATGAGGCTTGGGCTTGATGGAACATTGATTGTTACTTCAGGCTGTTGTCTTTTCTACCGATACCCATTAAACCATTTTGCTAGCTAAACAAACCCAGTGTAGAGCTAAATTGTTACTTACATCCAATTCTTTTATAATAAGAATACTTTGTTGTTGATCACTCAGTGAGTATTGTAAACCTCATAATCTGATAAAATGATTCTGAATGTTGGTTTTTGAAAATAATAATTTTAACTATTACTAACACTAATTCTATCCATTGGATTAATTTGTAGCCATTTATATTTCTCTAATCAATCTTTATACATTTTATCGTATGGTGTATACATAATGTAAATAGATTACGTCTTCTCATAGATAGATTGCTTTCATGTTTTTCTACATCGTATAGTGATATAAATACGGTTAAGTAATTTCATGTGAGTGTAATGTGTGAATATGTGCTATATGTTTATTATTTTTATATTCTTAAACAAAATCAACGAAGCAAAACATTATTTAATAAACACACAATGCTAAAATTTTGGATTATTTGTTACAATATTTTTATTTTAAAACAAAATAATTTAATTAGATTTATAAACATCACTGTAGAGTTTTTACAAAAACCTTTTGACAGTACACAAAATGAAAATACAGTATATTAAAAATATTAGTTCCTCTGTGATTGGGAAAAATAATAAAAGGCTCTTTGCTAAAACAACAAATATCTAATCTACGTCCGAAATTAAAATGAAAATTCTAGTCTTATATCGTTTGATATTCATGCTTATTTTTGTCATTCTAAAAATATATTCAAATAGTTAAAACAAATTAATTGAACGCGCTCTCTCTCTCTCTCTCTCTCTCTCTCTCTCTCTCTCTCTCTCTCTCTCTCTCTCTCTCTCTCTCTCTCTCTCTCTCTCTCTCTCTCTCTCTCTCTTTATTTTGATTACACAGACTGTGAAATCTTTGTAAAAGTTTTTTGTATATTTGAAATGCATATTTATCCTGTAATTAATTGAAAATATAATATTTTATTTTACTAAACAGAAACTTTACAAGTATCTGTTTTTCATGCTATATTACCAGCAGCAGTGATGTATGATGGAAATTCAATATCGGGTTACCTGAATAAATGTGATTAACCATGAACAGTACATTACTTTATGCTGACTAAAAAAATAAGAGGTTAACTGATGGTTAGATATGTTTCATACAGTACAGTTTAAAAACTATTTAGTTGACACAAATAATATTCAAATTAACAACACTTGTTAATAAATTAAGACGCAAACTCTGGAAAAAAGTGGGGAGAGACTTCCTGTAGGTCTATATATAAAAAAACTTTGAGGGAATGTCAGTATCGAAACTCTGAGCTCATATGGAACAAACGTTTAGAAATGGTTGCCTTATTTTCTGTCATGAAATATATCATTTTAGAATCCCCTATTTCACTTAATACATATTTTTCAAATTTTGATGAAAGAAAATATGACAACAAAATTCCTTCCATGCCATCAGTATAAGTAGAAAATTATAATTACTTAGTTTTAAGAAACAGTTTCGTATTGAACTTTTCTTATGTGTTAAAAAGATTTGTCAGTAACAAAATCGTCTAAAGTCGTAATGAAATAAAAGGACAAGATTGCAGATAGTTTTAATGAACATTAGAAATAAACTACCTCATGAAATAGAGGTTCATAAAAAATATACAGCTCTTAGTAGATAAAGAAAGAAAATGTAGTAAATTTTATGTGAGGTATTTCAGAAACATCAAAAAGGCTTTGTTTGCAGTCTGTTGATAAAGGAAATTTAAAATGTATACCATATTGTATGTGTTATATTTACTCAAAGGAATAATAAAATTTTGTTTGTGCAGTAGACTGGAAACACAGATATGAAGTTAGGTCGCAGTTAGTTGATATGCTGACTGAATAAGACGCTAATTTAATTTATTGTTTATGTAACCTCTCGCGTTTGTTAGCGAACCTTGACTATAGCATTAATGCAGCACAATATGAGTTATACAGACACATGAAAATCTGATTTCAATAACAATATTTTGAAATTTTACTTCTCCAAATATTGACTACGACAAAAAAATCGATATATAGTTTATTGAGGATATGTCTGTTTTTAGATCTCGAGTCCAAAACAGTCCAGTCTCCAGTACAAAATACCCAGTCATCTGTGGTATGTGCAGTATTCTATAGCCCAAAAGCGTGGATTAATTTTAAACAAATTTGATCAGTGTTATATTTTAGCCACACCTCAGGGACCTTTATTATTATTTTTAGTAACTCAAAATTTAGGGGTAGCTATCAGAAGAAGGAAAAAATAGAAAATTATGATTTTTTTTTTTCAAAATTGATTTTAACGATTCAAACAAAACGTTGAATGTCGCCATATATTCTCGTTTGTGAGTAATCGGTAAAAAAAATCAAAAATTGACAAAAACTTAATTTTTCAAAATCAGCACTACAGATTTCGTTCAAACTTTAGTGAAAAGTAAATAAAAATATTACTGTTCGAGAATAATTGATAAATACAAAAGTGATCCGTTACCACTTGATTCTATTTAAATATATTTTTTCAAGACGGAATCCATTTCACTTTTGGTGACGATTAGTTATGGTTGGTTCTTAACCATAACTCTCTTTAGTTTTGGAGATACGTGAGTGAGTAAGTGTGTGCAATATTTTTCACCGTTCATTTTCGATTATATGCAACGAATAGTGAAACAACTTAGTGTGCATGGTACATTTTTCTAACGTATTCAACAGCTTTTAAATTACAAATGAAAATTGGAAGCCATTTCGAAATTTACCTACCAATTCAGACATATTATGCTTTCGGGTGAGAGTGTTTCTGTGAGTGAAACCTGTGTAACTAGTTCTATATTTAAAAATCACTAAACACAATCCATTGTTACTTGTATGTAACAGAGATACTGTCTACACAACTTGACAAGTAGTGCAACACATGAGAAAGGTTTCAAAAATATCGGCCGTGCAGTACAGTAAAACACATTGTACTTCGTCAGTGACCAAGGGTTTCGCGCAAGTAGCTTTTCACTGGTGTCGATGACATGAACAATAATATTTATGCTTGTAAACAATGGTAATTCTTAAACAAATGATTAATGTGTTTATTTATGATAGCACTGTAGAAGCCGAATATTGTAATCATATTTTAGAGACGAAGTTAGAAGCATGTGGCACCAACATGTTGCAGAGACAGTTTGGTGAAAGTTTCATTGTACAATAAAATGTTTTTGTGTAGTGGTACAGTACAAATTTAAGGATAAAAAACGTGTTAACTGTAAACAAAGGTTTTTACCCCATGTCAATAAATGTTTAAATCAGATAGTAAAGTTACTGAACTTGCTTAAGAATTGGATTAATGTCACTAATTCAAGTAATGATTTTATTTATTAAATTTGTAGTTTTAAATACATTGTAGTAGAGAAAGGTTATGAAGTAATGGTTGATTCTGACCTACGATTCACGTTTAGTTACGAATTTCAATACAAATAATGAGAAAGTATGGTTGCCAGGTTGCTACTACTATTTTCGTTCACTTCTAACGGGGATGGTTATTGGTTTGTTTTCATTGATTTTTTTATTTCTTTAATCACACAGTAAAATATGTTTGTGTTATTAATCTTCACATTTCCATTAAAATTTTAACATAATCGGTAGAGCTCAATTTGAGAAAATACTTCTTTTAACTCTCCGTAACCGATATGTTTTTGGAGAGGGAGAGAGATCAAACTTTATTGTACGGTTTTTGACCCATCACATCTCAATACTACTTGTGAGAAAGTAAAACAGTGATTTTAATGCCCACACAAAACTCATACTAATTTTAAGTACCTAAACAATCGTATAACTTATAAATATATAAAACAAATAGAATATATAATTAACTTATTTAAAAAAAATTCACATGTATTATTTAAATTATTATTTATTTTATTAAACAAAATCAATTATCAGACTTTTGTTACTGACACCCAACTTGAATTACTATCAATTAATTCTTTACTTGTTCATGAATCAAAATAATATATTCTGCTTACCTATTACACCAAGTATAATCTATGTTTGCTAATCGTCAAAAGTTATGACCGTATTTGTTTTGACTGCTTTTCACGTTTCATACAGAAAAATGTGATTTTCAACATGGCGTCCGTTGTTGTCGTCTGTGCACAAGCAAAATAGTGGCAGCAAAAATCAAGAAAGTAACATGAAATTTGCTGTAGTGTGATCATATAGAACCCTGCTGAAATTAAAAATTGTAATTGAAAACGTCAAAATGACAGTTTTTTGTTCATATCTCGTGTATATAACACACTAAATAGATGAGAATTTCCAGATTTCATTTCTTCATGTAATCGTACCAACCCCGTCTCTACGACTACAAGTGTAGTTATTGTGAAATTTGGAATCCTGGTCTTCCAAAAAATATGATTTCGTTACAAGATCCTAAGTTACCTACACGAGCTGTAGCGAGTGGAGGCTCCTTCGGGACGGACACATTGACACGAACCAAACTTTTTAAACCCATCTACAAGCCCCATTAGGATTTAGCCGACGTCAAGAAAGTAGTGATATACACAATTTCGTGGTTCAGAAAACCTGCGTAATAAATATTTTAAACAAATTTACTCTACTGGAAAGATGCCTTTAGCTCACATAACAATACAATTTAACATTTCCTACTAGGTGAAATAAATTTTTGGTATTATATTTAAAGGGTTTTATTGTATGGTTTGACAGGGCTGGGTATAACAACGCCCATTAATTTGTTTTCCTAATAGTATTTTTAAGTTAAAACAAATGTATTTGTTAATTTTCAGTTTTGTTAAAAGTAATATATTTTGCAAACAAGTAATGCTTTGTAGTTATCAGGGGAAAGCACAAAGAATGTAATCAACTGTTATAATAAAATGGAATATAGAAATTAGGGAACCTTATACATCTCGGTTACATCAGCATAGAGTGAACGTAAATGTTGCGTGAAGTTAACGAAGGGGAAAATTATTTATAAATCGATAGAAGGGGTAAATGGAAATTGTTGCGTTAAATTTTTTATAAAAAAGTATTTCCGTAACAAACTGTGAATTATATTTGTATTATATGAAGCAGTGTAGCTCTGGGACAAGTCATGAAGAATATTTTGTTAATTCCTTTGAGGGAAACAAATGATTTAACTAATGAAAATGAAAATATAATATATGAGAGTTCGATTTATGTATAATTTGCTACATATAAATTAAGGTTAATGTTAAGAAAAGTAGTATGATATATAGTACATAGTCTAATAAAAAAATAATGTTAATATGTACAGTAAATTAGAGTGCTAGAGAACAAAGATTACATCAAATTTTTATAAAAAAATGTCTCTGAATATCATTATTATTCCCCTCGGTACGTTTCCTCTGGTTTAATGTAAATATTTAAAGAAGAGTGCAAAAACATCGCAGGAACGTTTTCATAAAACCTTTTCACAAATCATAAAATAATATTTAGAGTCATCTCTGTAGAAATATCCCCCTCCCAATTGTACTTATACACAAGGAAAACATTTGTAGGTCCATACATGTCCTATATGAATAGAAGGTGGGTAAGTAAAAGTTTTCTTTTTTTAAAAATTTAAAATACAGGGTGCCTGAAAAAAAATTACCACGCCCTGTATGATTTTTTGAAATATTTGAATTCAGTTTTAGTTGAAAGGGGCAACTGAGAAAAAAATAAATAAAGGTCATGTTTTAATTGTGGGTAGACATTAAAAAAAATTGTTACTCAAAAATTTCAAATAGGCTTGTTATACCTCATTTTAAACGTCTCTGAGAGAAAAGAAAATGAAATAAAGAAAATGAAATTCTGATCACCCAAAATAAATTGGCGACCAAAAGAGTTATTTTATTTACGATATATAATTTTGATAATATTATACAACCAAGAAATATCTCAATATTTAGTAGCGTATAGAATTTAAGATTAACTGTCTTCCCATGCGTTTTTAATCTAAATTTTAAAAAAATTATTTACAATTTTAAAACACCCCCCCCCCTTCAGACAACCTGATTGGATAAACGTTTCTTCAGTTGATAGTTGATAGCGCAACCGTTGTTTTATTATATAAGTACAAACGTTAAAAAACTTTAATAATTGAGTTACAACTGGAGGTATTACTAAATAAATATTTCATACCCCCCCGTATTATTCCAATATAGCGGTCCGGTCTAAATTTTCTTAGGAGAACCCCATAACGTTTATTAAAAAAAAAACTATACAAAATAAGGGTTCTGATAAAAAATATTTGAACTAACCGCCATATTGAAAAATGACGAGTGATAAAAAAATGTAGTAATTTTTAACTCAAGAAAACTGAGGATTCTAATTTAAAGTATTTTGTAACTTTTGTATTCATCGAATAAAACAGCAGCTACACATGTTTGAATCACACTGTACTTCTTTTGTAGAAATAATTAGTTGGTTGTACAGGATTGTAAATATCCAATCAGGAAAAAAATCTCTTGTTATAAATTAGAGATTGAAGTTACATGGTCAATGTTGACATAAATTTACCACAGTAAAAGCGACAAGTTTACCTACATATTGACTAAATGACATCCACAATCGATTCTATGGACATCTTGTTAATAGCACATGCATTGTTCAGATGAATTGTTAGTGTTTTTTGATTTTCAAATGTTTACTATTTAAAACTTCTAAGATTAATAAGTAGAAAACAGAATCTTACACAAAATAACGTTTAACGATTAAACGCGTTTCAATGAGAAGGTCGCCATCCTCAATAATATATTATCTATAACACAGAAATTATAATTTCTAGTAATAATTTATGTAATTGTAGCTAATGCATTACTGAAGATGGCGATGTTGTCGTTGAAACGAGTTATCTTTTAACGTTGTTTTGTAGGAACCGGCGTTCTATTTGTCTTAGAAGTTTCACGTGATCATAAATCCAGTAGTAGTTATATTAATTGACTATCTAACCACATTGTCGGTTCTATAGGTTATTATTTTTTTAGTATTAGGCCTACAGTATTTTTTATTCAGTGAACACTGAAATTTAAAAATATGTTTTATTTATATTTGGTTAATTTATTCATTTTGTTTAACAATTTTAAAAAAATGTATGTCTATGATGATTATTTTTGGAATTTTTAAAAAATTTATTTATTTCAGTCTAAAATTTACTGAATACAAAATTAATCTACAATGTTAAATGTGATTTTTACAAACAAAAGCGGAAATCCACGGACGACAAAGTGGAATGAAATCTAATTTTTGTATTTAAAAATTAAAGGTAAACTTTTGACAGTTAAATTTCGGTAAAAAAGTAACATATAAGGTACAGATTTTTGTTGAAAATATATTGAATTAGCAATTCACGAATTTCAGAAAGATTTACATGCCACGAAATTCCAGTGGTTTATTCTGTGTTCTAGTCGACTTGTCAGGAGGATTAGAAACTAAGCGTTTTTGAACATTGATTGCACTGGTAATCTTGTGGCAATCTCGTAGACAATCCAGATAACGTTCTTACTAAATAGAAAATAAACGGTGAATATATCCCACCCTCACAGTTACATCCTAGAATGAAACAATTTAATAACATTTATGGGTTTAATCCTGATTACTGAATAAATTAATTTATCAAACATCGTATCCTTAGTCAAACGAATAATCAATTTTGGTACTTAGAACTAAAGAATTAGCTAAAAAAAAAATAATAATAGTCCTTATAAAAATTAACAATTTTATTCGTGAAATTGGCATTGAAAATTGTTGAACATTGCACTTTTTCTATTCATTTTGTTAACAATCAAATCTAAGATGAGGTAAAATTATGCGTGAAATATTATCCATGATTAAAATAGGACGAAAAAAGAGAATGTGCTTAGTTTTCCAAACAAAATTGGAAAATATTTTGACTTGGTTTATCGATCTTGCAGGGTAATGAACTGTCAAAGGAATTGTAAAGAAAAGTACTTACATCATTATCAGTAAAATCAGACAACTCCTTCAAATGTCATCGTGCAGATAGATATACAGATTCTCACATTTACACAAAAGTATATAGTATAAACCTGTATATAATAAATAACAGTTAATAAATATTTAAAAAAATGATTTATATTAATTATTAGTTATTATTATTATTTTTTTTTATATTTCGGTGAAATTTTATAAAAGCATTTTGAAAAATTTTCAATTGAAGAATATATAAATTAATGATCCAACAATAAACTAAAATCAATGTATAATTAACACATATAAATAAACTGAACATATAATTTTGTTCTCCAGTTGTGAGAATTAGTGTACATCTTTTTCCTGCTCGGGGATGAAAATGTAGATTTTTTAATACTTATTTTTCAAACAGGAATTTAAAAATCAGTCTTATACTGTAATAGTTTAAAAGTCTTTATACCTAATTTATAATTTATCTTTAAAATTAAATTATTATTATTCCCTGATTTGTATATGATCTTTCCTTAAGACACTGTACATGTCAATTCACATGAATATGTGATTTTACGTTTACTGAATTTTGTGTATGTATATGTGCAAGCGTGTTTGTGTGTATGTGCGCGAGCGTGTGTGTATGCGTATGTGTGTGCCCACAAGTGTGTGTGTGTGTGTGTGTGAGTGTGTTATCTATTTCCACTTTCAAAATCACATTTAATTTTGAGTTACTTGACTGTATACACACATACATTAATATATAAGTGTATATAATTATAAAATTTTATGGATTGTCTTTAATTTTAAAATTCATTTCTTGAAGTTTTTATTTTAAATATTGTCTGCCGTTGTAAATTATAGTTATTTATAAATTTAATTCATAAATATTTGAACTTTTCTTTGTTAGCGATTTTAAACAAGATTCTGTGAAGTATTATTATAGGACAGAAATAATCTTCCGAACAATAATTCCACGCTTGCCACGCCCACTTCTCCTTGGTAACAGCCAGGTAGGATTCATTAGTCCATCTATTTTGCTTTCGCTTCGTAATACAGATTTATCAGAGAAATGATAAGTCGTACAAAACTTGATAATAAATTACTGAAAGGTCAACGCAATTAACACTATTTAAACAAAATGTGTGTGTGCGTGTGTGTGTTTACTGAATTGTAAAATAAAAACAATAAAAATACATTGAAGTTTTGAATAATATTCAATAAGTAAACAATATTTACCTGACGAGGTTATAAATAAAACGTTTGTAGATGCACAAAATACATTTTACAATTACATTTAATGAATGTTGTTGTGTTTTTACGGTGTATTTACTCCTTTAATATTGATCAACACGTCTAGAAAATTTCCAATTAATAGAAATGAAATACTTAATTTTCAAAAACCAACAAAATTACGTTTCTGTGACCAAGTTATCATCCTCAATTTATAACTAGTAGTCACTGAAACGTCGCAACGTCTTATTTGTACCTTTACAAGTTCTAAAAATTGTATTATTTTTACTATTTGCTCACAGAACTCACAGGTGAAGTGATGGAAAAATAGAAGATAAATTAATTTTGTAGAGTACCTAATGTAGAAGATATTCACATTTATCAGTTTTAACATATTACCAGAAAGAAATATGACTTCTTGAGAGAATTCTGAAATGGAAAACAAATGTTTCGAATGATTGTTGGAGAAGTCAATACATTTTACAGTAAATCAGGTATTGTTAAGTAACCGTACACTTTTCATTGGAACTATAAAAAAAAAAAGAATTAATCATGTTTGATAATTTTAACTGTGAAAAACTTAGTAAATATAAGAAATCTTTTAAAACTATACACGAAAATAAACAATAGTTTGAAAACTAATGTGACTAGTAAATTGTTCAGAGTAAGTAAGAAACACAAGTTATATTTATGTTTAAATTATTTTGTACATGCAATATTCTGAAGAAAAAAGTGGAATAGACAAATTTGGGTATTTCCAGTAAAATCTTAGTTATAAGATGAATAATATTGTTATATAATGTTTAAATAAATATATGTGTATATAAAATATTGTAATAATAAACTGGAAATAACAGATCTTTCTCAGTTACGTAATGTAAACCCAAACAATCGTGAATCACTGATGACGGTGTTCACCGCATTTTATTCTTCATTCAGTGAACTTAAAGCTCTGAATTTTTAAATCATATATTTAATTCGATGTGAAAAATAAGTTCAAAAGATGTTCAATAAATTATTTAAACAAAAATTGAAGATATTGATATTAATGAAATTGAATACTCAAAAAAGTTTTAAAATATTAACATCTTACTATCATTTTCATCACAACTAAAATGTATCATATAAAACTGAAAGCTGTGGATTAAAGACAAACCTTGGTTTTCGGCCATATCAATTGCAACCAGAAGACTTTAGGGTTATGTCCGCCAAACTCGACTACACTCGACACACTGACGTACGAATACTCTTCTACACAGCCAGGCGCAATCATGCGCGCGCACTTAATGTGGACAGCCCTTGCTGTTTCAATATGAAACCCTTAATATTGCATCAACCTGTCAAGTACGGTCTAAATTAAACTTCACAGAGGCTTTTGAAACCCCAAAAATAAAGCAAAGTAAATCAGTATAAAAACAAAAAGGAGTAATAAAATCTTGTCCAATTAAAAAAACGTAAAAGAACATTTTAATCTATTTGGAGATGTTTGTAACTTAGAGCTTAAAAGGATTTGCTATAAAGCATGTATGTTTTACTTTTTCAAACAAAACGAAGGATTAGCTGGGGACTCGAAAGATTCTTCTAACAGTACATGATTCAGTGATTTAGTTATTTAAAAAAGAATTCGACTCCAGCGACTCTTACACTGATATTAAACTTGGGATAGTTTTATTCATCAAGTTCGTTTTGTTGGTTTCCTTACTGTAAATACAGAAATACTGAGTTTAAATTGTGTCTGTCTATCTCCGCCAGTACAACAGGCAATTTCGATTAAATGAATATGAAGAATTGTCATTCCGCTTCTCATTATGTACTTAATAGATACTCGTCGTAACTAAAAATGTGTTGGTTACCTGCCATAAAACCAAAAATAAAAAATTAATGTTCTAAAAATTTCCATAAAATTTTTCACAAAAGTATCTTTGAAGAACTTATCAAAATGTCACCATCTACCAATATATGAATATACAGGAAGATATAAGTAAAGAAACTAACAAACATATAAATGGCTCTGTATAAATATTGTTGCAAAATTAACTTTATAATTTCGAACACATTTTGTTAAAATGTAAAGTCCAATACAGTGTATCAGTTTAAGACATTAATAAAACCTTACGGTTCCGCAGTAAATTTTGAAAACGTATAAACAAGTTTGTGCAATTTTTTCGATTTACTATGTCGTTTTATGAAATTCCCCATCTCTGGATTAGTGGTCTTCTACTTGCAAACAATCTATTCGTCACCTATTTTATCAGAAAAGACAGATTAAGTTTTTATGCTCTAATAGTTATTAAACCAATTTTGATTTATTGATTCTTAAAATAATCGGGTAACTGCTCATACATTGACATGATAAAACTCAAAGTTATTTTGGCATGTTTTGTGTAGGCCTTTATATTTATTTTTAGTATTACACTGTAAGGTAAAGATCATTTTATATTATGTGTAATGTTTATTCACACATTTACAATCATTTTTGTATATAAGAATGAGTACAAGACGTTTCGAGAGTATAAATACACTTCCATTATCAATTGATAAGTCTAAATACTAAAAAAAAACATGAAATGGAGCTAACATAATGTTGGAAACTAAAACTAATACTAGAAAGCCACCGAATCTAGGCTAGAATTGTCAAAATATCTAAAACCCTGTACAACCATTATCTGGGAACAATAACCCAACAAGTAATATTAAACTACAAGCTGAGTTGAGGACATACGATGTGTCCAGCTGAGTAATTAGTAACGATGTTTGTAAATATATCGTTAAGTAACTATCCGTTGGCAACCACTCCCTTTTTTTTTATAAAGGAATTTAATTTGTACATAGTTCAATACAAAATGAGTTATTGTTGCTCCTACAGATGAAGCTCTTCTTTTATAACTTATCAACAGATTTTACTTAACCAGTATACAAAGTAGCGTCTAAAATGTTGACCTTTGTTTTTTGACTGATCTTTATGACCTTAGGAAACTGAACAAATTATTTTCGATATGCTGTCCTTCCGTCGTCGTTGTCGTCCGTGAGTAAGCACGGACAGGTACATGAGATTTGGTGTAGGAGTGTTCTCACATAGAACCCTATCAAAATTCAGAAAAATCTAATTGAAAATGTCAAAATGTTATTTAAACAGTATTTTGTTCATATCTCGTGTATTATTCAACTTATACTAAATTATATATAAATTTACAGATTTGAATTCTGCATGTAATAGTACCAACGTAACCTCACTAAAATACCTGACATGTTGTCATAATTAATTTCCTGACTTTCCAAAAAATTCTTGGCGTAGTAACTGACACAAGGTAGCGATTGGAGGGTCCTTCACAGCTTCGAGGCCTGTTAGGTTAGAGCCTAGCCGACATCAAGAAGGTAGTGATGTACAAAATTAACCTGTGTAATAAATGTTTTAAATACAACTTATATTGATATTAATGAAATTGAATACTCAAAAAAGTTTTAAAATATTAACATCTTACTATCATTTTCATCACAACTAAAATGTATCATATAAAACTGAAAGCTGTGGATTAAAGACAAACCTTGGTTTTCGGCCATATCAATTGCAACCAGAAGACTTTAGGGTTATGTCCGCCAAACTCGACTACACTCGACACACTGACGTACGAATACTCTTCTACACAGCCAGGCGCAATCATGCGCGCGCACTTAATGTGGACAGCCCTTGCTGTTTCAATATGAAACCCTTAATATTGCATCAACCTGTCAAGTACGGTCTAAATTAAACTTCACAGAGGCTTTTGAAACCCCAAAAATAAAGCAAAGTAAATCAGTATAAAAACAAAAAGGAGTAATAAAATCTTGTCCAATTAAAAAAACGTAAAAGAACATTTTAATCTATTTGGAGATGTTTGTAACTTAGAGCTTAAAAGGATTTGCTATAAAGCATGTATGTTTTACTTTTTCAAACAAAACGAAGGATTAGCTGGGGACTCGAAAGATTCTTCTAACAGTACATGATTCAGTGATTTAGTTATTTAAAAAAGAATTCGACTCCAGCGACTCTTACACTGATATTAAACTTGGGATAGTTTTATTCATCAAGTTCGTTTTGTTGGTTTCCTTACTGTAAATACAGAAATACTGAGTTTAAATTGTGTCTGTCTATCTCCGCCAGTACAACAGGCAATTTCGATTAAATGAATATGAAGAATTGTCATTCCGCTTCTCATTATGTACTTAATAGATACTCGTCGTAACTAAAAATGTGTTGGTTACCTGCCATAAAACCAAAAATAAAAAATTAATGTTCTAAAAATTTCCATAAAATTTTTCACAAAAGTATCTTTGAAGAACTTATCAAAATGTCACCATCTACCAATATATGAATATACAGGAAGATATAAGTAAAGAAACTAACAAACATATAAATGGCTCTGTATAAATATTGTTGCAAAATTAACTTTATAATTTCGAACACATTTTGTTAAAATGTAAAGTCCAATACAGTGTATCAGTTTAAGACATTAATAAAACCTTACGGTTCCGCAGTAAATTTTGAAAACGTATAAACAAGTTTGTGCAATTTTTTCGATTTACTATGTCGTTTTATGAAATTCCCCATCTCTGGATTAGTGGTCTTCTACTTGCAAACAATCTATTCGTCACCTATTTTATCAGAAAAGACAGATTAAGTTTTTATGCTCTAATAGTTATTAAACCAATTTTGATTTATTGATTCTTAAAATAATCGGGTAACTGCTCATACATTGACATGATAAAACTCAAAGTTATTTTGGCATGTTTTGTGTAGGCCTTTATATTTATTTTTAGTATTACACTGTAAGGTAAAGATCATTTTATATTATGTGTAATGTTTATTCACACATTTACAATCATTTTTGTATATAAGAATGAGTACAAGACGTTTCGAGAGTATAAATACACTTCCATTATCAATTGATAAGTCTAAATACTAAAAAAAAACATGAAATGGAGCTAACATAATGTTGGAAACTAAAACTAATACTAGAAAGCCACCGAATCTAGGCTAGAATTGTCAAAATATCTAAAACCCTGTACAACCATTATCTGGGAACAATAACCCAACAAGTAATATTAAACTACAAGCTGAGTTGAGGACATACGATGTGTCCAGCTGAGTAATTAGTAACGATGTTTGTAAATATATCGTTAAGTAACTATCCGTTGGCAACCACTCCCTTTTTTTTTATAAAGGAATTTAATTTGTACATAGTTCAATACAAAATGAGTTATTGTTGCTCCTACAGATGAAGCTCTTCTTTTATAACTTATCAACAGATTTTACTTAACCAGTATACAAAGTAGCGTCTAAAATGTTGACCTTTGTTTTTTGACTGATCTTTATGACCTTAGGAAACTGAACAAATTATTTTCGATATGCTGTCCTTCCGTCGTCGTTGTCGTCCGTGAGTAAGCACGGACAGGTACATGAGATTTGGTGTAGGAGTGTTCTCACATAGAACCCTATCAAAATTCAGAAAAATCTAATTGAAAATGTCAAAATGTTATTTAAACAGTATTTTGTTCATATCTCGTGTATTATTCAACTTATACTAAATTATATATAAATTTACAGATTTGAATTCTGCATGTAATAGTACCAACGTAACCTCACTAAAATACCTGACATGTTGTCATAATTAATTTCCTGACTTTCCAAAAAATTCTTGGCGTAGTAACTGACACAAGGTAGCGATTGGAGGGTCCTTCACAGCTTCGAGGCCTGTTAGGTTAGAGCCTAGCCGACATCAAGAAGGTAGTGATGTACAAAATTAACCTGTGTAATAAATGTTTTAAATACAACTTATACTTCTTAATCTACCAATACGATGTAAAATGTGTACAAGGACCAAGAGACCAACTTTTGGGAGTTACATTTAGAGGATTTGTTTGTAAGATGGGGCTGGGTAAGTAGCCATCAACTTGTTTTAAGTAAAACAAAACCCAGATGATAAATTTGAGTAAAATAGGACTGAAATTTTACCCTTTTGGACGTTTATTACTACAAACGATAGATTTAGTATTTTAGTGGTAAAGGCTACATTAGGACTTTCAACCCAAAAGACGGATTTTATATATGTATATTGAAAGGAATAAATAAATAATCTTGAGCATTTCTCAACAAAAAAGAGAGATTAGATGTGGAGCTGAACATAATAAAGTATAACGTATAAATTAAAAATCCTACAGCTGATTTTCATATCGTTGCAAGTCAATTCTTATTAAAAAATTAGTTGTAGCATTTTAAAATTTAAAACAGATTTGTCATACATTCATATCATTGTATTCAGTTAACATTTGTATGTTCTCTTTTGTTAACGAAAACTGAAGCTAAATACACAATGTATATCTGTTACTTGCTGAATAAATTGAAACTCTTTTGCAAATGCACATTTCAAGAACATACAGCCACTAGAATAAAGTCATTGTGCCAAAATATGATACCCAGTTTCTCCTATGAGTAGGACCAGGACACATTTTATAGTTTCGATGTTTCCATTTTTCTATATTAGAATTGACCAAAATGAATTTATGGTTGTCAATATTTGCAGGTTAGTTTCCCAGTTATTAGATGGGAAATATATTTTATTGTGTCTCCTTGTGGAATTTTAAACCCCCTGTATACGTGACGCCCAAATAACTTATGTGGTGGGGGCAATATGTTGACTTTTTTTACTGCTTTGACGTTTCCTCAGCCTAAAAGTATTTTGAATGTTGTCTGTCTGTCTATGTTCCATAGTGTACGTTTATAACACAAGAGGATGGACTAAAAATATGGGGCGTTTGGAATGAAAACCAAAATAACACAAACATTTAACTTTAGTTCTAATTGAATAAATGTTGATAATAAGTAACCCCTGAGTGATAAACAAAAAGTTTATTTATTGTTATTGTTAGACCACGGATACTGTCTACCAATATTATTACGACTTCTCCCTGAACATTTGTTCCTTTAATTAATTCCATCAACTATATTTGATTTGTTGGAGATTTGAAAATTAGAGCTCGTGGGAAAACTCTTTTGTGGCAATTAAAGAATTTGTATTTAAATCATCATCTAGGCTCAACGAAGTCGTCATTACTGTAATATTCACAATTAAAATATCAACTTTTTTTTTTTTTAATTTGTCAGTCAAATGGTTTTCAACATTTAATATTAAAAATTGAAATATCAGTATAATAAATTTGTTTTCAAAATTATAATTATGTATACGAATGCAAAATTATAAAGTTTGAACTTCTATACGAAATAGGGGTTTTATACTTTTTTCCCTTAAAAAAAAGCGAAAAAGCTCTCCAAAAGGAGATGTAAAAATATTATGTAATAGAAACGTCTCCTCATTATCAGCTATAAATGTATTATTTAATAGAAATGTCTTATGATTATCAGCTATAAATGTATTATTTAATAGAAACGTCTCCTAATTATCAGCTGTAAATGAATTATTTAATAGAAACGTCTCCTGATTATCAGCTATAAATGTATTATTTAATAGAAATGTCTCCTGATTATCAGCTGTAAATGAATTATTTAATAGAAACGTCTCCTGATTATCAGCTATAAATTATTATTTAATAGAAATGTCTCCTGATTATCAGATATAAATGTATTATTTAATAGAAATGTCTCCTTATTATCAGCTATAAATGTATTATTTAATAGAAATGTCTCCTTATTATCAGCTATAAATGTATTATTTAATAGAAACGTCTCCTGATTATCAGCTATAAATGTATTATTTAATAGAAACGTCTCCTAATTATCAGCTGTAAATGAATTATTTAATAGAAACGTCTCCTGATTATCAGCTATAAATTATTATTTAATAGAAATGTCTCCTGATTATCAGATATAAATGTATTATTTAATAGAAACGTCTCCTAATTCTCAGCTGAAAATGTATTATTGAATAAAATAGAATCCTGATTATTAGCTATAAATGTATTATTTAATAGAAACGTCTCCTGATTATCAGCTATAAATGTATTATTTAATAGAAACGTCTATTGATTATCAGCTGAAAATGTATTATTTAATAGAATAGTCTCCTGATTATTAGCTATAAATGTATTATTTAATAGAAACGTCTCCTGATTATCAGCTATAAATGTATTATTTAATAGAAACGTCTCCTAATTATCAGCTGAAAATGTATTATTTAATAGAATAGTCTCCTGATTATTAGCTATAAATGTATTATTTAATAGAAACGTCTCCTGATTATCAGCTATAAATGTATTATTTAAAAGAAACGTCTTCTGATTATCAGCTATAAATGTAGTATTTAATAGAAACGTCTCCTGCTTATCAGCTATAAATGTATTATTTAATAGAAATGCCTCCTGATTATCAGCTATAAATGTATTATTTAAAAGAAATGTCTCCTTATTATCAACTATAAATGTATTATTTAAAAGAAACGTCTTCTGATTATCATCTATAAATGTATTATTTAATAGAAACGTCTCCTAATTATCAGCTATAAATGTATTATTTAATAGAAACGTCTCCTGAATATCAGCTGAAAATGTATTATTTAATAGAATAGTCTCCTGATTATTAGCTATAAATGTATTATTTAATAGAAACGTCTCCTGATTATCAGCTATAAATGTATTATTTAATAGAAACGTCTCCTAATTATCAGCTGAAAATGTATTATTTAATAGAATAGTCTCCTGATTATTAGCTATAAATGTATTATTTAATAGAAACGTCTCCTGATTATCAGCTGAAAATGTATTATTTAATAGAATAGTCTCCTGATTATTAGCTATAAATGTATTATTTAATAGAAACGTCTCCTGATTATCAGCTATAAATGTATTATTTAATAGAAACGTCTCCTAATTATCAGCTGAAAATGTATTATTTAATAGAATAGTCTCCTGATTATTAGCTATAAATGTATTTTTAATAGAAACGTCTCCTTATTATCAGCTATAAATGTATTATTTAATAGAATCGTCTCCTGATTATTAGCTATAAATGTATTATTTAATAGAAACGTCTCCTGATTACAGCTATAAACGTATTATTTAATGGAATCGTCTTCTGATTACCGGCTATAAATGTATTATTTAAAAGAAATGTCTCCTTATTATGAACTATAAATGTATTATTTAATAGAATCTTCTCCTGAAAGTAACGTAATAGAAACAAATTATCCTAAGTATACAGACTTTTTTAACACTCGGTATTTAACAATTGTTGTCATTTTTACTGGAAGAACCCTAAATAGCATTAAAGTCATTTCTATGAAAAATTCGTTCAATCAAATTGTTCGTTAAAAACCCCAAATGAGAAAATTAATTATAGTTTTTATCTCTTTCACTATTTAGAAAATGTTTATGATTTAACTGCTCGAAATTTGAGTGTTTTCCAAATGTTTAAAATATTTTATTATCTGTTACAGTTTTGATAATAAATTTATAATTTCACAAAAATTCAAGTTTAATTATGAAGTCACGTGCATCAACTTTGTGGTTTCTCTTCACAAACGGTTTGTAATAATTTACCTTTCTCCCTAATGGGATACTGTTAACCTAGATGTTGTTATTCCATATCCAAAGTATAGCCGGTACGTGATCCTATTACCTAAGAGGTTATGTTGAAACTGTATCAACTGAATACCAAAACATGGAACATCGACAAAACCCTCACTATACTTCTGATGATCACGTCAACTAGATTATCAAGTATTCATATCTATAGTAAAGAAATTGACAAGACTTCTTTTAATAAAATTCATCATATCTACAAATAAATATATTCTTTGTATTATTACATGACTGTAATATATATCGTCTCTATTCAACAATGGTAAAAATCATGAAACGTGTTCACATCGTTTTAAAATGTTTGTAGGAAATTAAAAATATGCAGTAACCCTTACGGCAAGAATGTAGGAAAGAGAAAAATATCCTGAACCCAGAACATTTTATGAGTCTACATTTGAAAATATTTGTAGAATGTCTACATATATACACACATATATTATATGTATGCATGTAGACATTCTAGTGATTGCAATTTGTACTTAATTACTTAATTTTATTAATATGGTTAAATTGGACATTTGCCATCATTTGTGTATATGAAAATGAGGTTTCGAGAGTACATTTCAACTCTCATTTTCAAGTATTAAAAACACCAACATAAATGAACCTAGTTGTAAACTAAATCTATAATCTAAGAAAAGAACTCAGCCTAAAACTAAACCTTAGCTGTTAAAACTAAGACTAAATACAAACATGATCAGATAAAACTACAACACACAGGCTACTACACAAAGGACGGCAAGCAACTGTGTCTAAGCGATGGAGCAAAGAGAATGATTGTCCAACCTATTTAGCCAGCTAAACAAGATTTTTCTCCCTCTTTCAAGAGTTTGGTCCTTAATCGCGTGGTGATTCCCATTTGTAGAATAGGCGGCAAAATTTCAGCTTATTTAAATTAGAAGAACTTTTATCTCCAATTTTTAATTCAGCTTTTATTAATGGAAGCCATAATTGTCTATCTAAACTGGATTGTCCGATAGCTTTATATATGAGACAATTAGTTTTCGTTTATATGAAGTTTCCTGGTGTATTGTTTGTGCCTTTTCTCATTTAAGGTTTTCATAAACACAAATGATGGCACATGCACGATTAAACCTTATTAATAATATGAATAATCCATCATTATTAAATTATTTTTAAATACTTTTTTTTTAAATTGGGCACATAGGTTATTTTTCAAATTATTTTGGACAAATTGAATAATAGGACCCATTTAAAATATAGTTTCCCATAGTTTTTTAATAATTCATTAAAACAAATCCCATAATCATGTCAAAATTTGAAGTATTCATTCTACAACTAATGATATCAACTCCAACTTGTTCCAATAAAAAACTGAAATTTCTAAACTTGATTCATAAATATTAAAAATGAAAAGATTATATAGACTTTACGAAGCAAATGCTTGTTGTTAATTAATTGCTATATGAGGGCAAATATATATATATATAATTATTCGTGCTAATTGGTTGAGTTTTTAGTTTGTATATTCTATGCAAACCAGTAGGTCTTCTCTAATAAGGACATTCCCCAAACACATTTAGGAATTTATCAGAATGTATGAATTGTCTTCAAATTTCAGATCTGGAGGTAATGTTCAAGAAAAATAAGTAACCAAAACGTCGGCAATGATGTTGTAATTAGTCGAAGAGAATTCTAAAGAAATTTAGTAAAACTATAATACCAAATCTGGTGTAAAAAAACAATTATGAAAATAATCCTGGTCATGGTAATGATTTATAATTATAGTAATTTCCAATTTAGTTTTTGCCAGTGAATTTCTTTTACGAGTTGTTTTTGTATATTGAAGTTGGTCACTAATAAAAACTTTAAATGAGAAGCGGTAGATTAGATTTGATTTTAAGTTATATTAGAATAGTGGAATTGAGGAGCATGATCCCGTTCCCACATTCTATTCTAGGTAGGCGGGGAAACCTACCTTCTGCCAAATTGGAGGGGGGAGCGCTACTTACGCTCGATCCATTATAAGTCGTCTCACTGTTAACATTTAGTTCAGTATTGATTTATATCCCTCTGAGGATGGTAAGTATGTTACAAAAATGTATGTAAGGTTTTATTAAACTTGCTAACGGTAATTGTGTTAGTCTTTTATATTGGTTTGGAGATTGCTTCCACTACAGCATGAGCTATAAGAAAAAAGAAAAGATATAAGACTAAAATATATCCACGACCAAAATTATTTGATCTACTCGTTTGGTGTCTACAAAATTGCCAACACGACAGACAAACATCCAATTTATTTTTACTTTTTTAAACTAAAAAATGATTTATTGACGCTGACTTCTTTAATTAGATAGAAGTAGTAATACATAAATAGATAAATTTTAATTAGAAGAGATTAACAAAACATTTTTTAAATTACCATTTTATATACTTGATCAGGTGTTTGAAGACTTCTTGGTTAATCCAAGAAGGAAAACTTAAAGTTAGCAACCTAAACTATAACAAACTTTAAAACTCCTGGGCAACCTAGTTTTGAAACTAGATAATAGGATAATGTGGTGAAGTGAAAACATTAACTACCAACATTGTCATTGTAAAAGAGCTAAACGTATGTGGTAAAGACGAAATAACATATTTATGTTATAAGATATCCATGTTGCAAATTGCACAAACTGATTTGATCTATAAAATGAGATAATTTATTATGAGAGTAACTAAATTTACATCATAAATAATTAAACTAAATTTTTTGTAACAATAATCAAAGAGTACATAGGTCATCTGTCTCTGATCAAAAACGCTTAGCTTCAATAAATAACAGTAATTTTTCACATTGTATGGGGAAGGGTTTTGTAATTGCCCTCCAAAATTAAGCCTCATAACAAAATTAACATATTGAGGTAATGTAATATAAAAGTTTAGTATATTAGGCTGTAATGTGGGTGGTATAATGAGGGAATGTAAGCGTAAATAATTTTATCTTATAAGAATGGTGAAGCTTTGTGTGACATAATATTTATATGCATTGTTTTAGACATTTTAATTGAAGTTATTAGCTTCTCTTTTATAATTATGTTTCTGTTCAATTTCACACTTTACTTCCATTGTTGAAATATTACTAATTTTGAAAAAACTTAGTTTTTGAGTTCATTTCAATCAGTTTTAAAAACCCATGATAAAAGAGATGTACGCTTTTGTAACCTATTTTATTCTATCCTCACCCAGGGACTCACTTTAGTTGGGGTAAGGTATTAGCAATCCTGAGGACACCTAGCTCAATATACACCTTTTTTTTGTGTACATTGGTTAAATCACTCTCTTTCATCTTTCCTATCAGGTCTCTCTCTTTTACCAAAATCTTTTTCTTTTCTGACCCTGCCGCTGTTCTAGAGCTAAGGGTCTTTATTTTATACTATTCTTCTTCTTCTTTTTTAAGGATAATGGCTGAGAGGTTTTTCGCCTTTAAACAATAAAAACACATAATTCCATCCAATTTTTGGTGCGAGTTCCAAATTTTTAATTTTGACTAAAAATGGATTTTTTTTAAAACTGTGTAATTTAATTAAAATCATTGTTATTGTGGTATAGGCTTGTCGATTGCTCACTATAATATTTGTAAAGTTTTTACTTGCCTAGGCAAATTTGATTGTGCACTTTCCTGTTTACAGCTGTTTCGCCTATCAATCAGCCATCATCAGATCAAACACTTTTATCGCATAAGCAATTTGTCAAACATTAAAGAAAATTAAAAAAAAAACACATTAGAAATTAAATTTTATTTTAAAATAAGTAATTTAACAAATTTAATTTGTAAAAAATTAACTTTTTATATTTACAGCACTGTCTACTTTATCCAGTTGTTAAAAAATTTAAACTTATAATTATATGTGTTTTTAAGTGTATTTTAATGTTTTTAAAGTTTAAAATATTTGTTTATGAAATAGCAGTGTTTGTTCTAATGTCTGGTAGATAGGTGAAACAGCTGTAAACAGAAAAGGTCGCAAGTGAAAACTTTATAAAGATCAAAGATTCAAAGTTTATTTGCACTAATAACATTGTTTTCACAATTCTGTAAGTCATAAAAACAAATTGACATTTTAGAATAAAATAATAACAGTAACATTAAAACAACAAAATTTTATTTTATAAGGGTTTCTAAAATATTCCACACAATAAACTTAAAAAATATAACACCACGTTGAAATTTATTTATTGTAGGTATCCAGCAGACGTTTGGAAAACTGGAAAACTGTGTAGAAATTATACATATAATTTCAAATTTATGTAATCGTCCTTAGTATGAACAGTTTGCTGACTTTGCAACAAAGTTGTAGATTTAAAATGAAGACATTATTTGTAATCTTGATTCAATAAGAAATTACCAATATCACTTTTGTGCAAGTTATCTAACTTTGAATAACCAGACTGTTTACTCCCATCTTGTCAGTCTTA
Source organism: Aphrophora alni (assembly GCA_963513935.1). Lineage (NCBI taxonomy): Eukaryota > Metazoa > Arthropoda > Insecta > Hemiptera > Aphrophoridae > Aphrophora > Aphrophora alni. The sequence goes on from OY740766.1 coordinate 31,720,973, forward strand.
ACACTGTACCAGAACTGAGATAATGAAAATTTATTTTAAATTTAAATTACTGCAAGTATGATGGTGTATTTAAAATGAATTACATCCCATAAAAGTTTATATGATGAGAAATCTATGTTGGTTTAATATTAATATCATGAAATTTATATATGATTTCAAATTAAAAGTTTTTTATGAAATAAAAAAAAGAATAAAACAATTGAAACATTGAAGGTGTGTGATAAAAAGTTTTCTAATTTTTACTTTAGTTGATGATCATAACATACACATTACACAACCATAACTGGAAAATGAATGTTTGTTTTTTTATGGATATATCCATTTGAGGTCCTCTAATTACAATGTTGTGGACCGATTTGGATCACATTTGATGTGTGAGCAGCATATCTTTTCCATAACGTAACGTCTGGTGTTTATTATATTTATATGTACATTCAATAAATCTAAATTTACAATTTAGTGGCTTTATAGGTAGCCACTAAAATGCAAAAACTCAATATTTTCATTTTTTTAAATCGGTTATAACAGTGTTAATTAAGTTATGTGAAATGTATCTTCAATGGATACAAACTGACCTATTGGTTGACTGTAACTAAAAATGCTGGTTAGAGAGTTGTTTATAAGCAAAAAATAAATTACGAGATTTGAGCTGTAACTAGTGGAGACCCCTTCATGGTCCAAATAGCGAACGGAAATTGTTTAATACGTACAGATTTACGAGACCCGTTAGGGTCTACCCGACGTCAAGAAAGTCGTGATATACACAATTACGAGGTTCAGAAAACCTGTTTAACAACTATTTTAAACATTCTTATTCTGCTATATAAGACACCTTGATTTACTAAACAATTGTATTAAATAGAGCTTGAAGGAACCATGATGACCCCGATCAACATGTTTTCTCAGTAGAAAGTAGTATAAGAACATTCTTGGGGAGTTGTTTTAGGTTAATATTTAATTTCGTCGACGGCTCTGTAAGAACTTTTTGCACATTTATACTAATATTATACATTTAATTACAATATTTTATAATAGATATAATAATTAGTTATATCAAAAATCGTTCAAAAACTTAAGGAACTTATTTCTCACATCAAACCAGTGATAAAGTTTACATAAAATATTTCCCTCTTAGTTTCTTATCTAGCCGCCATTTTGTGTTTCCAAAAAAAAAAATCATATGTGAATATATGGAGTTGACATTTTACATGCTACTTAGACCCAATTTAAGAAAAATAATTGTCTGATTTCCTAAACTCATTTCAAAATGGGACTATTTAAACTTATTAATATTGAATATCCAAAAACCGTAAATTGTACATAATATTTACACTACACAAAATATTTTCTATTTTTAAATTCAAACGCCTGAAATATTAGAAAGAGTCCGGCAGTCAAAAGAGGATGCCTAGATGCATGTATTTTTAATAACCCCTGCCACTTTGAAGAACCGCTCTAGTTTCTTTCACACATATCTTGTTTTCCATTAGTTTTATTAAAATAAATCACCACTGGAAAAAAAATTATTCATTATTTTTTCGTGCCTAACTTTTGGTTCTATGATAAATCTCGGCTAAGGTCTAAGTTGATATAATTTTTCTAATTAAATTTTGAGAAAATCATGATTTGATTTTTATTTTTATACAGTCACTTCTAAATTTTGAGTTATCAAATAAAACGAAAGTAAAACATGCCCACGATATGGCCACAAGATATCCACATAGTTAATTGGATGGATGGATGACAGGCAGATATCATTACAACTATTTCAGACTCTGGGGACCTAACAACGGTCTACTGCAAAAAAACTCATACATTTGTGTAACCATCACATAACTTTCCTTATACTAAATATATTTAAGAAAGTAAAGAGGCAGTCGACTTCATCAAATTATAATTTATCACAAAATTTGGTTAATGTAATCTCTATTAATTTTTGTAAGCATATTGGTCAACTTCAAATCCGTATAATAAGACCATACACAATAAGACGAAATCCTTTTTTGCAATATAAATATTTTATATAGCTTATTAAAAGTAGATATAAATATACACCACTATAATTTCAAATGCCAAGTCTGGTATCATAAGTCAAAAAAATTATTCGATACTTATAAGTACTTAAAAAATTTTTTTTTTTAACCTAAATATATATATATATATATATATATATAAGTTACATATATACCGGGTCTTTAAAAAATAAGTGTTAACTTTAAATAATTATATGTCAGTTATTTTTGGTAAAATCTGGAAACAAAGCCCCTAAAACAAGTATTATATATCTTTGTTATTTGTGGGTCGATTTTGATCAAAATTGGTATGTTGCCGTATTTGAGCATAATTTATTTCCATAGCACCACCAATAAGGTTATTATTTCTTTATAAAACTATATCAACTACCCCCAGGTGAAACTGGGGCCATCAGCTAGTACGCTATAAAGGTTAAAAATGTGACTTGTAATTAACATTCGAGTTTTTTATTGTTGTTTGTTTTTTATTATGTCATTACCAACACAAACACATATCGGACTAATTCAGAGCTATTATGAATGTGATAGAAACTTTACAGCAACATCAATACATTTTTGTACTTGCAATGGTTTGAGGGATGGCACGTGTTTAAAACCACTGATTCTGTAAATGATAAACAAAAATCAAGAAGACCTACAGTAGTTAAAGAAGATTTTGCTGTTGCCGAGGTCTTACATGCAAAACATTAAATTGCTAATATGGTGTTAAGAAAGCTGCCGAACAATAATTTGAGTAACACAACCGTTTAAAAGGCAATTGAGAATGTACCCTTATAAAATCCTAATGAAACCTTAAGCGAAATATATTGATAAAATTTGATTTTTCCTTGTTATCATTGGATCAAATTCCGTAAGATGAAGGTTGGTGTTAGGATTAGGATAGTTTTAGTTAGCAATATAGTCTAAGTTCTTTTTGAGAAGCCAGTATGACAACCCTTATTTAGACAGACCTGCAAAAAATGATGAAATTGCTTACCTTGCAAGCAAGGCCGAATTCATTGATGTTACAAATGATATATAAACCTTTGGGTGGTAGGAAACCTGGTCAGTGGGCCAAGATTGATCAAGAGTAGGTGCTGCAGAAATTCTTGAAGATAACCAGACGGAATTGGCGAATAAGAGCTTCCTAAGAGTATTGAGATTTCGGAAGAGCATCCATAAGAGTGGCAAGCAGCGTGAGCAAACTTCGTGTATAAGCCTTGTAATTATTTAAGAGACAAGTCATTATAATCTATAACGTAGAATCAGATCTGTGAGTCACAACAATTAGAGTTATTCTGATTTAATGATAATGTAGCATTGCAATAACATATGAGATGGTTATTCTCGTTAATAAACGTTAATTGAATACTGAACCTTTCGATTAAATTGAAAATAAAGAACTCAGGCAGTTTAAAGAAACGAATCCAAACAATGAGTTGGACCGATGAAGCACAATTTCATCTGAATGGCTGTGTAAACACTCACAATCTCTATGTAATCCGTTACCAACAGTTTGAAAATATCTGAACAAAGATTACATGAGTTGAAGGTTTGGTAAGATTTCTCCTTCAATTTTAACATTTTCGTTATTTTTGAAGACATTCAAAATGTAGTAACAAAAACAGTCTCAATCACGGGAAATGCTATTTAGACGTGCTCTATAATAACGTGATACCAAACAAAAGTGCAAGCCCATGGTGTTGAGAACATAACCATACATGATGGACCATCTCCACACACTTACAAATAGGCCAGACGTTTTTAACACAACATTTTGGAAACCATATAATTGAAAGACATTGTGCAGTGTCGTGGGCTCCGAGATCTTCTGACTTAAACCCTATGGACTTTTGGCTCTGGAGCTATCTGAAGGACAGAATTATGGCTTAAAACTGTCAACAATTCAAAAGCTTAATGCAATAAAATTGTTCAAGAAGTAGCAGTGTCGATAACTTGGTTGATGCCGTGAACACTGTGTAAGAAAGATCGATGGTTATCCAAGAATAGAATGGCGGCCATTTTGAACACTTAGATTACATGACGAATAGGGCATGATTTTGTTACAAAAACTACTTTGAGTAAATAGTTAACATAGAGTCAAAATGTATAATTATTATCTATTATAAATTAAAATTGTCACTTACTTTTGAAAAATATATTTATTTCAATAAACAAAATGTACGTTCTCAAATTACAGTTTGTCTGGATTCAGTGTGTATCTGTGTTTTAGATAGAAAATAATATGACTAGGTGTCTAAGTATCCCCAGGACATGTCTCTTATTTAATTTCAACTCTCGTTAATTTTCCAGTTCGTGTAAAGTAATTGGCTCAGATGTCGTCACAGTAGACATTACACTATTATCGGGGGGGGGGGGGGGAGGAACACCTCACTGATAACCTTTCTGCTATTACAATTCTCTAATTGGTAGGATACTTACTACCTTACTCTTATTATGATAGCACATATTCCCCATGTAATTATGTTTTAATTGTTATAAAATTACTGACGTATGAAAAATTCACTCAGTTTAATAGCTAAAACGAGATTGTATGCTCCGTGGCATTCTGACTTGATGAAATTAAAAATTATCTGAGTGACATGTGAAGTTTTTTGTAGCTTTTCCAGATACTTTCACTACATTAAATTGAATTTTGACATGTTTTTCTGATGAGATTTAAATTTTAATCGTTTATTATTATAATTTTTATTTATATATTTTAATTTAAGTAGGTTATATTTATGAAAGGTGCATGCCTTTACTGACCTACTGACTTTATTTACCGGCGCTCGGTAAATGTTTTACTATTTCCAAATATGGTAGAGTTGAAATTTGGCTTTTATAGTTCTTATGATGAAACGTAAAAGAAACCAATTTTCTAATTGGATGAATGTGGGTAAAAATCTCATATGAAAACAGAGTACCATTCCATAGTAAAATACTGGTTTAAGAGCTAAACATGAATTTGTGTCCTGCTTGAGAGTAGCGTTATCTTCACGGTTCAAATTCCCATTATTCTCTAATTTTCTAAGAAAAAGAAACGTTTTTAACTTTTATTGTTTCTCAATCAATTTTCATTAAAAGAACTTATCATTTGAATTTTATATCCATGATTATAATCTACTATCAAATTTGGATTAGGCCAAATACCAAAGAAGCAGAACAAACATAGAGAGATACATGCTACTGAAAACAAAATGGCTGCTAAAACAAACTTTATCTCAAATGATTTTGATTGAAAATGTTGATTCACAGAACTGCCATCTCAAAATTGCCACCGCTTTCTAGGTAGGATAACCTAGAAAAACCCATTAAAACAAAATGGAGGGTAACAGCTTTAATGTCAAACTTATTTCCAATGTGATATTTAGGACGCTGATTTCGAAGTAATAAACACGCTTCATTTTGTAGTTGATTTGATTTAATGTCAGACACTTGTTAATTTTAAATTGCACAGTATTGTTATGATGTATTTATTGTTCATTTAATAATGAACAATAATTAAAGACATGCAAACAAGTGCAATTTATTTTACAATTGTGGCAAGTTCATTTGAATCCAAAAACTGCGAACTGATTTAAAACTGCCATATTTAATTTTGAATCGATTCACCTTACAATTTATCTAAAGGAATTAAGTTAGAATAAGTCAGTCTCTGATTATTTGGTACATATAATGAAGATTTAAATTTAATACTACCGACTTGACTGTTCAGTAAACTGCTTTGTTTACCTTCAAGTTAGAATTGAATAGAGCTGTTGTTTGTACTGAATAAGCTTTTGTATTGGAGTACTTTAACTGCATTCTATTTCCAAATAATACAACTAATTATGTCTTTATAGCGTCTGCGGATGGAAAGAAAATAGAAATATAATATTTGCTGTTTTTAAAGGTTAACATACACTTTAAGGAAATAAATACATTGAACGCCATAAGATTTTTAATTATAACACACTCATATATTTGTAGTCTATTTAAAGCACTTTTGGAAGGAAAATTTGTAGAAAGTTTTAAAGTTTAATTAATAAAAGTCGTTATAGAATTTTGAAACAACATTTATAAGGCATGGAGACTTAAAAATAACAATTGATTATGGATTAAATAGATTAATTTTGTTTATTTCACAATATAAGATCGATATATATTTAATTTACCCGACCAACACGCTTTTTTAAATTTTTTGAAACCAATATAAACTCCACGACAATAACTAAATTAAAAGAAAAATAATTTATTATAATCAAATAAACAAAACAATAAAATATAGTATTGCTACAATAGATATTCTATATTGTAAACAATAGAATTTCCCTATAAAACAAAATAATTTATAAGTTTTAATAATATTATTATTACAATGTCAGTCATTATAATATTTCAAATAAATACCTGAACCGTTTTCATCAGTGTATAAAATCGCTGGTAGCAAGAACGCCGTGAAGGTTTATTTAGTGACTTTGCAGTGAAAGGGTGATACTATATTGCATAACTCGCGCCGTAAACAATGATTTGTACGAGTGGAAAAAGTTTGACTACCTACGAGTTAAAGCAAGGTTCCACATAAAATTGTACAGTGAGATTGTGGTTATACATATTTTGTCTGTGCTTTTTTCAATGTTTATTAACAATAAAGTCATGAACAGCAGTATTATAGAGTATTATAGGTGGTTAGTATAAGAGATTCTAATGATACACGAAGGCATGCCTTAACAGAAATCACATTTATGATTTATTTTTATTCGTTTCATGATATAGAAACCTCGGCGAAGAAGGAGGTTACTTTACTAGTGTAGACACATATTTATAAAAATATTTGATTCAAAAATATAAAATATAAATTGAGAATAAAACCACAGAATGATGAAGGGGAAAAACGACATGTAGTAGAACACCAATTAAGCATTTTGCTGCAACTGTGTACATAGAACAAGAATGTTCTCATTCAATATTTCCCTCCCATTCCATGCAATATTATATCTCTATTTTCTGTTACAGTTATATCATGAAAGAATTTTTATTTTTTATTTCCAACATTTCATCGAAATTAGTGAAATTATGGTATCAATAAATGTATTAACCTGTAAAGTTTTACACATTTGAATTTTATTACAACAATCAAATGCCTTATCGGCATCCCTCAGGTGATGGCAACTCAATTACACGCATAATTCTATAAATCGTCTTGATCTTCTATAGTGTCAATATATTTAATAACAAACTAAGCCTACCGTTCATCAATTAATATGGTTAAGAAAGTTTAAGATAGCTCTTGTTTGATCATAACACTAAGTGAGGATAATATGTTAAATCGCTAAGGAATTACTTAGCAATTTCTCTTCCCTAATAAAGAACATAGTAAAGGTACGTAATATAAAAAGATAGTTAAGGGAGGTCCAAGGAAGCACCTTAATAGAGAACTTAAAGGAAATTATAGGAACTTTTATAAATACAGCCCTTTAATATATATTTATATTAGTAGCTGCGTTTAAAAAACTACTACTAAAAATATCCATTTTCATTGCCTAATTCACGATCAAACTCCTAATCATAAATCAAAAATTTATAAATACAACAGTATTTTATTTACACATCTATCAACTCAATATTTAACCTATACTAACATTCTCCGAATGTCAAGGCCTCAAATTAATTATTAAATATTTAAGGATTGTCCGATTTAATCAAGGTCCGATTTAAACACTAACGAAAATTGAAAAATATTTATTGTAATACTTATTTAATAAATGTAATGAGTTGTTAAAATTGAATTGGTCAAACTGGCTAACTAGTAGTGTATAACAAACACACAGAACACTTTTTATTAATATAAAAAGTCTGATATATAATAGACTATAATAATTATAGTCTGATATATAATAACATTTTATATATAATATAAAAAGTCTAATATAATAGGCCTGATAAATCAGCTATGGCTAAACATTGTTTAGTGAAGGGCATTATTTCAAAAAAGAAAATTCCATATTGTTAAAGAATGTTACAAAATTAAATACTATGGATGCTTGGAAAACTTTTTATATTAATAGGCACCAGAACGTAATTGTAAATAATGAACTAGGACCTATAGTATAGTAAAATATAATATATAATGTTAAATGTAGGGTTAGTTCGATTATCTTGTTTTAGCTATATGTTAAATCTTAAGTAGTTAAACTGACATGAGACGCATACTATTGCCTTGGCAGTGTTAAAGTAATAAGCCACGCCCCCTTAATTTTTTATAAATATGGGGTTCGGCGCAACGTTAGATTCAGTTATAGTTTGATTGTTGTAGCTCGTGTATCACTGAAGAGGACGACCTTGTCGATGAAACGCGTCTGATACTTAGGCGTATTTTTTTTGAGAATTGTGTTCTGTGTGTTTGTTATACTGTATAATTTTTCTGATAAGTCAAGCTCTATATATGGCTAACTAGTGTAAAACATTATTTAATAAAGCTTTAAAGGTAGACCTATTTGATTTTTAAAATAATTAGAATTTTTAAATAATTTTTTTTTTTTTTTTTTTTTTTTACAAAGTGTACTAATAAACAAATTTCCAAAGATGTGTATTTTTGGATTTCAGATGTTATAGGAAGCAGAATGTATTATAACAATAAAAATTAATACTCGAGAAAGGAAGATTGTGAGTCTAACATTGATAAGGTTTGTTAAATAATGTGTTTGTTTTATCGCTAAGTCCGTGTAGTTACAGTTTCTTTAATTTATCAGTTTTTTGTGTCAAAACATTTTTCACGAAGGATTTAATTTCTACGCGCAACCATGAAGAGATAATCGTGCAAGAAGTATTTTACAGCCGTATGTTATTTCATATTTAATTTAACTAATGTTACACAACCAGTATTTTATTGTTAAGCCTCGTCTCAGCCTTACAATCGGATTACAAGACTCTTTCAATTCATATTTAATGTTCTTTCTTGAATTATTTCATTTGAAATGAGTTTTTCACTGCATTTGTCTTAAAAATATTACGTCTAACTCTCCATTGTCCACATTGTATTGTTTTAACTCTTTAGTGTGCAGTTTTCTACCTCATTAAAGTGCAAACAATTGCTGAAGTTTACAATACATTTTCCAAATAATTACCATTGTTTTAATTTTTAATGAAGATTTTTGTCTTTTGAGACATAACATGTAATTAACACTCCGTATTAGTAGTAATTATACTTCGGTTACATAAAACTAAGTAAATAAGTCATCAATGTAGAATATTGCACCAATTTTCTAACATGTCCATTCACAAAAATAAAACTTAAGCAAACTGTTCCAATAATAATAAAACATATACAAAATATATTTTTATAAACGTGAAATATATTTACCTTAATAAACAATTTTAAACTATTTCATCATATCTCTGTAACTAGCTATCTAAAAACTTAACTGGTTTAATTCGTCTTTTTCAAAGAAATTGTGTGTTTTAGTTTTGAGAAATTATTATAATTTTAACCTCGAAATTAGAAGAAAATGTATAGCCAGACAGTAAAATATCACACAGCGATCAACATTTCTCCAGACATTCTTAGACTGATCACAATAGTCAGACGGACTTGGCAATCCCGAGGCTATTTTGCTGGATCTACACATTTGTTCGTGTCACTACTGGATTAGATCCCTTTGTTTTAACTTTCGCATTACGTCTCTCCAAAACTACTCTTATTTTTTCCGACTCTGAAGCTAATTAAAGCATTTGAGGGCTAGGGGTCGTTATTTCACGTTTTTTTCTTCTTTTTTTTTTTAACAGCCGCTTATAACCGAGAGGTTTTTAGTCTTTAAACAAAGGAAAAAACACTAGTCACTATAGTGTACTTTAGGTTTAAATTATAAAAGCTGTTGCTAGGTTCCGTCTGGAAACTGGGCACGACTACCTGCAGGCCCGCCTACACCGCCTTGGCTAGGCTGACTCGGACACATGCCTTCTCTGCTTAACCGGAATCATGGTGGGAAGTCACCTTCTCATCTGTCCCAAACTCAACCATCTTCCTGACGATCTCACAATGCGATACTGGGAGGCTCGGCGTCAAATGGCACAACCGCCACCGACGGGGGTTGGCTAAAGTAAAGTAAAGTAAGTAGGTTTAAATTATTATTTTATTTCCATATATTTTATACGAGATTTTTGAACATTGATATCATGGATTATTTTCCAAAGTCCACGACAAAGAGATTTATCAAATGAATGGTCAAAAGTTCTTTTAAATTCAACTGCTGCTTTCTAATTCTAAAACAATATGTAATTAAATAGACAGATGTGATTTATATTTCAGCTTTTTGGAGAAGTAATTGACACGATGAAAACAAACAGTAATTGTCGAACGTGCAAATCTATGATCATTTTCATACAATTAAGACAGATTATTTGTCAATATATTTTAAACTTTTAAAATAAGGTTAAAAAAAAAAGAAATTCTGCGGATATCAGCAATTATTGTAAAAAACTTCTCCTTGCCCGTACACTCAAAATGGGTGATCCGATTTTCATTCTGGTTTTAATATGTTTCTTCTTTCGATTCTTATTTTACTCGTTAATGTATTATATGGTTACCAGTTGTCGCGAAGGCTAAATAATTTCGTCGTGTCACATTTATAACATGTTTCACATGGATTCATTTCATGTCGCCTTTGAATTCTCCCCTTCCTCTCTATAAAAGCCTAGAAAAAGTTACTTGAACAGTCAAAACGTTGTTATCAAGTTTTTTGATATTTTTGGTTTACTGAAACCAAAAAGTGTTTGTTATGAATTACGTTTGTTTATTTATTTATCGTTTAAGCAGTGATCTATAACTCTTACGAAAAAATAATAAATGGATCTATGGGCTTCCATTTTCATTAAATGTTTTCTGTGAAATGTGAAGATTAATAATTGTGCAATTTAGTGAGCAAAATTGGAACCGAAAGTTATATCTTTAAATATTATTAATATTTAAAACAGTAACTTCATAAAAGTTGGACCCTTCTACATCAAAGTATGTCACATTAGTGCACAGGGAAAACTCCGTATTACAGACATTTTTAATTTTATTTCACACATGAAGCAGTAATCGAGACATTTTGGAGCCGATGGAAAATTATTTGGTTTTTTTTTACATGGTGCCTTGTTCGGTTAAACTTCTTTTTTTCATAAATAAAAACTTCTTGTGTATAAATGGAATTTGACTCAGGTAGCTCGTGTCGACCAATGGTAGAAAAATATAAAATCATAGAATTTACAATTTTACTCGTTAAATAATCTTAAACAAAATTGTACATTTTACAAGTTATAACATTTTATAAATTTAAAGACAAAATGTTCCGCAGTATATTTTGAAATTCTGAATATTAACATAGTGGCAGGGCGTGTATTTGTTGAGAGGACAAGATTTATATTTCCATTTCATATCTTATAAACAGAGATTACACCCAATTTATGGGAAGGGACTAGGCAGAGTTGAACAACTTCAACAAGCAGATAAACCGGTGAGGGAATTGAGTTCCAACTTCTTTTATTGTTTTCTCGATCACTTATTTGACGACTTCCAACCTTGATTTTTAATACCAAGAAATCTCCAGACCATTGAGCAGTGTCCTAATTTAGGATCTATAGTTATATTATTCAGGCCTTTCAAAAACTTTAAAAAAAAAGTTTCTAATAGCGACTATTTTAAAACTTGTTGATCTGTATTTTTGACTAATATATACAAATAATTAAAAGTAAAACAGCTAAACCAACAAATTTTACTGATATTCCGCTAAAATCAAAAATTACAGTTTTTAATTTTCAGGATATAATTTTAAATTCAGTTTTAAAGTTATAATTTTTGGAATTGAATCTCTTACTTTTTATCGCCAAAAGATATTTGGAGATCAATGGGTAAATATTTTTAAAATAAGCAGAAGAAGCTGTTTGGAAAATTATTAGATCTTTCTTAAGCGAAAAGTTATTCCCAAATATTCATTAAAATTGATGCCATTTTGAAATCTTATAACTTTTAACCAACAAAGTTATCCAAGATATTCAACAAAAATATATTTGTTCATAATTTGAAGGAAATTATCCATAGCCAAAATATGTTCAAAGTTGTAATGGGGGGGGGGGTCATGATCAAAGCTCATTTATGTCCCCATCACAACTTTGATGGTATTAGGTATATTTAGAAAGAAAATTCACTAAAAATAAATCAAATGTCCTTCTATTCTAGTCTCTATTAACAAGAAATATCAATTTACTTCAAATAAAGATACTTGTACACATTATTTTTATTTTCGTTAGAAAATTACATCATCAATTAATTATTATTTCCTTATACTATATAAATTCTGGCTTGTTATTTTGTTATCTCCCCTCAACAAGACATCTCTCTAGTTTCGTTTACTTTCGTTTAAAATTAGTCAGACAAGATGAGATCAAATACCTTGTACAAGGAAACCAAATAACTTTATAGCGTGAATCGGTATATTAGAGGATATACAAATTTAGAAATTCGAAATTAATTATATATATATATATATATATATATATCTTGGTAAATACTAAAAGGTTTTTTATTTTACTTACTTGTATGAAAAAAAAAATAACAGAAAAACAGTTTGTGTTTCGTTTTATTTCAAAAGTATAAATGAATATAAAAAAATATTTCTCTTATACTTTAAACAATAAGATAAAATAAACCTAAATATAAAGAGCGTTTTATATCTATTTTCGTTTCTTTATTATTTTTATACAAATAAGTACATGCAAATAGATAATGTTAATGTATACCTAAGAGTTTACGCAAATGTTATATAAAAATATATAATGAAATAGACAGAAATCATTTAACAAAAAAAAAATTAAGCCTTTAAAATTTTGTTTTCACTACAAACTTGTTTCAAAATCTAAACTTGCCTACACTAAGATCACATTGATACTGCTTTTTCATTTGAAACATAGCGTAGTTTATAAAATATTAGATATTGGAAGCACTGATGAAGATATTGCTACCCTTTGGTAGAACCACGGAGTGTTCAATATTTATAATTCAATTAGACATTACATTAGCTTCAAAACTAAATTGTGGATAGATTGATACTAAAAAATAATACCGTTTTTGTATTTCAAGTTTTGTTTTTAAATTGTTTTTACGAGGAATAGAATTATATTAAAAATATATTTTAAATAACACTAATTATTGAAAATAATTGGATATTTTTTATTACCAAACATTTTAAAATTAATATAAGTTTCATAATTAGTTATAAATTAATACACTTAATGTTGCACTCGATTGAATGGGTCAACAGGAATGGACAATTTAATCAATTTCGTATTTAAAAAAATGTGAAACACACAATATTACGTTTTTTAAATTAACTTTTTACACGATAACTGAAAATAATTAATTACTTGTGTTTATTTTTTGATTAAAATTAATTCTTAATTTGCATTTAGTCTATACTTTTACTTTTATAATATATTTTTAATATGTAAGGTCAATAATTAAAAAAAAATAGATTTTTCACAATAGTTGCAGCTTGTAGAAAATTGTGTTACTGACAAATTGTTCTAACAATATTTTCCCTTAAAATGCGATTATAACACGTTAGTTATAAAAAAGCAAGAGCTAAAATTTTGTAACAACTAACTTTTTTCGCAACCAATGTACACTAGAAATGGAAACAGATTATTTTCTATTTGCTAAAAAAGTCTTATTGTTTTCGAAACTTTTTTCTAAAATGACTGGACTAATTAGCAAAAGAACAAAGTTTTTTAATTTACATTTTATTTTTAGGAGTCTAGGATTTCCTTAAAACATCGTGTAGGACTCCCAGACTCTCCGTTCTCCATTGGTAATTTCACTTTCCCAGACCACTCAACTAACCCCTCCCCCCCCCTTTCTCTGAAAATGCTGTATTAAGCCTATGATGGTCGATATTTATAAAGTGAGAGGCGAATATAAATGTTTGTTTGAAACTATTTATAAGCCTTAAACGTTTCTTGACATTTTTATCAGTAATGCAGATCTAGTGATATATAACTTGTGACTATATATATGTTATATAAAGTTATGGATTGTAATGTGTTTTTGATTTAGTACAACCAAAACTCGAGTAATCGTATAAAAACTTAAAATGGAACATATAACAATAAAATAACAAATTATAACAATAACTATAAAATAAAAACTATAACAATCTAAAAAAGAGTTAAAACTTATCTATATTCCAGTTTGATTTAGGAAGCAAAATGTTCATAAAATATATTCGAATTCATCTCTCAATTAAAACTATTAATGTTTAATCTAAGCAGTTATGTTAACTCCATTCATCAAATAATCGCCACATAACAAACACTTTATAGAAAGTTGTAGTTCTTACTATAAACGATAACACAATAAATTCGATCACAGATGTTTACCGATGTCCTCGATGTGTGGAGTCGGATTTACTCTGTGAGGAGTAGCAATGTTTACTTTTCTGTTCTGACTGCTTGTTTAATTTTGGTCTTAAAGTGAGTTACATACGTCTACTTTTATCAGATAAAAAGAATATACATTGCAGTATATTTATTTAATCGTATTGTTTATATTTGTTTAACCATATTATAAAACATACATAGTTGACTTTCATGTGCTCTACAGTAGACTTCAAACAACAAAGGAAGAGAAACGTATAAGAGTCACATTCATTGTAACTTAGTACTTAAAAGCATGAAGTTTCTCTGTATATAACGAGACTAAAATGTAAATACTCCTATTTTAACAGGTTTGGCGGTCATACACAAATTTTGTAATAGATTTTAAACTAACTTCCTGATGTTAAAGAGGCTTGAAGTTTGAACATAGATTAGAACTGGATGACAATGCAATAATAAAGGCCAGATTAACAAAAATTTGATAATTTTTTCTTCTTGCACGACACACAATTTACACACACACACACACACACACACACACACACACACACACACACACACACACACACACACACACACACACATACACACGCACGTACACACACAGAGAGTACTCGTATAGTACCCGTTTATTTATTCAAATCAATTGCATTGCCAGAATTAATGGTGAATATTTATTCATAAATTACTCAAGATATTTGTATTGTGAAACTAATGACAATGAATTGTAGTAAGATATTCACTTTTACTGGGATTTGTATATAAAAATGAAATATGTTTTCCGACATATCCAATGATGTTGAAGGTAAGGTTGGAAAAAGAAAGATTATTTGTCTCAAACGTATTTACATGCATTTACAAATAACTTCCTGAAACGGGATTTAAACTTTCCCACAAAAACCCGATTGGACATTATTTGGCAGGAATTGAGGAATTACGAAAACCTAACCCTATAGTAACATACAGATACACTTTCAAAAGTCCCTTACCACACTTGGGAATAAACAAAATAACAAAAAACAAAATTTTTTTTTGTCAAAAGTAAAATGTTTATTCCTATTAGACCCTTATAGCTATTACAACAACAAAGTTGTCATCTTCAGAGGGAATCTTAACAAAGACTACTTTTGACAAAAATTTTTGTTTTTGTTATTTTGTTTATTCCCAAGTGTGGTAAGGGACTTTTGAAAGTGTATCTGTATATATTGTCACCACAGTGCTCTGGTCTTTGTTTACTATAGTAACATGTTGATCTGAAAGTATTGCAAACCATCCTTTGGATACGATCCTGGAGTTACTCATATGTTCTCTAAAGCCTCACCTATGTTAGACGATACAGAGGATGAAAGTATTGGGTTGATTAGATCAAATCTACTGCCCAGTGTTTTGCTAACATCTATCAATGACCCAAGTTGTAGACGAAGCTAAAGATCCCATACTTCCGAGATTTCTGTTAAGACAAAAAGATAGTTTGCTGGCGGCAGAGTTTGTACTAATCATCAACTAATCTTTTGTTTGCTATAAATTTATTATACGTTTTCCCAACATCTTGCCTGTAAGAAAATGTTGAATTGTATTGTAGTTAAGAAATAAAGCAACTTGAATGTCAGTGGCTACAAAAGCTTAGACTGTGAAAAATTAAACTTCCCCGTGCAAGTTTAGTTCCTTGCAGTCTAAGCTTTCAGATTTGATTTTAATATGTTGTCTAAGTTTTGAAAACAAAATAAATGTTATATTTTTTTAAACCAAGATTGTACTCTCAATATTTTCCACCAAAAATAGAATCTCAACATATTTAAAAAAATATTTTAGATGTAGACTCAAAAATCGCAAATATTTGTAAACAAGTTCCCTCAATTTGTGAGGCGTATATGTTGTTTCATTTCTTAAAGGCATTTAAGATATTCTTGTTTGTTATGTTAAGAATAAACGCTTCTTTATTACATTGTCCTTTTTTAAATCTCTAAACTATTTGTCATCTTTTAAAGTAATCCAAATAATGTCGTTGTGCCTCATTCGACAACAGTGTAAGCGCTTTATGATGTCTCAACCTTTAATTAAACCATTTACTAATATTTTATTTAAATGAAAATGTTCTGTCAAATTGTACTATTTCAGAATATCAACAGTGAACTATATTCGTTCTCAAATGTTTCTACAGCGCTATTTGTTAAAGGCAAACAGTATCGGAAATATGAATTCTTGATAATGAAGTGATATTTGTTTTTCCACTATGATTTCATATAGTTTTATTTATTTTACGACTTATCTCTCTTTCAAAATATGTTATTAAAACATGTTCTATATTTGTATCTCACACATGAATTGCGTTCTATTTCTGAGATTTAAATAATAATTCGTCGATATCAATATAGTTTAACCCAAAAATCCCATCATTTGTGTATACATATAGGCCTACAAAACTAATAAACGGCGTTTTGAGAGTATTAACATCAGTATATTAACTCTATTTCCATTTCCAAAATTGTATTTTAAACTCAAAACCAGACATGAAAAAAAAGACGTTTTCAGATATAAAAGTGACTTTTCACCATAAATAATGCAATACACTAGCTGAAAAAATTTCAGACATCATTTGCTGTATACCCTTTACAATTTTTATAAAAATAATGTGATATTTATTATTTATATAAACGGCTTTGTCTTAGCAGCTTTATTTATTCTCACTAATTGTAAGCTTAAAAAGATTACAGTATTTTGTTAAATTCTTTAAATATAAATAAATAGCTTGACTTGATATGATAATATCTGTACCAGACGAACGTAAGTCCAAATATTACAATTTTCAGTTTATTACACCATTGTATGCAGAATTTGATCCTGCATAGGCCATAATAACGTAAGTCCGTTGAAAAATCGCCTATTGTATTTACTTAAGGTTATAAAAGCATAAGTCCTAACCTATGATTGAGACAAACAAACGCAAGTCCACTTTGGCAAACATTATTGTGGCTCTGAAGCTTTAACAATACAATTCGCACACAAGTCTAAGCTGAATAAAATATGTTAATACAGAAAATATTGTCACCAATGAGAGATCTATAAAACGTCCCTACCAAGCAAATTGTCGTCTAAAATGTAACCAGAAGTTTACAGAGGAACAGCGTTTGAAAATACACTGTGATTATTGGAATGCTGAGAGATGCTGGGACTGTAAAAGACAATTTGTACTGTCTTGTAATAAAAACAAAATCTGTTGTTTGGCAACGGAAACGAAATGGCTCAAGAAAAAGCAAAACCAAAATTCATTCATTTTTCAACTTGCATAATACAGAGAAAGTAGTTTGCACAACATTTTTCCTTACACTCTTTCAATTTCTGAAACGTTTATGAGAGTTGTCTTTAAAAAATCCACTGAGCCTGGTTTGGTGACACTTGATCTTAGGAGGAAGCATATTCCAGCAAATAAATTACCAATTGATAGCTTAAATGAATTAAAAATCACATTTCTAAGTTCCCTGTTTACCAAAGCCACTACTGAAGGGAGATATCAAAATGTATGTATTTAGTTAAAGTTCATAACTTCATTATTTTGAAACTAAACAGAATAAAAGAGATTAATTCTCAAAAACACCTTAATATAATTTTTATTAAATTTTAACAAATCTTTTACATACATTAAATAAAAAAGTTGCTATACTTTTTTACTAACTAATATTAACTAAAATTATTAATAAGTTACTTTCAGATAAATTAATTGCAAGTCTCAATAAAAACTATTTTGTCATGGAATTGAAATAATACTGCGTTGCTAATAAATGAACTAATATAAACAAAAATATACTTTTATTAATTTCCATCAGATATGCTTTAGTGCAACAGTCAATCGGCAAAAGGTTTGTTTCTCTCTCTCTCTTTCATATTAGGGGCCCCCATAGAAGGGGTAAAAGCACAAAAGGTGTTTAGTATACAGAAGCACAAAACCGACATATACAATAAATCCTTTACAATGTCCGCGTGCTGTTTGTGGAACTTTTCCCAGACTTTTTAAATTCTATTGGTTCCCGCCGTGTCCAGTTTGCTAGGTTGCTCAAGGGTCATTTTTGCGGGTTGTGGGTAGCACGAGGTGTGATGAAATAATTTAATTCTTGGTTTTTTAAAAGTATATGTGTATGTAAGTGAATGTATGAATATTAGTGTATATTCCCACACTGTATTCCAAGAAGATTTTATGTTTTTAACATTAATTTAAGATTTCTTTTTCAATTTTTAATGTTAGATTTTATAATTTATTTCGTTATTTTCTATTTTCTAAATTTAGTTTTAGTTGATACATTACTATTCTGAAAACCTGTTTATTATTTTTCTCCCCTTTTCCCTTTATTATTTGATATGTCATATTTTATTTTGTTGTTTACAACCTGTAGGTAAAATCAACGATCTTTATAATTTCAAGCGCGTGTCTGTCCGTCTTTCTATCAGTAAGAGGCAACCCGTCTACATAGACAATACGATAAATCCTATGTATACATACTTTACATTTATATTATTTTTTGTGTCCCATATA
This sequence comes from Aphrophora alni, assembly GCA_963513935.1. Taxonomy (NCBI): domain Eukaryota; kingdom Metazoa; phylum Arthropoda; class Insecta; order Hemiptera; family Aphrophoridae; genus Aphrophora; species Aphrophora alni. Next base: position 31,739,906 of record OY740766.1, read on the forward strand.
TAGGGGATATATAGCGGTTTTGAAAGAGATGACCTTGGGGTAGATAAAGGACAAAAACTATAGAGTTGAAAATTTTTTATTTGGAAAAAATATTATTGTGGGCAGGGTATCAAATAACATTATAAGTTATTCTGATTACAATATATATGTTTATTTGACGAACAAATTTAATATGTTGGCCCTAAATCAAATTTAAAGTGTCAGATATCATGTCGCCACCCTCTCTAACTTAAACACGACGTGAACTACAAATCTGAATTAAAAATTATTGGGATTTGACATTAAAAGAAAAAATACATTTTCATTGGTTTCTCTTTATTAGGGTTCGTAGATAAAACCAAGGACTCTTATAATTGTATACGCGTGTCTCTCTGTACAATTTAAACTGAATATTTAAATTACTATTAAAATACGAATTACCATTTTAAAACTGTTATGGGAAACATTTTAATTTTTGATACCCTTCTGGCCAGTGAAATAAAATATTATTAACAATTATGATAATTCCATAAAATATTGGTTTAAGTTAACCTTAATTGTTGTAGACAAATATCAAGAAATTAGGTTTTTAGTTTTATGTTGATAACTCGGTTATGCTTTGTCCTTCGGATTTTAAGACAAAATATATTTTTCGTTGAAAGAGGAAAATCTTCTGTTTCTTGTAAATATTTTGTAATGTCAATGGTTTTCGACATATTTTAGATTTAAAATTTTAATCGTCCGCCGATTTAAAAATGTACAAAATAAAGTGTTGGTTTTATGATATACTGGTAAAGGATCACATAAATAGTATGTATATATATATTCCTGAAATATTTCCGTGCAATTTAGAACCAGCCTCTAGAAAACTTATCATTTCATGACAGATTATTAAATACTTACGTGTTAGTGTTCCTAAAGAATTTTCCCCAGTTGGCGGAGAAACCATTATGGTCGGAATGATAACCTTCTTCACCTGACATTCGATACCGTTCATTTTCGAAATACTAATATAAAGAGTAAAACGCATCAAAGAATTTGTAGCAATGTCTTACAAATGTTAAACACGCACTGCTCGAATTATCGATACAACTGGAGCAATATAAACCCGTTGCATGCCCCCAACAACAAGGGAACACTTATTATGCGACGTAAAGTTTATAGCGCACTAGTTAACAATGCTAACATAATACCCCTATTGAAACATGACATAATATGCGCAAGATATTATAAAAATATATTAGTCTTGCGCATTTACGTTCAATATTCATTTTAAAGAACATTTGATTTCATTTCTTAAAGATAAGCGTTTCCCCGCCATGCATGTAAAGTGCATGCATGCTCGCCTGAATGTTATGCATAATGTCACAGACCCACTTTCTGAGTTACTACTAATGATATGCAATGTGGGCTTGGTTGTATTGAACCCCATTAGCATACTTTATTAATTCATGTCAACATTGTTGATTGCATTTTAAAACCGTTTACAGTTGTCAAATAGAAAGATTATTTCTTTTAAACTAATCAGGAGTTTGTAGTTTTAAATTTAACTGAAAATGTACGGAAAATATTAATACGTTAAAAATGACGTAATCTTGAATACATTTACTTGTTTCTACTACAGCCAAATATAAAACAATGCTATGGAAAATGAAATGGAAATCAATCATATTATGAGCCCAACTAACAGATTCTTTAGAAACATTATATATTACCACCGTTACGTAGACGATATAATCAGTTTATTCGATGGCACAAGGAGACAAATAGATTTATTTACGAAGTATTTGAACAACTTACACCCCCTATTAAAGTTCACATAACTACCTTGACTTAACAATATCCAGAATAAACAACAGACACACATTCAAAATTTACAGGAAACCATCTCGAACTGACCACACCATACATAATAGTTCCAATCACCCCTACTCGCACAAGATAGCCGCATACAACAGTTTCATTTATAGAACACTTAATATACCTATGAACCAAAATGATTTCATGAGGGAAATATCAATAATAAAACAAATAGCATATAAGAACGGCTTCGACTCTAAAATGGTAGATAAATTGACATTCAAACACAAAAATAAAATCAACAATCGCAACATCAAATTTCAAAATAGAATTGATGACAACAATAAAAACTATATACCTATGGAATTTAAACGCATTCTAAACTGCCCCATCAACAACATATTCAGGAAATATGGATTCAATATCGCATACCGCACTTCCAACAACCTGGGCAACTTCCTTAACACCAATTCAAAAATTTAAAAAAACGTTAACAAATATGACAATAGTGGAATCTACAAGCTCGAGTGTAACGACTGCGATAAAGTTTACATAGGCCAGACTGGCAGATCATTTACAGAACGATTTAAAGAACATTTACCTACTCACAAAAACCCCCTCTGCAGACATAAATCTAATTATGCCGAACATTTGATCAACACAAACCACACATACACAGATATCAGCACCAACATGACCATTATCCACAACGAGAAGAAGGGCCGTCGTCTCAACGTATTGGAAGAATATAATATATACACCTCCCAGAAGAGAAATCCCGGCTCACTCCTTAATGATAAATTGACCTTTGGAGCTAACCCCATCTACGACCTAATGTCTGATCTAAACAAACACAGCTGACATTGAGAATACATTATTCGACCTTCACTTCAGTCTCCGTTCGGAAATACAGAAACTATGCCGCGGCCACGCCAGTATAAAGTTCATATGACATTTATCGAAGAGATAACCTCTGATAGATTTTATATTGTTTTTTGTTTTGTGTTTTCGTGTGTGTTCAGTGTCGTTATGTGTTTTATTTAAGTGTTAAGCCTACACCTGACGAAGCCGGCTGTGAACGGCGAAACAGCGCTGTAGTGTTTCTACAACAAAATAAGAATTGCTCTGACTACTAAGAAAGGTAACTAATACATATATATATATATATATATATATATATATATATATATATATATATATATATACACACACATCAGCAATTCGTAAAAAGCGAATAAACTTTATAGTTTTACATAAGATTATAAAGAATATAATACAAATATAAAAGATGATTGACGCTTAGTGTGGAAGCATTTTTAGGTAAAAGTACACATTGTACGAAATAGAAAGTCACTCTTGAATAATTATTCTTTCCATTTGTCTCGTAACTATAAATTGTTTACTGTTTATCAATAATATCGTGACTTATCGACAAAAAGCTAAGTTTCCTCAACTTTTATCCCACCAATTATTACTTTTGGTATTATTTTCTGATATCGTATAAAATTTTGAGTAAAATACAACCATTATTATTTTTAAAAGTAATAATTATTTAGTTTGAAACAAACAGATTATTTATTTTCTGAAAAAAAAACTGAAATATTCTAAACACCGTTTGACAATAATTATCAAATTGTATCAATAACTTGCCCTTGTAATAAGCTTTCATTTTGATATAAGACATTTCAATTTATAATTTTAAACTGTAAGGGAAAACCAACTTGAAATCCAAAAATACGTTTTGTAATTAGCTGTTGTAACACGGGACTTAATAGATCACTGTACTTATGTAGGGAAAATAATTGAGACATAATACAATTTCAGAGAGCGTGTTATTTTTTATTATTTATTGAAAAACATTAAGAAAATTGGAAAATATTCATATTATTATAATTCACTTCAATAAAAATGTCTATGACCATTTATCAGTTGTCATAGATTCCAGCTCATGTGCATTACGCATGACACCTAGTCGAAAATTATTCTTTTAAATTTTTACCCAGTTTTCTCTTAAAACTTAAAAGAATAAACTAAAGTGTCTTATATCAAATCAAAGCTTACGTTTTGTATAGCCTACAATTTGACAATTTGTTTTACTTAACAACTATCAAACAATAGTATTTTTAATATTACAGGTTTTATCCAGAAAACATATAATTTTGTTTCTTTCAACAAACATTATTACTTTCATAATGAAAATGGTTGTATTTTACTCAAAATGTTATGTTTTTGGGGGGAAATAATACCAAAAGTATCAATTAGTGGCAGAAAAATTGAGAAAATTGAACTTTTCGACGAGAAGTCACGATAATTTTGTAAAACATTATCATAGTTTGAATTGAAATACGTTTTTCAAGAATGAGTTTCTACTTCGTATAATGTGTATTTTAAACCAGAAATGTGCCAATCCCCTGTTTGACCAACAATAATAAATAAATATGGATTGATATCTAACTGTGTACTTTGTCGTGTGTATTTCACAAGCAATTATAATTCATTCAGATAATCACTGGATACACGAAATTCACTGGATCACTGGTATCACTGGATCACTGGTAGCTCACTCGCACGATAACGCCATGATTTTTTACCAATGAACCTTAAATGAAATCGGAACTTTACTATAGTCGTTGATTGGCCATCTCCATTGTACGTTGTGAAGCCCAGAAATAAGCTCTACTACTGCCATCTACCAGCTCACTTTGTTAATTCAAGGACATCCTGTAGAACTGCTTACTCAGACTCTTCGCATACTAAACCTGAACCCACTAAACTACAACTGTTACATCCACATCACTGTATGCTATAGAACTAAGATTAATAAATTCAATTCTGCTATAGTTCAATTCATCTCCTAATAGTTTTGACCTTACAACTCTTAATTTTCTTGAGCATTATTTCAATACATTCAGTTACGTTCCTTAAAGTAAATAAATTTCAGTATGACAGATTTATTTGCTCTTATTTCTTCACATTTCGAATTTTTAACTGATGCAGATGACTTTTGATGAAACCATTTTTAACCGTGTAACTCGGATCAAATCTATATCTAATATATTACGTTCTATTTTACATTTTCCCAAAGTAACATCTTTCATGAACATATGGATTTGTTGCAATATTTCATTATTTTAATTTTACATCCCTGTATTATTTACCGTGAAATTAATTAAATGTTTATATAAAACAGAACAAAATTATTATAATGAGTAACATAAACGTTCCCTGTTTCATAAACATATATTCACATTTTAATCTCTCACATACTTTGTACAGAGAATGTCACTTGTAGATAAACTTGTCAATTTTTGTGGATATACATTTTGATACTTCAGAATCCAAAAAGTGTATTTTAAATTGATAAATGTCCACTGCTCTACCGCCAATATACGTAGATCAACAATAAAATTTGGTATGTAACCTTTTTTCTGAAATGTTTTGTTTTCCGATGACCAAAAATTAGGATGTAGCTGCCATAAGAAAAAGCCACAAAATTAAGATTTTCCCAAAGGTTTTGATTAAATTTCCGTCAAGTGTAGTCTCTGTCAACCCAAACCAAACATATTGCTCAACATCACTAAAAATTTCCATTAAATGATTTTTCGATAAAAAACATAAATATCGGCCATAAGGCTGTTATAAAGACATAATTGCTAACTTGACAAGTTAAACCAAAGACATTAGTTAATTATGTAACAAAGCGTTTTAACTAATTGCAGGATAAAATCTTAGATTTTAATATAACATGTTCAAACCCTAAACTGGTTTTTAAAAATAATAAAGTTTTACTATATTTTAAAATCTGAAATGTAAGTGAATTGTTAATTTTAAAGAACAACTACAAGTTTTGTTTAAATTTTAACTAAAATAGCAAAATCTGAAATAGTAAAAAAAAAAAATCTAATTCAGCTAAGTTTGTAGATTTTTCTCCAATTAATGTGCACTGATCAAAGACTTATTAATATAAACATTTGTGAGCCTATAACAGCGAACAGGTTTCTGCACACAAAAATTTACTTTAACGTACAAAGAAAATTAACCCTCTTACAGGTTTAATTCATTCAAATATTCTAATTGTGTTAATTGGGCTTGATGAAATGTGGTTTTGTTATAACTTGTTTAAATAAAAAAAGTGATGACTTGGGTTTTTTGTACAGTTGATCTAGTAAAAGAATTTTCGTAGATTTAGTACAAAATTAGCAATACAAAAATCCCAGAAATTATGTTAACTTATTGAGGTGTTTATCATAAAAATATTTTGCCAATGTTATAAAATTTTGCTTCTGTATAACTAAAGAAATCCCCATTTGAAACTTTAACTTTTTATCACCTCAATAATGTGAAAGTCCAATATTTTATAACAATAAGTATAACCAAAATCTCTAGTAAAATGTTTATATTTCAATAATTACATGTGATACGAGGGCGGTGTGATTAATTTACTTCTCATTTTTTGTTTTTATATAAATTGTAAATTAAAAAAAATTATTATTATCCTTTTTTATATTTATGTAAAAACAAATAAAAAAGGAACAATTATTTTAAAGAATAATTGCTACTTATGTATTGCTTCACTCTCTGGTTTTCTTTTTTTATGCAATTTCAATGAATATTAGTACAGGAAATTCTATAGCAAATTTCAGTATGTAAAAATGTATCTATTGTATTAGTATTAATTTTAGGAGAATCATTTAAATGTACTATATCGGCTGACGTTACGAAAATTCTCTTTGGTAAAAATATAAAAATTAATATTATTCTGTAATTTAATATTAATTTTTAAATATTTAAAAAATTCCCCAAAACAATGACTTCGAAATTCTCTAAAGAATTGTTTTTTACTTAAAGGAAAAATACAAGAAAGTTTGTGGAATGTTAGTGTACAAATAATAATTGTAGGTACATCAGGAAGAGATAAGCGTTTTTTCAGCAAAACAAATTAAAAAACGGGTGAGTAGTTTCTGAATTACATCTTACTTAACTTAAATCCGTTATAACTGAAACGTAATGTTTCACTAGACATAATTAATATTTAATAAAATTGCTTCTTACTGTTTGGACTCCAATCAAACTTGGACTTACGTTATATATATATATATGTACCAAGTGAAAAAAACATCTAATGTAAAAAAAAAGTTTATATATAAAAAACGTAAGATATATATATAAATATATATATATATATATATCTTACGTATAAACTTTTTTTTTTACATTAGATGTTTTTTTCACTTGGTACAAAATAATTTGTGAAACCTTTTTAATAAAATGTATTTTCATCTTTAAATAACTTTCTTGAAATATATGTAACAGCCCACAATGATTTTAAGTGATGAGTTTTCTAGTGAAATGTTGAGTACTGCCCTTAATTAGTAATGTAAACGTAATTAATTAGGAAGGAAGAGTGCGTGTACGGCTGCTGCATCGTGCCAAACTCTCCGGGTCCTCGTCACGCTAGTAATATAATGTAATTAAAAGCGGATCCAGTAAAAATGTATAAAAGTGGACAAACCTTCCACAATAAATATTTATTTTTTCATCATATCAAAACGTAGAATTAATGTGACTTTTTGGTATTTACAAAGATGATGTAATTAAATTTGAAGATAAAAATAAATTGATTGTTTAAAAATCTCAAAAATTTTTTTAAAAATTATATTGGAAAACACATTCATATCTATTTTAAATTGTTTTGTTTGTAAGGCTGTAAATTGTTATACTTAAACTGTACTTTTAATTTAGACTGTTTGTTTGCATCTTGTAGCTTAAATATTCTAAAAATGAATGTGTATTACATTCGGCACACCAGCTTAAATTATTTATACTAAAATATTAGAATGAACAAAAATATTTATTTCGCTTGTTAAAAACAATATACAGGGTGAATAATGAACAATTTGGCAAAAAATCTGTGTGATAGTAAAACTTCATTTGCAACAAAATTATCTAATCTCCCTTCGTTTCTGAAATATAAAGTTAAATACCTATTTCCTAACTTTATTTTTCACCTAGCATGTAGAGACCCCTTTTCCAAAAATTACAATTTTTTTAATGGAGAAGCACTCAAAAATGAAAAAGTGAATGCTTTGTTAAAATTCAAAATTGTTTTATAAACAAAGGACAACACCTATAGTGCAAATTACACGAAAACCTCACCTTTCATAAGCTTTCTAACTAATTTACTTTTTCGTTCATAGAATATGCGTCCAGAAAGTCAATTATATATTAACCTATTTTATATTTTGATTTTCTAATTAACGCTCAACAGTGGACAATTATAATATTTTACAATTATTATTTTATAAATTAATACTCAGAAATGAAAGTAGGTTGGTAAGATAGAAATGTCTTCATTGTCAGAATTAACCATTATCAAGGAGAAGGTTAGATGATGATCTGGTCAAATAATGACATGACAGGTAAGTAGTTTCTTGATGCATCCTTGCAAATACACCTTGTACCTTTGGAATATTATAAGTTGGAATTGATTATGGATATCGTAATCAGCTGTAAGTGCGTTTCCATTAAAAAAGAATTTTTTATTTAGTATTACTGTATTTGTAAATCTCGGAATTAATGAAACTGACTTTTTAATAAGAAACCTCCACACTAAAAACAACAAAACAATGAAGAATAACACCTCACATATAATCGAGCATTTTGACTGGGGTAATGTAATAGAAATGAATTTACGTATTAAGATAAGAGAGATATTTATCAGGGGCTAGGCAAAATAAACACGTAAACCCAAAACTGAATTTACATTTCAGTCCTATACCTGCTTTCAGATCACTAACCTTAATAATGGTTAATTCTAAAAATGTTGACATTTATTTCCTTTCTTTCGTAGAGTTTCTGCCAACCTACTTTCATTACTGAGTATCAATTTATAAACAAATACTTGTAAAAATATTATAATTGTCCACTTTTGAGTGTTAATCAGAACACCAAAATATAAAAATACCTTCATATTTAAAACCACGTCTTTTGACTGTCTGGAAGCAATAAACGAAAGAAAAAGTAAATAAAAGATTTACTTTTATTGTTAGAGAGTTTTAAATTTTAACACCTACAGGTTTGTTTCTCAAACAAATTTGAATTTTAAGAAATATTTTAAAACATTTACTTTTTTCGTGTTTAGGAGCTTGTAAATGATGCATATTTTCAATTTCAAAAACAAAATTGTGGGTCCTGTCTTATAAGAAATTTAATGTCGTTTTTGAAAATGGGTTCTCTTAACCTGCTAAGTGAAAAATAAAGTAAGAAAATAGAGTTTTGAACTGGACAGTCACATTTTCCTAAAAAAGTAATAAATAATTAATTATATCTCGGAAAGGAAGGATGGGGCTGAATGACTATGGTCCATTTTGTTGCAAATAAAGTGTACTATCACCCTGTCCCCTGTCACCTGTCACCCTTCCCTCGTGTATACGAGTATATATACTGTATATATTTGAAGAAATATTAGTGTTGTCTACACAATAAAAGTAAAATAAATCTTTAGCTGGAAGCCTGCGGATAGGAATGGTTTCACTTGGATGGTAGGAAAGCTTTAAATTTTGAATCTTTGATGAATGCTTTAAACTATTTAAAGTAATAGTTTATAAATATTTGAATAATGTAGTTTTTGATATAAAGGGATGTAAACGCAGGGAAGTGCATAATTTTGAGGATTGAGGCGCGCTTATCTTGTATTTCGCACTAGTGAACACTGGTGACACAAATTCGAGGCCGGTTAATTGTGTTATGTTTTTCCCCATCTTTCACTAGACCTTCGTAACCGGTATATCGTTAAACAACTCAATATATATAACTTAAATAAGTTAAATATAACTTAAACAAGATAGCATATATTTTACAAATTGCTTAAAAAAAGATCTTGGGTACTTCAAATATATATATATATATATATATATATATATATATATATATATAAGACTTTTTTAACTTGCTTTATTTAGTTAATTAATTAGATTTATATTAAAAATAGTAATTATACTTAATATACATGCTATGTCTAATATTTAATTTTAATTTAGGATCTAATCAGGTTTATCAAAATGAATTCAAAGTATATTTTGACTTAGGCTATAAAGAGCCTAATAGTAACTTTCAGTTTATTGTAACATTAAATCATGGTTCCAGTAACATCATTCAATTAACATTGCCAATAATTTTAATATTTGTATTCCAAGTAATTGATCGTCCTTCTGCTACAAGAAATGGCAATGCAATACATTTTTAATCAACTCCAGATTTAAATTAAATGTACAATCAACTTTCCAAAAAGTCTAAGTCACGTGACCTTGAATAGAAACAGTATGAAAGGAATAAGATCAAACTATAGTGAATGTTATTGGTTCTGAATATTGGACAGATAATAACACTTGTGTTGTTTTATAAATTGAATTCTAGAAAAAGGTAGGGAATATCAATTTACAACATAAAAACAAATGAAATGACTGACATCAGCGTTCATCCAAAACATTTCGGAGCATATTCCTTTTATACTGCGAGTAACCACTAAGAATTGATTTTTCGAAATACAAACCGTAGGGAGTTAAAATTTGATTTAATAGATTCCTCAATATCTCTAGATCCAAAAAGATGTAGGCTTAGTTTATGGTTTCGAAGGTTATCTATACTAAAACCTAATCCCAAACGTAAGTCTTAAATCAACTTCTGAAAGAGGTTACTAAAATAAGATTTTTATAGAAGGAGGTTTTAAAAGGTGGATTTTAAGAATCTTAATAACTATAAATATAAGCTTCTGAAGATGGGATCTATCAAGCATATATTTATAGTCTAACTGCATAGAAACTAGTCTAACTGCAATTATTATATGACGAATGGAAGGCAGATTTACTTTCAAATAAATGAAAAATTAAAAAAAAAAAGTTTGAAAGTATTTTGAACGGTTTTGAACGTTTTTGACATACATAATAAAAAAAGAACTATTTGATTTGTAGGTTATGTTAACAAAATAAACAGACAATGTTGTCTTTTACCATTCGCTTTCGTTACGTTTTAAAAATTTTTGATTTTAAAATTCTTCCTTCAGAGTGCTGAAACCCTGAAATACATAGCTGTTTGTTTAGAGTTATCCTTATATACATTTAAAAACACGTGAGTATGTGTGCGCGCTCATTACCTTTAACAATTGTTGTCCGATTTTAACCAAATTTTATAAAAACTTTAGTTTTTAAATAATTTGAATCGCAAAAACTGAAGTTATATTTTATTGCTTGATTTTTTAAATCTTTTTAAAGGTAAAAATCTCTTGGTCATCATCGCCTTATAAAAAGGGAAAAAAGAGCGTAAAATAATGACTCATTGCCTTACAATACTCTAATGGCGTCAAGGTTAAGTAAAGAACAAGAGAGAGGAAAGATCAAAGGATCTAAATCAAGGTATGCTTGAAGTTTACTGTATTAGGTGGTTTACATTACATTAGGTATTTGAAGTTTACAATTTAAAAAACGCAGTGATAATACATATAGTGTTTCTTTTGACGAATATTTATAATTAATAATTCAAAATATTAAAGGTTTCTAATTAATCATTTAATCATCCACTTAGTGGGTCTGGAAACTGAAACCTCGTCGCTAAAGCCTTAAATAAATAAGGAATTATTTTGGACCACCGTATCGCCATATGAAATAAAAACTGAAAACTATAAACAAAAAAAATACAAACCTAAATTAAGATAAGAAAATTAAATTACTTCAAATAAAATGGTTACAAAACAAGGAAAACAAATTATAACCAATAGTTAATAATAAAAGCAAAAAACAAATTTTTTGTTTGAATTAACAGTTAAATAAACTTAGAATCACGAACACGCATTCTCTAGCATGAAATCATTTCAACACATTCTGTGCGACATAAATCCACACCTGACTGAATCATACAATAAGGGTTTCACGAAATTTGATAACAAGTTTCACAAACGACATGTGAATACGATAAAAGATTTATTAAAACTGACCGTTCTATGTTTGGAATAATTAATTGTTGACCTATTTTTGTAACTTTTCGTCTTTATATTAGAGGTAAAGACAAACTTTGTTGCGAAGTTGGCTATCTTGTTAGATAAGTAATGCAGGACTATAATTATTTGTAGGGCAGTATGCTAATAATAGACTACAAGATATATGCATTATCTGCATTAATGTTAACATTAAAGACAATTTTAAAACAGTACATTTGAATGTTCACTTGAATAATCCAAATAAATGCCCAGTTAAAGAGCAGTATAATATTTTATTTTTAAATAAGGACTACCGTTTAGCAATGTGTATTATTTAAGGATAAATTGTACAATTTATCATGAATAAGTAAGCTATCAAAATAATTATTCACATGTTTAATTGCTTTCTGGTATATATTAAAAGTTTATTTATTCAAATTTAACTTGTAATTCGCCTTGACTAAAAGCAAAAACATTATAATATCAGTGTGTTTTCCTTTATCAGTCCATTGTAATAATATGTATTTCCTTGATTTATTCAGAAATATTATTAATAATTTATCAATTGTAAGAAAATTAAAAATAACAAATCACAGAAGGTATTTTGTATTTATAAATCTAATTTACATTTTGAAACTATACCACTGCTTTCATCTTCGTGGTAAGACTTGCAACCAAAAACTGTGCACCAATCATTGTACCAAGAACAGATTTTGACTGATCATTACCTCTGCTTTCATCTTTGTGGTGAGACCAACAACCAAAAACTGTGCACCGATCATTGTACCAAAAACACATTTTGACTGATTATTACTAACGCTTTCATTTACATGTCGAGACTAATAACCAAAAACTGTGCACCGATCATTGTACCAATGCACCCATCATTTTTACTGATCACTCAAGAGCTATTTTATAAATAGAGCTCGTATTTATATTAAGGAGACCTCAAGATGGATTTGTCCACAAAAAAATTGACATCGATTTTTACCTCATCAAATACCTGTTTCTCACATACCTACGTACTGTGAGAAATTAAAAATACAATAAAAATTGGCTTTTACCATGTTAGAGATTTATTATTCTTTTTAAATTCAAACATTCTTACTCCATTTTGTATAAGTAAATCGATTACTTTTTACAATCAAGTGAATTCATAAATATAAATTAACATTCTGTTGACGTTTCCGATCATTGCAATTAATCTAGGTCAGACTTCCATGGACGCCTGATAGATTATCAGTTCTTTTGTTTCAACAAATAAATCGAAAGGTACATTTCAATATAAATCAATAACTACTTCCATTATATTAGAATTAAAATTTGCCGTCTGTGAAATGGAATATTATCTATTTGCTAATGATTTGTTTGCTTTCGATTCCCAAAGGCATATTGCACAATATCCATTAGCCTCTCTTATGCCACAGTTAGGCTTAATGTAAGGTTATGAATCGATTGCTTGGCAATATAATATCAGTCAATTTTTATTATATTGATTTTTACTTTAAAACAACAAATTGCACACATGAAAAGTAATTTAATTACTATGAAATTCAAGCTATATAATTTGATTTACATTTATGTATTAGGGACTCGAAAGTTTGTGTGTATGTTTTGGAGTTTACAGTATTGCGGAAAGGCTATTATTATTCACCCAAAAAGTAACAGTAAAAATAAAATATACCAAATGCGCCTTATAAAAATTAAACATCTCAAAATTAACACAATCGTTGTTGACAAAAGTTCCAAAACCATCTGTCAAAAATAGGATATAAGTAAATATAATAATTTTTTTTAAAGCTTTTATTACAAATATCAAAGCTCATTCTTCTTCTTTTTCATATAAATACATTAAAATATATCGATACTATTGCAAAGTATATTTCAATTCATCAACATTTAAGGAGTAAGTCGAAATATATTAAAAATGTATCAAAAATATCAAAGTTTAAGATAGTAACGTAAAAAATATTGAAATATATCAAATATATAACAGTTGTATACCATTTACTGTATTGTATTTTACTTTTTACTAAGAATACTGTATTGTACCTGACTTACGTCAATGAGCAAAATTTAAAGTTAGTTAAATTAAGGTTGCAAGTTTGATTACAAACAAGGGTGATAGTAATTTAAAGAAAAACATGTAAAAATGATCGTTCACTTTTATAAAATTGAAATGAAAAACAGAAGACTTTTAGTCGAGAGACGTACAACGGTTAAAGTAATGTTCAGTTGAAACGCATAGATTGACACATTAAATAACTGGCAGTTCAAATTGAAATTGAAATCAACTGTTTAAACAATCTGGAAAAGCTTAATTTATTTAACGTAATAATGATAAATAATGATCATTGACAGAACTGTCTTATATTCATGGCTTTGATAATTCTTCAGATATTAATTAATTCCGACATTTATTGCTGTTCTTAAATTTGTAAAATTGTAATAAATGTTGAAACTTTCAAGAAACAGGAAAGTAGTAATCATGTTCAGGTAAATAGTTTGTAATGTTAATTTCAGAGATCTGTCAACTTTGTAAAATGTGAAGTCTTTTATTTTGTTATAATTTTTTATGAAATTCAGTTTTTCATAATTTTTTTTTTACTGGTGAATTGAAATCAGAAACGATTATAACAGGAAGTGTGAAGTTGTACCGCGAAAAAAAAAATAACCTGGGTGCAGCGTAGAAGCTGTTAAACAGTTCTGTAGAGCCGATGAGTGGAATGGATTTGAGGTTAGGTTAGTTTAGGTTAGGTTAGGTTAGGTTAGGTTAGGTTAGGTTAGACTGTGTGGTCACGTAATATTACATCAGCTTCAAGACCTCTGCTTCATTAATCTCATTAATTTCCTATATAACCTCTCAACCTTACTATTCATAACCTTACTTGATCCAGGCGGATGAGGTTGAACTACGAATTGTTATGCAGGGTGCCTTAATAATTAATATTTACCGCCTAGTTAGGGTGAGGTTAAGTTAACAAGTTTTATTTACAATTTGTATTAACATTTACAATATAAGTAATTACCTATAAATGTGTAAAAACTTACAGTATCTTTCACACACGAAATCATTAATTCTTCTGTATCTACTCCCGAAATGTCCCTTTAATTTCCCCACGTGAGAAAGAAAACGTGCAATTTTCCTTGACACATATAATTTTTGTCATATATTTATTGTCAATTTTTTGGAATTTCAATATGCATATGCAATTTTGTTATATGTCCATAGCAGCATAGTAGGCCTACCTATTAATTTTGCAGGTCATGAAGGGTTCGCCATATTGAAACTTAGTTATTATTTTTTGATATATATATATATATATATATCAACTTAATTATTATATATTTGATCGTGTGATACATAATTTTACTGTTTTTTTTATTCTGATTTCAATGGTAAAATACATTTTTAATATCCATTATTTGATTTTACGTTATTAACGACAAGGCTTGAAACGTTCAAGTTACAAATGACTTCTTAACAATATTTTAACCCTAATTTAACAGTATATGTTATTTTGTTTAAATATTAATAGAACAACTTCTGCAGTGAATAAGGATAAGATTTATTTTAACAATAATTGAGGTACAATTATCCACATAAAATAGTAAAGAATTCAGTAAATTAACCTACACTGACTGTTATTGAAAAAATAACCACAATACAATTATCATTTTTTTAGTAACTCAGTTTCATCACAATAAAAATAACAATTGCAAACCACAAGTACAGTAAAAACTTAACGTAAACAATTTCACTGTGAGATTGTTTTCATGCTTGCAAGTTTCAAGCCTTTCAAAATAAATATCAAACTTTATAAAACAATATTTACAAAATACGCTGTGTTTTTTCGTGAATAAATTAATATCTAATAATGGATATAAAAATATTTATTTTACCATTGAACTCAGATTTTAAAAAATCAGTAAAATCATTTACCATTCGTCCCTATTGCCATTTAACTCAATTCCAATATGTCGAAACCAATATGGCCGGCAATATAGAACACCAGCAAAGGTACTATGGTGCTCCATAAATACAGAACTTTTTATGTCTAGTTATTTTTCATATATTCAATTATTCTCTACTTTATGGAATACATCTTATACTACATTCATCTGTATACTACTTAACACATATTTTTCATATATTCAATTATTCTCTACTTTATGGAATACATCTTATACTACCTTCATCTGTATACTACTTAACACATATTTTCCATATATTCAATTATTCTCTACTTTATGGAATACATCTTATACTACCTTCATCTGTATACTACTTAACACATATTTTTCATATATTCAATTATTCTCTACTTTATGGAATACATCTTATACTACCTTCATCTGTATACTACTTAACACATATTTTTCATATATTCAATTATTCTCTACTTTATGGAATACATCTTATACTACCTTCATCTGTATACTACTTAACACATATTTTTCATATATTCAATTATTCTCTACTTTATGGAATACATCTTATACTACCTTCATCTGTATACTACTTAACACATATTTTTCATATATTCAATTATTCTCTACTTTATGGAATACATCTTATACTACCTTCATCTGTATACTACTTAACACATATTTTTCATATATTCAATTATTCTCTACTTTATGGAATACATCTTATACTACCTTCATCTGTATACTACTTAACACATATTTTTCATATATTCAATTATTCTCTACTTTATGGAATACATCTTATACTACCTTCATCTGTATACTACTTAACACATATTTTTCATATATTCAATTATTCTCTACTTTATGGAATACATCTTATACTACCTTCATCTGTATACTACTTAACACATATTTTTCATATATTCAATTATTCTCTACTTTATGGAATACATCTTATACTACCTTCATCTGTATACTACTTAACACATATTTTTCATATATTCAATTATTCTCTACTTTATGGAATACATCTTATACTACCTTCATCTGTATACTACTTAACACATATTTTTCATATATTCAATTATTCTCTACTTTATGGAATACATCTTATACGACCTTCATCTGTATACTACTTAACACATATTTTTCATATATTCAATTATTCTCTACTTTATGGAATACATCTTATACTACCTTCATATGACTACTTAAGACATATATTTTCTCATTTCAAAAAAATGGAACGAAATCAATTCTTGATTTAAGAAATTGGATCTTCTACAATAGCGTCGTGGTCAATTTTGTTATTAGTTTTTTCCCAATAACTTTCAAACGAATATTTTTTAGGAGATGGGGATCAATATGTTTCGCTTTAGATCCATAGAGGCTAAACATTTCAGGAAAGTTTTAATCGAAATTGCTAGAGCTGATTGTGAGAAAATCGTAATTTTATGGTTAGATCTAATGACAGTTTACCTCAAATTAAGCGTTATCGAAAAAAATTAACGACAACAAACTCTCCAGATATGGCCAAAATATGCCCAACATTTCAAATATGATCAAAATCGTTTTTTCTCGTTTCGGGTGATAAGCTCAGACAGACAGAAATCATTCCAAAAATCATGTTTGGGGTACTTAAGCAAAAAAATAAAACTCAACATCGAATATTATTATAGCTTCCGCCAAATAACTTTCTCATTATGTGATAGACTAACATTAGTTGGAGTTTTAGGTAAATATTTACATTGAAAATAACTTAACATTTTGTCAATAACTCTTACCATTGCACATAGGATTTTCAAAACAAAAAGGTGTATCAAAAATAGTCCGTCCAATAATTTTTAATAAATATGTGTTGTAAAATTTAAATGAAATATTAAATAAGAATATTATCTATAACATAAAATACTTTAAACCGAAGGATGCCGAGTTTACGCTTGAAAGCGCAGAGTCATTTCTAAGGTTGCTACTTTATATACTATATTTTAAAGCCGTTCATTACAAAACAACGTTAAATAAAACTGTGCAAAATATTGTCAAACTTTCTCACTTAAACATCTCCAAAAGGAAGTTAACTACCAACCAAAAACCTCATCAAATATAAGTGTTTGTAATGTCAGTCAAAAAGTAAAAAATAAGTATGGACAGTTTTTGAAAAAAATTAGTATATAATTAAATAGGATCTAAATGGCTACTTGTGCCATAATGCGTAATCAACAACAATCATCGATGATTAAAATCAAACTCTTAATGACAGCTGTTTTGTTCAGTTTTGTGTTCTTAACCTTAATATGTTTTCCTACAGCTGTATCTAAAGTGTTCATAGAACCTAAGAACAGGTTCTGAAACAGTTATTCCACGCAAATTAAAATTGATTAAATGTGATTCTTTTTCACACACAGAATAAACCAACTGATTCAGGTTTATTATTGTCACATCGCCAGTTCACTGAACAATAAACAGACGCAGCTAATCTCAAATGGACAGTTTATAGGCCTTGTTATGATTTTTAAATGGATTTTTAGTGGTCAAACATGACTATCGCTTTAGCTAAAGAAGTAGCTTTAGACGTGTTACCTAGATAATCCAGAGATATATTTGTCGTGTACTGCAACTGGTTCAAAACGTTTCGGATAACAAATTGCTCACAAAGTCAAGTTAGTAAAACCATCTTCACTTTGGAACTATTCTATATTACAGTGTACTTTTAAAGTGAAAAAAGATCAATAAGGTTATCATAAATTGAATTGTGTTTGAAACTTCAATCAGTAAGTTACAAATAGAAAAGGTCGAAGACGTAGACTCAAGAAGAAGTAACGAAATTCTTACTTGAAGCACCTGATAGTGAGAGTCTGTTGATAAAAGTGGCTCTAATCACGTAATTTATCTCCATACCAAAGATAGGAGATTCAAAGTCAATCTTGTTTTGTTCCAAAACCCAAATATTTAGTTCTTAAGTAATACTTTTTGTTACATTTCACTTTAACCCTCAGAGGGACTACTGGTGCGGCATCCCGAAGGATACCAGTTGGGTGTATGCCATTTTTCATATACCATCTTCCATCTTTTCTAGCAGGTTTCTCTTGACCAACTCTTGTTCTCTTCTTGACGCCGACTTTAATATAGTTTTTGAGGGTAAATAGTTTTTTATTTCATCTCCTTTTTTATGAGGCGATGATGACCGAGAGATTTTTCATTAAAAAAAATTTATTTTTTTAAATTATCATTTCATAAGTTACAAATCAATAGAAATTAAACGGTTAGGTATTAAGTAAATAATTTAATAGATATAACGTTTAATAGAGTTTTTTTACAAAGGTTGATAAGGTTAGGTTTAAATACATAATGGCGAGGAAGTAAATTTTGGAGAATTTACAGCCTTTGGAGCTTATTAACCTACTGTCAGCAATCTATTGAGCATTGTAATGCTATAACATTGATTAGCTGACACTATGCAATAATTCTACGTATTAGTGAGCAATAATCTAACCGTAACCTCAAAATTAATCCAATAATAAATTGAACAGAGCTATTTAGAGAAGCCATTACGCTAAAACTGCTAAATTTGTTACGATAATTCAATAGTTATTAATTGTAGTATTTTATCCTCTTGGATTTTGAATGATTTTATTAGGACAGGATATAAAGAGAGAGGGGGAATACAACTTAACACCAATGTCTTTTGATTGTTACCTAAAACTTAAATAAGTAAGGCACGTGTAAGCGCACGTTGCTGTAAGAAATTAATTGTTCAGGAGCTCATTACTCCGGCTTAAAGCTGGATCTACATCTTTCTTCATGTAGTCTTGTGTTAAATCCCTCTCTTTCATCTTTCCTATCAGGTCTTTCTTAACTAACTCTTGTGACTCATAAGCTATTAGAATATTCGAGGGTTAGATGTCTTTATTTTCGTATTTCCCACCTATTTTTAAAAAGGCAATGATGAAGGAGATATTTTTGCCTCTAACAACAAAGAGAAAAATTGTTAGACAATTTTATGTCAGCCGTTATTTTATTTCATGAATAGTGTTATGAGTTGAGTAAAATTATTTTGAATAAAGAATAAAAATCCATTGTTGAGAGTATGCACTACCATGGGAATAACACTGCAGATCTACTCATGTTGAAACGCCTAGAAAATCTTGTGCAGAATTTTCTAACAACCTTACTTTTAGAAACGCCAAATTTTGAAGGAAAAAAACTTTAATTATTAAACTGTGAGAAAACATAAATTTATTTACGGAGGTTTTCTTTGTTCAATTATTTGAGCTTAGAGTACTGTTTTACTTCCAATTCATACAAACATGTCAATTTAAAATTTGCGTTTTCTTCAAATTATAATTTATAACTGGAATAAATTCTTGTCCATTAGATGCGTTTATCTTTACATTTATAAAGTGGTAAGATTGCACTAAACTTCATGGATCCTGTTATTGCACATCTTTAAGTGGTGAAACGTAGTCTTGTTTGGTACTCACTAACCGAGAAACATCAGCTGAAAGCTTTTCCTATGTAATGAAAGATTTCTTAGTGAAGTAATGTTTAGTAATACGCTTTCTTCAAAAACTTACTGAATTTCATTTAAGAAATAAAATAACAGCTGAAGTAAAATTCACTAATAACCATAATAATTGATATAAAACTAATTAGTCTTATCAGTGCTGTCAACTTCTTAATATTAAAATACTTTATATTTCTGAAAAATATTCTATTTTACATATTTTTTTTACTACCGTGCTCGGTTGTCATCACATCTTGTAAACTTAATAACTCGCTTCCCGACGTCATAGAAAAATGAAATTTTGCTCACTAACATAAGTCAGTGAATCCCGTTGTTACTTTTATATAAATCTATATTTTTGTTTATAATTCGAGTATATTTTGAAAGTCAGGTAACGATATAATCCGTTGTTAATTTTATATTTCTCGATATATTTGCTACAATTCAATGTAATTCGATACATTTCGTTATATTTTGATGAATTCAAATATAATTTGTTATAAATTATCGATATATTTTAATAATTTCCAAGTATTTAAATAAAATAGAAGAAGCTATAAAAAGCATGTTCGAAAAAAGTTTTTACGTTAACTTATTATTTTGGTGTCATTATAAACTTTTTATTAGTCCAAACCTAAAGATAAATTAATTATCTTTCAGCGTCTCAAGTACCATGAAGGTACGGAAGTATCTCAAAATGGTTAAAACTGATATCTAAAAAATTTAAAAAACTAGCGAAATATCTGTATGGATGGTACTTGTAAGTTTTGCTAACTGTCTTAATATTGATTACCAAATTTCTGTTGAAGCTTTTAAAATATATTGACGAGTTTGATGAACGAAAAGATTCTAATTTAAAGGTTGCGGCTCATCACTTATGTAAATAATAAACTTTGCTTTTTTCGGATTTGGATGAAACTTAATTTTACAAAGAGTGATCAAAAATATAATAATTACAAAATCTAGTGTAATCTAGATGAAATAGATTTTGTAAGAGAAATTTCTTCTGTAATCATTTTTTTACTGGAATATACTTGTTAGAGGTCTCAAAAGTTTAGTTTCTTCAGGCTCAAATAAACAAATACTTTATAAACAAATCCAAAACCGTAAAAAATGGAATTTTTTAAAATTATTTATTTATGTAAAATTACTTTTTCTCTGACAGTTTGGACATTTTTTTAGTTTATGTAGAATTGTTTCTTAAAATTTTTCGTTTTTTTCGCTTTTTTCACATATTTATTGCCGTTTTTAGAATAATGAATAAATAAATTTCCAAAAAGCAAAAACTTCGGATAAATACAAATAATTAAACAAATTTAAGCTCTGTTTTTTTTTTAGCTTTCGTATAATCGCATTGTTTAAAAGTTCTACTTATTAAAAGAATCGTCCACTTAAAATTATTGTGAAAAGTTAGTCAAATATCCATAAACTGTAAATTTTTGGTCTAATTTGTCCTAACTAGTAATATAATATTCATCACATTTTTACTTTTACAGTAATGTCTTGTTTTAAACCAGTTCGTCTCTAAATGACGATAAACACCAAGTACAAAAAGTATGAAATAATTGTAAACTTACCATTAACGTACATAGAAGTAGTTTCAGTGGGCGGCAAAACTTTAATTGGTGGAATACTGAAAGCTATTACCGACTCCGCCATTGCGTATCTATTACGTCACACTTTCACGTCATGCACTACAGGTTACAGTTCACTACTGATATCACACATAGAGTTCGATTTTACCTTACAAAATAAATCATCCAAACGAACTGACGTCACTACTAAAGAATATTTTATTAAAAAAATAGAATACATAATCCATAGTCGACCTTAGAGACATGTAAGATTGATACCTGAACTGTTAACTCAACAAAGTTCTGTGCATGAATTAATGATAAGTACTGTTGCGCGGTTATTTCCTTAAAAAATATCGTTTTGCGCATTTTCGTTCAATATTAACAGCACTGTGGTCGCGTGAACAATCTGCATTTCTTTTATTGACTTATCAATTTGCTTTACAAAAGCAACTATCCCTTATAGTTTACCTGTTGAACACATAGCGTGTCTACCGTTCACTATTGCAGGAGAAATATATTTTGTCTATTTGGCAGTAAATTTCCGGTTCTTTGACAAATGATAAATTACTTTTTATCGGGTAATTCTGTCTGACGTGTTGAACGACGCTGTCTTTATTCGAGATGTTTTATTCGTGTCATTTACACCCTTACTCAATATTATTTGACAAATTGTCTGTATTTATCAAAATGAGAAACACTCGTGGAAACTTCAATCACTAAATTTATAAAAAAATCAACTCTCCAATACACTTTATTGGTAAAAATACAACATTTCAAAGACAAAGTAGTTTGTTCCACATAAACCAACTTTCTTGGTATTGAAACAAAAAATGCGTGTACATGTATGTAAATTCTGTACTTTCTTTCTTTTAATGAAATTTTCTTTACATTTTCCCCAGCTTATTAAATGATTTTTCCCATTGGTCGTCATCGTCTTATAATATTTCTTCAGCTACATAGCTGTAAGCATATACAGGACAGTGAATCCTGGCCCTACTATCAATAAATAAATAAATTGCATTATATAGAAGAAGAAAAGGGGATAAAATAAATATTCCTAGCCTTGGAAGATTCTAATCGCATCAGGGTTGAAAAATAACAATAGTTAGTCAAATATACAAAATAAGAAATATTAAAGCGGATTAAACTCAAGATGACATGAAGAAAGGTGTAGATCCAGCTAGGTTCCGCAGGTGTAAGCCCTTAGGGAATAACAAAATTTGTAATAGTAGACATTTTTATAGTTCTCAGTTGTATTTAATATTTATCAGAAGATACAAATAAATATAATTAATTGTCTTAAATATGTGATTACGATATGTAGATATTTTATTTAAAATAAAAAGAAAGAAAATATACGCACAACAAAATATATATAGTATAACAAGTGTAATATAAAAGGTATTTAGAGTTTTATAAAAAAAGAACGCTCTTCATATTCAGAAAGTTACCTTAATACAAATTTAGCGTAAAATAATTAACCACGTATATGGTTAAACTAAACATACAAAAGTATAACTTTTGATTCCGTAAACTCAAACATCCCTTGACAGACCAATTAATGGTCTATGGAGAGGAATTCTTGGGCTCGACTTGAAGTGATATATTAGGCGCCACATTCCCTTCCACAAATTGCTCTCGTCCTTCAGACACCTGCTCCCTAGTAACACCAATTCGGAATTCTTTTGACCTGACTTTTACGTTCTCTTTTTAAATATAAAACCAACGTTCATTTTAAAGGAATGGTTGAACTAGGTTATGCTAAAAATATTAAATATAAGTCAATACTTACCTCTGTTTTAAATGAAGCTCACAATGAGGCCGTTACTGATTTGTGACGGTAACGATACATTCTGGCTTAGCCTAAATCTACATGTAGAAATGCGATACTGTTTGAGGTCTAGAACACTCCCCAGGTCTCCCCATCCACCATAGGGTACCCAGCTTTAAAAGCTTAATGTAATTTGTAATATATTAACTAATAAAACACTCGCAAAACACAATCACTATTTAACCAAAGAGCTGGACTTTGGCGTTACCCTTTGTTAACTCATCTCGTTTAAAATTATTAAATAATCCGAATTGGGATAGGCTTCCTGTAAATCCCGAACGTCATGGCTCTAATTAACTAAATAGTCATAGTGTAACTTAGAAATAAAATATACAAACTAAAAATTAACAGACACAGCTATAACACATCATTTCTAGTTGTGAGAGCGGACGTATCATTTCTCTCCGGAACAGTTGCAGTTGCGATCAGCTGTTCTCTGTCGTAAGGCATTGCGGATATATAGGTTCCGCTCAACTATAGGTTCTGAGCCTATGACATCTTCATATTTTAGTTAAAGAATTAATATCTAAGCTTCGAATTTAAGACGAAATAAGATTTTAAAAATCGATTTTAATACATTAATAAAAATGAAATAATAAAAATCTGATTACGACAATAAAAATGTTTTATTCTATCACGTATACCATTTCACAAGACAAGTTCAATATTTATTTATAATAAAAATGTATCCATAAATTATCTCTCTCAACAATTCAGTTATTTAATCAACCATAAATAATATTCAATAAATGAAATAAAAGGATACACTTTTTATGTAACAAAACCAAGTTTCAATAACTAAGTTACCATCTTTATTTATTAAATCTACAAATGGACAGATTTCATCTGAGCTGTGGAGTTTGGGTGCGCAGTAGGTCTAGGCGTCAGTAAGGTGGTGGGGGAAGCGGTCGCCTCAGTCTGTGTTGGGTGTTGGTACTAACAAAGATGTCTGCAAGACCGCTGGATCGTGGACAGTAATCGGAGCCGACTGTTTCCCCTACAATGCCTCTATCCCCACGCGGCGTCGAACTACAAACTTGTACCTACCTTCCACGCGCAGCTCACAGCTCAGATGAAACCTGTCCATTTATACACAAATCTCTATGTTACTCTACGTTATGTCAGGTCATATTGCTATTGAAGATGACGACTTAGCCTCCGAAACTTCGTCTTATTAGATACAAAGTGTTTGTTCGGAAAAACTATGATTTTTTTTTTCATTTGGTGATTACAATTTCTACAAGTGAATTAATAATATTATTTATTACTAAAAATAAATTATATTCAAGAAAAGTAAAAGATACTTCTTATGGAGCGTATTACTTTGAGTATTACTCATTTTTTTACTTGTTTAAAAAAAAAATCTTTTTCCTTGTTTAAAGTTGATCGGTCATCATTACTTTATAAAAAGAAAATAACTTTAAATAAAGACCGTAATATTCCAATAGCGTTAGGGTCGTAAAATAACAATGTAAGAGAGGGATTTAACGCAAGAGTAAATGTAAAAGTGTATATCCAAGTAGGATACCTAGGGATTGCCAAACCCGTTCTCATTATAATGATCCCCTGAGGAGTTAAAGTAATCTATTAATAGTATAGGAACTATGCTTTGCTTTTCTTAGCTAAATTTTCAAAAGTATTTAACACTGAAAAAATCTTTCTTATTTTTTCTGAAATAAGTTCTAGCGAGAATTTGAATAAAGAAAAAATGTTTAATAATTTAATTAACAAAAATACACATTTTACATATCTCAATTATGTTTTTGTAAGCAATTCAAAAATTGTATTTTCTGTACGACAGACGACTAGACTGAAATTAGGTGTAATAAAATAAATAAATAGTTTATTACCTCCAATAATAAGTTGCCTATCTGTCAGATGACCATGCAGTGGTTCCATAGTTAAAGCTTGTTGACTTTCGGATTCTGATGGAATTACCCTTTGCATCCTACCGCTGAAACAATTAAACCTCTGTTTGTAATCAAGTTGAAAGGTGTAACAATCGTAATGTGTGATTAGCATTATGAGAGCTTGAGTGACATAAATTTGATATTCATAAATACTTGTAGGACATAGATTCATTAGAGACGTAATTAAACTCTCATGGATTACTTTTCCAACCACCCACACATATTTTATCAAACTATTTTATAGAAATAAATTATTATTACCGTTGTACTTTCCTTATGTATTATCTCTTCGTTTTAAATTAGAACAATCTTTCTAATTTATTAGCAGACTGGGAATAAGTTTCTTTTCATGTCGTTCGGCTTGTTTCTTTGTCAAAAACCTTCATTAATCTATACTTAAATAAAATTATTATAACAGAATTTTTAATATTATAACTTCTTAGACTGATTCCTTGATTCATTTTTACTTTTCAACCGTTTATTGCAACATGTATTTTTGTGTACAATGTATTGTTTGGATTCATAGGCGCTAAATTTACACAAGTGTAAATAAAATTACGTTTGGAAAAATGTAAATTTTTGTGTTTGGTTTTATTGAAGGTAACACCCAGACTTTAAATTATCCAAACAATGTTTTTTCATGGCGGTGATTACGGAGTAAAAAAACTATATAAAATTTCTGCTTAATAGAGGCATGACCACTTTTCCCCATTAAAACGTATTTCTTCGTAAATATCTCGGAGTAGGTTTTTTCTCACAAAAACAACTTTCTCTATACAATATACATGTTAGAACGTCAATCGATACCACCAATGTTTTTTCTATCGACAGACTTGGCGTCATTCCACCTTCCTCGAATAATGGCGGAACTCTATCATAATACTCTCAGAAGTGGCCTTTATCAATGAATCAAAATGATATATTAAAATCATAATAACCTAATATTCCATTATAGTACTTACGAAGTTTTGGTAATCACCTCTGTTTTTTTGACTTTTCATGGCCTTAGAAAATCGAGAAGTTATTTTCTACATACCGTCCGTCCGTCTGTACGTAAGCAGATAAGTCGTTATAAGGGACTATAGTCTGTTCATATATAAATCTATTAACGGCATCCATTTTAACAGTTTTTTGTTCTTAATTTGTGTTATTTTCAACTTATAATACACTAAATTAAATCAAATGTGTAGATTTCAATTCGATACGTAATGATACCAAACCCACACCTCTACGACAACAAATAGTAAAGTTAAAATCAAAAATGCAATTTCGATCCTTGATCACCCAAGAACATGTTATATTCCGAGGTCCAGCATCGCTGGGTTAGAAGCTTTATTAACTACATTATAATAAAGAAATGTTACCTAATAATTGATGTCTCAAGGCAATGTTGACTCTAGAGACTATGAACTGTTCATTGATCCAATTAGTGAATTTGCATCTTTTTTGGGTTGCTGTAGATAATAATAATTAATAATATTAGTAAGCGCAATAGGGTAAGTCATTTTTGTTTTAAATCTGTATGTGGCCATGTCTTTACAAATACATTAAGAAGCTTGTAAGCCAGAAAATTGTTTTGGTAATTTTAAAATGTTGTTTGAGTTGTAATTTTCAAATATACAACAAATTCTTAATTTAGATTCTTCAACATACTCAATTGTGGTTGTCAAATACCTGTTTGTACGTTTCAAATAACCTATTTTTATATAAAATCTTTCTTTTAGTTGTTATAAAATCTGCATTCAATGTAAGAGAGTTATGGCTTTAAAATAGTTATTTCTTACCAAAGAAAACTCAAAATATTAAAGAAAAGTAGTAGCAATAAAAATTTAGTAAGATTATAACCAAATTTACCACTACCACATTCGTTAAAAGTGTAATGTTACTGAGAAAATTAATAAAAATTTCAAAGTGGCTATACAAACAAATTTTCAGCACTACCTTTTTTATGTAGATGATACAATAATAGCTCATTTTATGCAGCTTATCGACCTGCATATATTATGTTAAGGCTGGAAAACGTATAAATCAACAACAAAAAACAATAGAAGTTAGCTTTCTATCACGTAAGCGGGACAGCTACATGCCGCATTGTACAGTTTGAAATGAAAGTGAAAATTTATCCATACAGTAGTTTTTAAAGTTCTAGTCCTCAGCAAATATTATTACACTCAGTTTAGGACAATCATAGAGGTTGCGCATTTGGATTACATGTCCCACCTTCTTGACTGAATGAACCTTACTATGTCTTCATCATTCATTAGTTCTTCAAGTTAATTATTGTAATTTAGGTACACGAACGAGGTCAAAACGTCTCGGAATGTTCTTTTCTCTTCTTGGGAGTCTATGTCTCTGCATCAGCATGATTAATGCTTTACACAGCCTTTCGTTATTTCCTGTGTTCAATAGCATAAATTTTAATAAGTTTTGGTGAGCATAATATGACCTATTTCCACTCATTATGCTGTTCTGTATTTCATAAATAATTTTGTTTTCATTATTTAATAAATTCCTCAGTAGCTGAGAAGGAATTCCTTGAAACTAATTTATATTAACCAATATGTATATATTCTAGTCTTCTTCTTCCTTCATCTGCAGAACCATTATATCCAATAGGACCGTTTACAAACCTCTGTTACAAATTCTTGAATTTATAGATTGAAATCTTATGCTACCAACTCTCTGCTACCAACTGAAGCGAACATCTGCCCTGGTTATTCGATTGGTCCAGACGTTCGAACCGCTTAAGGTTCCGGAAGGAGGGTTTGGAATAACGTGTTAGGACTTACCCAGTAAATATATTGGATCGTTAATTAACCCTTAGTCTCAAACCCAACTAATCACTATGTCCACAGCCAGCTTATGATGAGGTATAATGTACTAATTAAACTAACTAATTAAATATTATAATTACTTAACTTATCAATTAGAACTTACGATTAGGGACAGGCGTGATGGGAGAATTGCGTTAACCCTTTAGGTCATAATAATTCCTTCTCAATTTTAGTCGGATGACCTACTAATGACTACGTAACACCCGGGGGTCGATCAGACCCAGCAAATTAATGTTTTAGGTAGCCACTGATGTACGTAGCCAACTTACGTCCGCTGACTTCGGCGCACTGTGAACGACTGTGGTGTCTTGATCATCGCATATCTATGCCGTGATCTAGATACGGTGATCCCCGAATATCCGTAGAATTATAACATGTTCATAGTTTAAAAGAGGAGAACATAAACAGGAAGTTCCAATTTAATGACATCATATTAGAGGAAATTGAAGAAAATCCAAAAAGAAAAAGCAGATGATTCTTTTTCAAGAGAAAACCATCAACGGAATAGCGTACTAGATATGCTTGGAAACTTTTTAATCAATTGATGAGCACGGCCAAGAACACTGTTGCACTACTTCACCGAAATCCGGGATTTTCTTAATAACCTCTTATTAAATACATAAATAGGTTGAGGTGAGCCGATTGCATGGATCTGACACCTCTAGATTTTTTACTTCGGGGAATTTATCTTGGATAAACCACCATTACCGGCTTCTATCGCTGAGCTCAGAACAAGAATGTACGCAGTAGTTGAAGAAGTTACGCCTGACATGATGCTGTGAGTTAGGTAGGAAATCGACTTCAGAATGATGAGATGTCTGAAAAATTACCAATGGAAATCATTTTAAAATCTAACTATGAGGTAAGAAACTTGATGTATTTTGATACAAAATGGCACTAAATCTAGCCCTGTAAGTATTCTAAATACATTTACAAAGTTGTACAGTCATTCTTGAAGCACCCTGTATAAAGAAGGAGATAGGCCTTTTCACACATTATTCCATTAATCTGACTCACAATTGTAGCCTCTGTATATACGCTACTAATACATACCTTAAATTTAAAATTGAGTTTAAATAATAAAAACAGTTTCCCTTGGGTTTCTTCGGTCTAATACTCCACACTCCCAACATACATGTTATATGTATTTTTGTTAAATAAAATGCATTGTTGTCCCCTCGCGTGGAGGTAATATTGAATACAGTTCAAGGAGTAGATAGATCCCCTTTCATTGTGTCCCACATTCTTCGCGTTTACAAAACCACAAAAGAATCTAACAGAGATTATACTTGAGCTCGAGGCTTTTCCACTGAGGATTTTTAAAGATAAATAAAAGACCAAATATATAATACAATGAATCACAAAGAATAGATGTTTAAATATCGTGGCACAATGAGTTTTCCTATTCTATATAACGAACGAAAGATTTTGTCATTGTGGTTTCTATATCAGTATTCACACCTGTATATTTGCGATGAAAACGTGCTAATACAGAGTGATCACAAAATATTGAAACAGATACACAGAGAATAAACTGTTTAAAAATTAATGCACAAACTTATTCATAAATCTATCCACTAAAATAACATTCGTCAAAATATTCTCAAAAATGTCTCTATATTAGTCAAAAGTGACAGAAAAAAATTAGACCACCGCACAGTGGCATGAATCGCAATTTTTTCGTTCAAAATTATCTAGAGCACTTGTTTCGCAACCGATTGGAGGTTTTTTTTTTTTTTTAAAGCTCTTATTAAATTTCTCGAAAACGTAAGAGAGTCGATTTTTGAACTATGATAACTAAAATTATTGAAATTAGCCAAAGTGGCCATTTTTTATTAAATTCTTAATAAAACTTACAAAATCCCTTGTCATATTAGGTCCCTTGCCATAGTGAAAGATTAGGTACCAATAAATAGTATCAATGTACCATACCTGTTATGTTAATAAATTCTCAATTTTAACCCAAGGCGATAATTAAAATAGTATTTTTAGTACAATGTTAAACTATAGTTATTGAAATTCCATCTGTGCTGCTACTTCTTAGCAGGTTCTCTATTAATTTTGATATTTAGAACTATTTTTACAAAGTTTTTATAACTCCATTACTTACAATTAGATTCTTTTGGTTTATGCTAAATAAAAGGTATATTTGGTAAAAAAATATTCGTAAGCTTAATATAGAATAGTTTAAAAATTATTGTGTACTTGAAATGTTATATTTACCCGTTTATTAAATACCACGGATTTAAAGAAATTGTACTTTTAAAAAATATAATTTTAATGCTATTTTTATCTCAATTGTATACCAACTTAGGCAATTGATATTGTATTTTTTGTCATTTACTAAAGTAGTTTAATAAACTTTTCGTTTATCATAAGATAGAATATTTATGATGATACATAATATGTACCGGTATGATGTTATATTGAAATTTATGAAAAGATATTTCAAATTTTCGATCCCTGTCTTCGAATTGAAAACAAGTTTTAGTGTTTTCAAATTTAAGTAATTCGTAAAAAAACTTATTCTTCCTTTCCTTACCAAAGTTGTAATCTTACTTAAACTTACACACAGATCATATAAATATAACATGGAAAGGTTTAAAAGCTTATATTGTTTTCTTTTGCAGATAAACCTTTACTAAAATTCAAAATCGACGTCCATTTTATGATTGTCATGATTACTTCTGATAAGTGCCCGGAAGAAAAAATAATGTACAACTTATATTTTTAAAGGACAGATCATTTTAAATATATTCTTTTTGGTATAAATAATAGAACAAAGTTTGGCATGAGATAGTATGAGGTTTACTATGGTCAATTTAATTGTAAATGAAGTGTACCATCACACAATATTTTTTTTTTAGCACATTTTTCACAATTCACTCTGTATAACCTGAAAAACATTGAACTTGGCCACCAGTTAATTATTTAATCTAAACAACCAAATCAACTAAATTTTATAAAAAGAAACATTCTCACCGTAAAAATTGGATTTGTGATTTAAATTCACCCGTCGAAATTTAATTGTTATTTAAAATCAGCTGTAGTATTCTTAAATTAAAATTTATTTACATACATACATATAATATATATATATATATATATATATATTGTTCAATTAAACATCTGTATTAACTTTATTTTAACAACGGTAGAAGCTGAAGTAAACAAAAAACAAAAAAGTGTATTAATATTTATGTTCTGTTACTAATTGGGTTATTTGTATTTTAGTGGAATCATATATTGAAGCCGTTGGAAATTCATAAAATTATAATTTGGAAATATTCGAAAACTTTTAGAGAATTTATAAAAAAAATGGGTTTTGGTTTCGATAACGAAATGTATTGCAAAGGTAGTTGATATATGTCGATAATAAAATAAAATAATATAGAGGAACAATTTTAAATCTCTCCCGTCTTGAAGCCGAACCATTAAATATTGGTTTTGCATTGTTAAATACACTCAGTAAATTGCTCCATGAACTCCCACAGAGAGATTCCAGCTGTTGTATGAGACATTCACAATGAGAATGCGATATAATGCTTGACGTACAGTCTCGTTACAACTCACAAGAGCCTAGTCTGAGTCTCCACCATGTTTTATCGTTTTATTTTCTCCCGTAAACGTAGTATAGAAGAAAGTATGTGTAGGGTTTTGATATTGGACGAATATCATTACTAATTAATTGTTTCAGAAATTGGTATGTAAGAAAGTTGGTGTAAAATTTTTGCATCGTTCAACATGCTACAACTATAGTTCTATGATGATGTAGTTTATTATAAAAAGGCGAAACTGTTGGTGTTTCAATAACCGTGGAAGTGGGTGGTTTTATTTATTAAAATATTTTAAAAATAAATTATAAAAGAGTCAAGCGTGTGCTAAAAAAACTGGATATAGGGAAAGTTAATTTATAAAGTATAACTTTCTTAAGCGCCAGTTTAAATTATACAGACAGACATACACACGCGTGAAATTATAAGGGTCTTTGGCTACTAATAAAAGATAAATCAATGAAAATGCATCCGTCTTTTAAGGGACTATTGAATTGTTTGTCTCGCAGCTCACAAACACTACTTTTAAAACTTACACGCTACGCATTTCTCATTATGTGGTTAAATTATAAGTTGTATTCATTATACAAAAAAAACTTTAAAATTCAAAATAATTATTTTCCAGATTTGTAGGTCACGCCGTGTAAATTAGAGAGGGGGGCATGATATCTAACACTTTATATATAGTAAAGCGCCAAAATATTTTTTTTCGTAAACTAAACATACATATTTGTAATCAAAATAACTTTGTTTCTTTTTTTTGGCCGCTATATTTTCAATATATGTGGGATAATACAAAGAATATAATCCAAAGTTATTGGTTGCTTACAGACAGACAGGCGGACAGTGAAATTATAAGGGTCTTTGTTTTTACTTAAGGACCCTGAAAACAAACAAATAAAAGTAATATTCCGCTATTGGACGGAAAATAAGTTACGCTATTGGTATCTTGAAAGCGTTGTAAATATTTAAAATACTTTATTAATTTATTTTTTGATTTCGAGGGAAAGGAACGGAGTGGTTAAAAAATTGTTTTAATCAAACTTTAACGTAGATCACAAATTATACCACAAATTAGAGACTAGTAAATATAATATAAAAATCTAACCCGTAGTACTTTAGGTTGTTACGATGGTACCTTATTAATACCATTTGGTCTTAAATAGGTCCGAAACGAAAAGTTCTAATTCTCAAAATAAATATTTTGAGTATTATCTAACTCAATTTTTTAGTGTTTACCAACCAGTTTCATAGCTTATATTTTAAGCCATATTTGCTTTTTGAGTACATTTCGCTCATTAACGAAGGTGTTTTTTTATGCGCAAAAACGAAAAATCCGATTATGTCAAATGTGTTTTAAATATTGCATGTTTAATATATATATATATATATATATATATATATAGTATTAACCAATAAAAGAACACACAAGGAATCTTCCTACACCAGAAGAATCAATAATTGGTACGTTTGCAAATGATACTGCGATTCTAGCAACCGATAAAATACCTGAGGAAGCAGTAACAAAGCTCCAGAGGGCCACCGATGAGGTGTGTAAATGGACCAAAAAATGGCGAATTGGTCTTAACGAAGCAAAGTCAGTCAATGTTAACTTCACAAACAGCAAGTCCAATCATCGGGTCCCAATTTTAATAAATTCTGTTCCAGTTCCCTATGCTAATTCGGCTAAGTACCTGGGAATGACACTGGATGTAAAACTCAAATGGAAAGAGCATGTCAAAAAGAAAAAAACAAGAACTAAACTTGAAGTTCAGGAAAATGTATTGGCTGCTTGGAAGACAATCACAACTGTCAATATACAACAAGCTATTGATTTATAAGCAGGTCTTAAGACCAGTGTGGATCTACGGAATTCAGCTATGGAGCTGCACTAGCAAGACAAATGTAAATATCATTCAAGTGTTTCAAAATAAAGTGCTTAGATGTATAGTGGATGCACCCTGGTACATCAGGAACGATAATCTACATAGGGACCTGCAGATAGACCTAGTCAGTGATGAAATAAAAAAACAGGCAAGGAAGCATAAACAACGCATCATTCAACATGAACACCATGAGATACAGGGACTGTTGGATGTCACTCGGGTGGAGAGAAGACTGAAGAGGACCAAGCCTTCAGATCTGATGGACTAAAGTGATAGGGAATAACCATTGGGTCATATCCCTTACAAGTGTAAAAAGTATGAAGTGTAAATTGCTAGATGGATACATACTCAGTTGTAATATTGAATTAATAAAAAAATAAAATTAAAAAAAATAATAAAAGAACTTG
Organism: Aphrophora alni; assembly: GCA_963513935.1. Classification (NCBI taxonomy): domain Eukaryota; kingdom Metazoa; phylum Arthropoda; class Insecta; order Hemiptera; family Aphrophoridae; genus Aphrophora; species Aphrophora alni. Next base: position 31,774,091 of record OY740766.1, read on the forward strand.
GTATTAGAAAATAGGACAATACATTTTAACTTTTTTCATTGTACTCTTGCACTACGAGTAAACGAATTTCTATTGGTCGCGAAAACAGAAGTATTAATATGTTTCCAATATTTCTGAAAGATATTATTTTATAAATTTCAAGTGTTTTCTGTACGTGACATTTTAATATCAACTTAGGATTTGTTTTAAACAGCTGGGAAATGTAATTTGAAGACTTGGAACAAGTTTACAACTTTGGTTTAGACTGGGAGATGTTATTACAACTCTTCCCACAAGAGTTACCAAATAATATACTTTGAATTGAGATACAGTAAGAGATGCTAGAAAGATAAATTGTATAAGCAGAAAATCATACATTGTTTAATATGTTAAAAATACAACAAGTAACATCATCAACTCGATGGTAAACATCAGAAATATACAAATGGTTCAAAATCGCAGGGCAATATTTTGGGAGTTCACTCTACAGCTGAAAATAAGAAATATAAAAAGTGTATAAAAAGATATGTTTGGAAACGATACGTTGTCCATCTGTCGGTCATTTTGTTTTAAAAAAGTTAAATCTTGGAAGTAGATTAGTTATTGGGAGAAGATTAAAATTTTATCGGTATACCAGAAAGCCAAAACTTTATTTTGTATATTTTCAAAATGGCGGACGTTTAAAATGTCCAATGTGGAATATTTCGAAAACGTTAACCGTTGAAAATATTTACAAGAAATACAGAATTTTAACGAAAAACAAAATGTATTTTTTAATTTTTTTCTGTAGGTCAAAGAATGTAATAAAGATTTATAAATATAAATAATGGTCCATTAGCAAGTCCCTCTCACTTCTTTTTTGTTGTTTTCATCTCAATTCATCCAATGAATTTAAAAATTGGTTTTGAATTTGCAATCCATTATTTTATTAGTTTTTTAAATCTAATTCCCCGAAGAGTTTAATTTCTTCATGTAAAATAGTTATATAATATTGGGAAGTTGTAGTAAAATAAAATCATTAAAAATGTTCAGTATTTGTCATTGGAAATATCTGTTACACGTGGATCTTAAACATCTTCTACAACTGCCTCTTTTGTCTCTGTAATTGTTCCAATTTATTTTGAAAAATGTGTTTAGAATCTTATAAATGTATATTTATAAATCTAGAATGTCCAGTCCTGTAAAAATCGAAAAATTATGGTTTAAAAGTTATGTTTCAGACTGTGAACTTTTGTATAATAATAAGTTGATAATATGACTTTATTGTAGCCGACTTCAAATTTATTATTAATATCTTGTTTTTAAGTATATGCAATTATAATTTTATAGTTTTTAAAACACTCCAAACACTATTTCGCTGTGTATAGCCAGCTTTGTCGGGTTAGTCACTTAAAAATTAATATTTATACTGAAAAAACACGTAAATCTTAATACTATAAGTGAGATAAGTTTTAAGAAACAAATCTGTACTTAACAAAGCCGGCTTTGTATGGCGAATTAACATTGAAATTTTAAAAACATAAAAATTAGAACACACCGACTTACAAAACCAAGGTATTTACAACAAAATATCCTGCAATTCAGTAATGCGAGTTAACTTGTAAAATAATGACCATTTCGGTAAGTTGTAAAGACTTAAAATCTCCGTAATGCAAAGTACGTATGAACACATCAGAATGAAGGCTGCAAAGGCTAAATTTACGTTGAATTCTCAACAAGTACGGAGTGACAAAAAATTCAGTGTAAGGCCCTTTTATTTTTGAACATGTTTAGATACAACAGGGAAACTCATGGTAACCTTGTAGGACAACATTAGCTACCTTTGTAAGTTAAATTTGGCCCTACTTTAAAATTATGGGGGCACAAAGGGGGACGTAAAATTTTTTTAACGTAATGGTACGGCTACGGCTTGTGGCACATTATTTTGATTAAAATACAAATACATTGGTGCAGTTTTTAGTTCAATTTGGTAACAAAATTATGGATGGTAAAAGTTTACAGAAAATAAAACATAACATCGAAAGAAATACAATGGTTTCAGGAAAGACAAACTCAGAAACCACTAACTTCAAATGTTTGGGCTGACATTTATGGCGATTACATCATCGAACCTATTTTTCATAAACGGTTCTCTAAAATGACAAAAGTATTTAGACATGTTAGGAAATGAAATTGCTCCTATACTGAGGCCTATAAATGAAGCAAACAGTATTGAGAATGTACTCTAACAAGATGGGGTGCCACCTCAACACTTAAAAAACGTCGGGCAATTTTGAAACACACTTTTTGAAGGGAGATGGATTGGCCGGCAAGGTTCCATTGAGTGGCCGGCCCGCTCACCAGACCTCTCACCCTTAGATTTCTTTCTATGTGGATACCTCAAAAGTAAAGTTTACAAAACAAGCCTGAAATTATTGAACTCGGTGACATAATAATAGCGACATGTCTTCTACAGACTCCAAGTAATGTAAGAAGGGCTTCCAACAGCGTTTTTAATACTACCAAGAAGCAATGAACACTTAATTTAACAAGACAATGATTTCAATAATTTTTCTTACGTTATTAATAACGGTAACTATACTCGATAAGAAGTTTCTTAATGTTCTCTTTTATTTTCTTTAAACTTTTAACCATCCACGTTTTGTTACCAATGCAACAATGTAAACAATGTTACCAATTTTGTATTGAACTAAAAACTGCACCAATGTATTTATTTTTTAATTAGTTTTAAAATAAATTGCCACAACCCACAACTTTATATTTAAAAAATGTTAACCTCCCCCCCATTTCCCCATAACTTATGACCAAATATTACTTATTTACAGTAACAATAAGACTTTATTTATAAGTTGGTTTTTCAAAGCTCGAACAACGAGAACAAAGAAATATTCTCATTTGTCATCGGAAAAGCTGTCCTCTGCATTTTAAAGGAGGAAGAGGGTGTGTACCACATCATAGCCGTCTGTCCAGTTCTGGCGGATTTTAGTCTTAGATTCCTAGGGGAGGGAAGTTTCAGTTGTGCATTTTCAAGAACTGCCAAGATCTTAGTAGTTGTTGTTGTACATGCATGCAAATACAGATTTAGTTTGATTAATGAGTTTATTTACTGATTTTAATTAAATGAAGATTTCGTGATTGTTGGATATGTTCATAATTTATTTTTATTTCTGAAACTTTTACTTTTATTTATATACATAAAATATAAATTTGTTATAAGTTTGTTACTAACACAGATTCAAATAGATTTAAAACATAAATCAATAACAATTAATTGTAAAAATGTTGAAGAAATTATTTTTAAATTCATTAAAAAAAAACTTTTTAATCGTATCTTTAAGTGAATATGTGTATATTTTTATTATGTAAGTTCTCAGTTTAAATTTTATTTTTAAATCATTCTCTTTAATTTTGTTTTAATCATTCATGACAGCTGTGTTTAATTTGATTTATAATGGTTTTTAAAAATTAATTGTCAACTCACCTAACGGCCTAGGACCATGAGATATTTATGGTTTAAAAGAATAATTTTTAGTTGGTATACATATTTTAATGTCATTATACAGGGTGCTATTATATTACAATTTTTTTGGATGATAGAAAAAGATAAATGTGACTCAAATACGCAATTTAAAAAATTATATTTCACACAGCTACTTAGTGAAGTTATTTCGATTTTTCAACAAAACAAAAATAACCGGACATTTATCTAAAAATGTGGAAATTCTGGGATATTTTGATACATTCTTCGAACTTTAACATTACCATAGTAACATTACATTAAATTTCAAGTAAGGTAGTATACTTACTTTTGTATACTATAAGGTTCTTAGTGAGCCTCGATCTAATAAATAACTAATAATCTAATAATAATAGCCATAATCATTAACTAAATTGATTGGAACTGTGAAGTTATCGTTTTATTAAAAAAATAAAATCAATTTAATTAGTGATTCTGTAGATTCAGGCTCAAGAGCTATACATCCTTACTTGAAATTTAATGTAGAGGATGATAGTAATGTTAAAGCTCGAAGAGTGCATGGAAATATCCCAGAATTTCCACATTTTTAGATAAATGTCCGGTTATTTTTGTTTAAAAATCGAAATATTTTCTCTTTAAGTGGGTGTGTTAAATAGAATTTTTAAACTGTGTTTTTGAGTAACATTTATCTTGTTCTATCACGCAAAATAATTTTTAAGACTATGTCTAGACCACCCTGTGTAATAGGGTTTAGTTACTGTTTATTCTAGATTTTTTTAAATAAAGACATTATTATTATTATTTATGGGTGCGATTTAGGGCAAACAAAAACAAAAACCCAATTTCGATTAAAAAATTAGTGTCCGAAAATAACTGCGTTGTTGGGATACGTTTTAAAAGTCAATAATACCGAATTCTCATTCAAAATGGCACCATAAGTGCCTCGATACACGTCACATGGGCCAAGATTACTTAACTAAGCATAGGGGCTCTGTGGTTTGACTGACGTGGCAATATCTTCTATTTGTCATTATTTGACTTCTGTCACTTAGCTTTCCTTGGGAGAAATCTAATTTAACAACAATTTAATAGTTCGTAATATAGGCGTATATTTGAAGAAACAAACATAATGAGACTCAAGTTAAATTATGATTCAAGAGTTGCATGTTGAAAGCTTCTTGAAAGCTAACGGAAGTTAACCCAGTTTGTAAAGACTAGAGCACTAATTAACAAGTTTGTTACTTTGATTAATGTTAATAAAGTTAACTTGTTAATGAGAAGGAAGTCATTTAAAATCCTCTTTCTGCTATACAATCAATGAATAACACACTAAGAATAATACCGTAACAAAACCAAATGAAATACGAATTGATGTTGGTAATGTTTAAAAAAATAAAATTTAAAAAAAGATATAAAATAAAGACGACATTATGCAGATATTCATTTCGGGAAATGATGTACCCATAATAAAGCTAATTATACATTAAAAACTGCGAAAGTTCGAAAAAGCATATAGGACAAACAGGAAGGTCCTTTAAAAAAGATATGAATAGAACATACCATCTGCATTATAATCGGCAAATCCCCACATAAATCGACTCCAAATTTGCCGAACATATCCAAAAAAACAAAACTACTACAGTATCGACGAATTATTAAAAATTCTTGATCAATGTCAAAAAAGAAAATTAATGAATGCTTTGGAACAATTTGAAACATTAAAAAAAATCAAAAATGACATGAATTCATTACTTACTGAAAAGTTACATTTCGATTCCAACACGATATATGAAATGATAATAGTAAACATAGATAGGAATCCTTCCCAACCCAATCGAGAAAGTGGGACTTAAAATAGCTGTTATTATTTTAACAAATAGTTACCTGTTGTTAATACAAAAATTAATGTTTTCCGTTTTTGTCCCTAACCTAACTCAGTTATCCTTTAAGCAAGCTATAGAAAGTATATATGTTAAAAAAAAACAATTTTTTTGTCGTCAAAAAAGGAAAATATTTTATCTTTTGTAAATATTTTGCTCATTTACGACTGAGAATCCATATCAGCTTAGCGATCATGTAGGTTGAACAAACACCTTCCATGTAGTTTCTTACTGCATTTGGTCACTCTTGACCAATTCCTGAGTTTTTTGTTAATTTCACTAGGTTTCTAGACAGACAAGTCTAGGTTCCTTATACTAATTCGGATGATCAAATTACATAAACTTCACGGTACCATTAGGCCAGTTTTCAGTTTAGTATTCTACACACCTGTTTTTTTTCTAACAAGGAAATCTCCTTAACTTACATCAGCTGCGTGCAGAGATTATTTATATTCACAAGAAGCAGTTAGTGTTTTGCGTGTACACAACTCGCTGATTAATTCTCTCTTTAGTTTTAATTGCAAATGATTTCAATTAAAATATGTCCCGTGCAGATACAGCTGTATCACGTAGTGCTTTATCTAATCCCATTAAGTAAGTACAGCCTAAGTATTGTGCAACTGAAACATTGTAGAGAGAAGCCAGAATTAATGAAAACATATTCACTGTTTGATCTTGAAAACAGAATAATCCAACCCACATATGTTCAGGATATTTTACTTGTCAATTCAAAACAGTATCTCATAGGCACACAGTAAAATACCGGGTCTTCCATAAGCAAGTTAAAGTTTTATATGATTGTGGTTTCGTTATTTCTTGTCCAATCCCCGCGAAAAACTAGTTGTGGTATTAGATATAATTGGGATTTATTAAAACATCAGCTGTTATTTTCATTGCTATTTATTTGTTACCATAGCAACGAGTTTTTCTCATTGTTGACTAATTTCAAACATAGGACACTAGTAGGTGGTAAACTTGTAGTAATTTACAATTAATTAATTGATTTTTTTTTAAATTTCATGATGACTTTACCTTTACAAACACGGTTTTTTAGTGTTATTATAAATGTGGAATTCATCAGCCGAGTTAAATAGTTTCGTACACAATGGTTTGAGGGACGGACCGTACAATATAGTCGCGATAAGCAGCTGGTGTGTTTATTCGAAACAACCGTGTCTGTTAGAGACATCAAGAAGCCAGGTAGACCTTCAATCATACCAAATGAAATTACTGTTACTGAAGTCTTAAATAAAATAAATGTTTTGTCAAATAACACGGAATACGGAGAATGTAGCGTAAAAAAATTACACAAAACCATGATATTAATCAATAATATGGCGTATCTGAAGAAGGTAACTTCAAAACTATTCCTAAAAAACAAATTGAAATTTGAACTAAAAGAAACAGATGCTAGCGTTAGCTGAAATTTCGTTAAACGAAGCTTGGGTTGACAAGATCTTTTGGAATAATGAAACACATTTTATTTGCAGTATATAGTCAGTTACAAATCCCCATATACTTATACTATATACAAAAAACACAACACAATATAAAAGTTATAGTTTTGATGGGGTTATAGATTCGAATTTTTTTATGGGCCATTCTTTTATGAAGAGGTTAAAAACGGTAACAATAACAGGACAACGTTATTTTAACATGCATCATGATAAGAGAAATAACAGAACTGCAACAACATATAATTGAAAACATGTTTTATGCACGATGGAGCTCCTCCACTCATTTACAACTCAACAAAAGTTTATTTATCAGAAATCGTTGGTAATCGCAGGAAATGTTTTGTATCCTATCTCCAGACCTAAACCATATTTATTTTTGACTTTTAAAGGATCAAGTGTACCTTACAAAACCAACTACTTTAAAGAACTGAAAGAAGCAATTATTCAAAACATAGCTGAAATAAATGTAACACGTTAAGAAATGCTGCGCATATTAAACTTCAGCTTCTCCAGGCCACTTCGAACAACTATCTTAATAATCACAATAAGTCAGAATTTGGCCTTTAAAAAGTTTTTTAATTCATCCCGTTAGATTTCAAAGGAATTTATGTATTTCATTTTGTTCTATCTTCAAAACCAATAAACGGTAGTAAATTAAAGTTTTAACTTACTATTAAAGGCTCGGTATATTACAGCTGCTTTCGTTGAGCGAGTGACTTGAAATTTTGTTTTAAGGGTTTTATTTTAATTTGGGTTAAAAACATTGAATGTATAACTCATATATATTCACTTATAGTCATTACGAGTCTGGCAATCCCGAAGTAGCCTAGCTCGATATACCCCTTTTCTTCATATAATCTCAAGTTAGATCTTTCTCTTTCATATGTTGTCTCTCTCGATCAATTATTGTTCTCTTCAAATCCGGACGTTATTAAAGTATTCCAGGACTAGAGAATCTTATGACTCTTTTCTTCTTTAATTAAAAAAATGTTTATTTTGTATTTATGATAATATATCAAAAATTATTTTCATAAGTGGCTATTGAAACGGGTTATTAACTCTAAGGAAAAATAGGATTGAACTCTACACTAGGAATTCAATTCTAACAGTAAAAATCTTTGAAGATTTGAATGAGAAAATCTTGTAACTCGAGAGTTCCTCAGGCAGAAGGAAATGCAATTTTACGATATGCAGAAGCAAAGTGTTGATAATTCCTTGATCCATAGTTCCTTGAAATTCCTTAACTCTGTAACAAATATAATGGTCCTTAGTATTTATAATAATATATTTATACTTACTTGACGGAGATAAAGTCAGTGCGGGAAGCTAAGTAACGTACTGGTCCTTCTGACGTCATTACTGCTCGTAACCCAAGTCAATACCTGAAACAACAAATGGATATATGTACAACATAAACTATAAACAGACGTACATTTTCACTCCGGTAATTGATCGAGAGAAAAGAGGTCCTGTTAGAATTTCGTTTATATATTAGTTTGTTTTTTACAATCTACCAATAGTTATAATATTGACGTTATGAAAAATTAGTTTCTTGCAACCAAGCCAAAAGTTATTGAGGTTATATTTTCCTTTAAAAACCTTTGAAAACGTTTGAAATTCTAACGTTTTAATAAAGTACGATATGGTTTTCAAAGCATGGACGAAATAACGTATGAAAGGCATAACGGGAACTGTACAAAAAACTTTTACTGAACAATTAAATTAAACTTTTTATGAATGTTTTTCACAAGAAGTTTTATTTGACCGAAAAAAATATAAAACTTCTTCGCTTACTAATATCGTTTACAAGAGACAGAATGTTTTACTCTTTAAACGAGGAACAAACGGGTTTTTAATTTTTCCTTTAGCTCAAAAAATAATCAAATTAACAATAAAAATGTCTTGTTTGGTTACATAAAAATTATAGTTTAGTCATTGTAGTTCATATATCACTGAGAATGGCGTTTTTTGTCATTGAAACGCGTTTGATTAAGTAAACGTATTTTTTGTGAGATCTTGTGTTCCAGATTTTACTATCTAGTTACATAAGTTTAGAAAATCCTTTTATTTAAGTTTTGTACACGTACAAGTCACAAATTATGACCACTTCAATACGGATAATATTACAGAATATTATTCTTTTATACTCTGAATGAAAACTTTAATATACGTTAATCGTATACTTTTATATTGATTAACACTTAAAATTGCCTTTAATACTAATTTAAATTACCGTCAAAATCCAAATTCTCAATCAACATTTATTTAAAATAAATTATATAATTTTATTAAAACATTGTTATTTTGCGATAGTTTGATGCACGGGGACACAAGGGGTAACTTTAAAATTCGAATATAATAACACTATTGTGAAGGATATTCAATAAAATAATCATGTAAATATTCAAAGTTCATATATCTAGCAAATTTTATAATTACATTCTAGGTTAATAATATGACATTAGAAAATAAAATACAACATTACTCATATTAAATTGTTAAATAAAGTAAGTATTCCTGTAAGTTGAGGGGTTACTATCATTTTAGAAATAAATAAAAACAAAACATAATTTAAATTTAATAAAAAGCTAACCACTAATAAATTGAAGTTCCTTACAACACATAATTATATAACAGTTTTTAAAAACCCAGGTGGACCATAACAAACACCACACATTATAAACAAACATTACATTAAAAGCTAACTCTCATACCCTCAGTCATTTATAATAGTAAAATTATCTGTCACACTAGCACGAATTCACAAGTTAATGTCTTTACTGGACAATGGAATAACAAACTTAAAAAATAAAAATTTATCATAATATTTTTTATTTTTTTATTCTAAATCCCAAGACAAATAACTAAAACTAATATTAGTTCGTTAACTTGAAAAACTAATATGTTACCAACACTGCCTAAATATTTCGACAAGAATGTTAGTAGAACAAATATTATTTTTTATTTAAAAGAGAGTTGATGATTTATAATTTCTTATACGCACTGAAAGCAATTGATACAATTCTATAGTCGTAAACAGCATAAATAATTGATAATATATTGTTAATTTAGACCGAACTACAAAAACCTTGAAATTTATCTCTCAATATATAAAGTTATAATTTTAAAAATCAATAGAACTTCTAACAAAAGAGATTTTCAATATTTTATAAGCATAATATTTTTAAAGTAGTAGTTTTCATTATAAAACCTATTCGGTTATTGTCTCTCCTACATGCTATGTTGTAACTGTAACCTAAATTGTTTAGCTGAAAGTTGGAGGACCAACCTAAGATGTTAGGAAAATGACAAGGACAAACTCGTTAACACAAATTAAAGTCTGTATTTTAACAAAACAAACAATAAATGAATTACTAACGAGTCATTGAACTTATTCTGAAAAGAGTTTTCTTATTATATTTCTTTTAATTCCACTGGCTAGATTAGATAACTTAAACATAAATTTAAAAGTCTCCTATAAAAAGTTAGAAACATAATCTCATTGCACATAATAAAATATGATTGAAATACAGGGTAAAAATGTCAACTAACAAAATCTTCCTCTTGTCCTTCAATGTCTGATTATTAACTATGAACTTACTGCAAATTAATTACTAGCGTTATTTTCTATCCTCTGGTATAGACTTAATCACTTGGAAATAAATCTAATAGGAGTTTAAACTCTAGCGGGATCACTGCTCAAACGGTGGACTTCTTCCAGCAATGAGGCAGAGCGAGAGAGTTTCTCTTCTGCTTAGAAACACTCTAACCAATTTTAATAGGAAACTTTTCTTCCCAACCTTTAGCCTACCCAGTAACTTTGTTTCTCGAAGGTATTGCGTATTAATTTGTCAAGTAAATGGTGAAAATCTCATTATGATCTCCTTAAAAAATAAGGTTCTAACAATGATTTGTTGGTTTTCTTTTTTGTCTGTATTTACATTTTATCAAAATTGTGGATGAGTTATAACCATTACATTGGGATTTATGTTTAATACTGTGAATTTCATCAGTTAAATCGGATGATATCATTGGAATATTTAGTGATGTGTGAACAAAACTGTCATGCGTGAATATGGACGATTGGAGGATAATGTGTAGTGGTGTGATTAGTTTGCGTGGGTTTCCTATATATTTAAAACTGATGTGTTTTATTAATTGTAGTTATTATAAGGTCCAGATAACCTGTTATTTTATTGAATTTCAGAAGTGAAAGTTAATGCTGGGTGAACATTAATTAATTGTTGAACATTATAAGTAATTCTTTTAGCTATAATTGCTCTACCCGGTTCTTTCTTAGAATAACACGTAAAGTAACTACTGGTGTCAAATGTTAATCTCCGCAACAGCTCAATGCGTAACCAATTCTAGGACAAATATTACAAAGCAAATACATTTTTTGAATGTATTCAAAACTCAACATGCACATAATCCTTCCTAGACAACTTACTTTCAATTAAAACATCTAAATACTCGAATTTCTAATGATTTACTTTTTTAATTACCAAGCAATTTCAATTTTCTTGCCTCGACCATCTGGTGTCATAATTATCTTTTCCCTCAAACGAAACATTATTATAATTTTGAAAAGTAATTTAGTTTCTTTTCCTCTTAATATCATTGAATTATTATCAAACCAAATTAGTAAACATTTAATATTCTTTTGAATTAATAAATACTAGTCGTTTCCAGTTAAGAATTTTAAAAGTTTTGAATAACTACATTCATTATGTGAAACTGACTGGCTGGCAGATCACCGGGACGAGCTTATAACGTGGTAGCACCGAGCTACTACTAAAACATTAAAATCCCACACCAGGAGGCAATTCAACGTCAGCTCCAAACGAAGGGAAAACCAGTGCGTTGTTGATACACATTGTTTTGATAATATCGTGAAAGTGTAGTATCACTTGTAATTACATTTCGTAAGTCTTGATGTGTTTGGGGAATATCTACCCTTACGCTCCCTTTGTGGCAACAGAGTGACGTTCTGTCATCTCACAATGAAACATTAAAGCCTCTTGGTTTACTTCACGATTCAGTGTTCTTCAATTTCTGTCTGGAAATAAGTGTCTGTCTGACACCAGTAAGTGTCAGACACTTTCCACGCGGTCTTCCTGTGGCCGGAATTTTGTTTTATACTGTGTAAAACTTAAGCTACTACGCAACTGTCAAACATTAACAAGAAGCCGTGTAAACTGTTTAGTTTTGTGAAAAGTAAGCAATCAATCACAACACAACATGAATCCTTAAAAAAAAAAGTAAACATTATATAAGTTATAAAGCTTACTTTTTTTAACAGCTGTTATAATTTCTCAAACAAAACAATAAACAAAAAGCGTATTTGAGAATTTAAACTATATAATTTTGCAATACGTAAACAATCAATCACAACACAACGTAAATCTCAACAAATAATTTAAAACAGCTGTTATAAAATTCTCAAACAAAACAACAAAATAAAACATATTAGAGAATTTATAACAGGTGTTTCAAAAAGATGTTTGTTGTAAAACATGTTATTTACCCAAAAGAGTCAAAATAAATGTTTCCAAAGAAAATATCAGTGAATCTGCAGATAACACTGTTAAATTTGACACCTCAATCATGAAAATCAATCCTCTAGGAAAGAAATATACTACTGTCACGGAAATTCCTAGCTAATTAAATAATTAAGATATTTCTTCTAAGGAAGGACAGGTATAACTAAAAGTAGAATCGTTGGTGGGTCCTAATATAATATTGAGGATAAAGTAATGATATATGTAGTCATGTTTTTTCACAATATCGTTCAGTTATGTTTCTAATATCTCATTACTGTACTTCGACACCTTCTCTTACGTAATACATGTTTTAGAATTAAAATTAAAGTTTCTGACTTAAGAATAAATAAAATTTCCGTACAATAAGGAACACGAAGTGGTAGGGGTTGTGGTCAGGGAGCGACGCAAATTTGAAATATTTCAATAGTATTAAGGAAACTCTCATTTAAAACAGCACTTTTCAACAACGCAATATTGATGTTACTAAAATTTATTATATATAATCTTGTTTCAAAACAGATGATAGTTTGTGTTAACATTTCAGGTTTTTGCGTAAAAAATTAGCGCTATTATAAAAAGCTTGATAGATTTTTTTTCCCCAAAATATATTATAAATAAATAGCTGACAACAATGAAAACAACTACAATCAACATTTAATGTAAAGAAAGTGATAAGCATAGACTTAATTAGGCCTTGTCTCTCGTTAACGATTTAGAACCTTTCTTTAATAGAAAATAAATTAGTACTACTCCTAATTCTGGAATAATTGCCTGAACAAGTATTATTTATTTCCATTGGAACATTAGGCCTAGGGTCATGTTGACGTTGTAGACATAACATTATGTTTCATTATTTCATCCAATTATTTCATTTCTGGGTGTAATTGTATTTTCACTTTCCAGCAACAATTTAATAAGTTGATGAGGTCACCATAGTAATTACCCAGACCTATCGAACAATGTAAAACCAACAGATCCTCTAAATGTAATGCTCAAAAGTTGTTTTCGTGGATCTTGTAGGAAACGGTAAATTGTATTGGTTGATCAATTGGTCGTACTCAGTAGGGCAAATTTGTTTAAAACCGTTGTTAAACTGGTGAAACATATGAGATGTGAACAAAAAACTGTTTAAAATGGCCGTCATTTTGACATTTTTAATATGATTTTTCTAAATATGAACACACTATATGTCTACACCCAAATTGGTAAAAACCAAAATGAACTTCGGCTATCGTTGTTAAAAACTGGATTTAAAGATTTATGTTTCTGCATTTTTTAAAGGCAAGAATCCTCTCAGTCATCGTCACCTCATAAAGAAGAATAAGAATATAAAATAGAGATCCCTGGTCCTCGAGTACACTTATAGCGTCAGGGCCAGAAAAAAAACAAGTGTTGGTAAAGTGTTGACCTGACAGGGAAGATCAAAAGAGGGATATAACCAAAGATTACATAAAAAAGGTTCCTTTGGACTTACATCCAGCTAGTGTCCCGTGGAATTACAAAGCCCGTACTCACTATAGCAAGCCCTTGAAGGTTGGATTTGATTATTAAATACTAATTAACCTTTACATTGAGTGAACAACTTCACTTCTTCTTCCGTATTTAATGCAGCGTTAAGTAATTGCCCAGACCTTTTTTTAATTTTTTTTACTTCTATCTATTCCCAGATAAGATACGAAGCTGATTCCCCTCCACGATACACTTAGTCTTCCAAACTTGGAGAGCATTACGTTATTTGAGTCGATAAAATTTCATCAAAATCGTTAGAGTCGATTTTGAAAAAAAATTGAAATTTTGAGTTACAGAATTTAAAAAATAAAATAGACCTACGTCAAAATATACTCAAACGAAATTTGATCGCTGCATTTTGGGCAGTTGAGCATTGTAGGGACTACTTTTTGAGTTCTTAAAACCTCAACACGATTATTTTTGGGGAAAATTCAATATCGATTTTTTGACCCATCACATAACTTTCTCTATACTACCTACTTGTGAATAAAAAAATCGGAAAAGAGTTTCGATCAAAATTGACTAAAAAAAACAAACGTAAGATGAAAAGAGGTTATACATTCAAGGAATCTAAATTTACCTCACATTATGTCCCCATATCACTAACATGGAGTCATTTGTCATCTATGCTGTAAAACTCCTTTGGCTTTAGTCTGAAAGTCTGATATATTCATCAGAGGAAATTTCGTAATCTACCTTTGGAAAATTGCAGTGGCAAACATGACCTTTGAAAGTTTCCATTGTGTATTTTAATCAAAGAAAGAGGTATTCAAGGAAGGATGTAATCCTTAAACTACACCGCTACTTCACTACAATACATATTTATCATGCAAAGCTTTTACAGAGCAAATATGAATAAAGGTTGTTATTATTATTTCATGTGTAATTAATTATGTTTCATATCCCCTATATAATTATTTCTACTACCAATATGATATTTGAATTAAATGTTTGAATATTTTGATTGGTGTGTTATTTTGTCCAATTAGAGACTACAAAAAATAAATTAAAGACGTAACGGCACCCTTTGAAAATAAATAATGAAAAGGTAAAATGTATACATAAGTCTAAAATTTTAATTGAGACTATCCAATATAACCGCCACTTCTTTAATTAGGATATAAATTTAGGGTATTTATATAAAATCTGTTATAAAGGAAGATAACTTGTTATGTAACCAAGTGTTTAAGCTATTTACATGATAAAATCTTAAAGTCATGTTTTTTATTAAAATTCTTTTAACTGAATCAAAATTATATAAATGTTCATGAAATTGTAATCCAAACTGATCAAAATATATATAAATTTCTTGAAATTGTAATCTGGAATAACTAAATATTTTTAGTAATATGAACAAAAACATTAAATCTTTATTGTACCACAGAAATCTAATTTTATTCAGTTATGCTTGTAAAATTCATCCAATTAACCTGCAATGTTCAAAAACTTTTACTACACATTTTCTAAGTCTATAACACGGTAAACAGGGAATATAAAACTGTGGAGTACTAACAGTTCAAAAATGTGATAATCTTGCCTCTTAAATTTCAAAATAAATGATTATTTATTATAGAAAAATAATTCTGAGTATTAATTAAAAGTTTTATGGCATGTGGTTTTGGTTATAGCTTTTTAAGCAAGCAAAGTGACGATTTTGTTTTCGTTTACGATTAATCTGGTACCTGTATTGGAAGTGTGACTTTCTACAATGTTGTCAAAACTACAAAATTGGTTTAAATATATATATATATATATATATATATATATATAAAATTAATAGTTAAACTTTTCAAAACTTAAATAATGAAGTGAAGTGTAAAGTTGGTGTTATTAATGGGTAGATTGTTTTTCGATTTCTTTTTTGTATACTGTAGTTTATTTTTTAAATATTTTTTTATTCCTTTTTGTATTCTTTATATATAAAAAAGATATATATATATATATATACACATAAAACACTTACGTAGACACACACGCGCGCGCGCACACACACACACACACACACACACACAAATAAAAACTATAAAACCACAAAAAAAGAAATTCTACTGCAACGAGCCACTCCTTCACTGGGAGTTTATACGCCGATTTTGCAAAGTAGAAATCGACCAAGCCACTGGAAGCTTAGGCTTTTTATGCAATCTAGCCTGGCTTGATTGATTTCCTTCAACTCACTCAGTATCCCGAGATCGTTGGAAACCTCCTATTTGTTTTAAATACTTCCAGTTATTGTATTTATAATTACGTGACTCACGTACTAGCTCAGTTATTTAAAAATTACTCTCTCCTCAGAGCCGTGAAGTTCACTGGTTATTTTTTTAATGCAATCACTACCATTTACTATCGATAACATACATAAGTTATCCTCAGAAATTGGTATATTTTAATTCAAATTTAATGTTAATAAAAATTATGTAATTACTTAGCTTTGATCAAAATTTGGAGGTATTGCAAAAATTTACTCTCACTAATTATATGGAAAACTATTTCTGCCTTGTTATTCAGGTTCAACACAATAATAAATTCTGCAATGAAATTAATAAAATCAATGTAATTTTTTCTTCTTTCAATCTTTAAATGAACAACGAAAACACATAAAATGTTGACAAATTCAATTTTGGATTATCCAAATCTTGGAACTTACTTTAAACATACATATATGAAATGAAATAAAACTTATCCTAACATACATAAAATATATTCAATTGTAAGGCAGAATAAAAAATTTAAATTACAGGTTATTTCCACAGTGAGTCATAAATAATAACAATGACAAATTAAATGAATTATTATGCGTTAAAATATTAGGTCTAAAAATGTTATTTAATTTTAAAAATTTAACTCCTTTTTTTAGTTTGATATTAAAAATATAAAAAAGTGTATGTAAAAATTTGAAAAATATTTCCAGCTCAGATTTAAAAATAATTCCTAAAGTCTTGGCAATCGAATTATACGGGAAAAAACTCACAATTTGCGGTGTTTCGAACCTTGTTGGAGTGATGTCGATATTAGCCTGGATGTGTTGATCTCTCTAGGAATCCCTTCTTGCTGGTCCTGTATATTAATGATATCGGAATTCGCTGTTAGCTGCTCATTACCCTGGAGGATTAGCCTGGTTCTGTTGCCTTCAGATCCCGTCCTGGTTCCCCCTGGTCCAGCTACTGCATTCCCTCGATCCTTCCCTCGTGGTTTGAACTTTTTTATAGTAAAAAAAAAAACTTTTTTTTAAATATTTACGTCAAAAAATTTTATGAAGAAGCTGCTGTTGGAGCTCGTGCGCTCTCGTATCAATGCAAGGCTAGGACTGCTCGCCGTCGCTGAACTTGTGGACTTTGGTTGTCCCCAATCGTTCTAAACTTGTTCAACCACTTTACACACGACCAACATCCACTAACATTTCCTAATTTTTATAAAAATTACGATTTTTACAAAAATCGGAAATTTTTCAATTTTGTAACCGTTAATCCGTTGCACTACCCTTGGAATACCCAGCGCCAAAAAATGTATTCTTTAGTTTAATGTTTAGTTGAGGGAATCAATCTTTCAAATTTTATGCTTAGACTGATATCATCAAAATTCCGTTTAGAACACAAAGAAAAAGTATATATATTGATATTCCGTGTATAAACTTCTTTAAATATAGAAGAAAAGAATAAATAGAAGAATATAGAAGAAATATATAATTTTTTTTTAAATTATTCCAAGGTCAAAAATAAAAAGATCACTGAATGTTTCACAAAAGATAATAAAAAATACGAGGACCGTGGTTTGTTAGTTTTTCTTTGAAGTCAAATCACATAAGACAGCAATCCTTTGTTTGTTTTAGTTTCAGCATTGAAACTGAACTCACGTCTGCGTGATGGGCTTAGCATTTGTTAAACTAAATAAGTAATTTAATTTAATTGTTATTTCTGTCTTTCTTTCATTTTTGTCAGACGGGCGGAACAAAATAACATTCACTGAAAAATATCAGAAAATTTAAATTTAAACAAGACAGCTGTGTTACATAGCAGAAATTTCGATTTTAACAGGAAATTAAGTATGATGTGATATAATAAAAGAAAGAATTGTAAGCACGGAATAAATTCAACATTATATAACTGATGAACAAATGATTAACACGAAAACAAATTCTATGTGAGATTTGAGAACAAACATTAATCAACATAATGAATGTGATATGACATAGATGAATAACAAAATCTAAAAGCTAAAATAGTTGGCATTTTACATAGTAGAATATTTAAATAAGAAATCAAATGTGATGTTACGTAACTAAACAATATAACCTAAACACGATGTAACAAATAACTTCAACAAAAATTAATAACGATAAAGAATATTATGTAACACAAATAAAGAACAAATCCTAAAGACGAAATAGAAGGCATTTTTACATACGAGAAGATTTAAATTTAAACGAGAAATTGAATGCAATGTTACACAAATGTATAACTAAAACACAAAAATTAATATTATAAAAGAACAAAATTAAGCATAAACATTATTGGGAAATTACATTGAAAAAGTATACAATTTAAACAGTAAACTTTTACGGTGTGATGTATCAGAAGTACAAAAGTTAAACCTACAAACTAATACGATGTTACACAGAAAAGTTATACTAACAAACATGAAAATATTACGATGTAAATAACAAAAATACTAAATTTAAACATGAAAATCAATACGATGTAACATAGTAAAAACACAAAATTTGAATATAATAATGAATTCGAAGTTAAATCCTATAAGAATATAGTTTGCACAAAAACAAACCGCAGCAGAAGAACAAAATTTAATATTGAAAATTATTACGATGTAACACAGCAACAGATTAAAACTTTAACATGAAAAATAATAAGATGTTACATAGTACAAGATAATTTTTTTAACTTAATACTTAAATGAAATTACATAGAACAAAAGTAAAATTTAAATACGAAAACTAATTTGATGATACACACCACACAAACACTATTTAAATTTGAAAACTCGCCTAATGTTACAAACAAGAATTAAATTAAAATTCAAAACCAAGTAAGATGTTACATAGTACAATAAAAAAATTCAAGTTTGTAAGTTAACATGAAGTTAAGTAACACACGAATGCTATTTAAACTCAAAATTTAAAGTAATGTTAAACAACACAAGAATGAAATATAAACATCGAAAATAATAAGTTGTTACATAGCATAAGAAATAAATTTAATGCGAAAACTAAGACGATGTTACATAGCACAAGAATAAAATTTAAATACGAAAACCAATTTGATGATACACACCACACAAATATTATTTAAATTTGAAAACTCGCCTAATGTTTCAAACATAACAATTAAATTCAAATTCAAAACCTAATAAGATGTTACATAACACACGAATGAAATTTAAATTTTAAGCTGACATAAAGTTACGTAATACTATTTAAACTCAAAATCTAAAGTAATGTTAAACAAAACGAAAATTATAAGATGTTACATAGTATAAGAATTAAATTTAAATGCGAAAATTAAGACGATATTACATAGCACAAGAATAAAATATAAACATCGAAAATAATAAGATGTTACATAGTATAAGAACTAAATTTAAATGCGAAAATTAAGACGATGTTACATAGCAAAAGAATAAAATATAAACATCGAAAAAAATAAGATGATACATAGTATAAGAACTAAATTTAAATGCGAAAATTAAGACGATGTTACATAGCACAAGAATAAAATATAAACATCGAAAATAATAAGATGATACATAGTATAAGAACTAAATTTAAATGCGAAAATTAAGACGATGTTACATAGCACAAGAATAAAATATAAACATCGAAAATAATAAGATGTTACATAGCATAAGAACTAAATTTAAATGCGAAAATTAAGACGATGTTACATAGCACAAGAACAAAATATATACGCAAACCTATTATTATGTAACATAGAATAAGAACAAAATGTAAAGATGAAATCGAAGTCTAACACGTACTTTTTGGCAATGTTACTCAAGGTTGTACGTGCAGCCGCAAAATAAACAATTTCGTTAAATAAATAATAAACATCTTTATGTCTTTTGGGACCGATGCCAATGTTTAACGTTTAGACAATATTAAGTTTGTTAAAGAATGTTTCCTTGTTTACCCTTCAATATAAAATCCCTTCTCAGAAAGCTCAGGGGGAAAATACGCCCTAATGTTTCAGCGTCTTGAGTCGCATTACACTGTCGTATTCAACACGAAGTTTGACACTAAGGTGTGATGAACTGCAAATTACTTTGTGTTTGTTTTGTTTTTTTAATTTGCCAATCATTATTTTTCAAATATCAGAAAGTCTTTAGTAAATTTAGAAGAAAAAAACATATTTTGATGAAGTTTTTGAAAATATGTTTTTAATAGCGTTCTGTGTAACAGTTGACTATCCAAAAATTTAGTTTGTGGGGTAACATCTTTAAAATACCAAAAATTGCGAAAGCTGGAGTTTTTCTCGTTTTTGTTAATTAACTCTTTCTCATTACAATAAAACGGAAACTATAGAGTAAAATAGCAATCATACAACTTCGTATAAAATAGCAGTGTTAAGTAGTGATTGAATCATTTTTTACCCCACTTTTCTTGTTTTTTTATCGTTTTGTTCACACGTTTAAATAGTTACTACAAAAATACTAATAATCAATTTCTTTTTAAGCTAATTGAACAGATGGTAGCTATAGATAAGCAGAACAAATTCTTATCGTGAAAGATGTATATTTAAGTGTGTTTAGTATTTTTGGAAAAAAAAAGTTATAATCTTTCAAATTTGTCTAAACACAAATTAAACAAAATTTTAGCAACTGTATTCAATAAAATTTGTCATTGATTTTTTCGAGTGTCAATTTCAGCAATAAAATATTTTACGTATACAAATTTCACAGTCATCATTGTCTCTAGAACTCCAGACTTCTGATGAAAAACGTGCATTTCTTTTAAGCTGCAGTAATTTTTGACAAGTAATTATAGTTTTGGAAGAACATTTTTTTATAAATTTTTACACAAACTAGGTTGCTGGATAGTCAGAGTATGTTTCTACATACACTAAGAAACATTAACAACATAATAATATTCTCAAAAATTTCATTAAAACAGGATTTTTATCTAAGCCTGTTGTTTCTATGTCTATTATTTGTCGTTTTGTATTCAGTCAAAAACTTGCTTACACCAAAATTGTCATGCAACTACTAAAACTATTATTGGTTATATATTTTCCTAAATTTTGAGGTTATGTTGATACAAGTTAGGTTTTTTTACCAATGTTTTTATTTTATTTTTGATCTCAGATAACATTCAATAAAGTCTGACTAAAATTGCAACATTTAGAGAGTTTTCAAACACCCTGTACATAAACAGAATGGAACTAAAAATTGTCCCAAACTACTCCTGTTTAAAAAAACTTAAAAAAGATCATGTACATGACCACTCCAATTACCGCAGAATAACATTGATCCAGTGAGTTTAAAAAGTACTGTTAATTATTCTGTTTAAAAAGCTTGTACCGTTAAGAGAAAGAAGAGAAGGCTAAATAAGCAAGATTTAAAGGAGGAACGTCTATTGTTGATCAAATTTTCAACCTTACGATTTTCGTAGAAATTGTTATAGAATGACGCATCACCTATTCATAAGTCATATCAAGAAGAGAAGTCTGAAAAAAATGAGATATTAAAGACAATATTCCATAGATTTATGGCTCGGTTGAAATGGATACAAAGTGAAAAAGAAGATAAAGAACATGAAGTAAATGTTGTATTTAAGAAACCCCATGTCCTCCACTTCGTAAACTGAGTTAAATTGTTGGCCAGTCCACTTTACCAGAATGAAAGGAAAAGAAATTCTTTAGACATTCTCGTTAAACCTGAACCGGAAATGAGGTGGATTGATGGTCTAGTTTAGGATGCGAAGGCTAAGGGGTACGAACAGAACAAGTGGGTCGCGGTGGAGGTGGAGGTCGTGGTGGATGTCGACAGCACATAGCAAGGAGGTTACCTGCACTGCTCAGTCGAGCTAGGACCACTGTCAAGTGGAGTAGTTTGATGAAATTTGAATGACAAAAAGATTGTGATTTTGCGATGTTGTGTGAGTCAAGTGATGATAGTGATGAAATGTCAGCTGTCACCAAGTGGTGGCTGATAGGTAATATACCCACAATACGGGAGTGAGCTGCACAATTGCTATCAGATCTTCCTTCATTTTTAGCACTTGAAATTCAAAAATGAACTTATTACGCAAAATAGATTATGGAAAGCAACTAGAGTACCCTAGCGCACGGAATGACAAACGCCAGACGTGTTCTATGCAAACTGCTGTGGAGGGGGGTGGCAACTTGGCCTTGAACGCACCAATCACAAGGGAAGCATCCTTGTAGACCGCGCAATAAGCATCCATGTAAAACAAACTCATTTGATTTTCAAAAGCATCGATGTAAACCTCCTGGATGGCATCGCGCTAAACCTCCACCGCGAGTTAGGCTACCTGCTCTGTTCTCTTCCATTCACTACAATGTGTTTCTTTTACACGGATGTCGACATTGACCGCGACTTAACTAGTAGCATCCACCGCGACCCACTTGTTCTGTTCGTACCCTTACTAGACGTCAGGAATTAAAAAGAAGACATAGACACCTAACGAAGATTGCAATACCCACTTGGATTTTACCATCATGGAAAGTAAAAGAAGTGTAGATAAGGTTCACCTTTTCGAAAATGAACACAACTCTTAAACATTTCCCCATACAATTATTACGTTACAAAATATTAACTACTCTAGACAAAGGTTCAAAGCAAAACTTTAGATTTTCAAAACACGTAGTAACTGTCACGTGATGGGAAACAATATCGATGTCTCGTTTTTTAAGGAATTATACAGTATATTTTGAGGTCCCTTGAGCCCTAAAAAGTGTTCTTGCTCATCGGTCTGTCTGCTGTCAGTTTAGCACTCTACAACCCAAGTTGACTATTGATTGAATTTGATATGTAGCATATTGTAGTAATATCAGAAGTTTTTAAAACTATTCAACGAATTAAAATTTAAACACAAAATAAACCAAATAAACAATGTTGCTTCCATCTCTACAAAAATAACGATCGGAAATTATCGTTGAACAAAATCATTCTCGGGGGTGCTCTACCAATTTTAATAAAATTTGGATGAAATGTGAAGATTAAATTAACTAGTGTGCCAATCGTAAATTAAATTGCAAATAATTAGGAAAACACGACAATAAATATTCACCGCCGTCATTAAGAACACGATTAACGCTTAAGAATTTGTTTTTCTCGCCAATATGTATTGTAAAGATATTTTTGAAAAGGTGGAGACTAATATTATTGTTAATATTTATTTTAGTATTTTTTTTTTATTTGGTCTTGTGAATGGGTGTGGAAATAGTTATTTGTGCACTAGTGAGCAAAGTGGCACTTTTTTGCGTCAATTTAAAAAAAAACACTTTGCTCACGAATTGCACATTATACTTTGTCTACAGTTGTTATTTTGTGACAAATAAAAAACATACTTCAGCAGTAACACAATTTAATAAAACATTAATTTAATATAATAGGATTCAACCCCACGTCAAAACTGAGGTTATTTATGAATATTACAAATAACTTAGGTGTATTGTTGAGGAAACGGGATTGCCAACTTCAAAACTCGGCAAACGAAAAATACTCCTCGTGTATATACACTGTCAATCATCTTCATGAATAATTACTTCCTTTTTCAACTTTTAAACGTTGTATTGTTGTTTATTTATGTTATTTTACATGTAAGAATTAATCTAACCTACATACGGGACATTTCCTGTATATTATAAATCAATTCAAATAAACTTAACCTAAATTTTGGTTTGTTCGGTTGCCATTCGGAGTGTGCAAAGTAGTGGGCAAAGTGAAACTGTTGAGAAATCAGCTGTTTTGCAAACTAATTTAAATGAACAAAATGCCACTTTGTCAACTGCTGTAGACAAAAATTTATTTAAATGCTTTTGCACCTTTTATTATAACAACAATAATCCATCACTTTTATATTCTATGTTATATAAAAGTAATGAATATTTTAAATTCACAATTCCAGGTATGAAGATAAATGTCATAAATAGTATTACAATTTAGAGTAAAAGCAATTCTTGCTTATTTATATCTATGTATTCATCTCGGCCAAGCAATTACATTTAAGACACTAAATAATTCACAGGTAAATTGAGAGAGGAGAATCTATTATAGTGGACCGACAAGCACGTTTCAGTTTAATTATACTCAGGGACTTCTTCCATAGAAAAATATAAGAATATATCTTATAATAAAGTAATGACTTTTTTTTTCTTACCGTCACACCTATCCAATTGGTTTACAGTTGTTTCGCGATTAATTTTCAAAACACTATACGTGAAATATATAAAACATTAATCACATTCTTATAAAAAATAATCTATTTATTTATATACAAACAATATATTTTATAGATGTAGAGCTGAAAATTATTAGTTACAAGTTTTTCATCGTCTCAGTTTCATAATCAATTAATGTTTATTTTTGAATCGAGTGCAACTTTGAATCGAGTGTAAACCTTTTACTCAAATGTTTGAGTGTAAAATACAAACCTCTTTGCATTGATATATCAGTAGTATTGTTTAACTAAACTCGATTCAGTATAGTATAGTATTATAGTAAAATGATTCCTATTTTGATTTTCAAAATTTAAATTAAATGGACTCATCGCCGTCTATAATCAATCTTTTTTTTTGAGTTTGAGTTACTCAACTTTCAAAGTTTCTACTGGTAACTCCTTAATGAGATATTTTTGGCGGAGATGATAACCAATACGTTTTGTTTAGGTCCTTAAGGGTAGGTTAGCCAAATATAATCATATTCGTTAGTAAAATTTTATGTTACTTATTTTTACTTTTAATAGAAGACAATAATTTTGTGTTCTTTTAATCTTTCAAATGCTTAAATAAACCTTAACATAACTTTTTTCTTCTTTTTTTTCTATTATCTTTTATTTATTTTTTTAATTCATCAAAATTGGTTTATACTTTTGGGTGCCCTGTAACAAGCGGTACAACATTACAAAACTCACTTTGTTTCTCTACTCACATAACACCTGTAGCCAAAACTCCGATTATGAAATGAAATTCGGCTTCAGGGAAAGCTAACAGTTATAACGTGAACAACAAATGGTAACCAAATAAGCATTATGTCATTTTATATGGAAGAATCTTGAATCAAAAGTCTGTCGTCTCCTCAACTCCTATTCTACGTAAAAGTATCGAATATACGAAAAAAGCGTACAGCGAAAAAAGCGTACACCAGGAATCTTGCGAAATATGCGTACAGGATCAAGTTTTGACAGTTGAGGAGGGTAAGCTATGACGTCAAAACATTTAGACAGGCGAAAAATGCGTACAACATTTAGGGTAAATGGATCTTTTAAAACCATTGAACTATATATCGATGGCTTAGAGTGAAAACAAACCTGATTTCCATCACACTTTTCCCAGGCTGTGGACTGGCAAAATGATAGAGATATGTTGCGCTATCAATTTGGCGTGTTTAAAATCAGCGTGTAGCCTCGTCATTTTTTTTTTTTTTTTTACTTTTTAGTTATTTTTACTAACCTAACCTAACCTAACCTAACCTAACCTAACCTAACCTAATTTAGGGGTGGATGGCCGGGGTGGTGGTTTGTACGCATTTTTCGCTTATCATATTTACCCTATACCCTCGTCAAATACCACTGTTTCCCCTTGTACGCATATTTCGCTGTACGCATTTTTCGCTGTACGCTTTTTTCGTGCCACCAAAGTATCGGCTTAAGAATATATCCCAGTTCCTATTCGACATAAAGGTATCGGAATTAGAATATATCTCAGCTTCTATTCAACATTAAAGTAACGAAACGAGAATATATCCATGATCCCATTAACATAGGAATATCGAAATGAGAATATATCTCAACTCCTATTCAACATGAGAGTATCGAAATGAGAATATATCTTAAGTCCTATTCGACATAAAGGTATCAGAATTAGAATATATCTCAGCTTCTATTCAACATTAAACTATCGGAATGATAATATATCTCAGATCCTATTCAACATAAAAGTATCGAAATGAGAATATATCTTAAGTCCTATTCGACATAAAGGTATCGGAACGGAATGAGAATATAGCCATGCTACTATTCAACATAAATGTATCGAAATAAGAATATATCTCAACTCCTATTCAACTTATCTCAGCACCTATTCAACATATCTCAGATCCTAAAATTATCAGAATGAGAATATATCTCAGCTCCTATTCAACTTATCTCAGCACCTATTCAACATATCTCAGCTCCTAAAATTATCGAAATGAGAATATATCTTAGCTCCTATTCAATATAAAATTATCGAAGTGGGAATATATCTCAGCTCCTATTTAACGCAAAAGTATCGGAATGAGAATATATCTCAGTTCTTATTCAACATAAAAGTATCGGAATGAGTATATATCTTAGTATCTATTCAACATAAAAGTATTGGAATGAGAATATATCTCATCTTCTATTCGGCATGATAGTATCGGAATTAGAAATATCTCAGCTCCTATTCAACATTAAAGTATCGGAATGAGAATATATCTCAGTTCATATTAAACATAAAAACCCGTCGATTTCTACATAAGCTATCTACAGGTTGTGAAAAAAAAATTTACAGGGTGTGAAATTGATTACCAAAATAGCTAGTCTTCCGAAAATGTATAAAATAATGTTGTTGTTTTTTTGAACATTTTCTAATATTAAGCTTGATGTTATTTAATGTTCTCATTTTTCAGATATTAAAACATCAATAAACGTTTAGTTTGGGTGTCTATCATCAATAATAAAAGAGTTATAGACGTTCAAAACTGTATTCGAAATATTTTCATTTATTAAAAGTTAATATTCTAATTTATAAACTTTGTCAGTATTACGATCCAAGTTTAGGTGAGTGGTTTAATGTAGATCCTCTTAACGTGTTTCATAGCCCTTAACGACCACCATTTGGGTTTTGCAGTAGTAATCATATTTGTCCCAAGCATCGTTATAGTATATGATATTTGGTATTTGTATATCAAGTAATACATTAGTGTTTCAACTAGTTTACAGTTTCTTTCTAATGAACTATGAACTGTCAGAACCCGAAAGGATTTTTCACTCGTGATGCGTGGGTACGGTGATCGGGTTTGATTTACAAAGAGGTTACGAACTTATTAAGGATATATTTCCAAACCGAGTTATGTACAAAAATCAACATTAATCAGGACTCTAATATTTTGAAGAAAATAATACTGTAAAAGTTCAACCCCATTTTGGAAGAAGAAAGTCTGCCACTGAAAACATATCTCTAAACTCACTACAATCATTTGTGGAAAGTCCTCATACATCTCTTAGAAAACTTGCCATTTGAATGTGAAGTAAGTCGCTTTTCCGTACACCAAATTCGGAAAGCCAATTAATTCAACACATGCAAGATTCACCTTGTGCATGAACTTTTAGAAGATCATTTTGACAACACGCAATGAATACTGTGGCGTCTCGGTGGAAAAAATACAAGAGACCAACAATTAATTTTGTTAATAGTTTTTAGGTAACGTTTATGATGAACAGTAATGTAAATAGGTACAAATGCCGATTCTGGATTGACAAAAACCCAAATTGTGTGCAAGATACCCACACGCAGCATCCACAAAAAGGGAAAGTATTGGCAGGAATCTTTGATG
Source organism: Aphrophora alni (assembly GCA_963513935.1). Lineage (NCBI taxonomy): Eukaryota > Metazoa > Arthropoda > Insecta > Hemiptera > Aphrophoridae > Aphrophora > Aphrophora alni. The sequence continues at coordinate 31,801,707 of OY740766.1, forward strand.
GTAACATCAAGAGTCACTCATTCATGAAAACATTTTAATAAAAACACTTATCATGACGTGTTGGTAAATCAAATTTTACCAAACGTTCAATGTATTGCCGGATCAAATATCAATAATATGTGGTTTCAGCACCTTCTCAGTATGATGGAAAAGTACGTGAACTCTTATATGTAATATTTCCACAAACATTGGTACAAGAGGTGAAATATCCAGCGCGGTCGCTTTTGTGGGTCTTAAACATAATATTTATCGAACTAAATCAGTTGATATTGATGATTTGAGAAACCATCGTTTCAAATGCTGCAGAAATTGATCTTACTAGTACAGATTGGCGTACCGCCAAACTACCGAAGAAAAGCAATTACAGCATTTTCTGTAAATTTATAGGTTATGGCCAAATTTTTATGTCGAATAGGAGCTGAAATATCCAACATTTAATAACACGCACGAATGCACATGCGTACTCACTCATGATCACTCACACAAATATACGTATAGATTATTATTCCCATAAGTAGATGCGGTGAACATTTCTTGTCCTCGGATGCAAGTTCAGTAGGCTAAAATATCTACGTTAAATTTGCTAATATAGAAACAAATAGAACAATCATTCAGCACTTTACAAACATATTATATTAAAAGCTAGTGGCACGTTAACTAAGTCCAAATGACAAATAAAGCTCCCTACCCTTTGTGAGATTTCATTCCGATACAGTCACGTTCTATTGGTTGCAACAACTCTTCCGAAGGCAATTAAATGCAGTTGACTTCGCTAAGAAGGAAAATATATAAGAAAACTTAAGCCTCAACATATATCAGAGTATTTCCTTGTAAGGATTTTGTAGGATTAAGTGAAGCATCGTGTAATCGAACAAGTTTACGCTCTAATGAGTAATTCGTCTCTACATCCTGCTTCAATTTGAAGATACATTAATTAATATGGTTATGTAACGATTTTATTAAAGTACCAAATTTTAATGAAAAGTACCATTCTAAAAGAATATACTTTTTTATAGACGAAATTTAAAAGTTAATTTCAAAGGAAAGTTTAATTATTAGAAAATTTGAGAACTGTCGTGGTAGGAAATAGCTAAGAAACACGAAGGCCATCGTTTTATGTAATTTTTTTTTTTTTAAATGTCTTCAGGAACTTTCAAACTTAAAGAACTTTGTAATTTGGTAGTTTTTGGTGAATAAAAAATAAACAAAAAATAGTTTCACATAATAAATAATTAATTCAATCTCACTCTGTCATCTTTGTAACGTCTGCTGCGAATTCGCAACATAATCGTTACAATTACGTTACAAGTTAGGTTCTACATTTTGTGGAAGCTATACTGATTATTCCCAAACCCATTATGCACCAATAGGCTATCAACTTTGAAAAGATTAATATACAGTAATTAATATTACATTACCAATTAGAATTAATTACTAAATAATCATTCACACAACACAAACACCATACGTTTTGGGCGATGTCCATTGTCACTTGACACATTTCTAAAATTTAATAACCGTCCGAAATAGGGGCTTCCGAAAAGCACCGAACGCCATACCCCCAATAGACTAATTGCCATTTTGTATTAAATGATTAAACCGTAAAGAGACGATACTACGACTTATTGAGACCAAGGACCGATTACTCATCAGTCTAGCGTGCTCTCTTTTCCGATCAGCTGTTCAGTTTCATTCCAATTCCGTGCTGTTGACAATCCTATCTGTGATCGCGGTTAGACTTGCAACCTAGATTGCAACACGTGGCTAAAGATAAATCTGTAAGCAACCGAAGGCCCACCACGATGATTCGAAGTGAATATTCCCCGGAAAGCGTTACATCTTTAATAAGGAACTGTATTATATTTTTGTTGTGGTTAATTCAGACAATTACCATGATTTGTTTAGGTATATACAACTAATATACAACGTTTTGAGATTAATTGTGTTTCAGGTTTGTAATTATCTAGGTTTTACTGGATACCAGAAGTAGATTCGTAATATCAAAACGCTGTGTAATAGTTATGTACGCAAATAATAGCAAATGATCCAATGAACTATATCAATTTAATCCATTATTATGCATTAAATTTAATACCAGAACAGAAATTATTTATTTTTTGTTGTTAAATATACGGTGGAAAAACAAGTAATCTCACTCAATCATCTTCAAACTACCATAAATATCATTTCAGTAGTTGTCAATGAGAGCAAACAAGGTTTGCTTCGGTTTTTGCCAATTTAAGCTATAATTTAATTTTACTTGCCATTATTCTATATTACACTGGTCTGGGACATAAATCTTCATATTTCATAATAATTTAAATAAAATTGGTAAAGCGTATTTTGAAACAAATGTCTTTTATAAGAGTGCATGAAAAATATTTTTTCATACGATACCTCCAGAACCAAACAGTTATAGGGGTGGGAAACTTAAAAATGATGATCAAATAGTAATTTTTTTTCCTTCTTATGTTGGCGGGGAAAAAATGTTCAACATAATGTTAAATTATTGGAAAAATATTTATATAAATTAGTGTTGAAATATGACCGAAATATCTCAATATACCAAATTTAATCAACAGCGAATTAAAGTCACACTCTGATGGGCTGTAGAAAACTGCACACATGACAGACAGATATTGAAAAACTCGTTTAGGGGTTTACGGGTTTAGGGAAATTTCTGAAAACATATTCCACATCGATTTGTTGACACATTACACGTATATGTGAAAAATAAAAATAAATAAAACAAATCTGTAGGTTACCAACCAGATAATCAGCGAGTATGTCTTGCTACTATGTCAGCTCAATGTGTAAGCTACCAACAAGATAATCAGCGAGCATGTGTAGGCTACTAGCAAGATAATCAGCGAGTATGTCTTGCTACTATGCCAGCTCAATGTGTAAGCTACCAACCAGATAATCAGCGAGTATGTCTTACTACTATGTTAGCTCAATGTGTAAGCTACCAACCAGATAACCAGCGATCATGTCTTTCTACTATGCCAGCTCAATGTGTATGCTACCAACCAGATAATCAGCGAGCATGTGTAGGCTACTAGCAAGATAATCAGCGAGTATGTCTTGCTACTATGCCAGCTCAATGTGTAAGCTACCAACCAGATAATCAGCGAGTATGTCTTACTACTATGTTAGCTCAATGTGTAAGCTACCAACCAGATAACCAGCGATCATGTCTTTCTACTATGCCAGCTCAATGTGTATGCTACCAACCAGATAATCAGCGAGCATGTGTAGGCTACTAGCAAGATAATCAACGAGTATGTCTTACTACTATGCCAGCTCAATGTGTAGCTTACCAACCAGATAATCAGCGACTATGTCTTGCTACTATGTCAGCTCAATGTGTAAGCTACCAACAAGATAAACAGCGAGCATGTCTTGCTACTATGCCAGCTCAATGTGTAAGCTACCAACAAGATAATCAGCGACTATGTCTTGCTACTATGCCAGCTCAATGTGTAAGCTACCAACTAGATATTCAATGAGTATGTTTTGCTTCTATGCCGGCTCAATGTGTAGGTTACCAACAAGATAATCAACGAGTATGTCTTACTACTATGCCAGCTCAATGTGTAGGCTACTAACAAGATAATCAGTGAGTATGTCTTGCTACTATGCCAGCTCAATGTGTAAGTAAGTTATCAACCAGATAATCAGCGAGTGTGGCTTACTACTGCCAGCTCAATGGGTAAGTAAGTTACCAACCAGATAATCAGCGAGTATGTCTTGCTACTATGCCAGCTCAATGTGTAAGTAAGTTACCAACCAGATAATCAGCGAGTATGTCTTGCTACTATGCCAGCTCAATGTGTAAGTAAGTTACCAACCAGATAATCAGCGAGTATGTCTTGCTACTATGCCAGCTCAATGTGTAAGTAAGTTACCAACCAGATAATCAGCGAGTATGTCTTGCTACTATGCCAGCTCAATGTGTAAGTAAGTTACCAACCAGGTAATCAGCGAGTATGTCTTGCTACTATGCCAGCTCAATGTGTAGGCTACTTCAAGTAAAGAAAATTTCCAAGCTAATATCGAGGAGGAAACAGACTTAATAGGGGTACAACTTTTGTACATCCAGATTTTTTGGAGTTGGTGGAGAACATTTTTTAACACGACGCTACACTTTGCTTCTTAACTGTGATCTTGAAATAGACAGGAATGAAATATACAGAATACTCGATGAATATAGAATCCAGATTAATTACTAATACTCATTAGGTTAAAATGAATAATACTAGAGCAAAAGTAAAACTGAATACCAATGTTAGCAAGGATTTTACACTCAAATCAGGGGCAATAAACTAGGCATGTTAAAGTGAATCCTAAGGTGAATATATTCATCAAATCCAAGCAGAGTTAAGCATATTTTGATATACATTTAGATTTAGATTATATAGAGAGAGTTGAACTCGAGGCCCCTGCAATCGAACCAAGACTTATTGTGTTCCCCAGGAAACATAACAGGACAGGCCATCTTTGTGCCTTCAACGAGACTCAACAGCTTTTGTTCAAAGTTAAACAGAATTTAGAGCCTCCCTGGAATTTTCGTTAAATTGCGTATATATCGCAAAATAAACCCAAGAAGTATCGAGATTTTTTTCTGTTAATATACCATTGGGGTTGGAAGGCTAAGAGTAAACCTTAAATCGGTATCAATTTTTCCAAAAAACATTTTATTTGTTTATCTGTTTGAAGTAGTATTCATTGTTGTTGTTAATATTATGGGAGAACAGCCTAGTTGTTCTACGGCTAAAAAAAAGTAATTTGAAGTGAGTGTCTAACCGGCCAAATGTAAGCAAGCTGGTAAGTAGCGAACTCACAGCTATACCCCTCCCTACCCCACCAACTAACCCACTCCTCTAACTGTGCGGCCGCTTCTTCATATATATTTTCAGTTGTAAACCACAGCATCAGAGCTTAAAGATATGCCTTATTTATATCTTTATTATTGGCAATTCGATTAGCCAATTTCACTTCAATTTAATGACAAGTCTATATTACTGTAGTTATCCCCGCAGAGGCCGACTATAGTAAGTATGGGCGTAAGTATAGTAAATATGAACTTACAATGGATCCTTTTTTTAATTAAATCTACATTTTTTTCATCTAATCTTGGGTTAGAACCCTCTCTTTTATCTTTTCTATCTGGTCTCTGTTGACCAAATCTTGTTCTCTTTAGACCATGACGTTATTAGAGTATTGGAGGACTGCGGTTCTTTATTTTATCTTCTTTTCTTATTTTTTTACACCCCCAGAATACTATAGGGTAAGTTTGGAATGGTCACATATTTTGACCTCCGTTTGACTGATCCTGACGTTTCATGGAAAACGAAAATGTAATTTTCTACGCTATCTATCTGTCTTCGTCTGTACGTAAACACAATATCTGCCACAAATATTTAGATAGAAAAATAAAATTGACTATAGTGTACTCATATAGAACCCTATAAAAATTCAGAAATCCAATTTTAAATGTCAAAATTATGCCATTTTAAACTATTTTTATTCATATATCGTGTGTTAATCCAACTTATAACACACCAAATTAGATTAAAATTTTCAGATTTATATTCTGCAGTTAATACTACCAACCCCACTTTCTATGATGACAAAATGAGAAGTTATTGTCAAAAAAGTTATTTTTAAACCCTACCTTAGACTACAAACAAATGTGATTTTTGTATAGTTATGCAGGCCACGTCAACTAATGAACGTAGTTGGTGGAGGCTCTTTCACATATGTAGACCTTCGAGGACCCCTAGGGCTGAGGGGACACTGATAAGAGCGAATCGAGAATAGACCATTTAATACATAGACATCAACGAGGCCAAGTAAGACATCGGTCTAAGCTAAGAAAGTAGCGATTTATACAGTTAGGCTACGTGGGTAGCAACTGCTTAGTTACTACCAATGACTACATAAATAGTATTTATGTAGCCATTGTTACTACCCACTGATTTAACATTTCCTACAAAGCTAAAAAACCCTTATTTGGTGTAACATTTAGAGGATCTGTTTGTATTATATTGTATGTTGGGATGTTGATGACCTATAGGTTTTTCGTCTTTAAACAAAAGGAAGAAAAATACTATTGATCAAATCCCAAAAGTGGAAAAAAAAGCTACGAACCCTATAAAATACTCTAGGCATGTACTTACTCGTTACAAATGTTCTTAGTCTAAATCTATTCAAAGAGTTAAATCTATTTAAGCTAACAAATACTCTTTCGCGAAACGTCAGATATTCACAAATATTACAAAATACTTCTACAAATTTCTTAAATAACATTCTATAGTTAATGTCCACAATCTATGTAACACACAAACAATCATATAAAATATACCTCAAGCGAAGGTTAATATAGATTCAGAGTTACTGCCAGAGTTAAACTAAATGTTATGACATCCTATTGAATACAAGTCCTTAGCAACAAATCAATACAAAGGTATTGATTATTGTATAAACAACCATCTGTGACAGTAGAGTTGTTAACAGAGTTATACAATTGTATAATTATAGTAAGTAATAAAATAGGCTACATTTAATTACCTCGGCAACAGAAGCCGCCCGCCAGTATGTGACTATCCAACGTCAAAATAATGATAACGCGCATGTTTCATCAAACCTGTAGCGTGACTATACATCTAATGTAATATTTAACACACTGGCAGCACTAGAACTTTCTGTATCTAAAATTATACACTTGATATTCTTTCCCGTCATCCAATATTAATTCATTGTTAGAATATTCTCGGGTAACACCCTGCCTTAGGCCACGTGGCATGCATGTACACTACATATATATAATTAACATAAACTGTTTTATTTTATTTGACCTATTTTTATGGTTGTGTTTAGTAAAAGTTGTCTGAAAATAAATAAATAAAACCACACGACTTGGACCTATAATGACAGTTATTTACATAAAGTCCAAGTTTTTTTAGTGGCATTTTAAATTGAAATGAAATGAAATGAAAAAATGCTTTATTTCGTAACAAAAATATTCCATCACAATATTAATTGCATTTTAAAAGCATAGCTGATTAGGCTGTCTGCTTGGTTGGGTAGAAATTTTCAAACACAATCACATATTACGTCAAAGAAATTAACACATTACACACATTTGATGATCTTAATAAGAAACAAATAACTTTAGAAAACATGTATTTAAAAACAAATCTGCACTACCAATATTTGCATCAAAATTAAATCTTAAAAAAATGTATATTTACGGTATTAAATTACAAAACGGAAAATATCTTACAATTTGGAAAACATGTGGAAACAAAAGTTTAAAAATGTATAGACGTCCCGATAAGAATTAGAAATTAAATTCTTGAATTAAAGCCCATCTGTATTGCCAAGCTTGTTGAGAAAATTTTGCAAGCCGCACACAATCGTGCCCATTTAAATACTTTAAAACCTCTTCCTTACTTAGTTCATGCGTTTTAAACCACCTAAATCTGAAATCCTTTAAAATTGGACATTTTCCGATAAAATGGAATGTATCCTCGAACTGATTTAAATTACAAAGAGAGCAATTATAATTTTGTTCCCTGACCCAAGGTTTATAATTTAAATGAAGCAAATCTCCCCTACACTTGAAAACCCATCCAATTAATTTTGAATTAAATTCCTCTCTAAAATAGGTTTTATCGCCAAGGTCATAGTCTACCTCTCTGTATAAGGCATGGTACTGACTTGTCCTAGAGGCTTGTATACATTTCTGCCTAGCATCGTCCCTTATCGCTTGCCATAAGGTCATCAGTTGCCCCCGCCATAGTCCCGCATCAGCTGATAACGGCACAGAATGCCTTTCAGCCAAATACTGCCACTCTCGAAACCAAAATAGATTTTTCCTAATTATTTCTTTTGATAAAATATTAGGTAGACGGTTATCGGCCATGTCCAGCACTTTTATTATGTATTTAAAATGTAACTCAAAAGCAAAAACAAATAATTTTTCAAAATTTGTCTCCAAATACAACATATAGTTAGGTGTGTTTTGTGGCAGACACAGAATCCGTTTGATAAAAAAACGTAACAGCTGTTCTACCGAATCATGTTCCCGATATCCCCACACTTGGGCTCCGTAACACATGATTGACCTGGCTACAGCTTTAAAACATTCCGATTTAGTTAATAGGGTAATACTTGCATGGCCTAACAAATTTACCCAAGCATGATTGATGGCATTTTTAGATGCTGTCAGTTTCTCTTCAAAATGACATTGTAAAGACAATGCTGGTGTCAGAGTCAGACCTAGATATTTATACTTGTTGACACATTCAATCCTTTCAACTTTATAAAACCATCGCTCATGAGACGATAATTTCCCCCCATTTCGAAAGACCATAATTTTAGATTTGTCTAAATTTATTTTCAAATTCCAAGCGTCAACCTTTCTAAATTTGTTATCATATATTGCAATACTACAGGAGCAGGGGCCAGCAACACAATGTCATCAGCATATAACAACACTCTGATCTTCGTGTCACCGAACTGACAACCGCCTCCTAGAACGTCGTGCAAGTCATTTATAAATAAAGAGAATAACAGTGGACTTAACAGACATCCCTGCCTTAAGCCCTTGCTTGTTTCAAAACAATTGGACAGCCCTTCCCCACACCAAACCCCTGCTGCAGTACCATTATACAAATTTTGTAAATCCTCACAATTTTTGTAGACACTCCCAGAGAATATAGTTTATAAAACAATGACTTTCGATCTATCCTATCAAAGGCCGCAGAAAAATCAACAAAAAACAATAAAGCTTTTCCTTGTTTAATGCGAGCCTCAGATTTATCATAGACATGAGATTGAATATATTGTCAATGGTGGAATAACCTTTCCTAAACCCCGCTTGGTACTCATTTAATATATTGTTTTCCCTAACCCATTTTTCTAACCTGTTTAAAATTATACCCGTAAAAAGTTTGGCGATAGCATCAATAAAACAAATACCTCTATAGTTGCTTACATCATTAACATCAACTTTTTTGTGTAATGGATATACAATAGACTGGCATTTTAAATTGTACAGATAGACAGTACATGGGTTTATAAGGCTCCTTAAGCAATTTATCTTTTAATGGCTGTTGAACTGTTTGTCTCACATCTCACAAAAACTACTTTTTAAACTTATACGCTATTCGTTTCTCACTGTGTGTTTAAATTAAGTTGTATTCGTCATACAAAAAATTATAATATATGATCTCGCACGTTTAATTTCAAATCCAATTTTTTTTTTTTCAGATTTGTATGTCATGCTATGTTGAAGTTAGACGAGAATGGTACATTACATTTGCTCTAGCACCTACATATTATTTTTTTCGTCAAATAAAGTTACATATTCGTAATAAGAATACTTTCTATTTTTATTGATACTCCACATATTTCCAAAAAAATTTTCAATTTGATAGTTTTTACCATTCATCTACCCAAGATCTTTTTTATTGTACTATATATTCCTATATGTGGGGAAATACAAAGAATATAAATACAAAGATTGAAATATTAGGATCTTGTCTGTGTATGCTGGTTGTAACTTACAGACAGACAGTATAATTCTTTTCTTTTTCCTTTTTTTTTTAATTTTGCGGAAAAGAAGCAGAGGGGTAAAAATAGGACAGAGAGGCGCGGCATGAAATTACAATTGTCCTCGGTTTTACCTGTGGAACCTAAAAAGTCTCGGTTCTTGTACAACCATTTCTGATGTAAACTGTCACGATTTCTATATTATTAACTGCCCATCTCTAGTCCATGTTATTTGATGATATAATCAACACAAAGACTGGTTTGAACTAAAGTAAATCAGTCTGAGCATTTTGGAAACGTTTTAAACTATTCATATCTTTTTAAAAGATCTAAATATCACACTTAAAAAATGGATTTAAAAATTAATATATTGTAATTATTACCTAAAGCATTACCATATTGATCAATATATCAATTTTGAAATTTTATTTACCCCTGTATTTTTTTTAAACAGCTGATTTCAATTTATTTAGCTTAATTTCTAAAGTCACGTTTTCATCATCGATTAAAACTAATGTGCAATATTTCTACGAGCTGCAAGCTAGCTTATGTTCTACACGTGGTAGGTGTCTCATGATTTTATTTGGTCAAAATCGCTGAATCGCTTATTTTTTCCAAACATTTTTGTGAAATTACTGTAAATTTATATTTTTCTTGCCCTTCATTTTCTGCACTAACTGCACTCCTTTATTAATTGTAATGGAACATTAGTTTACATTGTTTAAATTAGAATCTATAAAACAGTTTATTTCTCGATAAAAACTAGAGAAAAACTGTATGTGTGTATAATTATCATATTGTTATATAATTATTATTATTTTTTTTTATAAAAATTAATAAAATATTTCTATATTATTCTAAATAACATCATGACTATTATACACACTGGCATATAGTGAAGAGTTTCTTTCGACATTTATAATCGAAACCTTGCAAACCATGATTACATTAGGATATTACGTGATATTCAAATCCCTTAACCAAAATCTGTTCATTCCATTTGTGCTAGATCTGCTCCCAAATAATGTGCTAGATTTACATTCACCTCCCCCAAACATTTTAATACCTAAATGGTTTACTTAAATTTTCGTCTACAATAGACGAAAATTAGACTTGTAATATTATAAATTCATATTGCACAATTTCGTAGTATTGAAGCTACATTTGCTGTAACTTATATTGTCCAAAAAATTTTTAATGTAGATCATTTTGTGTCAGTTTATTGTGTGTGAGGTAAACAAAATAAATGAGTTCATACTTCATTTAGGTACAATTATATAGTCACATTTGAAAAACATTAATCTAACTAACGTGTCATAGTCTCAAAATATTTGTATAGATACCTCTCGTTTTAGAGTCAACACCTTAACTTATGTAAAAGTTTTATTTGAAGAAGAGTAAAATTATTCTCTCATTGTATACTTTCAACTAGTGAATTTTAAATTAGATTACTATTTTACACATTTTATTTACGCGTATTATACTTTTGAGCTTTGATTTAAAATTGTGTAGAGTTTTTAATTATGTGAACTTTTTTATATATTCTTAAATCTAGATTAGTAAATGGTAAAATCTAGAGAAACAAATACCGAAATGTTGGAAGGGGTATACGTTTAAAGTTTTGTTATAATAATATATAGCAACCTAATAGTGTCAACACCTTATGATGACCTTGTAATAAGTTAAATGATTCTAAATGTATACCAAGGAAAATGTTACACAATTTTGGAGGGTCAATATACGGGTGTAATCTTTTAACACTATTATTTAATTTTTTAGGCCCAATATCAGGGTGTAATCCTTTAACACTGTTATACAATTTTGGGGCTGTAACAGTATACGGGTGTAATCCTTTAACCCAGTTACACAATTTTGAGGGGGCCCTATATACTGGGAAAAGAAGAAACCCCTAGTCCTCCGGTCTGTGTATATAATTATCATAGTGTTATATAATTAATTATGTTTTTTTTTTATAAAAAGTAACAAAATATTTCTATATTATTCTAAAAAACGACATCACTATTATACACACAGACTGACAGTGAGGGTTTAAACATTTTTTTAAAAATTAGTATCTAAATTATTATAAATTTATTTTATAAAGAGTTGGTTTAAATATTTATGGTTTATTGAGGTTTTTGATAAAAAATATAGTGTGTTCCTAAAATACGCTTTAAATTGTTGTTAGTTTATTAAAGGAATTGTTCAGATATGAAGAAGGTAATTATTTTGTTGAAGGAATTGCATAATAAAAAAGGGCCAAAAATTACTTTAAACTTGTAATTAACTCTCAACCTATATGTATACATAAAATACACAGAGTGATTCAGAAGGAACGGGCAATACTTTGACAACTGATTAGGTAGGACTAAATATACAAGAAATTCCATATAACATATAGTCCTATTTTGCTTTGTTTTTTCGTCTATCCGCCATTTTGTTTTTTACAAAAAGTTATAACTTTGGACATTGAGTTGAGTTTTTAAAAACGCATTTTTTATGTAACGATTTACACGTGTAACGAAAACAAAGAATTTCTTTCGTATTTTTTCAAAATGTGTGCTGTTAAAAAATTTTACCGTCGATTTTTTTATCAAAAGTCATTGATGAGACTAGCTTTTTAATGGGGTTTTTATTTACTTTCTTTACTAAAACTTAGTATATGTAATTAAAATTAGATGTTATTGTTAATAAAAATTGTCAGAATTCAGAAATACTTTGGTTTTCAGTTATGCTTTTGAGAGACAATTACCAAGGAATTATGTTTCAGTTTTTTGTCGATAACTCAATAATTATCCTTCGAACTAAAAATAGTAAAATTAAAAAGTAAATATACAAAATCCATTTTCTTTGTCATTAAAAAGGGAAATCAATACAAACAATCAATTGAAATGGAAGTATTATTCGTTTGCTAAAGGGGAATATATTCCTTTAAACAGATAGACTTTAGATGAAATCGTGTAACGAGAGATATTAGATGGTCCCAAAAATATGGTAATATATATTAATGGTTCGACTTTAATGACTTTAATGGCGACTTTTATGACTTTAATGGCGATTTTAATGACTTTAATGGCGACTTTAATTACTTTAATGGCGACTTTAATGCTTCGTCTCTTGTAATGTTAACGGTTTTAAAAATTATAAATGTCAGCCATTTTGTAAATATACGAAATAAATTCTTTGTTTCTAGTGCACGTGTAAAAACCTACAGATAAAATACTAAATCTAAACTCAATGTCCTATCTATTTCCAAAGTTATAACTTTTTTGTAAAAAACAAAATGGCGGATATACGGGAACCAAACAAGCTAGGACTATATATTAAGACATTTTTTTGTATATTTTGTCCTACCCAATCAGTTCCTAACATTTAGTAGAATAATTCTTGACACCGTTAATATATAATTACATAAAGTTAATGACTGAATAAACCCTTCTATAAGTACTTATCTCTCATAAGAAATAAGCTACTTTCAGTAATAAAGAAAAATATTATGTTGTTTTTTTCATTGTGACATATACATTTAGATATATTTTGGAGGGGACGCAGTTATGGTAAACATTTGGTTCTGTTATAGGTGTGTGTGAAATTTACTCAGCAATTGTACAAATTTGTATTATGGTTAAACTGTTGAAATAATTTCAATACAGTGATAAAATAATTAGTTAGGCAATTTTAATTTTCATCTCTCAATATTGAAAACGTTAACTTATATTTATTATTTTGATAAAATTAGAATTGTCATTTTTTTTTAACGATGGCTATGAATTAAAATTTAAAGTACCGACTGTTAATATCAACTTCAAAAAACCAGTCATTCTTCTCTCTTCCATTTTATTTATTACTGCTTATTATTTTCATTACACTGGCTTTTGTTGCTTAAAAAAAGAAGATAATAAATGAAAGAATAAGTCACCTGGTCGCCCTCCTTCATTCCTGTGTCGAGAAATTAATTGCGCCCTAATGACGACTCATCCTTTACTTCTTCTTCTTCTTCTTCTCTCTAACGGATACACTGAGCCGGAAATAGATGCAGTGTATCGTATAATTGCCTCCTAGTTATATGTTACTTGGTTTAATGTTTGTGATGTGATGCAATTATATAGTTATGGTGATTTTGTAGATAATATATTGCAATCACAATTTTTATTTTCTGACATTTATATTGAATAGAGGAAAAAATTTTGATACGTTAAAAATATTCTCGAGTTTTCGTAAGAAAAAAAACGTAGGCTACAATAAAAATGTTTTTGATACAATGTCTGTCGTCCGTGCAAATCCTTAGGTCCGGTGTTGCGAAAAAAGCGACCAGTAAAATTACGTGATACGGAAGACGGAGTTACAGACACGAGCATTTCCGGTGAAGGCTTCTTCATATATATAAACCTACTACTACGTATACTGATACGAGCGAAGCGAGTGGAAAATATTTAACACACATATACGAGGCCCGTTAGGGTGTAGTCAACGTCAAGAAAGTGGTAAGAATCAGAAAAACTGTGTAATAAGCAAATTTACACAACTGGATAAGACCCCTTGATGTACCAATACAATTTAACACTACTTTCTATAATGTCCAGAAAATCAACTTTTGGGTGTTATATTTGGAGAATCTGCTTGTATTACATTGTATGGTGGGGCTGGGTAAGTAGCATGATGAAAATAAATATAGGTATAGTATAATGAAAAACATGTTCCTCCAATGACATGAACATCGAACAATTGCGGTAGCATGTTTCACAAGTATAAAACATTTAATCTGCTTTTGGTAGGATTTAGAAAAAGTCAAATATCAGATAGTTTTTGTGAATAGCTAACTGGAGGTAGAAGACAGATTTAAATAAATTCTACCGCTGGATTTAGCGATGAGAACAATATTTATTCTTGTATCACAAGGTCAACAAATTGGCTCAAATCCAAAATGGCCACACAAATTATGAAAACCATAAATGTAGTATAAGGGATCAGGTATAAACTTCACTTGGTCCCAAATCAATATGACGAAATTTGTGAACAAAAGGAGGATGCTTTTATCCAACCCCTATATACACCCATACAATTAATTATTTTCTATATAGTTTTTCACAAAAATTGGTCACCTCCATAAACATAAGGTATTTGTGTACTATATATGGACCCTCTTTTTTATAAGTTTAAAACTCGAATATCCTTTTGCGATTATTTTTAGATTATGTCATCTGTCTGTTGTTATAACATAACAAAAATGACAAATGCGACTTTCATTCGTCGCACTGCAATCCTTTCGTCTATACCTTCTGGTCAGTGCAACTTTAACACTCTTACGAGAATCATTGTTTGTATTTAATAGCGGTTTGTGTTGTTATTTTGCTGATTTATTAACTTACGTTGGTTTTAAACTGAACAATTTCATAAGTTTATTTGTATGTATAACAAACCTGGCCTAACCTAACCTATTTGAGTTTAAGGTAAAAATATAAATCAGATTTGTGGTAGCAAGAATCATCACAAATAGTTTAGGTTAGGTTAGTATATATCTGTTTTGTATATCAAATAGGAACTAATTAAAATAATACTGCAATGTTAGTATATATACCATGTGTTAAATAAGTCCCGGGAATCCTTAATATTTTTTAACTATTACAGATAGAGCTACAAAGCTACATTGTTAAGACACTAAAACCTATTTCAGTGCGTATTCAGTGGACCGCTAACACTTCAGAAGGACGGCCCACAAGGAATAAGTAGAATATCTTAAATGTGAACATAATCCAAGTTCTACATCGAATTAAAGGGCTTTATGAGTAGAACACAATGTCGCCAATCCGACCTCAAACGGTTCACCCTAGATAAAATAGCGTGGGTTTAAAGTTAATATTAATGGATTAACCATAATAGGCCTAAAAGATAAAGTTGTTTGTGACTGATAGTGGGTATTCCCGCAAACAGGAAACATATCACTTGCTTTATGTAGTCGTTGTTACTGGTATTCTACTCGTAAGTGAAGACAGATATAGTTATATAATATAATGAGTAATAAATTAATTTATATTACCTTTTTTCCGTCATGTGACTTTGATTTTGTCTATATTACAAAGACGCGTTTCGGAGACGTATCTCCATCTTCAGTAATTTCACTCCGTAGAGGTCGTTAAAACATTAAATATCACAAAAACATTGACACTATACACACAAATTAATAAATACACATATAGCCTACGTTGATTTTAACATTTTTTACATGCGCACGGTTTCATGGTTCGCGAACTACTGGCATTACGGTGAGGCCAAGGTTATCTGACTATTGGTTGGTCTTATCAGTTTATTTACAACTCATTGCCGTCTCAAATAATGCATTTGATTGGTAAGATAATTTTTCATTGAGAATATAGTTTGTAAAATAAATTAATTTATTACTCATTATATTATACAAAGTGACTTGGACACCAAACAATGAACATTATATATATATATATATATATATATATATATATATATATATATATAGTTTTTAAAGCCATATATTGATTTGCAAAGTTTTCATTTCATAACCTCTACCTAGTAAACATTATTAAACTGTTTTCAACACATATGACGTTGTATCTAATATGAACTTTAAACCCACGCTATTTTAGCTAGGGTGGACCTTTTAAAGTCGGGTTTGCGGCATTGTGTTTTACTCATAAATCCCTTTAATTCGATGTACAACTCAATCAATGCTCTCATTTAAGACTTCCTACTTTCTCCTTGTGGACTGTCGCCCTCGAAAGGTAGCAGTCTACTGAATACTTACTAAAATAGATTTTTGTGTCCAGTAACAATGTGCAAATCTTTGTAGCTCTATCTGTAATGGTTAAAAAATATTTAACCGTCCCCGGACTTATTTAACACGCTGTATATAATTAGTACCAAACTTAATATAACATTAATAATAGTTAGTTTTTTGCAAAATTTGATATCAAAATATGAGTAAAAAACATGGTTATCCCTCAAGAAGAACAAAAGGGACAAGTGGTAAATTTGTGTTTTTGAATTGTAATAATACATTTTAATAGACGTTTTGTAATCTTATATTCAATTCACTAAGGAATTTCTACAACACTCTCGTGTTGCTTTGCTATAGGACAGATTTTAATGATCGAGGTTTTAAATTAAACAGTGTTACCCGCAGATTTGCCGAAAATTATTCATTTTCCTTGGAAACCCATCTTATTTTGTAATATATTTATCATTAATAATATGTTTTACAACAAACGGAAGTTAGGTTAACTGATATAATGCAACTTTATTTTTGAGGAATCACGTTGTGTTGTGATTGATTGTTTAAATTTCGCAAAACTAAACCGTTCATATAGCCAACATTAACAATATTAAATGAATACATATTTGGTTAAATAACCACACAAATGTTCATGGATATTATTATATATATAAGCTTATTTTTAATTAGAAAATTCCTCAACATTTGACATCTGACAATTAAGTTTAATCTTTCAGTTTAAATATTGACTCGTTTGTTATTTTAACACACTATTCCGTACTCACTATATTGGGAGAGTTAATATACACAAGGCGTACTTTGGACATGCGCGTGAAGCTTCTATTATGCTACATCATCAATCAAACCGGGGAGGCTGTTTCGAACAATAAAACGTTCATCTCCCACAAAATACATTAAGCAATCCACATCCATCATAAATTGTTAACTTCTTGTGACAACATTTAATAAAAGCAAACATAAGTAAAACACCCTCAGCTGGTGCGTCAACGTTATAAGCCGATCTCATATTTTGCACTGACAATTAATTACCTTCGGTATTAAGTACGGACTTGGCAATCCCCAGGGACCAACTGGATCTACACATTTTTTAATGTAGTCTTGGGAGAGATCTCTTTCATATAAGGTCTTTCTTGACCAAATCTTTTCTTTGATCTTTTTAGTTTCTGTGGTCTGTTTAGCGCTCCATAGCCTACGGGTGGACCTAATTTAATTAAATTCGTTATGTTTGCGTATATTTACCATATCTCAGGAAATTTTATTTTTTCCAATAACACCAAATTTTGGAGTAACTGTCATAAAACAAAAAAAAACAAACTCGGGTGTAACAATTTTGACCAAATCTTGGTAAAACAAAACCTGTTGGTAGAGCTTCGAAATGTCTCTTCCGAAATTATCGGCAGAACAAAACAAAATTTTCTTTCTTGTTGTTTAAAAGCAAAAAAAAAGGTGAAAAGAACAAAAAATAATGATTCCTGGCCATATGGAATATGCTAATGGCCTCAGTGTCGGAAGAGAACAAGAGTTGGTCAAGAGAAACCGGATAGGAATGATGAATGAGAGGATTTGTCAAGCTCGTAAATGTAGACTAATGCCCAAAAGTTGCTATCTTGGACCTTGTGGAAAATATTAAGGTAGAAGAACAATATCCAGTAGGGTAAATTTGTTTAAAACAGTTGTTATACAAGTTTCCTGAGTCTCGTAATTGTTATATCACTATTTTTTTTGACGTCAACTAAGCACATACATTAAAAGTCTCAATTCGGTTCTCTCGCGTCAGTCTCTCTGCCTAGTGCCTTGACGGGCATCGAAGCTCTTCATGGCCTTGACGGATCTCATAAATAAATATACCAATTATACATTTCCTCCGGAAGTCATAATTCGAAATTCTATATTAGACAGTAACTTTGCTATCTGCCATCATAGAGGAGTGGTGTTGTACAGTTTTTGAATTGAAATGTGCAATTTTATATCTCATTTAATATACTATAATAAGTTAACACACGTGGTATGAAAGAAATACTGTTTAACATGGCGGCCAATTTGATATTTATAGTTCGATAGAGTTCTATATAAGCGCTCTACAGTCCCCTGTACAAATGTGCCAGTCCCCTGTGTTCCTATCTTAATTATTGTGCCTGCTTACGTAAAGGCGATAACTATGACGGACAAACGGCCTGCTGAAAAACGGTTTTTCGGTTTCTTGAGGTCTTAAAAAACATAGGTCGAAATTTGTTACGATTACCGAACTTACCCTATACTTCGTATACTGGGTAAGGTTAGGTTAGGTTACCTCCATTTCGTTACTGGGTAAGTAAAAACATTTGACATTAATTAAAAAAAGAGAGAAATTAACAATTAACACTTTTTTGTAATGTTTATATTACTTTTCAAGGTTTCCATTGGAATTTACTAATTAAAAGTAATAAACTTTTATGTATTGTTTACCACGCTATATACAAAAATAAGTATATTTTGATCCTAACAAACGACAAAATTTTGATTTTGTTAATCAATTGAGATATGCGATCAAAAATTATAATTCGTTAACAAATTACAGCTTTTTTTTTTTTTTTTTTTTTTTTTTTAGAAATTCGTTCTATGTATACATTTGACCAAGATAATAGTGTCTTCTCCTATAACTTTATTCTCTTGAAGTGACTACAGAAATAAAACATATCGAAACTTAATTATTTTTTTGAAAGAAATATTATGCTTCACAACTCAATCATTTTTCTTTAAAAATTGCAGAAAGAAAAATAATTAAGTAATAATGTAAAATTATAATCTTTTTGTCGGTTTCGCCTTTAAATAATATAGCAGACGTTTCAATTTGGTGAAATTAAAATGTGATTACCATTCTATAATCAACATACATGTTAAAAAAATCGACTTTACACATCTTCTCTTGAGGTGAACTATTTAGGTAACAAGAAGTTATTAGAGACAGATAATAACGACAATTAGGCCGTTACAAGCTTATATCTAGGGGAAATCAAATACAAAGACAATTTCAACCATAAATAAACTTAAAAAGTAAAATATGCAAAAGAAATGATGAAATTAGAAGAATGGTTTGTTAAGTTATTCAAGGTGTAATCTGCTTATGTGAACAACAAAGCAACACAGAATTAGTTCTATCATGAACATATTCTACAAATACTGCAATAACCACTTGACAACATGAGAGTATGGATTAGCCATTATTTAAACCAAATTATCAAACTACTCGTAAACTATTGTGAAGGAGGGATGGGGAAGCAAGAAAAACAAATTTAACATATCTGTCAAACACAAATGGTATTGGTCAAGTATTTCAGCTCTCTATCATGTGTATGTATATATTGTTAAGTCTCTCCTATGTGAAAATCAAAAATAGTCATTACTATCTTCCCAAAGTTACAAATTATGGCTATATTTTTTAATAAATTATCTCATTTATTCACAATACATTCTCTGTATAGTGAAATAATTCATCACACTCCGTGCAACATCAATTCACACCAGTTCTATACATTAAAATGTATTAAGCATAGATGACAGAGAGATTGTAGATATTATTCTGATAACTATCTTAACCAAACAAAACACCATCACCTAACAAAATAACAGAGATATTATTTCTAACCACAAATGACCCTTTTAATATTTACTGGTTAGATATGCAAATAACATATTAATATCTTGTTTAATGTTGGAGCAATCTTCATTAAGTTGGAATGTAAGCTTATGGCTTTGAAAGCTAAGTCAATAACCACCCATACTTTATGTGATTTAATTGAAAACTGGACTTTGTGGGAAATTAAAATCCATTCAGAAAATTATGTTAAGTATATACGGTATAGATTAAGTCTAGTGCTAACTAAAAATCTTACTGTTTATAATTTAGAACTTATTTAATTTGATTTGATTTGAAATTTGATTAAGAAATTTAAAGAAGTATTATTGTTAAAACCTGTAAGACAAATGTAATGATAAAACAAAGACAAGGTAATGGGTAAGAGCACAGTGACAGTCCTTGTCTGAAGGTCTGCCGTTCCAAAAACTGTAATATTTCATACTCTCAAAATGTTGGTTATTACACTGTATACAACATAGCTACACTACTACCATCATCACTCACTTCCATTCAAAGCTACTTAATGTTGAAGTTAAAAACATCAAACTTTGAGAAACTCAAAATAAAATATTTATTTTGTGTGTAGTAAACATAATTCATTTATTATATAAATCTATGTTGCATCAATAATAAATTATAAAACAAAATTAAGATAAGAATAATTAATACAGTTAAAAATAATAATTTAACAATACATAAAATGTACATCGAGTTATATTTTTAGGGGTGGGGGTGTTGAAATTGGTTCGTTGAAATACGAATCTTGTAATACTGTTATGAGAAATATTCTTGCTTACCAGTACAGCGGTATTGCATGGACTATTGATCCTGAGTATCCCCATTTTGTGATTTGGCAGGGGTTGCATGGGAACAGACCTCTCTGGGTTATAACAACATCTCTAAAGTTAGTTAAAACTACACAAACATTATTTATAAACATTTTTCTTATCACGATAATTACTATTCTTAATTTAATCAATAGTTTTATAAATAATTAATAGAGATTACTATTGTGTTCATTTCAATTGTACCGTATCATTTAATTTTAATTTTTAAATGTTCAAAAGTGACACTAGTAACTAAATTAACTGTAAAAAATACCATCTCTACTTTAAACAGGCCATGAATTCAACAGAAGTTACATGGAGTGGATCTGTTGCAAGTTTACAATATCACAATATACCAATTAAATATATAAGTATATATTCTTTGTTCAAATATATAGTAGTAACACATTATAGGACAAAGCTATATTAGTGTATTCTTTATTTTTAGTTTTGTTATGGTTTCGTATATGTTGTATTGTATTACCATTTTACAAATATTGTATCCCTCCTATCTGCACCTGTTCTCTAATGAAAAACATGGGACATTCTCTAATGTTCTAGCAGAATATATTAACCTCTCTTTTCTATTTCTAGCAGAATACGCTAGTTTACGTTTTCTGAAGGAATATACCAGATCATATTCTCTAGTAATATGCTGAATTCTGTTCTACTAGAAGCTGCACCATTCTAGCACTGTTCTTCTAGCAAAATATCCTGGACTCTTGTCTTCTAGCGGAATAATATTACTCATGAATATACTGACCTCTGTTTTCAGTGGCACATGCAAGATCCTGTCTTCTAGTGGTATATATTAGATGTTCTCAAGCGGACAAAATTTTTTACATAATTTCTTATGATTGAGAAGTAATAATACAATAATACAATACAACAATACTTAAATTGTTGTGTCAATAAAACATGTGTTTTATTTACTTGTAAATTTATTTTTAATGATTTAATTATGTATTTACTTCAAATTTTAATGTTTTGTTGCCAAATATTCACTGCATGGCACAAAAATACATAATACAAATTAATTTCGGCGGTGATGTGATTTTGCTAATTGTTATGTCACTATAATATTAAGTAATGTATGGATATTACAATTTTTGAGTAACAATACTGAGTATAGGAGGAAACCAACAGTCTAGGATGGATGGACATCCAAGGAAGATGGAATTGTGAGTTAACACATTGGGTTATACCAATCCGAGTGACAATGAAGACACTTACTTAAAAGGTTAAATAAAATTGTATTACTATTACACAAATTAATTTACTAATCAAACATGAGTTGTGAACCATCTTCTTCATTAAAAAAGGTTGTACTAGTTCCAACCTATAGATTATGAAAAGAGATTACAAACAAAAATCAAGAACAATGGTTTTCTAGTTTTTTTTTTTTTTTTTATTATCTAGAAAAGATTTAATCAATGAACATTGTATTGTTTTCACCTATATGGCAATATAATAGCCTTAAACACAAAATCAAACAGCATTTCCAGCTTTTGTATAAATATATTTTATTTCCACAATATGACATATTAATTATTTTTAAAATACAAATTAGACACATTTTAAATTATAAAAAAATTCTAAAAGTACCTATAGTTACCTTATTTTAAGCCTTCTTTGGCAACTTATTCTTGGTCATAAAACATAATATCCGAACCACTTTTTGTTTAAATTTACACAGATTTTCTAGAAGCAATCCTGGACACACTAATCACTCATCTGTACTCTTCTTCACCTGCACAAAGTAAATAATCCATATCCTCTGTAAGCCTGTGGTATTTATTTCTAAGTTTGTTTTGAGCTGTAACACAAATGTAAATAGTTCCAATAGTATTAACTAACTCTGTCCATGATGGAGATAGAAAAATATCAAATAGGCATGTCCATTACTTAAACGTTGTTTTAAGTTGGCTTTTAAATAACACCATTCTCAACAACATTCTTCAAGTCTGTACCATATGGTGTTGTCAGTCCAGGACTGTAGATGTGAAGGAAAAACTAATTTCTTATGTAATACCTGTGGGCCTATAATACTGTGAGTTTACAGTCTTTACTATTCATTCCAGTCTATGTTATTATTTACAAAATGTATGCGCATTAATTTTTCATTTCCATAACCAAAATTAATGATATTTTTATTTAGTCCGGATGTTATTTATAAGTTTCATATATTGATACTTAATTTCCTCAGTTTGCCTGGGTAATTTTATGCATTCCTAATTTACGTCATGATTTTTCAGTAGTCAAAAGTTTATCAATAATACAATATTAACTGTGTGTTAAGATGTATAATTTCAGAAAACTTTAAACTATGGGAAACAGCTTGATAACTACACTCCGAAGCACTATGTTTGCTTCGGAACTCCTTCTAAATACAAATTTGAGCATAGTTTTTCAGTCACTTTTTACAAACCAAGATGAAATAATTTTGTGGCATGTGAATCTAATAAACTCAAGTTTTAGTTAAGCCAGAACGTCCAAAAATATTTCATGTTATAGACAAATTGATTCAGAAAGTACTATTAGAGTAATCAAGAAAATATAGGTAGTACTTTTGTTTGAACGAAATATTGACAGCAATCACTTATTGTCCACAACAAAGTGTATATTTTCTAGCAGATATTTTTTACTAAAAAATATTAGTCTATCAGAACACTGTGGTAGCTTCCTTTATCAAGATGTGAATTCCTTCAGCTGCTGATAATGAAGAAGAGAACAATAATGTACACGTTCAAATCCAATAGAACTTGATTGAGGAAGTTGAGATCAGAGGAAGTTTACATGTTTTAATTTATTATTAAATTTTGTTCTTTAATTTCTTAAATGTTGATTCTCTCAAATTTTGCCAATATAATTTGATATCTTGTGTAAAAGTCGATTCTCACAAATTTTGCCAATATAATTTGATATCTTGTGTAAAAGTTGATTCAATTTTCAAAGCAGAATTGGCGCATGAGTTATGAATTGTTAATACTATGATGTGAGGCTAATGAAACTCTTACTTGTACTTTGTTAGGGTGTGGTGTATTGACTTATAGCTAAAACTTTTTCACCACAACTTTCCAAGAAGGTGTGTCTGAAGATGATTACTTATTAATAAAACACAGTCTTGTTAAAAATAAAGTTTTTGTTGTTGAAAGTCATGTTTTCTTTTATTTAATGACATAAATACTGATTATGTGTCTGCTTACTTTTTTTCTAGTGGCTATTTGTTGCTGAAACTAAACAATAACTGTTATTTTCAACTATTATTTTTGTTCCAACCACAAAAAAAAGCATTAAAAGAAAATTAAACAAGAAAATTTATAATATAATCAGATTTTTTAGGTCACTTGTCAATTTAATATTAATGTCCAACTCGCATATAACAATAAAAACTGTTTCATTTCAATATGGCCAGGGAGCAGAGGCAAACATGATAACACCGCACAGCCAGAGACAATAGAAACCACCTCTGAGTACTAAATAATAATTAATGTGACTCAACAGTTTAATATGTTGTTTAATAAAAATCTACATAACTTATTCAAAATTATGTTTTTAATATCTATGGATTATAACTGCTACGACAAAGTTATGTACAGATATAACATAACTATCCAATTATAGAATTTGTAAGAAAACACTTAAATGAGAAAAAGTCTGACCCTAAATATTGGTTTTGTTGAGGATACATGAGATGCATTTAATCACAGTTTTTTTTTTTAATTGTTCAAGTTCTGTTTGGAAGCTGCATTTAAATTAAACTTTAAAAAATGAAATAAAGTCGGGGCCAATTTCTTCTTTTTTTTTTTTTTTTAATTAATCATCTGAAAGATCACAGTATAAATTGTACACTACAGTATCAATAGGCTAGTTAATGTTTGAGTGTGTTTGAAGTGTAGTAAATAAAGAAAATAATCAATATCGAATAATAAATAATAGTAAAATTACGGGTTATAATGACATATAATTTGTTTTCTTATAGTTTACTAAAATATGACAAATTTATTCCAGTTTGATCATTGGAAGTTCTAATAAATTCCACAAGGTAGCAGGCGTTACCAGAACATTTTAACCCACATTCTATTATATGTTTCAATAACTAGAATCTTTCATTGTTGGTAAGGAAGATTTTTTTACATTAAATTTAAATATGACTGTGGTTTTTTAGTGAGGAAAAATGTCACATTATTGAGAATATCAGATGTCTCCTTTTGTCTTTTGAAGATTTTCCACCTCTCCTACGAAATTAAAAAAAAAATAATAATAATAAAATAAATCACATAAAATCAATACACATAAAATGACAACCTTGTAACAACTATTTTGCTTCAATAACCTGTTAATTTTACAAGGTTATATTTTTATATCCTTGACTATATAACAAAGACTATCTATATTATATATCTACTTAATTCAATATTTTTTAACTGAGTAGAAAATATTAAACTTGTAAAATTTTTTTTGTAAACAAATGTATTTACAAATTTTTAGACAATACCTTAATTTTTTCCATTAATATCCCTTTAAATCAAAAAATGAGAGTGTGATACAAATATGCTACTGGCAGAGGCCTGCTAACTTTCACTATCAAAGTTCTTATCATAACATGATCTAATTAATTTCCAATATGAATTATAAATTTATTATCCATTACCTTTTTTTTATTTAAATAACTTCTTTTTCTATTAATATAGTTTTTAATGCAACAGTAATACATTAAAGTTTTTAATTTTGTTAATTTAATTTTGTCCATTAGTTACTCATTGCACTACATGATATAAATAGGAACCTCATAAGTTGAGATTGTGATAAACACTAACGATGTGACAATTTAAGTTTCAGATGTAGATCTGGATGCAGCAAAAGAAAAAGTACAAAAAATACTCGAGCAGCTCCCAAAATAATGGCAAAAGTAGTCATTGACAATCTCAGATACAAAAACTAAAAGTGCTTTTTCCACCAAATAAAAGAACTTAGCAAATTATGTCCTAATCCTAAAAATCAACAATTTGGATCTTAGATACAACCCAACTCCAAAACTTATGGAAGTAATATTAGACACAAAACAACGGTGGAAAGGGCACATTGAATATGTAGTGGACTGAACACACTTTGAGATCTGTGGCAAATAGAGAATGGGATGCTCACACAGAGCCCCAGAGAACTTTTTACACAGCATAAATTCAATATAAAGCAACCTACTGCTGTAAAGAGTGGGTTCAGCAACTCCTACACACATAAACAAACTATAGCTGGTACAATCAACAAGAGTTCCTAGGTTGACCAGAACAACATCAATAATCCCCATAGAAAAGAGCTAGGACTTGAACTAATGGAAATTTGTGTAAGAAAGCAATATGGTTCAAATACTTGAAAAATCGAACCTCTCAAAAAAAGTAGAGTTAAAAGTAGGGTTAAGTGATTGTTTGCACACAAGGTAAATGAAATGAGATTATAAATGCCAAAAACCCCAGACATTACCTATCTTTTTCAAGTAGCCACTATGTAGTTAGTACCACAAGTTAGGTACACTACACAATATTTATGAATCTTAATTTTAAACTTAACTTACAAAATTGATT
Source organism: Aphrophora alni (assembly GCA_963513935.1). Lineage (NCBI taxonomy): Eukaryota > Metazoa > Arthropoda > Insecta > Hemiptera > Aphrophoridae > Aphrophora > Aphrophora alni. Next base: position 31,828,056 of record OY740766.1, read on the forward strand.
TAGCTCACTAGACCGGGAAGTCATAGTTAATAGATAAACAATGAGCACTGAGGTGAATTTTACAATTGCAAACTGTAGGTTATGATACTTAACTTGTGGTAGTGTTTACAATAATTGTAAAATTCAACTCAGTCCTCTTTGTTAATCTAGTGTGTAAATTGTTAACTAAATTGTTGGTATGAAAAGCCTGATGATGTCTTTACATAGATAAATAACCTTTGATACAAAAGGAATGTTATAGAGAATTCAAAGAATTTATGTAATAATTTTATAATATAAATTTCTTTGAAGTATCAGCCTTTTCTAAGCTTACTACTCTTATTAAAAACACCATTGATATAAGTATAGTGTAATTCATAGTTACTCTTGATGCATAGTATGTATTTCTAAGAAATTGTACATTTTTAGATGCTGAATTGGCATAGCTTTCACTTTTTTAAATCTTGTAGATACAGTTTAAAAATTAAGAACAATCTTCAGAATAAAAAAATCATAAATTAAAACTTTGCCTTATACATTTCTATTTTGTATTTTTCCCTTCAGATTCTTTTTTTTTATATTTTGTAATAAGTTTTATTCAAAATTTGTGTTCATTCTGAAAGCTCATCTTTTAATTTATTTAAATATATCGCTTTTTGTAAAAAAAAAACTTGTTTTAATATCAAATCAAACAAATCAATCAAATGAATTTGAACCTCATCAGGCACACACTACAATTTAAAACATATAATAAAATAGAGGAACTAATAGTAAAACTAAAAACAATAATAATTATTAAAATGTTAATACCCCTCAACTGCTGGATGACCGGCTGCCTCCCCCTCCCCTCATGCTGGATTATAAATGCCTGAAGGTCTTGTCCCATGCATCTAAATAATTCATGAAAAGGAAGTGCTACACTCTATATTCACACTGCTGTACTAGCCTAAACTCTAACCTTTTTTTTTTAATTTCTCAGGATAGGTGGAAAATCTTCAAAAGACAAAGGGAAAAATCCGCTCTTCCCAATAGTGTGATTCTTACTCACTAAAACCACCTTCCTTCCTGTTAGTACCCCTATCGCGTGGGACAAGGAAACAGGAAAGGTTTTCTCCTTTGTGGGAAATCGCATACTGCAAGTTATTAGATACGAAGTCCACAAAAGGGCAACACACTCGCTCCAGATCAAAAGGTCTAGAGCTAGTGGTGATGGAACACTACAACAAACTGCCAAGACCACTGCACAACCCCGACTCCCTATCAGATCTACACATCTAAATATCTTTTACGCGCAAGCATAGAAACAAAGGACACATATTATCACACCACTATCTACAATTGTGGCGGAGGTTGCAAAGGCCCCTGCGACAATTGAAACCCTGGTACCCAAGGCTAAGGACTGACCTTCACCGAGGGAGCAAAATAATTTGTAAAAATTAATGCTCAAAAGTTGTTTCCACGAACAGATTTATATACTGTATAATATAATTTAATAACCACTTTCGGTATTTGGTCGTTAACTTTTCTTACACTCTCAAAATACTCAATTTGTAGAATTTTTTTTAATTTGTTGTCATCCCAACATTTGTTGGAACACAACATTTGTTGTCGTCGTCCAGTTTGACGCTCGAAGCAGCTGTTTAGAGTTCTGCAATTATTCCATCGATCATTAGACATGTTAATATTCATTTTAGAAAAATATGGTAAATACAAAGATTAAAGTTTGAAAAGTTTCCTTTCCAACGGTATAAAGTTTATTGAGATTGGATGACAATTAGTGGGTCAAATATTATTAATAAAATATTAATTGGAACTAACTTACGTCCTCATGTTGTCTAAGCTATTTATGTCTAAGGTCTAAACATCTTATACATCTGGCAATGGTGAGAACCAGTTCATGAATGATATACTTTCACCTTTGTGAAGTCAATATTCATAAAGTTAATCTACATTTCTTGTATTATTTACAGTTGTGTTATTTTTGTAAGCACGTTTATATTTTTAAAATAAGTAAAACCTTCATTTTTGACATTTTTTAGCAGGTATGGGTGGTGAAAATAAATAAGTTACATAAATGATTATGTAATTAAGGGCAATATCACGAAAGCAGTGTCCAATAACGCCTTCTAAACGCTGAATACCGTTCCATCTCAGGTATGTATTACGGGCTGGGTCAGAGGACAGCTGGCGCCTCACTGATAATATGTCCGTAAGTCTATACGACAACTCCAAAGAAATTTATTTAAACGTATTTATGTCTTTTACACGAATCTCGTCCTTCAGTGGTTTAGTTGTGCACCTCCTAGTGCCGACTTTTATTTTAAAACCTCTAATAAAAGTCTAAAACTTGTTTTTAAAAGTGTTGTTTCTTACATAACAATCCTTTTCGAGGCTCACTTATAGTGATAATCTCAATTCATCCTAGCTAGCCTATCTTCTTGTAGTTTTGTGTTTGATCCCTCTCTTTCATCTTTCCCATCAGGACTCTCTTGTCCTCTTCCGGTCCTGATTTAATTTCATACTCTTCTCGTTTTCTTCTGTTTTTCTAATGCGATGATGACTGAGAGGTTTTTCGTCTATAAACAAAAATACCCTCTTCCATATCAAATACACAAAAGAAAACTTAGAGTGAAAAATAATAAGGTTTGTTGTTGTTGTTTGTATTGATAAAATTCGTTAAACCTCCTGAACAAATATTTGAAGTTAACTTTTACAGTTTTGACTTCTTAATATTTTTCTTTTATAATAATAAATAAAGTACAATTAATATGAGAGTGACAACTTTTAAAATGAAAACTAAATAATGCATTTAAAACAAGAAAAGACTCTATAACTAATAACTAAAAATATTTCTTCAAGTGCCTCCAGGACATTTTATGTGTGATGTCCGTAGGCGTGTAGGGAGAGTGTTTTTTATAAAGTCAAAATCTTTAGGCGAGTTAGCGCCAACATATTATATTTTCTTTGTCAAATAAACATATATATAAATTCGTAATCAAAATAATTTCTAATTTTATTTAAAACAAAGATTGTAACTACCTTTGTATACCATGTTGTAATTAAATTTATTAAGTAAAATTAAAAGACCGACAGAAACGAATGTTTTTTAGAGGTTCACATCACAGATCATCAATGATTAAGAGTTCATCTCTTGTCAATGGAGAGGTCTGGTTTCGACTAGTTCTTACACTGATAATTACTTAGAAAATCCTTTTGGAAACTAGAGTTGGCAATCCTTCATAATAATTATTTAAAAAAAAACTACTTAACCTCACTCTTCATATTAAAGACAGTAATATTAAAAAGGCTAAATATAAAAGTTAATATCTCTTCTCTGGTATAAATTGTAAAACCTTTTAAATTATATCAATTTTCATTTATATATTACCCATTATGAAAATAGCTATTAGATAATTTGTATATAGTTTTATCAATCATTCATTGATGTATCAAAAGTAAATTATAACTTTAAATAGTTTTTTTCGTTATTTGTTGTCCATTCCTCTAAAAAAAAAACTTTTTATTATCTGCAGATATAATTATTGGGATTTACTAAAACATCAGCTGTTATTTTCATTACTGTATTTGTTGCCATAACAACTAGTTTTCTCATTGCTACGCAGAACTCTAGTAGGTGGGTAAACTTGAAGTAGTTTACAATTAATTAATTATTTGATTTTTTTTTCCATCGTTACTTTACCTTTACAAACACGCGTCGTATTTATTCTGTTGTATGAATGTGGACTGTTTTTATCAGCTAGGTATACAACGGCCTGAGAAACGGACCGTCCAATGCAGCCACGTAAGAAAACTTGTTGGTAAGTTTGAAACCACCAGGTCCGTTGAGACATCAAGAGGTCAGGAAGTCCTTCCATCGTGTGAGATGCAGTTGTTGTGGAAGTCTTAAATAAAAAATATAAAAAAAACAGTTTTATCAAATAACACTGAATGTAGCGTCAAAAAAATCCCACAAAATCTTTATATTAATCAGACGACAATATAGTGTGACCTTAGATGTCAACTGAAAATGTATCCCTATAAAATAAATTGAAATTTGAAGTAATTATTCAAAATATACTTGAAATAAATGTCAACACACTAAGAAATGACGCGCATAGAGGAAAAACTAAGACTTCTCCAGGTAAAGAATGGCGGCCACTTGAAATACCTGTCTTAATAACCCTAATAAGTTATATTTGGCTTAATGTTAAATGTTTTTATTAAATCCTGTTTAATTTTAAAGAAATTTATTTTCTTTATTTTGTTCTTTCTTTTAACTCCCTTTAACAAATTGATAAATCTAGAACATACGAAATGTCAATAATACCAACATAGCCGAACCCCAAACTAAAATAAAACTAGAAATCTAAAAAAGTAACCCAGGATTAAAGCTAGATTTGAATTGTCAAATTACTAAACTTCATCTGATTTTTTTATTTAGACCTATTTATAAAAAATAATAATATTAATTATATTTAAATTAAATTTTATATTTTTAAGAAACAAGATACTTTGTAAATATATATATAAGTAGAATAGCTGAAATAAAACTATAATTTATTCATGTAACACCTATAATTTTATTGAAAATTGAAAACAAGTAAAATCAACCTTATTTTAAATTGGTAAATGCAAAGAAGAGAAATCAATTTATCTGGAGCACAAAGATAGAAGCTGGAAGAGAATTTTATCCTTCAAATTAATCTTCTACACTCATATACAAGTTTTAAACAGTTTTTTGAGATCATAAATGTTTAAGGATTCAAAGAAAAATAATAAAAAAGAAAAATAGTTCCCAAAATTGTAAACAGAATAATAAAATATTTAAGGGAAAGGAAATATTTAAAAAACTTTAATTTGTTACTTTCCCCGGGAGGTTAATGAAACGAGATTATTTATAAATAATTTATATCAAAATGAAATTGATTTGTTTTAATATCGTTTCTAAATTACAAACAATTAGGAGTAGGTGTTATTGGATTTTTATTTTGTCACGTTTTTACATAATATTTATAATCTCATAATTTGCACAATGATTATTTTGTTCAAATGAACCTCTAAGAATTCTAACAGAAGGAATTGCTTCTATCTCTTAAATTACACCAGGTCAGGTGTTGTTGGTAAGAAGTGAAAATGAATCATAAATAACGTCTTATAATACCGAATTTTTCCAAATTGTTGACAAGTAGACGTATGGTTCATTATATTTAAAGTCTTGTGAAGTGTCCTTCCTCATAGGTGTATCCTTATTTCTAAGAGCATGGTGAAGTGGGAGGGGTCACGTAGAGACCTATACCCCTCCTCGATGGTAAGGGGTAGGTATTGTTGCAGCGTACTGACAACGGGATGTTGTAACAATGCGGTAGAAGGGTAAGATGCCAATCATCCCAAGCCAAATATTAGAACAATATATCCCCTACGACTGCGTGACTAAGGAGCATCTTAGCCTAATAGTATATGTACTTTGCATACCGGGCAACCTCCAGTTTTGTATCCCTTACCTGGGTATGCCGGTCTCCGCTTAAGTTAACCAGATACTTCCCTGGCTCTTCGTGGTAACAGAATGGTAACAAATAATAAATTATTTAACCAAACCAACCTAAGAAAAAACTCAGTGATGAAGACGTAGGGATGATGATCTCGGAGGATGATGGAGGTAATCACCTTTTCAATCTTAAGGACATCAACTGAACTAGAACGTCATTGATAAGGTTGGAGATGTTCATTAGGTCAACGTCAATAAAACTGCTGAGCTCATAGTCTTTGATTGTTCGTCTCTTACTAGGTTAAACACAAACACCTTAGTAAACTCTAGCAAGATCAATGATTTATTAAAACTCATTGAAAGAACTAACCTGCTATATTAAAACCTAAAGGCTTAATTGCACAATCGGCTTAAAGAAGTCACGATAGCCCTAACCTAACCTAACCTAACCTAAAGACTTAGTTGCACAATCGGCTTAGAAATCACGATATCCCTAACCTAACATAAAGACTTAGGTGACCAATCAGGTTTAAAAGTCACGATCGCCCTAATCTAACCTAAAAGCTTAGATGTACAATCGGCTATAAAATTCACGATCGCCCTAACCTAACCTAAAGGCTTAGATGTACAGTCGGCTTAAAAGTCACGATCGCCCTAACCTAACCTAACCTAAAGGCTTAGATGTACAATCGGCTTTAAAAGTCACGATCGCCCTAACCTAACCTAGCCTAAAGGCTTAGATGTACAGTCGGCTTAAAAGTCACGATCGCCCTAACCTAACCTAACCTAAAGCTTAGATGTACAATCGGCTTAAAAGTCACGATCGCCCTAACCTAACCTAACCTAACCTAAAGGCTTAGATGTACAATCGGCTTTAAAAGTCACAATCGCCCTAACCTAACCTAACCAAACCTAAAGGCTTAGATGTACAGTCGGCTTAAAAGTCACGACCGCCCTAAGCACTTTTCTAAATCTAAATCTAATTATACTCCATTAATTTTTTTTTCATTATTGATTTAGATAGAACTTGGTTTTTAATTTTGAGGTTTTTTCGAAAATAACTTTAGAAAACCTAGACAATATATTTATGATTTTGGGTAAATGTCAAGAAATTTGTGAGTACTTTTAAACTATTATTTCATTTGTGTAATGTAATATAACGAGGAAAATGAGTTTCAAAGGTGAGCATAAACACAGTAGGCCTACATTGCAAATAAAATTTGTACATTGTATCTTCAAGTTTTGTGAAGTTTTATTATTTAGTTTTTAGTCTTATTATATTTCAACAAAGAACTTTTAATTTATTAACCCACATTTACTTTGTTTACATTTATATAACGCGTGACCGAGTTCTCTTCTAGCCTTCACCTCGGGAAATAGACATCATAAAACTGTAACCTGGCAAGAGTCCCAACCATTCCTCCCTAACTAGCATTTTAAAAATTAATTCTCTTAAAACTTTATGTTTTAGAAGCGGTGTTTTCTCAGCCTTGCCAATTTAAAATTGTTCCTGGCAACCGATGTTTACCGCATTGCCATAGTCGTAATTTAGTTGGATGCATTATGAAAAATGAAATGATTGACCTATTTTTGTTTTGTTTTTTTAATAGAATTTTTGGAATTCTTGGAAATTTTCATAGTTATATACAGCTGTTTTTATCAGATATAAAACAGCTGATGCATAGCTAGAAACCAATTCAAATTTAATAAATAAAATGAAAAAGTCACAACATTGCTTTACTATACTTTGTAAACAAATATTTAAAAAATATGATTTACAATTTACCAATAAATTAAATGTTGTGCATGGACCCATTGCATTAAGCAATCGTGCCGAACTCAAAATATATTTAAAAACGTCATTTCCAGGTATTGATCATCCAGTGGAAGTTTTTGTTATTGAAGACTGGCAGTGTAGTTGGAAAATACAACCAAAGAGGGGCTTAATTACTGTGATCTCCAGGTAAACCTAATTCATTGAAAATGGTTTCTTTAGATGTTGGTGTGACAAAATCGACTGTCCGGAGATTTTAAAAAAGGAATAAAGTAACATTTTTTAAAGCGACCTGGTTCATTATCTTATTGAAGGTGACCCTGATAGGAGAGTCGAGTTTTGTTCCCGTATTATTGAGCATCAAGAAGTTGATCTCGACTGCCATAAACGTGTTATATTCTCAGATGATTCTAATTTCTACAGTAATGGTATGATAAGCAGGCAATACTGTAATTACAACAACACTGACAACCCTCGTATTCTTGAGAAGAAGCAACTTAAATCAAATGGTGTTACTGTCTGGGCAGCCATAACTATCGATGGCATTATCCTATGACATATCAAAGAGTAATGACTCCTTTGCTGTTCTAGAAATGAGAGATGCAATTTTTCAGCAAGATATCGCACCTCATTTTGCAAACCCTATTAAACTGCTGCTAATAAACTTGAGAATAATTGGATTGGACGTGAAGGTGAATTTTTGGACTGACCACCGAAGTCGCCAGACCTTGACGTCTGTGACTTTTTCTTGTGGGGTTATTTAAAGGTACATGTGTAATGTACTCTCATAATCTTAATACTGATGAACAGTGGAAAAGGGTCGTTACTAATTCAGACACAGCATTTGTTAAACGATGTTACCAATGTGTCACTGTGGATGGATTTCAGTTTGAGAAATGTATTTGTTTTCTTTATTAATTCCTACAATTATATATTTATTTTGTAATTCATTGTTGTTTAAATAATCGCTTATTTCAGATGTCACCACATATTTTGTAATGAATCAAATATTACCAAGTTATAAAACATTGATGTTTTAATTGATAGGTTACCTTTTTGTTTTCATTCAGCCAATGAAGATGATATTGTAACAAAAATCTTTTATAATTAGGTTGTATGAAAAATTAAAAAAAAAAAAACCGGTTGGAAAATAACATTGGTGTTGATAGTCAAAACCGTATACCTCTTCGTGAACAAACCGTATATAAGTTTAAAAAGGTTACTATACGAAAAACTTTCAAGGATCATAAGTAACATGGCGATTTTGAAGTAATGATGGAACACATCATCGTTTTGCAGTTTTGTCCCTGTGGTTGTGCACACCCTGTACTTATATTTTTATGCTTGATTTTTACCTTGGAAAATAAACACAATTTAAGTGATTTTACAATTAATTGTAAATCAATATAAAATATATACAATTCTAAAACGGTGTCACGTCCTAAGTAATAAAGAAGGACATGTGAAATTCCTGTATCCTTATTGGAGTACTGAGTCTCTGTGCCATAAAATCGAATATTTTAGAGCCTATAAACTGTATCAGACGACATCAGCAGGTTGATGCTGACAAGGTTTACAAGATGGCCAAATACAGTAAACTGTTGTTTTCTACTGGTCAATGTTTAAAATACTTTGCTTATACATATTACGTACGTATGAACGAGCACGAATTTTGGTATTTTTTAGAATATCCTCGACCTTAGTGTACTTAATCACAAAGCTATACACAACGAGTTATTATATACTAATACAAAATACAGGATTTTAAAAAACAGATTCAAATGGCCGCTATTTTGAAATTGTTAACCATTTAAGGGGGGTCGATATTTGTTAACGATTTTTGTGTTTTAACCTCTTATTATGCTACAAAATTTATTCTCTAGAACGGTGTGTAACACCTAATAATAAAAACGTACTCTATCAGAATTCAAACAGATAGAATGCAGCTTACACTTAGGCAACTTGCACAATCAAAATTTTGTACAACCTCTCCTGATAATTTCAATACTTTTGACAACTACTGGTTTATTTGATTGTATTAGAATAGGAATCTTAATACTCAAACACTGTTTTAAAAACTATTCCTAAGTGTTCTAGCAGCTCAGTGGTGAGTGGTGCCACTTTCTGATTCAGAGTGGCACTTGAGATCGTAGGTCCAAATCTCACTCAAGATACAAGATTTATTATGTGCAGTTTGGTTCTTTAATGTGGTATGGCGGAGGAGGGCCCACTATAAATAATCGGTGGTTGGATTGAGTAAAAGTTTACGTGGTTTTTAGTATCCCGCTATACAGATCATACAAAAATTCTAATACTATTGGTGGTTTTTGTAATTTCGAGGTTATGTTTCAACAATTTTGTAAACTCTCTGATTTTGTATTGTAAAATAACTCGATTGAGCGTAATTGGAAGCAAATTTTTAATGTTTTTTTGTGGTGCGTTATAGATGATACAAGTTTTTTACTGAAATATTACTTTTTTTAATTTGAAAATTTGGAAATTTACTGATCAATTTTGTAATGAACTTATAAAATGGTTTATGAAACACCGTCCATATATCAAATCACATTAATATCAGACGATATTTAGGACTGTAGGCTAAAGCATTTACTAACATTCTCGCATAACAGTATATTATCTCTTAATCTCTCATGTCTGAAGGTGACTTTTATCTGATGGAAATATACTAATTCGAATGTATGGTTTAATATACATTATTTTATCATGTTCTTAATTATCTATCAAATATTTAAAAAAAAGACTTTTAGCAATTGATATAATACTGTATCTTATATTTAATTCGCTAAGGAATTTCTGCGGCAGTCGCGTATTTTTTACTAAAGGGCCGATTTAATAATAATTGAGGTGTCAAATTAATCAGTATTACCTGTAGATTTGCCAAAAATATTCATTTCCCTTGGAAACAATTATTTTGTATTATATTTATCATTTAAATAACATTCCTGTTATGTGTAAATAACATTTCTTATAGCAAAAATAATTTGAAACATCTGTTATAAATTCTCAAATACATTATATTTTGTTGTTTGTGATTAGTTTATTTGTGCGGATTCACTTATTGTTGTAATTTATTGTTTACATCTCGCAAAAGTTAACAGTTTATATGGCGTATTGTTAATGAGTGACAATTGTGTGGGAGCTTAGATATCCAAAGTGTTACATGTAACTGATACTTTTTTAATACCTTTTAAAAGAGTTGCTGCTAAACCCAATTTCTATATATTTTTTAATGATGCTCTCGCATTATTCATTGATTCTTTAATTATGAGAAAATATTTTATAACTGCTACTTTTTTAATACCTTTTAAATGAGTTGCTGCTAAATCCAATTTCTATATTTTTAAATAATGTCCTCGCATTATTCATTGATTCTTTAATAAGGAGAAAATATGTTATAACTTATATAGCATTTTTTATATAGGTCTTTAAAATGGTTGTCGCGTGAACACTTAAGTTTCAAATGATAAAGTTGACCTTCATGCAATGGTTTACAAGACATTTAGTATATCTAGAGTTTTCCCAATAAACTGTGACGGTACGAAAGTTATAAATGTATAAAAAAAGGATAACACATTACATAACAAAATAAAATTCTAAATAGTCATATTTCATAAAATATGATCCATTAACATAAAATCATTTCATAATTTAAATTTTTAACTATCTGGTGTGACATCTGATAAAAGGAAAGTGACAAAGTGAATGATAATAACAGTAAAAAGTTGTAAATGGAAGGAGTAAGAAGAAGGCTGGTTTGGGTGTTGAAACAAGAAGAGCATGAACAACAATAATTTGGAAGGAGACATGTTTTAAAAATTTGGATACAATAATAAATATCTGATAATAAAAGGAAAAACTGAATAAGAACTGATTCAGAACTGAAGTTCTGAAGATTTGAAGAACTGAAGAACTGAATCAGCAAATGAGATAATATACATCTTTTGGTGAGTTACAACAAATAAATCGATCAACAAATAAATCGAATATTAAACTTACAATTATCAGCGTAAGGAGTTCACCCTATTTTATATTTAAAAGTCGAATATAAATTGAACTTAGACAACTTATAATTTCAAAATTTTCAAACAAAAACAATAGTGAACTTCTAATAAACCTTAACCCATCCATTTATTATTTAAAATTTCAAAAAGGCATCCAAATTGTATTCATTTCAAAATCACCACATTCATAAATTAAACATCCCTTTAGTTTAAGAATGTTAATTGTATTACTGTAGTTTAAAAAATTCCTTATAAGATTTTTTTTAAATTTTGTAACATGAAGAATTCACTTGGACTAGAAATAAAAAGATACCTAATTTATATTTTGATAAATTATTATTTTCAAAAGGATAAGAAAGGTGTAGCCGGCAGGATTTATTCTAATAAATGTAATTTTTAATAGTATTGTTCAAAACAAATTTCCTTGTTTCACCAATATTGATTATCCATTTATTAATATTATAATACAGGGTGATCATTTTATCAAGGACACTATTGATGTCGTAAATTCCTGATCTTATAAAAAACTTTAAATTGGGGGGGGGGGATTTCGGTGTTTTGTTTGGAATTGAAAAATCAGTTTTGCAAACTTTGTAAAATGGCAGTTATTTTCCAATATGTAAGCTAACTTTGAACCCCCTATTTTTTATGTAGTTTCATATTTAACACAAATTTTTAGACTCTTTATTATTCTTGGGTGTGATAAACCCATTCGTTCAGAAGTTAAATGCGCTGAACTTCAAAAATTGTAAACTCAGTGAATTGTTGAGAGGCGATTTTCTAAACTTAACTTAGTTGAATCAAGTTATAAAAAGTTACCGTCGCATGAATGTGGCAGAACTAAAGCTTTAATAATAATTTTAAAAATTAATAATAAATTAATAAAATTTTTAACTTTTACGGTTTTTAGTTTATTATGTATGGGTACGTGAGAAATTTTGTGCAAAAGTATTGCTTTGATTATTAGTTTGACTATGTATGGGAATCTGAGAAACTTAATGCAAAGATTGAATATGTATTGGTATGTGAGAAAGTTTGTGCAATATTTTTGTATTGATTATTAGTATAACTCTGTATGTGAGTCTGAGAAAGTTTGTGCAATATTTTTCGTCGTTTTTTATTTTCCATTTATTGTGGATTAAAAGACCAAAACTCCAAATTCTAGCTTCGTGCTCTATGAGTTTCATATGCCGATACGAAATATCTTAAATTCATTCTTCAGATATTAAAATGTTAGTACAAAACACCAACAACCAGACGGAAAGAGCTAAGTTATTTTGGTCGTGTTTAGTGGAACTATTTTATTTATGTTGATCTCAAGAATTGCGATTAATCTTGTAATTATTCCCTTTTCCTTTTGAACCACTGTATACGTTGGCTCCTTGACAGGAATCAGAATATAATGGAATAAAATCGTTATATAAGATTGTATGTACAGAGTGTTCCAAAATGGGTGTGCAATACTTTAAGAAACATTTGTAAAAGTAGAGATAAAATTAAAAATGAACACATGTTAGAAATTTTTTCGTTTTCCGTTTGTTGGTCTATTTGTGTTTTTTCTTAAAATTGACTAACCTTAAGAATAAAAGAGACATCGCATTCATGTCTTAAGCTCCGGAGATAGCGGAGGTTGAAAAGGGCTGGATTTTGGTCATCTAAATGGAAGCTCCAATAGGTCTAAGTACAAAGAAGCAGAGGCCGTTTAAAAATAATGTTGATGGTATCATACCACCCTCTGATTGGTCCCGTCCTCGAAGGTATTAGATACTGATATCGGAGAATCTAAACTAACACTTTATTTTGAAACCTTGAAACAACTAAAGCTAGCATAAACAAGAAACACAATATAATTGATTACTCCCTTGTTGTTATATTGTTAAAATTATTTTAAACACCATTTAATGACTATCTGTAGTATTCGATTATTTTGTAATGTTTTTGTAACTAGTAGTTTAAAAACGAAAAAACTTTTCGGTCATCATCGCCTAATAACAAAAGAAGAAAATAACATAAAATTAAGAACCTAACCTTCGAATACGCTATTAGCGTAAGGGTCGGAAAAGCACAAACATTGGTCAAGAGAGACCAGATAGGAAAGATGGAAGAGAGGGATCTAACTCAAGACTACATGAAAAAAGTGTAGATTCACTTAGGTTTCCCAAACCAGTACTCAGTATAAGTGAGCCCATTTGGGTAACATAATATGTAGTTGAACAATAGTCAAACTACTAATTTTTGAACAACTGATCTGCGTGTCACTAAATAACAGAAGGAAAATTCTGTCTGTATTGCTATTAATTTATCAACTTTCTTATACACGTAGTTAGAAAGTTACGTGATTGGTCGAGTGTTTTTTTGAAATATCTGTCTGACTTATCTGCAGTGAACTCATTTGATCAAAATTGGAATGGGGATATTTTGGCCAAATTTCGTATTTTTAACAAGTTTTTTTAATAACTAAATATTTGTAGGTAGCTATCATGAGAAAAAAAACCACAAAATTATGATTTTCTCAAAATAAGCTATGACGAATTTGATCAAATTTTACTCAAGTGTAACGAAACATCTCCAAAAATTGGGGTTCATGAGTTATCGGTAACATAATAATAATAATAATAATAATAATAATAATAGTCAGTTTAAAATACTTAATTATTCAATTGGCTTTACTAATTTCGTTCAAGAACCCAAACCTATGCTCAAAATCTAAAGTAAAACAATAGTTCAGGAATAATAATTATGTCGCTACCATCAATTATTTCAATTATTGCAGAAAAAGAACTTTAATAAATGTTCTAAAAAGTTTGATTTTATTTAAATACGATTTACCCTTTAAATAAAAGTTTGCAGTTTTTAAAATAAAATAACTTTATACGAAATAACAGTAACAATTTATTACAATTACCAAAATATGTACATAGTTGTTCCATTTTCATTTAAAGAATATACCATAACGTCCGTGTTCCCCATCAATCCCTACGCATTTTTCTAACCTTTTCTGAAAATATCCTATTACTCTAGGGATGTATTGCAGTAACATCATTCCTTGTGCAATTATTTAAATCGGCAATGATGTGAAGTTTTCCAACAAAAACTTTACTCTTAAGGTATCCCCAAAGCCAAAAATCACAAGCAGTTAAATTGGGAGACCGAAACGTGAAATAAGATGCTCTGTGAACAATCTTCGCAAAACAGTCTTTGACAGATTTGACGACAGCGCAGTCGCTCCATCTTGTTGGTACCATAAAGAGTCTATTTCTATCCCAAACTTTGCAATCGTGGATCTAAAAAGTTCTGAATCATTTCCACGTATCATTCTTTATTCACACTAACTGTTACACCATTTTTATTTTCAAAAAATAAAACCCAATAACTTCAAAACGTTCAACACCACTCCATACAGTCACTTTGTTACTATTCAGAGGTCGTTGATGGATTTCCCTGGGATTCTCTCTTGACCAGTAATGACAATTTTGATTTTTACATTACCAGATAGTTCAAAATGAGCTTCATCAGACATTATTAAACATTGCAAAATGTTTTCGTCATCAATGAGCTGCTCAATCTTTGATAAAAAAATAAGACTTAATTTATGATCTGACGGATTGAGTTTTTGTCCAACTACTAATTGTAGGGATGAAAATTCAAATCAAGATGTAAAATTAGTTGTTAACTTGTCTTTGAGACTCTTAAGACGACAGATTGTTTCCTGGTTGATCGCACATTTTCGACATTGTCTGGACTACGTAAAGATTTAGGCCTACCAGTTGGTTTTCAGTCTGAAATTGACCACCCACCTTTTAATAGTATTCAGATAAGGAACAGCGTCATGACGAGGAATATGGAATTTGTTACGTAATAACCGTTGCGTAACAGTTACTGACTCATTACTTCTTTTTTAAACTTCGATAACAAAAACACGATGTAGAACTGTTCACTGCTCCATGTCGACTGAAAATGGCATCAGTTGTGTTCATAACTGTTGCAACAATCAACAGTCTAAACAAAATAAGAGCTGAGGAACAGCTGTTTAAAAACTGTCAGGTTATATTGGACCTTTAATTATATATATATATATATATATATATATATATATATATATATATATATTGGTTTATTTTCACTTTTTTTATTTACACCACCGAAATGACATTTTTGGTGACAATTAGTTTTTATTCGATTAAGAAGTTGAATAAATGAGAAAGTGTGTTGCAATATTTTTGCATGATTAATTTTATAAATCTGCTTCTATTATAAACCCAGGGGAGAGAATTCCTGTTTTAACTCAGTATTAGACATTTCATTTGTATGTTTGTGCAGGATTTTTTGAAGAGACCAAACTATACATGTTTAAGGTTTAAAAAATTTATTTTACAGTTTAAAATGGTAACTACGAATGAACAACAGAACTGGAAATAAACAACTTAGTTGTTCCTCAGTTTGGTCGAAAATAGCTCGGTTTAATGTTAAGAACACTTTACGGTTTCAGAGTGTCAAGAAAGTTTATATTATTCTATTTATAAGAGAGATAATTTTAACCTCGAAAAACAGAAATAAATGTTTAATAAACATACTCCGTTCAGACTAGATACAACTGCCAATGAAATGGACATAGTAATTCCTCATTCATTGCCAAATTATTATACTCAAATTGAACTAAAATTATTCAATTCTCGAACTGCAATGGTGTGAATGAACCATAACGAGCAATATTGCTACATAATATGGACGTAGAAGCTCCGACTACAGTGGGCGCTCCGAAGTGTAATGGTGTGAATGAACAATAACGAGCAATCATACTACATAATATGGACGTAGAAGCTCCGACTACAGTGGGCGCTACGAAGTGTAATGGTGTGAATGAACCATAACGAGCAATCATACTACATAATATGGACGTAGAAGCTCCGACTACAGTGGGCGCTCCGAACTGCAATGGTGTGAATGGACCATAACGAGCAATCATACTACATAATATGGACGCAGAAGCTCCGATTACAGTGGGCGCTCCGAAGTGTATTGGTGTGAATGAACCATAACGAGCAATCATACTACATAATATGGACGCAGAAGCTCCGATTACAGTGGGCGCTCCGAAGTGTATTGGTGTGAATGAACCATAACGAGCAATCATACTACATAATATGGACGCAGAAGCTCCGATTACAGTGGGCGCTCCGAAGTGTCATGGTGTGAATGAACCATAACGAGCAATCATACCACATAATATGGACGCAGAAGCTCCGATTACAGTGGGCGCTCTGAACTGCAATGGTGTGAATGAACCATAACGAGCAATCATACCACATAATATGGACGCAGAAGCTCCGATTACAGTGGGCGCTCTGAACTGCAATGGTGTGAATGAACCATAACGAGCAATCATACTACATAATATGGACGCAGAAGCTCCGACTACAGTGGGCGCTCCGAAGTGTGATGGTGTAAATGAACCATAACGAGCAATCATAGGCCTACTACAAAAATTTCAAATAAAATTTCCACTGTTTTATAAATTGTCTTCATGGAAAATTGTTAATTAACTAAAATTCATAGTTTACTAATTTTTTGGTGTTTACATAAATATTTGAGTTTACCTTTATTAGTTTCAGGTTAAAAACCAAACAAAAGGTCTGTTCCACAAGAAAGTTTCCTAACCTAACATAACCAACTTTATACATAATATATGATAACACATTTATTTGTTCTGAAGCCCAATAGAAATTGATGTCCTTCAGATGGTATCAAACATATCTACCTCCTTGTTCCTACAACGTAACATGAATTCACATAAGTAAGGATCTAACAAATCTCTACTGGTTCCACATTCTTTCTGTTCCCGGTAAAATACTGTCCTTAATACACGCCAACAACGGTTCAACTCTTCCATCAGGTCAGGTTCTATCTATACTATTTATGTCAATAGAAAATTGTTTACTAATCTTCTTCAACAGACTCCAAACAAATTATAATTTTTCCATAACTTGTTCACTGTTCTATGAGATTCCTTCTGAATCTTTATATAACTTTATTGGAACTTGAATCTCTAAAACTATAAGAGACAAAAAAACATTAAATGGGGAACCTTCACTACTTTTTAGGAGATATAAAAATTTGTTAACCAAGTTTTGAGTAGTAGCGCCACTTTCCAATATGGAGGACAACTTATTTTTTTTAAATAACAACACTAACTTTTTACGATATGTTTGGATAGAACATGTAATTTAAGACTTTTGTATTCTTCGGTATGTTTTGATAAACCCAACAGTTTAGAATCTGCAGTCTATGAAACATTGAAATTTTATCCTTTTACGATTTTTAGCGAGTGCTTTTGATTATTTTTTATCTTCAAATTGGGGTAAAAATATAATTTCTTACAGTATATAAGTATGTAGAAAGGCTATTTGAATTGTTAAGAGTTTTACAAAATTAATATAGAGAAAGCATAAGAAATCGTACATTTTTTAGTTCTTAAACCTAGTTCAACTACATAGGTTAAATTTTATTCATTTCTTCCGCCTAGAATGTTTAACCAAATTCCAGAAAACATTAAGCAATGTACAACATTATATAAAGCGTAGTTGTTTATTATGAATGACGTGACCATTTAATAGAAATTTTATAGGAAGATATGTTGTTATTTTTATTTATTTTTAAATAAATTTAGGTAAAATAAAGTTTGAAGTATGAATGAACTTGTGTTTATGGTAGATTATAGATGTGTCTTGAGGTATTGTTTTAGATTGTTTTAAGTAATAATATACGTACGTAAGATGAACATATTACGTTTTACGTGTCGGGAAAAATCCCGACATTTTATTCCATGATAACTTTTTGTAGTTTTTATAGTAGTTTAACCTCATCACTGGCAAGCCTTTGAGGGTTTTGTTGGTAGTTAAATGTTTTGAAAATGATGTGTGAATTTAACATTTAAATTATTATAATATTGTTGTTAACAGACGATTTTACTTTAGAAGTCACCTATAAACATGATTTGTACTGTAAACTTCCAATTGAAACAAAATTGTAACATGCTTCAGTTTTTTGAAGGAGAATGATAGAGTTAACATCTGTCATTCTTGGAAGCAGTATAAACTGTGAAAAGTAAATTTAGCTTATTTAGTAAAATGAATTACATTATAAATTGTTTTTATTACAAATTTTAATACGGTAATTGTTAAAAATATAAGTGAACATTCAAGAAATAAATGTTGAAAAGAATAAAATTAAAAAAACTTTAAAATATAAGTTGGAATAGAATTCTGAATTAATTTACATGAGATGAGATATAAAATTCAGAATTAGGCCTAAACAGAGTTAGAAAAAGTGCTGGCTAGCACATGATTGAGTTAAAATTAGTTACCAAGTTTAACGAAATTTTGTAAAATAATTATTAACTTCTAAAATAATGTAAAATCTCAAACTTGTTCATAGCTAGCATATAATTTTAACTTTTTATTTTTCCTGCTTTGTAGAAACGGTCTATTTTAAAATTAATGTCATGGTTTAAAACACACCTGTTTAAGTGCCATGAATCGTTAGAGATTTTAAAAATTCACTTCAAGAATCAACTATTGAAATCTAAAGACATTTTTAATTAGTTGACTCACTCTAATTTCAATTCATTTTACAACTTTTTTTTTGTTATTTTGATCTCTAGTGCGTTAAGGGGTGTGAACAACTGATTACAGAGAAACTTAATGATGGATTTTAGAGTTTAGAAAATCTGCCACAGATATAATAATGAGAGACACAGAGAAATATTGACCTTGGACTTTACAGATAACATTTTAAAGTCTATTGCAAATAAGCAAACAGTTTTACAAAACTGCTTTATTAAGGGAGAATGTTATGTTCTTTCTTTTGTTATGTTTATACATGAACGCAACAATGTGAAAAGTAACTAAATATTTTGTGATAAAACGCCAATCATAAACAGATTTTCAAATGGACGACTTTCTCATAAGCTACATGTTAACAGGAAGTAGCGTCTATTGCACTGCATTCCATCTACTTTCTTGGCAGTATACTGTACTTCATCTATGAATTATTCAGTAGTAGGTATATGAATGAATACATAACTCTGCGATGTGGTTTGTTATACAGGTAGAAGTTAAAATAAACAAATGCTATAAAAAATATAGAGTTAGTTTAGTACAAGGTAAAGCTTACAACTCGTTGTAACGATGTTTGCAGTCTTTTACCGACAAGATTTGACAAGAAGTCGAACATAACAAAAACTAATTTTAGGGAAAAATTAAGATATTTTAATTAAAACTTACTAAGCAGGAGTTAATTAAGGGGACATTAATAAAAGAAAATTAAAAACCGTCATAAAACAAAAGCTACACAAGATAAAACAACATCAAGCGATAGGAAACAATACAAATTCATTAATAATAATAAAATAATGAAATGGAAAATTTATTTAAAAAGGAGTTTTAATTCTTAGGGGGAGGGGTTCTAGAATAAAATGAAAAGGCGATAATAAAAAAGGTGAAACTAATAATATATTCAGATAAATGGAGTAAAGGTGTCAATAATGATAAAGTATAAGCTTAATTAAAACAATACTTAAATAGTTATTGACAATTAAATTGAGATCAAATTAAATCGTATAAAGGGGAAAATAAGTATGGGATTAAAAGATAAATTAATAAATAGGATTAGTAAAAAAGACTAATTGTAAGATGACCAAGCAATACAGGTAAAATTAGTAAAATGGGAGTTTTTTTATTACTTAACACCAAATGTAATAAACTTCAAATTCAAAGGTGAATATCTCCAAAGCTAAGAGTCATAATGAAAAAGTGTAAATTGTAAACTTTGTTTTAGTGATAGACCAATAAGTTAAAAACAGTGAAATTCCAAAATTCAAAACAAAAGATATAAAACAGAGAAGTTACGAACTGTTGATTGGTAGGAAATACTAGTGACTTCACACTGGTCAGCAGACCTCTTCTTGTTTTCGGAGTGCATTGGTGTTTGCAAATTAGGTGTGCGGGGACGATCTAGCCCAAAAGAAACTTTTAGAAACTTAAAAAACTTTTTTTTAAATTAATTTCAAAATCTTGTTGTTTAGTGTTTCAAACGAACAAGAATTTCCAAATTTTAATCTATATATGTGTATATAGAAGCGCGCGCGTGCGGGTTTGTGTGTGTGCGTATTAGTTGTAAGTTTGAATATGTGATTTACGAGAAATAATAATAATAATAAATATATAAGTAATTCCCGTGAATAATAAAATGAAAACCAAATTCAAATAAATGGCACCAACAAAAGATCTTGCAAAGGTTCAGTAAAGGAAACGGATTTACTAAAAATGGTAAAATAACTTCCACAAATTGAAGAGCAATGAAAGCAAGGGGAAAAAAAATACGAAAGGAAGAGGAAGTGAGAGAAGGAAAAAGACATAAAATTAAGAGTAAAAATTTAAAGGGAATAATGTAGGTCAAACTAATAAATGGAACAGATGATTGTAACTGTGTACTTAACGATAGAACCAGGCTAAAAAGGAAGGCAGGAAGCGGAAGATCCTAAGTAAATAAACATGACATTCCAAACATTTAGAGTCATTCATAATACTTCCGTAGGTATGTGAATGAACTTTTAAATCATAATGCAATTGCGGAATAATAAATAAGGGGGAAAGGAAATTGTTTTTAAAAGTAGTCCTTTTTTAAACTAAAAGATCGTAATCATCTATTCTGTAAAATGTAGTTTTATAAAAGGATGACCATAAGGAAATCTAGTAAAATGGATTATTATTTAATATTCAGGGTGGATCAGTAAAATTACAAGTGATTTTCAGGGTTCATAAAATAAATAAGATTACAGGCTATTTTCAGGGTTCATTAAGAAGATTAGAAACTATTTTCAGGGTTCATAAGCAAGATTACGAGTGATTTTCAAGGCTCATAAGTAGGACTACAAAATAATTTCAAATTTCATAAGTAACATTACAAGGTATTTTCAAGGTTCATAAGTAAGATTACAAGCTATTTTCACGGTTGTTAAGTAAAACTGCAAGCTATTTTCCGGATTCATAAGTAAATGTGAAGCTATTATCAAGGTTCATAAGTAAGATTACAGTGATTTTGAAGATTCAAAGTAATTTCACAAGCAATTTCCAAGGTTCATAAGTAAGATTACAAATAATTTTCAAAGTTCATAATTAAGATTACAAGTAATTTTCAAGGTTCATAAGTAAGATTACAAATAATTTTCAATGTTCATAATAAAGTTTACAAATGATTTTCAAGGTTCATAAGTAAGATTACAAATGATTTTCCAGGTTCATAAGTAAGATTACAAATATTTTTCAAAGTTCATAATTAAGATTTTCAAGGTTCATAATTAAGATTACAAATGATTTTCTAGTTTCATAAGCAAAATTACAAATGATTTTCAAGGTTCACAAGTAAGATTACAAGTTGTTATTGTTAAGTTATAGTTTAGTTATTGTAGCTCATGTGTCACTGAGGACGACTTTGTCGTTGAAACGCATTTGATTAAGTAAACCTAATTTTCGGAGATCTCGTGTTCCAGTATTATTCTAATATTATCTCAATAATTATTTATAAGATTACAAGTGATTTTCAAGGTCCATAAGTAAGATTACAAATTAGTTTCAAAGTTCATAAGTAAGCTTATACGCGATTTTCAAGACATTATCACATGAGAGGCATCGATTTCTGTGGTAGTGAGCAACCCAACCTAAGCATTTATTGTCGCTGGTTTTTATCTTTAAAAAATAAATACATAAAGAACTGTACAGTTCTACTCAAGAAAAAAATCACGTATTTAAATAAATACGCGATTAATATCCCAGGAGTTCACCTCTAATTAATATGGGCTTGTCAATCCCGAGAACGACTTGCTGGAGCTCCATCTTTTTCACGTAGTCGTGGGTTAGCTCCTTCTCTTTCAACTTTCTTATCAGATTGACGATATCTTATCTGACCCTGACGATATTAGAGTATACGAGGGCTAAGGCGTCTTTATTTTAAGTTCTTTTTCGCGTAGTTGTGGGTTAGATCCTTCTCTTTCAACTTTCTTATCAGGTTGACGATATCTTATCTGACCCTGACGATATTAGAGTATACGAGGGCTAAGGCGTCTTTATTTTAAGTTCTTTTTCGCGTAGTTGTGGGTTAGATCCTTCTCTTTCAACTTTCTTATCAGATTGACGATATCTTATCTGACCCTGACGATATTAGAGTATACGAGGGCTAAGGCGTCTTTATTTTAAGTTCTTTTTCACGTAGTTGTGGGTTAGCTCCTTTCCTTTCAACTTTCTTATCAGGTTGACGATATCTTATCTGACCCTGACGATATTAGAGTATACGAGGGCTAAGGCGTCTTTATTTTAAGCTCTTTTTCACGTAGTCGTGGGTTAGCTCCTTTCCTTTCAACTTTCTTATCAGATTGACGATATCTTATCTGACCCTGACGATATTAGAGTATACGAGGGCTAAGGCGTCTTTATTTTAAGTTCTTTTTCACGTAGTCGTGGGTTAGCTCCTTCTCTTTCAACTTTCTTATCAGATTGACGATATCTTATCTGACCCTGACGATATTAGAGTATACGAGGGCTAAGGCGTCTTTATTTTAAGTTCTTTTTCACGTAGTTGTGGGTTAGCTCCTTCTCTTTCAACTTTCTTATCAGGTTGACGATATCTTATCTGACCCTGACGATATTAGAGTATACGAGGGCTAAGGCGTCTTTATTTTAAGCTCTTTTTCACGTAGTTGTGGGTTAGCTCCTTTCCTTTCAACTTTCTTATCAGGTTGACGATATCTTATCTGACCCTGACGATATTAGAGTATACGAGGGCTAAGGCGTCTTTATTTTAAGCTCTTTTTCACGTAGTTGTGGGTTAGCTCCTTTCCTTTCAACTTTCTTATCAGATTGACGATATCTTATCTGACCCTGACGATATTAGAGTATACGAGGGCTAAGGCGTCTTTATTTTAAGTTCTTTTTCACGTAGTTGTGGGTTAGCTCCTTCTCTTTCAACTTTCTTATCAGATTGACGATATCTTATCTGACCCTGACGATATTAGAGTATACGAGGGCTAAGGCGTCTTTATTTTAAGCTCTTTTTCACGTAGTTGTGGGTTAGCTCCTTTCCTTTCAACTTTCTTATCAGATTGACGATATCTTATCTGACCCTGACGATATTAGAGTATACGAGGGCTAAGGCGTCTTTATTTTAAGTTCTTTTTCACGTAGTTGTGGGTTAGCTCCTTTCCTTTCAACTTTCTTATCAGATTGACGATATCTTATCTGACCCTGACGATATTAGAGTATACGAGGGCTAAGGCGTCTTTATTTTAAGCTCTTTTTCACGTAGTTGTGGGTTAGCTCCTTCTCTTTCAACTTTCTTATCAGATTGACGATATCTTATCTGACCCTGACGATATTAGAGTATACGAGGGCTAAGGCGTCTTTATTTTAAGTTCTTTTTCACGTAGTTGTGGGTTAGCTCCTTCTCTTTCAACTTTCTTATCAGGTTGACGATATCTTATCTGACCCTGACGATATTAGAGTATACGAGGGCTAAGGCGTCTTTATTTTAAGCTCTTTTTCACGTAGTTGTGGGTTAGCTCCTTTCCTTTCAACTTTCTTATCAGATTGACGATATCTTATCTGACCCTGACGATATTAGAGTATACGAGGGCTAAGGCGTCTTTATTTTAAGTTCTTTTTCACGTAGTTGTGGGTTAGCTCCTTCTCTTTCAACTTTCTTATCAGGTTGA
This sequence comes from Aphrophora alni, assembly GCA_963513935.1. Taxonomy (NCBI): domain Eukaryota; kingdom Metazoa; phylum Arthropoda; class Insecta; order Hemiptera; family Aphrophoridae; genus Aphrophora; species Aphrophora alni. The sequence goes on from OY740766.1 coordinate 31,852,079, forward strand.
CGATATCTTATCTGACCCTGACGATATTAGAGTATACGAGGGCTAAGGCGTCTTTATTTTAAGTTCTTTTTCACGTAGTTGTGGGTTAGCTCCTTCTCTTTCAACTTTCTTATCAGATTGACGATATCTTATCTGACCCTGACGATATTAGAGTATACGAGGGCTAAGGCGTCTTTATTTTAAGTTCTTTTTCACGTAGTTGTGGGTTAGCTCCTTCTCTTTCAACTTTCTTATCAGGTTGACGATATCTTATCTGACCCTGACGATATTAGAGTATACGAGGGCTAAGGCGTCTTTATTTTAAGCTCTTTTTCACGTAGTTGTGGGTTAGCTCCTTTCCTTTCAACTTTCTTATCAGATTGACGATATCTTATCTGACCCTGACGATATTAGAGTATACGAGGGCTAAGGCGTCTTTATTTTAAGTTCTTTTTCACGTAGTTGTGGGTTAGCTCCTTCTCTTTCAACTTTCTTATCAGGTTGACGATATCTTATCTGACCCTGACGATATTAGAGTATACGAGGGCTAAGGCGTCTTTATTTTAAGTTCTTTTTCACGTAGTTGTGGGTTAGCTCCTTTCCTTTCAACTTTCTTATCAGGTTGACGATATCTTATCTGACCCTGACGATATTAGAGTATACGAGGGCTAAGGCGTCTTTATTTTAAGCTCTTTTTCACGTAGTTGTGGGTTAGCTCCTTTCCTTTCAACTTTCTTATCAGATTGACGATATCTTATCTGACCCTGACGATATTAGAGTATACGAGGGCTAAGGCGTCTTTATTTTAAGTTCTTTTTCACGTAGTTGTGGGTTAGCTCCTTCTCTTTCAACTTTCTTATCAGATTGACGATATCTTATCTGACCCTGACGATATTAGAGTATACGAGGGCTAAGGCGTCTTTATTTTAAGCTCTTTTTCACGTAGTTGTGGGTTAGCTCCTTTCCTTTCAACTTTCTTATCAGATTGACGATATCTTATCTGACCCTGACGATATTAGAGTATACGAGGGCTAAGGCGTCTTTATTTTAAGTTCTTTTTCACGTAGTTGTGGGTTAGCTCCTTTCCTTTCAACTTTCTTATCAGATTGACGATATCTTATCTGACCCTGACGATATTAGAGTATACGAGGGCTAAGGCGTCTTTATTTTAAGCTCTTTTTCACGTAGTTGTGGGTTAGCTCCTTCTCTTTCAACTTTCTTATCAGATTGACGATATCTTATCTGACCCTGACGATATTAGAGTATACGAGGGCTAAGGCGTCTTTATTTTAAGTTCTTTTTCACGTAGTTGTGGGTTAGCTCCTTCTCTTTCAACTTTCTTATCAGGTTGACGATATCTTATCTGACCCTGACGATATTAGAGTATACGAGGGCTAAGGCGTCTTTATTTTAAGCTCTTTTTCACGTAGTTGTGGGTTAGCTCCTTTCCTTTCAACTTTCTTATCAGATTGACGATATCTTATCTGACCCTGACGATATTAGAGTATACGAGGGCTAAGGCGTCTTTATTTTAAGTTCTTTTTCACGTAGTCGTGGGTTAGCTCCTTCTCTTTCAACTTTCTTATCAGGTTGACGATATCTTATCTGACCCTGACGATATTAGAGTATACGAGGGCTAAGGCGTCTTTATTTTAAGCTCTTTTTCACGTAGTCGTGGGTTAGCTCCTTCTCTTTCAACTTTCTTATCAGGTTGACGATATCTTATCTGACCCTGACGATATTAGAGTATACGAGGGCTAAGGCGTCTTTATTTTAAGTTCTTTTTCACGTAGTTGTGGGTTAGCTCCTTCTCTTTCAACTTTCTTATCAGGTTGACGATATCTTATCTGACCCTGACGATATTAGAGTATACGAGGGCTAAGGCGTCTTTATTTTAAGCTCTTTTTCACGTAGTTGTGGGTTAGCTCCTTTCCTTTCAACTTTCTTATCAGATTGACGATATCTTATCTGACCCTGACGATATTAGAGTATACGAGGGCTAAGGCGTCTTTATTTTAAGTTCTTTTTCACGTAGTTGTGGGTTAGCTCCTTCTCTTTCAACTTTCTTATCAGGTTGACGATATCTTATCTGACCCTGACGATATTAGAGTATACGAGGGCTAAGGCGTCTTTATTTTAAGCTCTTTTTCACGTAGTTGTGGGTTAGCTCCTTTCCTTTCAACTTTCTTATCAGGTTGACGATATCTTATCTGACCCTGACGATATTAGAGTATACGAGGGCTAAGGCGTCTTTATTTTAAGTTCTTTTTCGCGTAGTTGTGGGTTAGATCCTTCTCTTTCAACTTTCTTATCAGGTTGACGATATCTTATCTGACCCTGACGATATTAGAGTATACGAGGGCTAAGGCGTCTTTATTTTAAGTTCTTTTTCGCGTAGTTGTGGGTTAGCTCCTTCTCTTTCAACTTTCTTATCAGGTTGACGATATCTTATCTGACCCTGACGATATTAGAGTATACGAGGGCTAAGGCGTCTTTATTTTAAGCTCTTTTTCGCGTAGTTGTGGGTTAGCTCCTTCTCTTTCAACTTTCTTATCAGGTTGACGATATCTTATCTGACCCTGACGATATTAGAGTATACGAGGGCTAAGGCGTCTTTATTTTAAGCTCTTTTTCGCGTAGTTGTGGGTTAGCTCCTTCTCTTTCAACTTTCTTATCAGGTTGACGATATCTTATCTGACCCTGACGATATTAGAGTATACGAGGGCTAAGGCGTCTTTATTTTAAGCTCTTTTTCGCGTAGTTGTGGGTTAGATCCTTCTCTTTCAACTTTCTTATCAGGTTGACGATATCTTATCTGACCCTGACGATATTAGAGTATACGAGGGCTAAGGCGTCTTTATTTTAAGCTCTTTTTCACGTAGTCGTGGGTTAGCTCCTTCTCTTTCAACTTTCTTATCAGGTTGACGATATCTTATCTGACCCTGACGATATTAGAGTATACGAGGGCTAAGGCGTCTTTATTTTAAGCTCTTTTTCACGTAGTTGTGGGTTAGCTCCTTTCCTTTCAACTTTCTTATCAGGTTGACGATATCTTATCTGACCCTGACGATATTAGAGTATACGAGGGCTAAGGCGTCTTTATTTTAAGCTCTTTTTCACGTAGTTGTGGGTTAGCTCCTTTCCTTTCAACTTTCTTATCAGATTGACGATATCTTATCTGACCCTGACGATATTAGAGTATACGAGGGCTAAGGCGTCTTTATTTTAAGTTCTTTTTCACGTAGTTGTGGGTTAGATCCTTCTCTTTCAACTTTCTTATCAGGTTGACGATATCTTATCTGACCCTGACGATATTAGAGTATACGAGGGCTAAGGCGTCTTTATTTTAAGCTCTTTTTCACGTAGTCGTGGGTTAGCTCCTTCTCTTTCAACTTTCTTATCAGATTGACGATATCTTATCTGACCCTGACGATATTAGAGTATACGAGGGCTAAGGCGTCTTTATTTTAAGCTCTTTTTCACGTAGTTGTGGGTTAGCTCCTTTCCTTTCAACTTTCTTATCAGGTTGACGATATCTTATCTGACCCTGACGATATTAGAGTATACGAGGGCTAAGGCGTCTTTATTTTAAGTTCTTTTTCGCGTAGTTGTGGGTTAGATCCTTCTCTTTCAACTTTCTTATCAGGTTGACGATATCTTATCTGACCCTGACGATATTAGAGTATACGAGGGCTAAGGCGTCTTTATTTTAAGCTCTTTTTCACGTAGTCGTGGGTTAGCTCCTTCTCTTTCAACTTTCTTATCAGATTGACGATATCTTATCTGACCCTGACGATATTAGAGTATACGAGGGCTATGGCGTCTTTATTTTAAGTTCTTTTTCGCGATGACGACGTACAGGTTTTTTGCTTTTATACAAGAAAGAAAAAATAATTGCAGCAACACTTATCTTCTAGTGGACTAAAATAAGTTTAAAATTAATATAATGTACGTAGTCTTCTTGGTTAGTGATTATAAGTACTCTAGGTAATCTAACGCTGAGGGGTGAAGCATTCACAAGAGATTGTGAAGTTGGAGGAAAGTATAGCTCATTTGTTATGTGGTGGCGCTTGGAGGCAGGGCGGTCTGGCTTGGAATGGGGAGGTTGTTCGTAATACACTGTCTAGAAACGCACTGACGAAAGGATGGCGGAACACTGACTCATTCGCTTCCCCCACCACTAAAAAGTGACGGGTACCTGTTTGCCCGATGAAGGTCAAGCGCCACTACATACCAAATGATCTCTAATATAAACAAAGTTAATGGTGGCCATCTTAGTACTTACCCAGCCAGATCACACAATGTAATACAAGCAGATCCTCTAAATATAATGCCCAAAAATTGGTTTCTTAGGCTTTTTAGGAAATTGTTTAGTAAATCAAGAGGTTTTGCCTAATAGGGTAAGTTTTTTTATACAATTTTTACACAGGTTTTCTGAACCTCGTAATTGTGTATATCACTACTTTAATTAGGCCAACGAGGCCCTATCAAGCATCACGGATAAAAAGATTTCCACTCGCTTAACTTGTCAGTGTCGAGGTCGTTGGTGGGACCTTGAAGTTGGACACATAGGATGGAGCTTCCATTCACTACGCTCGTGTCGGCATATGAACAAAAAACTGTTTAAAACTACCACGATCCACGATATTGCATTCGATTTTTCTGAATTTCGATAGACTTCTATATGAGTATACAATAGTTTCTTTAAAGAAAATAGTGAATATATTGAAAATTTTAGCCCTCAATATTGTAAATGTAAATGAGTTTTTAACACATTTTTTAACAAACCTTTCAAAAAACATAATGTATAATTAATGTATAACATATTTAATGTCATTGGCTATAACATTTATTGAGATAGATCAAAATACTAAATAACAAAACACAACATCTTGTAAATAGTTTCTTCAGTCATCACTAATAATCAATCTGTTCGTTTATAAGTTTCTAAAATATAGGTCAATGGATGCTTATTATTACCAAAACGTGACCATACGGATTACGCAATAAAAACAATATCCAAAAAGAACCACATGAGTCATGATCATTTGTTTTGTTTGGAAAAAAAATTAAAGCTGGTCTCCAAAACTCTAATCTATTTAAAACTGGCAATTTACCAACATTAGGTTGCCAATATTCCTATATATGTCAATATTTTTAGCTGTTGTTTGACACAAATGCTTGTACACAATATGGTTCGTTTTTCATTTCAAACACTCTGATAATATCTTCTAACAGATTGATAAATAACTTATCATTTTTTTACTATTGCAAATATATTTTTGCACATAACCTTCTGGACGTATCGGAAGAAATAAATACTTCAAATTTTTTTGCGGATTTTCAATAATAAACACTTTATTTCAAACGAGACAACTTCTTATTAATTATATTAACATAACACGTCAATAAATAAAAACAATATGAAAACTAAACTTTTGTAAAATATATAAACCTACATATTATTGGCCTCCTTATAGATCATCAGTTATAGTGCTTAGTGATCGAATTAAACATAGCATTGAAATAAAGTATTTGTAGAAAATTATTATTATTTTAAATTTGTAATTGAAGATTCCTCAATTGTTGCTCATTTCAAATGAATTCAAAAACCTCTTACTATATTTGCAGTAGCCTTAACAGCTCGAAACATTCGGTTAGATTAAGACCAATGTTCTATTTCAAATTGTATAAGGTGTTTTAATAATTTATTACAATACTCAATTTTTAATTGTCTCTTGGAAAATCGTTACTATAAATCAACAAAGATTTAGGTGATGTCAATAGGCAACTCAGAAAAGTTCTTTGAATATAGAGATAAATTTTATCTGAAACACACACTTGGTTAAGGTGGTAAGGATGATGTTTCTACATAATGTGTGGTATCTATTAGGCCATTCTGTAGATTAAAACGTTAGATGAGGATACAATGTGAAATCCAGATAACTTATATTATGGAGGCTGTGTGTTATTAACTCAACAAGTAGTTCATGAAACTGGAGAAAAGAAACGGCACAATTTTAACAGACACAGAACTGGCGAACCTTTGGGAAAAAGAAATCCAAGGCGAGATCTATAAAAGCTGTCGTCACAATAATAATGGCTGATTATGTTGAGATGACGTTAGAAAATTAGAATGATCTGTAAAACACTTAATGGAGAGTATAGAGTTAAAAAAGAAGTCTTTCTTATGAGATGTAGAACAACGCAGATGTACTGTTCTGATGATAGGATCAGAGTTAATGGTAGGTCATAATATGATTTCATTTATGGTACTTATTCAGAGAAGAACTTTTGATAGTTTATGGAGGATATGTTTGAAAAAATTCTTTCCGCGTTAGAAATCTACTTTAACTAGTGAAAAAAAAACTCGGTGATTTAAATGTTCTAGGCAGTTATTAATGTAAGAGAAACATTTCAGACGGTGCATTGTTGGAAGATGATATTCTCCAAACATCGTAAAAGGATCAATAATGTTTTAAAACCAAAACGTCATAAATAATATTACAAAATGATGTTAACGTAATTAATCATTTAGATGTTAACGAGATTGATTTGGGTAAAATGTCCATTTCTTTCGTAACATGGAAAGAAGAATTTTTAAGGTAACTATTGATGAAAAGATGCTGTTTGTGAGAGAGGTAGGATAGGTGATAGTACTTCAAAAGATAGATAATTCTGACCGTGACAGCAGTCCCAAATTTCTTCAAATCTAAATAAGTAAGCTTTACAGCTGTCAGTAAATCCTATTGTTACAGGTGTTTCAAAGAATAGGGTAACATTCTGCACTATCTAAGACGGACAAACAGTATTTTAAAGTGATCTTTAAGTATGTTTTATAACCTAAAAAAACCGACCTAGCTTGTCTACTATATACAACGAATATTCATAACATTCCCATATCATGTTATAAAATTTCCTCTGTTAATATCTTTTAAACCTAAAATAACGCGTTCTAGTCGTTGAGTATGATCATTAAAATTTTTAATTAACCTTATTATGTTTCAAAACTAAAATAAACTGTCTGACTTAAAGTAAAACCGAAACGTTTGTAATTGTAGTGTCAAATTATATTTTAAATTTAGAGTTTAACATATTTTTTAAAACTTGTATTTTATTATTACAATTGCTGAACACCCATACATTATACTTATAACGCTTCCACTTTCATACTTAAAGCCTGGTTTAGCTGTTAGTATTCTTTCTTCACAAGTGAAAGGTTCTAGGTTTAATCCCCGTTGGGGTTCAACAATTTACGGTGTTAACCCAGCATAGCGGGGTTGTAATTCGGAAGCTATAATTGTAACGAACTCTGGATTATAATACTAGGACAAAGTGACAATAATTCGATCTGTTAACCACACATTACACAATTGAAAGCCCCTTAACAGTCCTGGGTTCTTCAGAGCTCGAATCCTTAGATTACTCTCAAGGGGTCACTTTAGTAAATACCGGCTTGGCAAACCCAAGGATCCTAGCTGGATCTACACCTTTTTTTATCTAGTCAGGGTTGAATTCCTTTCTTTTATCTTTGCTATCAGATCTCTCTTGACCATTTTTTGTTCTCTCCCGATCCTCTAACGCTATTAGAGTATTCAAGAGCTAAGGGTCTTCATTTTACCTTATTTTCTTCTTTTATTTCAAAAAAGGGTGATGACCAAGATTTTTTGCGAATAAAAACAGTTCTTTACCGCGTGAACACACTCCATAGTCTGCTTGGCTATTGTGGCGTTTAAAATATTTTAATACTAAGAGAATCTAAGTACTATTAAAAATAGTAGTAGTGGAGAACCTAATTAACCTAACCCGTTAGCGATAGATAATAAGGGTGGGGTGGCCATAAGGTTAGATTATTAAGTTGAAAGGTTAAGGGTTAAAACCATCCCCGGGCACAGCAACCATTAGCCTATTGTGCAACTACGTTTCTTAATTATAGACCTGTTCAGTAGATTAATCCGCCTTACTAGTTTTAGTAATTCACTCATTAGCTCGTCTAATGAAAGTTCACCAGGATTTTATAAAGTTAAAAACCCTATGCTTTATATTTACAAGAGTCTCACAATCAAAGATTATGAGACCTGTGATCTCTTCACCCGTCCCGCACACTTTCGCCATGGTATGCTCCTATTCTGTGGAAGTGAGCCCTCATACCACAGTGTCCCGTAATACGTTCCGTGATTTGTCTGAATTGATCCCTACGCAAGGTCAGTTATGTCCCTCCAGGTCTATCCAAAGGGATTTCTCTTGGTAAAGTTTGCTATGGGAATGTTCCTTAAGGCTATTCCGTCTTTGCTGGTGATTTCGTTCAAATTAGCTAAACACACAGGAATTCCGATTGCCGGCTCGGGTCCTATGAACTCTGATGAGGAGCTCAGTTTAGCCGATGTATCTGCCTCCTAGTTTCCCTCAACTCTTTTATGTCCCGAATCCAATTTAAAGTTACTGGGTTTTCAGAGACAGAGCTTTGAGATTCTCTCGGCATTACCAGGCCAAATTGAATTATATTAGTTCCAGTAAGTGCTTTAATTGCCGCCTGACGGTGAGTGTAGATATGAATGCGGGTTTTCTTAAACTGAACACAGTTATTATGGTCATTACCTGTGTGCATACTATCCAAAGAGAAACGAACGCTTCAACTCTGATCTCATACCATGTCCCCCAGGACTAGTGCCTTTCTTTGTTATGAAACCCTCAGTGTAACACAACAGATCCCCTGAATTTTCTAATACACGATCCTCCTTTCCATAGGACAGTTTGACTTTAATGGGTTTAAAGCCTCAAAATACCCATCCTGAGGGTCGGGTGGCCGATTGTTCCTGTAATTTTGGCATGGTCCAGGAGTGTGGTTCTCCAGACACCGCTTCATTTCTAGTCTTCGCCATAATAAACAAATCAATGAGTGGAAGCCCAAGCACTATTTTCATTTTCACGGTTGTTGTTGTGGAAATTTCTACAGAGGCAGGCCATCTTCTGAGTCTTGGGTAAAGTTATTTTGGCCTTCCTCTGCTCGGTTTCAACAATAGCTCCATAGCTCATTATACATCGTATAATCCAAGTGTAGATGTATTTCATTACAGCTGGTCTTTGTCCCCAGGTTTTCCCGACGACTCTTCTTACTGCCATTAACGATTTGTTGTTTTTCCATAGTGCGCCTTAAGTGTGAAAAAGTTAATTTTGTTTCAAGTACCAACCCCAGATATTTAACATCGTTCGCGTTCGGAAGTATCTCCCCAGAAAGTTTGATATCACTCAGGGGTGACCATTGGTACCGAATGATGGAAAATAGGTATTGAAAGATTGACAATAACAACCTGGAAAACATTTTATATATGTATAGGCTTTCTTCTATAGCATCAATTTAATGCAATTCTTTTTCGTACTTGATGCAGTACAGTGTAATTTTATCCTAACTACTTAAGAATTAATGGAAGTGTCTAGAGTAGTAATTTTCAAATTTATGGTATAAAGATTTTCTTCATGTATAGGTTTTTTTTAAAAGCTTGCGTTAAGAATCTGATTAATGCAACTCCGTCAATCTTGAACAAATTGAATAAACCATGTTGGTGTCTATTATTGCCGTCATGTCAAACAACAATCGAAGCCATCGTTTAGGTAAAGATATAGTGGAATTTGTGTGTCAAAGAGTTAAGCAGTTAATCAACCAAGATCCTATCAGTGCTGTTTATTCTTATACTCGTATTAAACTATCGACCAGCAAAAACTTTTCGAACATCAGGTTGGTTTCATTTTAAAAATTCTACTCTGGTGTTTATCTGTTATTCAAATTACATTGTATTTGGATATTGGCTTAACAAACGAAGCAACACATTAGGCAAATTCATTTATTGTTGTACTTGAAAAATCTTAATTTTTTTTTTCTGATATCTCATAATTTTGATTTCGAGATAAACTGGCTCATCATTCGAAAGTATTATCAGTTACATTTTGTGTTGAAGCAACATTTGTATTGTCTATTTATAGATACGTACCAACAAATGAAAATCTCTTCATTTAGATAAAAACACACTCATTGTGAAATGTTAGCACATCTCTTAGCTCTGTACATAGTAACCATGAGCTTATTTAGTGGCTCATTTATTCTCCGAAAGTTTATTACAACTTTTCATACATTTTTTTGTGAGTAATATATGAGCATGCCTGTTTTTCTCTCCATTGTATGGTGTGTTCCCAGATTTTGCGTTTTCACTTTGTTTTATCGATTATTATATTAAGAATATTAATCGTATAAGAAAGGCAAGGCAAATAACAAAATCATTCAACAAACAACTATTGTTCTTATCTCAGTTATCTCTACTTGATTCATTAATTCTTTTGTATCTTTGAACTTTTGATCTCATGTAATAAAATTTCATTATGTATCCCCTCAACTTTGAAAGATATGTCAAGTTATTTGTTTATCATATCGTTATTTTTAACTCTAGAACTCCTCTTTAACAACAAACATCGTTTTATTGGGTCCCTTATAGTTAGTACGGATATGGCAATCCCGAGGTACCCTAGCTGGATTTACATATTTCTAGTCTTGTGTTAACATCACTCTCTTTCATCTTTCCTATCAAGTATTACTTGGCCAACTCTTGTTTTCATCTGACACTGACACTATTGAAGTATTCTAGAGTTAGTGGTATCTTTTCCTATACCATATATTGTCAATTTGTAAATGTACAGTAAAAAGTGAAAATAACATTAATTTGACTACGGTACAGGGGTTCGAATCCGCAACATCCGTAAGTGAAGTTAAATTTTTGTATGTAATTGTTGTTGCTTTTGGTTCTATGAGTTTATTAAGGCGCTAATAATCGCGAAGTTTTTTGCTTTAAAAAGAAACAACCGTTCGCTGTTCCGACTAACCCCACCCTCAGAGCCTCACTTACAACGAGGTCAGCTTGGGTTAAATATATCTCTTAGTCTTTCTTGACCAACTCTTATTCTTTTCTGATCCTGTAGTTATTAGAGTATCCCAGAACTGGGTTTTTTTATATTTTATGCTCTTTTCTTCCTTTAAGGTGATGATGACCGAGAGGTTTTCACCTTTTTACAAAGGTGGGGGGGGGGAGAGATCCTACAATCCGTGAAAGCTGGATCGCTATGCGTTAAAATACTTGTCTATTTTCTATTATTTTTTATGAGATATCCTAAAAAGTAGGGAAACTTTACGTAAAAAAGGGATGAAATCAGTTGAGATGAGTTTTGGGGCAGGATGTATAGATTTTAAAATAACCTTTGCTTTTCGTAGGGTCTTAGAGATTGACTATGAAGTTTGGTCTAAATCGGTCAAAGAGAGGATGAATTTATATGAAAGTGAGGACTTTCAAGGTATCATATTTTCACCAGGTCATTTTACTGAATTTGATCCAGTTTAGTTAAAGGATTTGGAATTGTTTAGAGAAATTAGTTATAGAGTTCCTATTATACAGGGTGATCAATAAGTGGGTACATCAAAATATCTTGAAAAATAAGCATGGTACGAAAAAAGTCCCAGATAAAAAGTTAATATTTTGTGGGGGTCATTCACTAGTCCTAATATTAGAACACACTGCCCCCACCTTTTGAGGGGGCGGGGTAACTTTGAAATCTTAAATGGGAAACTACATTTTTTTATTGCACATTCGGATTCTACGGGAAAAAAATAAGTAAATTTTATTCAAAACATTGATTTGTTTTCGTGACAAATGACACTGTAATCAAAAATCAAATGTCGCTGTTATTGCAAGAAATATTCATACAATCGAAAAAATAAATTCAGAAATGGTAAAATTTGTTCAAGAAAGTACTTACCCAGGAATAACCTGTACGTAGTAGTTTTTGTTTCACTTAATATTACCCCTTCCGACGATCAAGAGAAGGAAGATAGCCTAATTTTTAAAACTTCTATACTTTTTTAAGAAATAATTTGAATTTAAACCTTGGAATGCTTTTCAATTTGTCTCGGAATTATTTTAAAAAATCATTTCGAAATGAAAATAAACAGCTAATACGTTGATTTATTTGTATTTAATTAACTCTGTTTTGCGTGGATAAACAATTATTACTTGAAACAAATATCAGTCATTTCTACTGCAGTAGAAATCACATTTTAGGTATAAAAATAAAATCAGTACTTAAATCATATCTTCTCGATTTTTATTAAAAAAAAAAAAATACATCAGTCTTGATTTTGTTAATTACACTACTTTCATTTTTTCACACTTTGATTGGTAATGTAAATGAATTTCTTGCAAAAGACATTTACTACAGCGCTATCTACGAGGATCAGAGAATAATGTTTAAAATAAAAGCTTTTCCATTGTTGCATCATTTTGTAATAAAACACGTGGGTTTCCCTTGAAAAACGCTACGTACCTAATGTTCGCCAATTGCGATATATCACGAATCAAAAAACGTTTCAGACAAAACTTACGTATTTTGTAACGTAAAATCCGAATCTGCAATAAAAAATTGGGTTCCAATTTACAATTTCAAAGTTACCCCAGCCCCTCTCAAAAGCGAATGGCCTCCTCAAAAATATTAACTTATCATCTGTGACATTTTTTCGTACGATGGTTATTTTTCGAGATATTTCGATGTTGACTTAAAATGACCACCATTCACTTAAATATATCACGTGCAGTAATAACACAATATTAAATACAATATACAAATATATTTATGTTGTAAATAACCTATCCTGAGGTTTTGTTAATTACGTGGACATTAAATTTATCATCCTCAGATATTTTAAATAACCTATATATTTAATGAAAATAAAATTGTTGTAAAATATGATCTTTCAAAATTAGGCAACGCACGCATGTTGTTTACTTTCTTGTAATACATAAATAGATAAATTAATTGTTCAATTTATATCACGAAGTAACGAATCAGTTAATCATTTCATTTGTTAAATGGTTTGTAACAATCTGAATCACGTTTCCGGTTAAGTTGTTCTATGTTTAGATTAGTCTGGTCCGAAGAAGACATAATCGTAGATGGATGTAATGTTGTTATTTATCACACTTCAACAGACATTAATTGGTCTATGTTCATATTGAATAGGCTTCATTCATAGGCCTGCTCTTTTGAAGTAATTGATTAAAATGTAGTGTTTCAATCAGAGATGTTAAACATTGAGCGGGTGAGTCGGTCAGAAAAACCTAGTCCAATAAAAAATCAAAGAAACATAAAGGAGTTAAAATAAATAATAACTTAGTTATTTCAATAGTTCTGGATTTCTTCAATAAATTAGACAAATAGTTATTTATTAAACGTTAAATCGAGAGGACAAGCGAGAAAGAAATCAAAAATCCAAATCATCAAAAAACAAAATTGAAATAACTGTCGAAGGGACAGGATGATTGAAATGGGAACTTTGAGAACAATCATTAATAACTATACTTAGAAAAATGTGTTCCAAATATTCCAAGTATGAATATGGTGTAGGCTATACAGTGCGTTAATAAATAAGAACCCCCCCCTAACTTATGTATGAACTTGAATAGAGCCAAATCCTTTTGGTATTGTTAACTAAGTCACCTGAAGTTTATTTTATGATAGTTTGGAATTTTGCCCCTCTCCCAATAGTGGGGAATTTTGAAGGAAACTCCAAAATTTTCAATTGGGAACTCGCATCCTAAGATATGTCAAATTAAAGTGCATAGAAAGACTTAAATAAATGACGCTAAAGAAATATTTTTTAAATGACCCTAACCAAAATGGCGGCACAAAATATATTTTAGATTCTCAGTATCATAAAATATGAAAAGTTTTGACAAAACCTTAAAGATTAGATCTGATCAATGATGGATTTCCATGTAGAGACATGAAAACTATTATCTTTTTACAAACCACATAACAAATAATGTATCTGTTACATTTCTGGTTTATTATTTCCATCAGATAAAAAAGCCCTTCTGTTAGGGAGATTTGGAAAGATAAATAGCCGTCCGAGGCAAAGTAGAAAGCTGTCTAATTCAATTTATCAGTCTATTTTAACCTGATCAACTCGGCATAATAGTAGTGAGTTGTACCTTTTCTAAACCATTGAAAAAATGTCTCGTACTAAAGAAGACAAAATTGATATTATTTTTATAGTTGGCGCTGCAAATCAAAATTAAAGCAATTTAAGCTCTTGCATCCTGATTGTCTGGTCTCAAGCAAATACTTGAGAGAAATTGTCCGGCAGATGCTCCACGACCTGGAAGACCACCACTCGATGAGGGAAACGAATTTGAAATCGTAGAAGATTCACAAAAATCCAACCATACGTAACTGAACAGTGTGAAGTGTCAAACTATATACTGTTCACAAAATGTTATCATCAAAGAAACTTCAGGTGACTTAGTTTCCCAAAAGGATTTGGCTCTAGTAGCTAGGTTCATACAGCAGTCGGGGGAGGGGGGGGGTTACTAACAAACTGAAAGTTAATTCAATTTTATAATGTGTTTTGTAATTAAATAAATGGTTACTTTTTCCATTAGTATTAATTTAATAGTACATTTAAAATATTCTGAATGTTCATATCCGTAAAAGAATTACACAAAAGAAGAAGCTGTTAGATCCTTTGCTATCAAATGTCTTTAATAAATGATAGGGGTATTTTTGTGTCCATTTTAAAAATATGGTGGTTATATAAATATTAACTGGTTTTAAATTCAGAAAAAAGTCTTCATAAATCAAAGTAATTAAGGAATCCAAAAGATCCTAAAAAGTCCTTTTTAGAATGGGGTAAATTGTACGAGCTGTCCAACAAATGAATAAGGTCCATTCTTTGGGTATAATAAATCCCTTGACAGGGCATATTTCATGTAATCGTGGGTAATCTCTTTTGTCTTTCCTGTTACAAAAAAAAAGTCTTTCTTTATCAACTCTCATTTTTTTCCGACCCTGAAGCTAATAGAGTATTCGAGGTCTAGGGGTCTTTTATATCCTCTTATCTTTTTTTGGCTTTAAACAACAAGAAAAATCTTACTTTATATATTAATGCATTCCTAATCCACATGGTATCTTCTCCGGATCTTTTACTATTTCCATAAAATCTTCAATCTTTCTTTTTACCGACTTCTTTTTGAGGAATTTTTGTTTTAAATCTTTCACGACTTTCGCTCTACGATGTTTATGCAGTTTTACCAACACGGCAATTTAAATTCCAGAAGAGAATCCAATTTTATTTTATTTCTTTTTTTTTTTAAACTCTTGAAACTAAACAGCTTTGTAACACACGAAATTTAAGTAAATTTATGAAAATTTCTTGTTTGTTCGAATAATTGATTAAATTAGATTTTGTATTTTTCTTTAAGAATTTTTTTCGATGGTAAGGTTTAATCTTTATCTTCGCTATAATATCTTCTTTTTACTGGTAGAGTTTTTTATGATCACATAATATTTATAATATTACAATATATATATAAAGTATTGACGTATTCTCATTGCTTGGAAACTAACTTTGGTCTAGGAAAGATGTTTTTCAAAAAATAGTTTGTTGTGATTCGATAAAATTTTGGTTTTCTTACACTTTGTTAACAATTCATACACCGTTTTTCAGCCGATTTTACTCTGTGATAATCAATATGAAACTCAAATTTTATATTATGGTATTCCCAAAATATCTCAGTATTCTGATACTCACTGCATATCTCAGTATTCTGATACTCGCTGCATATCCTAATATTCAGGCACTTGCTGTGCATTACAATATTCTGACACTTGGTGCATATATAAATATTCAGATACTTGCTGTACATTACAATATTCTGACACTTGGTGCATATATAAATATTCAGATACTTGCTGTACATTACAATATTCTGGCACTTGGTGCATATATAAATATTCAGGCACTTGTTGTACATTACATATTCTGGTACTTGGTGCATATATAAATAGTCAGGCATTTGCTGTACATTACAATATTCTGGCACTTGCTGCATATATAAATATTCAGGCACTTGCTGCATATATAAATATTCAGGCACTTGCTGTACATTACAATATTCTGGCACTTGCTGCATATATAAATATTCAGGCACTTGCTGTACATTACAATATGATGGCACTTGCTGTATATATAAATATTCAGGTACTTGCTGTACATTACAATATTCTGGCACTTGGTGTATATATAAATATTCAGGCACTTGCAGTACATTACAATATTCTGGCACTTGCTGCATATATATAAATATTCAGGCACTTGCTGTACATTACAATATTCTGCCACTTGATGCAGATATATAAATATTCAGGCACTTGCTGTACATTAAAATATTCCAAAACTTGCTGTACATTACAATATTCTGGCACTTGCATATATAAATATTCAGGCACTTGCAGTACATTACAATATTCTGGCACTTGCTGTATATATAAATATTCAGGCACTTGCTATATATATTACAATATTCTGGCACTTGCTGCATATATAAATATTCAGGCACTTGCTATATACATTACAATATTCTGGCACTTGGTGCATAAATATTCAGGCACTTGCAGTACATTACAATATTCTGGCACTTGCTGCATATATAAATATTCAGGCACTTGCTATATATATTGCAATATTCTGGCACTTGCTGCATATATAAATATTCAGGCACATGCTATATACATTACAATATTCTGGCACTTACTGCATATATAAATATTCAGACACTTGCTATATACATTACAATATTCTGGCACCTGCTGCATATAAATACTCAGGCACTTTCTGTACATTACAATATTCTGACACTTCGTATATTTCTCGATTTTCAGGAACTCGCTTTATATTTCAATATCTTTTCACCCGCTGCGTATAATAATATTCTGACACTATCTGCATATCTCCAAATTCCAGACTCGTAAGCTATTGCAATATTGTGAACTCCCGGCATATCTCACTATTCAGAAACTCGCGGCATATTTCAATATTCTGCAACTCCATCGTATCTCAATTTCCGGCACTAGCGGGATATTCTAATATTGTGAGACACTCGGCATATCTCAATATTTTGACAATTTGTACGGTATCTTAATTAATTGGACTTGGTACTTCAACTATACCTACGGTCTCTAAACGATGTACAATATATTTATTTTTTATTTATTTATTTATTATTATTATTATTTCAGTCTAATGAGCTACGCTTAACGATCCAGTTCGACCCTAAAGGTAAAACTGAGGGATATATTATGCGCATTATCCACCCTTGACAAAGTATACAAACTGTAACACGATTCTGTAATAAATTAAAATACAGCCGAGTGCACCTCTCTACAGACCTGACATGAGAACATGTCATAAGCAAACACTACTACAGTAACTCATCCCCACGAGCGAGTTTAATCAAATGGGCGTGTTTTGATCAATTTACAATTAACCAACAGTTTTGTAACTTAACCTTGTTGTGGATATACTGTAGTGTAAAAGTAAATTCTTCGCACTTAGAGATTACACCACCAACCATAGGACAAACTGTCGCTTAGACATTATTTCAAGTTTCTAATAATGAACGCCAAATATATTTGTCATTTCTTAAATTTAAGTAATACCAGTTCTAAGAAAAGAATTATTTTTTTAATGTCTAACGAGTATAATACATAAAAAAACACAGACAATATCCTATATATTTTAACTTTAAAAATAAGATATCCTGTTTGAACCATTTTACTTTCACTAGATGACCGAATATAAATAATTTAGTCAACGTGTCCACCCACCTTCGTGCCTCCATTGTTTATATCGTGGTATTGAATATGTATTGTAAAGTAGTGCCACTTACTTTAAGGGTGCGCTATAATGAGCCCCGCCTACAATCTTTATCGTTAAAATAAACTGAAATAATGTGTAAAAATAAATAAAGGCGGAAGTTTATTTATAAACATCCTACAATAACTTTAGAATATACGAGTTTTAGATTGTCAATATGTACGACATTTTAAAACGAACACAGCTAAAATAGTTGAAAGCTAGCAATCGTTGTAATGATTCTGCTTACTGTGAATTTGGAATTGAAATTTTCTTCAAAATTTGACATTGCATACGTGTGTTTGAAATTAAAGTTGAAGGCTAACAACAAAATCTCTCGGCCATCATCGCCTTATAAGAAAAAAGAAGACGAAAACATGAAAGAATCACTCCTAGCCCTCGAATACTCTAATAGTGTCAGAGTCGGAAAAAAACAAAAGTTGGTTCTTATGAAAGAAAGAAATTCAACTCAAGACTAAAAAAGGTGTAGATCCAGCAGGTTCTCTCGGAATTGTAAAGGTAAGACTGCCGGAAATAAGATTTTACATTGGATACTTGTTCTATTTATATGAAGCCCAATTAGTCTAGTGCAGTTATTTCCTTCAATAAAATTAAATAAGGTTTTTAAAATAATAAAAACAAATAAATAATAATAATACTGTACTGTTTGTTCATTTGAGGGAGGCGGTCGGACTTGTGACAGTCCCCTCCCTCACTCACACACACAAGCGCAGGGGGTTATGACCTTGGGTGTGACCAGGGGATATCACTGTATCTTGCCCGTGAGTGTGCGTGCGTGTGCGAGGGTAGTGCCTTTCTCCGACCGCCTTTGTCAAATGAACAGAGTATATTACAGTATTATAATATAGGCCTACTCTATGAAAACTCTTCAATATTTTATACTGCTAACCCCCCCCCCTCCATGACGCTTTTTGTATGGCGTATGTTGTAAAATATTTTGATGTAAATTTACACCAAGGTAAAAACAAAATCTAAACTCATTAACTATGTTTCATGATATACTGCATTCACGTAAGAAACGACCATTAGTTCCCATTTTTCGATTTAATTATCTTTTCTACGAATACACATGTGATTGATTGGCGAGAAACATTAGCTACGAACAATATTATATATTTTTTGAAAGTTATTATTGGTTGCATAATATACCAAAGATAAAAAGTCAGATTTCAACTATATTTTCACCCAACTTTTGTGTTAGAGATCCGATTAAAAAACATACCGAATAAAAACGTTCTAAGTTAATTGTTTTTAAAACCTGTACAATTTACAAAATATTTTTAGAGATAAATCAATTTTGTATAAAATATATTTGTATGGAAGCAAAGTAAAAGTAATGTTTTCATTAGCTTCAAGTAGTAATAATACATTCTCCTGTTTTTACAAAACAAATTAATAAATAAATATACAAAACTGTAAGTATAAAAAACACTTTCATAATATTGGATGGAATTGTGAAGGGTGAAATTCTGGGATACCATTGAAGTTGTGACGTTGGCAAGCATGTTGGTTTTGGGAGGGGAAGGGGAAAGAGTCGCTCTCGGCTCTCGCTCAGTTCAGTGCTCACTGCTCAGTGCTCAGTGTGCCCTGTGGGGGAAGGGAAGGGAGAGCTGTAGACTAGAATCCTAACCTCGCTTCTACAAACAGAACAGACGCTAGTTAGACTTAGGGACTGGAATGTGGTGTTTAACTGTAGTTTTAAGTTATAGTAATGTCTAGTGTTATATTTTAGTATAACTTATATAATATTTAGTGTATTGTTAAGGTAAATGTGTTTGTGTTGTGTTCTCTTGCCGTGAAGGGAAGGGTATTTATTATTTTGGTAACAACATGCAGCATCTAGCTTCTGGACCAGGAATCAATACCGGCCGGCATTATATAAACTCTAGGACACAGATTTCTTCCAAAACATTTTAAATAGGTATGTATCGATTTAATTTACTACTTAGTACTTGCTTAAATTTAAGAATTAGGTCATATTTATTCTTCTGTTTTAAAAATTGGAATATTTTAGTGTGTCAGTAGACAGAAGGTGTCCCCCTCCCTTTAGCATCCCTGACCTTTGGTACAGATGGGATTCTGCTCGGAAATAAAAAAAGATTTTCACCAAGATAAAACTCGAGATGTCTTTCTTCTGATAAATAATATTCAAATACAAAATAAATATAATATTATTTTGTGTTTTGGTTTTCATTGAAAGATTAATTGTACCATGAACCATTTAATCATAAGCATTTTGTATAATATTTTCATGTTTGCATTTTATATTTTTATTGCGATATGAAATACATATTAGACATTATTTTATTTGCCCACATTTAAAGTAAGTTGGATTTGAATGTATTATGTATTAAATTGACCCAATTAATGGTAGATTAGCAGATTTGAGTGAATACAAATTGTCTACTTTCTGTGATATTTTATTAGGAGGAAGCTGTTGTAATTATTTTGTAATCATTTGTGAAATGTTTGTTTACTAAAACAGAATCTGACCGTAAACTTCATTTCGTAAATTGTAATAATTGCCTATATCATACTATTGTTTAATCTGGCTTGAAATGTACCAAGTTGATTTTAGCTTTAGGCAGAATTTTGAAATTATTTTATAGCAAAAGAAAGTTATAAGTAGCCTATTGTATGGTTGTGTATAAATTAACTCAATAAATTAATTTGAATTGGCTAGAACGTGTGGTAATTGTTTCCAAGATTTTTTTAATCAATAAAAATATTACTAAACAGGCATTATAAGTTGGAAGTTTATATATTTTTAGAAGTAGGTCAACAATCAAAAACAAGAGTTTTACGCAAACATCGGTAGATTAGGCCTAGGTTATTTTAAGAAAAAAGACAATATATGTTTGTTTTGAAATTTACTTTTATACAAACTTCGATGTTCCCTAAACTAACCTAGCCTACCGATGTTTGCTTAAAATTGTGTTTTTATTTCCTTTAAATAAGTAAAAAAAATTGCAAAACAAATTTATATTTATTTGTTAGGCCTATACATAGTTCATCAATTTATAAACATCTCATTGAGCATGCTCAGTGATTTCCCCCCTTTCGTCTATTAGTCTATGTGTAGGTTTATATTGTTATATTTTATGATTTTAGTCATAAAATTTCAGAATTATTTTGATATAGCCTATAATATACCTAACGTAACCTAACCTGTATGTGGCGATTCTTGTAACCCACAATTTTGTTTACGCGAATAGGTTAGGTTAGGTCGTATTACCTATATAATCAGACTGTGATATTATTCAGTTTAAAACCAACATGGCTGATTTTCCAATCAGTTGATACATTGTATGCATTTTGGTAATTGTTTTCCTAACCTAATATATAAAATATACGTTGTAATGCTTATTTACTTATATTTTTTATATATCAGACGTTGGTGGTGAAGAATGAAGGGTATTTGACACAGTAGGGTGGTAACTTGAACTGCCTAAAATAGGCTGTTTTACAAAATAACATATTTATTACAAAAACAAATACAACGTACGCTGTGAAAATTTTAAACGCATAATGTAGTGTTTGTTAAGGGAATTGAAAAGAAATTGTTATGCAGTAGCTCTATTAAGTCACAATAAGGACCATAACTTTGCAATTTAATAGAATTTTAAGTATTCAAATTGTTTTCTTTCAGTACTCACACAGATAGTTTTGGTAATCCATTAAATTGGATACGAATTTGCAGATTTTAATTCTGCATGCAATGGTACCAACACCACCTCTACAATGACAAATTCCCAAATTATAGTAAAAAAATTAATGTAATTTCGAATCCTAACCTCTGAAGAAAATATGATATTCGTCGAGTCACGAGCACGAGCTTAGAGAGTGCATGCTTCTTCATGTATCAGCTTCTACACACTTGATACGAGCGAAGCGAGTGGAGATTTTTTAATAAATAGGCTTCACATCTACGACATCTATTATTCAGCTTCAAGAAAGTAGTTATATACAATTACGAGGTTCAGAAAACCTGTGTAACAAACTGGTTAAAACTAAATATCCCTCCTTGATCTACCAATACAATTTAACATTTCCTACAATTACGTGGGGAACTAGGGTCATCTGTTCAAACTCCTGCTTAATGAGCAACCCTTCTTGCTTTAAATCCTTATTTGAAAATAGCCCCATTCACAGGTATAACAAGCTGTTTCAACATTCCTAAAAAAGACGATCGTTTAAACCGAAAAACTCTCTACAATAACGGTTTTGGACTACAACAAGGTTATATTTCAAGATATTTTATAAAAAATACTCCTCATGCATTCTTGTGGGAGTAAATGTAACGTGTAAATTTCATTCCAACGTAATCTGGTGATTTGATTTAAGGTTTTTATCACCACCAAAAATACACTTTTTTCCTATTTCAAAAGCTGATAATTTGTACTATAGGCCTAAAGTTAGTTTTTGAGGTTAGTTATTACAACGCCATTTACAATGTTTATATTTCGGTTATTTACAAGCATTACTTTTAGTGCCGTGTGATAAGCAACGCTTTCATCTAGTACAAATTAAATTACAGTGATATTTATTTTCTATTTGATCTTTATTGATTTTAATTATACCCTCCCGACTGGTACCTGATCCGTTCACATTTCCAGGAAGTGATTGCTATTGACTGGGGCGGCCAATAAACCAACTTTTAGAAATTACATTTTAGAGGATCTGTTGGTATTACATTGTATGGAGGCTGGGTAAGTACCATGATGCCTACCACCAACTTGTTCTCTTATAACACAGCGTGAAAATTATATGCAAATATACCGTATCCTACGCTTTCCTTGAACCACACACAATAAACTCTTAATTTTATTGACTTTGCTTGAACATTGTAAATAGCCTATAAACATGTCAGACAAATTACTCTACTGCAGTTGACTACTTTGACTTGTTTTCAAAATTTAAAGATTTCTTAACTAGAAAGCTAGCTTTATTATTACAGCAAACTGCGAGGCAATCGTTTAGGCAAATTTGCGTGAATAAATGTTTTACTGATATTGAATTTCAAGTTGGTATAGCATGATCGTAAATCACGATCTAGTTTGGGTTTTGTTTTGTCAATTTGGTTTCGTTGTTAAGGTAAACAATGCAGCTATGGAGCTGTGAATGAAACAACACTAATGTTAGGTTATATTATTTATATTCATTCGGTTCCCAACTTAGACCTTATTATTATTTTATGTAGCTCGCTAAATTGCATTAAGGAGTACGTGCTAACGTAGGGCCTAGATAAACGGTAGCCATTTTGTAGGGATTCTGACTATTTATTTGAGTAACAATCTTAAAACTTACCTTCCTTAATTTTAATTAAATTAAACAAAAATTTTACTACAAGAAACTGTTTTTGCATATTATTTTCTAATGAAACTTTCTCATATGGGGAAAGTTTAGTAATGGGACAAAAATCTATATTCGTTTTGATGGCCTTTCAGTCCAAAAAATTATTTTTTTGTGGGCCGAGTTTTACAAATTTGGTAGGCTATGTGGGGTATCTCGGGACGTTCTTTTCTTTTTTTGATAAACAAAATTTGGGCGTAGCTGCCGCCACGAGAAAAAACATAAAATTGTGATTTTCTCTAATCAGCTCTAACGATTTTGTCGAAATTTTGCACAAATGTAGTCTTTAAGGACCCAAACAAAACGTATTTCTTTTCCTCTTCCAAAAATACCTGTACGTTAGCTATGGGCAAAATTTAAAAAATCGTTCATGGAGGCGTTATAAAAGACGCAATTTTTGAAAATCCGCTCTACGGTATTTCGTACAAATTTTTGTGAAACGTGAAAATTAGTAACACAACCCTACGGATGTAAAATCACAAATAATATAAAATTACCTTCAAGGACTAATTAATAATAATAATAACCTTGACTGACGTCATTTAAACTTTATTTCACAACCCTTGTAAATCTGTAGAAGGGAGTGGGTCTATGTTTGTCCTCTCGTATCTTAAAAACTATTAAACAGATTTTAATGAGTATTGGGAACACTCAGAATAAGGTTTTAACGTTGAGTTTTTGATATCTCAATTTGAAATTGAATTATGACAGTAAAAACTTTTTCTATAAGGAAATTACAGCCGTAAAGATTGATCTTTGTTCGCGGTAATAACAGCATTTACTGGACTGATCTCAATAAAGCTTTTGTAAGCTAATAGTAGTATTTCTGAAGAAGGTTTTAAACTTTGTTTCATATTGATATCTTAAAAAGAAACCGAGTTATTGCAAAAAATATAAATCTGTAGTAGGCTATTCAACGTTCGCGCATGCGCAGTAAATAAATCACAAGTTGGCCACTACTCTGTGATTTTGTTTTTGAACAAACGTATTATTGACGCACAAAGATCGGTTAGGCCTTGCATAGACCAATGTGAAAGTGTTTTAAACTTTATCTTGGGATTTTACATAAAAATTTAGTTATAGCAACAAAATAGTATCGTATAATTAAAACATCTAATTGGATTCATTATTTTTGTAATTCAGTATAAAAATAGGTTAGGCCTGACATAGGCTGATGTGAAACAATTTTGGAAAGACTTTTTGAACTTGTTTTTGTGATTTTACATACAAATTAAGTTACCATAGCAACCAATACAACAATGCATACGTAAAACAGGTGATTAGATAAAATATGTCTAAACTGTATTGATAGGACTGTGGTGTGATTTGTAAAATGTTTTTAAAAATATGAAAATGAAATAAAATTGAAATTTCAAAATTTTTTGCAAATAATGGCATATTTCATAATATGTTTTACACCCACATGAAAATCTTCCCGGTAGAACTCCAGAAATAGGCATTAATAGGGCTGTCGTCAAAAACCGTTTCAAAATCCTGAAAAAGCGCCCTTGTTACCGTGGGTTAGGTCTCGCTGTCCTCAGATCCTAACCTTTCCAATGAGACTATCTCTATCTGGGCGCTGAGGAGTTCCTTAGCGTACATGTTAGGCTCTACTGAATTATATATATATATAAGATTGTTATTTAATACGTCGTCCATGATTAATTTTCACTTTCGTACACCCTCCGAGGCTCATTTATAATAAGTACGGGCTTGGCAATCCCGAGGGAACTTCTGGCTGGATCTACACCTTCTCTCATGTAGTCTTGGGTTAAATCCCTCCCTTCCATCTTTCCAATCAGTTCTCTCTTGACCAACTCCTGTTTTATTTCGACCCTGACGAGTGGTTTTTCGCCGATCAACAAGAAAAAACAACCTGTATGAAATACACAACGGTTGTAAAACCTTTCCTTGCATCTTATCAAATTATAACTACAATGTGATCCGGTTTTGTGTTCAATATTAGCAACAAAAGCATACGGAATCCATTTCTATTAAATCACCCATTCCTTAGAATTTCTCCAGAATGTTTAGCTGACGTAATGAATCGATTCTTTCCTTCGTATTATGTCAAATCGTGTAACACGGTATCAGACTGGAAACGGTTGATATTCCGGTAGACACAATACATTCGCCACGCTTTCGCTTTATACGCCTAATGTGTTATCTATAACGAAATGTATATTGTTAGTGTTATAGGTGAATCGAATGAAAACATATGACTGTTATGGACAATAAGTAAGTCTGTGTCATTTAAACAATGTAGTTAATTTCCTTTTTGGGCAATGGTTAATTAAGGCCTTTGAGTTCGTGAAATATGCACTGATAAAAAAAAAATTTTCGGACGTGTTCATTTTTACTTTATCACACGTTTTATGGGGATACCAACTTTTGAACATTACATTCGGGAAGATCTACTTGTATTACATTGTATTATAGGACTGGGTGAGTACCATAATGGTACCCATTAACTTGTTTCGTTTGTAATAACTTTACAAGTTAATCAGGTTGTCTTTTCTTACAAAATACTTCGGCAGTGCAATTTGCAGCGGATTCAGAAAAAAAAAGGGAAAAAAAAGAAAAAAAATTGATTTTAACATGTAAAACAACAATAAACAGATTTTAAAGTACTTTAGTACAACAAATTAAAGAATGGTATTTGTAAATTATTTGATTCTATGTTAGGTCATATAGTAAGAAATTAGATTTTTCGTATTAAAATGATGTCAGATTAAAAGTATTTTAATAAATCATATAAATAAATAGAAGATTCGATTCGTTTCAGAATAGGCCTGCGTTCCAAACAGAAAATCACACCGCATTCAAAGAAATTACAGACCCTGTTAGATGGTCACATAGGACCTTATTTATATTCATTTTTACGTGTCGTGTACCCTATATAACCTATATTTGCGTGATCTGTCAAAAAAATCTGTATAGTTTTTTGTATAGTTTTTCTGTTTCCAAATCCCCTAATTGAAAAAAAGTGTTTTTTGGAATGGTATATGTCTGTCCAGCCGTGTACAGGTTAAACACCCATGGAGAGATTTTAATCAAATTTTTTGGAACTTGGGTATATTTTGGTCATATCTCAGAATGTTTTATGACTCAAAATTTGGGGTAGCTGCTATAAAAAATAACAATACAAAATAACATAATTTTGATCAAATTTTGCATAAATGTAGCCTCTAAGCATCCAAACAAAACGTATTGCTCACTACTTTTCAAATATCCCTGCAAGTGAGCTATCGACAGATAATAGTTTTTAGTTGATAAAACTTGTTCTTTTCAGGTTCAGGATCTTCATTTTATGTTGTTGTTTTTTACGATGGCCGAAAGGGTTTTCGTTTTTAAACAACAAGGGACAAATTAGAGAAAATATTAATTTGATTTTAAAAAGTGGACGTGTACAGAATGTAATTACTAATACAATAAATTTGATGCATATTATAAATTGTAAAAACTCTAAAGAAATGTTTCAAAAAGTTTGTAAATTTTTTAACGGACGCTGAGAATGAATGTCCCTTATCCTTGAACAATTAATTCTTTACCTTTACCTATGTAATTGGCACGGGCATACAAGCAAGCTCGAAAATATATTGTTTAGGTGCCTCAAAGAAAACAATAATGATCATCAAAAGAATATGATCATTTCTAGAATCCTAAGTACATTACCAGACAGTTTATAATATTTTCGATCTATATAGAAATCTACTCTAATTGTTGATAAAACTATAGTAAATTTTAACCTTTTATTTAATATTAGAAGAATTGAATTTAAAATTGAGTTATCCAAATCAAGGTGTTGTTGCTTTTAAACGTAGTGAGAAGAGGTGTTATATTTGTCAAAATCCTTCTCATATTTTTAGTTTTTGTCCTTATCGTAATAATATAACTTAAAATGGGTTTTCTAAGCAAAATAGCAGTAATAAATGTTCAAGTAGACCAATTAAAGACGTAGGCCTAAACAA
This sequence comes from Aphrophora alni, assembly GCA_963513935.1. Lineage (NCBI taxonomy): Eukaryota > Metazoa > Arthropoda > Insecta > Hemiptera > Aphrophoridae > Aphrophora > Aphrophora alni. Next base: position 31,879,130 of record OY740766.1, read on the forward strand.
AATACAACATATATCTTCTAAGTTCTGTCGTAAAATCAACCACGAATCAAAAGATTGTTTTGCAATAAAAACCAGTATAATAAAAACATTGAAGATGTCATGATGGAGGTGATCCAACATCGATTTCCCGCTTGATTCACGTTGTCATTGTACACATTCATCATAACCCAAATAGACAAGGCTTTAATTTCTTGTGTCTAAAATTGTAAGTTTCTTCGATATTTTGAGACTTTAAAATTGTTCAGCAATGTTAAAAAATATCTGATTAAATACAAACAAGTTAAACAGTTTAGGTTTCATTATTTTTAGCAACTAAATTCGGGGGGAAGGTTCAATGCATAGTTACCAAAATGATTATTGAATTTATGGCAATTTACTTAGTCATGTGAAGAACGCCCATAACATTGATAAATAAACAAATCCATTATTTAACTAAGAAATAAATTTTAAAACAAAATTACTGTTTGTACATTATTAAACTTGCTAGTTAACTTGCTTCACTTCTAGTCTTTGTTATTTGACGATGAGAAACATCTTTGTAGGAAGGACATTTAATACTTGACTAAACTTATGTTACACCTAACATATCGTCTGACACCAACTTGTCACGTTGACATAACATACACTACGAGAGTGTTTCAATGTGACGGAACTCTGCCACATTCCTAGATTACATACTGTTGCATGAGCTGTATCCTGAAATTCGTGGAACATCATGTGGCCAACTCAAGAATGTTGGTTGTTGATTTTTTTTTGGATGTAACTGAAATCATATATTTTCAACGAATTTCCATAGTCTCCGGTAAAGTTGGGGACCTGACACGTAAAGTGAGTTCTTACTAAATATTTGTTCTAATCGTGTGTACCGGTTGACTAAAAAGTTGCCCCCTGCTTTTCATAATTTTCGTTTCACAATTTGAGATCAAATGAAGTTTATACGTGATTCCATGAACTTACCACAGATTTTTCGATCGTCATCTTGGATTTTAGTCAATTTAAAAACTGGTAACATGGTCATGTGGCAGGTGATTAAACTTTGCTTTTCAACACTGTATTCAGTGGCATATTTAGATTTTCTAAATCTGTTCAGCTATTCACGAAAGACGATCTGAAATTTCGCTTTTTGTGATTTGTCATATTATGCACAATATATTAAACTATTTGTGACACGTTATACTTATTTATTAACGCTATTGAAGTAGATAACATTAAAAACATAAAGTTATGTTGCATCTTTAAACGAATGATTCAAAATGGTTTCTAACAGTTATGGTAAAAAAAGTTTCCACTATTGAGATGAAAATCAGTCTTATAAAGATCATGTTTTATGTCCCTTTGATAGTGTAGTATTTAAAAAATTAATAAATTTCACAAAATCAGATAGTTTTTAGTGAATATTTAAATTAGTAGGCTATATTAAAACATCAGTTGCTATTTTAAAACTGTTAAGGTGAACTTTTTTTTTATTTTTGGTACATTTCTGGGCAAGGATTATATTAGTAATTATCATATTTCCGTAATATTTTGGTTTAAGTTAATCTTGGACGCTGTAGACAATTAACAAGAAATTATGTTTTTATATAGTATTTTTGTCGATAACTCCGTTAACCTTTCACATTAATTAACTAATTACCGTTAACCAATTTTTTTTTTTAAATCAATTAATATTCTACGAAAAGGGGAACATCTTTTGATTCTTGGAAATATTTTGTAATGTTGGTGATTTTCGAGTTATTCGACACTAACCATTTTAAAGGTCCGACATTTTGAAAATTGACAGGATAAAGTGGAAACTATTTGAAAAAATAACAAACAGCTAGAGCAAAACAATTCAAATAAACATGTGTTATTGAATTGAATACAAAAAGATTAAAATTTAATTTCGTAAAATCAAGAGGATAAAATGTTAATTAAGCTTATTTTAAATAGTGGACTGGATGGAATTGATGAATAGGTTCGTCGTAAACAAAAATTGTTATTATATTAGTTATTAGAAACTCTTGACTCTCATTAAGTTGAACCAATTTTGAAAATTATCTTAGTATTAAATATACAAAGATGGGTATCAGTTGTGTAATAAATTATCGCGTACAAGTTGTATATGATCCTGAGCTTGTGTAATTCTTAAGAGATTGCAAGGTTATCTCAATTATTCAAACTGATGACAAATGCTTACCCACACTAAATCCTTCATCGAATCAGCAAAACATCTTCCTCAACAAGGGGACATGACACATTCTGAGGAAGCTATTTTAAATTCCCTCTTAAATTTTTGCTGCTAGAAAGTGTAGATTTCGGAGCCTAAAATAAAATTTAAAAAATATTTACATGTGTACATTGGCCGCTTTTTATTTTCAAATATGGTCAAAATTACATAACCGCATATTTTTTAATTAATTCCGTAAATATTAATAATATATCCGGACAAATTAATAATCGCGTAAAAACCATGATATTCTGCAAAAATAAAGTTCTATCCAAAAAATCTTTTAGTATGGTAGTTTTCTCGGAAAACGAGATTACTGCACTTGGAACTAAAAGTATTCAGAGAGGTGGGAGCACAAAATAGGTATAACTCCGTAACCAATGATTGGATTGGTATAAATTAAAATTGAATTTTAAAAGGAAAACTGGAATTCTGGTGTATATATGCAGAAACGATTTTGTTTGTGTTTCGATTTGTTTTTAATTTTATTCCTTTTTTTATATATATATATTCCATTACTTCATTTCGCTATACATTCTTAGAAATTACAATATTTTTGGTTGTAGCATATTTCATGCATTATTGTTGTTATGAAATGGGATCAGTTTATGTATTTGTCCCTTTTTTAAGATCCGTAGGTAAATAATTTCACGCATGTGTCTGTCCGTCTGTCTGTTTAAGTCGAGACCAGTCTACACAGACAAGACGATAAACCTTATATATTTAAAACTTTGGATGTATATTCTTTGTATTGTCCCAGATATTGGAAAAATATATAAGTAAAATAAATGACTATGGGGCAGTAGGGGACAAAAACTATAGAGTTGAAAAAAAATTTTTTTTGGTAATATTATGTTTGGGGTATCAAATAAAACTAGAAGTTATTCTGACTACGAATATGTATGTTTATTTGACGAAAAAAATTTTTTTCCGTCCTATAGAGAAGGCTGGACAGTGCTTTTTTACACTGATAGCATTAATGTTTATGGAAATATTTTGTGCTGTTTTACAACTGATAGTTTTCATATGTATGGAAAGATTTTGTGCGTTTTTATAACTGATAGCTTAAATGTTTATGGACACATTTTGTGTTTTTTTTAAGAATTAATAGTTTTTATGTTTATGGAATCATTTTGTGTGCTTTTTTACAATTCTTAGCTATAATGTTTATAGAAACATTTTTCTCTTCTACATAAGTTGAAAAATTGAATTTCTTCTTTATTTTGTGCTTTTTTACAACTGATGGCTTTAATGTTTATGGAAACATTTTGTGATTTTTACACTGATAGTTTCATATGTATGGAAAGATTTTGTTCGTTTTTATAACTGATAGCTTAAATGTTTATGGAAACATTTTGTGTTTTTTTAAGAATTAATAGTTTTTATGTTTATGGAATCATTTTGTGTGCTTTTTTACAATTCTTAGCTATAATGTTTATAGAAACATTTTTCTCTTCTACATAAATTGAAAAATTGAATTTCTTCTTCTTCTTCTTCTTCTTCTTCTTCTTCTTCTTCTTCTTCTTCTTCTTCTTCTTCTTCTTCTTCTTCTTCTTCTTCTTCTTTATTTTGTGCTTTTTTACAACTGATAGCTTTAATGTTTATGGAAATATTTTGTGCTGTTTTACAACTGATAGTTTTCATATGTATGGAAAGATTTTTATAACTGATAGCTTAAATGTTTATGGAAACATTTTGTGTTTTTTTTAAGAATTAATAGTTTTTATGTTTATGGAATCATTTTGTGTGCTTTTTTACAACTCTTAGCTATAATGTTTATAGAAACATTTTTCTCTTCTACATAAGTTGAAAAATTGAATTTCTTCTTCTTCTTTATATTTAAAATTGATCTAAATTGAAGGCTTTTTCACGGATTAGTTCCGTCATATATTGCGCCACCCTTAGACTCATACTTCCAACAAGCTTATTTTAAATTTTAGACACAAAAATCCTTACTATAAAATTTGTAGAAAATAAAAAATTATTACGTCTTTTTCGGTTTTGAACTACTTCAGGTTAAAATAGTGCTTTCCTTCCTATCCATCATTTGCGACTGTAATATTGACAATTAAAAATGTTGGTTTCTACAATGATAGTTTGAATGTTATGAACAAATTCTCGCCTATTACATCAGTTTATATTTACTTTTAGATAAGAAAGTAATAAAATTACAGACGTCTGCATCCCGTCGCTTTCATCTTTATTTTTAGTGAAATTGCCGGGAGATAATACTGTTCACACTAATTTGAATGTTTTTAAAATTGTTGAAAATAAATAGTACTAATGTTCTAATAAAAAAACATGATACTAACAATTCAACTATTACAGACTATTCTTTAGTTATTTCTAATCCCTATAAAAGATATATATCTTATATATATATATATATATATATATATATATATAGAGAGAGAGAGAGAGAGAGAGAGAGAGAGAGAGAGAGAGAGAGAGAGAGAGAGAGAGAGAGAGAGAGAGAGAGAGAGAGAGAGAGAGAGAGAGAGAGAGAGAGAGAGAGAGAGAGAGAGAGAGAGAGAGAGAGAGAGAGAGAGAGAGAGAGAGAGAGAGAGAGAGAGAGAGAGAGAGAGAGAGAGAGCACGCTAAGGTGACTGTACTAAACATGTAAATTGACTGATTAATTAGATTAATCGGACAATCAAAATATAATCTTGTAACACAATACTGTTTCAATGAAAGACAGTAAACACAATTTATAATTCTAAAACTAAATTATATATTTAAACTGTATGGAAATTGGGTATCCCATTAGAAATATTTATTTTCTGCTCTGAAATTTCTATTTCTAGAAACCAAAAAAAAAAAAAAAATTAATCAGACAGAAATAGTAAGAATGTATGACTGACGTGATTCTTTAATTTTAATTTTTGATCTGTTTAAACAAAATAGCTAACTAAAAAGTGTTCGTTAACGTCGTTGCTAGACCGGGACTTCGTTAAATATGTTTTGGGTGCTAGACAAACTGGCAATAAATTCTCACTCAGCGTCCAAAATCCAAGTAGAAAAATAACAATCATCAAAGTTACCTGTTGACATTTTAAAATTAATTTTAACTTACGCTATAGAAACTTTGAATATCAGAATTCAGTTTTTTCCGATAATACTAAATAAACAATTTAAATTGTTTTCCAATTTTAGTCTGAACCCATCATACCTTGTTTGAAAATTTTGTTATTACATTTTCACACAAGCATATAGAAAAAGTTTTGACCAAATACAGAAATCATCAGATTTTTGAGAAAATACTTTTAGGTCCCATAAATGAAAGGGGGAAAAAAAAAAAAAAAAAAAAAAAAAAAAAAAAAAATGCAAGGCCATCCATTGGTGTGTGAACGTATTGATCGATTTTCGATATATTTATGTATTTTCGGGCTGAAATGTTATGTTATACGTTAAAAAAAAATCTTGAAAATAAACGATTTTGTCACAAGACCAATTTACAAAGTTCCGATTTTTATTTTGTTTAAATTTTGTTCAAACAAAACTTTGCAAAACCAGCTCCTCAAAAACTCCGAAAATACTATTATCACCGTAGGGGTTTGGCAATCCCGTGGGGCAATGGATCTACATTTTCTTTCATATAGTTTTGGGTTAGACCCCTCTCTTCCGTCTTTCCTATCAGGTGTATCTTGACAATTAGAGTGTTCGTGTGTCAGGGGTCTTTATTTTACGTTATTTTTTTCCCCTTTTATTTAAGGGGACGATGACCGAGATGTTTTCTGCTTTTAAACAACAACAAAATAACGACAGTTTTCAATAAAAAACAAAAAACCAAAATTCTTGTCCAAGAATAATTCATCAAATTTTAAAATGAACTCTGAGTAAATGTAGGTTTATTTCAGTTTTTCCAAACGATTCGTATAAGTGTGTTTTAATGAGGGTTTGTATTTTGTAACCGAAAAGTGATATTCGATATTCCGTCAGTCGGGCGATAGTGGCCACAAAAATAAAGAATGACCATAAAGTGATCAAATAGAACACTATTGAAATTCAGAAAAATTAATTATAATGTCAAAATGGCGGATAATATAAAGAGTTCATGTTTCTTGTAACATATAACACACATATAAGACACTAAATTATCGCCGTGTAATCGTTTTATATACAAATGATTGTAAATCTCCGTTTACACTAAGTTAGATAAAACTACGCGGATTTATTCTGCATGTAATGGTACCAACCCCATCTCTCTACGATGACAAATGGCGAAGTTATTTTCAAAAATGTAATTTCGTATCCTTATCTTTTAAGAAAATCAGATATATCGTAGGATCGACTTATCGATGCTAGCGTAGCGAGTGAAGGCTCCTTACAACTTAGAGGCTCGTTAGGGCCCAGACACTGACACTAGCAAAGCGAGTGGAAACCTTTTAAAAACATCTACAAGTCACGCCGGGCTAGTCGACTTCAAGTAACTAGCGATGGACACAATGTCTAGATTCAGTGTGTAACATCTGTTTTATATAAATTTATCCTATTGTGTACAGATCTACCGATAGGCAACAATGTAACATCATACAACTTTAGTGAATTACTTTTGGAGGATCTGTTTGTATTACATTGACTCGTGAAGCTGGGTATGTATCATGGCTGCTATTAACTTGTTCATACGAGAGTTTAGTTCAGTTTATGATATATCTTTTTGACCTTTTATTTATATTTTTCTATTATTAAAATGAGGACGCAATTATAAAACTATTCCGTAAATAGATTCATCAATATTGTCGTTTCATCAGAAGTATTTGAGCAACATGTGCCTGTTGATTGTGTCGTGTTTATTAACAAGATTATTCTCGGCTGCATGAATGGGGAATATTGACATTTGGCTCTTAACCTTCGTTCAATATATAGCACTTGAATACTGAAAACTTCAAGTTAAATTTATACCCACATGTGCTTTCAATAAACTGCGCCTAGCGTTGACATGTTAGAACGCAAATAAAGTTTAGTTTTTGTGTTTCCTTGGTTTAATATCGCCAAGCTGCACAAAATCAAGTCTTAAAGCGGATGTAGATTCTAGATAAGAATCAACCACTAAAACACCATTTTAACAGCCACGAATTATATTTTATTATTTTTATTGATTACTATTAGCCTATATTCAACCAACTAAACTAATTTAAACTAAAATTGAACTAAAACTAAATAATTCTAATCTGGTCACTAGAATTATGAAAGCCTCTTTTAGTCAAAACTGAGGTTACGTTTTGTTGATAATTTTGTTTTACTTATCCAGTTCAAGCTAAGTTTGGTAATCGTCAAAAATTTCGACTTCCATGTTTACGGCCTCAGGAAAGCATCAAGTGATTTTCGGCATGGTGTCCACCGTCCATGGTCATCGTTGGCGTAGTATTTTGCATTTCTAGGTTTAGTTTGTACTGCCATTTTTCTGTGTAATAGTTTCATATTTCTTTTACATTACCATATTTATTTTGCATCTCCAGGTTTAATTTCTACTGTCATATTTCTGTAATGTCATTTTCTTTTTATTCTGCCACATTTGCACCTCAAGTTTAATTTGTACTACCGTATTTCTTTTATATTGACAAATTTCTTTATACTGCCATATTTTCTGTGTGTACTACCTCATTTATTTTGCATTGCTATATTTCTTTTGTACTACCATATTGATTTCGAATTGCCAAATATCTTTTACCCTGCCATATTTCTTTTACTATGCGATATTTGATTTGCATTACTATTTTTATTTTGCATTCCCATATTTATTTGTACTGTTATATTTCTTTTGTACTGCCATTTATTTTTATATTGCCATATTTTTTTTACGTTACCATATTTATTTCGCTTGCCATTTTTCATTTGCACTGCTGTATTTATTTTGCGTTGCAATGTTTGTTTTACTATAAAACTCGAGGGTACTATTTTACACATCTATGTAACATAACTGTAAAGTGTCTAGCATGTAGTTTTCTATATATCCGGCACATTCATTCAAAAATAGGAACCACTTCATGAGACAACCTGTACAGGTCTTGCCTCTGATCTTGTATAAATTCCTAATTTATAATCGATCAAAAATAAAATAACTTTTTAAATTGAAGTATTTTAAATATGATTTTAAAGAAAGGTTGTCATAAAATTTATGCAATATTTGTAACAGCACAAATTACCAAGCATATTATGAAATAATGAAAAGATGATCTGTAGGGTATTATAAGGCAAGGAAGTTTAAACAGGAATATTTTCACGTGTCTTTAAGTCAATTAAGAAAAGGGTGAATTGACTGTGGGAAATTACAAAAATTGAGAATTTGGATGTTGATGACGATGAGGTGTGATACGATGTTGATGACGATGAGCCGTGGTACGATGTTGATGACGATGAGCCGTGGTACGATGTTGATGACGATGAGCCGTGGTACTATGTTGATGACGATGAGCCGTGGTACGATGTTGATGACGATGAGCCGTGGTACGATGTTGATGACGATGAGGCGTGGTACGATGTTGATGACGATGAGCCGTGGTACTATGTTGATGACGATGAGCCGTGGTACGATGTTGATGACGATGAGCCGTGGTACGATGTTGATGACGATGAGCCGTGGTACGATGTTGATGACGATGAGCCGTGGTACTATGTTGATGACGATGAGGCGTGGTACGATGTTGATGACGATGAGCCGTGGTACTATGTTGATGACGATGAGCCGTGGTACGATGTTGATGACGATGAGCCGTGGTACTATGTTGATGACGATGAGGCGTGGTACGATGTTGATGACGATGAGCCGTGGTACTATGTTGATGACGATGAGCCGTGGTACGATGTTGATGACGATGAGCCGTGGTACGATGTTGATGACGATGAGCCGTGGTACGATGTTGATGACGATGAGCCGTGGTACTATGTTGATGACGATGAGGCGTGGTACGATGTTGATGACGATGAGCCGTGGTACTATGTTGATGACGATGAGCCGTGGTACGATGTTGATGACGATGAGCCGTGGTACGATGTTGATGACGATGAGCCGTGGTACGATGTTGATGACGATGAGGCGTGGTACGATGTTGATGACGATGAGCCGTGGTACTATGTTGATGACGATGAGCCGTGGTACGATGTTGATGACGATGAGCCGTGGTACGATGTTGATGACGATGAGCCGTGGTACGATGTTGATGACGATGAGCCGTGGTACTATGTTGATGACGATGAGCCGTGGTACGATGTTGATGACGATGAGCCGTGGTACTATGTTGATGACGATGAGGCGTGGTACGATGTTGATGACGATGAGCCGTGGTACTATGTTGATGACGATGAGCCGTGGTACGATGTTGATGACGATGAGCCGTGGTACGATGTTGATGACGATGAGCCGTGGTACGATGTTGATGACGATGAGCCGTGGTACTATGTTGATGACGATGAGGCGTGGTACGATGTTGATGACGATGAGCCGTGGTACGATGTTGATGACGATGAGCCGTGGTACGATGTTGATGACGATGAGCCGTGGTACGATGTTGATGACGATGAGCCGTGGTACTATGTTGATGACGATGAGGCGTGGTACGATGTTGATGACGATGAGCCGTGGTACTATGTTGATGACGATGAGCCGTGGTACGATGTTGATGACGATGAGCCGTGGTACTATGTTGATGACGATGAGGCGTGGTACGATGTTGATGACGATGAGCCGTGGTACTATGTTGATGACGATGAGCCGTGGTACGATGTTGATGACGATGAGCCGTGGTACGATGTTGATGACGATGAGGCGTGGTACGATGTTGATGACGATGAGCCGTGGTACTATGTTGATGACGATGAGCCGTGGTACGATGTTGATGACGATGAGCCGTGGTACGATGTTGATGACGATGAGCCGTGGTACGATGTTGATGACGATGAGCCGTGGTACGATGTTGATGACGATGAGCCGTGGTACGATGTTGATGACGATGAGCCGTGGTACGATGTTGATGACGATGAGCCGTGGTACTATGTTGATGACGATGAGCCGTGGTACGATGTTGATGACGATGAGCCGTGGTACTATGTTGATGACGATGAGCCGTGGTACGATGTTGATGACGATGAGCCGTGGTACTATGTTGATGACGATGAGCCGTGGTACGATGTTGATGACGATGAGCCGTGGTACGATGTTGATGACGATGAGCCGTGGTACGATGTTGATGACGATGAGCCGTGGTACGATGTTGATGACGATGAGCCGTGGTACGATGGGAGCGAAGCTATGAAGAGTGTAATGTTGTATGAAGTACTGTAGAGACTTGAAACACAGCTTACGTAACGGGTGAAGGGACTCTCTGAAGAGAAGTTGTGACACTAGATTAGAGTCATGAATTGTGATGTACAGCGTTTATAAGAAAATACAAAAATATCATAAATGAAGTTAAAAGAGCTCTTAAGTCACGTGAATGATATTCGAAATTTTTATTGACGTTTACAAAAGTTGAAACCCAAAGCCGTATTAAGTAGAAATTAAACCAAATTCTCTAAAACCACAATAAAACACTAACAACACAAAGACTGTATAGGTATGTTTATTCTATCTTATGTACCAATAGGACTGCTATCATCTTCAGAGATAGAGTACATACATAGACCTAAGTTAATATTGATCAAGGAAAGTGTGGTCTTGTTTTAACTCGACCATTTAGAGTTGGTATGTTTATTTGTGTGTTTGTTACGCAGTTGTACCAACTGTTATAAAAATTAAAAACAAAATTCTTTTAGCTAGGTCGATCGATTTAAGTTCATGTTTTTCAAATCGTATTTCTGTTTTCAAGTGATGGCTGTTAAGAAAAGATTCGAAAGCATGCGTAGACTTTGAATGTTAAATATCAAAGTGTTAACGGCGTAAACGAGCAATAGTTAAAAAAAGCTCACATAAAAAAATGTTTGAACTGTTACAAAACTTTCCAGCAACAAGTTTTTACCTGAACAAAACATAATAAACTTTCTACGTTTTTTTTCTGTTTGTATTTATATAATTTAAAATCTTTTCCAATTAAACATAATATCACATAATTTATTATTTACACAACAGTTAGATAATTCCTTGTAATTTCTTCTAAAATTTGATATAACTGTATATTAACTTGTAAAATGTGAATATGAATTAGAGTAAAATATAAACAATATTCGGATCCAGCGTATTGGGTTATCAGCCACCGAGGACCGTCGGTGGTGGGAAAAACGATTTTTATCCCACCACTGATGATCAGATTTCCAGGATATAAATACTGTATCCATAACATATACTAAAAACATAATCCTAGTAAATCAATCATAATACACGACACGGAGAAAGCCGCCCATAAAGACTTCACCTTGCATTATTTCTATCCGTGAGTGGTTACAGTACTTGTGGTATTATTTCTCTCAGTGAGTGGTTACAGTACTTGTGGCATTATTTCTCTCCGTGAGAGGTTACAGTACTTGCGGCATTATTTCTCTCCGTGAGTGGTTACAGTACTTTTGGCGCTATTTCTCTCCGTGAGAGGTTACAGTACTTGTGGCATTATTTCTTTCCGCGAATGGTTACAGTACTTGTGGCATTATTTCTCTCCGTGAGAGCTTACAGTACTTGTGGCATTATTTCTCTCCGTGAGAGGTTACAGTACTTGTGGCATTATTTCTCTCCGTGAGTGGTTACAGTACTTGTGGCATTATTTCTCTCCGTAAGAGGTTACATTACTTGTGACATTATTTCTCTCAGTGAGTGGTTACAGTACTTTTGGCGCTATTTCTCTGCGTGAGAGGTTACAGTACTTGTGGCATTATTTCTCTCCGTGAGAGGTTACAGTACTTGTGACATTATTTCTCTCCGTGAGAGGTTACAGTACTTGTGGCATTATTTCTTTCCGCGAATGGTTACAGTACTTGTGACATTATTTCTCTCCGTGAGAGGTTACAGTACTTGTGGCATTATTTCTTTCCGCGAATGGTTACAGTACTTGTGACATTATTTCTCTCCGTGAGAGGTTACAGTACTTGTGACATTATTTCTCTCCGTAAGAGGTTACATTACTTGTGACATTATTTCTCTCAGTGAGTGGTTACAGTACTTTTGGCGCTATTTCTCTGCGTGAGAGGTTACAGTACTTGTGGCATTATTTCTCTCCGTGAGAGGTTACAGTACTTGTGGCATTATTTCTCTCCGTGAGAGCTTACAGTACTTGTGACATTATTTCTCTCGGTGAGAGGTTACAGTACTTGTGGCATTATTTCTTTCCGCGAATGGTTACAGTACTTGTGACATTATTTCTCTCCGTGAGAGCTTACAGTACTTGTGGCATTATTTCTCTCCGTGAGAGGTTACAGTACTTGTGGCATTATTTCTCTCCGTGAGTGGTTACAGTACTTGTGGCATTATTTCTCTCCGTAAGAGGTTACATTACTTGTGACATTATTTCTCTCAGTGAGTGGTTACAGTACTTTTGGCGCTATTTCTCTGCGTGAGAGGTTACAGTACTTGTGGCATTATTTCTCTCCGTGAGAGGTTACAGTACTTGTGGCATTATTTCTTTCCGCGAATGGTTACAGTACTTGTGACATTATTTCTCTCCGTGAGAGGTTACAGTACTTGTGGCATTATTTCTTTCCGCGAATGGTTACAGTACTTGTGACATTATTTCTCTCCGTGAGAGGTTACAGTACTTGTGGCATTATTTCTTTCCGCGAATGGTTACAGTACTTGTGACATTATTTCTCTCCGTGAGAGGTTACAGTACTTGTGACATTATTTCTCTCCGTGAGAGGTTACAGTACTTGTGGCATTATTTCTTTCCGCGAATGGTTACAGTACTTGTGACATTATTTCTCTCCGTGAGTGGTTACAGTACTTTTGGCGCTATTTCTCTCCGTGAGAGGTTACAGTACTTGTGGCATTATTTCTTTCCGCGAATGGTTACAGTACTTGTGACATTATTTCTCTCCGTGAGAGGTTACAGTACTTGTGGCATTATATCTTTCCGCGAATGGTTACAGTACTTGTGGCATTATTTCTCTCCGTGAGAGGTTACAGTACTTGTGACATTATTTCTCTCCGTGAGAGGTTACAGTACTTGTGACATTATTTCTCTCCGTGAGAGGTTACAGTACTTGTGACATTATTTCTCTCCGTGAGAGGTTACAGTACTTGTGGCATTATTTCTTTCCGCGAATGGTTACAGTACTTGTGACATTATTTCTCTCCGTGAGAGGTTACAGTACTTGTGGCATTATTTCTTTCCGCGAATGGTTACAGTACTTGTGGCATTATTTCTTTCCGCGAATGGTTACAGTACTTGTGACATTATTTCTCTCCGTGAGAGGTTACAGTACTTGTGACATTATTTCTCTCCGTGAGAGGTTACAGTACTTGTGGCATTATTTCTTTCCGCGAATGGTTACAGTACTTGTGACATTATTTCTCTCAGTGAGTGGTTACAGTACTTGTGGCATTATTTCTCTCCGTGAGTGGTTACAGTACTTTTGGCGCTATTTCTCTCCGTGAGAGGTTACAGTACTTGTGGCATTATTTCTTTCCGCGAATGGTTACAGTACTTGTGACATTATTTCTCTCAGTGAGTGGTTACAGTACTTGTGGCATTATTTCTCTCCGTGAGTGGTTACAGTACTTTTGGCGCTATTTCTCTCCGTGAGAGGTTACAGTACTTGTGGCATTATTTCTTTCCGCGAATGGTTACAGTACTTGTGACATTATTTCTCTCAGTGAGTGGTTACAGTACTTGTGGCATTATTTCTCTCCGTGAGTGGTTACAGTACTTTTGGCGCTATTTCTCTCCGTGAGAGGTTACAGTACTTGTGGCATTATTTCTTTCCGCGAATGGTTACAGTACTTGTGACATTATTTCTCTCCGTGAGAGGTTACAGTACTTGTGACATTATTTCTCTCCGTGAGAGGTTACAGTACTTGTGGCATTATTTCTCTCCGTGAGAGGTTACAGTACTTGTGGCATTATTTCTTTCCGCGAATGGTTACAGTACTTGTGACATTATTTCTCTCAGTGAGTGGTTACAGTACTTGTGGCATTATTTCTCTCCGTGAGTGGTTACAGTACTTTTGGCGCTATTTCTCTCCGTGAGAGGTTACAGTACTTGTGGCATTATTTCTTTCCGCGAATGGTTACAGTACTTGTGGCATTATTTACAATTACTTCTTCATCTATAGATATAGACACGTTGGTGTTACAGAAACGACTTATTGTATTTATTAAAACTTCCAAGATTTATTATTCACGGAGCAAATGATAGTACGTTTAATTTAATAAAAAAGATAAATATTTTAAAGTTATTTAAGACAAATACACGGAAAAAAAAAGTATTATATTTTAAAAGACGATATTAAACACTCAAAAGATATTGAAAGAAGAAATATAGAGTTATATCTGTTCACAGATGCTACGAGATTAATAGCTAAACATAGAGACAAATTAAAGAGACCAGTTGTAAATAAAAGCGATAACCTTATCACTGTCTTGGTGTGGTATTTAAATTACTGTTGACGGTAATCTATGTCACTAGGTTTTTTAACTGATTTAGTGTTGAATAGAAACATTTAAAATACAGCTGTAAATAAAATGAACGTTTCATTTGTATTGAAATTAAATTAGATATTTCGTTACTTAAATAAAATTACTTTATTTATGACCGTAAAAGGTCATTAGTGGTATCAATGAATGTAGAATGTCAAACAGCATAAAAGACAATATCAGATTGTATTTACAAAACAATATTTAAATAGTGACTATTTTTACACAGGTTAAAGGATTTCAAAGATTACCGAACTCCTTTGCGACATAGGCTATAGATAAATATGTCTCAATTTTATCTGAATCTGATTTAGTAGTTTTTGAAAATAAGGAAATAGGCGGAGGAGGGGGGACATTGCAAAATTTATTTTCCGTAGGCCGAACCAAGAAAACCTTTTATAAAGAGCACTTCAGCGCTTATTTTGTAGGCCTATAACTTGAACTACACATACATCAAATTTAGTCAACTCACGCCATAAAAAATAGACAGTATTATTTACAATAACAATATAACGGTCATAAATAGAGGTCTGAAACCTACGTAAATAACATCTGGGAAAATTTACATATTTGAAAATAAAAACCAACTAAATATTTTACAAATTAATTTAGAACCATACTTTGAAAAGAGAAGTTTACTAACAAAGCATTACCAAAAGAAATATGCCAATGCCAAAGAAATACAGCGCTCTAATCGAAATATCGCAGTGCAAAAGAAATATGGCAGTGTCAAAGATATACAGTAGTGCAAAAGAAATATGGCAATGCCAAAGAAATACAGCACTCAGGTCGAAATATCGCAGTGCAAAAGAAATATGGCAGTGTCAAAGATATACAGCAGTGCAAAAGAAATATGTCAATGTCAAAGAAATACAGCACTCTGACCGAAATATGGCAGTGCAAAAGAAATATGGCAATGCCAAAGAAATACAGCATTCAGGTCGAAATATGGCAGTGAAAAAAAAAATTATGGCAATGCCAAAGAAATACAGCATTCAGGTCTAAATATGGCAGTGCAAAAAAATTTTGGCAATGCCAAAGAAATACAGCACTCAGGTCGAAATATCGCAGTGCAAAAGAAATTCGGCAATGGAAAAGAAATTCGGTAGTGTAAAATAACTATATTTGTTCACACTTGTATGAGCACATAGCTATTGTCATTTTGAGTGTGACCAACTTAGTTTAAATCCAAACTAACTAATGCTGATAATACAGTATATGCTGTTATGTCATGTCCTGGCTTGACATTAATGTACACTATATATGTTCTGTCTGATATATAGCCTATGTTGAGCTGACAGCAATGCTGCCAATATATCTGGTCTGTTGTTTAGGTTATGTTATGATGTATTTTCGATGTTTCAACAAATTCAACCATACATAAGCTCTTTTTTTGGATCATACCAAAAAATTCATAGTTTTACTGGCTACACTTTGAAAACAATAGTAAATGTTTTAATGTAACTAATGCTTTCTGTGAAAAATGTATCAGAAACATAATTTATTACAAAATTTCGTATTTATTTTTACGTTGTTTTATTCCTATACCTTAAAAACGTTTGTAAGTTTTATATGAATTGCAGGAATTACCAAGAAAGAGGTTAATTATTTCTTATAAAAGAAATATGACCTACCAGTTTCTGTATAGAATTAACAATTTAAAACAAGAACGTTATGTTACATTGTAGCTCAAGGATGTTTTATCTGATCACTGATATTGTAGGTCCTCGTTTAGCCTGACTTTGACGTAATGTACACAACAATGCCTACACGTATTTCTTTTTTACCAAACTCGATTTACGTAGAGAAATATTACGATACAAATAAAACAGTAAAGCTTCAAATTTCCATAAATCGTTGTCTATTTTAGGTTGTAGGCCTATAGGCATGAATAAAATACATTTTAAATTAATAGTATACGTGCGTGACTGCTGTATTATTCGATAAGTACTAAAGTTATAAAAAAAAACCTCAAAAGGTATCCCCTAGGTTTTTTTCATTTAAGATTAGAGGTAGGTTTCTTCGCTATTTGTTACCGTGAGAGAAAACATCAATGTATGGGCCTTGTACCAACTCATACATAGAATCACTTCCAACAAAACATGGTATATTCCTTTATTCTACAATGATTTGAAAGTTTTCCAACATCATTTTGGATAATTATGACTTTCTTTGTCTATATAATTTGATTTATAATTAACTAAGGAAAATAAAGAAACTTTTAACTTGATATTTGCAGCTAGTTAGCCAAAAACACAAAATAAACATTTCTAAATTTTGTGTATCATTTTTATCTCCTCTAGGAATGTTGTACTTACATTGTTCCGCCTTTTCCAGCTTCGTTAATCTCGCGTTTGTTGACGCGTTTCGGATATACTCCATTCTCAAAACATTTAGTGTACACTTTATAACAATACTATTAAGTGTTTTGAGAATGGAGTATATCCGAAACGAGTCAACAAACGCGAGATTAACGAAGCTGGGATCGGCGGAACAATCTACTGATTTTAATAAAACATTTCTTTCCTCAATTTCGTACGATTGCGGTTGGTAATGAGGAACTTTTTTAAGAATGACCTTGTTGAAAACATAAAGGAAGGAGATCAAATATTTTTGTCACGTTTTCGACTCTACCATCCTTAAAATACATTATATTATAGCGTTAGATACAGTTGAACAAATTAAGAATGGTGTTTATTTTTGGAATGTGACATTTTAAATCATTATTAGTTTTGCTGAATGTGGACCAAAACGTTGTACATGTCAGATTTACATTTCTTCTTTGAACGGGTTGAGAGATACAATCTCTTTCAAACAGATACAAAGGCATTGTTGTTAAACTCTAAAAATAATAATTGAGACAGTCAGTTGTGTTAATTGTATTCAGTGATGAGGTAGTGCCTTAATTGAAAACATAATTTATAATTCAAAAGTGCAATGAACAATAAATTAATCGAATTATGACGCTGATAAAAAACAATTCATATTCTATATTTAACTCGGCGTAGGAATTCCGGCCCAATGCTCCAGCAGTGATGCTGTACATAGAACAGATGAGATTTACTGTATATTTTTCGATGGAAAGAGAGTTCAGGCTTTGGCTTTATTAACGCATGGCCAGTGGTGGGTCAAAAATCATATTTAGAAATTTTTGCGGATATATGTTTTGTACCGTCGGTCTGAAAAAGGTATTTTGGAATGATCTTTGTCATCTGGGCAGTATATTGTATAAACTTGTGGTCTAATTTTAATCAAATTCGATGTGGGTAGGCTATATTTTAAAACTTTTTATTTTCGTAATTTCGAAAACCCATAATTTGATGGTATGTCGCTGCCATAAGAAACTAAACTCAAAATAACAATTTACTCTAACGATTTTGATCAAATTTTGTAGTCTCTAAGGACACAAATAAAAATCCTTGTCTCGTCTCTTTAAAAAATTTGTGTTATCTGTAAAAAATAAATAAAATTATAATCGGCGTTGAACTGTTATAAAAGACGTAATGTCTTAAAATCGGCGCTAGCGATTTTTGTTCAAATTTTAGGAAAATCTGAAGATTTATAACCGATATCGTATGCAACATCGCAAATAGAAAAATATTACGTTTTAGAAAAAATCGACAAAAGACAAAAATGGCCGCCGTTTAAAAGCTCGATGTTAATCAAATACGATTTACGTTCAGGGCGTGTTTATGTCTCTATTAATTTAAAAATTTTATTAAACTCTGCGTCCTTGACTCATTTTCACTTTTTATCTTACAAATACTGAACTGTCATTTTTCTTAACTAATAGTTTTGCTTGGTTTTAATCTTGTTTTGGGTGGTGGGCTAATGAGAAAGTTTGTGCAATGTTTTTGCACAGATTATTTTAAGCTGTTGACGGAATTAGTTTCGTTAGCGGCGTAACTTGCTTCCGTCGGTTGGTGGGCATGCGTCATTAAACAAAGACAAACCCTGGACACGGTTGTCTTTCTTTCTCTTTTTAGACTTCGCCCAGATGCTTTGGCATAGACGATTCACACTTAATATTTGTAAAAAACTGCGAAAGTTGGGAATTTTTATAAGTGAGAATATATTTTTTGGAAGAACTCAATAATTGCATTATAGGCTACTTTATATTACTAGCGTTATGTTTTACAGGATAGTACTAAATATTCTTCAATATCTGTAGTAGGTATGCTACGACACAGTGCAAATTGTAGATGAGGACAATATTTTACCAAACTAAACTGTCGTTCCTTGTAAATTTGAACGTATATTTTTTGTGATTTTGAGATGAATGTTTGAGATATTCAAAAAAATATGTTACTGTTCATAAATTCCTACTGATACTATTTTGAATAAATCTTTTTTCCCGTTTTGTTTCTTAACTTATTTCAATTTCCAATCACACATCAAAACTCATAAAATTATTATTTTTAAAAAAATATATTTAGAAACGCCTATAATTTGTTATACGAAAAGAAATTTACTGAATATAGCGGTAATTTGCGTAAATTATTCCGATTTTTGGCAAAAGTTGTTAAAAATATTCAAAATGGACGACCACCGGCTGTAATTGTTTACATGGGTTCACACTGAAATTTTATTTAATTTCAGGACGATTATAGTTTTCTATGTCTCACTACTCCCAAAATGGTTTCGTGTCTCCTCCCTGGTACCGCCTTTTCAGCTGACTTGCTCTATTCATAGTTACATCTCTCTAATACAGCTGTTTAAACAATACAATCAGTTGTGCAACAACGCTAGATGAATTGTTTGGAAAGTAGAAATTACTGGCAATTTGCCTGATATACATTTTTTAGGACTTCATCGGTGTAAAAAAAAACCGTAACGAAAACAGGTTTCTTGGGTTTTTTAAAATTTTGTAATTCTTAGTACATATTAAGAAATAAGTTAAATTTATGTTTACAGTATATCTTATAATTCACGCACTGAGACAGGTAAGGTGTACAGCCGGTGTACAGTTAAAATGAAAATAATATATATAGGTAGACTAAATTTATGTACAATTTAATTTTATTTATTTATTTACCGGTACTTTAATTTTACTTTTTTCTTATGCTGTTTTTTCATTTAAAATTAAATTGGCCGCCAAATACTGCTAGCATGTGGGTAATAATTTCAAAAATAAACTTTATTTTTTTGAAGAAATAAATATTATTATTATTTATCCTAAATACCTAATGAATTTTAACGAATTCAATCTTAGGCTTTGCATTAGCCTACTCACTTAGTCTATGATTTCAGAAAATGAATTATTTGTGTTGTCTTAAAACAGATAATACCCTAACCTTACCTTAACTTTGAATAGCTCTGTCTTTATATAAATCAAGTGTAGTTCATTAGTCTTCCTTTATTCTCCCTTATCGACAAATCGCTTTAACAGTTTAAGAAACAAAAGTCTGGACAGATATATATATACAAACAGAATTGGTTAGCCAAATATGAGTAGAGATTTAAAAACATTTAAATAGTTTTGTTCTTAACTGACACAAATTATAATGAAACTAGTTATAATTTTGGGTATAGAATAATAGAATATAAAATATATAAACTTAGAAAAATAGGAAAAATAAATACAGTTGTTTGAAGTGCTTCCTTATAAATGTCAATTTACGAAGTCTAAATACCAAATCTAAATTAAATCTGTCAATAATATAGAGTTTACTAGTGTTTATTTTAGTAATTTATACAGTTTACAGTTAAAACATATTTCCTAAATAATAACATTTTCTATTATCTCGTAGATAGTATTTGTTCTTTGTTGTTTAAAGCCAAAAACTCTCTCTGTCATCATTTCCTTATAAAAAAATTGGAAGAAAACAGCATAAAATAAATACCCCCTAGTTCTTGAATACTCTAATGGCGTCAGGGTTGGAAAAGAACAAGAGTTGGTCAAGAGAGACCTTAGGTGTAGGATCCAGCTAGGTTCCATCGGGATTGTTAAAGGAGGGTTCTAGAGAGCAACTGGTGGAATCATTGGTGGGAAAACGATACTGCTTCGAAACCCACGTTATTTTGAGTTTTAAATCTCTTACCCACGTCTACCCATGTATCATAGGGCACTCAGATTGACGAGACTAATCTAATTAATAATAAAATACGGAAATAGCACCGTACAAGATACCTCAATGGCTGAAGTTGGCCATTAGCCATTTTAAACTCACTTAAGTCGTACGAATTGAGGAATTTGCCTCCGGTAATACCCCCAAAGCCATGGCCCTGTTTAAACAACAAGGTGTAATTTAGATTAAAGTGATATAACCAAAAATAATACAAGACGGACACTAAAACAGCACAACCGATTTGGGTGAACGGACTACTTCCTTCTTCACTGTTCACGTGGTCTGTGACAAAGTTTCGGTCAGCTGTTCCCTCTCATAATGCAAAACGCACCGTCCTCAAGATAGGTCCTGTTCAACTTCTGGCCCTGAACAAAGTGATACTGTCACACATTTCAGATAACAAACAAAATTTGTATTATATCCAATAAATTTAAATATGAAACATTACATTCTTGTGAAAAATGTAACCCACCTTATGTTTAGGTTCACCTTCAATGCGATTGGACACAGTTAAAAGCTTTTAGGGAAAGAAATACAGCTGTGCATTACTCTGGCTGTTTAGAAATATCTCAATTACTCTAAAAAGTTGACATTTCAACCAAACCTTTTAAGTCTCTTACAGAATTGTACACACTTCATGTTATATAATTATACATGAAAATATAAATAAGAAAAGTACTAAAAACTGTTTACAGATTATAATTATTTCTTATTGAAAATTATATTACACATTACCCCTAAGATTAAATCACAATTCACTTCTATATGGGGTTCGCAAACAAAGTGTTTATATTGTCTACCATATGTAAAAACAAAGTACTGTTTCCCCAACTGTCCATTACTAAAGTTCATTTAGAATGGATAAAATTTTTAAAATTAAATTTGGTATGTGAGCATATTTTGGCCATCTAGAGGCGTTTTTTTTCTCGAAGTTTGGATTTAGCTGTCACAAGATCAAATATCAAAAATCTGTTTTCTTAAGATGATTTTGATCAATTTTTGCTCAAATGTGGTGTCACAAAATAGAAGTTATTGATAACTAACTACAATCCTATTATTGCCGGTTAGGAACCGGTTTATCTAAAGACAACTATAAATCTTGCATGATTTATCAAAAAAGACTTTTTTTCATATTTGGTTAAATTTTGACGAAATATAAAGTGTGTAATGACGCAAACGTGTTTACGAAATCGCAAACATTGAAAATGAACCTTGACCGACATCATTTTAAACTCAATTTTAATATATATTTCTAAATCTTTTTTAAAAAATTCTCAGAACGTTGATATAAGACGCGCTGGTAATTAATTACTTGATATTTTTTATTCCATCACGACTTTAATTCAGTGTTGTTATGAATGTAAACGGATTTTATCAGCTGGATTAAAAAATTTGCTAGTCCCAACGGTTTGAAGAACAAACCGTGCAGTGCAGTCTCGTATAAAAAAAAGTTTGTTAGTACAGTAAGTTTGAAATCACCAGGTCTGTTGGAGACGTCAAGAAGACCTTCAATTGTAAGAGAAGTTCTGTTGAAGAAAGAATTATTCTAAAAGTAGCTGAGATAAATGTCAAGACGTTTAGAAATGCCGCGGATAGAGGAAAGGATTCCTTCTCCAGAAATAAAATGGCGGCTACTTCGAACATGTCTTAATAATCCTAACATGTATGAATTTGGTTTAATTAAAAATTGTTTTTTATTAAACCCCGTTTATTTCCAAAGGAATTTATGTTTTTTTTTTAAATTTTGTTCTATGGTTAACAAACGAATAAACCTACACTGTATTAAAGTTTTAATTTACTTTTGAAAAACCCGGTGCATGGAAGAAAACGTTAATAAAGTATAATACACAATTTCCATTTTCTCAAGTGAAAGGAGTGTAGACATTTTTGTGTATATACCGACAATTATTATTTTTAGTTTTGTGTATGTGTATAAGTGTGCAATGTTTTTGCACCGTTTATTTAACTAACCATGGTCATAGAAAACTATTTACAGGGTTTCATTAAACCTGTTACAGTAACCACTGGCGATCAGTCGGATGCCAAGTATTTTAAAAAGAAATCTGAGCGCATGTGATTTACAATAAGGAAATAATAATTCCCCGAAACATCATAACAGGTTTTGTCGTTCGGGGAATTCTGGTTTTATTTATTGAGAATATCGCAACATAGTACTCGTTGGACAATTTGAACTTGTGATGATCTTTTTGGCCTTATTAATAAGCATCCTCTATTTTAAAAAAATGAAGAATGATAAATCGCGTAGTATTCTCGAATCCATTTAAATAAAATTTTAGTTCAGGGAATTAAAAAAAAAAAATTATATAGAATTTCATTTAAAGTGGTGTAGTAGTTTCGAGAAAAATCATTACACGCGGACGCATAGATAGTTTGACGGGCGGACACCAAGTGTTTTTAAATAACTTTAGGGTGGTTAGCCTAGATATTTTTTTTTCTTCAAAATTCGGATGCGTGAATAATTTTTGTATAAAATATCCTCTTTCGTTCAGATCCACGAATCTTTTATAATATCCATGGATATATATACTTACTGATGGTCAACATGTAGTATATTGTTGAAGTTATTCTTGGAGCGGGTGCACACTACGATACGATACATATCTTAAGATCGTAAGCGATAATTATCTTATGAAATTGGTATTGCTAGTGCGCGTTCAAATCGTGTTGTAGAAGCAAACCAAATACACCAGTACGATAACGATATCTATCGTACGATATATATATAGACCCCTCGATCTATCTTTTCGTTCAATATCATACATCCAATTAATTCAAATTGCAAAACGTCTAGAGGTAAGCAATGTTGAAGATTTCAAAATTTGTTTTAGTCGTAAGTGTTCAAAAATACCTCTGCTTATGAAATTATAAAGAGAAGGTGTTAAGAGTTGCAATAATACATGGAATACTCCAAAGCCCGTATAAAATTATTTAAATTTCTCTTCGTGAGGAGATAGTTCTTTTATAACTACTGCGAACTGTATCGCACATTCATTAAATTATACGGATGCACTTAATACGACCTTTTCTTTTTTCTCGTGTTTTCAAATATCAATACATCACGAAAATGTCATCTTCACTCGTACAGTTCATGATTACACCTGATAGAACTTCTCGAAAAAATGTCTCGTGTCAACAGATCGTATCGCTTTGGCGTGCAGTAAAATTAGTAAGATAAACGTCGCGTATCGCAATGATCGTTCGATAAACAATGGCTCTAGTGTGCAGCCGGCCTACAACAAAGTGTAATTAATTGTTGAGACACTTTATCAAAGACTTCACCAACTGGAATATACAAAAGAAAGTTTTATAATTTGTAGTTTTAGCATAACATCACTAGACATTCTGCATTGTATTTTCAATTTTCATAAACTTTTCAAAATAAAAGTTCAATTGTACGATACTTCTTACGTGATATTGTATCAGAAAGAGACTCATGACGTTTTTCTCCATAGTTTCGTAATCTGTTTAAGTGATAGTTTAGCACTAAAATGCCAAAAATCACAAAAAAGTAAATTGCGTGCAATGCGTAAATTAAAAAAAAAGAATAAACGATTTTTAAAGTATGATATAACCTAAATTGGCCCTTCTAAAATGCATTTAATCTCGATCTATATTCATGGTATACAAATACTTCAATTGTTATACAGCTAGTAGATTATATATTTTATAAGAATAGGATCGCTTACAAGGGAAAAATCAACATTAGCTTCTCTTTGTTGTACCTACTAACGACCTCCTGCCACGCTTTCACACCGACATCGCGTTTAGAATTATTGCGTTTCACAATCGGTGATTATCTTCTTGATGCACGGAGGTAATTTGTTTGTTGCAGCTTACCAAATGCATAAACCTTGCACAAAGTAGAATATATGTGATGAAAATGAGAAAACAGGAAAATGAACTGAGAATATTTAATTTACAACAATAATGTTTGTTCATTGGACTCCGGAGGCCTTAAGGGCTCCGTACAGATGTGGCGGACACCTAAACACTTTTCATCCTGTAGTTTAGGGGTGAGCAGTTATAGACTAATAACTTGGAATAAATAGAAACCTGATCTGGAAAAAACTCACTAACGATTTTATCTTCTTTCTTATCACTTCTTACTCGCTACGCTCGTGTCGGTGAATCGGCAGTGCGAATAATCTTGTAATTGTACGAATATCACATTTCTTGGGAGATCATAGTTACAAATGACATTAGCTATTTGTCATCGTAAAGATGTGAGGTTGGTTCCATTACATGCAAAATTCCCTTCGGAGGATTTAACCCAAGACGACCTGGATATACACTTTTTTCATGTAATCTTGGGTTAGAGCCCTCTCTTTCATCTTTCGAGTCAGCTCCTTTTTTACCAACTCTTGTTCTCTTCCAACCCTGATATTATAGATTATTGAAGGGCTTAAGGGTCTTTATTTTATACTCTTTTCTTCTTCTTCTTCTAAGCCAAAGATGACAGAGTGGTTTTTCGCCTTTAAACATCAAGAAAAAAAAGTTCATTTGAGTTAGCCATAAACTGTCGCATTTCACCGAAATCTCTTAAACTGCTTTTGGGATAGTCATATTTTTGATAACTCGCGAACCATTATTTTTGGAGCGACAGCGACAGATATGTTTTGTTTAAGTCTTTTAGAAGTTCCTTCGTACGATCCGAAATTGAAAAAAGCTAAATTTTGTGTTTCAGTCTAAGGCAGGTAACTTGGAACGACTAGTGATCCAAATAGTTAAAATAATGTCTGGAGATATGGCATAATATGCATATATACCAAAAATTTGTAAAATCGTTCACCAAGAGTTTGAGATATTTGACACTTGGCAGAATTAAATTGCATCGTAAAAACTTCTATTTTAAAGTCAGACTGTTGTAGTCCCAAAATACTACAGAATTAAAACTTTATCATCCCAATACTTTCTGTATAACTTACTACACATTTATAAGAATGTAATACAGAATTGCATATTCTTAGGAATTAAATATTTGCTGGTTTTAAAGTTATTTGATAATGATGGATTGTTCATAGTTTTGATTTGATCTAATGAGCCATCATTAGTGTATATAAAAAATAATATATGACGTTTCGAGAATATAAATCAACTACCGTTGTCAAGTGATAAATTCAGAACATGGAAAAAAAACACTAACAAACTTGTAACTTATGAAAGGAACCCCGGGAGCTAAAGCTAGGTCTGAACAGTTAAAATATAACAGACTAAATACAAATGTGATCAGAAAAACCAGACAATGAACGCCAACAACCTCTTCAATATATCATGATTCCAACTTTTATTTTATAAGGTTTGATTCTCGCTATTCCAAATATTGATTATCTATAGCAATGACTACATAAATATTATAAGACACGACATAGGATAGGGAAATAGTCTACGCTTTACGGGTGCTGTTCGTCACAAGTTTGACACACAGCTATCAGAAAGCGCTAGCAGCAGGTGCTTGACTGTACGCATCCCACTTGGTTGAGACTGTACAACTGTTGACCTCTCTCTCACAAACCTTTTCACTTACTTCCGTCAGCATAGTCAGTGTTGTCAGTTCGTGCGCTGAGATAAGCGATTCTCGACCTTCCCTCGCATCTCTGGTCCCATATGTGGCATCAGTGCGTTTTCTCTTACCCGCCTGAAACATTGTTTGACCGTAGAGCCAGTCACATCAACTTCAGATTCTCTAGCAGAGCGACCTAGCGGGTATTGGACAACTCAAGAATAAGCGTAGAATATTTAACATGGCCATGTCGTGTCTTATAGTATTTATGTAGTCATTGTCTATAGTAATTAATTCTACAACATTCCGATTTCAATATTCATATTTATCAATGTATAGTAAGTTTTTATGAACATAACATCCTGCCCAGGACTTGAAAATAGATGAATTGCCGAAACGGGCGTCGTTGAACGGGAAAATAGAAATATTGAAGACGCTAAGTCCTATAATTAATTATTTTATTTTATTCTATAGATGTACAAAAATAGGTGGTTGTTCGTACAGGGTTTTTTAACTTCCAATTTTTCCTCTTTGAGGGGCGGTTCTCCTCTACTGTTTTTTTAAAAACTCCATCCTTTGTATGTAGGCCACATAAATAATTGAATATTCTGTTGTTTGACCTGAATGCATGCATGTTTGGCGATCCTCACATCCTGTACTCGATGTTTTATGCCTGAGAGGATGCTTGGGAGTTATTGGACTATAATAATTCACTTCCTAAGATAGGCTTAAGATATTTAGGTCTATGTAAAATATGTTACTTGATTTATTATCATTACGTGGATAATTATTTGTAAAAGCATATAAATTTTAATGCAAATATATTTTCCATATAACTAGAACAACCCTGCTACGGTCGTGTCGTGTCTGCCCTCGGGAACCTCAAAGTTGTATAGAAATGTGCAAAAAGCCACCATTTTCTTGTTAGTCCTATCAGCCTAATAACTGTGTCAATATCAAATTTCCTTAATAGATCAATGTCCGAAATTACAATTTTAACTTTATCAGTTTTTATCGTAGAGTTAGGGTTGCATCTTGACCCAGTTATGATGTAATCAAAACCGTACATGGCATGAAATATCTGTTAACTACTTACATCACAATGAGGAAAAAGTGGCAGTACATTTTTTTACTACAGATAACCTTTTAAATTACCTTGGATAATTAATAAATTTTTGTTAGTAGATTGTACAGTTTGAAACTAGATCGTAGCCTAAATGCAGTTCATGTAGGATCATCAGAATGAGTTGACCTAACAACACACAAATAATGATAATCATAGTTTAGACAAATCATAATAGTTCCCGGTTATTACATCTTAAATTGCAAACTCGGTGAACCGCTCAAATATACATTATTTTCAAGTACGTACAATTGAGTAAAATGAAGCTTCGAGGACGGTTGACATTTTAAAATAAAGTAACTTGCTTATTTCAGCAACATAAAGTTTATTTTATAATAAGACGTCTGAGTCTTTGTTTTCAATTGTTCACAATATCTTGACGGTGTAATTTTATTTATCGTTTACGTTAAAGAGTATTTTGGTATCCATCTTTACTCCTTCGCTTTACTAAGTTACCAATGGAGTCCTCACTGAGGGTTTGTTTTAGCGATGTTGATACTCGGTTGAAATGGATAATCGAATTAATCGATTTCCAATGATTTCAATATTCGTATTATTATTTTGAATTCGAGTATCTGCGCAGAATTATTATGCGCATCGGATTTGAACTCAGCTTTACCAATCAGCGAATTAGTAACGAATATTATATAGTCTCCTTGTTCCTAGTTACGAATATTTTGTCCGAATATTTTATTCCGAATCCGAGGATTTTAATAATCGGAACGTTCCGAAGATTTTGATACTCGGATTCACGGAGTATTTTTATCTGAAATCGTTTTTAAGACTCTCTAGACGACTGAAATTTTTTTCATCTATTTCAATGGCTATTAGTAACAGTGGAGGACTAATGGACTCGGAAAAATAGCAGAGTAATAAAGGAAAAGAAAACCTAGACCTGAGAATAAATTATTTACATAAATTACAAACATTTTGTGGAATTATTCTCCAAGACTTGGTAGTCATCCTGTCCGTCTTTCTCAGATATGATCTCGTTCTACATCTGGAGTAAATCAAAAATTGGGCTGGGTGATCTGAAATTTATCTGGTTCAAAATTTAATAATTGAACAAGTTCAGGATGATTATAATTTTAAATTGTCCCGCATGTTTGTATATTGATGTTGTTATGCCGGTTTGTGATAAGCAAGAAACAAGTACTGAGATGCAGGTTGTGTGGCAATAGGAATTCAGTAAAGCAGTTTGAGATTTCGATTCAGGTGTAGGTTGACCTACTTGGTAACAAACTCATGGAAATGAATCTGTATTTTGTATACGATTGCAGATCAAATGTAGATAGGCGTATAGAAAGAAGTCAAGTCAGGTTCAGGTTGCAGTTGGCTTGTCGCATGTGAACAAACTTGTTTGTTTAAGCAGTGAAACCTCTCCTAAACCTTAATTGTTGCCAACTGTTATGGATTCTTCAAGGTTACTCAACACTCCACTGCTGGGAATTATGAATATAACATTTGGTTTGTAAATTTTAGAGGGCAATAGAATAATTTAGAGAAAGTATTGCTAAGAGAAGAAATACATGAGATTATAATTTTGTGAGAAAATCAAACGTCTGAATAATTAAAAAGTACTTATACAGAATTTTCACGTTACTATTTGTTCTCTACTGGTGTCTTTTTAATTCTTCTACTCACATTTGGATGTTTGAATCACTAGTGGGACATAAAATGGGCTCGAGTTAGTACTATGACTTATTTTACAATTTAACTAATGATGTTGATGACAGCAGTGTAATCATCTCCTTACAAGACAAGTAAAGGACAGCGATTGCTTGAAATTGCTCGATTTTTAGTATAATTTTTTTGAAATTTTGCGCAGAATCCAAAAACAAAAAAAACTATTTGTTTTTAACTTGCACGGTAAAAACATAAGTATTACAATAAGGAGAGTCTAGTCCGGCCGCTAATGTACAAGTATAGAGATCATTTGGTACGTAGTGGCGCTTGACCTTCATCGGTCAAACAGGTTTCCGTCACTTTTTAGTGGTGGGGGAAGCGAGTGAGTTAGTGTTCCGCCGTCCTTTTGTCAGTGCGTTTCTAGACAGTGTATTACGAATAACCTCCCCACTCCAAGTCAGACCGCCCTCCCTCCAAGCACCACCACATAACAAATGAGCTATAATCTCCCCATGAAAGTGAGTGAGTGAAAGCTGCGAGTGTGTTTGTGAGGTACCAGGTTATTTGCGACGGGTTAATTCCGACGGAGTATCTTTTCCGACAATTTTCAGATAGAAAGGGTTGACTAGGGTTATATCCGTAGATTTCATGCCGTTATGAATTTAGCAACGTTGCACATCCCAAACATAATAAAAGCACGACTCATATATATTATTGTTTGAGATACCCTGTCAACAGCTTGTCACTGTAACCCAAAAGAATAGGATGAGTAAATCTATGTCTATACCATCTATAGTATAAATATAGAATCTTTCAGATTTTAAATCATTGAGTTATGTGTTGTTTTCCTGTCAAGTTGGTTAGGTTTGATATATAATAAACTGAACTACGTGTTGATCAAATATTAGGGGAACCTAAAACCATCGGAAATGATACCGGTCAACATCTACCTTAAATAAAACCGTTTTAGGATTCCGTCGGAAATAACATGTAACCGTTTGTGAAGCTACCCTTCCGTCAGCATTCTTCGTTCGTTTTACAAACTGTAGTAGGGTTTCGAGGGTTTTATTAATATGTTTAAGGGTTTACGAATGTTTACGAAAATCCAACAGTATCATTCGTGAGTTTTATTACACACCCCCCTTCTACATATCACATTTATTGTCTAACAGTTTGCGGTCAATACTATATTGCATTTTTACGCTAGAGTGCAAGACCGTGCCAACTATCACAAAATAGCGACCATTTTAAAATACGCGGTAAACCACAAACGATTATTGTTTGGCGTCCATGACAGATTAAGTTAATTAATTAGGTTAGGTTTTATCATACTGACTATAAATTTATGATTGAATTTAAAACTAACCTCTCCTAGGCGCCAATTCATTGTGGCGATGTCTCAAACAAAGAGTTTGCACCAAGCAAAATTAAATGTCATAAGTTAAAAAAGATTAAATATGAACACAATCCAAGAAGAAGAAAAACATTAGACGTAGTTGAGAGCCAAGAAATACTGCTATTATTTTGCATAGTCCGCAGTGTTTTATTGTAAAACAACTAAGTATGTTAGCTGATTGTAAGATCTGTTATAATAGATGCTAATATATTATTACCTCTTACCTCATATGTACACCAACAGCAACGAATCTGAATATAAAAGAAAAACCAATTAATTTTAAAATACTGATTTTCTTATTACTTTTAATCAACTTATTTTATTTTTTTGCAAATCGTTCAAAACATAATGTTTTTATACATGAGGTTAGGCATACTGGTTTATGTTATTGTTTTTCATTCTTCACAAATATTTTATAGAAAAGAGTAGAGCGTATGGGAGATAACGCAAAATTTTGAGTCAGTTTGAAAGTTTTTGTGAAATCAGTATCGACATACAAATAAATATTTCTAAAAATATATATTGTTTATGTACTTATGGTAGTGTATTTACGGATTCAAACTGGACCGAAAATACTATACAGTTTGTACGACTGGCGCAATATAGCGCCCCTCAGCGCTATAACGTTCTGTGAAGGCACTACGCAAAACGCAAGGCAACAAATTATACGGATACAACTGCACACAGTACGGCGCCCCATGTTACGGTGCCTAGGAAAGGACTTGCAAGCACATCACACCTACTTCTGGTAACCCGAATTTTAATTTTAGACACATACAAAAGCAAATGATGGAGAAAACTCCATCGTATAATTTATACATGTCAGAAGAACATTTCGCATATTGGCTGTTTTCAAATAATTCGGATTAATTGTTTTGTTTTACGGCAATAAATTTCTTATTTAATATCATTTAATGTAGAATCGACGGTTCTCTGATCAAGAGCAATATTATGGTCTTAGGTTCATGTCGGTATCTTGTCCTTAACAGGCTGCGAAGCAGTACATATTTGAAGAAACCTCCACTTCCAATGTTCATGTCGGTATCTTGTCCTTAACAGGCTGCGAAGCAGTACATATTTGAAGAAACCTCCACTTCCAATGCTCATGTCGGTATCATGGTCTTGACAGGCTGCGAAGCAGTACATATTTGAAGAAACCTCCACTTCGAATGCTCATGTCGGTATCTTGGTCTTGACAGGCTGCGAAGCAGTACATATTTCAAGACACCTCCACTCCTAATCCTCATGTCGGTATCATGGTCTTGACAGCCTGCGAAGCAGTACATACTTCAAGAAACCTCCACTTCGAATGCTCATGTCGGTATCTTGGTCTTGACAGGCTGCGAAGCAGTACATATTTCAAGACACCTCCACTCCTAATCCTCATGTCGGTATCATGGTCTTGACAGCCTGCGAAGCAGTACATATTTGAAGAAACCTCCACTTTCAATTGTCATGTCGGTATCTTGTCCTTGACAGGCTGCGAAGCAGTACATACTTCAAGAAACCTCCACTTCGAATGCTCATGTCGGTATCTTGGTCTTGACAGGCTGCAAAGCAGTACATATTTCAAGAAACCTTCACTCCTAATGCTCATCTCGGTATCATGGTCTTGACAGGCTGCGAAGCAGTACATATTTCAAGAAACCTCCACTCCCAATGCTCATGTCGGTATCTTGGTCTTTACAGGCTGCGAATAGGGAAATCAGTGGAATTTTCGCTCCGAGTGTACGCACCATGTATAAGTTAAGACTTTGTTGAAACCGAAGAAATCGTCATTTTTTATAATGTATACATCCATTCCAGATTCCAATACGGAACTGAATGTTGTAACCTTGAACTTTGTTTATAACAGAAAAATATTATTCGTATTATTTTGTTTTAAAATATAAGATACCACACATTTCCATTGTTTACACTATTAAATAGTCTTCCTCTAAGACATCTTTTTATTTAACCTAAAATAATCTTAAAATTTAAAATACGTAATAAAATTTGTACTAGTTGAAATTTTAGTGACATTTCTGCCAATTTTAAATATTAATTTCAGTTTTAATATTTTTTGGACACGTTTGTTACTCAGAAACATGGATTAGCAGAATTCCAAATGACGTTGTGAGAGTTTTCAGAACTAATTTTCAATAGGTAGTCCCTTTAAAAGTTCATAAACGATCATTTTTCATAGGTTGGCATTTCTGCATATCAAGACAAGGGTCGGAAAAGTCTATAACCTAACGTCTTCATTTGATCGGATATAGTTTGTTTACTAAAGTAATATATAGTACGTAACTATTAATACTTCATAGATGTAGTGCGGGCCAACTATAGGAACTTATGGATTTCCCCTTCTGGCAAGGATACCCTCTCTTACTTACAAGAGAAATACTTAGTTTATTTTAATTTTTCTGTTTGCTAGTGCCCATTGCGCAGTGAAATTTGAAAACTCTGTGAGAATTTTAGTGGCGTCATCAGAAATAGAACGTAATAAAAAAAATAAAAAAACACATTAATGACAAGAGTTATCTAATATGTACAACAAAACGAAAACATAATTTTATTGTTCAAGTTCTTCTTTTTTCCCTTAACGTTTTTACCTCAAAGACCGTTAGACTAATGAAGACGGATGAGTTGATAATACGGGGAAACACAACTCCATCAGCCGGGCTTCGTCCAATTTCCAAAAGAAAATACAATTGTCCACAGAAACCACTTTATTTGAGCAATACCAATGACTACATAAATACTATATGACACGACATAGGATAGGGAAATAGTCTACGCTTTACGGGTGCTGTTCGTCACAAGTTTGACACACAGCTATCAGAAAGCGCTAGCAGCAGGTGCTTGACTGTACGCATCCCACTTGGTTGAGACTGTACAACTGTTGACCTCTCTCTCACAAACCTTCTCACTTACTTCCGTCAGCATAGTCAGTGTTGTCAGTTCGTGCGCTGAGATAAGCGATTCTCGACCTTCCCTCGCATCTCTGGTCCCATATGTGGCATCAGTGCGTTTTCTCTTACCCGCCTGAAACATTGTTTGACCGTAGAGCCACCTAGCGCCAGTCACATCAACTTCAGATTGGTCACATCAACGCCACCTAGCGGGTATTGGTCAACTCAAGAATAAGCGTAGAATATTTAACATGGCCATGCCGTGTCTTATAGTATTTATGTAGTCATTGGCAATACAAATAAAAGACGATCTTTCAATGACCAAATCATAATCCTCAGTTAATACATACACAAACAAACCTCACCGACATTGGACCTCGCTGAATACTGGCGCAGCAGGTTAGACTATCTGACTCTACAGTATAAAACACAGCTGTGACACTTAGACCAAACAACATGTAGTGATTACTGCCTAAGGCTTTGGGAAAATATAAATAAGGAAGTTGCCGTTTTAATCTCTTGAAACTTGGATTTAATTCAGAATATCTTTCAAATTTCTAAAAATGTGTGACGGCATTTCTGGAAATGGTCAATAATTTCTAATAGAGTCAAGGTCGGAAAAAAGAGTTAATCAACAGAGACCTGATAGGAAAGATGAAAAAGAGGGACCTAATTCAAGACTAGATGAAGAAAGGTGTAGATCCAGCTAGGTACTTTGGGATTGCCACATTCGTACTCACTATATTAGCCCCTGAAGGTGCTCATATAAACTATACGTAGTATAATCGACATTTAAAAAAATCGATGTCTAGCTCAATATCAATATCAGTTTTGATGTTTCCCGAGTCTTACAAGTTTAATGATGTTTGTCGTTTATGCAGTGCTCTACAGTCTAAATGATTGAGCCAATTTTGATAAAATTTGAAATGTGGTTACATATTGTACATATGTGGGTGGTTTTTAAAAAAATCTTTGATAGCTTACAATTTTGGGGATACCCTAGCTGATGTAATATAAAAAATGTGATTTTTTTTAAATCGGTTCAATGATTTATGTTTTTTCCCGTAAAATTTAACATAAGACAAAATCCTTCTTAATCTCCGTCTCTGCAAAAATGTCGGTTCCAGAGTTATCGATTAAAAAACAGAAAAGAACCAACGTCAACGTGTTAAAAACATTAATGTCTCAAAATGGTAACAACCGATTTCGATGAAAATTTTGTGAAATGTAAAAATTTACAAACCACATCAATGTGCTAGACTTAATCTGGAAATACAGAAATGAATCACATCCGTCGGGTTCATTTTATGACTTTTTGAATCCCCCCCCCACTTGTTGTTTAAAATCCAACATTCTTTTCGTTATCATTCCCTTATAAATAAAAACATAAAATAAGGACCCCTATATCTCGAATACTAGCGTCAAAGTCAAAAGATAATAAGAGTTTGCCATTTTCATTTACATTCATTGGAGTTAAAAGTTTGAGCTTGATTTTGGTTTTGTTATCGATGGGTTAGAAAGTTTTATTAGAAATAAATTTTGATGAAACTACCAATTGTTTTCTTACATAGTTTATGTCTAACTAAAATTTAAAAATTGCTTCTAGTATATTTATAAAAAAAGATTTTAACCCTTATCTTACTTCTTTCTACAGAGTGGCCATAAAGTCTCTCCCCCCTCCCTACTTTCCCACAATTTTCGTCATATCGATTTTAGACTAAACTACTAAATTTTCGATCCATCATATTAAATTTGAGTTATTTAAAAAAAAAAATGACAATATGATGTTTTTGATACATGATTTAACATCGTTTTCTACCTTGAGTTCATTGGTATATATATTTTGTTATATATCTCACCATCTCTAATTATTCAAGAAAAACATTAGGAAATATATAAAATTTGACTTTATTCGAATACTGTACATTTAATTGTGTAAGACACAAGTTTCTAAATTAGACTTTGATATTTACATCAATGGAACATTGTAAAACTCGTGTTACATGATAAAACCACTTCAAAATGGTTTCAAACTTTAAACCAAGATAGTCAAATCCGGGATCTTAGAGGCATTCCACACGACCTCGTCGACCAATCCACTTATTAGGAAAATTTCGGTCCAAAATTGATCCCCGGATTTTTTCCTGCGGAGACACTTGAAATCAAAATTTTACAAAACCGAAGTTCAAGATATTGAAGATCTTTGAACGAGAATAGTAAAAGAATGTAACAAAATAAAATCAAGCGTCTTTATGGATGTCAGAAACTCAACTATAAATTAATTGCATCAACTACTGCCAAGATCTACCCGGAACACAGTTTGAACTTCTACTGAAATATGTCAGTATAATTGTACAACTTGATTTATCATTAATAACAAGTGTCTTGGTTTTATGTTTAAAACCATTTTAAAGTTGTTTTATGATGTAATATGAGTTCTACAATGTTCCATTGAGGTTAAAATCAAAGTTTAGTGCAGTATCACACAATTAAAACATGAAATGTCCATTATTGGAAAATAGTCTGATTTCATACATTTGAAATGGTTTTTCGTGAATAACTGGCGGTAGAGAGATATCAACATAATATTTATACCACTGAACTCAGGATTAAATCATGACACTATGTTACCATTTAAAAAATTGACTCAAATTCAATATGGCGGATTCGAGATTTCGCGTCATGACGCATCACAAAACGCATTATAAATAATTATACACACTTTATTGAGTCCGAAATCATTATGACGAAAACAATGGAGGGGGGGCGGCGAGACGGCATGGCCACTCTGCATATTTTTATTCTTCTGATAGTGCTCTGTACTTATGGAAAATCTATTACTGTATTTGATGTAATCACTCTCTAGGCACAAAAGGCAAAAGGAGTTTGTTATATTGTTTGTAATTCGAATTTACATTTTAACTCATTTCTGACTGAAATTTTCGACAAAAAAACAACATTTAATTTCTTGAGTCTAAATTTGAAAAAAAAACTAGTTGAAGGGCTTCATTATGATACTTGCCCAACCCCATTATACAAGTAGATCCTCTAAATGTAGTCTGTTGTACTTTGTAGGAAATGTTAAATAGTAGTATTGGAGGAAATGCTAAATCAAGGAGATTTTCTGAACCTGGAAGTTGTGTTATACGATCGCTATAATCTTGACGTCATCTAAGTCCTAACATCCCTCGTAGTTGTGTTTATATTAAAAAGCCTCCATGCGCTTCGATCGTGTCGAAGTTGTACAGTTATGAAGGAGCACCACTCGCTACGCTCGTGTCAAAGTTGTACAGTTATGAAGGAGCACCTCTCGCTACGCTCGTGTCAAAGTTGTACAGTTATGAAGGAGCACCTCTCGCTACGCTCGTGTCAAAGTTGTACAGTTATGAAGGAGCACCTATCGCTACGTTCGTGTCAAAGTTGTACAGTTATGAAGGAGCACCTCTCGCTACGCTCGTGTCAAAGTTGTACAGTTATGAAGGAGCACCTCTCGCTACACTCGTGTCAAAGTTGTACAGTTATGAAGGAGCACCTCTCGCTACGCTCGTGTCAAAGTTGTACAGTTATGAAGGAGCACCACTCGCTACGCTCGTGTCAAAGTTGTACAGTTATGAAGGAGCACCTCTCGCTACGTTTGTGTCAAAGTTGTACAGTTATGAAGGAGCACCTCTCGCTACGCTCGTGTCAAAGTTGTACAGTTATGAAGGAGCACCACTCTCTACGCTCGTGTCAAAGTTGTACAGTTATGAAGGAGCACCTCTCGCTACGCTCGTGTCAAAGTTGTACAGTTATGAAGGAGCACCTCTCGCTACGCTCGTGTCAAAGTTGTACAGTTATGAAGGAGCACCACTCGCTACGCTCGTGTTAAAGTTGTACAGTTATGAAGGAGCACCACTCGCTATGCTCGTGTCAAAGTTGTACAGTTATGAAGGAGCACCACTCGCTATGCTCGTGTCAAAGTTGTACAGTTATGAAGGAGCACCACTCGCTACGCTCGTGTCAAAGTTGTACAGTTATGAAGGAGCACCACTCGCTACGCTCGTGTCAAAGTTGTACAGTTATGAAGGAGCACCTCTCGCTACGCTCGTGTCAAAGTTGTACAGTTATGAAGGAGCACCACTCGCTACGCTCGTGTCGGTAACACGGTTTTCGTAACTATACGATTGTAGCATTTTCTTGGGAGATAAGAACTTAAAATTTTATATGACAACGTAGAGATATGTGTGATCGTTTGTAAACGCACGAGGTATGGACAAAAACATTTTCAATTCGATTTTCTAGATTTCAATAGAGTTCTACATGAGCAT
The DNA here is from genome assembly GCA_963513935.1 of Aphrophora alni. Lineage (NCBI taxonomy): Eukaryota > Metazoa > Arthropoda > Insecta > Hemiptera > Aphrophoridae > Aphrophora > Aphrophora alni. Next base: position 31,916,825 of record OY740766.1, read on the forward strand.
ACAATTCTCTCTTATACCAAATTAGGCTACATGTTCCTATCTTCAATTAATTGTGTGGACGACAGGGCGACGGACGGATGTAGAAAATCACTTTTTTCTGTTTTCTGAGATAATGAAACGAGAAGATCTGTAAACATCGAAATTTGTATACACTTCGTACCGGTTACTAGGTAAGAAAATGTTTTATTTCACAAAAGAATTTTGACCTAATACAAACATAAACAACTCGAAGTTTTGACAGAAATATTTAATCCTTCGACTATTTCCAATTCAGTGTTTCAAAACCAAATTTTATCAGATTTGTGAAGTAGTTATCAAGATAAAGGAGTAAACAAACAATCTGACCTTAATGCCTTCATTTCACGCAATTGGAGCAAAGAACGCATAATACCCACACCTATAACTTTACAAACATAATCGCGCCCTAATTTCACTTGTGTTAAATAACACGGACAGTAATGAAATTGATATGAATAATAATGTTCACGCAAAGCGATAACTGTGTTTGTAAATAAACTGGAATAAAAACTTATTTTTCTTTCTTTGTAATTTTTAAGTAGGCTACTGCATTTAATGTTAACTGACTCAGTATACGCGAATTATAGGGTAAGTTTCGTAATCACTAAAAATGTCGACCTCTGTATTTTGACTGATCTTCACGTTTCATGGCCTGAGGAAACCTAAAGAGTTTCTGTCAATCTGTCCGTCCGTCGTCGATATCAGCGTTGTCTGTACGTAAGCACAGTAGCGGCTCCAAAAATTAAGATGAGAACATTAAACTTAGTATAGGAGACTAGAGTGTGCTTTTAGAACTCTGGGAAAATCAGAAAACGTCGCCCATTTTAAACAATTTTTGGTACTTACGTATTAACGCCACCGCAGCAGAAGTTGCGCTAATGCGCATGCGCCAATAAAGAGCAAACTGGTTTAAGGGAAGCAGAATTCCATTTTTTCAGCTTTGAGATTCATATACTTTCATTTTATGATTTGTCGCAAAAATTTTAGGCGTAGATTGGCGGCACTTCACTTTTAAAGCTCATGTTTATCCATGATCTAATTTCAAATTATTAACTTCAATAAACTTACGAAAGGTTTGGCCAGGTGTTTATATATATATATGTATATAGCTACCTGGCCAAACCTGTCGTGATATATAATTATATCGCAAAGTAAGCAAATATTGGCGCATGCGCATTAGCAACTTCTGCTGCGGTGGCGTTAATACGTAAGTACCCAATTTTTTGTTCTTATTTCGAGTTTTATTTATATAACACATTAAATTATTCTGGTTTTAAAGTTACTAAATAATAATGGTTTTTCCATATTAATATGGTGTAATCGGACATTTGTCATCATTTATAAAAACTAATACATGAAGTTTCTAGAATATAAATCAACTCTCGTTATCAAGTTCTTTTACGCTCTTTTATCAAGCTCTCTTTTATGTTCTAGTTTAACACTTGATAACGAAAGATGATTTATACTCTCGAAACGTCATGTATTAATTTTTATATACACAAGTAATAGCAAACGCCGGTTTAAACCATATTAATAACACTAAATTAGATCAAAATGAGCAGATTTCAACTATGCGTGTATGGTAGGAACCACAACTGCGATTACAAATAGCGAAGATATTGTCAAAAATGTAAAATGGAACGCTGACCTACCATGAAAATGTTTCATTATCCGCCAGGGACGAGTATCGACACGAGTGTAGTGAGTAGAGACTCCGAGGCCCGCCAGAGCCGAGACACTCACATGAGAGAAGTGAGTGAACACGTCTTAATATATACACAAGTATGAGGGCCCGTCAGGTTAGGTTAGAGTCTAGACGACGTTTTAAACAAAATTACCCTACTGGGTGTTCTACTATTTAACACTTCCTACAAGGCCAAGAAACCAACCTTTGAACTTGTACATTTAGATTATCCATTTGTATTATATTCCATAATAGGGTTGGGTAAGTAACATGATGGCATCCATTAACTTGTCGGATATGTGAGAAAGTTAGTGCATTGTGTTGGCACCGGCTTTTAATCTTAAAATTAAAATATATCATTGAATAGTTGATTGGTCGTCAATATTTATTTTATAATTCCTAAAATTGCTTCTGAAAAAATCTATGCAAATGTCTGACTTTAATGGTGATTTAGAATGTCATCTTCCAGTAATGCAACTTTATGTCTGTTTAAAAACAAGTTTTAGATTTACAACTATCACACACGACAAAACAATTGGTTGCAATCAATTTTGTCGGATATAATGTCCTCTGTGGATTATTAGCTTTGGTATTTCATTGTTCCTGATTCATCTCAGCCCAAGTTACTGGTTGTATCTTATCTATTTCTCTATTGGATATTAATTGAAGCCAATTTGTTGCACTATTGTAATTTAGGAAATCCTGTACATATTGTGATGTAAAGATCTCTGAACGTTATCAGCTATTTCGGGATGAGGCATAAACATTGTCGGCAGTCTTGTAAACATTCGTTAAAACAATTCGAGCTATTCTCTGAATATATATTCCGAAAGTCCTGTTTAAAAAGTAATACATTGGTATCAGCCAGTGTAATCATGGATATTCCATAAGATGCTTCAATTCCCCATCCACAAAGTAAAATCTGCTACTCTAGTCTCAAATTGTGCAACAGTTTGCTTGACAAACTAAATGAAGTACCTTGTGTTGATTAATTTAAAAACAAACTTATTATCTACCTTGTTCAGCAGGCATTTTACTCGGTGGAAGACTATATTCAATTCCAAATAGTTTACTTATTCTTTGCATGTTTATTTGAATTGTGTTATGATCTTTTAATATGCATTGTGCATATCTGTTGTATGTGTGACCATTCCAATGTTTACTGTAGCATTACTGTTATTTGTTTAACAAATGAGACTATAAAAATAAATAAATCTCCACCCTCCTTCAACATACTGTTTATCTTCATAAAGATATGTAGTTCAGTGCAGTAAATTTTCTTTATTTTTATGTCTAGCATCACATCGTAAAACTTGGAATGGTCTCTACTGGACACTGTATTATACATAATAATGTCTAAAATAAAATATAAATACAGGAAGTGCTAACACAAACAACAAACTTTTCAGAATTTTATTTCTATTTTCAATTATTATTCTTTTAACTTGAACAGTTTCCATTTGTCAATGTTGAAAAGCAAACAATTGAATGTTTGAACCAAACACATTCATTCTCCAAACTGACAGTTGTGTATATAGTTTGGAGCACCATCCTTTTATCTTTTGCTGCCAAAATAATCAGTTACAAAACAATTTATCTAGATTGAAAGCACCTAGTAATCTTGTACATGGTGTTTTACGATAGATTCAATGGACCTAGTGATATAGTACAGGATGTTTTACGATACGTTTGAGATAAATTTTTCTTTTCTTTAGTATTTAGTCGAACCCCCCCTTTTTTGAAGCAAGTTTTCTTGTATAATTCAATATTGAGATAACGCTTGTTATTCTTAGACATGAATAAATAACAAAATTTACGGTAATTACTTTTTAACCGCAAAATTTCAACATAAATCATGCTGTGATTCTAAACGTGTTAATATACTAGAAAGCTGCTTTTAGGATTATACTTCAATCACCATAACATCAGATGTAAGAGCCGTGTATCGTATAAGGCGTTTCCGCATTGTTTGTCGTTTTAATTCGTATTAAAATATGATATTGATGGTTGTAGGACTTCTCCCCTCCCCACCTACATGAATTTCCCTGGCTAAAGGAGAAAAGTAAATGTAATGGTATAGTAAAAATATAAATATAATATATAATGAAATTAAAATTTGTATATTTATAAGATACTATATTTCATTGTTGTTATACATTAATTATACATTATGTATTTTTTGAAACGTTTATTAAAAATGTGTTAAAAACTCATTTACATTTACCAAATTGAGGGCTAAAATTTTCAATATATTCACTATTTTCTTTAAAGAAACTATTGTATACTCATATAGTAGTCTATCGAGATTCAGAAAAATTGAATGCAATATCGTGGATCGTGGTAGTTTTAAACAGTTTTTTGTTCATATGCCGACACGAGCGTAGTGAATGGAAGCTCCATCCTATGTGTCCAACTTCTTCAAGGTCCCAAAACGACCTCGACACTGACAAGTTAAGCGAGTTGAAATCTTTTTATCCGTGATGCTTGATAGGGCCTCGTTGGCCTAATTAAAGTAGTGATATACACAATTACGAGGTTCAGAAAACCTGTGTAAAAATTGTTTAAATAAACTTACCATATTAGGCAAAACCTCTTGATCTACTAAACAATTTCCTAAAAGGCCCAAGAAACCAATTTTTGGGCATTATATTTAGAGGATCTGCTTGTATTACAATGTGTGATCTGACTGGGTGAGTACTATGATGGAAACCATCAACTTTGTTTATATTAGAGATCATTTGGTATGTAGTGGCGCTTGACCTTCATCGGGCAAACAGGTTCCCGTCAGTTTTTAGTGGTGGGAGAAGTAAGTGAGTTAGTGTTCCGCCGTCCTTTCGTCTGTGCGTTTCTAGAAAGTGTATTGCGAATAACCTCCCGACACCAAGGCAGAACGTCCTTTCCCTTTAAGCGCCACATCATAACAAATGAGCTATATGTACTTATATTATATCCATTACTTTTCTTATTTAATTTTTGAATTCCTCAATTCACGATACACCCATAGTTTCAGTGGGAACTCTTTGAGATCTTGTGGTGCTCCACTATATCACAGGTACTTGTATCACTTATAGATTTCACTTATGAATAAAATTTGTTCAAAGCCGTTAAAGCTGACTTAATAAATTCGAATTATCTTTTGGTCGTATGGTAGGTATTCCAAATTTTCAATTTTGTTGATTGTGTTTTATGTTCTTAAAAATTTTCCTGTAAGTACAAATTAATTGTTAACAAAATCACTCCAAAGATTTCTGAAAAATCAATTTTGACAAATCATTGTAGAACTTTTGGACTCGAGGGAATTTAAAATCGATTTAAATCCGATCATCTGTTTATATATATATATATATATATATATATATATATATATATATATATATATATATATATTACTTTCTCTTTACTTATAGAATGATAAACTATGCGGCAAATAACTCTGACACAGCCAAAATAGCATTTTTTAGATTAATCTTTATGGATTAGCTGTGTCATGTGATATTTATCATAACAACTGAACTGCCATATGTTTTTATTCAACAGCTGTTCCCAATGTATTATTTACTTAACAGAGGATGCACTAGTACCAACTAGTTTTCTTATGTACTCGTTGTACAGCTTCTCTTTTCATTTACTAAAGACAAGACATGGATGTGTTTTTCTGTGTTACTACGTAAAGGGGAAAAGGGTGTGACCATACTGGAAGATGTTGTCTGTTTATTTGAGTAAATGGCGTCGGTGAATGAAGATAATTTGTTATAAACAAACTTCTAATTTAAAAATTATAGATACTACTTCCAATCCTGTCAACCGATCCTATTGTTAGAGCCTGCACGGACTACAAATAAACAGATACCTTTTCAAAACCACTTTTTGGATTCAGGGTGCTTCAACATGTGTTAAATCACTTTTTAAGGGAAATTTAAGTAAAATTTGTTAATGAAATCTAGAAGTTAAAAATGTTTTAAATTTCTATAATCACTGTCGCTAGTTTTGCAGGTCATTTCAGCTTGACTGTGACTATGTCCAGCTGTGATTGTTGTCAGAAGATGTTAAATTAATTCGAATACAGATTAGTTTTGTATCTGGGATGCCTAACACCAACAGTCACGCACATCCAAGCTTTTATATGGTTATCGATGAAATGAAGAACAGTGAGACCGGCTGCACTATAGAGTCTTACGATATATTGGAACCATCATTGCGGTGGGCGTGTTTTATCTTAATATAATTTTGCTACACGCCAAAGAGATACGATCTGTTGGCAGGAGACATTTTTCGAGTCAGTTCATCACTTATCAATTGCAATCATAAGCTCATGTAATAATCTATAAAGGAATACGAAACAATCTATAAAATAACATGTACTAATCAATAAAGGAACACGTAAAAATCTATAAATGAACACTTAACATTCTATAATAACAAATAATAATCTATAAAGGAACACATAACAATCTACAAAAGAACACTTAACAATCTATAAACGATCCCATAATACCTTACAGGATGTTGTTAGTCTACATCTGTTGACAACCAGGCAATGTTTCAAAACCCTTACAAATTATCATCTATCACCAACTGCAATATTGTGTAAAGATCTCCTACAATTTGTGGTGTTTAAGCTACTGATAAAACTAATTTAGTAATGAAACAGTATGCTGGGATATTTATTAAATATTATTTTTACTTTTATTCCTACACATCTATTAACTGGGGGTTTTTTTTTTTTTAAGTTTGCTCCTGCGGACACAACAGAAAGAATCTGCCAAAAATCGCCACTAAACCCGTTTTGCAGTGTCTTTTATTCTGGAAAGAGCTCTTCCAGTGAAGATGACGTTTATATTAGTATTTGAAAATAGGAGACAGAAGCGATCTTATAACTGCAATAATTTACATCAACACGAAAAGAAATGTATAGGATGGGTGGAAAGTTTACATTTCTTAAATTAAATTGTAACTTCTTCCTTTGGAAAATGTGATTTTTTTACTTGTGTCTTTTAATCCGGCTGCAATTTTCTTCCAAACCAAACTTATCACGTCAGTGTTATGGTAGTCTTTCAGTTTGTAATTCCATAAACAGAGGTATTTTCCAACACTTTGTAAAAGATGTTTAAATCTTCAGCATTACCTCTAGACTTCTTGTTACTTTTATTACCATACGATACAGAACAAAGAGATAAGGCAAAACGTCTCGCTTAATACATCTTACGATAGATGTCGTTATCCTACTGTGTGTTGTCTGTGTGATGTCATTATTGTGTAGTACAACACAATTTAAACGCGTACGTATCTTATAAGATAATTATAGCGTGTCGTTTTGACCTTAAGATATATATCGTGTCGCTCTACTTTCCAGGCGGTCTTACACATTTACGTCGTACTTGCCTAAAGGCAAAGGGGGGAGAGAGAGAGAGAGAGAGAGAGAGAGAGAGAGAGAGAGAGAGAGAGAGAGAGAGAGAGAGAGAGAGAGAGAGAGAGAGAGAGAGAGAGAGAGAGAGAGAGAGAGAGAGAGAGAGAGAGAGAGAGAGAGAGAGAGAGAGAGAGAGAGAGAGAGAGAGAGAGAGAGAGAGAGAGAGAGAGAGAGAGAGAGAGAGAGAGAGAGAGAGAGAGAGAGAGAGAGAGAGGCAGTTACAAGTAGAGTAGGCTATTATTACAATGCTGATAATTATACATTTCTTTGTTTAGCCGACTGTTTGTAATTATCTTTGGACATAAAACGCTATTCACGTGCCAAACAAAAGGTACACACTACACACACACACACACACACACACACACACACACACACAATCGACATCGAGAAATGGGAAGGGGGAAAATATTTAGCCAAATAAAATCTAAAGTTCAAACGATCGAATTTCCCCTTTTACTTTTTATAGAGCATCTATGAATTTGTGAGACCATTCGATATCAATAGTAGGCCTAATTTACAAATAGCGGTTCAAATAACTTCATGCAATTCATGAACTTCGTCTGAGTGCAAACGATATTATATTCCTTCTATATACCAGTAGAGCATCTATGAATTTGTGAAATCATTCGATATCAATAGTAATTTACAAATAGCTGTTCAAATAACTTCATGCAACTCATGAACTTCATCTGAGTGCAAACGATATTATATTCCTTCTATATACCAGTAGAGCATTTATGAATTTGTGAGATCGTTCGATATCAATAGTAATTTACAAATAGCGGTTCAAATAACTTCATGCAACTCATGAACTTCGTCTGAGTGCAAACGATATTATATTCCTTCTATATACCAGTAGAGCATCTATGAATTTGTGAGATCGTTCGATATCAATAGTAATTTACAAATAGCTGTTCAAATAACTTCATGCAATTCATGAACTTCGTCTGAGTGAAAAATATATTATATTCCTTCTATATACCAGTAGAGCATCTATAAATTTGTGAGATCGTTAGATATCAATAGTAATTTACAAATAGCGGTTCAAATAACTTCATGCAATTCCTGAACTTCGTCTGAGTGCAAACGATATTATATACCTTCTAAATACCAGTAGAGCATTTATGTATTTGTGAGATCATTCGATATCAATAGTAATTTACAAATAGCGGTTCAAATAACTTCATGCAATTTATGAATTTCATCTGAGTGCAAAATATATTATATTCCTTCTATATACCAGTAGAGCATCTATAAATTTGTGAGATCGTTCGATATCAATAGTAGTTTACAAATAGCGGGTCAAATAACTTCATGCAATTTATCAACTTCGTCTGAGTGCAAACGGTATTATATTCCTTCTATATACAAGTAGAGCATCTATGAATTTATGAGATCATTCGATATCAATAGTAATTTACAAATAGCTGTTCAAATAACTTCATGCAGTTCCTGAACTTCATCTGAGTGCAAACGATATTATATTCCTTCTATATACCAGTAGAGCATCTATGAATTTGTGAGATCATTCGATATCAATAGTAATTTACAAATAGCTGTTCAAATAACTTCATGCAGTTCCTGAACTTCATCTGAGTGCAAACGATATTATATTCCTTCTATATACCAGTAGAGCATCTATGAATTTGTGAGATCGTTCGATATCAATAGTAATTTACAAATAGCGGTTCAAATAACTTCATGCAATTCATGAACTTCATCTGAGTGTAAACTATAGTATATTCCTTCTATATACCAGTAGAGCTTCTATGAATTTGTGAGATCGTTCGATATCAATAGTAATTTACAAATAGCTGTTCAAATAACTTCATGCAATTCATGAACTTCATCTGAGTGCAAACGATAGTATATTCCTTCAATATACCAGTAGAGCATCTATGAATTTGTGAGATCGTTCGATAGCAATAGTAATTTACAAATAGCTGTTCAATTAACTTCATGCAATTCATGAACTTCATCTGAGTGCAAACGATATTATATTCCTTCTATATACCAGTAGAGCATTTATGAATTTGTGAGATCGTCGTTCGATATCAATAGTAATAAAATTTACAAATAGCGGTTCAAATAACTTCATGCAATTCATGAACTTCATCTGAGTGCAAACGATATTATATTCCTTCTATATACCAGTAGAGCATTTATGAATTTGTGAGATCATTCGATATCAATAGTAATTTACAAATAACGGTTCATATATATGTGTATTTTTAAATTTTATTTTGTTTTTATTGAATTTTCTTTTAGGAAATAGAAATATAATTATTGCAGCCGTCGTGACCATAAAATTAAGGCTTAGACCAATATATCAGCGCTGGCCCTAACACATCAGAAATGTTAATGTTTTCATTTTGTTACTGTATATTGTCGCTGAAATGTCAAAAAAGTACGGGAATATATAGATTTCCCCTTAATCGTTAAAACTATGATATTGCTAACTGAGACATAATTTACTGATTTTAAAAAAGTTTTCAGTTCTAATTAGCATTGAAATCATATACTATCGTTCTTATGTCATAGCGGAAAATTTTAAGAAAATGTGTAAAATACATAGAAATTCTTGAAACACAGCAAAAAATGGTTATAACTTGGAACCAATTACTGTATAATCAAACAGAGGTTCAAACCCAACCAGATAACTTACATACAGAGGAAAGGAAAACCGGAACAGAAGTTCCCTTATCTTACCGAGATACGTTGCTTTTAATATATAGGGTGTTCCAAAAATATCCGAACAGCATATTTCTTGTTGCAGTAAAGATAGAAACATGGAACCAACGGAATTTAATAGAAACTCACATCCTCTACAGAGTTAGTCAAAAGTCAGATGCTATATACAGGGTGTTCTGAAAATAAAATGTGATTTTTTGTTATGGAACCATACACATATTTTTGTTTTCTTGAAATAGAAAAAAATTAAATGCTGATTTTGAAATTTTTGTAGTATTTTTGTTTGTCCAAATAGGCTGTATGTGAACTTCTTTTTTTAAATTTCGTGGTTTTTCTTCTAGACTTAAAAATGATGACAATTTTGCATTAAAACTGTAAACCAATAAAACTTTACTAAAGCAAATTCTAAATATTTTTTGAAAAACAGCATTTCATTTATCATTTGCAATATTTAAAAAATACATAAACAATCTGTATAATTCAATAATAAATATGGTATTTTATGAACTTTCGGACCATTCTGTATGAGGTACCTGACCTTTGACTCGTAGATAGACTATGTCAATATCTAGAATTTGTGTTACAACTTTCTATCTTACTGGTACCAGAGATATGTACTCAATAATTTAGCCGTTCAGATTTTATTTGAAAACTTTAGAAGTGTTTGAAGTGTCCTGTAATAGTCATACGTTTGGTCGAAGGTTGTGTAAGTGTATAACGACCCTTGTAGTCACCGCCATGAACGAGTGGACAAACTACAAGTTGAGACGAGGGTCTTAAAATTTACTGTAAGTGAATCAACATAATTATGAGCTTTATATTAGAAGTTAAAAAAACAAAATTAACACTTTTTAAAAAAGTTTACTTTTTAATGTTTGTAGATTTTACTCTTAATTAAATCCAAATAATTCGGATAGAGGGGATAAATTTTAATTTAAAATTTACTTATTGAGACCCCATATTGCTGGGTTTGTAAGACAATTTTGAAATCAAAGGTTGGGGACATTAACTCAAATTTGAGTATCGAATTGTCACCAGGAATACTTAAGTATTAAAACATCGGGAAGGGGGTTAAAAGTTGATCACAAATTTTGAATGTAACAGTCAAAATAAGCTATATAAAAGCATGTAAAAGGGGGGGAATCATATAATGAAAGCAGTATACTTAAGTACTAGGTAAGTATTTAATACATTCCAGAGCTTTTTTTATCTAATAAATTATTTATCGTATTATTAAAAAGAGGAACAATGTTTATGTTTATTTAAACAAGTAATTTCAGCCTATTTAATTTCATTTAGAACACGAAAGCCACAGGAAGAACTAGGTAATTGTTTGATACAGATAACAGACACCTAAATATAGGCCTGTTGTATTAATGCGTGGACATTGTTTATCATGTATTTCTAAAATAGGCCACACTTACCAATATTAAACAAAGTGGTCCATTATTTATGGTTTCTAACCACAAAAGAATCGTTAAATTTTTAATGTCTTTAAATTCTTCTGTTACGTTAGCTTCGGATATAAACATTTGTTAACACTAACAGAAGTGAATAACAGCAGTAATTTAACGGTTTGTTAAATGTAATAAACGTACTAACTGGCAATTAAAATTTATTTGAATAACCTCTGCTTATCATATGACGTCGCTTGATGGTGCAAACATTGTCCAAATTCGTCCAACATGTTTTAAAATTAACCTATGTTGTGTTAAAATGATTAGTTTACAGCAAAATTATCACATTGTGCATACAGAGTGTTCCTAAAATACTTTGACAAGCTTTGAGAGCGGATTTCTTACATACAAATAATTAAAAAGTTCCTATAAACGTGTCCGAAACTGCTTCGTTTTCAGACACTCCGTCATTTTGTATTTTTACAAATAACAACTTTTGAAAGAGATAAGATATTGAGTTTAGATTTGGCTTACACATTTTTTATGTAATGTTTTACAAGTGTGAAAAATATAAAGAATGTATTATGTATTATTTTCAAAATGGCGCCCTTAAAACAGTTTTACTCGCTTCGCTCGTGTCAGTGTCTCAATCCTAGCGAGTCTCAAAAATGTATATAGGTGAATAGGTTACTCTCGTGTCCATGACTGCAGAGCCAGTTCTCATTACTATATGAATATAAATATTTCTTGTGAAGGCAGGGTTCGAAATTACATTTTTGACAATAACTTCGCTATTTGTTATCGTAGAGATGTGGGGTTGGTACCATTGCATGTAGAATTGAAATCTGTAAATTTTTATCGAATTAAGTTTGTAGAATAAAATACAAGGAAACCACGTTTAAATGGACATTTTAAACTCAATTTTTCTGAATTTCTATATTTTCTATATAATAACACTATAATAATTATACCAAATTACAAGTTCGTATATAGATTTTTGTGTTTTTTATTGGACATGTATTTAAAAACTGCTATTAATAAAACTTGGCATGTTGCTAATACGAGATATGATTTCTTTTAAATCCATTAAATTCATAATCATCCTTTCTTGTGAAGATACCTTCTGGTGAAAATACCTACTTGTGAACATACGTTCTTGTGAACAAACTTTCTTGAGAACAGGCCTTCTTATGAACATACTTTCTTGTTAACATACCTTCTTGTGAACATACGGTACCTTCATGTGAACATACGGTACCTTCTTGTGAAGAAATGTTTTGCCAACATGCCTTCTTGCAAACATACCTTCTTGCGAGCACGTCTTTTTGTAAACACATCTTGCGTACATCTTCTTGTGAACATACCTTCTTGTGAGGATACTTTTTGCTATTACACCTTCTTGCGAACACGTCTTTTTGTGAACACAACTTCTTGTGAATACACTTCTTGTGAACATACCTTCGTGTGAACATACTTCCTTATAAACATAACTCCTTGTGAACCCCTTCTTGTGAACATACCTTCTTGTAAACATACCTACTTGTGAATATACCTTCTGTTAACATACCATCTTGTGAACATACTTTTCTGCTAACATACCTCCTTGTGGACACACTTTTTTGCTAACATACCTCCTTGTGAATATAGCTTCTTGCGAACACATCTTCTTGCCAACACACGTTCTTGTGAACATAACTCCTTGTGAACGTACTTCTTTGTGAACATACCTCCTTGTGAACACACCCTCCATTTGAGCACTTTCTTGTGAACACACTTTTTTGACCATACCTTCTTGTGAACATACCTCCTTGTGAACATACTAGTGATATTTCATTTATATATAGGCATACACGATATTGTCATAATTCCTATATTTCTTAATATTTAACCTGCTTTGGTCCATTCTAAGAAATTGTAGGCCACATGCGTTAATATCTTAAGGCCAAATGCGTAAGTTAAGGTCAGATATAAAGCTAACAGAACAGTAATTTAAAGATTCATTAAATATTTGAAGTTATTGTTAATAATCAAAATTGTATATGCTTAACCAAACGAATAATCTAGTACTTTGCTACGAGTATTTCACTGTAGTAGACATTTTATTAGTTTTTTGTATTGTAATAACAAATTTTCCACAAAAAGTTATATTCGCATAACTGTACATTATGTTTTGAAGCCATGTCCAATAGGTGTTGAATCATTGCGCCTTTACAGCGCGGTGCTCTTTAATTCTAATCACCCATGAAGAATGGTCATTGACCTTGTAGCTAACCATTCAAATAGTTTCAACCTCAACACCAAATCCGTTACTTCTTCTTCTTCAGTGACGCCAACCACACGATGTTTCTCATACACTTGGGCAGCCAACATCCAAAGGGCAGTGTTCTTTAGGATCTTGCGGAGGCTGTATGTGATTGAAGTCACATTTACAGATTTTCTCTGTCCTGGATATCTTAGTAAAGCGTGTTCTTCTTTTTTGACAACTAAATTCGTTATCAAAGTTTAAAAAACTCTTCAGATGGACTGAATGTGTTTAATCATTTTATACTATCTTACGTACCTTTATAAATATAATATAATTAATAAAGTGTGCAAATATAATGCACAAACTTTCTCACCCATTTCCAAAACCAAAATTAATCGCTGCTAAAAACAACAGTTCCGTAATGTAAATCAAAAAGTGATCCATAGACACTGCTTAAAAAATATATTTTTCCTCTATTTAAATAAGTGCCTAAACTTGCTTTGCTTGTACTTGGGATAAATCATATTTAATCAAAATCAAGTTTTTAATGGCGTCGGTCGAGTTTCATTTTTGTTTTTTACAAATTATACCTAAACCTTAATATTTTTTTTATTTACCATTTTTCACGGCCTTGGGTTATTAATCTAGAGATTTCACTCAAATTTGAACGAAATCGGCTGAGTCAATTTTGAGAAATTTTCTATTTTATACGGCCCCTTTCCGTTTTTTAGTGATAACTCAGAAACCGGCATTTTCAGAAAGGTGACGACGAATAAGTTTTATATGAGTCCTTAGAGGCTACACTTGAGCAAAGTTTCATCAAAATCGTTTGATTTCATTTTGAGAAAATCGTTATTTTGTTTTTAGTAATACTTTGGCGTTTCGATATGACTATCGCCAGACCTGTACTGTTCCATTTGGCTTAGAACTCTACGGATTCTCTTGATAATTTGGAATTTTTACTTTCTCCAACGTTAGTACGTCCCATGTTTTAATTAAATACCAAAGTTTTGATACCGCTGTCAAGATTCATAAAGTACAACACTCCTGATGAAGCATATTGTCAGGAGTTTCTTCTCGTGAGATTGTTTTTACAGATGGTTTTTAATTAAACAATAAAGTATATTGTACATAATACTCATTAGCACGAACTTATATATGGATTACCCTCAGTTTTTAGTGTTTTAACTGGCGAATTCTTTGCTATTTTGATAATATGTTAATACTATTCCATTTTGTTTCCATCACTATCTTTTACAGGTTATCCACTATATATATTCTAAGAATCCCTTGGTTGAGAGGATTCTGTATTCCATGCACAGATTTCAGCTACATAGTGTTGGGATAATATTTTGCTGGTTATCTAACAACTGGAAAGATCAAAGTAGACTAAGCAGTTAAGGAAACTACAAGTCACGGAGCGTGTTTTGGTATCTGACTTTGTATCGGTGATAAAACGTGTATTAATTTCGCAGTGGGATTAGTTAAGGACAATAAACTCCGTCCGCCTGCGGAGTAGACTACATCTATTCTTACCAGTCGTCGAGAGGAAGTAGTGGTTACCCATCTTCGTATCGATCATTCCACAATGACTCGTAGATTTCTGATAGAACACGGGAATCTGCCGCAATGCCCATTCTGTGGAGGTATTCTAACGGTCTGCTACATATGCGAAGATGAGAGACAGGTTCTATTCAATTCGATTCAGGGGATGGTGGGGGGGGCTGCTAAGATTCTTGGTCGGGTATTGTCTTTTACATAGCCAGAATGTTTATGGTTAAATATTTAGATTCGATTGTTGGAAAGTATCTTTACAGCTCTGTATATTTTAAATTAATTTTTATTGTTTTTTTTATCACTGTTAACTTGTTGCAGGACCTCTTTATGTTGTTGTTTATTGGATTTTATCAAATTTTACTAGATTTAAAAGTGACATTCTCTATTACGGTCCGTCCGTCGTTGTGGCCATAAAAACTGAGATAGAAACATGAAATTTAGTACAGGGGACTATATATAGTGTGCTCACATAGAATCCTATTGAAATTCAGAAAAATCGTAAAAATATCTCCAATTTTTCTACTGTTTTTTTTTTTTTTTTTTTTTTTTTTTTTTTTGTTATATCTCGAATGATTATTCAACTTCTAACAAACTAAATGAGATGACAATTTACAGATTTCAATTGGGCATGTAATGGTACCAACCCCACTTCCCTGCCATGAAAAATAGCGACGTTATTGTACAAAATGTATTTTTGTACTCTTACCTTCCAAGAAAATGTGATATTCGAATGGTTACGAAGGCCTCGTCATCAATACGAGCGTAGAGAGTGGAAGCTCCCTCACAAATATACACCTTCGAGACCCGCTAGGATCTTGACGAGCGAAGCGAGTGGAGTGACATATCTATGAGGGCCACCTTTAAATGAGTAGTGATATACACAATTACAAGCATCAGAAAACCTGGGTAACAACTGTTTTTACAAAATTAACTTACTGGGTAAGATCCCTTGATAACAATACAACTTAACATTTCCCACAAGGCACAAGAAACCCGCTTTAGGCCATTAAATTTAAAGGATTTGCTTGTATCACATTGTATGAACGGGTTGGGTAAGGTACCATGATGACTCCCGTCAACTTGTTTTTCTCTTTTAGTTTTTGGAGAAATAGACACGAATTTTACGTTTGGTTTTGTAAATGGGTTTGTAGAAAGTTAGCGCAGTAACGTGTAATACACTTCTAGACAGATAATTTTGTGTTCACTTGTATTGGTTTATATACACACCCAGTTCTGCCAGTCTAGACATCATGGAAGGGTGACTTCCTTCCCCCTTTGTTCGCAACCATGTATCAAGGGGTGGAGAGTGTGTGACTCATTTCACGCAGATAAGGACATTAACTTCCATTGCACGCGTAGGTTAGCGTGAGGCGTGAGTAGTTCTATATCCTTTGCATTACGAGTTCAATAATTCAAGGCCTGAACTTTTAAACCACGTACACAAAACGCTACAGTCTATCAGTCCCGAGTTTTATTTTAAGAAATTAAATCTAGCAGCCGCCATTGTAGCAAGCTCCATAAAATGTCTCGATTCTATCATTTCATAATTTGGCAATGATCTTTCAAAACTATAAATAAATTGTTTTATTAGAAAGTGTGTGTGGGCGCGTGTCTTCCCACCAGTTTGTTCTCGTTATAATTTGTCTTTTTATTCAAATACTTATTCTTATCTGGTTTTAAGAATTGACTTATATTTAGTTAACTAAGGATTTTCTTTACTGTAGGGGTCGGTTTTATAGAGGGATGATTGAGGTGTCCAATTAAACAGCGTTACTGGCAGATTTATCGAATTATTCTTTGAAAAACTTGTTATTCAACAAATTTTAGATTTATTAACATGCCTGTTATGGGTAAATAACATGTTTCACAACAAAAATAATTTGAAACAGCTGTTATAAATTCTCAAATACGTTTTATTTTGTTTGAGAATTTACAACAGCTGACTTAAACAATTTTTAGGTTAACTTAAATTTATCATTTAAATAACATGCCTGTTAACGGTAAATAACATGTTTTACAAAAAAATTGAATTATAATTTTTTAATACTTTTTATTTAGTTTTGTTTGAGAATTTATAACAGCTCTTTACAAATAATGCTTACTATATTCGTGAGGATATTATATTCACGTTGTGTTGTGACGGTTTACATTTTGCAAAACTAAACCGTTTATTTAACTTATTGTAATATGTGACAATTGCATCTGTATTTTTTATCTCACAAAAATTAACCACTTAACTGTACATATGTATAAAGCTTATTTTATTTGTAATACTTGGTTTATTTAAGTAGGCTACGTTCTCGCGTCGGTTAATGGTGATTTTAATAGGTAATGGGATACATTCTTGCGTCGTTTAATAGTGATTTTAGGTAATGGTGTACGTTCTCGCGTCGTTTAATAGTGATTTTTATAGGTAATGGGATACGTTCTCACGTCGGTGAAGTGATTTTTATAGGTAATGGGATACATTCTCTTGTCGTTTAATAGGGATTTTTATAGGTAATGGTTTACGTTCTCGCGTCGTTTAATAGTGATTTTTATAGGTAATGGGATACGTTCTCACGTCGGTGAAGTGATTTTTATAGGTAAAGGGATACGTTCTCGTGTCGTTTAATAGTGATTTTTATAGGTAATGGTGTATGTTCTCACGTCGTTTAATAGTGATTTTTATAGGTAATGGTGTACGTTCTCACGTCGTTTAATAGTGATTTTTATAGGTAATGGGATACGTTCTCGCGTCGGTTAATAATGATTTTTATAGGTAATGGGATACGTTCTCGTGTCGTTTAATAGTGATTTTTATAGGTAATGGGATACGTTCTCGCGTCGGTTAATAATGATTTTTATAGGTAATGGGATACGTTCTCACGTCGTTTAATAGTGATTTTTATACGTAATGGGGATACGTTCTCTCGTCGGTTAATAGTGATTTTAATAGGTAATGGGATACATTCTTGCGTCGTTTAATAGTGATTTTTATAGGTAATGGGATACGTTCTCACGTCGTTTAATAGTGATTTTTATACGTAATGGGGATACGTTCTCTCGTCGGTTAATAGTGATTTTTATAGGTAATGGGATACGTTCTCGCGTCGGTTAATAATGATTTTTATAGGTAATGGGATACGTTCTCACGTCGTTTAATAGTGATTTTTATACGTAATGGGGATACGTTCTCTCGTCGGTTAATAGTGATTTTAATAGGTAATGGGATACATTCTTGCGTCGTTTAATAGTGATTTTTATAGGTAATGGGATACGTTCTCGTGTCGTTTAATAGTGATTTTTATAGGTAATGGGATACGTTCTCGCGTCGGTTAATAATGATTTTTATAGGTAATGGGATACGTTCTAACGTCGTTTAATAGTGATTTTTATACGTAATGGGGATACGTTCTCGCGTCGGTTAATAATGATTTTTATAGGTAATGGGATACATTCTTGCGTCGTTTAATAGTGATTTTTGTAGGTAATGGGGTACGTTCTCACGTCGTTTAATAGTGCTTTTTATAGGTAATGGGGATACGTTCTCGCGTCGTTTAATAGGGATTTTTATAGGTAATGGGGATACGTTCTCGCGTCGTTTAATAGTGATTTTTATAGGTAATGGTTTACGTTCTCGCGTC
Source organism: Aphrophora alni (assembly GCA_963513935.1). Lineage (NCBI taxonomy): Eukaryota > Metazoa > Arthropoda > Insecta > Hemiptera > Aphrophoridae > Aphrophora > Aphrophora alni. The sequence goes on from OY740766.1 coordinate 31,935,453, forward strand.
GTTTAATAGTGATTTTTATAGGTAATGGGATACGTTCTCACGTCGGTGAAGTGATTTTTATAGGTAAAGGGATACGTTCTCGTGTCGTTTAATAGTGATTTTTATAGGTAATGGTGTATGTTCTCACGTCGTTTAATAGTGATTTTTGTAGGTAATGGGGTACGTTCTCACGTCGTTTAATAGTGCTTTTTATAGGTAATGGGGATACGTTCTCGCGTCGTTTAATAGTGATTTTTATAGGTAATGGGGATACGTTCTCGCGTCGTTTAATAGTGATTTTTATAGGTAATGGATTACGTTCTCGCGTCGTTTAATAGTGATTTTTATAGGTAATGGGATACGTTCTCACGTCGGTGAAGTGATTTTTATAGGTAAAGGGATACGTTCTCGTGTCGTTTAATAGTGATTTTTATAGGTAATGGTGTATGTTCTCACGTCGTTTAATAGTGATTTTTATAGGTAATGGTGTACGTTCTCACGTCGTTTAATAGTGATTTTTATAGGTAATGGGATACGTTCTCGCGTCGGTTAATAATGATTTTTATAGGTAATGGGGATACATTCTCACGTCGTTTAATAGTGATTTTTATAGGTAATGGGATACGTTCTCACGTCGGTTAATAGTGATTTTAATAGGTAATGGGATACATTCTTGCGTCGTTTAATAGTGATTTTTGTAGGTAATGGGGTACGTTCTCACGTCGTTTAATAGTGCTTTTTATAGGTAATGGGGATACGTTCTCACGTCGTTTAATAGTGATTTTTATAGGTAATGGGGATACGTTCTCACGTCGGTTAAGTGATTTTTATAGGTAATACGATACGTTCTCAGGTCGTTTAATAGTGATTTTTATAGGTAATGGGGATACGTTCTCACGTCGTTTAATAGTGATTTTTATAGGTAATGGGGATACGTTCTCACGTCGGTTAAGTGATTTTTATAGGTAATACGATACGTTCTCAGGTCGTTTAATAGTGATTTTTATAGGTAATGGGGATACGTTCTCTCGTCGGTTAATAGTGATTTTAATAGGTAATGGGATACATTCTTGCGTCGTTTAATAGTGATTTTTGTAGGTAATGGGGTACGTTCTCACGTCGTTTAATAGTGCTTTTTATAGGTAATGGGGATACGTTCTCACGTCGTTTAATAGTGATTTTTATAGGTAATGGGGATACGTTCTCACGTCGGTTAAGTGATTTTTATAGGTAATACGATACGTTCTCAGGTCGTTTAATAGTGATTTTTATAGGTAATGGGGATACGTTCTCACGTCGTTTAATAGTGATTTTTATAGGTAATGGGGATACGTTCTTGCGTCGTTTAATAGTGATTTTTGTAGGTAATGGGGTACGTTCTCACGTCGTTTAATAGTGCTTTTTATAGGTAATGGGGATACGTTCTCACGTCGTTTAATAGTGATTTTTATAGGTAATGGGGATACGTTCTCACGTCGGTTAAGTGATTTTTATAGGTAATGGGGATACGTTCTCACGTCGTTTAATAGTGATTTTTATAGGTAATGGGGATACGTTCTCACGTCGTTTAATAGTGATTTTTATAGGTAATGGGGATACGTTCTCTCGTCGGTTAATAGTGATTTTAATAGGTAATGGGATACATTCTTGCGTCGTTTAATAGTGATTTTTGTAGGTAATGGGGTACGTTCTCACGTCGTTTAATAGTGCTTTTTATAGGTAATGGGGATACGTTCTCACGTCGTTTAATAGTGATTTTTATAGGTAATGGGGATACGTTCTCACGTCGGTTAAGTGATTTTTATAGGTAATACGATACGTTCTCAGGTCGTTTAATAGTGATTTTTATAGGTAATGGGGATACGTTCTCACGTCGTTTAATAGTGATTTTTATAGGTAATGGGGATACGTTCTCTCGTCGGTTAATAGTGATTTTAATAGGTAATGGGATACATTCTTGCGTCGTTTAATAGTGATTTTTGTAGGTAATGGGGTACGTTCTCACGTCGTTTAATAGTGCTTTTTATAGGTAATGGGGATACGTTCTCACGTCGTTTAATAGTGATTTTTATAGGTAATGGGGATACGTTCTCACGTCGGTTAAGTGATTTTTATAGGTAATACGATACGTTCTCAGGTCGTTTAATAGTGATTTTTATAGGTAATGGGGATACGTTCTCTCGTCGGTTAATAGTGATTTTAATAGGTAATGGGATACATTCTTGCGTCGTTTAATAGTGATTTTTGTAGGTAATGGGGTACGTTCTCACGTCGTTTAATAGTGCTTTTTATAGGTAATGGGGATACGTTCTCACGTCGTTTAATAGTGATTTTTATAGGTAATGGGGATACGTTCTCACGTCGGTTAAGTGATTTTTATAGGTAATACGATACGTTCTCAGGTCGTTTAATAGTGATTTTTATAGGTAATGGGGATACGTTCTCACGTCGTTTAATAGTGATTTTTATAGGTAATGGGGATACGTTCTTGCGTCGTTTAATAGTGATTTTTGTAGGTAATGGGGTACGTTCTCACGTCGTTTAATAGTGCTTTTTATAGGTAATGGGGATACGTTCTCACGTCGTTTAATAGTGATTTTTATAGGTAATGGGGATACGTTCTCACGTCGGTTAAGTGATTTTTATAGGTAATGGGGATACGTTCTCACGTCGTTTAATAGTGATTTTTATAGGTAATGGGGATACGTTCTCACGTCGTTTAATAGTGATTTTTATAGGTAATGGGGATACGTTCTCTCGTCGGTTAATAGTGATTTTAATAGGTAATGGGATACATTCTTGCGTCGTTTAATAGTGATTTTTGTAGGTAATGGGGTACGTTCTCACGTCGTTTAATAGTGCTTTTTATAGGTAATGGGGATACGTTCTCACGTCGTTTAATAGTGATTTTCATAGGTAATGGGGATACGTTCTCACGTCGGTTAAGTGATTTTTATAGGTAATACGATACGTTCTCAGGTCGTTTAATAGTGATTTTTATAGGTAATGGGGATACGTTCTCACGTCGTTTAATAGTGATTTTTATAGGTAATGGGGATACGTTCTCTCGTCGGTTAATAGTGATTTTTATAGGTAATGGGATACATTCTTGCGTCGTTTAATAGTGATTTTTGTAGGTAATGGGGTACGTTCTCACGTCGTTTAATAGTGCTTTTTATAGGTAATGGGGATACGTTCTCAGGTCGTTTAATAGTGATTTTTATAGGTAATGGGGATACGTTCTCACGTCGGTTAAGTGATTTTTATAGGTAATACGATACGTTCTCAGGTCGTTTAATAGTGATTTTTATAGGTAATGGGGATACGTTCTCACGTCGTTTAATAGTGATTTTTATAGGTAATGGGGATACGTTCTCTCGTCGGTTAATAGTGATTTTAATAGGTAATGGGATACATTCTTGCGTCGTTTAATAGTGATTTTTGTAGGTAATGGGGTACGTTCTTACGTCGTTTAATAGTGCTTTTTATAGGTAATGGGGATACGTTCTCACGTCGTTTAATAGTGATTTTTATAGGTAATGGGGATACGTTCTCACGTCGGTTAAGTGATTTTTATAGGTAATACGATACGTTCTCAGGTCGTTTAATAGTGATTTTTATAGGTAATGGGGATACGTTCTCACGTCGTTTAATAGTGATTTTTATAGGTAATGGGGATACGTTCTTGCGTCGTTTAATAGTGATTTTTGTAGGTAATGGGGTACGTTCTCACGTCGTTTAATAGTGCTTTTTATAGGTAATGGGGATACGTTCTCACGTCGTTTAATAGTGATTTTTATAGGTAATGGGGATACGTTCTCACGTCGGTTAAGTGATTTTTATAGGTAATGGTGATACGTTCTCACGTCGTTTAATAGTGATTTTTATAGGTAATGGGATACGTTCTCACGTCGGTTAAGGGATTTTTATAGGTAATGGGATACATTCTTGCGTCGTTTAATAGTGAGTTTTATAGGTAATGGTGTACGTTCTCACGTCGGTTAAGTGATTTTTATAGGTAATGGGATACATTCTTGCGTCGTTTAATAGTGATTTTTATAGGTAATGGGATACGTTCTCGCGTCGGTTAAGGGATTTTTATAGGTAATGGGATACGTTCTCTCGTCGGTTAATAGTGATTTTTATAGTTAATGGGATACATTCTCGCGTCGGTTAAGTGATTTTTATAGGTAATGGGATACATTCTTGCGTCGTTTAATAGTGATTTTTATAGGTAATGGGATACGTTCTCGCGTCGGTTAAGTGATTTTTATAGGTAATGGGATACGTTCTCTCGTCGGTTAATAGTGATTTTTATAGGTAATGGGATACGTTCTCACGTCGGTTAAGTGATTTTTATAGGTAATGGTGATACGTTCTCACGTCGTTTAATAGTGATTTTTATAGGTATTGGGATACGTTCTCACGTCGGTTAAGTGATTTTTATAGGTAATGGGATACATTCTTGCGTCGTTTAATAGTGAGTTTTATAGGTAATGGTGTACGTTCTCACGTCGGTTAAGTGATTTTTATAGGTAATGGGATACATTCTTGCGTCGTTTAATAGTGATTTTTATAGGTAATGGGATACGTTCTCGCGTCGGTTAAGTGATTTTTATAGGTAATGGGATACGTTCTCGCGTCGGTTAAGTGATTTTTATAGGTAATGGGATACATTCTCTCGTCGGTTAATAGTGATTTTTATAGGTAATGGGATACATTCTCGCGTCGGTTAAGTGATTTTTATAGGTAATGGGATACATTCTCTCGTCGGTTAATAGTGATTTTTATAGGCAATGGGATACATTCTCGCGTCGGTTAATAGTTTTTTTTATAGGTAATGGAATACATTCTCTCGTCGGTTAATAGTGATTTTTATAGGTAATGGGATACGTTCTCACGTCGGTTAATAGTGACTTTTATAGGTAATGGGATACGTTCTCACGTCGGTTAATAGTGACTTTTATAGGTAATGGGATACGTTCTCGCGTCGGTTAATAGTGATTTTTATAGGCAATGGGATACATTCTCGCGTCGGTTAATAGTGATTTTTATAGGTAATGGGATACGTTCTCGCGTCGGTTAATAGTGACTTTTATAGGCAATGGGATACATTCTCACGTCGGTTAATAGTGACTTTTATAGGTAATGGGATACGTTCTCACGTCGGTTAATAGTGACTTTTATAGGTAATGGGATACGTTCTCGCGTCGGTTAATAGTGATTTTTATAGGTAATGGGATACGTTCTCGCGTCGGTTAATAGTGATTTTTATAGGTAATGGGATACGTTCTCGCGTCGGTTAATAGTGACACTTATAATTAATGAGATTTTACTTACTATATACAATAATATCTACTAGAATACAGGTAATAAGAAATTTAATTATTGTGAATATGTTTGTTAATTGATAATATGCCAGTAAGTAATCATCAATATTCGTGCTCAATAAGTCTTTATAGGCTGAAATTTGTTTCCTAAATAATAGTATTATAAAATCACTAGTATTTAAATGTATTGTTAGTAAGTAGACTGGTACCATAAGCTGTTAATGCTATAGGTCGATGTAAATTTATAAAATTCAAGGTCGTTGGATTAATGAGCAGTTTTCAGTTTTTGGTATTCCCAACAATTACAACTTTACAGATTTTAATTTCCAATCATTGATCATTAAACAGTAATTACCTTTCCTTCACGTCACAGGTTATTATTATTTCTGAAACTACTACATCTGAGAAACAAAAACAAATTGATAAGGACTGTGTGTTTGCAAGTCCTTGAAACATTATTGGAGTAATCTCTTTTGGTGTATGTAGATTACTTAAAAATCGACCAGATTTTGTGTAATGGAGAAATCTTCTAAAATTCTGTGACAGACGAATGATTCTGGGAGGAGATTATGTTGGCACGACTGGGAGAAGGCACGAAGAAGGAATTCCCATCCAGATCCGTTAGAACATGCTGAACATCAAAGACTGTGTTTTCATATCTCTGTGTCTAATAGAAACTTGACTTGCGGTAAATTACGTTCCACTATCTATATTGAAATTACAGTATTTTACCTGAAAAACTAATATCACTTTGTAGCAAAACTTATTATTTATTTTCCGTATTTTGATAGAATGGTTTTTATTTACAACTAAAAAAATTCTAAGAATGGCGGGAAGTATTTGTATCTACTTAACACTTGGTTTTCATTCCATGTTGTTTAAATGCAAAAAACCTCTCACTCATCATTGCCTTACAAAAAGAAATGAGTATAAAAATAACCCCTAGCCCTCGAATACTCTGATAGCGTCACAATTGGAAAAGAACAAAAGTGGTCAGGAGAGATTTGATAAGAAAGATAAAAGAAACACTACATCAATTAAAAAGTACATGAAAAGTTGTAAATCAAGCTAGGTTCCCTCGGGATTGCAAAAACAATACTCACTAAAGTGAGGCTTTGTAGGTCTTCCACAGTTCAACATAACGAAGGCATATTATTAATGTGGTCGGGACTCTTTATTAACTATATTTTCCAAAATTAAATTTACGAGAAAAGTCCACATACAAAATAAACGATTTAACACATGGCACTGATAAAAAATTTAAAAAATACTCGAACACAAGATCTCACAAAAATTACCCTCAAACCCTATATATACCCTCAAACCCAAAATTACCCTATATATGAGTTATAGTTTTGTTATTGTAGCTCATGTATCACTGAGGATGGCGACTTTATCTTTGAAACGCGTTTGATTAAATAAACGTAATTTTTGTGAGATCTTGTTTTCGAGTTTTTGTGTCACAAGTCGAGCTGAATATTTATTTATAAACGTTGAACTGTCTCTCTCACACACCAATTCACAAAACCCAAACTATATTCGAAGCCATCTTCCAAAAACTGTTTACTAATTTTGTGTCTAATGTATAAACATTTTCTTGTTTTAACTAAGACCATTGATGTTACATACTAAATAAATCACTCATCACATTTTATGTGTTTATATTTAAAATTCGAGGCTCTACTGCTGCCATCCAAAGCCCCCCCCCTCATATTAGTGCATTCTGAACCTAAACCCACAAACAACCATACTAGTGCATTCTGAATCTATCCTAACCTAACCCAAACCCACAAAAAACCATACTAGTGTCTTCTGAATCTATCCTAACCTAACCTTAACCCACAAACAACCATACTAGTGCATTCTGAATCTATCCTAACCTAGCCCAAACCCACAAAAAAACCATACTAGTGCATTCTGAATCTATCCTAACCTAACCCAAACCCACAAACAACCATACTAGTGCATTCTGAATCTATCCTAACCTAACCCAAACCCACAAAAAACTATACTAGTGCATTCTGAATCTATCCTAACCTAACCTAAACCCACAAACAACCATACTAGTGCATTCTGAATCTATCCTAACCTAACCCAAACCCACAAAAAACCATACTAGTGCATGCTGAATCTATCCTAACCTAACCTAAACCCACAAAAAAACCATACTAGTGCATTCTGAATCTATCCTAACCTAACCTAAACCCACAAACAACCATACTAGTGCATTCTGAATCTATCCTAACCTAACCTAAACCCACAAAAAACCACACTATAGTCAAAAGCGACCTATCTTGAGGTGGGAACACCAGTCGAGCGTGGCTAATTAGGGTCGGTCTCGACCGCCCTAAACTGACCCTTATTAATGCGGCATCAGTGAACCAGAGGCATACTCTAATAGAAAATTACAATTCTGTATGTCTTATATGAAAATGAAAAATGGGCATCATATTTAGTTTCACGACACTTTCCTGATAAAATCCATACAAAAATTTATTAAATTTGGCCAACCTTAAGCTGTAATAACATTATAAACTTTCCAAATTGAATTAACATAAACATCACTGTAATAATAATGTTTACAACAATATAGCCACAAAGATATAGTAAAGAAATCATTTTTTTTTTTGAAAACCCTAATTTTCTCTTTCCATGCTGGAGTGCCCCAATACTCAAACGAATATGCCACACAATCAAGCCTTGTTTAAAGTTAGGTCCAAACTAGTATGAATCATCCTAAATAGCTCTGTGGTCTGTTGTTTGTGACCTATGGAACTGACTCATCTCTTAAGTCTACGGCTGAAACATCTGATATACTGACGTTGGAGCGTTAGTCAGTGTTTGACAGTAGTTCGAGACGTGTTAGTTGTGGCAGAGCAACGAAGTGCGTCCCCCCAAAAATATATTTTGCCCCGATCTCGAAATACGTTATCAAGTCGTGAACGTCAGATCATCCTCCATGTGTATGGTGTTCTACGTATGGAAAATCCACAGAAAACCAAGAGGGAAGTGGCTGAGAGAGTTAGTGCTTTGACGGGCTGTAGCAAATCAACAGTAGAACGAATTCGAAGTGAATTTAAAGAGGGACCTCTCGTCACACCAGGAAAGAAACGGATAAGGGGAGCAAACAGAGGTAAGCGTATCCAGAGGTATGATGATTTTCAGAAGACAAGAATAAGAAGATTAGTTCACTCACTTTACCACCAACATCAAAAAAGGTAAATCAACTGATAAATGACGACCCCGATCTACCCAATATGAGTGTAAGTACAACGAGTAGACTCATGAATGATTTAGGTTTCAAATATGAGAGGAGAAACCGTAATCCATACTCATTGAACGAGAGGATATCGTGTTTTTTATAACAGTGGGTTTTAAGTCATTAAATATTAATATCCTTACTACTTCTTTGTGGTTTTATTGTTGTAAACATTATTATTACAGTGATGTTGATGTTAATTCAATTTGGAAAGTTTATAATGTTATTACAGCTTAAGGTTGGCCAAATTTAATAAATTTTTGTATGGATTTTATCAGGAAAGTGTCGTGAAACTAAATATGATGCCCATTTTTCATTTTCATATAAGACATACAGAATTGCAATTTTCTACTAGAGTATGCCGCTGGTTCACTGATGCGGTATTAATAAGGGTCAGTTTAGGGCGGTCGAGACCGACCCTAATTAGCCACGCTCGACTGGTGTTCCCACCTCAAGATAGGTTGCTTTTGACTATAGTGCATTCTGAATCTATCCTAACCTAACCTAAACCCACAACAACCATACTAATGCATTCTGAACCTATCCTAACCTAACCTAAACTCACAAACAACCATACTACAGTCTGTATGAAGTAACCTGTCTCCTGACCCTTCGACTACCTGGGACAGGCCCGGGCCATTCACGTCGCCCGCAGTTGTTTACCTAATTAGTCGCCTATAAGCTTCCCCACTAGCTTAAGTAACTTTTTTACCTAAATCATAATTTCCGAAATGTTATCAAATATTTGAAAAGTACATAAAAAAATAAGATCAACGATACTAAACAAGGGCAAATTTGATAAAAACTAACAATATAGAGGTAATAAGAAATTGATAAGCGTGCTATATTTCTTATTACCTCTATATTGTTAGTTTTTATCAAATTTGCCCTTGTTTAGTATCGTTGATCTTATTTTTTTATGTACTTTTCAAATATTTGATAACATTTCGGAAATTATGATTTAGGTAAAAAAGTTACTTAAGCTAGTGGGGAAGCTTATAGGCGACTAATTAGGTAAACAACTGCGGGCGACGTGAATGGCCCGGGCCTGTCCCAGGTAGTCGAAGGGTCAGGAGACAGGTTACTTCATACAGACTGTAGTGCATTCTGAACATAACCTAACCTAAATCCACAAACTACCATACTAGCCCATTTTACCTGGACCCACCAAACTAGTATAAAAATCTGATTAACTGGTAACCTATGTATGGATATTATACATGGATACATTTGGTATAAATAAAAGAAATCTTCCAAAGTCTGGAAATGTTACGTTTGGCGTCTGTAAGTCCGTTTGTATATATTATAAAAAAAATAACTAAGAATAGAATTTATATATTGAGTCCAAATTTAGTAAACATTCTTCTATAATCTTTGTAAAACGTATGTGGAACATATTCTAGTTTTTTACAAAACCGTTTAAAAATTATACATAATACCAAATTTTTCGAAAATAGTTAAAAAAAAAAAAAAATTAATTATAAATACAAAACATTTTATTTTTTAAACAAAAACACAACAATATTTTATTATTTTATTTTAGGTCGTAGGTTAACCAAGCAATAATAAATAAAAAGGTCAAGCTTGTGTTAGAACCACACGACTTATGGTGTGTATGGGAAAGTTTTTTTTATAAACTCGAAGTCTTTTAAGTGTCTTAGCGACAACACATTAATTTCTTCGTCAAATAAATAAATATATATATAAGTAAACAGAACAACTTCTAGTTTTATTTGATACTCCACACATAATATTTCCAAAAAATAAAAATTTTCAACTCTATAGTTGTTGCCCTTAACTACCCTAAGGTTTTTGTTTTGTTATCCCTATATTTTTCCTATAATATGTGGAACCGTAATAAGAATATAAATAAAAGTTTGAAATAAATAGGTGGGAAACCAAAGGAAATGATATGTTCCTCCTGTAACTATATCTATAACTATATCTTTATTTTTATTACAAGTCGTCGAATAACCGAGTTTATTCATAAAAACAAATTTCTTCATAAGTGACTGCAACACCCCCCATTGCTCATACAGTTTGGGATTATTTTGTTAAAAACCAATATAACCCTCACATGACCTTTTATTTTCAAAATGTCATGTATTAAAAGCTCTGGGAAACTCATGTTTGTCGTTGAAATTATGTAAACATTTCTTTATATCGATAACTCGGTTATCCGATGACTTGCACTAAAAATAGTTTTGTTTTTCTTTAAACGAGCGAAGTTTATCTTTTGTTTTTTTTTAGTTAACCGTTGGGGGTCGAATAAACACCATTTGACGGTCAGTATAAAGTTTGTGTTTAGTATATAATTTTTAAAAATATATTTTTGTAACATTTGCTTTATTAAAACTTTACTGTTTTCGGTTTATAATTACTCTTGCGTTATTTATTGTATTTTTACAGGATCAACCTCATGGGCCGCCGGATAAATTATAATATAAATATGTTTATTTCTCAAATTTTCTCTCAATTACTCTTTTATATAGGTGGTACAAACCCATCAAAAAGTAATCTACAAGCATTTATATAATTTTGACTTTTTAGTGTCTGTTAAAACAATTTTTTTTTTTTTTTTTTTAATCTAGCTAGACCAACTGCGATAAAACTAATTAATAAAAACGGCATCGAAGTCTGTTTATCTGTTTAGACAGTAGACAATTCATCTGGACATTCTCCATTTCTTTATGGATCTAATCTTAGATAGGTCTGAAACCTCCAACTTATCATGTCGGCAAAACACTCTGTCAGCCTTTTAGTTGTGTTTGTACTTGGCAGACTCTACGATCTTAAACAAACACCATTTCACCAAGGATGTAACCCCTCCCCTACTTAAATCAACTATAAATATATACAAACATACTTGGTTTGCTGATATAATTGACCAAGCGAGGCCTGGTTTTGTATTCGACCATTTGGTATTTATTCTGTTTATTTGAGGTGTTTTTATATGGATACGCCCAAACGGGTCTTAAAATTGTTATGCAAGTTATGAACGTGGTACTTTGCAACTACTATAGTCTGATTTTAGAAATAATGTACGTGGCGGAACGGCCACGCGGCGATTTAATTTTTTGAAAAAAGCTTCTATTTAAAATGCTTCTGAAAACATTTTAAAAGTAGCAATTAGCTGAAATCGGATCCTTCTGTATAATCAAAAATATTTATCTTTATTATATTAAATTTGAGAAACATTTTAAGTAGAATTTTTTTTTCTGAAATTGGATCGCCTTGTAGCCGCTCCACAGGGAGGCTGATTATTGTATATACAAGATTTTTATATTTCAAATTACTGCCACTCGGAACAGAACTTCATGGTTTCAAGACATGGTTGCGGTTGTTCAGACTTGGGATAAAGCGAGCGGTCCGGAGTTTAAAAAATATAATGACGTGAAAGTGTCCAGCAAAAAAGTGTTTACTTGATCAAAAAATAAACAACGTTCTCGCTTAACCCTAACTATTTTTTGAAGTCTACATTTGTATAAATTAAAATCTTTTAGAGTTCCGTAGGGTCATAAATATCACTGTTGCGTTTCTGATATAATCCATCAATGAATTAGATTAAAATATAAACAATAGTTAGATTGTTTACGTTTCCAAAAATAAGCGATACTTGTCATAGACAAAAATGTACTTCTAGAAATATTGATGGCGTTTTATTTTCAACTATAGATAAAATAAATGTGGAAAAAACATTGCACAAACTTTCTCACTCGCCCATCCCCAAAACCAGTCAAAACTGTTTGTCATGAAAAAGGTAATTTCTGCAGTTGTCAGTCAAAAGTGAGAATGAAACATGGACGCTGTCTTCAAACAAATATTTATATATTTATTAAATAGAGCCTAAACTTGCTTCGCTAAACACGCCCGTCATAATAAGTCGTATTTGATTAAAATCAAGGTTTTAATGGCGCCCGTCAAGGTCATTTTTGTTTGTGTTAAGTTAGGTTAGGTCCTGAACCGTAATACTTTTTGTTTGCGATTTCACTTACGGGTTTGGGTTGTTAAATCTTCACATAACATTAAAATTTTAACAAAATCGTTAGAGTTGATTTTAAGAAATTACGTCTTTTACAACAAACTGCCCCGTGACCGATTTCGATGTAGGGATTTCGTTATATGGAGATGAACGTTTGGTGTTTTCAGACGAGGGTTTAGAGTTTTCAAGGTTAGGTCTTTATTTGATGTTCTTTTTCTTCTTTTTGTATAAGGCGGTGATGACTGAGAGGTTTTTTGCCTTGAAACAACAAATGGACCGCTAAATTAAGAATATTCTAAATTGTGATAACTCATCGGCATAAACTATCGCAACTATTCATAACACTGTTATTGATAAGAATTTCATTAAAAGTACATACTATACTGAAACTGAAAATTCCTTCAGTTAAAATGATACAACCAAAATTTCTGCCATCCTTTAACATTTACATAAATTTAAGGTTGTAAATCAATTGTCAAAACTGATCTTTAAATGGACGCACTTGTCCTAGATAATGTTTAAAACAATGAATGTGCAACCTATTATACATTTATAAATACGTGTATATGAATGTTTAAAAGAAAACAAAATGAAGACACGCAGACACCACACCCAAACACACACGACACTCGTAACAACAAAAGAAGTAATATATATAATATATCCATGAGCTATGCATTTTAAATAATAAATCGTTGAGGAAATGTTCATAATACATTGTAAGTAATGCGTATTTTTAAAAACTCTTTTTGTGATCAATCTTACCCGTCTGAGACGAATAAAGCATTTCTCAAATTAAATAAATCCAAAAGTCATGTCTAAAATCGTCCACGTCGAGAGAATCTGTACATTTTACACTGAATCTGATCTTACCCTCGTTTGCTGCTTGGTGAAATGTTTTTGCGTAAGAATGGAAGTTGGAATATTACATGCCACCAGCAAGAAGTACCAGGTTACAAGGGATGCACACAGCTTTTTTGTAAACAGTTTTCTTTTGTATTTACCTTAATTGGTCTGTCTAAAATAACCTATTATTTTAGGCAGACTAATTAAGGGAAATACAAAAAATATTTTTAATATAAACAATCCAGAGGCATGTAACAAAATAAATTAACATTTCAGAGGTTTTAACAGTATTTTAAGTTGTTTTTTTTCCTTCAATGAATAGCCTACAATAAGACATAGTAGATCTACTATATACTTCCATGTTAACTTTAGATCTACCCCTCCTCCATTTCCATCAAATTTGGCTCAATCATGTTTACCAATACACTCCGCGAGTAATTAATTATTCAGAAAAAATTGAAAATATTAAGTTGGTTTGTAGCCTATTTACACTAGTTCTTCAATCTTGAATAAAATTTATAAAATAAAAAAATATATACAATAAGTTAATTCCATTAGAAAGACTAGATGGAAGGGAGGAATCTAAACCAAGAAGGTGCAGATCCAGATAGGTTCCCTCGGGATTGCCGTATTCATTAAAGTGAACCCCTGAAGGGAATTCAGCATGTAATGATATCAATCCCACCTCTGTATGATGAATGAAAACGAGATCCGCACTGCCGATAACGAATGGAGGCTCCTTCACATATGTACAGCTCCGAGGCCCGACAGGACGATACATTGACACGAGCGAACGCAATGTAGACTTTTTAATATATACACATCTAAGACTCGATGGAAAAGCTTTTAGCATTACATTTGGAGGATCTGATGGGACTGGGTAGGTACAATGATGTCGCCCATCACCTTGTTTCATAAGGCGATGATGACAGAGGTTTTTATGGTGATTACTAACTTGTTATCGATTTAAATAGTCTAATATTTGTATAAATATTTATTAATCTAGTTAGTTTATTCCAAATTACACTAAAATAATACTTGCTCGCCAACCCGGAATCATTACCGACGCAGGCTCGGATATATTTTGTCCCTTTGTCGTGTTGATTTAAGGCAAATTAAAAAGAATTACAAATAAAAAATTAGATAATGATTTATTTTGCACTTGTCTTGAAACACTATGAACTTTGTACTCTGACCCTTTTATTACTAATAAAGAAATATATTACTACTAATAAAAGTTTTTCTTGTCATCAAATATGACTCGATGGTTACAAGAATTAACACGCATCTCTGAAGACTTCTTGGAATGTTTTCCATATTGTCAGCCAAGCAGAAGTAATTGTGATTCATAAACAAGGAAATGTTTACTAGGAAATAATGATGCACTGACCCAAGGTTAGCGACACATGGCATACGTGTGATTTTTGTTGTTGAAAAACCTCTCCGTCATCATCGCCTTGTATCTAAAACGGTAGAAAAGGACATACAATAAAGATCCCAAGCTCTCGAATAATCTAATTGCACCAGAGTCAGAATAGAACAAGAGTTGGTCAAGAGAGATCTGATAGGAAATTTAAAAAGAGAGGAATCTAATCCAAAATACGTGAATAAAGTTGTAGAACCAGCTAGGTCCTTCGGGATTGACAAGGCCGTACTCACTATAAATGAGCCCCTGAGGGTGTGATTAGTTAATTGTACACATCTCGCACTATGCGCGTGCGTGTTTTGCAAGTAAGTAATTCTGTTATAATTGTGCACGCTCTTCATAAAATATTTACGAGTTGAGAAATGAAACAGAAATCTAGTTTCCATTTTCGTGGAATATCATTTTTATTTTTCATATTTTAGAAATTATTACGTCTTAAAAGGGAAGATAAAATAAATTTTGTCACAATGTAGCTCCCAAGCTTCGAAACAAAACGTATTGCTCGCCATCTTTCCAAAAATACCGGTTCGTGAATTATCTGGAAAAACCAGTCGTGAGGCTGTTATAAAGGATCGATTCTATGATTTCGTCGAAATGTTAATGAAATGTACAGAGAACGAACCAATCCATGTGCAAAGTTACAAGTTCAGCTTAGGTTAGGTTAGTTTACAAAATATATAACGGTTCAAGAATAATTATTAAAAATTATAAATGTAACTGTATCGTTGTCATTAAAAAATCAATTTTTATGAAATACGATTTACTTTGAAGACGCGTTTCTAGCACAAACGAAGCAAGTTTATGCATTATTTAATTTTTTCAAAGACTACTCATCATGATTCATTTAATTCTTTGACCGAACGACGTGTTTGGTGGCGAATAGTTTTGAGGTGAGTTGGAAAGTTTGTGCAATGTTTGTACAGGTAAATGAATCGTTAACAGCATTGACATTACAATCACGAATAAACCCATTGTCTTCGACGTCATATTTTCCCTTGGTTTTGCTTATTTGTGGGCTAATGCAAAGTGCTTTCACAATTACACTACACATGAAGAGTTCCCCCAAGTTAATCTTCATCATTAACTTCATCTTCACCCGAGATAACTGCTTTCTCTATCACTGAAAACATTTAACTCGAAGCTTTCTGCAGCTATACAATAGTTGTAAACCGAACGAAGACGGCTGCTACCTAACAAAACCATCTCTCACGCACGCACACTCACAGACGTCCAGACCCCAGACCAGCTGCCTAATTAATGACACGCCCACCGCGTGCTATTTTCGTAAAAAGACAACTTTCTAAAGGCTTCTTAATTCTAAAAAAAAAAACAAAACAAAAAAAAAACAAAAAAAAAAACCTACTGAATGTGTATGTTCATAAAATTTGATTGAAAATTGAAAAGCCATTGTTAAAACATAAGTAAGAAATAATGTGAATAATAGAAAATTATGATAGTCAAGAAAGAATGTTGAAATATATTTGTCATATTTGTTGATAAAAAATGTATTGAATAATGACATAATATTGTCTAACATGTTCTAACTTAAAATGTGTAAATAAAAACAAAATTATGTGTATTGCAAAAAAAACTCAAAACACTAAAAACTACACTTTGCTTTCTTTTTTTTCTTTTTTTGAACTGAAACCTAGTACGAAAGGGATTCTGGCTATACAATATCAGCAAAAAGAACAACATTATGACCTAATAGCATTATGACATATTAAAAGAACATAAACAATATAAAACAGTTAAAAAAATTAATGGTACCAGGAATTTAATTAAATTTCATTTTGCCAAGCATATTCATTTTCAATTTCATATTCATATATTTATTTTGAAAAGCAATTACCCAAGAATTGTTTTAATCTACTAAATTGTTTCATTGTTTTTGTTTTAACAAAACAACAGCTGATCGAGATTCAACAGACGACAATATACATTTAATCTCAATGCATTGAGTAAGGAAGTGGTTCTATCCAGAAGGTTAATGTTATTCTTGTTATTCCGCCATTTTGTTTTGATTGACCATAAACAAATGAAACTCGAGGATACTTTTTCTACATATCTATCTAACACAACTGTAAAGTGTCAAGTTCTTAGTGTTCCTTATGACAACATAATAATTCAAAACGAGCGACCTCTTCATTGGACACCCCTTATATGATTACATTTGTATTGGAAAGTTGTTTTTTTATTTGGCTCTCACACGTTATTGCCATGTAACGGTTTAAAAGTCATTTTGATTATGCAGAAGACCACGTACATGTAAATTTAAGTAACAAAAGGACAACAGATTTACATAATTTGAATACACACAAGATAATTTCAGTTCTCATATGTATAAATTAACATTAATTAAAGTATCAAAAAGTAGAAATAATATCAACACCTTGAGGCAGCGTTTTCCTCATTGCTTGAGTTCGTTACAGTTCAGTCATGTTTGTATCTTGTTGATTATCAAAGTTTATGTATTCAACTCCAGATGACTGAAAATTTGAATGACTGAAATGTTGAATATTCTAATTTCTCTTTAAAAAAATCTGTACATGAATACCAGGTAAAATTTGTAAAAAATTCCAAAAAGTTAAAAAACATCTTTTTTAATAGGCCCTATGTACAATATGAAATAAAATAGAATTAATTAGTAGTGTAATAATAATATTTAGTGTTAAAAGGAAAACAATCTCGTAGCAAGGAGTTGGCCTGATTTCATTAAAGAATAAACAATGGGTACTATAAAAAAAATTAAACTAGGAATGCGTCGCCTCACTCTAACGCACGCGCAGGTGCGCAGAGTATTAGGACTGGCCGGTACCTGCCGTGGGCCACCCGCATGAATTACCTATTGTGCTTCACTTGATCAAACTTTCATTTAATTGGATATTTTAAAATAAATCTGTAATATATTTTTATTCTATATTTCATTACAAGAAAAATGAGACCAAAAAATATATAATTTACATTAATAGAGTTCAAAATCAACAATGTTTGCTGCAAAATGAATGACAGTATGGTGACTAATAAGTATGAATAATCAACACTATCTTATATCTCTATATACATTTTTTTAAATTTTAATGAAACAAAGGAGCACAATATAATAATAATAGTATAAAACATAATTTGTACTTTATTATTTACATTGTAATAAGCTGTGTATGAATAAATATGTATTAAAACTGTAATATTGGCATTTACGCAATTTATGTTTTGTACATTTAACATTTGCTCAACTAAACAACTGAGAATAATACTGTAAACAGCAAACAATTCCCTACTAATATTGTAAATGAACAAATATATTTTTTAAATTGCAAAAACATATATTTCTATTTATAAACATTGTGATAAAGTATGCATTAAATAATCATTTAATACTATCTATTAAAAGTTTGCATTCTCAAAATTAATAGAACTAAATTAATATACTACAAGGTACAGTACTAAACATTTTGTAGCAAACGTTGTTGATTTTGGGCTGTAATTCGGTAAATTATACGTTGTTCAGTCTAATTTTTTTTTGTTACTATGTTTAGACTAAAATGTATTATAGATTTTATTTTTAAATATAAAATAAAATCAATTACAGTTTTATAAAGTAAAGCCCAGTAGGTGGCTTGGGGGTAAGTCACCGGACGCCCTAATCCTCTGCGCTTGTGTGAGCGAAGCGACAATGTTCAGCCGCATTCCCAGTTTGATGGGACAAACAAAACACAAAGACTCTTACATAATATAAACACACAAAAGATAAGTTGAAGTCTTTCAAGGCAATCTTCGACATTCAGATTCCATCAAGGTAAACTAACACTTTCATGTATCTATTTATTAAAATAAATAAATACATATTTAATGACAAATAAGAGATAAAGTGTAAATAAGTTGTATTCTTTAAGAATACGTGTATACTATGAACGGTCAATTTCCAACAGAGGTTCACCGATATTGACGCCACACGACCCATTTTAAAATTAGTCGACATATATTTGTTTGGACTATGAACCGCCAAATTCCAACGTTTTATATGTACTGTACTACGTGTACAAAAAGTCAAACATTAAATCTGTCATGATGAGGTCATGTTGAGGTCTTAAATGTGTTACTCACCATTCCAATGTCCGAAGTGTTAGATAGCAACCATCCACATATAAGCCCCTAATTTCGAAAACAAGTTATCAGATTGATCTGGTATCTGTGAGCGAGCGTTACGGAGTGTTATTAGAAGGGAAGTAGTATAATTAAATTAAGTGTTTTAAATCAATTTAGTTCAGTGTTAGTGGTCAAAGCTGTAAGTACATTCGTTATTCGAAACTTTCTGACTGTAGAAAAAAGTTTAAACTTATTTAATTTTTAAAATGGCTTTTTTTACCGATGATTTTACGTTATCAGATTTAATTGACATATATATGACAGATCCTATGGAGGGGGTTGAGTTTAGCGAAATACCCGAAATCAATAAATTACCATCACCCCCTAGAACCCCAGACAGTGTTGCCAGTTCATCAATTTTGTCACCCCCATCACCTTTTGCTAATTTACCACCAAGAAAATATTAATTTTATTATAGTTTGTATCAATTACCTTCATTATTCTTTCTGAAACTTTTGTACAGTCACGTATATACTGCTTTATATATTTATCTCTTTAAAAGTTGAAAATTTCACAGTCGAAAAGAAAGTAAATAATATTATCAGTATTACACAATGGACAAATAGAGTTAAGGTTAAACTTTTTTAAATAGTTCCTTTAGTGAGAAAAACAATATCTAATATATCTACATTAAACAAGAGCCGAAGTGGGTGTAGTGGCTAGTGCTATCTCTTGTTGTTAAACCCCATTTATTCCATCCCTGTGAACTTAAAATACCTCCATTTGTACAAACAATTAAACATTTTTCTAATTTTATCGTGTATTGTGGTTCTTTATTTTTTAAAACTTTTTTTCTCTTTTTTTAGAAGGCGATGATGGCCCAGAGATTTTTCATCTTTTAAAGGGCGATAATTAATTATATAAACAAATAAATGAAACACAATTTTCTACAAAAAATCACTTTATTTGTGCAACTGTACCGGATAACTTTGTAAATGTGAAGTCTAATCTTGAAACCTTAATGTTCTCTGCCAAGACATGGTTTGATGCTAATGAACTTATTGTAAATTCTGACAAAACAGAACAAATAGTATTCACATTCAGGAGGGACATTGAAAACAAGGTTTTTCAGGCTCCGTTAAACTACTGGATGGTAAACTAACTTTCAAGAACTTATCCAGAATTATCTATCTGATAAGGAAACTCAGAAGTTGTGTTAACACTAAGGTATTACTGATGGCCTACTATGGTTTATTTCATTAACTTTTGAGTTATGCCATTCGTCTGTGGGATAACTCTAGAGCTTCTGTTAGAGCATTTTTGTGGCAGATATAAGCAGTTAAGTATACATGGCTTATCTGACAGGCACTCATGTAGAGCGAACTTTTCCATATTGCTGATTATGACAATGTCTTCCTTTTAGATTTATTGCAATCTAGTCTAGTGAAGCAAAATATTTCCAAATTTGATAGTCGCAGTTTCAACCATGATTACAATACTATGAATGCCACATTTTACTTCAGGTTTTCGCGGACTCGTGTTAGACAAAGCTACCTGCAGTATAAGTTGTTCAACAAGCTTCCTGTATCCATAAGATCACTGACTGAAAATAAATGTAAAGCCGTTATAGCAAAATGGATTAAAGAGAAGGCATTCTATTCAGTTGGGGAATGCCTGGGTTGTGAGGTTTTGGACCTTGATCAATGAGTGTAGATTATTGTAATGACTTTTCCTAATTACATATTTGTTTTATGTTTAAAAGCAATAAAGAAATAAATAAATAAACACAAGTACAAGACGACAATTCAATGACTAAGTCTTCATACTCAGCTTAAATGAACACAAACCTTACTGATAGTAGACTGTGTTTTTACGATAATTCTTTGATTATTTACATTATTTTTACACATTGTTGTTTTAGTATCTTAATTGATTAAATAGTTTTCTATTTTCTTAATTAGAGTCTTAAAATGACATCGAAAAGTTTATTTTTCATTTTGACATCCTTAAATCTCTTAAAATTCTACACCATACTTACCAATCACAATATTCGGAAATCAATTTTGTACTCAATGAAGAGAAGGAGATATATTTAAAGGCAGAAATATTTTAGACTGTAATTTCTAACCAAGCTGCAACACCAGAAAAATATCGCACGATATCTTACGTAACAATTTGCAATACACGTTTTCATACACCGTATAGCTACAAAACAATTATTCGGATCTATTCGGGCATGAACCTCACTTTTTTTTTTTAGAAACACGTAAAATGAAATTAATGAAGCTTTTGTTTGAAAATGTAGTTATATATTTTTTTTATTTATACTTGCCTGTAGCATCGGTGTTTTGATAACAGTCTTCATATTATTATGTTATAACTGTACGGTTTTTAAAGAACTGCATTATCTTTGTAACATACGCGTTTCGGAATCACTTCATCTTCATATAAATAGTTTATAAAGATGAAGTTACTGTATTTCGAAATAAATAAACTATAAATATTAAGAGACAACTCAAGAATGATTGAATTTTCTTTTCTTTTTTTTTGTTGTTTACGGGAGAAAATCCTATCGGCCATCATCGCCTTATGAAGAAAAAAATAAGAAAAAGACATAAAAATTGACCCCTCCTAGCCCTGGAATACTCTAATGGCATCCGGGTAGGATCGGAATAAGAGTTGTTCAAGAGAGACCTGATAGGAAAATGAAAAAGAGGAATTTAACCCAAAACTGAAAGAAGGTATAGATCCATTTATGTCCCTCGGAATTACTCACTACAAAATCCATATTTTAATTAAAGTAATTATGTAAAACCTAGGAGAAAGATATAATATTAATATTTACAACATATACTTTGTATGTTGTGATTTCGAACATTTTCATTTTCTATAGTATAAAGAAATCGCAAACTATTTTATTTAGCTTGGAGAACAAAAATATGTAAAACCTAGAGACTTGTTTGCTTAAATCGCTTCATAATTATAATTTGTTATTTATTAGTATAAGACAACAAATCAAGGTCAGTTTGTCTACAATTCCTAACCTTTTACTTGCACAGCCAGCCAGACAACTTCAGTTAACCATTCTCTCGCCAACAAAGGTCGTAGAAAGTGGTTTTGTGAGAGAAGTGCATTCCAATGCTGCAAATTATTTTTGGTACAACTAAACCGTCCTGCTTTCACTCTGTCACAATACTATCTTGTTCCAGTTACTTCAGTTTGATTCTATATATACAGTTATTGCAACATTGTTTGGTTTTTTATCTTTTGATGTTTTTAAAGCAAAAGAAAACATCATCATCGGTTTCGGAAGAAAACAAGAGAGAACTGAAAGATGAAAAAGAGAGTCAAACCTAAGAGTAAATTAAGAAAGGTGTAAATCTAACTATGTTGTTTCGAGATTGTCAAAGCCGTACTCACTATTAGTGAGTCCCTCATTGGATTCAGTCTTTAGCATTTGGTAATATGATTAAATATAATGTGTCTCTTCGAGTTCTCTTTACTAACTCCTCACAGTGTTATTGTTTTAGGTTGTGTTAGGTTTGGTTACTTTAGGTTAGGTTAGGCTAGATTACTTTACGTTAAGTTGGGTTAGGTTAGGTTAGGCTAGATTACTTTAGGTTAGGTTAGGTTAGTTTAGGTTACTTTAGGTGAGGTTAGGCTAGATTACTTTAGGTTAGGTTAGGTTGGGTTAGGTTACTTTAGGTTAGGTTAGGGTAGATTACTTTACGTTAAGTTGGGTTAGGTTAGGTTACTTTAGGTTAGGTTATGCTAGATTACTTTAGGTTAGGTTAGGTTGGGTTAGGTTAGGTTAGGCTAGATTACTTTAGGTTAGGTTGGGTTAGTTTAGGTTACTTTAGGTTAGGCTAGATTACTTTAGGTTAGGTTGGGTTATGTTAGGTTACTTTAGGTTAGGTTAAGTATTTATATTTATTGTAGATAAAAATAAAATAGTGGAAGGTTCTAAAAAGAAGTTGACATTATGTATCGAAATGAAATGGATTTCGAATTCGTTCACTCAAGATGAAAATATTATCTTTTGCAACATCTGACAACAAACTATTTCGTTTGGAACGTGTTGTCTAACTTGAAGAGACATCCTTTATCCAGGAAAACAGTTTCTCCCAATACGTGACTACGTTGTATTCGTCGTGATCTCCTAATGTTGAATTTGATAGGGTTACTTTCAATTTAATAGTAAAAAAATCCCCACATTTTTCATGTTTTTTTGGCACGAAATTTTAGGACTGTTTTATTGTTAGGTATTTTTGATACACCCACTTGTTTAAGAGTTAAAAGTGTTTGAAATGTGTTGTATTTTCGGTGTTTTTTTTAAATACTTTTCAATGTTGCATCAAGATCAACATTTTTAACTTTTGTGTAGGGTGTGTGGTACAGCTGTTGAAACGGCTCAACAGGTCTGAACAGAAAACGAATCCTTCCTTCTATGGAGAGGGGCAGATAGGGAAACAGAACATTATCCGAAACATTTCACAGTTTTCCAAAAACTTGAAATTTGAATGATATGGAAAATCCTATGAATGAGAGTGCATAATAAGCTGAGAGACATATTGAGGACAGTGAATCCTGGCCTTCCTATTAGTAAAATAATTAATTAATTTTTGGAAATTATAATCCGTACTCACTTGGTTGAATCAAATTAAAAATTAAATTCAGCAAAGTCGAAGTAGTATCAATACCAAACAAAACTAGCTCAACTCTACTATAATTAGAAGCAGGTTTTTATCTGTTCCGCAAACTAGTTATTTTAATTTTAGTCCTGCATTGGTATTTACATTTCCTAGACTATTCCTAAATAAATTTTTAACTTGATCGAACAAAGGGAAAATCCCTCCAAAAAAATGCACCAAACTTTAAGTGCATTTACTTACAAACGAGTGGGTTTATAAAAAAAAAAACGCAAGAATAAAAAAGTCTTAAACTTTAGTGTAAAATCCGTAAATATATATAAAATACAAAGGTAGTTGCCATATTGGAAAATGGTGGGCATTCTTGAAAGTTTTCAAAACGGATTTTTAAATTTTATGAAAAAATATCGAAGGTTTTAAAATTTTTCATAGAACCGGTAGTTTATGAGATACAATAGTTCCTACAAAAAAAGATCAATCTGTATATTATTGTCAATGACAGTTATTAGGCGTATCATTTAACATCTGATTGCTGTAATACAGGGAAAACTATATTTTGAATATTTCACTGGACGACTGTATGTTTTCACAAATCGCAAACACTTGTTGACAATGTGTTACATATTTACGTATATCAATATGCATTCAATAAAATCACTGTTAATCGCTCTTTAATTTTACTGTGAAAGGTCGGTAACAATCACACTTTGATCATTACCGTTAAATCACCATTTGTAATATCACTACTACACCAGGAAACGTGGCAAATGTACTGCACATGCGCAAGTCCCATCAATCCTGACTTTGAGATAAATGCAAAAAACATGTGTCAAACAATTATTGTCTCTACAAAACAAAATCTGGAATATTTCAATGGTTCAAGGTCCAACAATATCAAACATATAATTTATTATCCACGAATCAAAACTTTAATATCGTTAGGAGCCAAGTTTGTATCCTGTTATTGCCCCTACATTAAATATACAAGAAAAAACTCCATTTTCCACTTCCTTAGAAGGTGTAAGAACAAGACGGGAAGCTGTATCATTTTCATTTAAATTATAATAACCTGACGTGCTCCAACACAAGCCAATTCAAGTCACCATTATTTGTGTTAGTGTACTTATGTGTTGTATAATGTTCTGTATTTTTCACCTGATGATGCCGCATTGATCAGCGCAACAGCTATAGTGAGAAACACAACGAAAGAATTTCAAAGACGAACATAAGGTATTTATACATATAAGTAAACAAGAGATAAAAATATTACAAAATCTTAAATGTCACAGAATGTTCGGCTTGGCCACAAATATCAAGCACATTGTACATCATAGACAACCGTTTTAGGGCTCAGCTATTTCTCCGCAAAGAAAGATATCTATTAGAAGAAGATATCAGTGATGTTGCTGTATTGATAAGATTATATAGACCCATTGAGGGACCATATTTGCTTGTTATTCCTTGATTAGCATTGCTAGTTAAATAATAAAACTAATAGAATTAAAATATAAGGACAAATTCTAAATCTGACTTCCTAGAGGCCCAGCAGGTCAGTAACTCCAAACAAACTTATTTTATCAGCGCCGGATGGATTTTCTAACATTTAAAAATTTCCGTCGAAGAGGTGGTATTTTATTGCATGAAAATTTTCCATATTTTTAGAAAATTTTGAATTCCGAATTTGTTACAGGTGTTATTTACATAATTTTAAATTACATATTTTTTAATAGAATAGGCAGGGATGCACATCCTCCCCAAATATATGACTCATCCTCCATATTGCTTTAGAACCATGTATAAAACTGGCTGGGGTAGCCACATTTTAAAACGGAAAATGAAATAAAAACCATTTTATATATCTGACGCGATCCCATTTAGTTTGTAAGTCGGTAAATGGAACCGAGTCATCTCGATTTGCCACGAAGATACACGAACAACCACGAGTGGCGGAGTGTCCCTAGCCTCGTTATTGTAATTAGCCTAAAACTAACTATTTAGGCTTATGTAAATAATTATCAGAACCTCATTGTGTAAACCTTATTGTTAAATATCAGAATGATAGATGCTGACTTAGGGCCTTAATTGGGTACCTTTCTTTTGTAGTTTAAAGACGAAAGACCTCTTAATCATCTTCATCTTTTAAAAAAAGAACATATAATAGAGACCCTAGGTCTTGAACAGTCTAATAGCGTCAGGGTCGGAAAATAATAAGAGTTGGTTATAAGAGACCGGATAGGTAAGAAAAAAATATGGATCTAACCTAAGGTGTAGATCCACCTAGCATCCACGGGCTTGCCGTACCACTATGAGTTAGCCCCTGGGGGTAGAACTTATTTATAATGATATTCATAACTTTTTGTATTTTGGCAAATTTAAAGAAAAATATTTCAGAGAACTAATATAATCTTATAAAATAAATTACAATATTACAAAGGTTTAACTGTCTATGTCTTGTTCAAATAAAGATGGCGGTTGTGGATGAATTTGCACTTGCCCCCAATCCTCGGGCATACGCACACTCAACACCCATCCAACCTCCAATTTATATAAGTATGAAATTGTTCCTTTGTGAATATTCTTGAAATTTAAAGTTACCATTGTATTCCTTGCAACATGACTTTGAAAATGAATCCAAACACAATACACCTGTGACATTTTTAACGTACAGTAGGCCTACTTTATTTATACGTTTATTTTGATAAATATCCAATTATGTTGATGATGATATTGATCGGGCAGGTTACGGTAAAATCACACCAAAGTTTAAAAATGTGTTAATTTGATCATGTTTAGTGTTTGTGTTTATTTAATTCGTACGTAACAGATTTCGAATAATGAAGATTTTGTAGCTAAATTTCATTAGAATTTCACGATCAACCTTGAAATGCGTATCAACCGTTAGTAGATACAATAATCAGATTATTTACTCTCTAATGATTGTTTGTTAAATGTAAAAAATGTTTTGATGTATGTCAAATTAGTAAAAATCTGGTGCAAACAATGGGTTGGACAAGTCGGTTACCCACAATAATCTCAAAATTACAATAATGAGATTATTTTTTTCAGATAATTTAGGAATTTCATTTATTTTAAAATCTAGGGAATTACAATTTTGTTAAAGAAAATTATATACGAGCGTAGGAAACCGCTAGAATTTGTAATTATTTCAACCTCTGTGCTAACAATCCAATGTGATAATTTGAGTAATTACATAGTAGTTTGTGTGATAAAGATAATATGTAATTTAGAATAACATTTTTTTTCTTGTTTTGTTTCAGGTAAATTTCTAAGTACAGTATATTCTAATTTGGAGTTCTTTCGTCCACTGAAAGGTAAAAAACCTCTTTTTTTTAAAATAATAATTTAATTGCTATTTTCAGTTTTAATCCAAATTTTAACGTACTATTAAAAGATTTCGGAAATTTTGAATATATTGAATAATAACAATAAAATCATTTAAAATGCACATTCCTGTGTAATAAGCGTTACTTCCTTTCTTTGCATCTCTGATAGCTGCAATCGTATATATATATATAGACTATGCTCGTTTATATATAGGGTGTTTCGAAAGCCGTGTTGGATATTTTAGGGGATTGATGTAAATACAGAAGGAACATTTATTTGTTTGAAACAACCTTAGTTTTCTGGCTGTCCGTCATTTTGTGTTTTGTACAAAAACATTATATTTTTGCGAAATAAATTAGACATTAAGTCCAATTTTGGTGTAATATTTTTTTACGTGATCTTTTATCAATGCACCGAAAACCTTGTATTTATTCACAATGTCAGCAATTAAAATTTTAAACGTCGAATATCTCGAAAACCGTTAATTTACAATAAATTTACAAGAGACAAAAAGTTTCTCTTTTGAATGACAAAGAAAAATGTTTTTTTATTTTTTTTACTATAGCTTAATTAAAGGATAACCGAGTTTTCTTTTTAATTATGATGTTTTTTAATTGTAATAACAAAATCCAATGCTTAGTTTTCATTCAAGAAACATTTAATAATGAATTGAAATTTACAATGGAATCTACAAGGTGAATCATAAAATGAACAACTTTGACAAAAAACCTACCAATGGATTTTATTATTACTATTAAAAAACATCGTAATTCAAAGATGTTTTGGTTTTAGTCTAATTTTTGGTATTGTAGAAAATTGCCAAGGAAATATGTTTTACGTTTTTGAACTATAACTCGGATATTCTTCAAGCTACAGTAAAATTATAATAACCATTTTGCCTGTCTTCAAAAGAGAAACTTTTTCGTCTCTTGTAATTTTTTTTATAAAGTTAACGGTTTTCGAGATATTCAATTTAAGAAATTTTAAACGGCCGCCATCTTGAAAAATAAAAAAACAAGGTCGTGGTATTTGGTACATTGATAAAATGTCACATAAAAAATATGTACATAAAATTTGGATGTCTAATTTATTTTCATAAATATAATGTTTTTTGTACAAAACACAATATGGCTGACAGACAGACAACTAAGCTTGTTTCAAGGGATGTCTATATCATTACTTTTTGACGTCGACTAGGTCTAAAGGGCTTTGTATATATTAAAAAAATTTCCACTCGCTCCGCCATTTCATTGTCTTGACCCTGCCAGGTCTCTTAACTACAAATCACTTATCTTTTTTTGAAAGACTAGTGTTATAATTACATTTTTTGACACTAACTTTGCTATTTGTCATAGAGAAGTCGGGTTGGTACCATTGCAACTTAATTTAGCGTGTTATAAGTTGAATAACCCACGAGATGTAAATTAAAAAACTGTTTATTTTACAAGTACTGTCGCCATTTTTACGTTTTTAATTCGATTTTTCAGAATTTCAATAGAGTTTTATATGATGGTCAAAAAATGATTTTGATAAAGTATCACAGATAAATAAATGAATGTCTAGAATAAAGCAAACAGAAAAAGGAAAAGAAATCGAAAGAAGAAGAATAATGAGTTTTGAGAACTGAGGTTATTAACCTGGGTTAATATTTTTACAAAATTTGGTTGGCACTATTGGTTATGTATTTAGATATCACCCCTTCTGCTCTCTTACAGACCTTTGTCTTTGTTAAAATGTTGACACGTGGCTTGGTCTTTAAACTTGTTGACACTTTTCTCTATCTTGAAAATTTGACAATGCTTGCAAATGGAAATTTATTGCCACAATTTTTAGTGTTTGTTTGCCCATCTATAATTCGTTTTTATGTTCAATAAAAAATTTAAAACACTGTAAAACATTATTTGTAAATGTTTTCTCTCCAATTAGTTAAATCTTAAACAGTATACAAAGTCTAGGGTTGGTTTCGTAACACTGATCTTCAACTTTCGTGTCTTTAAGAAACTGTAAAAGTGATTTTCAATTGTCCGCCCGTCGTCTGAATCTAAACACGATAACAACAACAAAATACAAAACAAAAATACACGATAACAAAAACAAAACAAAAATTTTTAATAATAAAAAAGAACATTAAATATCGTATAATGAACTGTGTGCTCATATAAATATTAAAAATAGTTTTGTTTAAGTTTTGTGGGTTATCAACTAACAAGACTAAATTAGTTACAAATTTGTAAATGTCAATAATTCTTGTTGCAATGGGACCAACCCTTATTTCTCTACGATGACAAATTTTTAGTAATTGTCAAAAATTTCTACCTCCGTATAGTGATTAATCTTCATTCGCTTTTCATGCCCTCAGAAAACTATAAAAAAATTATTTTAGACATGCCGTCCGACCGTCGTCTCTGTGAAACACGGTAGTTTCCACACAAATGAAGATAGTAACATGACTGATTATAGTATGCTCAAATAGAACTCAATTGAAATTCAAAGAAATCAAATTATAACGTCAAAATGACGGCATTTTAAACAATTTTTTGTTCATTTCTCGTGTGTTTTCAACTTATAACACACTAAATTAAGTTGTAGATAAACGTTTGTAGAAAACGTAGATTTTCCGTCATGTTTTACACATTGTCCGCGCCTGCATGTATATTTTCAGTAAGAAAATTGGGATACGTGTATTATATAAACTGTAATTGGAACGGAAAACTATTTAAAACGAGTTTTGTCATTGTTTTCTAGCAATTAAGAAAATGTTATATTTTTTATATTTCAGTGACAACATACATTTTATCCATAACGAAGTTCAAACTAGGTTATAGGTTGCTTTAGGTTGAAAGCCGTCGTATTATAATTTGAAGCTACCTTGCGTGAAACTCAAGATAAACTGGCGTTAATCTGCGGAGCCGTGCTTCTCACATGGACAAGTGACATGTTTGCGTGCGAGTTCTGCTATATCTATCTAGTGGTAAAAATGAATATTATTTACAAAGAGGTTCTCAAATATTAACATTTTTCTTCTATGTCCTTTCATCTTCTCTTCTCTGACCTACCTAATAATAACTGTAAAAGGTACAAAAAAAATGTTTAAAATAGAAATTTAGAAAAAATGTTAGTAAATTTAATAGAGTAAAATGTTCTGTAGTTTATTACAAAAACTAAAAATAAACATTGATTTTATTTTGAGCTTCACACGCTTAAATGAAAATCGTGTTGTCAACCTGGATGGATATTGTCGTAGTCCAAGTTATGGATATGCACACAAGGCCAGACGGGCGGAGCCGCTGTTAAAAATAGTACCGTGTATATAAACATTTTTGGTATATACACAGGGTGTTTAAAAAAGATTCAAAAATTCAGGGGCTTATTCCTAACATCAAAACTAGTGAAAAGGTTTGTATAAACATGTTTCCTAAAATGCTTAGTAATCAATTTAGCCGCCATGTTGTGTTGTTAACAAGAAAATCATATGTTTTTAACGGTCGATGATATGGAGTTGAAATTTTGCATTAGGGTCTACTACTTAATATTTAAAGACACGATTTAAACTAAATAAATTAACCGCTTTCCTTTACTCGTTTCAAAATGGCGGCTATTTAAACTTTTTAACGTCGAATATCTCAAATAAATATTTTCCTCTTTTAACGACAAACTTTTTTATTTTTTTATTTTTTTTATTCTTTCTCTACCTTAAAGGATAACTGAGTTATCAACAAAAAACTGAAAACATTGATAGTCAATTGGGTACAACACCCAATATTAGCCTGGAACCAAAATTTTTTAAATTCATATTTTCCTGTAACTTAAAAGACATTGAGTTATCAACGCACTAAGTAATAACATGTAATAACTAATATCATAAACTTCTGTGTTTTGTAGTAATACGTAATGCATGCATTTTGAATGAAGGCAGCCGTTTTAAAGAGCTCTAATTTTTTCATATAGCTCTTGTTTTCCATTATTTTTTTTGTAAAATACATTTACATTGAAAACAAAATGATTAATTATTTTTTCTTGCTTAAATTTTATTGCAGGCTAATCTGGGGTGTTGTGCCAAATACCACGAATTAATGTTTTCAGTTTTTTCGATAACTATCCTTTAAGCTACAGAAATAATAAAAAATCCTTTTTGTTTGGCATTAAAAACGGAAAATATTTTGTAATCTTAACGGTTTCTGAGATATTTAACGTTAAAAAGTTT
Source organism: Aphrophora alni (assembly GCA_963513935.1). NCBI lineage: Eukaryota > Metazoa > Arthropoda > Insecta > Hemiptera > Aphrophoridae > Aphrophora > Aphrophora alni. The sequence continues at coordinate 31,966,562 of OY740766.1, forward strand.
AAATTACCGCCATTTTTTGCCAACGAGTAAAGGACGGATTCGTTTTGATACGATGGGTTTTTTTTCCATATTGGGTCTTTACAATACATTTAAAATCACAATAAATTTCAACTCCGTGTTATTTACCGCTAAAAAGATATGATTTTTATAGATTAAAAAACACAGAATGGCGTCTAGATAAGAACTAAGTATTTTAGGAAAGACTTTTATATAAAGTGTTTCATTGCTTTTGATGTGAAGAATTCCTGAAATGTTGTTGAGAAACACTCTGTGTATATATGTATATGAATACACCGAAAATAGTGTCGAATGTTTATGGCGTTCTGTACATTTGTATAAAAATATTATTTCTAAGGGTCGAATTTAAATATCGAGTCCAAATTTTGTTTTACAAATTTGTCATGATTTTACGCACAAAAATCGTATTTTTAAAATAGTTTCATATTATCTCCAATTTGCAATGTTTCATCCCGAATACATCCGTTTGTTTTACAAGAGACACGTCAGTTTTACTCTTTTAAAAACCAAGGTTTTCCAATCTTTACATCTTCACTCTTCAAAATAAAGAAGATTGTACTTGGTGGCTTCTCACTGGTGGGATTTATGAAGTTTTTCAGACATATTACTTCAGTGGATTGGGATTAGTTTCTAATCAAGTCCATCACGGCTTCATCTACTGATCTATTTGTATCCTTAATAAACCTCTGCAACGGAAGTCTACTGATAACATTGATAACTCGGACAACTCTAATCAAACGAACTTTTCATTTTAATGTTTATGTTTTCAATTATTTCTAAAATTATGAACGTAATAAATTTCAATTCTGTCATACATTAATTTTTTTATAAATAAGATTATGAATACCACGAAGTGTCGTGACCTTGAAGTGGTGTGATCCGACCTATCAGAGAAATAGGATTTGAGTGTTTGAGTCATTATTTGTTGATGTATGACCAATTGTCAATTGTGTCTTTATCATTTAATAGGAAGCAAAGAACTAAAATCAAATCTGTGGCATCGTTAAAATTAAAAGAACTTCCCTTACACGGTGTATGTAATATGAAAGGCTAAAACTGTTATAACATAAGAAGCGCTTTGCTTTGCTATTTTATTTTAATTTACTTTTTTTAAAAGCCACACGTTGGAGTGTCAAATATAACATTCACGATGTTATATATATATATTAATTAATTAACCTTTTCAATTTATTTATTAGCCACACTTTGTAGTGCCAATATAACAATGAAGTTGTTATATTTCAATTAAATTAAACTCTACTAAAAAGGAACAATTTATAATTATAACTCATTAACAAACAACGTTTACCTGGATAAAAAAATCTTTCTTTTTAATTTATCATGAATAAATTTCTACAAAACAATGAACATGTACATGAAATATCAATTCTTACTTAACTAAAAATCATTTATTCCTCATTCATTCCTTAATTTTAATTCATTTATAATAGACATTTAAAATACAAAAATTACTTTATTTTAACAAAGTTAAAATCTTGAATATGCAAATTATTAGTTTCCTTTTTAGGATTTTATTAATTTCTTTACAAATTTAATTATTACTTTACTTTACATTAACATTTATTATCTTTTTTAAATCTCGGCTAGCTCAGTTTTTAAATTTATTTAAACAACAAAATCTCTTAATCTCGGGTCATAAGTCTTTTAATGGTTCAATTGAAAGTGAAATAGAAATTAAAATGAATTTAATAATTAACAATTTATTTTGGTACTTATCAATTGCTGGTCCTTCTGATCGGTCGATTTGCACTTTTCCACTACACATAAACTTAAATTTATTCTTTTGTTTAAAAGACATCACACTGCTCAAAACACTTTATTCCTTGGTGATATAACGCTTTCTCTCCCTCCCTGAGGTTGCTCCAATTTCCAGCTTCTTTCTGCGATGATTGAAATCCTTTGGCTCTGGTGAATTGAAACTTCTTTTCTCGATCTGCTTTTTAAAGAAAACTCCACAAAACTCCTAATCTGTACTTCCAATTATTACTTAAATCTTCCTTTCCTTTGACTCTACTTTAAATTAAAACTTATCAAACTTTTTAATAAACAAAGAGACTTCTTGTCCCTTTATTTGCTGTTAAACAATTCTATGGAACACCAGCGCAGACTAGCTGTGCCCACAACCTTACGTCTCGGCGACCCTTGTAAAACTATCTCTAAGAAACTATTTTTTAAGACTCCTTCTCTCGAACACTGGTTTTCGCGCCCTGTTCGCTGATTCGTGGATTTTCACTAACTTTCTCTACATGTGTTCTTTCTCGATTTCTAGTGGTTGTTTTTAAATCTTTCCGTTGTGTTTTTAAGCTTGAGAACGTCTTCGATTGGCCGACCTACTTTCTCCTTGCGTTTTTGTGTTTTTTCTGAAGTACCGTTAGGCTTTCTACTTGTATACCTTTAAGACGCTGGCTTTCCCTTGATTTCTCTTTTTAGTAAAAAAAACTCTCCGCAACCCCAAGAATTCCGTTACTGTACACACGTGTTTGCTTCAAGGTTGTTGTAATCCTAGTTCTATTGTAATCTAACACGTACATTTTTTAACAGCAGGCGACAGCTGCCGTCTCCTTTCATTTATGTAACATTGTTCTATTTTCCATATTTATTATTTTATAAGTTATTTTAATTAATTTATTATTTGATGTCATGATTGCGATGTTTTATTTAGGTGAGATCATGATATCGTTACACTGTTTTTCGCTTTTTTCCGACCAGCTTAAGATAATCTCCGACAAAACTTTTGATATCCCTAAAGTTGGGCGACATTGGAGACAGAAACAAAAAGTCGACAAAAAACGCTCAGATTTGCGGAATAACATTTACGTGATTGTGATTTAAACGCACAATGATTCATTTTATTCGTTAAGGTGGTTTCATGTGCAATTCGCTAGGGAATTTCTGCGCCAGTCGCGTATTTCTTCACTATACGGCCGATTTTAATGGTTGAGGTGTCAAATTAAACAGTGTTAGCTGCAGATTTGCCGAAAATTATTCATTTTCCTCGGACACAATTATTTTATAATAAATTTATCAATTAAATAATATGCCTGTTGTGTGTAAATAACATACATGTTATTTTGTGACATGATGATTTTTTATTGTTTTAGGCCTTAGATTTGAGAGAAAAATTTGATCAAAATTGTTGAAACCGTTTTGAAAAAATGGCAATTTTTTGATTTTCGCAACATTTTGTTTTTTTATAACAGCTCCCATCAAATGTTGAGTTAATAATTAGAAAATTAAAATATAGTCGCGAGATATGGCCAAAACATACCTTCATATCAAGTTTTATTAAATATAATCCCCGCGTTTGGGCCCATATGAAAAAGGTACTATTTACATATTTTTTTTGAAAGATACACTGCTTTTCAGTACTCTGAATATTATTACCAGTTTTCTTCATAAATAAATGTTATATATTTGAGTTTTAATACAAAAACATTGATTCTTGGCTACGTAACTCACATTGAAATGTGTAAATGTAAATGTAAATTTTATTATTATTTTTTTTTAAATGTACATGTGCTAAAACATTCTACCGTTCTAAAACACCCGTTTTAGGCGCGAAATAACACCTTCAGTTGTATAACGTGCAAGGTGAAGCTGATAACACCATCCACACCACCTGCTTTTCTTTCCTTGTTACTTAGTGGCACTCCTAATATAATAGGCAATCATTAAATAGCGAGGAAAGAAAAGCAGGTGGACAGGAAATCTGAGCGAAATATTTTAGATTTGATATGTTTATCGGTTAAATTTTTCGTTAAAATAAACTTGGCTAGGTGCCATTTTTATTCAAAAATAAGCTTATTAAACAAGCGTTCTTTCCCATAAAAATATTAAGCTTATAAAATATTATTATTTTATAAATGTATCAATTTCATTTTGTTTCAGAAGACTTACATTTCAGACTCTAGATTTTGGAGTTTGCCGATTATTGTATTAGTAGGGCCTATTGTTTAACTTCTTTGCATTGATTTGGTTATTTATTCTCATCTAGTGATGAAGATACAAGAGGCATTACAAAAATATCAAAATATTTAAATATACTCATTTTCGTACATACAAAACGAAAGCGTAAGCAATAACGATAAAATTATGATGAAATTTGTAACTTTATGACTCCAATATTGGGAAAAACGTGTAACAGGAAATTGCAGTTAATTAAAAATAAATACAACAAATCAAACATAGTTCGTTTATTAAATTGAAATTGCATAATCATTGTTTAGCCTTTAATCTACTTACAAATATATTACATACCTATATGTCAGTTAAAGTAGGTCCTTTTACTAAATTAGCCAACCTCTCAATATAGAACCACAGAGCTCTGTGTGACGTACAGTGTAATGTAAATAAATGTTAATAGCTGACCTGATGATGCTCCCTAGGCAGCGAAACATACTGCTAAAATTTGAAAGGAACTACTATTAACTGTTTATATAGGTATGTCAAAAATTACATGTTTTGGTCTTGTAGCTGGTAAGCTTACTCTTAAATTTTTTTCTTTTAAAAGAAAGAATGCGCAACATACAGACACTACCAAAATACGGGGTGTCCCACGAAGAGGTCGCTATACTTTTGAATTAATATGTCGAACATATGGAACAATCTATAAACTTGACACTTTGCAGTTAAGTTACATAGATGTGTAGAAAATATACCCTCGAGTTTCTTTTATCACATTTGGGTAGGTTCTTTAAAAACACCTTATCGTATTCAATTTTCAAAAACAATAGCCCAAGAACAATATTTCATTTTTTGTTCAATTAAAAAATTTATTATTTCGAGGTTAGATGTCATATAAACTAATTGAACACGACTACTAAATTGTTTCATTGTTGTGTGTGAACAAAACATCAGCTGATAGGGATTCAACAGATGGCAATGAATTTATTTTAATTGCATTGCATTGTGGGAGGAAGTGGTTCTATCCAGAAGATTAATTTTCTTTTTGTTATTCCGCCATTTTGTTTTTATTGACTATAAACAAATGAAACTCGTACATATCTATGTAGTATAAGTGTAAACTGTCAAGTTTGTAGAATGTTCCATACGTCCTGCATATTAATTCATAAATAGCGACCTTTTCATGCGAGACCCCTACCACATTTGTTAAAAATTAATTCATTTCTTCACCCACTGCACGAACGTCAGAAAAGCAATCGACTTTTCAGCTGAGACAATAAACAGATTTTTCCGTGATAATTCTCGTCGATTATTCGTTCATATTACGATTTCTGTTATCAGCTTTTAACAAATAAATATCACGGTTTCATAATCTTTTGTAGTTTTCAAGAAAATTTTGTTTTGAAACTTAATTTCTTCCATTTGAAAAACTTATAAAAATTGCTGTTCCTGTGTTACGTCTATTGTAATCTTAAAATTAGAGATGATAAAATGGCTACGTTGCATTTACAAATGTTATAACGATAGTAAAACACAATTTTTTATTTTGTACTATCCACTTTTACAGATTGAAGAAAAGAAAACCTCAAAACTAGAGGGTGGGAGTTAGGATAATAAAATGCTAAAGAAAAAACTTAAGATGAATGCAAGGCAACTTATTTTTCCAACTTCAGTTAAAAATAGCGCTAAATGGCGGAAAGTTAACTATCTAGGAAATGTTAGCCAAAAAGTTGGAAATATTTTAAATAGGGAAACAGAGTGAAGGCCGGCATTTTATTGTAGTAATAATTAAGTTAAGATTTTAAATAATTCTAAAGATAAAATTAACAAAATGTTGAGAAGTGGTGTATATAAGATAACTTGCAAAATTTGTAATTCATGTTATGTAGGTCAAACAGGACGTAATTTTAAATCTAGATTAAGTGAACATGAAAGAAGTTGGCGGTTAGGATATGAAGATTCCAGTTTTTCAAATCATTTAAGAATACATCAAGTGTCTGATTTTAATTCCAGTGTAGATTTTAAAATATTACATTTTGATAATAAAGGTAGGAAATTGAATGCTTTGAAGAGCTTAGAAATTAAAAGAATGTATCCTAACTCCCACCCTCTAGTTTTAAGGTTTTCTTTTCTTCAGTCTGTAATACAGCCTCGTCAATGCCTTAGCAGGCGAAACCATTGGTCGGCTAGACTAATAAAAAGTGGATAGTACAAAATAAAAAATTGTGGTTTATTATCTTTAAACATGGAATTCCACCAAGAACCATCGGTCTCAACAGTAATGAAAATGTTATAACCTAAAAATCTGGAAAACTAAATACATTATTAATATACAGAGTGGGCCATAAGTCACTTGACACTACCAGTCACGCAGTGTCAATTTGACTCTAGTTGTAACCTGTCAGCTGTTACAATAAAACAACAGTATTGTTTTGAGGTTATGTTTGAGTTATGTTGAAGTTAGCACCTTGTTAGAAGTGATTTTAGTTGATTAAGTTTTGTAATTAATTAAGCTAATCATGAATTTTTGTCAAGTGACTTATGGCCCACTCTGTATACTTCAATCTCTGCTTTCAAAGGATATACTGTATAAATTAGAACTTTTTGAAGATACAACAGTGAATGGAGGCAAATATGTAACGTAGAAGAGGCGTTTTGTATGAACTCGATGAAAGAGCACATGAAAGTTGAGGTTTTAATATCCATGCTTGACTGCTTTGTCGTATTTTCTTTGCCAATTACACAACTTAGAAAGTATATCGATCGTACTGAGTATCAACATCCTTTGATATTCAGGTAATGTTATGCTTTTAAAGTTATTTGATAATGATGCATTTTCCATATTATTAATATGGTTGATCTATATACAAAATAAATACCCGGCCTTTCGAAAGTATGAATCAACTCCCGTTTTGAAGTGAAAAACACTAACATAGCTTAGGAGTTTCTGTGTATGTTTCTATTTTCGGTTTCACGTTCATTTTTCAGTACGAGTCTTAGCCGAACTATTCAACCTGTAAATGTTGCACTGTCGGAAAGGTGTTTCACCGAATCATTGAAGGCGCCAGCCCAGCTAGATCTTTCAGCACCAAGGACAACATGGAGAGAAGGGTGTAAGAAAATTGTTTTCTCATTATAACTATTAAGTTATGATTTAACGTAAAAACACAGACAACTAACTGTTTTTTGAAATATTTTCCAAAACATTAAACATAAACAATCGCTTTTTCGAGGTGTACTTTACGCAAAGCTGCTACTAATTTTTTATTTTTTTAAAATAATTATAAACATTCCTCTAGAATAATGACACTGTTCATTTAAAAGAAAATATTGTAAAATATAAACTCTTATTAAAAAATGTCCCTCAATGGAAAAGTTATTAAATACAAAATTCAAGTAAAGCTCAATCTGCAGCTAGTTTCAAAGCCTTAGCTCTAATTCAAACCAGTACTTATTACTTTAATCAGCAGTTCATTATTTATTTCTCACTGGAATAAGATTAATCCTAGCTTATATCCCCGTTGTAAATTTGTTTGTGTGTTTGTTATACAGTTACGTTCAAACGCGTCTCCTAATTATTATGAAATGCAGGAATAAAGTTCTTTGACTTGTACAAGCTTTGTAAATTTAATTTCAGTTTTGGAATAAGTGTCACTCAAAACAGTAGGCCTACTGTGCGGTTCCAAGGTATAGACTCCGATTAGAAATAGTTTGAAGTTTTTCTCTTTTTTTTTTAAAGATTAGAGCGACCTTCGCAAATAAAGGAAGAAAAGAACATTTAAAAAGATCCCCCAGCTCACAAACACTCTAATAGCATCAGAGTCGGAAAAGAACAAGAGTTGGTTAAGAGAGACCTGATAGGAAAGGATCTACATGAAAAAATGCTGAGATCCAGCTAGGCTCCCTCGGTATTTCCAATCCCGAACTCACTATAAATGAGCCTCAGAGGGTCAAAGTAGTAATTTAATATTGTGTAGCCGTAGATAAATGAGAAGTACAAAATAAAAAATATAATTAAAAATAAATTTTAATTTAAATAACACTTTCCTTGAGAAAATTTTACTTGGTTTTAGGGACGTTTGAGTGAGAAAGTTTGTGCAATGCTTTTGCATATTTATTTGATGTTTTCATTTATATGAATTAAAACCTTTTAGATTTTTATATTGTTTCAGAAATATCAAATGAATTACTCTTTTTATAATAATTGATACAACTTAAAATATCAATAAATTAGAATTAGGGTAAAGCATATGAAGTATTAAATTTGTGTATGCAAGAGGAGCGACGAGATTTAACCACTATAGATCTACACCAATAACAAAATCATGTTTTTGCGCATGATCGGGTTCTCCCACTTTAGTCCTCTCGTTACCTCGTTCTATTTCTTCTACCTGTGCTTTCATCCGCTTCTGCTTGTGTGGTGAAGATTTCTTCGTCTCTATTCCACATACTCTTCTTTTGTTTGTTGTAGGTCTGTAGTTATTTTCTCATTTAATATCTATAACTCCTATATTTAAAAAAAAAAAAAAAACATTAACTGAGTTGCTTTCAGGTCCATTCTGATTGGTAGTAGATTACTGAAGTAAACCTATAAACATTTTTATTGTCGAATGTTGTAACAGAAAATATGATATTGCTATCTGCTCCATGACATAAAACAGGGCAATCATCTAAATATATTTAATACAGCCTCGAGAAAAATCAAATAAAATTTGTTTATAACATTACATTTATGTATGAATTTTGCAATCTTCGTCTTCCCTTCGTCCACGAATAGTGTTTAGATTTTGTACAAAACTATCGATAACTTTCGAACCGGAATTTCGGGTGTCCTATACGTTTTGTTTGGATCCTTAGAGGTTACAAATTTACAAAATGTAATCACAATTGTCACAACCGATTTTGAGAAAATTGAAATTTCGAATGTTCATCTTACGGCTGTTACTAATTTTTAGAGTAGTCGACAAATTGAGGGGGAAACCCCCGAGCTAAAACTAACTATACATACGAAATTTAATTGAAATGTACTCGTTTTGGGTACATTCCACAGACAGATATTGTTTTAATAAACAACATTTTGGGTTCAGGGAACTGATATTACTTCAAACAACAGAACGTCGATTGTTTGGTCACGCAATTTTCCCTTTTTTAGAGGCTTAAAACCTCTCGGTTAAAAAAAAGAATAGAATATAAAACAAAGATGCCGTCGATAACTCTATAGCATCAGGGTTGGAAAAGAACAAGATTTGGTCAAGAGAGACAGAGGGGTCAAACCAAAGATTATGAAAAATATAGATCCAGCTATGAACCTCGGGATTGTCACATCCATAAGTTACTAACTATAGTGATCTCCTGAGAGTACTTAATTCTCTTTATACTCTTTATATGTGAAAAAGTAGAAATTTCTATTTGAGTAGCCTTTTTTAAGTTTCGATTTCATCATCAGAAAGAGCATTGAACAAAATATATATTTTGAAGTAAAGTTAAAAGTTTTTTCGTTTTTTGAGAATATAAAATGAGAAATAAAGTTGTCATTTATTTTCTATTATAATTGCATTCTCAAGTTACAAATTGGCCGTTGACATCTTTAAAACTTAATATATCAGTTACCTTTGACATTTAACGGATATTTTGTATTTAATCGATGGAAGATATTTGCTTATCAGATAACATCATGCAGTACTGGTTGATTGATATCTGTCTATCCATGATTGAGCGTGTTTAGTACAATTTCACAAATAGAACAATACAATGTACAGATTAATTGAAATTATTGCTAATTTGTTATCGAGTCGTAAAAATCAATCTTGACACTTTTCCCGATAAAACGTGAAACTATTTTAATTATAATTTTGGATATTGTTTGTCTAGAATCTAGAGATCAGTACCAATATGTGGCGTTTACCAAGCTGCATAAAATGGTTAATGAAGTATCTCAAGTAGAGAAATTCCGAAAAACCTTTTTACATTGACCATTTTGATATTACCGATTGTTATTTTGATTTTCTCACGTATTCATGTTGGTATTTAGAGGAGGTTAGGCACTATCAAGTGGCACGTCCCTGATTATGCACTAAACCCTACTCTCCTTTACGAATTTTCAATTTTTTCACATACTACGAAGAAATTTAATAATAATAATTAATACACTTTATTGTTCAAGCGAAGTTAGGATGATAAGATGTATTATTGTTGTTGTATGTGATTTTTTTTTTGATTTTGTTCATGAATATTTGTTATATTTTATTATATAATAATGTATTTATAATGTGATGACGAGTCATATATAATAACTGTTTTGTTTCCAAGATTAATAAATTATTAAAAAGGTTCACACAATGAGCTTTGTGTAACTGCCACCATTTTAAATTTTTTTTATTTGCGCATATTTTTTAGCAACGAACTTGAGTACGCGACAAAACACACACACACACACACACACACAAATTTTAATAAATACAACTTGTTCTAAAGGGTCATGCCGATGCTTATTGATGGTCTCGGGTCCTAGTTTTACCATAATGGCTCATTTTAACAAACGAGAAATTTAGTGAAAATAAATGTTTTTTCGGGTCTTAATAATTAATTAATTAGGTAAGGTGTTTGAGTTATCCTCATAAGTATATAAAAAAAACTTTTTCAAATTTTCTTATTTTTGTCAGGATTTAACTAAATTAAAAATAGATTTGTAGTCAAATAGACCAACAAAAAAAAAATTAGTGAAAACAGTTTTTAAAGCGATCTTGCCGGTTTTGCAATAGTCAGCACAATCATAAAGACATCAGGACATATTTGGGTTTATTGGTGGGTTTATTCTCATATATCTGCCACGAAAATTTATATTTTTCAAAATTGTAAGAATAATTTACTAACTTAGAAAATAGAGGACGTTTTATGCTTGCATAAATCCACAAAAAAAAAATTTAACATCTAACCTATGTTTAATACATTAGGTATAATATTGCACAATTTAATAACACGTAGGTTTCCAATAATTAAATAATAAATAATTGATTATCCCTCCAACGTGAATTGTGTTTCTAATATTCTTCCTACAGACTTGTCATGTATGGAATTTGAACAACATATATTATTTACAAACGAACCTTGTTTAATGGAAACATTTTAATGTGTTTCGTTTTGTTTTTGTTTCAGGTAAGATTGACCTTCCTGGATGGATTAAACTAAAGAGTATGTATCCAAGGTATTTAATACACTGACCTTGAACAAGACGGCTGTCAGTGAGTCATTATTTCATCAACTCTTGCCTTTTATTAACACAATTAAATATTTTGTAACTTGAACATTCGCTCAAAGATATAATTACTCTCTAGGTTAGTATTCCTACTAAACCAGTGAGCATGTATGCAAGGCCTGTGACTGTTATGCAGTGAGCATATTACAGTGACTTATTACCAGACGGTTGTCATTGAATAATTATTTCATCAACTCTTGCATTTCAATCCTATACAGTTAATAAAAAGCATTCGTCCAGAGATAAAGATGCAAAGATAAGTAAAAGAAATCAGATGCTGAATGTATTTTTTTGTTTTTTGTTTTACTATCAACTTTCTTCTATTTATTACAATGTCCCCAACATTTTTATCGTAAGGATAGATATTCCCTAGGTCCATCAAGACATACAAAATCTAATTACAGGTGATTCACAGATTATCTGGAATACATCAGGATATACACAACTCACTGGCTTTCGTTTCATTTGTAGCCGATATTGAAATTCCTTCTGGTGTGGAACTTCACGTTTTAGAATACACGGTGCTAATACAAAATAAATACCTTAGAACCTCGTCCAGATGTTCTCCCAGACTTCAACAAATCATACATAATGGATAGAGGTATTCAAAACTGTTAAAATTACTAAATGGAAATAACTTGTATCTTATTAAATTTGTGTGTTAAAAGACAATTGAAAGCTTAAATATTATCTTTGATTTTGTATTTTAGAATTTTGTACGTAACTGCCTTTGTTTGTAAATATTTAACATAATATACACATTATTTTATTTTTTTAAATTTTATTCCATTTGGACGACACCTTTAAACATCTTCAAAAGTATTAAAAACACAGTAAAATAGTGTTTATCCTAAGTTTTAAAGCTTTATGTAATATACAGTGTGTCCCAAAAGTCCCGGACCGGTTCACTAACTTGACAACAATTAAGAGATGTGCCTTCTGGTGATAAAAAACTACTTTTTGGCAAATGAGACATTTTGACCTGTTATTGTTTAGGGGGCAACTCAATATTTTAATGGAAACTCCCATCGCGTGACCCCTCATGTTAAAGATTTTATTTAGTAAAATACAACTGTACAAACTAGAGGTTGATATCTTGCTCTTATCTAAAATGCTGGGCGTTTAAATATTTGAAATAGCTATTTTACTTCATGTAATTCTCAATTAATTAGAATGCGAGAATATGAGATCAAAATGTATTAAAGAATGTAATGTTGTAATCATAATTACTATTATTTGATTTTGAACAAAAATGTAGATTCCCAGTACAGAGTGGGTAAAGAACTTTGAATGATTGATTGTATTAAATATGAATCCATTATAGTTTAGAGCAAGTTAAAGCTGATAATTCCCTTTAAATTGCTGAGATCAGTATTTAATTATTTTAAAAATAATCTTCAACTACGTTTTTATGTTAAAGTGGAAAGTCCACTAAAACTTATACTTCTCAAAATCTACTGTTGTATTTGTTGATATATTGGACAACTGGGAAAATCCGCTTTGCAAAATTAAATATTAAAATCACTTTTGTACACCCTGTAATATGAATTGATACTGTTTTAAGCATGAAATAATAGTAATTATGATTACAACCAACCGTCACAAATGTTTTTAATACATTTTGATCCCGTATTCGCTGTCTAATTGTGAAAGAAATAAAGTAAAATAGCTGTTTCAAATATTTGAACGGCCGCCATTTTAGATAGAAGCAAGTTATCGACCTCTCGTTTACGCAGTTGTACTTTACTAAATAAGCCGCGAGGAGTCACTCGATGGGTGTTTCTATTTAAGATTATTGAGTCCCCCCCCCAAAACCCCATTGGGGGGGTATTTTTTATCACTTAGAAGGCACACAAAATAATTTTTTTCTATTTTAGTTTTGTTTTCAAGTTATTGGACCGGTCCGGAACTTTTGGAACACACGGTATATAAGTATAACTATGACAATTTTCGATATATTCATTAAAACCGTTTCAGGTACACTACCTTGTTATAATCAGAAAACTTCTGTTTTATAAAAAATGTTACAAGCTCTTTTTTCATAAAATTTGACGAACTTTCAGGACAAATTATTTTGTTTTTATTTTACACCCTACAAAAGTGATGTAAACCTCCCACTATAAAGAAGCAACCCTCTGCAGAGATTTGTAAAAAAATTAATCTGAATTTTATTCAGCGTCTCATTTCACCGGTGATTGTCTCACTTGGCTGTACTATATATGCAACACATATAGTTATATTGACCTTGTACAAGACAGCTGTCACTGAATCATTATTTCATCAAGTCTTGCCTTTATGAACACAATTAAAAATATAGTAGCACGAACATTTGTCCAAACATGGATTAACCTCTACGTTGGAAATGTTTTAAACTCCGCTCTACAATGACGATTTGAAAACTCAAAGTTATTTAATCAAAAAAACATACTAAATAAAACTTAAAGGTTCAACCTTAAGAAACTTATAAAATCTGTTGTTCATTATTACATAACTTTTAATATACTACTTGTATGGGGGGGGAGTAAAAATACTTCTTATATACAGTATATATACTTCTAATATATATATATATATATATATATATATATAATGACCTTCAATAATAATGTTTGGTTTAGTTGTAAAATAAGTTCCGACGCCTTTTTCCTGTAGGATTTTTTGTAAACTTGTAATTTTTCGACCATTTATGTAATATTGATAAAAGGGTAAGAATCTACATAGAGTAAAGCAAGGTTGGATATTAGACGGATCGTTGGGCAGCTAATATACTAGTTTATAACAAAGATATTAATTATATACATCAAATTTAAAGACGATCTGATAAACGTGCTGCTCTAAACCGATAATTATTTAAACTATTTATGCTAAAGACCGTAGGTACTTGGTGGTATTCCATTTTAAATAAATTAAAACAACAATTTTTTAGTATAAACCACAATATTTTAATTGAAACTTGCCGACCATGGTTTCGCTAGTTAAAGCATTGTCAAGGACTTGTACATTAATGAATACTTCTTGTATAAGTCCTTGACAATGCTTTAACTAGCGAAACCATGGTCGGCAAGTTTCAATTAAAATATTGTGGTTTATACTAAAAAATTGTTTTTCGATAATTATTTGGTATGTAACTGATATTTTGGTGACATGGTAGGAATATATTTTTGCTTTCTAAATATTTGCAGGGTGATTGAAACAGGTGTGACAGCTAAATCTTAAAATATTGAGTTTTATCCAAAATCGCCATAAAAAAAGGAGGTCCCCATAAGAAAATTTAGAGCTGACCGCCATACCGGAAATATGTACGATTATATGAAATATTTCTTAACACCTGTAGTTTTAACACAAAATATCCTGGTGTTATCTTTTAAAGTTTCTTTCTAACTGTTGTACTTATCTAACAAAAGAGTTGTCACACATGTTTCAACCACCCTGTATAGTACAGAGAAAGTTATGGATGGATCTAAATATCGATGTCTATTTTTTTCGCACATAAATCCATTGTGAAGTCCACTGAGCCCAAACGTAACAAAATTGGTACTTTATTTCAACGGCTGTTTTTTGTGTTACCGCCATTTTGTTTTTATAAACAACAATGTGTAGAAATTGTCACACAACATTTTTAGTTGCTATATTAAAAAGTATGTAAAATTTCAAACGAATCGGTTGAGGAATAAGCAATTAATAGAAAATCAAATATGTGTATCTCTTCGTGGGATTCATTATGCTTACTGTTATTGGAGTTAAATTACTCATATGAGTAGGATCAGTGGACATTTCGTATTATTTCAGTGAGAGGAATCGAAACAACTCTAGTTTCTTAACTAATGTTAATTATACATTAATGATCATTAAAATAATCACACTAATTTAGCCTTTTCCAAGTCCTTTCTTTTGCTACGCCACATTAAACTGGCTAATCTTTTGCTTTGTACCTCATAAGAAAGGAAACTTCAGAATATAATTATATCTTCAACAATAATAAGCATCCAAAATGAAGACTCCTGCATTGGTCAACGGGTTTCAATTAATTGTGTAATTAATTATTTGTAACTTTGCTGTTTTGTTTTTTTAACATTGGAATTTAGCTATTGTATGCATTTTTATTTCTATTGTATTAGTAGAGGGAAATTAGTCTAAAATATTGATGAGAAGTGATTTAACTGGGTTGTTGATTTTTGTTTTATTTTTATTTTTGAAAATGTAACTGAGTGAAAAAAATAGCAAATTTGGACTGGAGCTTTGCTAAAAAATACATTTTTGATCCATTTTGAGTGCATCGCTACACTATTTTTGAAATATCTCTGACTTTCAAAATGGTAGATTATAGTAGTCTAACAAAAAATCCTAATCTCAAGAAATTCGAATTTCTGGATTTATGATTTTTTTTTCCAGTAATAATGCAACAAATGGGGTAAGAATCATCAGATCTTCACGAAAATTGGACAAATTATATGTCTTTACACTAGAAACCTGTGATCAAATTTGAAAAAACTTCATTTTTAGGGTCACAGTTGGCCATTTTCGAAAAAAGTTGTAAGCATTGTAATTTAATGAGAAGTGATCGTAAAGTAAACTTTTATAAATTGTAAGTTTTTTAACCTACTTTCTAGTGAACATATGGAAGAATTTGTTTATCAAGGTAAAGTGCCCTTTTAATAATAAAAAATTGCATTTTACTCTTTTATAATTTCTTTTTCCAATAAATCGAGGCCGGATGCAACGACGTCGCCCATTTATGGAATTTCAACATTTAGCTGAAAATTTTTTTTATGAAAATTTGTTTATTAGGTTAGGAATTACATTTAAATAACATTTTTACGGAAATCTGTTGTTTTTTTACAGATGCTTGCGCTATTAGAGAGTTTGAATGTTATGAGTCCTTATTTTATCCTCTTCATTTTATTATTTTAAGGAGATGAAGGTAACGAGGTTTTTAATCTTTGAACCACACAAAATTATTCTTTTACATGATGTAACTAATTCAGAAACGTTTTCATTCAAACTTCTATAAGAGTATACAGGATAATTGAAAAAGGTGTGACCGCTGTTTTATTCCATAAGTACAAAAGTTACAAAAACACTTTTAAGGTAACCCCCCCCCAGGATATTCGAGTTAAAACTAAATATTCTAGTTATTACTAAATTGTTCATATCACCCACCATTTTTCCAATATGGCTTTTACATTTTCTTATGCGAACCCCTATTTTTATGACGATTTTGGATAAAACACATTATTTTAAGACTTTGTATCTTGGATATGTACCTATGTTTTTGAGATATAAGCGATCAAATTTGTAAAAAAAAAGAAATTAATAAAAAAAAAAGTTTAAGACTTTTCAGAAATTCGTTTTCCGTACCTAAAACAGGTGAACCAAATTGAAAATTGGAAAATGGATAAACTGTAGGCCTAGTATATAAAAAAAATATTAAAAGTTTGAAAAGCAATTTTTTGTTCTTACTCACGTGGCAAGACTAAAGAATAGCAACATTTTTGACAAAATAATAATAATATTTCTGGATATAAATATTCTTGACAATACACTTTATAATCCTTAAAATAGCTGTTATGGAAATTTTACAATGCAAAGCAGTTTTGAAGAATTATGTTGACATTTTTAGAAGATACAATTTTACCGATTTCCTTTTATTGAACTATTATAGAACACCTACTGGCTCACGCTAGTTTGTAATTATTACTGGATGTATTACACCTTGTAAGATATAGCCGATTTTAGATCAAATACATTAATTTAAGACTTTTATATTAATTATGTTTTTTCAATACCTTTTTAACCGTTTAGGAGCTAGAGGCACTTTTTTTTTTTAATTCGCAAATTCAAGCTATTTCTGGAGACGATTTTTTTTACTTTTCAAAGCCAAATTCAGGTGAAATTTAAACTGCAGTAAAAGGTGTAATAACATTACTGTTATTTTTATTTGCTCTGTAGGCTGTAGGAATTTTTATTTGTTTGAGTTATTCCTCAGCCTACAGAACATATTATATATATATATATAGGCTCTAACATACAAATAAAAAAAAATCATATTTTCTGATAATTATCTAGCACACCTACTGGCTTACACCAGTTTGAAATTATTAGACCTTGTGTATTATTATATCTGTGTGTAAGTTATTATATCTGTGTGTATTAGACCTTGTGAACAAGATATTATAGCCTAAACAAATGTATTAACAGTGCTTAATAATACAGTTTTTCCTTAATTCAAAAGGTGTAATACATTTCTTAGTAATAATAAACAACTGGTGTAAACCAGTGGATGTTCTTCATTCTAGACAATTAGCAGAAAATAATGATTTTCTTAAGAATCCGTATAACAAAATTTAGAGCTAACTGTCATATTGGAAAAGTGGTACGAAATATGAAATATTTGGTAATATCTAGTTTTAATTCAAAAAAATCCTGGGAGGTTAGCTTTTTTATTTTTTTAATATTTAATTAATAGTGGTCACATTTGTTTCAATCACGCTGTATAGGCCTATGTAAGTTTTGTAGTGATTATTATTAGTAATTTTGTACAACACCGAGTTTTAATAACGGCTGTCAGGGTTTCAATATACTATATAATTATTAAACTTGCCCAGTTTATACCATTTGATTGCGACTGAGTTGTTAAGGAAAACGTGTTTAGAAATTGTGTAACAAATAATTGAAGTAATTGTAATTTCACGATGTTAGATGAATGTTCAAGCGTAAGTTAAGCCTATTTCATGATTTCTCGTATAATGCGGAATCAGTATACCACGAGAACTTGCTCAGCTGATAATACCACAAGTAAAGTGCTATACGGATTACGTGTTGTCTCTCGTAAGTTAAACCTATTATCATCAATTCTCGTATAATGCGGAATCAGTATACCACGAGAACTTGCTCAGCTGATAATACCACAAGTAAAGTGATATACGGATTACGTGTTGTCTCTCGTAAGTTAAACCTATTATCATCAATTCTCGTATAATGCGGAATCAGTATACCACGAGAACTTGCTCAGCTGATAATACCACAAGTAAAGTGATATACGGATTACGTGTTGTCTCTCGTAAGTTAAACCTATTATCATCAATTCTCGTATAATGCGGAATCAGTATACCACGAGAACGATGCTTGCTTGCTTGCTCAGCTGATAATACCATAGGTAAGGTGCTATACATATTACATGTTGTCTCTCGGAAGTTAAACCTATTTCATGATTTCTCGTATAATGCGGAATCAGTATACCACGAGAACGATGCTTGCTTGCCCAGCTGATAATACCACAAGTAAAGTGCTATACGGATTACGTATTGTCTCTCGTAAGTTAAACCTATTATCATCAATTCTCGTATAATGCGGAATCAGTATACCACGAGAACGATGCTTGCTTGCTTGCTCAGCTGATAATACCATAGGTAAGGTGCTATACATATTACATGTTGTCTCTCGGAAGTTAAACCTATTTCATGATTTCTCGTATAATGCGGAATCAGTATACCACGAGAACGATGCTTGCTTGCTCAGCTGATAATACCACAAGTAAGGTGTTATACGGATTACGTGTTGTCTCTCGTAGGTTAAGTTAACCTCAACAAACTTTTGACTTCGCGTGTTTACAGGAAAGCTGACTTGGAATCGATGTTGATTTGGTCTTCCGTGACACGACTATTCCTAGTTTTAGTTTAAATTATGATTATATCTCGGTAAACATATGAGATTTAACTAATGTTATATATGTCAAACTTCTTGTTTGCCTTTTGTCGTCTGTTGTTATCAGTAGTTTGTAATTAAATAAAGAATGAAAAATAAATTTTACCTGTGAATAAATTATAATTGTTATTGTTGTTGTTTAAACGCAAAAACCTGTGTCATCATCGCCTTATAAAAACCAAAGCAAAGGCAATAAAACAAATACCCTCTTGCCCTCGGCTACTATAATAACGTCTAATAATAAAAGAGGAGTTGGTCAATAGACCTGATACGAATGATGAAAGAAAGGAATCTGACCTAAGATTACATGGAAAAGGGTGTAGATCCAGCTATGTTTTCTCGGGATTAAAATCCGAAGGCAGGAATCGAGGAGTTAAATGGAAGTACAACGTTTATAATATAGTTATAAAAGTAAGAGACACTAATATTATTTATATATGAAAGCAAGAAGACGCTAATACTATTAGTTATAAAAGTAAGAAGTCGCTAATATTATTTATATATGAAAGCAAGAAGACGCTAATACTATTAGTTATAAAAGTAAGAAGACACTAATATTATTTATATATGAAAGCAAGAAGACGCTAATAGTATTAGTTGTAAAAGTAAGAAGACACTAATATTATTTATATATGAAAGCAAGAAGACGCTAATAGTATTAGTTGTAAAAGTAAGAAGACACTAATATTATTTATATATGAAAGCAAGAAGACGCTAATAGTATTAGTTATAAAAGTAAGAAGTCGCTAATATTATTTATATATGAAAGCAAGAAGACGCTAATAGTATTAGTTGTAAAAGTAAGAAGACACTAATATTATTTATATATGAAAGCAAGAAGACGCTAATAGTATTAGTTGTAAAAGTAAGAAGACACTAATATTATTTATATATGAAAGCAAGAAGACGCTAATAGTATTAGTTATAAAAGTAAGAAGTCGCTAATATTATTTATATATGAAAGCAAGAAGACGCATTAGTATTAGTTATAAAAGTAAGAAGTCGCTAATATTATTTATATATGAAAGCAAGAAGACGCTTATAGTATTATTATAAATGTAAGAAGACACTAATATTATTTACCATATATAAAAGCAAGAAGACGCTTATAGTATTAGTTATAAATGTAAGAAGACGCTAATAGTATTGGTTATAAAAGTAAGAAGACACTATATGATTTATATATGAAAGCAAGAAGACGCTAATAGTATTAGTTATAAATGTAAGAAGACACTAATATTATTAATATATGAAAGCAAGAAGACGCTATATTATTTATATATGAAAGCAAAAAGGCGCTAATAGGATTAGATAAACACGAACAGACTCTAATAGTATTAGATAAACACAAACAGATGCTAATAGTATTAGATAAACACAAACAGATGCTAATAGTAATAGATAAACACAAACAGACGCTAATAGTATTAGATAAACACAAATAGACGCTAATAGGATTAGATAAACACAAACAGACGCTAATAGTATTAGATAAACACAAACAGACGCTAATAGTATTAGATAAACACAAACAGACGCTAATAGTATTAGATAAACACAAATAGACGCTAATAGGATTAGATAAACACAAACAGACGCTAATAGTATTAGATAAACACAAATAGACGCTAATAGGATTAGATAAACACAAACAGACGCTAATAGTATGAGATAAACACAAACAGAAGCTAATAGTATTAGATAAACACAAACCGATGCTAATAGTATTAGATAAACACAAACAGACGCTAATAGTATTAGATAAACACAAACAGACGCTAATAGTATTAGATAAACACAAACAGACGCTAATAGTATTAGATAAACACAAACAGACGCTAATAGTATTAGATAAACACAAACAGATGCTAATAGTATTAGATAAACACAAACAGACGCTAATAGTATTAGATAAACACAAACAGACGCTAATAGTATTAGATAAACACAAACAGACGCTAATAGGATTAGATAAACACAAACAGACGCTAATAGTATTAGATATGGAAGTACTAAGACGCTAATAGTGTTAAATGTGAACGCAATTAAAAGCTAATAGCATTTAGATGAAAGCAAGAAAACCTATCCAATCAATATAAACTGAAATGTTTGGAGAGATGAACCAAAAGGTATCCACTACAGAACGTTCTCTACTGTTGCATCAATCTTACATTCTGTGATGAATAAAATACACCTACTTGAAATGTCATTAACTTGGAAGCATCTTGCTGTGTTGATTATGATTAGAGATTCACAAGCTCAGTCTCGGTTGGTTTCTAACTCCTCAGTCTCCGGGAATTAATATTTTCCTCGTTTTCTCATTTAAAACATGTTCAGTGGATAATTGTATTGAAGCAAAATGACTGTATTAATTCTTTATGTTACAAACGGGTTCACAAATGCAATTGTGTAAATACTAGTACAAAAATCCTGTAAAATAAATTTAATTTGCCATTACACGTTTTTATAAATCCGAGCACCCATCCTAACGACAGCTTTGTCTACTGTGAATGTGGGGTGTGTACACTACTCGTAATTTATTATACAGAATTATGCTTATAAAATGTTGTTTTCATCTTTTGAGTGTGAACACGTTATGATCTTATGTTTGTATTTTCATGTGTGTGTTTGCTTGACTGGGTAGAAATAAACCACACATCTGCACACAACAAATTCTTAAAGCTGTGATTGTTATTTGAAGGTAAAAAACCTTTTGATCATCAAAAACCTTATAACAAAAGGAAGAAAATAAAGTAAAATAAAGACCCATAGCCATCGAATACTCTCTAATAGCTTCAAAGTCGGAAGAGAATGAGAGTTGGTAAAGGGAGAGACGATATAAAAGATGAAAAAGAAAGATCTAACCCAATACTACGTGAAAAATGTAGATTAAGCTAGGTCTATCGGGATTGCCACATCAATACTCATTATAGGTGACCCCTTGACAGTTTTAAGCCATGAAGTTCCATAGATACTAGGTTAAGCTTATCTATAAGTGAAAGCGACCCTAACTCCATAAATTAAATGAAGACGATTTAAAGTGAAGGTAACAATTTTGTAAAAAAGATAATAAAAATAAAATTAAAAAATGATGGAACGATACACATTAGATCTGAATTTTTCATCTTTTACTTTATTTAGACATAATTCAAGATATTGATCTACTTAAAGTATCCATTGACTACAAGAATGACCAAACGAAATACTTCATGGTTTTTCAACAAATAGGACGGTATTGTTTCAACAAAAACATAGATAAATGAAAATTTTAATGACTACTCTTCTGTAATCCTACTCTACGAGAGAAATACCAACGAATATAGACCTACAACTTTATCATTAGAATAATATTTTTTAAAAGGGCATGGATACATTGTTGTGAAACGTCTGGTTTCATCAGGTTGTTATTCTAACTGTGTTATCAGGTATTTGAGTGAAATAATGTTTCCTAGCTGGTGGATTGGAAGAAGAGTTGAACTTCTCAGCTTTCTCCTCTTGTGTCAAGTTTATCCGAACCGACCTCTAAATGTAGAAGTTTTAAAAACAAGAACCCCTCAGTGGCTCACTGTAATGACTACGGACCTAGTAATCCCTTTATAGATGTAGTCTTGAGTTAGATACCTCTCTTTCATCTTTTCTAATAGGTCTCTCTTGACCAACTTTTGTTCTTTTCCGACTCTGACGTTATAGAGTATTCGAAGAGTTTTTCTGCCTTTTTTAGAAGACGATGATGACCGAGGAGTTTTTTGCTTTTAAACAAAAAGGAAGGAAACAAATTAAAGCCAAGAATTACATTTAAAATAATTGCAATCGAAATTACAATATACTTAGTATCGTAAATGAATTGTATAACCGCTAAAGACTTTGTCAAATGAATCAAGAATGGTTGAGCAGTTTTAAAACCAGTATTTTTTTTTTTGAAACCTTTTATAATACCCTACCCGTTGTTTTTATTTGTGGTTTTTTAAATTTTATATGTAGGCCTATCTCAATATGTTTGCAATCTGTTGTTGAACAACGTTATTGCGTTGTTATCACTAATTACTGTTATCATAGATATATTTTGTTAAAATGTTTGAACATCGACCTGGCAATTCATTATCGACCCGTTACTATTTGAAAAATTAAAATAGTTTCAAAATGTTTTCTTCAAGTTATACAAATTCGAATTCATGAAAAAAAAATAATAACTTAGTTCGTGGAGTTAAATATTTTGTAAATCATTCAAAGATACAAATTAATAATATTAAATAATAAAAATAAATAATATTATTAATGTCAGAGTTGGGATTTGTTTCTTTTGTTACATTGACTATATATATTGTTACATACAGGATGTCCCGGAACTCAGGTATATAGCGTTATTCCTTGGGTCAAGGAAAATACATTTTACCATTTGAACATGGGTCTCTCGTGCCTATTTATCCGTCTGTCTGTGAGTGTTTTTTTTTTTTTTTTTTTTTTTTTTTTTTTTTTTTTTTTTTTTTTTTTAATGTTCATATTTTAAAAAGTACTGAACTGAATTCAACATAAATTGAGTCAATTGTTTATGGTGATAGGATCTATCGTCCCAAAAGTTATAATGTAATTATGTCTCACAATTTCAAAATGGCGGCCATTGATAATTTTTAATGTTTACTGGCTCAAAAAACAGCCATTTTTCAAAAATCTACAACATTACTTTTATTTAGTATCTTTTATGAAAAATATAACGGGTTTTTAATTTTTTTAAACCGAGTAATAAATCAAAACTTTATCACTAGGGGCCTACTGGTCTCGGCTCTGAACTTTGCCATAAAAGCGGTTCAATAGCTATAAGGAAATTCGTTAAAAATACAAAACCTAATCATCAATCTTTCTAAAATACACACACATTCAAAAGACTATTATTAGCCAATTAGCATAGTAAATTAGGTTATTGAGGAAAACATGACGGAAGTTCAAGTTCAAATGTTTATCTATGAATAAGTAACGTGTTTGAGTCATTACATGTTATACTGTTTGGTGCAATATATATTTAATGAGAAAACTCGTTTGTCTCAACTCGCCACCATCAGTCAATTACGACCATCAGGCAGCCGATGTTACGCCACGAGCGGTAAAAGTAAGTGAGTTTATCTATTTAACCGTAACACACGTGAGGCTTACCTCAACTGTTAGAACGCTAAAATATAATTTTATCAATTGGAACAAATATTAAATTTGTCCAAATGGGAAAGTATGCCTTCTAAAATTCTATTATTTTTTACAGATTTTTTTTTTAATGTACAAGTAGCGTTATCTGTTTTTTCTGTTCTATTTTTTTTTTAAAGTTACGCACCAAAAATTCTATAAACCAAAAATTACTCTATACATTATGATTTGTTTTTCCCTGAGTGTTAGGAGATATAAAAAACTGATATCAGTCACACCTATCAAGAGGATAAGGAAAAGGAAGACGGAATAAGTGGGGAAGGTTGGTGAGACATTGACAAAAGAAAATACCTGTAGCTACAGCATTCGCTATGTATAAACTCCATTAATATTATTTATTAAAAAATCTATTGTGTTTAATTTTTTTAAATGTAACATTTTAAGCAGATTTTTTTAACACATTTGTGAAATAATTTTACGAGTTTTTTGTCTTTTTAAACAGTTATAGGCCTGTCTTTTAAATCAAAGACTACACGATAAAGTAAGTATTCTTTGCTTGCCCGTTCAGAAATAGACATAGAAATCTCGTTTTTTACAATGGATCAGTGTCTAAAAATTTGCTATAACATGATCTGCCACAAGTCGCAATCTCAACTAAAAAAAATAATAATAATACATGTGGCGGGAAGATATCTGCTACTGGTCAGGAGAAAAATAATATTTTCAATAAATCTTTTAGCTTTTAGCATGGTGCAAAACTATAACAAGATATGAAAATAGATGTCACGAAGCCTATACACTGTTAAAAAAAAAACCTAAATTGTTGTTTGAAGAGGAGAGATGTAGACCCTTAGATTGGTTAGGGTTGACTTTATACTGATTAAAATTTAATTGAGAAAATGTAAATAATTCTTTGTTATTTTAATCCTAATTTCTGTAAGTATTCTCTAATGGTTTTGTATATTTTTAAGTCAATTATTACTTACACCAATTATGGTACAATATTTACTAGAAAGTTTGTGTAATTTTGTACATTTTATACCCTACATATTTTATAACGAAATCAATAAGCTTTCCAGTAATGGTCTAATATTTTAAAAAGAATATAGAAATAGATACATTTGTTGGACACATGTTAAACGTTTTATGATAGCCGACAAAGGTGAAGCATTAGGGGGATATGTTATAAATCAGTCAGAACACCATTCACAACTTTAAAGAAAAAAAAAAGAGAAAAACACTTAAATTAGACCCAGAATCATTGTAGGCAATTAAGTCATAAATAACTATAATATTAGAAACTTAAGGAGAATCACACACAAAACTCATAAAATGTAACGGGACAATAGTTTTCTAAACGGTCACAATTTTGAAACATTAAAATTTGATTGGCTGACAAAAAGTAGCTTCTTACGTTCATTGGTTAAAGTAAATTAAGAGAGAGGGAATAAGTATTTTTTAGCATCGACAAAGTAAAAATTATATAGAGAGTCTTGGGGAGAAACTCACAGCATAGGGGTCGGCGAAGTAAAGCCAACAGTATTCCTAATGTAGAAATTAGTATTTCCTATAAGTTATAATTCCAGTTTAGTAATAGTAAAGTAATAATTGTTTTTTTTTAACACGTATGTTTTAACCGTGTTTGTTTTTACAAAGTAAAAGTATTTAACACCTTAGTAATCTTCGTTGCAGTACTAAAGAGGTACATCTACAAAGTGTTGAGTGCATCTTCATGGTAATTTGAAGTGAATCATATTATTGATAAATCACATAGCACAGTGTAGTGTTTGGTGAACATCATTAACAAGTAATAAAGTGAAAGTTCTTCACTCAACTATCAGCACTGGATTACTTACATAGGAATACAACAAAAGTGGATTTGGTATTGTACTAATTATAGACTTTAATTGAAAACTAAATTGTTAAAATTGCAATTCTCTGTATTATTAAAATTTCACTCACTGTATTAATTGTTCATTAAAGAGCTCCCCCTGAGCAAATAGTGTAAAATAAAAATCAAAAGCAATTGAAAAATAAATTCAAATAAAATTAAATATTTCAGAGTTAATGTTAAAGAGTATATTTGGACTTCATCATTAATAACTTTCCTTATGTGTTGACAATCCAAGGTATGACTAATTAATTCATGATTTTGATTTATAAAGTATTTCTGAAATTATAATAAAATAATATTTATCGTTAGAATTTATGCCTAAACTTTTATTCTTCAAGTCCAACTTGAAGATGTAATTTAAATTTGGTTAAGTTTAGTTGCTTCGAATGCACTATTTTCTTTAGTTTTTATTTTGTTAATGGCGCCCCCCATAACAGGCTTTTCCTTTGGGTACATAATTTTATTTTATTAATTACAAAATGTTATTTTTAATTTTATATTCTTAATCAAAATATGTATTATGTTGTTTATGCCATATGAAATGGTAAAATGAAATTAAATAAATAATATAATTGATTTTTTGGACTTGCTCAAAAATAATGTTGGTTCAAGTAGTCCTATACGACCATATCTGCGACCTTTATTGACGTATGGAAATATGGGAAATGAGTAGAGATTATCATCATGTGCAGGGGTGCGATAATTGGTGTCTGAGATACATTTGGTGGCCAAACGATTTCTAATTAAGTTTGTTGGGAGTCAAAAACAGGTGTTCCATCAACATCCAAAACCCTAACTGGATCTACACCTTTTTCATGTAGTCTTGGGTTAGATCCCTCTCTTTCATCTTTCCTATCAAGTCTCAATTGATCAAATTTTGTTCTTTTAGAACCCTGACGCTATTAAAGTATTTGGGAGGTAAGGCGATAATGACCGAGAGGTTGTTTTAACTTTTAAACAACAAGAGGAAAATCAAAATGCAGAGACTTCAAAGGAAGTGATTATATTCTACGTGAATTGGAAGAATAAATCGCCAGGTAAGACACTGCATTAGAATCCTCAATGCAGATCGAAAATCACATGACAGGTACTTATTGAGAAGCGGTAGGGCGCTGTCAAACACTCCCTAGCGGGCCTAGATGGCGAGATTTCGTTGATATTCTATATTTCACGTAAGTATGACAAAACATTTAGTCAAGTCATATCTGCTAGGTTTATTAATACACAATTTATTTTCCATACTTTGCCATTAGCTGTATAATACATTTATACGTAAATGCACAAATTTCATACGCCTAACTTCCATCAACTTATTTACCTAATTAAGTAAATGAAAATATACTTTTATCATTTTGAATTTCATGCTTCAACGTTTCAGAAGACTATTCTCCTAAGCAATCACATTAGGCTAACAAAACATTTCAATGTGGAATTAGTTTGTTTGCATTAACATATTTTTGATCAGTTAATGTCTTGTAAAGACGTTTTACTGACATGTTTACGCGGATTAAGTCAATACAGTTGGGAACAGGTGGGAGTTTATTTGTACATTTATTTCTGTAACCTCTACTTATCTTTGCTCATCAATACCAACGTGGGTGTATCGGAAGACAACTAAATCGCAGTAAGTGGAATATTGTTTTATACAAAATTGTGGTTTTACAGTTTGAATGTATTTTGTTTGTATTTTTTCACGTAGACAAAATATTATGGTGGTAAACAAAATGGTTTCAAGAGATAAATCTGTATAGTGTGAATGAGTTGAAAGAAGTAGTTTCTACAATGCTGTATGCCTATCCTCCGCCGTAACCTGACTGCACCGAGTTTAACCTTTCCTAATTTTTTATAGCATATTTTTCCGTATTTCTCATTCTTTTTATTTATCATTTTTTATAAACAGAACATATCAGTATCTGATATGACATCAAAACTTAAAAATTCGGTTTTCTCAAAATCAGTTGTACTGGTTTTTAATAAATTTTGCTAAAATATCACTGGTGATCTAAACTAAACATATTTCAACCCATTTTCCCAAATGTGCCGATTTGGGAATTATTTACGAAAAAATGTAATTGAACCGTGTTCGCCTTAGAAAATCGAATACTCAACATCTGCCAAATCGATTTCTAATATATTTTCCACCCAACTTAGAATGGAATAAGCAATTGCGGTTCCCAATTTAATTGAAAAATACCAAATGGAACCATTACTGGTATAAATACCAAATGAGTTTTTATATAGCGTACGATTTTCAAAGACTGCGTCCACAGTCAATTTTCATATTGTTTTTTCGTAAGGTGACAACACATATATTCATTTCTGGACCATAGGGGGCTACATTTTATTATAATTTGAGCAACATTATTATGGACTACTTGTGCTCTATGATGTTCTACTCTTTTTGGACTTGGAGAAGACAAAAACTGACATTTATGGCAAACTCAATATCGATTATTTTGATCCGTCATAGAACGTTTTAAATACTTCGTATGTATGTAAGAAAGTAAAAAAATACTAAGTGATAAAGCTGGTTTAAAATTGAAAATGAAAGATAAAAATATACATATAATATATATGATATTTTTAATTTTGATAAAAAAAATAGCCCTACTACATTTAACAATTTTCAATTTTATCAAAAAAAAAAATAGTTCAATTACATTTGATATTTTCAGTTTTGACAAAAAATATACCATTACTGCATTTGACAATTTTCAAATTTGACTACAAAATATAACCCTACTACATTGGACAATTTTAAATTTTGACAAAAAGACATAGCCCTGCTACATTTGACAATTTTCAATTTTGACACACAAAAAATAGAGCTTTTTAATTATTCTAGCTCCACACAAACTTTCCCAAAATGTTGTTATCCCTTATAATTGCTCATTCAACTTGTAAAACACACTATCGATCTATGTTGGTATTTTCATGGATATGTCTGGTTTAGGGTTACCTGAGATCATACACATAGATGTTTAAAACGTCTGCCTGTTCCTATGTGGACTACTCTAGTCCGTCAGCAGTGATTTTTCAAATATTATTAATAATCCGCACATTTCTTTTCTTATTTTTTGAGAAGGGGTAGACCCTAATTACGTATATTAAATATAATCCCTTTAACTTAAAATTTAAAATAAGCGACCAATTCGTTTTATTCAAATCGTTATCACCCCTCCCCCTTCCATCGTTAAGTCTTTTTCTATACTGTGAGAGAGTAACAATAACAGTTCAGGGATAATTGTACAAATATTTATAATTAACTCTAACAGCTGTTTTTTAAACCTTTGATTTCAAATTTTTACTATGTAGATATAACCTGTTTGTGACACGAGCGAAGCAAGTGATTTCTCTAATTAATAAACGGAGCTCAAAGTAAAACATAAGACACATCCATCCTTATAATATTCATCGCATTCTCCTCCAAAAATCTCTATTCTTATTCTACTTAAGCTATAGGTGAGAGGGGAAAATGTTTTCTTCTTTGTTGTTGTTTTTTTATGGGAGGTTTTGGTATACAAAAAACCCCTTCGTTATTATCGTTTGGAAATTTTATAAATTAAGATTTAAATAGAGCATAAGCTTGTTTTGTTTCTTCCACAAATCTGTCCTATGCGTTTTTTAAATCAATTTTTATAATTAATTGTGCCCTCAAGGTTCATTTTCAGTTTTTGCCAGTTTGTTATTCCTTGATCGTAGTTTTCTTTTACTTACAATGTGGCAATATTCGTTTAGGTCATTAATCTTCGCGCTTCCAAAAGTCACCGAAATCGTTCGACTTGATTTTGAGAAATTGTGTCTTTTATTAAAGTCCCATTTTTAACGATAACTCTTATTTTGGGATAAATGGCGACCAATACGTTTTTGTTTTGGTCCTTAGAAACTACACTTAAGCTTTTTTTCTTCAACTAAACTTAACATAGTCCATCTAATAAAATATATTTCATATTAGTGTCACAAAGATCTGTCCAATGATGTGAACCCTAACTAAAATATTACATAACTCAAAAAATGTTACACACTATGTTCACTTGGGATCAGATGTTCACAATTCCAGAGGTTCATATTATAATAAGCAAAATTTTATCGAAATTTTAAGAACGTTTTTTGAGTAGCAATCCAAATATTGAGTTATCGACATGAGCAAAATATATCTGTTTACCCAATTTTATGAAAATCGATCCAATCATTTGTGCTGTGGAACGCTACACAAACGACATTCTAAAAAAAAAAAAAAACACTTGAACTAAAAAATCTCAAAACTGATATTTCGGAGAAAATCTTTATTTTTTCCTGTGCATATTTACGAGTCATTCAGTTTGTCAAACATTTTATTTAGTATATTTATTCGAAAATCTATTTTTATTTATTTAAAAATAACATATCTATTACCTTACTACATCTTAATACCTTACTATTTTGTAACATCTCGTTATAATATTCTTGTCACTTTCAAATAAAATCAAGCTGGTTAAATTACCTACTACTCCCAAGGGTGCAACAAACATAAGCCTCATAATACAAAACAACTCCTTAAAGTTGTAGGCATGAAGTTCTGTCCTCGGCTGATGATTACATTACTACAAAGTGGATCATTGTTATAAATACGATGTCTAACAAAATTCTAGCCTATTACTTTCTTACTTTTGACAGTTTTTAGACGACGCACCTATGAAAGACTCAACAACTTGGTAGATTTTAGTTTTAGGAAATTCGGAGGTTTTCTGCCCACCTGGTGAATCGTCTTAGTAACAAAAGGGCTCAATCTATTTTCTTACAGTTTTTACTAATCCTTTCCTTTGGTGATTTTCAGTAGAAACCACCAGTGTTTGTCTTTGAGCGAGGAGCTTGTAAACGAAGGAACTAATCAGCGAGGTGCTGGGTTTTCCAAGTTCCTATATTTTAACTTCATCTTCCTGCAACTTTTTCCTCCTTGTTATTCTTAAGGCAATAAACTCTAGGTAATAATCGCGTTATACAAAAACAGGAAGAAAAAACATAAAATAAATATCTGCTAGCCCTCGAATACTCTTAGCGTCAGAGTCGGGAAAGAACA
The DNA here is from genome assembly GCA_963513935.1 of Aphrophora alni. NCBI lineage: Eukaryota > Metazoa > Arthropoda > Insecta > Hemiptera > Aphrophoridae > Aphrophora > Aphrophora alni. Next base: position 31,997,549 of record OY740766.1, read on the forward strand.
AGAGTTGGTCAAGAGAGGACTGATAGAAAAATGACAGTTAGGGATCTACCTCAAGACTAAATGAAAGAAAGTGTAAAACCATCAACATTCCCTCGGTATTGCTAAGCCCGTAATTACTAAAGTGTGTCCTTGAGGGAATAGAATTTACCCCTGCAATTAACGTGTAATTTTATACTCTGGTATCCAGAATTCGCATATAAAGAGGCTAAGTTCCTCCTTACCCACTATGCTGTAGGCATATGCTGTTCCACCCTTTGACTTGGGATGATTATCATCCTAGTATTCTACCGCATTCCCACAGCATCCAGTTGCTCGTCGGCTTCTCAAAATTTTGCTATTAAACGTTTAATACGATAATTTCAGATTTCCGATCTGAAATCTATTACAATAATAGTAAAGGGAAATTAGAATATAAAAGTGATGTAGCTGAGAAGTTGATTTTTTTTCTTCTTTTTATACATGGAAAACAGAAAACTAGCAAAATCGGACTAGAGGTCTCTTCACTTCCGAGTATTTTTTTCTACGACTCATAGAGCCAGAGATATTTTTTAAATAGTGTAGCAATGCACTCAAAATACATCAAAAATGCACTTTTATGCATTTTTCAAGCAAAGCTCCAGTCCGTTTTTCCTATTTTTTTTCGGTTTCCCACTCAGTTTCATACGTACAAAAATCGAAAAAATCAACTTCTCAGTTACATCACTTCTCATACATTTTTTGTAGTAATTTCCCTCTACTACTAGGTGTATCAATAACTTTATTTCTATTTCCTTTTCATTAATAGTGTAGGAAAATTTCTATTAGAAATGTTACACCAGTTTTAATATTTCTTTGCCAAAACTAACGCAATAATATGAAAAACGCATGAAGTTTAGTCGTTGCACGAGTTGTTAACTTAGTCGGTAATACGCGGTACCAGCACACGTTCAAGGTCACAGGTTTCAAGTGACGTACATGAAACAACACGTGGCTTCGTTCTATTGGCTGTCTGCATCGAATTTATATCTAAGATATTATCATACGATAATGAGAGTGGGTTCATCAGTTATAGTTTTGTGAATCATTTCAAAACGCGCTAGTTAGTGCATGCAATACGGCATCCTTGAAGTTACCAAGACTGAACCTTTAGATGACAGCAATTAAGCCCGCATTCTTGAAGTTACCAAAACTGAATCTTTAGATGACACCAATTAAGCTTCTATGCAATACAGCATCCTTGAAGTTACCAAAACTGAATCTTTAGATGGCACCAATTAAGCTTCTATGCAATACAGCATCCTTGAAGTTACCAAAACTGAATCTTTAGATGGCACCAATTAAGCTTCTATGCAATACCGCATTCTTGAAGTTACCAAAACTGAACCTTTAGATGACACCAATTAAGCTTCTATGCAATACCGCATCCTTGAAGTTACCAAAACTGAATCTTTAGATAGCAGCAATTAAGCTTCTATGCAATACCGCATCCTTGAAGTTACCAAAACTGAATCTTTAGATGGCACCAATTAAGCTTCTATGCAATACAGCATCCTTGAAGTTACCAAAACTGAATCTTTAGATGGCACTAATTAAGCTTCATGCAATACAGCATCCTTGAAGTTACCAAAACTGAATCTTTAGATGGCAGCAATTAAGCTTCTATGCAATACAGCATCCTTGAAGTTACCAAAACTGAATCTTTAGATGGCAGCAATTAAGCTTCTATGCAATACAGCATCCTTGAAGTTACCAAAACTGAATCTTTAGATGGCACTAATTAAGCTTCATGCAATACAGCATCCTTGAAGTTACCAAAACTGAATCTTTAGATGGCAGCAATTAAGCTTCTATGCAATACAGCATCCTTGAAGTTACCAAAACTGAATCTTTAGATGGCAGCAATTAAGCTTCTATGCAATACCGCATTCTTGAAGTTACCAAAACTGAATCTTTAGATGGCAGCAATTAAGCTTCTATGCAATACCGCATCCTTGAAGTTACCAAAACTGAATCTTTAGATGGCAGCAATTAAGCTTCTATGCAATACCGCATTCTTGAAGTTACCAAAACTGAATCTTTAGATGGCAGCAATTAAGCTTCTATGCAATACAGCATCCTTGAAGTTACCAAAACTGAATCTTTAGATGGCAGCAATTAAGCTTCTATGCAATACAGCATCCTTGAAGTTACCAAAACTGAATCTTTAGATGGCAGCAATTAAGCTTCTATGCAATACCGCATTCTTGAAGTTACCAAAACTGAATCTTTAGATGGCAGCAATTAAGCTTCTATGCAATACCGCATTCTTGAAGTTACCAAAACTGAACCTATAGATGACACCAATTAAGCTTCTATGCAATACCGCATCCTTGAAGTTACCAAAACTGAATCTTTAGATGGCAGCAATTAAGCTTCTATGCAATACCGCATTCTTGAAGTTACCAAAACTGAACCTTTAGATGACACCAATTAAGCTTCTATGCAATACCGCATCCTTGAAGTTACCAAATTGAACCTTTAGATGGCAGCAATTAAGCTTCTATGCAATACCGCATTCTTGAAGTTACCAAAACTGAACCTTTAGATGACACCAATTAAGCTTCTATGCAATACCGCATCCTTGAAGTTACCAAAACTGAATCTTTAGATTGCACCAATTAAGCTTCTATGCAATACCGCATCCTTGAAGTTACCAAAACTGAACCTTTAGATGGCAGCAATTAAGCTTCTATGCAATACCGCATCCTTGAAGTTACCAAAACTGAATCTTTAGATGGCACCAATTAAGCTTCTATGCAATACAGCATCTTTGAAGTTACCAAAACTGAATCTTTAGATGGCAGAAATTAAGCTTCTATGCAATACCGCATTCTTGAAGTTACCAAAACTGAACCTTTAGATGACACCAATTAAGCTTCTATGCAATACCGCATCCTTGAAGTTACCAAAACTGAATCTTTAGATGGCAGCAATTAAGCTTCTATGCAATACCGCATTCTTGAAGTTACCAAAACTGAATCTTTAGATGGCACCAATTAAGCTTCTATGCAATACCGCATCCTTGAAGTTACCAAAACTGAACCTTTAGATGGCAGCAATTAAGCTTCTATTTACTGAGCTTCAAACTGAATACCAGTTTGAACTAACTACATACCATGGAGGTGGCTTATCTATTTTGTATGTACAATTAATGCTGTCTGCCAACTAAAGTCTCTCATATAGTTGTTTAATATGAAGTTTATTTGACATTTTGTAATACAACCCGAATTTTTTTAAAAAAATTTTTATAACCACGAAAAACTCTGCACAAAATTAGCAAGGGGTCTTCTAAACCTACTTTTTGTCTCATTAAATATACATGGGGGTTTGAAATTTAAGAATGAAAGTGATTAATTATTGTATACCGAGATTATTTTTAAAAATATTATTTGTTTGTACAGCTTTTATTCTGAAATAATTTATGGATACGATTAAAGAGAACTGTAGATATAATAGCATGAAGTGCTTGACAGAATTGCCTCTATAGACAGAGAGAGTAATGAATCGTCCTCTCTCTTGCACGTACTTGGCACTGAGGATAATTAATTGGAAACTTTATAGATTTTCTCTTCGTCTCTAGCGACAAGTCTGAACATCTCAGCGTCACTAAATCTTTGAAGTGCTTCTATTTAGCTATTGTTCAGTTAACATTGATTAGTGGAAGGAACGCAGGTCAATGAGCAATTCAATAAAGTCAATTAATTGACATTTCTTTTTATAATTCAACTATTTATCATACGAGGAGTAAAATTGTTTATTGAGTGTTTCATAATTCATCATAGAAATGTGTATTTTGTAGATTCAGCATTTGCACAAAATTTTAACATTTAATTCTCGCTTTTCGAAGTTTGCGGACGAAATTTTAAATTTAGAAAAATTCGGAATAACTTATGTTTTAGACCTAAACTAAATCTGAGAATGTTAGGACATCCGGATATATTGTCTCTAAGCGAGTGTACTAAACTTCTCACAAGTATCATACAATCTAAACACTTTATTTACGATTTATCAAATATTATTATACAGGGTGTTCTAAAAATTAGTGATTGTTTTACTACGGTGTGACAATTGAAACCCACATTGTGTTGTGAAATAGATATATCGGTACTCAAAAATAAAATGTCTGTGTTGATGAAATAATTAGCATAGAATTCTATATAGTCTAAAATGTGCGCTAACTAATCCATTAATATGCCTATAGACAGAGTCTATTTAAAAACGATACATTTTATAATATGGTAATAATCTATTTTATTATAAAAATATATTTACGTTTGTTAGAAGGAATATATCGTGCTTAGTCAATAACAGTTTTGATTTGGTCAGACGGAAATCATTGGATCTTTTTCCTGTGTATAGTTCAAATTTTCGTTTTAAAAGGTAGTTCGGATTCACACTATTTAGAAATATCAATTTGATGTTTCACCTTAAATGTGGATTTTTTCATAGAATAAAATACCATAGATAAGATGGTTTCTTTCCCTTCGTTTTTTAATCAAAATACACTAGTAGCACATTTTCAGAGAATGAATGAATATTATTGTTTGTCCTCCAACCTATAAAATTATTGTGTCTTTTCTCAGAATATACGTTTGGATTTTTTATTCCACTGCTAATAATTTTCCTTTTTCATTTATTGCAGTCGGTCTTAATTAAAGGTTATCATTACTGGATTAATCTGTTATTTTAAACGAAATTGCAAACACTTCAAAAAATTTAACACAAAATGTATAAACGAAATAATTTTAATTGGTTAGGACAAATCAGCAAATCTCAACAATTCAAAAGAGCTGATGAAACGGTATCTTAAAGTAAAACTCGCTGCTTAAAGTAAACCTGTAGCTTGATAAACGTTGTTAAAATTCAAATATAATCATACTTTATTCATATATATGTATATATATTAGTCGTAGATAAAATTTATTTTAATTCCGTCTTCATTAATCTCTACTTTAAGTGGTCTAATTGTGACTACCATGCCTAATTTTTATTTTATGTTGAACGCTAACAATTTTTTTAATTCGTTCAAAAATGTGTTAATTGGAAACTACTTTTAACTTTCTATATCTTCTTTCCTCCCTAACGAAATCGATAGAATATATCTTGTTTTCCCCAAAATCTGTTGTTATTAGGGTATTCGAGGGCTAAGGGTATTCTTCTTATCCATCCCTTGAGCATTGTAATCCAGTGAAAGACGAATATAACACATGCACTCCTCGTATCTTTATTTATTTATAGCCTACAGAAACTTCACAACTATAGTCTATATGTTATATATCTTTATGTTAATAATATCACTTTTGAAGTCTACATTCAATACTAAGCTCTGTACTTTAATGTTTAAGTGAATGAAGATCTGAAATCAGGAGCTCAATAACTAGGGATTGTAAGGCGCACATCTAATATATAAGGACATCTAAAACTTACATACAGGGTGTACAAAAACCTCCGCACCGGTTAATATTTTTTTGTTTAAATCAGAGGAGGGACGTCCCATAAGGAGTACTAAGAAAATCTTGAATGAAAGCGTAGGCCGAGTTGTACTTCATTTTAAAGAGCTTTATTGGCAGAGAATAATAAATACATAACAAGAAAAATAACCATTATATGAAATTGCGTAGGGTCACATCAATAACATTAAAAATTCAATGCTATGTAGAAGTTGTTGGCCAAGGTGAGTTGGTAGTCTGACATAACGTTGAAGAAGGCTCAAAGACATATGAATGTATTCCAGAATGTGAGAAATTATCAAGGTCGTACGAAGGCAAAGTGAAATTAAATCAGGAGCAAACTGCTTGTATAATTACACATCCAACAATAGTTGCGCAGACTTGTAGGACAACGCTACTATGTGACAAGGTCATGTGTTGTTGGCCGTTCTTCTTCTTATTGTTTGAATAACCTTTCCCACTATTGAATGTTTGTATTCTCAAGTAATTATACTTGTACTAGTTGGTTATTATTGTATGGGTTCAAGGCTTAATTCAAATAGTCCTTGTCTGCTTTAAAAATATATGAAATAACCCGTAATTGAACAGTAACTTCAAATAAAAACAATAAATTATTTAAAGAATAAAATTTCTAAAGTGTAAATATTTTAATTAATTTTAGGCTTAGGACAAGTTTGTCTAACGTGTATTAAAATGGGCCTATTGTGCATTAACAAATTAATCGTTTATAATTTTACAGTTCGTTAATATTTGTTTCTTTGTCCAACAAAATTCACAGTAACCTGTCGTTAAGTACAGTCACCTCATTTTTTCACTTTGCTATTCTTTGATCTATTTTTTAGTTTGTACATATTCATGTTATAGGAGAGAGATAAGTGATGTGTCAACAAATCTATGTAGTGATTTACACTATTGGTCGAAGGTACTTGGTAGAACTCCATTTTAATAAAAAAAACAAACACAATATTTAGTAAATTCTACAATTTAATTGAGTCTTGCCGACCATGGTTTCGCCTGCAACGGCATTTACAAGGCAGCTTAACACAGACTGAGTTAAATCAGTCAGTATGTGTTAAGCTGCCTTGTAAATGCCGTTGCTGGCGAAACCATGGTCGACAAGACTCAATTAAATTGTAGAATTTACTAAATATTGTGTTTGTTTTTTCATTAAAATCGATGTAGAATTGGTCCCAGCGATCGAGCTATAAATACATTAAATGGATTAGTAGAGATTACTAACCAGAGAGTGGGAGAAATAATGAAGTTTTCAAATTTTGACGGAAGATGTTTAAACCAAACGGCTGTGTTTTAATTGATCAGTCAATACTTACTAAATTACCTCACAATCCAAGTTCATTACGTGTAACTCCTGGTTCAGTACAAACACCAGCAAATGCACTCTGTAGAAGTTGTTTTTCTTAGTGCTCTGTCAATCAAATATTGCAATTAACTAATAGATATTGGATCTAGATGGAAGGAAACAACGGAGAGGCTGAGAAGATTTGTCCTTGAAGAGAATCTCTATCATCATCGCCTTATAAAAAAAATAAAGAAAAAAGATTTATAGCACTCGTATTTATAGCATCAGGGTCGGGAAAGAACAATTTTCAGTCAAGAGAAATAGGAAAGAGAAAAATCTAACCCAAAAGTACGTAAACAAAGATTTCTATCCAGCTAAGAACCCTCGGGGTTACCAAGTCCATACTCACTATTAATGAACCCCTGAGGGTGGCTGAGGAGAAATTGCAGGGAAGGAATTGATAAGACAATGACAGAAAGGATTGAAGAGGGGTTCAGGGATGGATGAAGGCTATCGGAAAACGGCGAAGAGGCTATAAACCTACAGGGTGTTTCCAAAATTAATTTCAAAACTTTATGAAAATATTTCTTAATCAAAACCAATGAAAACGTTTATATAAACATAATTTCCTAAAATGCTTAGTTGTCTATCTATCCAACATTTTGTGTTATCAAAAAAAAAATGCATATCTTCTTAACGGTAAATGATATGGATTTGAAATGTTACATGCTACTTAATGTTATAAAGACCCAATTTGAGAAAAGTAACCTATTTCCTTCAAAATGACGGTTATTTAAAAAATTTAACGTCGAATTTTTCAAAAAATGTTAATTTTATCAAATATTTACAAAAGACAAGATATTTTCTTTTTTTAACGATAAACAGAATTGTTTTTTATTCTTTCTGTAGCTTAAAGGGTAACTGAGTTATTGACAAAAATTGAAAACAATAAGGATTGTTTGTCGTTGAAAATAGGAAAATATTGCCTCTTGTATATATTTTGTGAAATTGACAGTTTTTTTGATATTCTAAGTTAAAAAGTTTAAATAGCCGCCATTAATAGTAACGTAAATTGGTTGATTATTTTTCTCAAATCGGGTCTTTATAAACACTAACTAGAAACCAAAATTTGAACTCCAAATCTCTTACAGTTAAAAAGATGTGAGAATTTTTGTTAAAAACACAAAATGGCGGCTAGATAGAAAACTAAGCATTTTAGTAAATATGTTTATAAACTCTTTCATTGGTTTTGATTTGAGGAATAAGCTTCTGAAGTTTTGGAAACACCCTGTATATAGTTAGCAAGAAATGTGCCAAATTATTGAGAAGGTTGAATACTTCATAGTCGCCTGTCAACATTTCCATTAGTGAAATAGTAATATTTAATTACCTCTGTTGAACAATCCTTATCTTCCTTGTTACTTACCTTATTTCAATACATAACGCTTTTCGACTTAATTCTCTTCAATCATTTTCAAATATTTTGAATCAATGTTAGTAAATAAAAACAACTAATAAGGATTTTTCGACAGCGTCATAAACAGGTAATTAAAAATATTTAAAGAATCGAGTAAATTATGAAATTCTTTTTAATCGTCTAACCTCAAAATCAGAAGAAACTGTAATAATCGGTGTTTTGATAGTTCTCAAATTTCGCACATAAGTTAGGTTATTGACCTTTAAATGTGTAAAAATACAGGTTTTCAAATTTTACTGTCGGCCTTTTGAAATGTTGTTTTGGGATCCTTAATTGTACAAACAGCTCATCTTAAGCAACTTATTGATCGCATACTGATGTTGAGATCGCCAAACTGGTGTATGAAGTTCTTTTCCTCTCACCTCGCTTTAATCAGATGCGGTGGTAAATATTTGATAACCTTGTGGAACTTCGAAGTCATTATTGACACATCTCTTTGCTTAACACGTGACAAATCTTGTCAAATGTTTACCAAAGTTTATTCATATCGTTTGAGTCAGTTTTCGTTTTAAATTAAAACGCAGATTGTTCACGTGCAAGTGGGATTGTTAATCGGAGTATGAATCTGTACTAGAAACTATTGAAATTATATATACTTTGCCTTAAAGCTAAATAGAAACAACACGCGTATAATCACGAAATTATTAAATGTGATATGGATCAAAACAAATGTGTCAGGAAATCGCCAATAAACAAGTAGAAGCATTTTAATAATTCTTTACAATGCGTATTTTACTGAATTACATAAAACCTTAAAAAATAACAATAAAACACAACACAAAATAACACAAACAAACGTAAACACACATAAATTAGCTCAATAAACAACAAGTAATTGACACAATATACAATCAATCTCGAAGGAACTTTTCAATAGAGTAATAAGCCCCTTCCATAAAAAAAGGTTTCAATATCTTTAAAAAAAATTTAAAATCATTACAAATCTTCAACTATTCTGGTAAACTATTAAACACCCTTACGCTCATGTAATGAGCTCCCTGCTCGTACTTAGATAAGTGAAGTGTTGGTAAAATATATTTGTCTGTGTCTCATTTTGTATTGGTTTAATATCTATATGCTTCAGAATAGTCGACATTTAGGAAAAAATTACGAGGGAATACTTGTTAAAAGATGGGATTAAAATGTTTTGTTATATAAAATAAGGTCTGCAAAATTGCAATCGTTTTGACATTGTAGTTTAAACAAATAATGCTCTTCTCATTTGAGAGTAATCACCCTATATCTAAATACCCTACTGTACTACTCTCTGAAACAGAGCAAAATAAAGAGTGCTACCACTTTCAACTCCAACCAGATCACAAATTCTCCTCAGCACAAAACAAACAGAACCAGGCTTGGAACAGACATAATCGATATGAAATTTTCATCTACAAAACCCCAAAAAATTAGTGTTAGTTACAGATGGAAGACCTTTTACAGGTTTTTGAAGTCTTACACCCAACTATTAGTTGCAGTTGTCCAATTTAAAAAAAAAACACTTAATTCAAAACTTTTATATAGAAATCACATTGATTATTGGACTTAGTAAGAGCTGTAAATTGTAAAAGTTTCTCTTTTATGAAAGAAGGCAGATCATTTATAAAGAGTAAAAACATCGAAGGTCCCAACACATAACCCTGCGGTATCTCTGTCTGTATGTATTTGCGCTAGAATTAATTTTCATGGAAACATTATAATCATGATTGTGAATTATTTCTATAAATTGTTTTTTATTTAATAGATAGGTTTTTAAACCAACTAAGAACCACACTGTGAATACCCAATAATACCCTTTTATTCAGAAAGATATTGTGATCAACACTATCAAAAGCATTTTTGTACGTTAAAAACAACTGGCAGTATAGTATAATAAGGACGAAGCCAAATTAAAATTTTTAGAAAATATTATGCACCTCTACTAAACTTGTTAAACGAGCTTTTATTAATTTTCTAGAATCTTTGTAAATACAGTCGGAAATGAAATTAGCATAATTATTAATTTGATTTTTATTACCGCCTTTAAATAAAGGTATCACTTTAGAAAGGTAATTTAGCATATTATGTTTATAATTAAATATTGAGCTTGACTTGTGAGATAATATTAGATAGAATAAAACTCGAACACAAGATCTCACAAAAATTACGTTTACTTAATCAAACGCGATTTGATTTGTCACACTCAATGATACATGAACTACAACTAAATAACCAAACTAGCACTGCGCCAACCCCCGTATTTATACAACCTAACCTCTTTTTTTATATTAAGACGTTAACAAGTGCCTCGCGTCATTCTAAATAACTTAATTACGTTCGTATTTAATTTTATTCGCAAGTATGCGTTTGTGTGTGTATGTTGCATAATTTGTTTTGTAAATCTTGATTTTAGTGTAATTATGTCCATCGAATACCGTAAATAGATGGTTACAAATTTCTAAAAAAACTTGTATTTTCTTTAATTATAAATAATGATGAATAACTAATGAAATTTTGAAAGCAATGCAAGTTTATAAATTGCACAGTGAAATTTCTTCCATTGTATTTAATTCAAGTGTTTGAATTCAAAATACATTTCATATTTTGTATACCATCGCGAGGTGCATCATTTTTAAGACAATGTTAATGTATATTTATCATTATTATTATTATTATTTTATGTATTACTGGCGCATGTTGTTTATAGAAACAATCTTGATTTAATAAAAGAGGCAGAAGAGTAACAGTAGTGCTATTTGTAAACGTGAGGAGGTAACCAGACGACTGTTACATAGTAACTGGACGACTGTTGGAAATAGGAAGCTAAACTACAAGAGTCGTTTTTCGAATCTGTACCTATATACAGAATGTCTCCGTTCCAAAACTGCAGCGAGCGAACGATTTTTTCTGTCAAAATAAGTAAATAAATGCCTTTGAACATATATCCTGAAATTCTTAGTTTCTCTCTGTGTGCCATTTAATGTTTTATACAACAAACAATAGATTTTTGGAAATGAATTACATACTGAGTATAAATTTGGTATACATATTTTTATATGACCTTTTATCAATATACCATAATCCAATTTGTTTCGCAAGTTTTTTAAATTGCGGCCGTTTAAATTTTTTTAAAGTTAATGGTTTTCTATATATTCGTCAAAATTTTAAACGGCCGCTATAATATCTAATTTATATTCAAAAATATTTTTTGTGTAAAAAACACAAAATTGCACGCATACAGAAATTAAGCATTTTAGGACATATATCCATAGGCACTTGTTTACTTTTAACCCAAAAAAATCGTTCGCTGAAGTTTTGGAACATAGTTTGGAAACTAACCCAACCTAACTATTTAACTTTAGCTTACTTCTAATGGGGGACGCCCCTTACGTTTACGTCACATTTTTTGAGGTGTATTAAATTTTTTTAAATTTGTGTCATTTTCTAATATGCCGCCCAACTTGAAAATTTGTTGGAAAATGTAATTTTAAGACATTATTCTTTGTTTACTAACGTTACAGCTTAGACGCTAGGTCCACTCTTTTGACTTTCAGTGATGTAGTGGTTTAGAGACTCAATATTCATTTTAAAATAAATTGTTTTGAAATCGAGTTTTTAAGTTCAAATCATTATAAAGAAACTCGATTGTATGTGTTTTGATTTCCATTTTCGATTTTCTCGCTTCTGAAGAACTCCAGTAAAAAGTTCTTAATAATAGAAGAAATAAAGAAACGTGTTTTTCTACTTAGTTTACTATTAATTAATTTTGTAAAAATCATTACATAAAATATGATACATTCATTACTAGCAAGATGTACAAATCTCAATTTCAAGACAAGTTAATTTTAAAACTATTTTGAGTAACCACACCACATTGGCACTGAAAGTCAAAATGACGTAAAAGAGTGGCTCTGGAGACTACACGATTACATTTATGGGAGGGGGAAAAAAGGGTGAATAAAAAGGAAAATAAAAGCTAATAACAATGTGTTACAATTTCTATCCGAAATCATAAAAAAAATCAGTTTCTATGAGAAATTTTCAAATTGGGCACCATATTGGAAAATGGAGAAATTTTTTTTAAATTTGAATACCCCCAAAAAATGTCACGTAAACTAATGCTACCCATTAAAAGTAAGCTGACAGATATATTAATTTTTAAAAAAATAGCTATTGGTCCACTTAGCTAGGTGAGACACCAGGTGTAACAAATTTATTTCTATTTTTTTTATTTGTTTATTTTAATTTATTCTGCGACAATTATCACACTTTGGATTAATTTTATGGGGAGTCCTGTGCCCCAGATATCTTCTCACTTTATTTACATTTATGTTAAATATTTGTATTTATATATGTCTGTATATAATTTTTGTTTCTCTATTTTTGAAAATTAATTGTCTATTTTTTTGCTTCTGTTTAAATGTTATTGTTAAAAAAAATAGGAAATAAAGTATTTGAATTTGGGTTTACTAAATGTCGAATACTGTAAGAAGATGGTTAGGTTTTTTTTTTTTTTTTTAATGAAGATTTTTTTTTCTTCATGAATTATATAATAATGAGAAATAAATAATTAAATTTTGAAATCAATACAAGTTTATGATTGCACAATCCAATTTCTTCCATTGTATTTAAAACACTTTAAATTAAATTTTCATATTTTAAAACGAGTAAAATAAAAACTATAAATATTTTATCCTTTCTAAAACGCTATGAAAAAATCATACGAAGTACCCTACTTTACAAATTAATATTTACATTCCAGACACTTTTCCAACAAAAATTTCAAATGATCTCCGAAGACTGGTAATTTCCAGAAGAGTAATTCCGAGAAGTCACATGATGTAGACCAAATAGCCAAACCAAAACAAGATTAGTCATTATCATTTGTCGCAAATAAGAGTCTGAAGTCGTTGATAGTTTAGTTGTTGATGGGTGGTGAATGTACACGGGACAGCTAGTCACTCTTTATTTATTCAAGTAAAAGTTACCGACAAGCCGTCTCACTGTAGTACATCACGTGTACACGGGACAGCTAGTCACTCTTTATTTATTCAAGTAAAAGTTACCGAAAACCCGTCTCACTGTAGTACATCACGTGTACACGGGACAGCTAGTCACTCTTTATTTATTCAAGTAAAAGTTACCGAAAACCCGTCTCACTGTAGTACATCACGTGTACACGGGACAGCTAGTCACTCTTTATTTATTCAAGTAAAAGTTACCGAAAACCCGTCTCACTGTAGTACATCACGTGTACACGGGACAGCTAGTCACTCTTTATTTATTCAAGTAAAAGTTACCGAAAACCCGTCTCACTGTAGTACATCACGTGTACACGAGACAGCTAGTCACTCTTTATTTATTCAAGTAAAAGTTACCGAAAACCCGTCTCACTGTAGTACATCACGTGTACACGGGACAGCTAGTCACTCTTTATTTATTCAAGTAAAAGTTACCGAAAACCCGTCTCACTGTAGTACATCACGTGTACACGGGACAGCTAGTCACTCTTTCTTTATTCAAGTAAAAGTTCTCTAGTTGTCCAAACTATTTAAATTAATTTCGAAGCTGTATTGAGCGGTGAATGTACAATCTAGGCTGTTGCATTTTTCATAGCATGTCAGCGTTGCGGTCATGACCTTATTACTACTGTCGTTCAATATCGATTGCTATAAACAGTACGTTACGATGGATAAATATATACGGTTTATATCGATCATTCTGTCGATACTGTGTAAACTTCCTTTGAATAGTCTTACAATATTAGACTTTCTTTTGTGTCAGGCGCCTCAGCTTTTAGACACCACTTTGCTCACGCTGTTATCCCGCTCTGGAACGAGGCGCTAAATCTACTTGTTTTCTAGGGTTAAATGAAAGCTGAATTTCTAGTTTATTTATTATATTCAATTATTAGACAGTGAAACATAATTGGTAGTGATAATATCTTTATTTATATAATATAAATGGATCAGAAAAAAATAGCTGTATAAATCAGTTATGAAGGTATTTCAGAGAATAAGTAAAATTGTTTCAGCTATATTAAATTGACCACGTGTTCTAAAATAAATGTAGAGTAGTTAGAGATGGGATCATTTTTGAGGCTATACATTGGACAATCGTTAAACTAAATTAGGCTACGCCAGATATTGTTTAAAATAAAAAATATTTTGTTACGTCTTTTCTATCACATTTTAAAATTTTGATAAAGTCTAATTAGTTTATGCGACAAATTGGTGTCCGGCTAACATTTGCTGTTCTCCTTGTTTGACTAGTCAACTTTTGATTGCATGTTTACGTGCCATATGGGAGATAGCTAAAAACTGCTACTCCACCTCTAAACGTTACCGTGTCAAGTGGATGTTTCACAGATTGATAGTTAAAAACTACTACTCCACCTGTAAACGTTAAGGTGTCAAGTGGATGTTTCACAGATTAATAACTAAAAACTACTACTCCATCTGTAAACGTTACGGTGTCAAGTGGATGTTTCACAGATTAATAACTAAAAACTACTACTCCATCTGTAAACGTTACGGTGTCAAGTGGATGTTTCACAGATTAATAACTAAAAACTACTACTCCACCTGTAAACGTTACGGTGTCAAGTGGATGTTTCACAGATTAATAACTAAAAACTACTACTCCATCTGTAAACGTTACGGTGTCAAGTGGATGTTTCACAGATTAATAACTAAAAACTACTACTCCACCTGTAAACGTTAAGGTGTCAAGTGGATGTTTCACAGATTAATAACTAAAAACTACTACTCCATCTGTAAACGTTACGGTGTCAAGTGGATGTTTCACAGATTAATAACTAAAAACTACTACTCCATCTGTAAACGTTACGGTGTCAAGTGGATGTTTCACAGATTAATAACTAAAAACTACTACTCCACCTGTAAACGTTAAGGTTTTCAAGTGGATGTTTCACAGATTAATAACTAAAAACTACTACTCCATCTGTAAACGTTACGGTGTCAAGTGGATGTTTCACAGATTAATAACTAAAAACTACTACTCCATCTGTAAACGTTACGGTGTCAAGTGGATGTTTCACAGATTAATAACTAAAAACTACTACTCCACCTGTAAACGTTAAGGTGTCAAGTGGATGTTTCACAGATTAATAACTAAAAACTACTACTCCATCTGTAAACGTTACGGTGTCAAGTGGATGTTTCACAGATTAATAACTAAAAACTACTACTCCATCTGTAAACGTTACGGTGTCAAGTGGATGTTTCACAGATTAATAACTGAAAACTACTACTCCATCTGTAAACGTTACGGTGTCAAGTGGATGTTTCACAGATTAATAACTAAAAACTACTACTTCACTTGTAAACGTTACGGTGTCAAGTGGGTGTTTCATAGATTGATAGCTGAAAACTACTACTTCACCTGTAAACGTTACGGTATCAAGTGGGTGTTTCACAGATTGATAGTTAAAAACTACTACTCCACCTGTAAACGTTAAGGTGTCAAGTGGATGTTTCACAGATTAATAACTAAAAACTACTACTCCATCTGTAAACGTTACGGTGTCAAGTGGATGTTTCACAGATTAATAACTAAAAACTACTACTCCATCTGTAAACGTTACGGTGTCAAGTGGATGTTTCACAGATTAATAACTAAAAACTACTACTCCACCTGTAAACGTTACGGTGTCAAGTGGATGTTTCACAGATTAATAACTAAAAACTACTACTCCATCTGTAAACGTTACGGTGTCAAGTGGATGTTTCACAGATTAATAACTAAAAACTACTACTCCATCTGTAAACGTTACGGTGTCAAGTGGATGTTTCACAGATTAATAACTGAAAACTACTACTCCATCTGTAAACGTTACGGTGTCAAGTGGATGTTTCACAGATTAATAACTGAAAACTACTACTCCATCTGTAAACGTTACGGTGTCAAGTGGATGTTTCACAGATTAATAACTAAAAACTACTACTTCACTTGTAAACGTTACGGTGTCAAGTGGGTGTTTCATAGATTGATAGCTGAAAAGTACTAGTCCACCTGTAAACGTTACGGTGTCAAGTGGGTGTTTCACAGATTGAGTGAAGGTTCCAGCCCAGCCAGTAACGTAGACGTGATATTTTTATTATGGCTAGTAGCGCTGAAACTCTTATTTGTTTTGATTGCTTGAACTTCCCATACTGAAAGGTGAACGTGGAACCAAGGGTAGAACTTGAAACTTCGTTTGGCAGACATATTTTCTGCTCGCGAAACTTAGGTAGACACAGCTAAGTCAGAAATTTGAGTAGCTGATTATTATCATTAAGTTTTTTTTTAAGTTGTCTAACCGTAGTGCAATACGAAAAACCGATCGACAAATATTTCCCGTGTGAATGTGGCAGGCCTGCGAATCTGGAACATTAGCAGGACTGCTGATGAAAAGTTAATATCCGGCTCATTTTTTTATGGATAAGTTGTGGCCTCTTTATAACCCATAAGTTTGGTGGCAGACAGTCTACGAAGAAAATGTCCGTAAGACAGATTTTGGGTTATAAAGGGATCAAAAAAAATCCTCACAAAATTTGAACAGGTTACTAATTTCACATCAGACCCTAGCCGATGCTCCAGTTCAGCAGGTCTGACCCCTTCCCTTAACCGAAATGTCTCCCGATCGTGTTCTAGTATAATTAATTTAAGTCTGTAAATAAATTGAATTTGACACTAAATTGTCAGTTGACCACGATTCAGTGTGCCTCAATTCCGCGACCGAAGAAAATATCTGGCGAACAAAGTTTCCTCTATACACTAATTTGTCGCTTAAAGTAGTCATGTTTTAAATATTAAAAGTAAAAGAAGCACCGCTGTCGAGAATTTTTTAATGAGAAAAAAGTTTTTACCATCATTTCATTAAGCACTTGACACTTTTTTGTCATTAAAAATTATCCTATCTTTCTAACTGTTACTGTAAATATGCAGATAGTAGAGAAGCCGCGCAGTACAGAACTTCCAGCACCATTTCGTTCTGTATCATATCCACTATCCAAACTGGATCTCCAATTGATTCTTTACGAAAATGTATTTTTTAAATATACGGTTTCAAGTAGATAAATAAGACGAGAATGTCGTGAAGTTTCCAAAAATATTCATTAATTAAACAAGGAGTTTCTCCGACATTTCTTTCCAGTAATAAAATTACACTTTGATAGTTTTTCAACATACTAGAATGTCGAATTCACGTTTCTTATCGAATGTTCACAGTCTGGTGCTGGGTGTGCTTAACTTGCAATAAGGTTTTCTGGTACTACGCTTCTACTACGAGTTGTTCATATTCCTTACATGGAACTGACTTGTCGCTCTGTTGCACGCTGCTATCCGTCTGTCAAACTCAAGTGCTTATACACTTAGGCTTCAGCTACGATATGAGCGACAAAGCGGAAGTACCACGGAGAACATTTTCTAACTATGATACAGTGAAATCTACACCGCTCGCCGTTAACCACAGAATTCACATTTTTGTGTTTGACCCTGATTTTAGTCCCGTTTCAGGAGTGAGATATTACCAGATTGTTTTGACCTCAAAAAGGAAATTGAAGGATAGTGAAGTGTTCAAGTTCTATTTCTTCACTATCATTTACCGTATGAAATTAAACATTCCTATAATTTTAAAAGGGCATTTCAATTTCTCTTAAGCATTAAAACTCTCGGTTGTAGATCTTCATAACTACGCATACACATCTTAATAATGTCTACTCTAAAAAGTCTTATTTAAAAGCAACAATTGCTGAGATTGTGTGAATGAACTGATCGAGAGTATGCGGCTATCAAATGTAGGAAATCACGGATTATATAAGCCTTAGGCCTTCGTTACTTTATAGACGCTTCATCTAAAATCTAGATAATCCGATTCACTTCAGTATCTCAACCATTATACACGAGGCTGCAACGTGGAATATTCATCATAATAGATCAATATCAGAGACGAAAAATCCACGTTCCTCTTGTAAGGTTTTACAGAGTAGGCCTACTCGTTGACATACAAATATTATGAACTTACTGTAAAAGAGGCGAACAGTTTTAAATAACTAAAGAAATATAGTTTTTACTCTGTATAACTTTCGATATAACGAAATCAAACCTAATACTTTTCTTGTGAAGATTAATATTCTCTATCGACCAAAACAGTTGCGCGTCTGTAATTACACCAATGAACCCAACCTGAGAATTTTAAAAAAATTACAAAACTCATAATTTCAATGTGCTTTTTAAAATCGATTAATTTTTGCAAAAATCAAGTAAATGGGCTGGCAGTTTGAATAAATACGCTAAACGTGACCTTTGAAAGTGAAAATTGATTTAAAAATATTGATTATGAAATACCATAACCTCAAAAAAATTAAAATCTGAAAAATCTCAAATTTTGAGCATTATATATATATATATATATATATAATGCTCAAAATTTAATCTTTTTTTTAAATTGTGTTCTTCTCTTCTTTCAAGATCCAAACTTTTTTTTATATTCGATAAGATAATGAGTTCAGATTTGGCATAGACATTTTATAATTATGTAATGTTTTACAAGTGTGCAAATAATAAAAAACTGTATTTGTATTAATTTAAAAATGGCGGCCGTTAAAAATGTTTAATGTCTCGAAAACCATAAATTTTAACAAAAAATTGCAATAAACAAAAAGTCTCCTCTTTTAACTACAAATAAAATAAGGGAGGCCTATATATCTTTCCTGATTGACAAAAACAGAAACATAATTTCTTGGTAGTTCTCTACAATACCTAAGATAAGGTTAGAAGCAACATGTTTTTTTTTTTTTGGTAATTATATAGCAGAGCTGCCTCACTTCAAAATCAATTTTTATGGGTTTTATTCGTCAAATAAATGTTGGAAAAATATTTTATTATCGAAAAAAAGTGTCGGAAAGATGATTACATAATACAATAATACAATTACACAAGTTGTTTTTTCGTGAAAAAATTAACTCTGTGTTATCTTTCATACTCATGACATTCACTAAAATAAACGTAGCCTACGGAAGGTTTGGCCAGGTGGTTATATATATATATATATATATATATATATATATATATATATATATATATATATATATAGCAACCTGGCCAAACCTTTCGTGACATATAATAATACAGCCCTACATATGCGTACACTGAAGCACATACGCAGACAATTGAACGTCAATGGAGGGAGGTGCGAGGAAATGTGCCGCGATATGGAAATTCAAAACAACATTTCCATGGCCATATAGCCGAATTTATGTTTAAGAGAAAGTACAATGAGTATAATACTCGTTTTCATCATTTATGGCGAATTACGAGTGAAATACATTTAAATTCAATAAATTCCTCATCTACTGAATTTGCAGCAGAATTTGACTCTGATTAAGATTTTCTTGTGAAATTATGTTATGTAATCATCTTTCCGACACTTTTTTTCGATAGTAAAATATTTTTCCAACATTTATTTGACGAATAAAACCTTTAAAAATTGATTTTGAAGTGAGGCAGCTCTGCTATATAATTACCCTTTTTTTTTAAATTACCAGAATTTAAAAAAAAAATTATTAAAAAGTTGTTTCTAACCTAATCTTAGGTGTTGTAGACAACTACCAAGAAATTATGTTTCTGTTTTTTGTCAATAACTCGACTATCCTTTGACTTACAGAAGAATAAAACTCATTTTATTTGTAGTTAAAAGAGGGAACTTTTTGTCTCGTGATTATTTAGTAAAATTATTGGTTTTCGAGATATTCTACATTTAAACTGCTTCATTTTTAATAAAATGAAATTTTTATTTTTTGCAGACTTGTAAAACATTACTTAAAAATGTGTATGCAAAATCTGAACACAATACTTCAAAAGGTATAGTTATTTTTGTAAAAATACAAAATGGCAGATTGTCTGAAAATAAAACCGTTTTGGACACATGCTTATAGGAACTTTTATATTTATTTTTATGTGAGGAATCCGCTCCCGAACCACCCTGTATCATATAAAGCCTAACAGTACTATAAATTCCAGTTTTATATCGCAACGATACAAACTGTCTTGACGTAGGCTATACCACTCAATTTATACTCGTTATAATTAGACTGTATGAGTACAAAGCAGTCTCTAGCATTAAACTAATTAGTCTGATAACCATGTAATATAAAAGGCGTAGATGATAATTGATTTATATTTAACCTAACCTTTCCACTACGTTTCATCAGATAATTTTTTGCTAAGCATTTAGTGAACACCGAAAATGTTCCTAATTAAATTTGTAAGTATCTAACACGTTTTATTACTGAAAGTATAATGTAATATTTTAAACATGGAATAAAGGTTTAATAAAATTTAATATATTTGTTTCATTAATCCAAAATTGCATCCAATTTTTTTTTTTAACCACAACTCGGCCGATAGTTTAAATTCTCTGTTTATGTTACTGTTTATTAATGAACAATTAAATTATAATTCTGTAAAATAATAATACTAAATAAATTTTTAATATCTTTATCTATTTTAAACTTTTCATTATCTTTATTATTACAAAAAAAATTAAAGACAAAAAACTTCTCGGTCATCATCACTTTATGAAAACAAAACTGTAAAATAAAAAATGATTATAATTACCTTTTTGTACGTCTTAGCAATCCATATTATTATGCTACATGTTTCACCGTTTCACTGACACCATCTTCAGGCTAACACTTAATATAAAACACCAAACACTATACAACACTTATAGGACATAAAATGTTATTTTGTACAAATGCACATGTCTTATATTTAAAAGTTAAATAAAAATTTTCTGTTATTAGACTGGATTGCATCAATATATTATCTAGATCTGTGCTAATTTCTGCATGATGTTGGAATATCTGATTTATTAAATCATAAATGCTGTTAGAGTTAAATTTTAATTTATCTTTTGGGGTATTTTTAGTGTGTTTGTAAATTTCAAATTCCTCTAGTACATTCATAATTCCGCTCTTACGTGTTTTATGGAGTATTTTTGTGTGGTCTTCTAATACTATCAAATTGGTGTTTAGCAAATATAGATCTGTTAGAGTTGCAGATATTCTTTAAATCTTGTTTTGAATATCCTTTCAGTCTGTCCTATGTAATATTGCGAGCATTCAGTACAATTTAATTTATATTCTCCCCTATTATTACACTTATCTTGATTAGATTTCTTCTGATTTATTGACTGACCTAAACTCTTATCTGTCCTGTAAGCTATGTTGTACCCTAGTTTCTTAAAGATATTGCTAGTTTTTTATCAAGTAAATAACAGCTTCACCCACAGAGCACTTAATACTCCTGTGGAACCAACTGATCTCTCACAAATGAAATTAATATAATTAAACGCATAGCCTGCAACGGATTAACGGTTACAAAATTGAAAAATTTCCGATTTTTGTAAAAATCGTAATTTTTATAAAAATTAGGAAATGTTAGTGGATGTTGGTCGTGTGTAAAGTGGTTGAACAAGTTTAGAACGATTGGGGACAACCAAAGTCCACAAGTTCAGCGACGGCGAGCAGTCCTAGCCTTGCATTTGATACGAGAGCGCACGAGCTCCAACAGCAGCTTCTTCATAAAATTTTTTGACGTAAATATTTAAAAAAAGTTGTTTTTTTTACTATAAAAAAGTTCAAACCACGAGGGAAGGATCGAGGGAATGCAGTAGCTGGACCAGGGAACCAGGACGGGATCTGAAGGCAAAAGACCAGGCTAATCCTCCAGAGTAATGAGCAGCGAACTTAGCGAATTCCGATATCATTAATATACAGGACCAGCAAAAAGGGATTCCTAGAGGGATCAACGCATCCAGGCTAATATCGACATCACTCCAACAAGGTTCGAAATACCGCAAATTGTGACTTTTCCCGTATAATTCGATTGCCAAGACTTTAGGAATTATTTTAAAATCTGAGCTGGAAATATTTTTCACATTTTTATATAAAATTTTAGTATTTTTTAATATCAAACTAAAAAAAGGAATTAAAATTTTTAAATTAAATAACATTTTTTAATCCTAATATTTTAACGCATAGTAATAATTCATTTAATTTGTCATTTTTATTATTTATTACTCACTGTGGAAATAACCTTTAATTTTACATATTTTATTCTGCCTTACAATTTAATATATTTTATGTATGTAAGGATAAGTTTTATTTCATTTCATATATGTATGTTTAAAGTAAGTTCCAAGATTTGAATAATCCAACATTGAATTTGTCAACATTTTATGTGTTTTCGTTGTTTATTTAAAGATTGAAAGAACAAAAATTATATTGATTTTATTAATTTCATTTCAGAGTTTATTATTGTGTTGAACCTGAATAACAAGGCAGAAATAGTTTTCCATATAATTAGTGAGAGTATTTTTGCAATACCTCCAAATTTTGATCAAAGCTAAGTAATTACATGATTTTTATTAACATTAAATTTGAATTAAAATATACCAATTTCTGAGGATAACTTATGTATGTTATCGATCGTAAATGGTAGTGATTGCATTAAAAAAATAACCAGTGAACTCCACGGCTCTGAGGGGAGAGTAATTTTTAAATAACTGAGCTAGTACGTGAGTCACGTAATTATAAATACAATAACTGGAAGTATTTAAAACAAATAGGAGGTTTCCAACGATCTCGGGATACTGAGTGAGTTGACGGAAATCAATCAAGCCAGGCTAGATTGCATAAAAAGCCTAAACTTCCAGTGGCTTGGTCGATTTCTACTTTGCAAAATCGGCGTATAAACTCCCGGTCAAGGAGTGGTTCGTTGCAAGCCCAAAGTAATTGTTATGATTCAACCTTTGTTGACAAAAAACATTCAGAAACAAACAAAAAAACTCTTAATGAAACATTACTAAGACATATATGAGACATAAGAAAAAAATTAATAAATCATAATTAAATTCTCTCCTTTACTTGGTAAACAAACTCGCAATATAAAATAAATTGTACTGAATGCTCTCAATATTACATAGGACAGACTGAAAGAACATTCAAAACAAATTTAAAGAACATCTGTCGAAAAGAAACCACAACTCAAACAGAACTACATTTGCTGAACACCAAATTGATAGTAATCACTCAAACGAAAACATAGAAGACCACATTGAAATAGTACATAAAACACAGAAGAGCAGAATTATGAATGTTCTAGAGGAATTTGAAATTTACAAACACACTAAAAACAATCCAAACACGTATACGCTAAATTAAAATTTAACTCTAACAGCATTTATGATTTAATAAATGAGAAATCACAAAACTTCAAGAACACGCAGAAACTAGCACAGATCTAGATAATATATTGATGCAATCCAGTCAAATCACAAAACCAGTGTGAGTAACATCAGGTTACTGACAGAAAATTTTAATTTTACTTTTTTAAATAAATATAAGGCGTGTACAAATGTACAAAATAACATTTTATGTTCAACAAGTGTTGTATAGTGTTTGGTGTTTTATATTAAGTGTTAGCCTGAAGATGGTGTCAGTGAAACGGTGAGACATTTAGCATAATAATATGGATTGCTAAGACAATATAAAAAGGTCTTATAATAACCATTTGTAAATAAAGCAATCCGAAAGGATAAAATGATTTCTATAAAATAAAATTTATTTTTTTATTTTATTTTAATTTATTTTCTAAGATTTGTTCCGCAACAAAATAATTATAATCAAATAACCCCTCCCCCCCCCGCCCTCGAACACTAATAGCGTCAGGATCGTAGATCAAGGAGACTTGAAATGAAAGATGAAAGAGAGGGATCTAACCCAAGAGTAGATTAAAAAAGTATAGATCTAATCTAAGTAGAATCTTCCAGGATTGCCACACCCGTTCTCACTATCGTAAACCCCTGAGGGGGTCCTTTATCTTTAAATAAATTTTAATTTAATTTAAAATTATTAGATTTATTTTTTCTGGATCCTCGGAGTTTTGGCTTTTGAAAGAGCAAACCCACGTTTTATAAAAACCTTTCTTTCTTCCTTGTCTTCGATGAGGAATATACAACAATACATTCGTAGTACAAAGATATGGCAAGTGTTCAAGCAACTAGTATGCGTCTATGACGACACGATTATTGTATTGAGGTCCTACTTTATCCCCGCTCTATTGGTTGACTGATCATGTCGTACGTGAAACCTTAATTATCGTTTCAAAGGCCTTGGCTTGTAATTATATTGTCAAAGTTGTCTTTAATGTAAGCTGTTTAAAATGCAACAAGCTACTTTCCACACGTGTTACTTTCGATGAGGACTTGCATCATATTAAAAATCCCTGTTTTTACTACCTATCATGAAGGTTGGGAAATTTGTCTCTGTGTAACACTGGGACTTAATTTTACTCTCTCGGGGTTCACCTAGTGATGATTTTTCCATTTCAAGCCTCAAGAGACGTCACCATTATGACCTTCTTGTTGGAAGTTATATTAGTGATAATATACAATATCTTATATATAATTAAGCGGAGCCCAAATATATTCATCAAAAAACTCCTCCGCACCCCGCTGAACCTAAAGAGATGGGATGATCTCATTGGAAAACTTAGGGTCTGAGGATTAATAGTATATATAAACTGTGACCGTGTGACCTAACCTACAAACAAGGGCACTTTTGAGGAGTTTTTAAATTATTTTTAGCTACAACACTTTTATATCTGTAGTTCTCCCGGGTCTAATTTCATATGGTTTATTTTAAATGAAAGAACATTTTGTCATTTTTTACAAAAAACAACATTTTTTCTAAACACACATTCTCAGTCAAAAATCAGTCACCGTTAATACTGTTTTAAGTATGCATTATTATATTGGTTTCTATGGTAATTTAACTTGTAGGTAAAATCACAACATCAAGTTTAAAGCACTTTCCAAATGATTTCACAGTGGTCTATGCTAGGCTTAAACTAAAGAGCTTCTCCTCGCCTACTCTACCTATAGAGATGGGGATGGAAAGGTTAGGGTTTGAGGATCAGTAGTTTAAGTGTTATATAGAACGTGACCGTGTGACCTAGAGCTCCGGTCACAAGGGCACTTTAGAGGGGTTTTTGAAATCTTTCTTGGCGACAACCATATTTAAAATAATTAATTTTGTTGTAAGTTGTAATTATGTAATGATGCAGATATATTGAGTTGAAATGAGTAACTCTTGTGGGAAATTCCACACAAACACTTTATTTGAGTTAATGACTAGATCATGCAACAAAGTTTACTACTGAAGATGATGACTTAGTCACTGAAACTTTCAAGTAGTCTTCTTTCAAATACAGTGTTTGTGCTTTTTACTTACCCAGTATACGAATTATAGGGTATGTTTAATAACCCCAAAATGAACGGTACATTTTGGTATAGGGGGCGAGCCTATAATGTGCTTTTATATATGTAATCATATTAAAATTCAGACAAATCTAATTTAAAATGTCAAAATAGCGGCCACTTTAAACAGTTTTTTTTTATTGATATCTGTACCATTCAACTTATAACACACTAAATTAGATAAAACTGTGCAAATTGCATTTCTCCATGTAATGGTCTACGATGACAAATAGCGAAGTTATTATCAAGAATGTAATTTCCAATCTTGAACCTTTAAGAAAATGAGACACGGACATGAACGAAGCGATTAGAAACTATTTAATATTACACATATAAGTAACACCTACAGTGTAACATCTGTTTTAAATTAACAGTACATTATACTAGCCTACGTATACATTTCCAACAAGCCGCTACGAGTCAAGCCCGTTGAGGTTTGATCAAGTGAACCACAGTATAGCGGGTGGCCCACGGCAGATACCGGACAGTCTGTTGGCGCGTGCGTTAGGGTGAGGCGACCCTTCGTTCGGCCACATTCCCTGTTTGATAACAGTATAAATTAGATACAAATTTTCAAATTTCAATTCTGCATTTAATGGTGCCATCCCGTCGCTAAAATGATAAAAAGGAAGGTTTTTGTCAAAAAATATAATTTGAACCCTCTCAAGAAAATGAGATATTTCTATAGTTACGAAGACCACATCACCGACCCGAGCGTAGCGAGTGGAGGTCCTTCACGTGTGTATAGCTGCCAGACCTGCTAGGGCCGAGACACTTACATGGGCGACATCAACACTAGTAGCACTACACAATTAAGAGCTTCAGAAAACCTGTGTAAACAAACATACCTTACGGGATATGATCTACCAATACAAATTAACATGTCCTCTAAGCCCGAAGAAACCAACTTTTGGACATAACATTGTATGAATGGGCTGGGTAAGTACCATGAGGACGTCCATCAACTTGATTATTTATCGCTTTAATTTGATATTTTTACATATTAAGATTATATTATTGAGCTCGCAGCATATTGCTACGAAAAAGAAACTAAATTCCCACCATAAACCACCCAATTTCAAATAACATCCTTTCATCTAAATTTTAAGTTTAAAGATTTAGTTAAATGAATAATCATAGGAATTTGTTATACAGTTTATTCACTAGTTAGGATATTGTAGTGAAATCAAATTTCGAATATTGTTGTGGCTTCTTTACACATTTTATCTCAAACAGTATAGACTTTTACATTAGCTGAGGCAGTTATTGTATTTTGTATTCATTATACTTTTCAGGAAATGTGCGACTAATAGGTTTTATTTCGGACCTTATATACAGTTACAATTTTAGCTACTTGTATGTAACTACATTTGTAAGTTTTTTTTTCCGGTTACTAAATTCTGAATTCGCGAAATATAATTACGAGCCAAAAACCCTACAACATTGAACAACACACATTGGTTATAGTATCCAAAAAAATATCAAAATTGTTTTGTCCGCTGTATTTTATTTGGAAAATGAGAAAAATAAATATTCAAAACAGGCCACTGCACTGCCGATGACTTTTAAATTAAACATAGTCGGTTTCTGGTTGGTTGGACGCGGTCAAAACGGAAACTGTATTGTTAATAATACAAGCGTACATAACATATTTATAAAAACCGGATGTGGACAGCATTTTTTTTTCTATTTTTACAGGATTTTGCACTTCCGCTGCAAGTTCAAAGTGGTCAATGCACGAGTTAAATTCTTTAACCCTTGGTACATACAAATAAATCTGAACACATTCCTACCTTGAGGATACATTACATTAGGTTAGGTCTAAAAGATAGCTTGGTGTTGAGGATGTTGTGTAGGTCAATATGTTCATCTTCGTAAATTTCAAATTCTAGAACAGAATCCATAAAATGTCCATTAATATAATATCTACTTTCGTTACATAATTGTAATATTTCCATATTGGTATGAATGTCTGTAATTATAGTTGTTTCCATAAGAAAACAGAGTTTGTAGACGAGGTTTTCTTGGGTAAGTGTTCACTAAATCTCTTTTTGTAAGCGCGAGATATCTGGCTGATGTAAAAACAAGGCCAGTCGTTCCATTTGAGTTCCTAAATACCTGTCTCATCGCTAAAATCATTAGTCCTGTTTGTATCTGATTTCTTTAACAAAGATGATAATTTGTTGGAGGTTAGTTTTTTTAAGTGTTACCCAAGGCTGATCCATATTCTGTGGTATGTTTCTTAATTTTATTTTTAGTAATAAGATAGGGAAAAAAACTCGAACACAAGATCTCACAAAAATTACGTTTATTTTATCAAAAGCGTTTCAACGACAAATTCGCCATCCTCAGTGAACATGAGCTACAATACCAAAACTAACTATAAGCTCATGTATCACTGAGGATGGCGACTTTGTCGTTAAAACGCGTTTGTTTAAATAAACGTAATTTTTGTGAGATCTTGTGTTAGAATTTTTTTTCTATCTATTATCTCACAATTCAAGCTCAATATTTATTTATCAGTTGAGTAATAATTGTGTCGACAATTGAGCTTCTGTATCAATTGGTGATTGCGATATGTTTAATTATGTTCGCTTCTTGTTCATATTTCTGTCTGTCCAATGAAAGAGAGATTAGTCTTTCAACAAAACTGTTATAGGCAGCCAATTTTATATTGTAGGGGTTTATTTTTTTATTAAACATGTATTATTTGGTTTGTTGATTTTGGAGATTGATAAGTTTAGAAAATTTAAAGTCTGCACCGGCAAGACGTCACACCGTAATATGGCGAATACATAAACTATGTTTTTACTAGTTGTGTTTTATTGTAACTGTGTTTTTCATGTAATGAAAGTTTTATGAACTTTATAACGACCTCCTTTGAGCGAATTGACAATTATGCAGCCTGAAGATGAGACTATAAAAGTCTTGAAACAGCAGTCGCCTTTTACGAGGTAATTTTTAGACCATTGGACAGAAAAAATAGCGTTAATCATAGTTATATAAATATGTGGTCTTTTGGCTGTACATCAATGAAAATGTAAAACAATGTTTACTTTAACACAAACTAAACTTATTAGGCCTATTCATATTTTGTTAGTATTATTTCAGATCCCTCCGATGATGGTATCTTGGTTACCGAAATGTACATCAGGGAACTATAGGCCCTAATAACATAAGGCAAATAAATATTTTATTTTATTAGCGTGTGTGTTATTGTACCAAACTTGTGGTTAGGGTTTCAGTGTTTGTTTAAAAACAATTTTTTAAAGATTTATTTTAAAAAGAAACCAAAAATCTTTCTTTGTGTGGAAAGAAATTTTCATACCTTTTGGCGTATAACTAAAAACTACGAGAAGGAGGGGATGTTCTAAAGTAAACACACACAAACATTTTTATGTTCTTTTCAGGAATTTTTATTTTTAAGTAAACAAGTAAAAATGTGTAAAAGTTTTATGATAATCAAAAATCTAAAGTTTTCTAAGTAGTTAGTTCATTTTCACTGTCATTATCAATTTAATAGATTAAAATATAAATTAAAACCGTGCATAGGTTTTTAAAAAGGAAGAATTTGGAATTAATATTTATTTCAAAATATAAATAAACAAAGCACATTTCACAAATTATGCTTTAGCAAGTCATAATAACTCACACGAATAACAACAGCTGACTTCGTACGCAAATCAATCCAATCCCAACCAAATTTCGATCATTCTGACACATATAGCAAATTCGTTGAACGCTTTTCTATCGATTAATACAGAAATTTTCTGGAAAAAAAAATCTAAGCTTAACTGAGATAACAATAAAATTAGAATATTTAATTTGCAATTTCGTTGATTACCAGTTGAGGGACTTCTTCTTGAACGACGAATTCGCTGTTTGTTAGTTTTAGGGTTAAACATGCGTAAAGTAACATGTCTATTTACTGATATTGAAACAATTATTCTGATTGAGATGAATTGCTTATTTTTATAAGACATGATAGAAATGCGAGACAGCTTGCTTTCTTGAAGACAATTTCAGATGTCAGTTCTCAATCAAATATTTAAACACACCACACATGTTTCTCCATTCGTTTAGTAAAGGAAATACGACAGTGTTCTGTAACAATACCCAGCCTACATTTTCATAACTCGAACCCTCCGTTCTTCTCCTCAGTTTCCGATGCAATTTTGACGTATGTCACAGAGATGCTTCGATTATTATTTAATAATTTATCTCTTTTGAATGACAGATATTATGACAGTTGTCATTCTAAACGTGGAGCCTTGACGATAGATAGAATATTTCCCCCGGAAAATTTTTAATAGGATGTTTATAATTCTTTCGAGTCACTTTTGTTGGATTTTTTAGCCAGTTCGTAATATCTGAATATAAATCTAGCAAACGTTATTGATATTGTTGCATGCTGTTGCCATTCATTATATAAAATTCAAATTACGTTATTAATATGTTCTCTATTGATTGTAACTTCTCTTAGAAAAACACAATTTTGAAATGTTAGTTCTTGGTTTCCTGCATTAATATAATAAAGAAAATTCTGCTTTTGTTTCCGTGATATCAAAAAAAAAGTCGTTTTTTGGTAGCTTCTTGAGACAATTAAATTGTGGCTATTTGAGAATTGTTATGTGTAAATTTGTTTAAAGAAAATCCTTTAATTATTGATATTATTTTATTTTTATTTTCGTTATGTGTTTCTCTTTTATTATAGTTTTATTCGTTATTACGGAACCAGCTTTTATTATAATTTTAGAATAAAGCGCACTGGTTTATTGAAATTATAAATATTAAAATTTAATCGCCCATTTGAAAAGAAAAATATTAAATTATTTGTACGTACCACTTTTGTTTCTTTTCTTTTATTGTTTTAGGTTAGTATACACTAAACGAAAGATAAAATTTGGGGTAGGTGCCATGAGACGGAAACTCCAAATAGACTTTAAAGATTTTAATCAAAATTTTGTTAAATGTAACTCAAGGGCCCATATAAAATATATTAGTTCCCATCATCCCGAAAATTCTTATTATTCAATAATCGGTAAAAAAAATAAAATTAAAAAAAATAAAAAATTGTGTTCAAATTTGGAGAAATATCAAAATTAACAACAGAACCAGTGTGTCTAATCGTAAATTTAAAAAATGACGGTTCTAGAATAATTTACAAAACATGAAATGTAATCTTGACAGCCGTCATTAAAAAGTAAGTTGTAATCAAATACGATGTACACTTAGGACGAATTTATGGTGTCAACAAACCAAGTTTAAGCTCTATTTAACAATATTTAAATTATAATAAGTTGACAAGAGTGATCCTACTGTACCATAAGAAGTACATAACTCAATAATAACGAAAAGTACGTTTTCGGGAAGAAGGAAAGAAACATTAACTTTGGTTTTTTTGAATTTTTTCAGAGTGAAAAATACGCTTTGTATATATACAATATACAAAAATAATAATAAAGAACTCATAAAATACAGTATATAAAATTTTTGATGTATTGGTTCAAATATCCAGCCAATATATATATATATCAAATGTAAGCAAAATTTGACAATAATATTGCAATTTACACGAGCACACACACACACACACACACATATATATATATATATATATTATAGAGAGAGAGAGAGAGAGAGAGAGAGAGAGAATTTTTTTTTTTAATTTTCATAAGAAAGTGCCATTTAATTCTTATCGATGAATAGTGCTAGTCTCAGGTATCGGCGTTACCATGTACGATTTTTCTTTTTGTTTTTTAAAGGCAAAACCTCTCGGTCATCATAGCCTTATTAAAAAAAAAGAAGAAAACAACCCCTTAAAATTATTTCCCCATGATTGTCCTGTACTGCACCTACGCGATATCATATTCAAGTGCCATGTAAAGATACTTTAGATCTAACGGAACTTTGCCTAGAGCCTACACTTGATTTTTCTAGCAAAGTTGTTGAGGATCGACCAGTTTGTGAAGCATCCTTGACGCTATACGTGTTGGTACATTTTTTTACACACGTAAACCGAGGTTGTCTTGTCATTGTGATCTGCAGTAATTGTCATGATGATCTTCATTAACTATCTTTTTAACTGTCATGGTGATTGATTTTTCTTAAACAAACAACCTGTACGGCTACAGTCTATGATCATTCTTACCGGTTCTTCATTACACTGTAAAATGTAATGAAAGTTATTCTTAACTATAAACTTAAACCGTAAGACGCGGTAAGTCGGTGTAAAGTTTGGTTAATTTCATTTTAAAGTAGAGTTTGTTCTGCTATATTTTCGTAAGATCAGTAATGAAAGAGAAGTTTATGGGCGATACTTACCATCATACCATGTAATACAAGAAGATTCTCTAAAATGTAATGCCCAAAAATTTGTCTCTTGGGCCTTGTAGAAAATGTTAAATTGTAGTGATAGATAAAGGAGTCTTATCCAGTAGCGTAAGTTAGTTTTATACAGTTTTCTAAAGCTCCTAATTGAGTAAATCATTACTTTCTTCATGTCAGCTAGGCCCCAACGGGCGTCGTAGAGGTGTATGTAATAAACAGTCTTCACTGCTAATGTCAGTGTCTAGACCCTTGCGAGCCTTGAAACTGTAAGCAAGACAATAGAAAATTACAGTTAAGGAATAATTTCCAAAATACGAAAACAAACCTTGTCAAGTTTCAATGTATATCACCGTTTATTTAAAATTACTTCTCTCAACTACAAAAATAAAAAATAATGTACAATATTTCCAACCAAGTTTAACTTTGAAATTTGTAGAAAACTCTCAAGGCATTTTTTAATAATATTAGAAATTTTTTTTTTTTAAATCAGCGTGTCGTAGTGAACTAATAATAAAATTAATCACAAAAATGACATATTTGTTTAAGTTCCCTTTTTTTTCAATTTGTCGGCGACAATACAAATGAAACAAAAAACTTAATATGTTTGGACATCCCTATCAACGTCTTTCACTTTTAATCATGAACACCGCTGCTCGATGGAAGATTAACATGATAGAGTTCCGTTTTGCTAAGTACTAAAGTACAAAATTATTATTATTTAAATATTTTTTTCATAATCTACTCGTAATAAACTTTGTGGATCATTTTATTTTAAACAAATTTTTACACATCTCAATTTTTTCGAGCTTGCTAATCCCGAGGGTCTTAGCTGGATCCTACACATTTTTCATGTAGTCTTGGGTTAGATCCTTCTCTTTCATCTTCCCTATCAATCTCTATTGATCAACTGTTCTTCTCTCGCGACTCTAACTCTATTAAAATTATTAGAAGTTTGTATGTCCTTTTCTTCCTTTCTTATAAGGCGATGATGGCCGAGAAGTTTTTTACCTTCAACCAACAACGAAAGAAGTTTTTCACACAAACTCGAAAGTTTGTTATTTGCCCTAGAATGTACTATCATGTAACATCTTGTTTTGAAACCCGTGCGACGAGTGTTGGACGGCGCGGATTACCTTTCAAATAAACTTCGACACTTTGAGGTTAATCATGAGCAGGTGGCAAGTCCCAAGGTTGCAATAAACATGTCCCTCTTCAGCAATATTTTAATACGAAGCAGGTCATTAAAGTAGTAGGCATGGAGTTTTGCCATCAGCTGATGATTACAAAGTGGGCATTGCTTTGTACAGCCTTTGCATAGTATAATGCTAGTACAATAGGCTATATTATGTTCCCGATTTTCACATTTTGTAAACGACAACTTAAATTTTTAGAATGATTTTGTTTTCGGTTCAGATCGAACTAAGAGGTAATTCATATAAAAATAGAAAAATTTTGGACATTTGAATGTTTCGTCCATAGAGCTAAATATTTTTTTCTTATGTGTGAGAGAGAGAGAGAGAGAGAGAGAGAGAGAGAGAGAGAGAGAGAGAGAGAGAGAGAGAGAGAGAGAGAGAGAGAGAGAGAGAGAGAGAGAGAGAGAGAGAGAGGGAATTGTCTTTATTTAGGAGCGAGGTTAGGACTGTATAGTCCTCTCTACCACCTAATCCCATACAACATAACAACATATATAGAAATATAAAATACAACTTGATAATAATAAAAAAATAATTAAAAATAACTAAGATAATTTAAAAAAATTAACAAACTTAAATTTAAACCAGCTACAAAATGAAATTAAGAATTTAAATAAAAATTAAAATTAACAAACTTAAATTTAAATAACATTGAAATTTAGAATTTAGAAACAAATTATTTTAAATGAAAAAATGTACATGTAGGCCTATATAAATAAAATAAAATAAAATACTGTAGCTTGGATGTGTTGATACAGATAAATACAAACAAACAAACAAACACACACACACACACACACACACACACACACAAGTACAAGCACATTCATACATAATAACATTTAAAAAAGACACTACAAAATTAAAATAATCAATATTATTACTATATAAAAACTAAAGAAAATAATAAATACTTATTTCAATCATTCACACTTATTACAAAATAAAAACTAACTATTCCGCCACACACAGAGACGAGGACACCAAATTCATTCTATTAAAAAAGATGGTCTTAAGTAATTTTGAAAACTGGACACGACTGTCAACTGATTTAAGTGCCTCTGGAAGTAAATTCTACAATCGGCAAGCGGACACAGTAAACAATTTATTAATCAAAGTGGTATAATAAGCCAAGTGGAATCTCTTCTAGTGCTCTTTGCACTGATATCAGAGATGAAAACAAACTTTTCTGCCAAGTAATTCGGCACTCCTTTTTCCGAATGCAAGATAATTAAAATATGAAATGATCGGAAATCGTTAAGTTTAAAAAAAAAATTATGTTCTATTTGGAGCGGCAAGCAATCTTGCATTTTTTCCAAAGACTGGATCCCAGCAAAGACCCTGTTACACGTCTCAGTCACATAATCATTCCAAGTCATTCTACTGTCAATTATTAGTCCCAAGTCTTTCACTCTATCATAGTAGTCCAAAAAATGATTGTCAAACTGGAAATGTCGTTACATCTATTTTATTTAATAACCCAAAATTATTGGCTTTTTTTTACAAGCCAATATATATGTAAATGCCTATATTTACAAGGCTGCCAAACTTTATCAAATGATTTCGGTTAATTTCTTAATTATTTGCACAAAATGGTTGACGTAACCCTAAACTCAACTCTGTATAACTTTCCCAGAGGTATATCATTGTTTTTTGGTTAATTAATTAGCAATATCAATAAATAGGAGATTTTTACCGTTATTCAAACCAATATATTGATTGTTGTTTAAATGTAAAATTTTTTTAAAAAACAGGAAGAAAAGAACTTGAAATAAAGACACCCCTCTCCAAGCCATCGAATGCAAACTAAAATAAGGTGTACCCAAAAGAGATCCCTATAAACTGAGAAGGAACCCAATACGACCAAGTTGTATTCAACCCCATTTTAGTTGTTCTTCTGTGTTTTGCTTTAATTTTTGTTCCTTACTTTGTTGTTCAAAGGCGAAAACTTCTCGTTCATGATCGCCTTATAAAAAAAGAAAGAAAAGATAAAGATCTCTCGTATACTCTAATAGCGTCCGGGTCGGAAAAGAACAAGAATTGGTCAAAGTTGAAAGAGATTAATCTAACACAAGACTACATTAAAGAAGATATAAATCTAGCTAGGTTCCCAATGCCGTACTCACTATAGTGAGTCCCTGATGGTTTTCCTACTCTCTTCACACCTATATACAGAGAAAGTAATTTTCATGGATTGGGGTATGGGAGAGGAATCAGTTGGAAATAGTCGTCGTCATGTCCGTTTTGAGGCCCAAAAAATGTCTGTTTTTCTGTCGGGAGTGATTTAAC
Source organism: Aphrophora alni (assembly GCA_963513935.1). NCBI lineage: Eukaryota > Metazoa > Arthropoda > Insecta > Hemiptera > Aphrophoridae > Aphrophora > Aphrophora alni. The sequence goes on from OY740766.1 coordinate 32,032,908, forward strand.
TTAAAATTGGAAAAAATAAGGAAAAAACTATAGGCCTATTTAAATTTCCTAAAAAATAAAACTATGAAATTTAATGAGAATGTGATAAAAAAATAGAAATTACAGTTCACAAGTAACTGGTTAAAAAAAAAAAAAAAAAAAAAAAAAAAAATTTAACCAGCGTTAATATTCTTAGTCATTTCCCCAAAAATGCCTCTACTTCTCATACGCGAATTTTTTTTTATTAGTAGGTTTTCAAAATAAATGTTTTATTCAAAATAAATAATTGGCGTATAAAAATTTTCTCTTGATATTAATTATTTATAAATAAATACTGGGTTTGACTTGTGAGATATTTGATAGAATAAAACTTGAACTACAATAACATATAGTTATAGCAGTTCGTTCATCACTGAAGATGGCGACTTTTACCGTTGAAACGAGTTTCTATTTGTGTTCAAGTTTTATGCTATCATCATTATTTTTATATACGCTTGCTTTGCTTGTGTCGTAAACCCGTTTGACATCAAGTTTTTAATGACGACAAATTTTTACCTTTTTAAATTATTCATAAATCATATTTTGCACTTGCGGTTTGGTAAATTTGTTTGTCATTACTTCACAATTTACTGAAATTTTAACAAAATCAGTAGACCTGGTTTTGAGAGAGTAGGTTGTTTTAAAACATCTCCATTCGATAAAACGATTTTATAGTTTTACCGTTCTCTCAGGAACCAGTAATACCTATTGTTGGGTTTTAATGCTATATATCATCAAAATCCTTGAAGACAATTTTTATAAATTCGAAATATTAAGTTTTTTTGGCACACAATTATGAGTTAACGAAAATACGTCTCGAGATATTACTAAATACGCCAACACACTAATTTTGATCAAAATCGGTCCACTCGTTTGGGCTGAAGAGCCCTGCACAGACGACAGCCAGCCAGACGTAAAAAAACACTTTTTTGAGATTAAGGATCCGCACTAAATAAGAACAAGTCGACAGCGATTTTTTTACCTATCTCATAACTTCCTGTGTACTACATATGTGAGAAAGCGAAAATTTAGTAGAGATTTTTTTAATAATATTATAAGCAAGGGGTTACGATATCTTTTTCTTTTGAAAATCAAGTTATAAAGGGTCTAGCATTAACATCCTTTGTACAACTGTCATTTTACATGTGGGTTTTGCCCGTGAATATTAATTAACTGGTAACACTCTGATTAAGAATTAACAACAAACTTCCATAACCTAACGTGCACTAATAAAACTCCTATATAAATTATTTTATCCAGTTTAACACATGTACTTAATAAATAGAAAGTTTTATGATGCAAAGAACTAAACGACTTCTTTTGCCGGAATATCCATTTAGAAAGTTTATTACTCCCAAAACCCGCTATTTTTAATATCTACAATCTCGTGCTTTGGCTTACCAATTTCAAATAAATTGTATTACAGTTTTTGTGTGTGTAATTTGATCATATCTCTAGAAGTTTTATTTAATTATTTGATATCACTCAAAATTAGGGTTTTGAGGGAAAATTAAAAATTCTAAATTTCTATAAATCGTCTTAATTTAAATTTTGATAAAATGTAGCTTCTGAGAATCCAAACTGAAACGTATTTCATCACAACATCCCTCAGGAGCTAGATGTGTCAATCCCGAGATACCTAACTGGATCTACAACTTTCTTCATCTATTCTGGATTAGGACCCTGCTATTAGAGCATTCTAGGGCTAGAGATCCCTCCACAAAAATCTTGGGGAGTTACTGACCAAAAAATGAAAATAAATCATATCTGAAGTCTCGAAAGTTTCTTAAAATGTAGCCTACTTAACAGATTTTGTACAAATTTTGTGAAATGTGAAGATGCCCCAGACTTCAAGTAAAAAAAAATAACGGTTTAGAAGTTAATTGGAAAACATCTAATTGAACCCTCCGAAGACTAGGTTTTATTCTCTAAATTATTAACTACAATTTTCTTTTATCGTGAGATTACATTATAACCAAATTTGATCAAAATCGTTAGCACTTTTTTTTTAATTAGTAAAACTTAATTATCGTCAAACTAAATATAGGCCTAATATTTAGAAGAAATTACATATATTTTACGTCATTTATTGATCATTTGAATTTTTTTTTTAATGGTAGACTACTTTCTTTTTCTAATTATCACATAATTTTGTAAATGTTCTTACGCGTTTCGATTTTTTTCAGACTATGTAATTACGCTTAAACAATATTTCTTCCAGTTTTGTTCAATGAACAGTAGCTACAGAATGAGAAATGTCTTCTTCATCTTCCTGTTTTTATCATTTTTACTATTCAACCTTCAAAATCTCATATTCTAAATCTAATTTATCAACATTTAACCACTCGCATAGGCCACACTGGTCTGTTAGAAAGGTACGAATTTCTTTTCATATTTGAATCATTTCAGTCAGCAGACTCGTTTTTCCAACTGCTGGATAATGTATTTCATGCGCCGACAATGTTAATTATTACATCTTTAATTATATAATCTTTCCGTGGAATCTGACGTGGAATTCGTCATCTATAAAATTAAAACAATCACAGAACGTGATAAAATATCGGAATTACAAAGTTTTTATCGTACGTCAGCTACCTCCAAATTTTGAATTTTTTATGGGTGTATGAAAACGTTTGTACACTATTTTATTATAGTGTCTGTAATATATTCTGGTTGAGACAACAATTCTACACATAAAAAGATTTTATGTCACCAAACTTATAGGTTAACTATTTCTTCTCTCCTACCTTTACTTCCAACATTAAACAAAATGTTTATTGACGTAATCTGATATCGTAAATAGTGGGCGACAATAAAATCTAGCTTTAATAGTAGAAAACAGCGCTGAGAACAAATCCTTAATCATACCTCGTTTTATTTTGTCGGTTATCATCGCCATACAAAAAAAAAAATAAGAAAAGAGCAAAGAAATAAAGACTCCTAGCCATCTAATGCTCTAATAGTGTCAGAGTCGTAAGAGAGCAATTTTTAGACAAGGGAGAGTTGATAAGAAAGGGATCTAACCCAAGATTACAAGACAAAGGTGTAGATCCAGCCTCGGGTTAGTCACTCTCGTACACACTACAGGTTAGGTTAGGTTAGATTATGTTAGATCCAGCCTCCAGTTAGTCGCTCTCGTACACACTACAGGTTAGGTTAGGTTATGTTAGATCAAGCCTCGGGTTAGTCACTCTCGTACACACTACAGGTTAGGTTAGGTTATGTTAGATCCAGCCTCCAGTTAGTCGCTCTCGTACACACTACAGGTTAGGTTAGGTTATGTTAGATCAAGCCTCGGGTTAGTCACTCTCGTACACACTACAGGTTAGGTTAGATTATGTTAGATCCAGCCTCCAGTTAGTCGCTCTCGTACACACTACAGGTTAGGTTAGATTATGTTAGATCAAGCCTCGGGTTAGTCACTCTCGTACACACTACAGGTTAGGTTAGATTATGTTAGATCCAGCCTCCAGTTAGTCGCTCTCGTACACACTACAGGTTAGGTTAGGTTATGTTAGATCCAGCCTCCAGTTAGTCGCTCTCGTACACACTACAGGTTAGGTTAGATTATGTTAGATCAAGCCTCGGGTTAGTCACTCTCGTACACACTACAGGTTAGGTTAGGTTATGTTAGATCCAGCCTCCAGTTAGTCGCTCTCGTACACACTACAGGTTAGGTTAGGTTATGTTAGATCCAGCCTCCAGTTAGTCGCTCTCGTACACACTACAGGTTAGGTTAGATTATGTTAGATCCAGCCTCCAGTTAGTCGCTCTCGTACACACTACAGGTTAGGTTAGGTTATGTTAGATCCAGCCTCCAGTTAGTCGCTCTCGTACACACTACAGGTTAGGTTAGGTTATGTTAGATCCAGCCTCCAGTTAGTCGCTCTCGTACACACTACAGGTTAGGTTAGGTTATGTTAGATCCAGCCTCCAGTTAGTCGCTCTCGTACACACTACAGGTTAGGTTAGGTTATGTTAGATCCAGCCTCCAGTTAGTCGCTCTCGTACACACTACAGGTTAGGTTAGGTTATGTTAGATCAAGCCTCGGGTTAGTCACTCTCGTACACACTACAGGTTAGGTTAGATTATGTTAGATCAAGCCTCGGGTTAGTCACTCTCGTACACACTACAGGTTAGGTTAGATTATGTTAGATCCAGCCTCCAGTTAGTCGCTCTCGTACACACTACAGGTTAGGTTAGGTTATGTTAGATCCAGCCTCCAGTTAGTCGCTCTCGTACACACTACAGGTTAGGTTAGGTTATGTTAGATCAAGCCTCGGGTTAGTCACTCTCGTACACACTACAGGTTAGGTTAGGTTATGTTAGATCAAGCCTCGGGTTAGTCACTCTCGTACACACTACAGGTTAGGTTAGGTTATGTTAGATCCAGCCTCCAGTTAGTCGCTCTCGTACACACTACAGGTTAGGTTAGGTTATGTTAGATCCAGCCTCCAGTTAGTCGCTCTCGTACACACTACAGGTTAGGTTAGGTTATGTTAGATCAAGCCTCGGGTTAGTCACTCTCGTACACACTACAGGTTAGGTTAGGTTATGTTAGATCAAGCCTCGGGTTAGTCACTCTCGTACACACTACAGGTTAGGTTAGGTTATGTTAGATCCAGCCTCCAGTTAGTCGCTCTCGTACACACTACAGGTTAGGTTAGATTATGTTAGATCAAGCCTCGGGTTAGTCACTCTCGTACACACTACAGGTTAGGTTAGGTTATGTTAGATCCAGCCTCCAGTTAGTCGCTCTCGTACACACTACAGGTTAGGTTAGGTTATGTTAGATCAAGCCTCGGGTTAGTCACTCTCGTACACACTACAGGTTAGGTTAGGTTATGTTAGATCCAGCCTCCAGTTAGTCGCTCTCGTACACACTACAGGTTAGGTTAGGTTATGTTAGATCCAGCCTCCAGTTAGTCGCTCTCGTACACACTACAGGTTAGGTTAGGTTATGTTAGATCAAGCCTCGGGTTAGTCACTCTCGTACACACTACAGGTTAGGTTAGGTTATGTTAGATCAAGCCTCGGGTTAGTCACTCTCGTACACACTACAGGTTAGGTTAGGTTATGTTAGATCCAGCCTCCAGTTAGTCGCTCTCGTACACACTACAGGTTAGGTTAGATTATGTTAGATCAAGCCTCGGGTTAGTCACTCTCGTACACACTACAGGTTAGGTTAGATTATGTTAGATCAAGCCTCGGGTTAGTCGCTCTCGTACACACTACAGGTTAGGTTAGGTTATGTTAGATCAAGCCTCGGGTTAGTCACTCTCGTACACACTACAGGTTAGGTTAGATTATGTTAGATCCAGCCTCCAGTTAGTCGCTCTCGTACACACTACAGGTTAGGTTAGGTTATGTTAGATCAAGCCTCGGGTTAGTCACTCTCGTACACACTACAGGTTAGGTTAGGTTATGTTAGATCCAGCCTCCAGTTAGTCGCTCTCGTACACACTACAGGTTAGGTTAGATTATGTTAGATCAAGCCTCGGGTTAGTCACTCTCGTACACACTACAGGTTAGGTTAGGTTATGTTAGATCCAGCCTCCAGTTAGTCGCTCTCGTACACACTACAGGTTAGGTTAGGTTATGTTAGATCAAGCCTCGGGTTAGTCACTCTCGTACACACTACAGGTTAGGTTAGATTATGTTAGATCCAGCCTCCAGTTAGTCGCTCTCGTACACACTACAGGTTAGGTTAGATTATGTTAGATCAAGCCTCGGGTTAGTCACTCTCGTACACACTACAGGTTAGGTTAGGTTATGTTAGATCAAGCCTCGGGTTAGTCACTCTCGTACACACTACAGGTTAGGTTAGATTATGTTAGATCCAGCCTCCAGTTAGTCGCTCTCGTACACACTACAGGTTAGGTTAGGTTATGTTAGATCAAGCCTCGGGTTAGTCACTCTCGTACACACTACAGGTTAGGTTAGGTTAGGTTAGATTATGTTAGATCCAGCCTCCAGTTAGTCGCTCTCGTACACACTACAGGTTAGGTTAGGTTATGTTAGATCAAGCCTCGGGTTAGTCACTCTCGTACACACTACAGGTTAGGTTAGGTTATGTTAGATTATGTTAGATCCAGCCTCCAGTTAGTCGCTCTCGTACACACTACAGGTTAGGTTAGGTTATGTTAGATTAAGCCTCGGGTTAGTCACTCTCGTACACACTACAGGTTAGGTTAGGTTAGGTTAGATTATGTTAGATCCAGCCTCCAGTTAGTCGCTCTCGTACACACTACAGGTTAGGTTAGGTTATGTTAGATTAAGCCTCGGGTTAGTCACTCTCGTACACACTACAGGTTAGGTTAGGTTAGGTTAGATTATGTTAGATCCAGCCTCCAGTTAGTCGCTCTCGTACACACTACAGGTTAGGTTAGGTTATGTTAGATTAAGCCTCGGGTTAGTCACTCTCGTACACACTACAGGTTAGGTTAGGTTAGGTTAGATTATGTTAGATCGAGCTTCCAGTTAGTCACTCTCGTACACACTAGAGGTTAGGTTAGGTTATGTTAGATTATGTTAGATCGAGCTTCCAGTTAGTCACTCTCGTACACACTACAGGTTAGGTTAGGTTAGGTTAGATTAAGCCTCGGGTTAGTCACTCTCGTACACACTACAGGTTAGGTTAGGTTAGGTTAGATTATGTTAGATCGAGCTTCCAGTTAGTCACTCTCGTACACACTAGAGGTTAGGTTAGGTTATGTTAGATTATGTTAGATCGAGCTTCCAGTTAGTCACTCTCGTACACACTACAGGTTAGGTTAGGTTATGTTAGATTATGTTAGATCGAGCTTCCAGTTAGTCACTCTCGTACACACTAGAGGTTAGGTTAGGTTATGTTAGATTATGTTAGATCGAGCTTCCAGTTAGTCACTCTCGTACACACTACAGGTTAGGTTAGGTTAGGTTAGATTAAGCCTCGGGTTAGTCACTCTCGTACACACTACAGGTTAGGTTAGGTTAGGTTAGATTATGTTAGATCGAGCTTCCAGTTAGTCACTCTCGTACACACTAGAGGTTAGGTTAGGTTATGTTAGATTATGTTAGATCGAGCTTCCAGTTAGTCACTCTCGTACACACTACAGGTTAGGTTAGGTTATGTTAGATTATGTTAGATCGAGCTTCCAGTTAGTCACTCTCGTACACACTAGAGGTTAGGTTAGGTTATGTTAGATCCAGCCTCGAGTTATGACTTTCATACAAACTATAGGTTATGTAGGTTAGATTATGTTAGATCGAGCTTCCAGTTAGTCACTCTCGTACACACTAGAGGTTAGGTTAGGTTATGTTAGATCCAGCCTCGAGTTATGACTTTCATACAAACTATAGGTTATGTAGGTTAGATTATGTTAGATCGAGCTTCCATTTAGTCACTCTCGTACACACTAGAGGTTAGGTTAGGTTATGTTAGATCCAGCCTCGAGTTATGACTTTCATACAAACTATAGGTTATGTAGGTTAGATTATGTTAGATCGAGCTTCCAGTTAGTCACTCTCGTACACACTAGAGGTTAGGTTAGGTTATGTTAGATCCAGCCTCGAGTTATGACTTTCATACAAACTGTAGGTTATGTAGGTTAGATTATGTTAGATCGAGCTTCCAGTTAGTCACTCTCGTACACACTAGAGGTTAGGTTAGGTTATGTTAGATCCAGCCTCGAGTTATGACTTTCATACAAACTGTAGGTTATGTAGGTTAGATTATGTTAGATCGAGCTTCCAGTTAGTCACTCTCGTACACACTAGAGGTTAGGTTAGGTTAGGTTATGTTAGATCCAGCCTCGAGTTATGACTTTCATACAAACTATAGGTTATGTAGGTTAGATTATGTTAGATCGAGCTTCCAGTTAGTCACTCTCGTACACACTAGAGGTTAGGTTAGGTTATGTTAGATCCAGCCTCGAGTTATGACTTTCATACAAACTATAGGTTATGTAGGTTAGATTATGTTAGATCGAGCTTCCAGTTAGTCACTCTCGTACACACTAGAGGTTAGGTTAGGTTATGTTAGATCCAGCCTCGAGTTATGACTTTCATACAAACTATAGGTTATGTAGGTTAGATTATGTTAGATCGAGCTTCCAGTTAGTCACTCTCGTACACACTAGAGGTTATGTTAGATCCAGCCTCGAGTTATGACTTTCATACAAACTATAGGTTATGTAGGTTAGATTATGTTAGATCGAGCTTCCAGTTAGTCACTCTCGTACACACTAGAGGTTAGGTTAGGTTAGGTTATGTTAGATCCAGCCTCGAGTTATGACTTTCATACAAACTATAGGTTATGTAGGTTAGATTATGTTAGATCGAGCTTCCAGTTAGTCACTCTCGTACACACTAGAGGTTAGGTTAGGTTATGTTAGATCCAGCCTCGAGTTATGACTTTCATACAAACTATAGGTTATGTAGGTTAGATTATGTTAGATCGAGCTTCCAGTTAGTCACTCTCGTACACACTAGAGGTTAGGTTAGGTTATGTTAGATCCAGCCTCGAGTTATGACTTTCATACAAACTATAGGTTATGTAGGTTAGATTATGTTAGATCGAGCTTCCAGTTAGTCACTCTCGTACACACTAGAGGTTATGTTAGATCCAGCCTCGAGTTATGACTTTCATACAAACTATAGGTTATGTAGGTTAGATTATGTTAGATCGAGCTTCCAGTTAGTCACTCTCGTACACACTAGAGGTTAGGTTAGGTTAGGTTATGTTAGATCCAGCCTCGAGTTATGACTTTCATACAAACTATAGGTTATGTAGGTTAGATTATGTTAGATCGAGCTTCCAGTTAGTCACTCTCGTACACACTAGAGGTTAGGTTAGGTTATGTTAGATCCAGCCTCGAGTTATGACTTTCATACAAACTATAGGTTATGTAGGTTAGATTATGTTAGATCGAGCTTCCAGTTAGTCACTCTCGTACACACTAGAGGTTAGGTTAGGTTATGTTAGATCCAGCCTCGAGTTATGACTTTCATACAAACTATAGGTTATGTAGGTTAGATTATGTTAGATCGAGCTTCCAGTTAGTCACTCTCGTACACACTAGAGGTTATGTTAGATCCAGCCTCGAGTTATGACTTTCATACAAACTATAGGTTATGTAGGTTAGATTATGTTAGATCGAGCTTCCAGTTAGTCACTCTCGTACACACTAGAGGTTATGTTAGATCCAGCCTCGAGTTATGACTTTCATACAAACTATAGGTTATGTAGGTTAGATTATGTTAGATCGAGCTTCCAGTTAGTCACTCTCGTACACACTAGAGGTTAGGTTAGGTTATGTTAGATCCAGCCTCGAGTTATGACTTTCATACAAACTGTAGGTTATGTAGGTTAGATTATGTTAGATCGAGCTTCCAGTTAGTCACTCTCGTACACACTAGAGGTTAGGTTAGGTTATGTTAGATCCAGCCTCGAGTTATGACTTTCATACAAACTGTAGGTTATGTAGGTTAGATTATGTTAGATCGAGCTTCCAGTTAGTCACTCTCGTACACACTAGAGGTTAGGTTAGGTTAGGTTAGATCCAGCCTCGAGTTATGACTTTCATACAAACTATAGGTTATGTAGGTTAGATTATGTTAGATCGAGCTTCCAGTTAGTCACTCTCGTACACACTAGAGGTTAGGTTAGGTTATGTTAGATCCAGCCTCGAGTTATGACTTTCATACAAACTGTAGGTTATGTAGGTTAGATTATGTTAGATCGAGCTTCCAGTTAGTCACTCTCGTACACACTAGAGGTTAGGTTAGGTTAGGTTAGATCCAGCCTCGAGTTATGACTTTCATACAAACTATAGGTTATGTAGGTTAGATTATGTTAGATCGAGCTTCCAGTTAGTCACTCTCGTACACACTAGAGGTTAGGTTAGGTTATGTTAGATCCAGCCTCGAGTTATGACTTTCATACAAACTGTAGGTTATGTAGGTTAGATTATGTTAGATCGAGCTTCCAGTTAGTCACTCTCGTACACACTAGAGGTTAGGTTAGATTATGTTAGATCGAGCTTCCAGTTAGTCACTCTCGTACACACTAGAGGTTATGTTAGATCCAGCCTCGAGTTATGACTTTCATACAAACTATAGGTTATGTAGGTTAGATTATGTTAGATCGAGCTTCCAGTTAGTCACTCTCGTACACACTAGAGGTTAGGTTAGGTTATGTTAGATCCAGCCTCGAGTTATGACTTTCATACAAACTGTAGGTTATGTAGGTTAGATTATGTTAGATCGAGCTTCCAGTTAGTCACTCTCGTACACACTAGAGGTTAGGTTAGGTTATGTTAGATCCAGCCTCGAGTTATGACTTTCATACAAACTGTAGGTTATGTAGGTTAGATTATGTTAGATCGAGCTTCCAGTTAGTCACTCTCGTACACACTAGAGGTTAGGTTAGATTATGTTAGATCGAGCTTCCAGTTAGTCACTCTCGTACACACTAGAGGTTATGTTAGATCCAGCCTCGAGTTATGACTTTCATACAAACTATAGGTTATGTAGGTTAGATTATGTTAGATCGAGCTTCCAGTTAGTCACTCTCGTACACACTAGAGGTTAGGTTAGGTTATGTTAGATCCAGCCTCGAGTTATGACTTTCATACAAACTGTAGGTTATGTAGGTTAGATTATGTTAGATCGAGCTTCCAGTTAGTCACTCTCGTACACACTAGAGGTTAGGTTAGGTTATGTTAGATCCAGCCTCGAGTTATGACTTTCATACAAACTGTAGGTTATGTAGGTTAGATTATGTTAGATCGAGCTTCCAGTTAGTCACTCTCGTACACACTAGAGGTTAGGTTAGGTTATGTTAGATCCAGCCTCGAGTTATGACTTTCATACAAACTGTAGGTTATGTAGGTTAGATTATGTTAGATCGAGCTTCCAGTTAGTCACTCTCGTACACACTAGAGGTTAGGTTAGATTATGTTAGATCGAGCTTCCAGTTAGTCACTCTCGTACACACTAGAGGTTATGTTAGATCCAGCCTCGAGTTATGACTTTCATACAAACTATAGGTTATGTAGGTTAGATTATGTTAGATCGAGCTTCCAGTTAGTCACTCTCGTACACACTAGAGGTTAGGTTAGGTTATGTTAGATCCAGCCTCGAGTTATGACTTTCATACAAACTGTAGGTTATGTAGGTTAGATTATGTTAGATCGAGCTTCCAGTTAGTCACTCTCGTACACACTAGAGGTTAGGTTAGGTTATGTTAGATCCAGCCTCGAGTTATGACTTTCATACAAACTGTAGGTTATGTAGGTTAGATTATGTTAGATCGAGCTTCCAGTTAGTCACTCTCGTACACACTAGAGGTTAGGTTAGGTTAGGTTAGATCCAGCCTCGAGTTATGACTTTCATACAAACTATAGGTTATGTAGGTTAGATTATGTTAGATCGAGCTTCCAGTTAGTCACTCTCGTACACACTAGAGGTTAGGTTAGGTTATGTTAGATCCAGCCTCGAGTTATGACTTTCATACAAACTGTAGGTTATGTAGGTTAGATTATGTTAGATCGAGCTTCCAGTTAGTCACTCTCGTACACACTAGAGGTTAGGTTAGGTTAGGTTAGATCCAGCCTCGAGTTATGACTTTCATACAAACTATAGGTTATGTAGGTTAGATTATGTTAGATCGAGCTTCCAGTTAGTCACTCTCGTACACACTAGAGGTTAGGTTAGGTTATGTTAGATCCAGCCTCGAGTTATGACTTTCATACAAACTGTAGGTTATGTAGGTTAGATTATGTTAGATCGAGCTTCCAGTTAGTCACTCTCGTACACACTAGAGGTTAGGTTAGATTATGTTAGATCGAGCTTCCAGTTAGTCACTCTCGTACACACTAGAGGTTAGGTTAGATTATGTTAGATCGAGCTTCCAGTTAGTCACTCTCGTACACACTAGAGGTTAGGTTAGGTTATGTTAGATCCAGCCTCGAGTTATGACTTTCATACAAACTATAGGTTATGTAGGTTAGATTATGTTAGATCGAGCTTCCAGTTAGTCACTCTCGTACACACTAGAGGTTAAGTTAGGTTATGTTAGATCCAGCCTCGAGTTATGACTTTCATACAAACTGTAGGTTATGTAGGTTAGATTATGTTAGATCGAGCTTCCAGTTAGTCACTCTCGTACACACTAGAGGTTAGGTTAGGTTATGTTAGATCCAGCCTCGAGTTATGACTTTCATACAAACTATAGGTTATGTAGGTTAGATTATGTTAGATCGAGCTTCCAGTTAGTCACTCTCGTACACACTAGAGGTTAGGTTAGGTTATGTTAGATCCAGCCTCGAGTTATGACTTTCATACAAACTGTAGGTTATGTAGGTTAGATTATGTTAGATCGAGCTTCCAGTTAGTCACTCTTGTACACACTAGAGGTTAGGTTAGGTTATGTTAGATCCAGCCTCGAGTTATGACTTTCATACAAACTGTAGGTTATGTAGGTTAGATTATGTTAGATCGAGCTTCCAGTTAGTCGCTCTCGTACACACTAGGGGTTATGTTAGGTTATGTTAGATCCAGCCTCGGATTAGTCGCTCTCGTACACACTAGAGGTTAGGTTAGGTTATGTTAGATCCAGCCTCGAGTTATGACTTTCATACAAACTGTAGGTTATGTAGGTTAGATTATGTAAGATCGAGCTTCCAGTTAGTCGCTCTCGTACACACTAGAGGTTAGGTTAGGTTATGTTAGATCCAGCCTCCAGTTAGTCACTCTCGTACACACTAGAGGTTAGGTTATGTTATGTTAGGTTGAGTTAGATCCAGTCTCGGGTTAGTCACTTTCATACAAACTATAGGTTATTTAGGTTAGATTATGTTAGATCGAGCTTCCAGTTAGTCACTCTCGTACACACTAGAGGTTAGGTTAGGTTAGGTTAGATCCAGCCTCGAGTTATGACTTTCATACAAACTATAGGTTATGTAGGTTAGATTATGTTAGATCGAGCTTCCAGTTAGTCACTCTCGTACACACTAGAGGTTAGGTTAGGTTATGTTAGATCCAGCCTCGAGTTATGACTTTCATACAAACTGTAGGTTATGTAGGTTAGATTATGTTAGATCGAGCTTCCAGTTAGTCACTCTCGTACACACTAGAGGTTAGGTTAGGTTATGTTAGATCCAGCCTCGAGTTATGACTTTCATACAAACTATAGGTTATGTAGGTTAGATTATGTTAGATCGAGCTTCCAGTTAGTCACTCTCGTACACACTAGAGGTTAGGTTAGGTTATGTTAGATCCAGCCTCGAGTTATGACTTTCATACAAACTATAGGTTATGTAGGTTAGATTATGTTAGATCGAGCTTCCAGTTAGTCACTCTCGTACACACTAGAGGTTAGGTTAGATTACGTTAGATCGAGCTTCCAGTTAGTCACTCTCGTACACACTAGAGGTTAGGTTAGATTATGTTAGATCGAGCTTCCAGTTAGTCACTCTCGTACACACTAGAGGTTAGGTTAGGTTATGTTAGATCCAGCCTCGAGTTATGACTTTCATACAAACTATAGGTTATGTAGGTTAGATTATGTTAGATCGAGCTTCCAGTTAGTCACTCTCGTACACACTAGAGGTTAGGTTAGGTTATGTTAGATCCAGCCTCGAGTTATGACTTTCATACAAACTGTAGGTTATGTAGGTTAGATTATGTTAGATCGAGCTTCCAGTTAGTCACTCTCGTACACACTAGAGGTTAGGTTAGATTACGTTAGATCGAGCTTCCAGTTAGTCACTCTCGTACACACTAGAGGTTAGGTTAGATTATGTTAGATCGAGCTTCCAGTTAGTCACTCTCGTACACACTAGAGGTTAGGTTAGGTTATGTTAGATCCAGCCTCGAGTTATGACTTTCATACAAACTATAGGTTATGTAGGTTAGATTATGTTAGATCGAGCTTCCAGTTAGTCACTCTCGTACACACTAGAGGTTAGGTTAGGTTATGTTAGATCCAGCCTCGAGTTATGACTTTCATACAAACTGTAGGTTATGTAGGTTAGATTATGTTAGATCGAGCTTCCAGTTAGTCACTCTCGTACACACTAGAGGTTAGGTTAGGTTATGTTAGATCCAGCCTCGAGTTATGACTTTCATACAAACTGTAGGTTATGTAGGTTAGATTATGTTAGATCGAGCTTCCAGTTAGTCACTCTCGTACACACTAGAGGTTAGGTTAGGTTATGTTAGATCCAGCCTCGAGTTATGACTTTCATACAAACTGTAGGTTATGTAGGTTAGATTATGTTAGATCGAGCTTCCAGTTAGTCGCTCTCGTACACACTAGGGGTTATGTTAGGTTATGTTAGATCCAGCCTCGGATTAGTCGCTCTCGTACACACTAGAGGTTAGGTTAGGTTATGTTAGATCCAGCCTCGAGTTATGACTTTCATACAAACTGTAGGTTATGTAGGTTAGATTATGTAAGATCGAGCTTCCAGTTAGTCACTCTCGTACACACTAGAGGTTAGGTTAGATTACGTTAGATCCAGCCTCGAGTTAGTCACTCTCGTACACACTAGAGGTTAGGTTATGTTATGTTAGGTTGAGTTAGATCCAGTCTCGGGTTAGTCACTTTCATACAAACTATAGGTTAGGTTAGGTTAGATTATGTTAGATCGAGCTTCCAGTTAGTCACTCTTGTACACACTAGAGGTTAGGTTAGATTATCCAGCTTCGAGTTAGAGTAACTCGCTGCTGTATCAAACATTACTGAAATTTGAACGCTTTTTAAAATAAAACAATTAAGCTGATTATCAAGACATTAAATATTCATCACCTTTTACGTAAAGCAGGTCAGATGTTTTTATTTATCTACATTTCTTCAACCTTACAATGAATATTTCCGTTACACTCGGAAGGTTTTGTCCTTTCAACTAGGTGCAAATTATTTGTGTATTTAGGTAGATGGGCACGAGGGCATCATTTTAAGTCGATTGTCAACGATCAATATTACTCGTTTCAAGATAACAATTGCCTCGTTGAATATTTTAACACCCCTCCTTCCTCGCTCCCTTCTTGCGTTTGTTTGCACCTACGTCAATGTCCTGTCCAGAACGAGTTCTATTAACAAAAGCAGCTTGTCTTAGCCATGAATAATTACTGGAGACATTTCATTACCGTCTTGACAAGTTGGTGACAAATGTTGTGATGGTGTTATCATCAGACATACAGGTGCCATCGATAATGTGGGGTAAGTTATTGTGACCCTACAAATAGTTCACTTAGTGACAGTTTTTTAGACCCGTTTCTTTCTTTTGTTATTACTTTGTACAATTTTATTGATTTCAACAGGAGAGAATGAACAATTGTTGTTAAAAATAGGCTAAAAAGGTAATTTAGATTTTTGTGCGCCCTTTTTATGTATTAAATATTGATTTTTATTATTTTTTTTTTATATATATAAAAAATTTTACACTATTACGTAGTATGTGAAATATTGTTTGAAAGAGTCAGGCGACGTTTCGAGTTATTCGAGTACTTCTATGATTTAGGAAAACATCAAGCTGTGCATAACTTGCTCAACCGCTGTAATGCCACAACGCTTGATTTGTAGGAATATATTTATGATTTTTAACTCATCAAAGAAATTTATTTTACTTTTTGAGTTATTATTGGTCGAATAATAAAAAATTATCTATAAAATAATTTTAAGAAAGGCTTATTAACTTAAAAAGTTCTGATATAACTAATATTTAAATAATTGAATATTTCATGAGTAATATATGTATCACGTGACTTCTACAGTAAGTCGTACCAAATGGACGTCATTGTAGACGTCATTTTATGACGTCATTTCGGAGCAGAAACTCCATCATCATCGTCGCACATTAAAACAAAAGTACATACATTACAAGTTACACATATATACTTTTAGTTTTTATTTTGTACAAATGTAATCTGACAATTAATAACTTCAAAAATCATATCATTCGCAAATTGTTTGAACAGTTTTCCTCACAATTTCAATTTCGTACAAAAGCAACTACTCCTTTTAAACCAAACAACACCTTTTTTAATTTTTATACAACTTTAACACCGGTTTACATGTTCTTTTACGCCTGTTTAGTTCTTTTGTTGTATTTACAAAGTTTTGTGTTCACGAATGTGAGGTTATAAGTGGGTTTTGTGTTATTAGAAATAATTATTTTACTATACTTTCGAAAAAACTTTAGAGATAATCAGTAGGTAGTGTTTCTTTGAGATATCGATTGTACCGTTTCTCACAAAATTATACAATTTCTAGTTCTTCAAAAAAGAAATTTAGTTATTTGTCGAAAGAAAATGTAAATAAAATGAAGAGGAGACAAATGAAGAAAAAGATTGAAGACGCAGAAGTCACCCAAAAACAAAAATACGGGACTTTTAAAGGAGAGAAAACAATCATGCTTAAAAATGTTGTGTGACTTTAAATGCGTTTTTCCTAAATTTGAGTAGTTTAGTATAATTGAGCACTGCAACTTATATATTTTATTACCCTTGTTGTTTAAAAAGCACAAACCTCTCGGTCATCGTCACCTTATAAAAAAAGAACATAAAATATAGAATTCTAGCCCTCGAATACTCAAATACCGTCTGAGTCGGAAAAGAACAAGAGTTGGTCAAGAGAGACCTGATAGGAAAGAGAGGAATCTAACACAAGACTACATATAAAAGGTGTTTATCCAGCTAGGTTACATCGGGATTGCCGAGCCTGTACTCACTAAAGTGAGCCCCTGAGGCTAAACCCAGATCGCTGTCAGGGTTACTTGGTTTTACGAACTGTATCATTTTTAAATTGAGTTTTTGTATTTTGAATTAGATCGTAAACCTTTCACATTCAAACAAAATTTGGTAAATGTCGCTTACGATGTTCGACCTTTAGGAAAATAACGAAGACAAATTTCTTTAATGAAATTAGGTTTTGTAAATCATTATGTGTGAAAGTTGTTAAAATATTTTTACACAGTTTATTTTAAAGATAAAACATTAAATATAATATTTATCATAAAAACGCTTTCAATAATCATGTTTATTGGTAAGATCGCTAACTGTTTCGTAGATGAAGTACAGTTATAACTCTAGAGTTATAGCAAAAATATTTTGTCAACACGATCACAATTAACCGGTTTGTATTTCTTGTTAACATGTTGAATCCAGGCCAATCCTTCAAGTGGCCCTAATCAAGTTATTTATTTTTATTCACAATTAATGAATATGAATACAATAATTATTAATTCTAAGAAACACAAAAATTCTTCTTTTTTTTAAACTCCAATACAGAAGCCGGTAGTAGCCTAATTATGAGAATTCTCAGTTAAATTTTTTTACTGAAATTATCACAATAAATATTTCCTTTTAATATTTCGCGTATACGTAATTTACAGAAAATACTTTGATGGTAAATAAATTATTTTCTAATTTTACTAATATTTCTCTATTGAGGATCCTTGACTCCAATAATTAAAAATCTATTCACATATTTTGGAAAATTTAATTATAAATCTGTTTAACGATTTTAATTATATTTTGTTAAAATGTATTTGTTACCATCTCTAAAACAATAATATGGTTCGGAAATTTGCTGTCTAAAAGTGAAAATTAATCGCGTAATCCGTCTTAGAATGTTGGATATCGATTTTGACCAAAACACCGAAAAGTATTATAAAGAAAATTGGAGAAAACATGGACCAATTTATATATTTTTTTAACGGTATTCAAGATATTAGATTCTTTAGAACGGCATCTTTAGTTCTTTTCATTTCTTGACCGATAACTCCTCCTGGAGATAGAATATTTGGAGAAATAGTGACGAACACTTTCTTGTTTGCTTGGGCTGGGTTTTGGTTTTGTCTGTAGAAACTAATAAATGTACAAAATATTTAGACGTAAGAGACTATTTTAAGGCAACGTGAAATAGAAAACAATGGGGAAATGTGACATTATCAATTATCAAGTATAAGTAAAACAAATTGATAAGGTCCCTTGTGGTACTACCAACCCCATCCTACAAGCAGATCCTCTAAATGTAATGCCCCAAAGTTGGTTTCTTGTGCCTTGTAGGAAATGTTAAATTGTATTGGTCTTAACCAGTAGGGTAAGTTTATTTAAAACAGGTTATATGAATCTCATTCCTTATATTCAAAAGTTTATACTCGTTTTCCTCGTCACTTCCCTGTCGGGCCTCGAGTTGTATAGATATGTGAAGGAGCCTCCACTCGCTATCCTCGTACTGGATTTCATAACTGTACGAATTTCACTTTTTCTTATGAGCTTAGAATTCGAAATTACATTTTTGAAAATAATTTAACTTTTTTTGTCATAGAAATATGGAGTTGATACCATCACATGCGGAATTAAAGCTTAAATTTTGCATCTAGTAAAGTGTTTACTTAGTTAATTGTCACAAAGGGTATGAACAAAAAATTGTTTTAATGACACCGCCATTTTGACATTTCAATAGGGTTCTATATGATCACACTATAGTCCCCCAATATGAAATTTTATGGGCAAATTTGTATCGTACCAGACAACAACGACGACAAATGGACGCCATATGGGAAATCACTTTTTCAGTTTATCGAGGCCATGAAACCTGAAGTTCAGTATTTGTTGCGATTAGCAAACTTACCCTCTGGTTCGTGAGTAAAAATCACAATTACTGATTCAATTTAGTATATTTTAATTTGTTTCACTCTTTATAACGCCAACCGTTATATTTTATTACCCTTGTTATATAAAAATCTCTCTTTCATCATCGCTTTATAAGAAAAAGAATAAAATAACATAAAATGAAGATCTCTAGCCCTCGAAATTCTCTAATAGCGCCAGAGTCAGAAGAGAACAAAAGTTGGTCAAGAGAAATCTAACAGGAAAGATGAAATAGAGGGATCTAATCCAAGACTACATTAAAAACGTGTAGATCCAGCTAGGCCTCTCGGTACTGCCAAGTTCGTACTCACTCAAAGACGCCAATCGTTTTAAAAAACTCCCAAATCCACTTCTGTAAATTTCCTTGGAGCCTAAATCCCGAACGTTTTTAATATAATTGAATAACCGAGAAAAATAATTTAATAGAATTGAATGAATATTTAACTTATGAAAAATAATTTTATGTGTTGTATCTATTCATATTCAGATAAGTATAATTGGCAAATCTCCCAATTGCAAAAAAAAATCTAAAAGTTGAAAACTTACATTTTGCGATAAAAAAAAAAGTATAAAAATGAAAAATAATAAATTTTACATAAGACTCAGCTATTTCTGTAACAAGGTAACTCAAAAAACTCAATGTAACTCAATTTCTGTAACTCTAAAAAGATTGAGTGGGATTTTCGCAAATAATAACAAGAGTGAGGACTTTCCATATAGACGTGAAACCACGTAATTTCAAAAGATTTCTCAGGTCAACGGGTCGGAATATCTGCTGTGGCAGAATATAATGGAATGTCAACTTCTATCTCAGTTTTTACAGTTGGAGGAAATTTTTTAATTATTTTTTACACAACACATTTACATGAACATGAATGTTTGACGGCTCTGACAAGCTTATTAGTTTATATTTCGTATTAAAACGACTGAAGGATTGTTCAAGTGTACACAATCTGGTCAAGAATTTTTTCAGGTAACAAAACACGTTTTCAAAAACAAAATCTTAACCTAAATACTCGTAATGTAATGTAATCATTGCTTATATAACTCCATTAATTATAAATATAATTTCATAATTTACGCTTGCCAGATCCCATCTTATACCCTTGTAACTACTACGGAACTGTAAGAAAAGGCGATGATGAGCGAGAGGTTTTTTCGCCCTAAAACAAGAACAAAATAGATCATGTATGATACAGAATTTAAAAAGTATTGAATAGTATTTCGTCATTGTTTAGTGGTTTCTTTGTAAAACAAGATACATTTCCAAAATTGTAAATTGATAAATGATTGTTTTATATAGTTCATTATCAAATCATTACAATTTTTCAACTTTATATACAATACGTTATATATGCAGTATATTTGTTTTCTACTGAAAATAATAATTGTTAAAAATGTTCAGTTATAGTTTTTGCGTAACGAAAATTATGTTCACACTTTTTGAAGTGTTTATTCGACAATTCTTTGTTTCGACACAGGCCAAATCCAAAAAAAAGTCGTATTCAGATGGGGAACTATCTTTTTTACTGTTCAAGTTGTACACCACGAAATACGGTTTTTTAATTTTAGTTTTTAACCCGAAGAACATTTAAGATTCTGTAAAAAGCAATAAGCTTACATTATGCAAAATTATAAATTAAATAAAAGTTGTTTTACTTCTTTTTACTTACATCTGGTATTAGTAAGTCCCTGAACAAATATCTGTTGAAATAATTTCTGACTGGTTTGCCATACACTAGATATTTCTCTCACTAGGATGTTGTTGTACAGCAATAATTTTGACTAGATTTTGAGAATAATTGTTTCAGTGGAAAATACTCTTCAATATGCAATAAGGAAATAAATAAATCACTAGAGCACTGTGGTGATTGTATAAGAACAGGGGAAAACCCCAAACCACAAAATAACACAACTACACAAAACTCTATAATGCGTTTATATTACCTTATGTACATTTCGATAGCTCTGCTATCATCTTCAGCAGGTGGTGTACCTTCAGCAGAGCTATCGAAATGTACATAAGGTAATATAAACGCATTATACAGTTTTGTATAGTTGTGTTATTTTGTGGGATGCAGTAGGGAGGTAAAAGCATTATTTGCATTGAGACATTGATCAGAGTAATTAGTGTTGTGCCCAATTAGAAAATAAGCTATAATAATCTCTCCCATGGCAGTCATCTGTGTAGCTCGTTATAGTATCAGAATTTTTAAAATATCAGACCCGAAAAATTTTGTTCACTCAACAGGATGTTTCGAAAACTTTAGCAGCTTATTCCTTACATCAAAACCAATGAAAAAGTTTGTGTTAACATATCTCCTAAAATGTTTAGTTTTATATCTATCGGCCATTTTGTGATTATTAGTACTTATTACTATTCTATTAAAAATATTATCAACCGATTTCCTTTACTCATTTCAAAATGTAGGTCATTTAAAACTTTTAATATCTAAAAAAAACGTTAATTTTACAAAAATATACAAGAACAAAATATTTTTCTATTTTAACGACGAAAAAATGGCATTTTTTCTCCACGTCGAAGAATGATTGACAATTGACAAAGATAATTGACTTATCGACAAGACCCAAGTTTGGCCTTGAATTGTATCCTGTAAGGACAAAAATAAAATTATTTGGTCACCGTGAGAGAGTTGTTAGTAAAACCAAATGTTACTAACGATCTGATATTTAAAATTAAATGTTCAGATTTCATTCAAATTTTGATAAAATGTTAAATGTAAACCAGGGAACTAGTTCAGAAATAATTGACAAAAAAGAAAAACTAAGCGTGATGGACATTATTATCATTTTATTTAAGTACGTTCTATAAATTATATTTTCATTTTTAACTGATGCCTACTGAACTAATTTTATTTTGAAAGGGATGCAGCAGATTTTTTTTTTTTTTTTTATTAGTATTGGTTTTTTGGATTGTTGTGTGAGAAAGTGTATGCTAGTTTATCATCACTGTACAAAAGTCAATAATAAATTATACAGTATAACAAACACACGGAACACAATTCTCACTAAAAATACGCCTAAGTATCAGACGCGTTTCAACGACAAGGTCGTTCTCTTCAGTGATACACGAGCTACACCAATCAAACTATAAATCTAAATATAACTATAAATATAACATAACTATAACTATGAGTTATAGTTTGATTGGTGTAGCTCGTGTATCACTGAAGAGAACGACCTTGTCGTTGAAACGCGTCTGATACTTAGGCGTATTTTTAGTGAGAATTGTGTTCCGTGTGTTTGTTATACTGTATAATTTTTCTCGTAAGTCAAGCTCAACATTTAATATAATAATAAATTAGATTAATTTTTCGTTTCATATAGAGACATTTTTTTAAATCAATAGTTTGTTTTTAGGAATAGGTGTGTCAGGCAGTTAGTCTAATATTTTTTAGCCTAAAACATATCATCTTTTGTTAAATTCCTTAAAATTCAAAATATCAAAATACAGATATTATGCAATTTATTTTAAAATATGACAATTGGTAGATTCATTAAACAATGATTGGCTATTTATTACGTTACTTAAAATGCAGGCTGTTTAGTGACAGATGTAAATACAAGGAAATGAAGGGAGCTTAAAATGCAAGGCATCTCTCATACCGGAAGTCTAAATGGTTACCTTTTTTTGGTTATGAACGCTGCACTGTTTGGTTTTTCCAAATGACAGATGGATTGTTTGTTTTCACTATTAGTTTATCGTCCGACATATAAAAATTAGATTTCATTTGTTCACTATCAAAAACGGGAAACTTGGTAAATTATGTGTAAAACCCAGTTATTGGGGAAAAGTATTTATTGTAAGTTTTTATAAAACTACGTTTTGTCAATATTTTAAATGACCACCGTTTTGAAATTTTCAATATTTATATTCGGGTCTTGAATTTTTATATACTCTTTGGCATGTTACATTAGAAGTCCAATAGGAAATCTGGACTCAATATCTTATCTATCACCAAACTTATAATTTTAAAAACAACAGTAGTTAAGAACTAACCTACGCAGTAATTGCTACCAGGTATTAAAAAAGTTTAAGTAATTTTTAAACCTTAAAAGGTAGAAACGTTTAAAATTTAGAACATTTACAAATTTAAAAATTTTGGCATTATAATGTAAATTCATTCCCACTATTTAATAATGTAAGTCAAAATGGCTTAGCTGATAGGCCGCTTACGATAGACCGACGTAATTCCAAAAACTACAATTTTTTTAGACTAAGGGATCTCAAAATGAATATATCCGGAAAAAAACTTAACATAGATATTTTTACCTATCACATAACATTCTCTATATACATTTAATTGTACCAAATATTTGTGTAAACAGTTATACAGGTTTTATGAGCATAAAACAAAAATAAATTCAATTCTTAAAAATGTTCATTACTTGATTTTTAGATGTGCTTTTTCATACCAAACTGCTAACATATGTCCCAGTTTTAAAAGGTTATTCCGGGAAACACTGTATAAGTTTTCGTTTCATATCTATCTCAGAACAATCGTGCACTCTCCAGACATCAGAATGAATTATAACAACCCAAACCCAACATATAGTATGAACCAATTGTTTTATTCTTTGGTTTGTGTACCACGAAGCCCGATTTTTGAACGTTTGTTTCTAAACTCCGAAAACAATAAAAAATTAAACAAAACACGATAAAATATATTTTTCAACATTGTGAAAAAATTTTTAAAAAACATTAATTTTCTTTTATATTTTTATTATTTTTTTATAAAAGCTATTCTACAAGAGAAGGCGGTTGGTTACCAGAGGCTACCAATGCATTTTAAAGAAGGATTTCTGAGAACTTTATGTACCTTGTTTGAAGAATCTTCCTAGTTTCACGTTGAAATTTTTACAAAAGCTTTTTTAGGCTCTGGAATAGGTCGTGTAGCACTTTTACAAAAAAAAATTAAAATTTTTTTTATTTTTTTAATTCAATTATTTGAATTAATATTTTAAAATATACTACAGATAGGCCTACACAATAAATAAATTCTATGATAATTACAATTTGAGATTTAGGTATATTTATAGTGAAATAGTCAAATTTCGGAAAAACACCTTTAAAGTCAAACATTTTTAAGCATGGTTTTTTCTCTCTTTGTAAAGTACCTTTCCCCATATTTATATTTTTGGGTGTCTTCTGAGTCTTCGATCTTTCTCTCCATTTGTCTCCTCTTCATTCTACTTACATTTTCTTCCGACAAATAACTAAATTTCTTTTTTTAGAACTAGGTATTGTCACTTTGTACTAACTTGCATTTAGTGTACTGGTTACTTCTAAAGTTTCTTTGAGATATCGATTTTGCCGTTTCTTACAAAAGTGTAGTAAAATAATTCTTTCTAATAACGCAAAATCCACTTATAACCTCACATCGTAAACACAAAACTTTGTATAGGCCCTACAACAAAAGAACTAAACAGGTGTTAACATGAAAAAATATAAACAGATATTTGGTGTTAAACAGATAGTTCATTTTGCACTGGGGTTTGGAAAAACATAGAAGTTAGAAAAAAGTAGATAAAGATTTGAAAAATATAAACACAAATGTAAATTGAATAAAGTTTAACGATGTTAGTAGCATGCTATGGTTATTGCTAACTATGGTCATTGATTTGGACTTTTCTTGGCTTGGTGAATAAAATATAGAGCATACACTTCTTAAAGCTGTAAATACTGCCTAAAAATTATTTATCTATATTGTGTTATATATCAATTTATTCAGGAGATAAAGGAGAATTATTTAGTCCATAACAAAAAAATTGTATATGTAACTGGGGATTTTCTTCCCTTAACTATTACAGTAACTATTAATAACATTAATTTTTGTGAGATCTTGTGGCCAAGTTTTATTCTATCTAATATTATCTCACAAGTCAAGCTCGATATTTATTTATATTAATTAACACTCTAAATTTGGCACTAATTTGTTCCATTATTCATGTCTTCAGAAAATATAACCCTATCAGATTTTTCTGCCTTGTATTTTCCTATAAAAGAAAACTCGATATAACTTTTACCAAAATTGTATGAATTAAAGAAGCCAACTAAGACATTCAAGGAAGATATTAATGATAACAGCATCTAAATCGGTTCACCCGTTTGGGATGGAAAGTGATTTATTCCGAACATCCTCCGAATTGTTTATGAAGATTTAAATAATAGTAAAACGAAGACTTATTTATTGTTTACATAGATTTATATACTATACAAAGCGGGAAAAAATTGTAAGCAAATTGTGCATATAAAGTCTCA
Organism: Aphrophora alni; assembly: GCA_963513935.1. Taxonomy (NCBI): domain Eukaryota; kingdom Metazoa; phylum Arthropoda; class Insecta; order Hemiptera; family Aphrophoridae; genus Aphrophora; species Aphrophora alni. The sequence continues at coordinate 32,057,855 of OY740766.1, forward strand.
TTTACTGTAATTAATAAAACCTAAGTTTAGAATACAGTGTTGTGTCAAATATGTCTACTGCTCTTCATCTTTAACGGAAAATGTATCGTAAGAAATGTATGTCTGGGAATAGTTGCTACATATGTTCTAGTAATTAAATAAAAAGCAAAGATGTTATCTATCACACTGCTGGTACCTCTATGGGCAATCAATGCTATGACTCACATTTCTTATCACAGGACATATTTCCGGTAGTAGTTGCTACCATGTGATTGACATATTAATTATTATGTAAAGATCGTACATTAAGATACTAAATGTTATGATAGTAGAGCGAAAGTATATTGTGTTATAGAGAGACAATATAATGATCGTTGGAGACAAATATATCACGATAAAAAAATATATAAACAAAAAATATTGATGATAGAGAGAAAATATAGTGATTGTGAGAAAAAAATATCGTGTTTTTTAATATGGTAAAAAAAAGGATATCTTGATATAGAAAAAATGCATGATAATTGATAATAAAATATCGTGATGATAATTTTTTTTTTAAATATCGTGATGGTAGAGAGAAAATATTGTAAAGTTTAAGAAAAAAATATCGTACTGGTAGATAAAAAGTATAAATATCGTTGAGAAAATAATATCGTGATGGTAAGTTAAAAAGCGATATCGTGACTGTAGAAAGAAAATATAGTGATTGTTGAGACAAAATATCGTGATGGTAGAAAGAAAATATAGTGAGTGATCTTAGAGAGAAAAATATCGTATGGTGAAAAAAAAGGATATCTTGATGATAATAAAGAGAAAGGTGATCGTTGAGGAAAAATATTGTGATAGTAAAGAGAAACTATTGGGATCGCTGGCGAAATAATAACATGATAATAAAGAGAAAAAATATCGTAACGATATAGAGATAATATATAGGATCGTATCTTCAGGGAGCTTATTATTGAGAGTACTGGCTTACCAATCCCGAGGGTCCGAAATACGTCTTTTTTCAGACCTTTTTACCTTGGGTTAAATCCCTCTTTTTCATCTTTCCAATCAGGTCTGTCTTAGCCAACTCTTGTTCGTTTCCGACTCTGACACTATTAGTGTATTCGAGGGCTGGGGGGGGACCTTTATTTTATATTTTTCCATTCCTTTTTTCTATAAAATGATGATGAACGAGAGGTTTTTCGCCTTTAATCAACAAGAAAAATATATAGTGATGGTTGAAGAAAAAATCGTGATAGTAAAGACAAAAGGATATCGTGATGGTAGAGAGAAAACATAGTGATCGTTCAAAAAAAATGTCGTGATAAGAAAGAAAAAAGAATATCGTGACGGTAGAGAGAAAATATGGTAACCGTTGAGAAAAAGTATCGTGATGGTAAAAAAAAAGAAAAAAGAATATCGTGGCTGTAGTGCGAAAATATGGTCGATTTGAAAATATATATATATATATATCGTGATGGTAAAGGGGAAAAAAAGGTGTTTGTATCGGTAGAAAGAAAATATAGTGATCGTTGAGAGAAAAATATACATATCGTGATCGTAGAGAGAAAATATTGTAAATTTTAAGAAAAAATATCGTGATTATAGAGAGATAATATCATGATGATATAGTCAATGAACATAGTTTCGTTTCAAATAAAGGAAAGTTGTTGGGTTTCAATAATTTGGTATTGTAATTATGGTAGAAAAAAAAAGAAATACTATTATGATGGCAGGGAGAAATTGTAGTGATCATTGTAGATTGTACAAAGTAGATATAGTAGAAAGTATATTTTGATGGTATTGTGATGATAAATAAAAACTATTCCGTGATTGTTGAGAGACAATATCGTGATTTACCGCATTGAATTTAATGACAAAACTCAATGTTGATATCTGAAAATGTCTGTTTTGGGTCACGATCAAAACTAAATTTCTTAATCGGTTCTACCCATTTTGATCTAATTTTCAGTTTACCAAATTCAAAAAAGAAGGAATTCACAGTTTTGGAGTAATTAGGACATTATCCGTTGCCATAAATACCTCATATCATACAAAAATTAATTGTGCTTCTGTACGTCTGTAGGCCTACTTATAAGACTGTGTACAGTATCCACAAGGTAGGAATGTGTCTGGGGTGGAGAGGAAAACAGGGGCCCCCACACTTTGTTTGTTGCATTTACTTTCAACGGTACAACCCCAATAGAAAAAAATATAGACCTCAAATGCTTCTGTGTAAACGCGTACCCTACTTTCGTTTCTTTTATTGGTGTAAATAAGAATAAAACGTTTACAAAAGTCTGTCACGAAGTTGTAACTTTAGGAATTAAATGTAGCTAAGCAGTAATTTGTGTACCTAGTTTTCTTGGAATGGATTGTACTGTCAAGTCAGGCTAGGGAAGCAAGTAGAAGTAAGGACCCGCCCCTTACACCAGACACACTCCTAGTCTGAGGCTGCTGTACAACTTTATCGCTCTGTAGTTACGTATTATAAGATATTTTTACCATTCGCATTATTCTATGAATCTGTGAATAGCACTTGTAATGATGTGTAATTGAATATTCCTTTTTGATATGATTCTAGGTTGATTGTTATTCCAAAGAACGTTTTCATGGTGCCCTGCTTTTGGATTTTGGAATGGAAATCGGAAGAAAGAAAATGCATCTGTAAGTATAGTAACAATTGTGTACAGTTATTTTGAATCCTCTTAAAAAGGTTTTGAATATGGCTTTTCTAAATTGAAAAATAATGTGTGTACAAACATTGAAATAATTTTTCTACATAAACTAAATCAAATTACCTTAAGTATTTGTCGCCATCTTCTTAAAATATAAGATCGATAGTACAAAATAAACCTTAATCGCAGTCTTGGAAGTTTGAAACGCGTAACTGGGCGATTTCTGTTCAATTTAGAATGTAGGGGGGGGGGGGGGTGAGATAAATCGTAATATCTTAAAATCAACATCAGGCATTTTGGTAAAATATAAAAGTTTATGTTCCAAATCAAACTCCCAAATAACTTACAAATTGCGGTAAGCGAATAAATTGAAAAAAACATTTCAACCCGGATGAGGAAATTTAACCGAAATTGCTCCAGATAATTTTAAGATACTTGACTTTCTAAAACGGCGGTAATGGCTCATTTTCACTTTTTAACTAAGAATTCTCATCTATAAATTTTATATAAATTTTCGGGAAGATAATTCGTTTTATTTGAACAGTGGTGAGCAAAATCGTAAAAATCTATTTAAAAATATATATTTAGTAGACCTACTTCGGTTATATGATTACAGTAATAACCGTTAATTTACATAATACGATTTCGAAATTTATATCAACCCACCCCCTCTCCTCCCTACGTTTACAGAAATCGTTCGGATAGGCGTATTTTAAAGACTTAAAAGTTTTTTTAGTCAGGTAACCTCAAATACAATATCACCAAAAATCAAAATATCGTTTTTTCCCGATTAAGTTACATAACATTCTCTATACTACGTACATGTGAGAAAATACGACAGTAACAAGATGGTAAAATAAGTGATTATATATACAGAGTGTTCGAAAAGTATAGCTTTGAAATAATAACAGCGAAAATAAAGAATTGTGCTTATAACTATTGGTCAAATTGCATCATCTTTTTATACACAGCCCTTTTAGCAAACCCCCTTATACAAGGGCTAAACGATGCGTATAGTCAACATTTTCAAGTTGTAAACATATATTTTTATTACAGGATTCCATTTAAAATCAGATTTTAAGATGATTTTATTCCTGGTATTTTAACAATAATATATATTCTTCAAGGAAAAAATTGAACAATCTTTTTGTATAAAATACAATTTTGGAACCCAAAAAGTGTAGTCAACATTTTTAAATGTAAACCCTTTATATATATATATATATATATATATATATATATATATATATATATATATTACAGAATTCTATATAAAATCATATTTTAAGATGATGTTATTACCATGGGTTTTTTTAAATATGAATTCTAGTAAAAGATAGCGAGTTTCAAAAGTTGTTGAAAGTGAAGAATTTTAAGCCCTAAAACAAAAACTAAGTTTCTAATTTGCAAATAGCTTTGAAATCAATCCAACCCATCTGATTAGTAGTTTGTAATCCTATTTTCTTTGTGAATGGGACCTTAAACCTTAATTTTTTTTAAATAACTGCAGCTGTATTAAATAAATTACTTTTAATGGTTTTACAAATTTTATAATTTCAGCCGTTTTTGAGTCATTTACTAAACGATTTCATTTTTTTTTTAAGTACCTAATTATCTTAAAATGTAATTTTATATGGAATACTATGATTAGAAATATAGGTTTACATTTGAAAATTTTTATTTTCACCCTCTGGGGGGTCGTTTGGGGTTTGCAAAATTGGGCTGTAAAGAAAGGGTAGGTATTTTAATTTCTAACCCAATTGTTGCTTTTTCTGTTTTCATAGTTTTCGAACACGTTGTATTACAGTTGTAATCATAGGTCTACATAATATTTTCAACTCTTTCTAGTTGTTTCCCACTCTCTCTCCCCCACCCCTCTCTCTCCCTCTCTCTCTCTCTCCCCCTCCAGTCATCGCGTGTCATGGTAGATAAATCTACCTGTATATTATATTATACCTGTTGTAAATTAACCTTTGGAATAGGTTATTTCCACAATGGAAATCTGATTTTAGTTGTCTGTTTGAAAACTTTCAAGAAAAGGGAATGTCCTCGTTTAGATCGGTTTAAAAGAACGCTTTCTATTTCCTCCGCCGTTAATATCTCATATATAGCAAGCAGTTAAAATACCAAACATTCCAAGAGTCCTGACGTGTTTCCTAGAAACAATAGACCCTAGGGTTGAGATTGTGTGCAAGTCACTAACCCCTATAATTAATGGAATTTGTCAACATAACCTAAAAACTAAGCTATAGAATTTTATATAGTACAGTAATGTACATTTATTCAACTTTGGATAAATATTTGTAGAGTTGCGATTTTCATGGTATTGGTCCCGATTTTCATTTCTTATGTATGCGTTTTCCTTTTTAAAAAAAGAATTATCGGGAAAACAGGGAAATTTGAAAATATTTTGAGAAGCTATTTGTAGAATTACGCGTTGCCTAAAATCAAATTTCAAAATATCAAAATTTGTTTTGTGCAGAAAAAAAAAATGTTTTCATGAAAGAAATCTGTCTTGTGCTCATTGAGCTAAATATCAATTTAGCCTAAATTTGGTAAATAGGTATGCACATATGTTCAAATCATTTAGAACTTTATAATATATAGGATATTTATAGGATTTTTAACTTTCCTGAATGACTTTTTACTCACTCTATTGAATAACTTGATAGAATTACCGAAAAGCGTAAACAAATCTATTTAAATACGTTAAAAATAAAAGATAAAATTGTTTTACTAATAAATTGAATCTACTTTTCAATACACAATATAGGTATATAAATAAATAATATAATGTATTTTTTGTTTAATCTATTAAGTATTTTATGTAGCAAGTTATTTTTAATAAAAAGTATATAGGTATATACAGATTTTAATTTCAAAGTCAGGTCTAACTTTTTGAATTCTTCTAAAATTAAAATCTTGGTTCCGTTTAACCTAAAGATATTGAATTAGAAATTATCAGAAGAAAGTAAAAACTATTTCAAATGTTGATGATTAGACCCAAACCAAAATACCACACTGAAAATAAAATGCAATTACGGTAAACTGGAAAATATCAATCTTGACCATTGTCAGTGTGTTTTAAAATTTTTCAAATAACTTCTAAAACACAATTTCATTTTGTGTTATTTTAGTTCATTGGTTAATCTTTCACACTTTACCAATAATTAATTAATTACCTTAAATATTATAAGTTAGAGTTCATGATCCATTTTCTTCTTTTTTTTTACCAATAAGTCCTCAAAACTCGTAATTTTCGGTGCCATAATTATTTTTGCGTGCTTAAAGTCTGAGAAACGCAGCATTGTTTGTACGTCATTTACATTTTCTGTGTTGAGACATTTTGTGAGCGAGTTGTTTAGTTAGAATTGTGTTTCTTCTGTCTTATGTATATTTATAATCGTTTCATTAGGCGGTGATACCCAGCGGATTAGGGGCTTTCTCGGAACTCAAGTGGGGTTCTAACCCTACCGACCCTCTGATTACGTGGGGTTAGCTCGACACTAGTATACCGTGAGGATTGCTCGACACTTTGGGGAACTAGGGTCATCTGTTCAAACTCCTGCTTAATGAGCAACCCTTCTTGGAATTGGTGGTGTTTGTTTGTTCGGTCAGCCGAAGAGCGACACTCAAGTGACGAGGTTTGTCGTCTGTCAGAATAGTATGACTTGTTATTCGCTGGTAGTATTCTCGGGTCTTGGCTAGTCCTTGGCTAACCTGGTATCCTTTAAAACTAACAGAAAGCACAATACCAATCATAACTATTCTGAACTCATAAGTCACTGTTGAAATTTATTTAAGTATCCAATTCGATGATATGTCATATTGTCGATGGGCTTTATGATTGCGATGACCATACTTCCTAACCTAACCTAACCTAACCTATACCAGCCCGAGTGGTACCTGATCCGTTCACATTTCCAGGAAGTGATTGCTATTGACTGGGGCGGCCAATATGTCGAGCCAACCCCACGACACCGACCCTCTCGCCGGGACGACCGGTCATAAACAATGACTCACCTATTGGCACTGTCCTACACTACTATAACTTTCTTTTATGTCAAGTTCAAACTTAAAAAGTTCAAGGTTATTGACATCTACATAAAATTCTAAGGAAAATGAGCCCAAACGCGACCAAAATGCTTCATAAAACTAGATTTAAAACACACAATTATATAACAGTAACCATGAGCTCCATTTTTAATTCTACAATATAATAACATAATACAGATGCATTTTGGTCGCGTTTGGACTCATTTTCTTTAGAATATTATGAAGAATTAAACCAATTTGATAAAAGTAAATTTAAATTTCAAATAAAAAAAATTTGGTACTGTGGGACAGTGCCAGTAGGTGAGTCATTGGTTCCCACCGGCCTGTCCGGCGTACGCGTTGGGAGGGTTAGTTGAGTTCCGAGAACGCACCTAATCCTCTGGGTGTCACCGCCGAACGGAAAGACTATACTACAAATACCCCATTTCCTGAGCATGGCTGAAATATGCAATGTACTGTTGGACGATGATTGTCCCTTCATCAAGGAGGTATAATTCATATCAGTGTAAAACTGCAGCAGCATAGAGTGGAAAAGTAGGTTGGTGTTAGTGTTGGCAATGACTACATAAATACTATAAGACACGACATGGCCATGTTAAATATTCTACGCTTATTCTTGAGTTGACCAATACCCGCTAGGTCGCTCTGCTAGAGAATCTGAAGTTGATGTGACTGGCGCTAGGTGGCTCTACGGTCAAACAATGTTTCAGGCGGGTAAGAGAAAACGCACTGATGCCACATATGGGACCAGAGATGCGAGGGAAGGTCGAGAATCGCTTATCTCAGCGCACGAACTGACAACACTGACTATGCTGACGGAAGTAAGTGAGAAGGTTTGTGAGATAGAGGTCAACAGTTGTACAGTCTCAACCAAGTGGGATGCGTACAGTCAAGCACCTGCTGCTAGCGCTTTCTGATAGCTGTGTGTCAAACTTGTGACGAACAGCACCCGTAAAGCGTAGACTATTTCCCTATCCTATGTCGTGTCTTATAGTATTTATGTAGTCATTGGTGTTGGCAATCATTCTATCTTGGATGAGGTGTTAAGAAAATACCTTTGATGGAAATCTGGAACCATATATGAACTAATTAAATGAACTTACAACTCTATCCTATACATACAAGGTATGTCACAGGCTTTGTTGAAGCTAAGTGTTTATAACTTTGATTAATTGAAGTGTTGTGGAATACTCGCCACCAAAGTAAAACTTTTTTGAGCTGATAGTTAATCAGTCTCTCCAAGACCAATTGTTTCTGATAGTTTTCAGACTTTAGAAAGAGTGAATATTGTTCTGAGGTTTTAGATGAAAAGAGCAAACTTGTGAACTTTGTGGATCATTATTTTTCTCCTTTTTCATGCAGATGGGAAAAGACGTGTTAGCATGATTTCATTTAAGGTGTTGGTGAAAGTCTCCACCTTAGTGGACTGAGGGATATTTTTTAGTGCAATGTTGTCTACCTTATCAGGACTAATTGAGTTACAACATTACAATTTGTGTATTGCTATCTCCACTTGGTTGCATGTAAATGGATCAAGAAGATGGCAGGATTGGTAATTCCGAGAGACTAGCTTGATTGTACACCTTTTTTCATGTAGATTTAAGTTATTTCCCTCTTTTTCATCTTTTCTATTAGGTCTCGCTTGACCAACTCGTATTCTCTTCCGACCATGATTCTAGAGTATTCGAGAACTAAGGACGGTTTTTTTCTTATTACGTTATTTTCTTTGTTTATTCATGATGACCTAAATGTTTTTCACCTTTAAACGACAACAAAAAAGTAAATAATCGATACCATAGAAGATATATTACAGTTTAAAATGCAATAAGCATTATAATTTTCAGACAATTATAAAGAAAGTATTTTAAGATTAAATTTAACATTATCTGTATGGGATTACAATCTAACATAGAACTAAGTAGTAGTATAGAATACCCAAATTGAAAACACAGTAAATTAGTTGTTGTGGCCATGTTTTTATAGATTTAAACCATATTTTTACATTTAATATCAAGATATTCCATAATTGTACATATTCAGATTTTGAATTTTAAGTTTTAAATTTTCATTTTTAGCTACAACTTCATTATTTTGTATCATAAAAAATTTACTTTGAATGTCTGATATGTGCATAATCACGATATTTACATTTTAACATAATTTGAAGTATTTTAGGTAAATTATTGAACAAATTTAAGCAAAAAACTTGTTTTTATAGAATGCCATATTTAACCTGTATGGACAATATTTCTGAGTAATTAACCTTTCCAAAATAATTTATAGGCTATACTTAATTTGGAACACTGCAACCCATAGGATATGTCAACAATATTTAAAGTTTTTCAAAATGTGTTTTCGAGGTCAGCACTCCCGGGTAAAGGGTGCTGCAATAACTCATTTTCCCTTAGGAATTTAGCTAATAATAATTCTTGTTGCTCTGCTAATATCAATCGATAATGTAATAATGTTCGCTACATTTTATTTTGTCAAATTAGCTAGTTATTGCTAGTTCCTTTACGGATAAATTATGTCACTCTGGCATTTAAATTGAGGTATTTTGTTAATATGTGTACTTATTCCTCTTTTGTTATATGAATAATTTATTTTTCATTACATTTTAGATTAATTTTATGCATCATAAAATTATAATTTTGAATTTAGGATTGTTAGCAAATTTCTAATTTATGGTTCTGTGAACAGTAGATTCTTGGATGTTTAAACACGTTTGAAAAACCAATGTGGATAATTCCTAACGCCCTAAGTAACATGGATTATTCATAGATCAAGAAGTAACAGTCAATAATAACACTGCTACTATATACTTGAACAAAACAACATTCACACATGTAAATAAAAGGGTTAGTGGTCACTTTTTATGTTTTTTTCTTCCTTTTTTTTATAAGGTGATTATGAGGGATAGATTTTTGCTGTAAACAACAAGGGGTGAAAATAATTATATGTGGTGATTCTTCCATGTAGGAAGTGATTCTTCATCATACACTTTAAAAAAAATTAACTTTTACAAAGGGTGATGTATAAATTACTTTTGACATTAAATTGAGAAACAGAGCAACCATAATAATACTGTTGTGTAGTAAGGACTCCTGCATTATCATATAGGGTGATAGAGTGATTTAAACATTTGATATTGGGGATGTAGCTTTTCACCCTCACCTCAGTACATTACAGAGTGGCAAGTGTTATGGATTTTGGTATTCCAGCCATATTGTTCTCTCATCTTTTAATAGTGTTTATTTACAGGGAGATTTACAAATATAGAATAATAAAATTGACTAAAATACAGGTAATGGTAAAGTTAAATGCAAATTTCATTGCTAATTATTACTAGTGAGTATTCGCCAATATTTAGATATATACTATATACTATTAATTATTTTAGTTGTGGTATAATTTTTTTTCAACAGTCGTCTACATCCTATATCTATAATGTAGAAATCCTAAATCTATGATTTGTGTATTTAAGAAAACTTTTCATAATACTATTTATTATCCAATACAATTTATATTTATGCATATAATGTAGTGTGAAAATGGTGGTACGATTTTGAAAATTATAAGGTTACTTTACATCTTATTGTAACTTTAGGTTCATCTTATTAGAGCACTCCGCTATTCACTTTACTCTACCACCATGATTTCCCATGGGTTGATACCACTTCAAGCCTAACCACCTCATCCATGATTAAATTTAATGTCAAATTTGAATTTAGATCCCCAGCAAATGCAACGAATTTTAGTTTCATCGCAGGTAAGACAAAACATTTGAATTTTAGTGAACCGTAGGAATTCAAATTATTGTCATTTCTCTCATGAGACAAAACCAGTGTTAGTAGTTAATTCATTCATAGATTTAATTTGAAAAAACACAATATACTCACTGGTGGTTAGTGGATATTATTGGCTATATAATAGCTGGTGGCAAATCACTGGTGGTTAGTTGGCTATATAAACCATTTCCATACAAATTCAAAAGTCCAGATACAAAATTTACAAATTAAATTACTAAATTATTCAAACTTAATACTACGAAGATGAGAACTGTGTGAGAAAAATTAATAAAAGCTGAGAATAACAAACAAATAACCATACATAGTAATACATAAAAAAGATAATAATAATAAATAAAATAGTATTGGTAATTATTAGTTTGAATAGAAAAACATGAATATATGAAGTACAACAATATAAACATCCTAAATGTAATATTCATTCCACTTTAGTAATGAACTGGAATTATAATAATTATGATTATCCTATATTTCTGCTACGACCCAACCTAACCTGACTTAAACCTAATTTTAATTTTGGTATTTTCACTTTTTGATAAATAACTCAAGAACGGATATGTTGAGGAAAATGGCGACACATGTTTCGTGGTCTTTGGAAATATATTTCAACAGAATTTGTTCAAATTCACTAAACCCTAAATTGAGAAAATGACATTATATCTTTGTGATAGGTACCACTACATTTTGAATTATACAAATACAGTGAAAAAAATGTATAGACCAAAATATACTTATGTAGGTACCAAAAATTAACAAACTCAACAATCTTGTAGTACAGTACACAGACTAATATCATTTTAAAACCTTTATTTTTTAGTATATGACTAGGTATATATTTTTTTCCACCATATTATTGTCTGTATTCCACATAATATATATGAGAAATTAATAACTTGAAAATTATTGCCACCAATTGGAATTTTTCAGGAATTCAAGTTGAAAATTGTGTAATTTTGGACTATTATTTCACCAGTGTACCAGTACTGAAATTGTATTGTTAAATTTTATATATGTTTTAACCATAATAGATAATAAGGTTTATTTATTTGACTTTAATAAAAGTCAAAATTCAAATTACCCGACTTTATTCAAGTAACTGCACAGCTTGACGAGAACAGCAGGAAAAAGTTGATGGTAGTTCAGATATTTGAGTAGAAGGAAGCAGATTTGTAACATACAAGGATACAGTATTTTCACTCAATATATTATAGATGGGATTTTTTTTTAAACTAACAGAGATTAGTCACCATTAATAGTCCTGAAAATCATTATTAAACTTGATTTAATTGTATTTATTACAATATTAATTTATTAAAATATCATTTTTAGGAAATGGTTGTTGTAGGCTAATTGAATCTATGTGTGATAGAAATATTACCATTATTCTATTTGTTCAATTGGGGTGTACATTTTAATCTTGTCTTGTTTTTATTTCAGGAACATGCGGTAACAAAAAACTCTTGTGACCAGTAATGTTAGAGAAGCGAGCTTACCCAGTACTAGCCGTTGTGCTTACCGCAACAATCATCTGTCTTTCTATCTGGCGTCTCTCAGGTTGTCCAGGACCTCCAAACTGCTATTATGAAGCAGCAAGTTATCTTCTGTTAGTTCCTGGTAATGTTTCTTCTACCCCACCTCCCTATCCAGTTCATTTACTCCCACCAGGTGATGAAGGGACTCTTATAGGCCTACATAATTTTACATTTCATATGAACGATCCTGTATGTAATGCATCATCGTCTCCTCTGTTCATCGTAATTATACACTCAGCTCCTCAAAATTCAGAAACCAGACACATTATTCGAGAGACATGGGGAAGAGATGTTCATCTTGTTTTCCTTGTTGGAGAAACGACGAAGGAATTGCAATCTTCTTTAGATATTGAAAACATGCAATACCATGATGTAGTACAAGGTAGTTTTTTAGATTCTTACAGAAATCTCACATACAAACATGTAATGGCATTAAAATGGGTAACTTATCATTGTCCCGGAGCCAAGTACATACTTAAGACTGATGATGATGTATTTGTCAATACACCGTTATTGAAAGATTTCCTAACGGTCGAATTGTCTCCATTAGGAGCACGGAAGTTAATCCTATGCGATGTCCTATATAGTCCAATAGTAAAGCGATCGTATCGTTCCAAATGGCGAGTATCACCTGCTGAATACAAAAACCGTTGGTATCCTGATTACTGTTCAGGATGGGCAATTCTCTATTCACCTGACGTTATATTTCATCTTTACCGTGAAGCACAACATAGTCCTTACTTTTGGATAGATGACGTTCATTTGACAGGTACGTTACTAGCTCGTTTAAATTATTCTCATACAAATATAGGTTCTCTACGTATCCTCGAAGGTGAGACAATAGAAATGATGGACAAAGGTGTTTTAAGTGATTTTTTGTTTAGTTTACTACCTTCAGTTTATTTTCATAAACTTTGGGACATGGTAAAATCTTATCCAGGTTTATTACAACCAAAATCATTCCCAACAGGTTCAACATGGACGAGAATATGGCCAAACTATAGGTAGTGACTATCAGTACTGGTACAGTGGTTTCGTAGTGTCTAGTCTAAGTGATATTGAATTGTTCAAATTATTTACATATTTAAGAATTATGTTAGCGATAATGTGACAAAAGTATATCTCTATGCAATGGAAAAAGTCTAAAGCATTTACTGTACTTATATATAGGATAATGGTATAAGAATTATAATATTTTGTCTTGTAGCCTATCTTTCCTCAAAAAAATGAATCAGTATTATGACATATTCCCACGACTTACACATTTACCTCAATGTTTTCTAATATGTTAGGCAAATTAGCGAACCTTTGCACAACTATTTAAGTCACTTAACTTGTGCAATATAAATGTGTTAAGACTTAAGTGTGGTTATAATATTGTGTTTACCCGAAAAGAAGGTTTTTAAGACACTATATAATATTTTGTAGGTAGTTTGTACCCAAAAGAGTTATAAGACTAATTGAGTATTTATGTAGTACTCAATTCTATAAGATTGTTTCAATGAAATAACTATATTAGAATACTATAAGTAGCCTACAATGTTTAGACAAAATTTATTTTCAGTTCTTTTTTATTGTTGTTTATTTAAAATATCTAGGCATATACTGTTTAAGATATCTGAAACTTTCAAATTTGTTATGTTTCGGTAATTTATGTGTCTAATTTAAAACTTAGTTGAACGTTTTAACTTTAAGCTATGAATTAGGAATAGTTTTTAAAAGTAATTGTTTCACCATTATTATAGTTAAAATTTATAGCATTTTTCTTAGTGTTAAATAAAAATTTAATTTTTATATCTGTACCTTCTATTCTTCCACAAAAATTGGGATTAATAAATTTTGAATGCATGTAATTAATCTATTACGGGTTGATTTATAGCATGGTAGGGAGTGAAAACTTCATAATTTAACCCTTTTAAGTATTTCAACAATTTTTATAATTGGGAAAATGAATAAAATTTTGGTCTGATTACAAAATATGCAAAAACACATCTTGCATACCCACATATGGTATAAACACCAGATAGAACTCTTTAAAAACCTGCTACCACTTATTTCAAACTACATTATTTATTAGGAAAATTTATGAAAGACTTTTTACTCAAGTATGACATTAATATCCCAATGTTTTTTTTTTGTTTTGTTTTTTCATACAACAATATTATATTTCACATAAATATTAAAATTATTATTTTAGACAGTTCGAGATTGTTTCCTTTTCTTCCCTTATGTTTGCTATGAGGGATGAAATCAAAACAATAAATCAGTTGTGAAGTTGATTACATATTGGAATGTAAGGGAATTGAGGGTTTTGATGATTCAGTAGTGTCCCCCATCCTATGTTTGATGACAGGCAATTCAAGTTCTTGATTACTGTCTTGGACAATAGAAGAATTATTGGATTTCAGTTCCCTATACCAGTGATCTGAGATGACTAGAATCATCTATCTTAACTAACCTCATACATATTCTATGAATGTACAATATATTATCTACTTTCATCGTTGTTCAAACTAATAAAAATTTATAGGTAAACGTAACTGTGCAATGGTAAATAACATTGAGTATACATTTTTATATGCATCACAAATCTATAATTAAAACTTTTTTAAGGAATTTAAAAAATGTAGTACATAACTCAAAAAACTGAGTTGTAAGGTAGCCTAGATTGAATATTATGCATGTATTTTATGAGCAAGTTCACTAGTTTCTAGTAAGTGTAAGGCATATTCAAAATGGGATATTCAGTAAATCAGCATTATAGAGTTATAAAATTGTCCTTGGATTTTAAATTGCAAGTTTTAATTTTAGAGTTCATAATCAAATAATTATGATTTTTGTGATATTTTTTATAATTGTTTTATCATATGAGATTGCTACCATTACATCTCGAATTAACGAATGGATGTTTTGACTTAATTTGTTGTGTTGTATGTTAAATTATTGTAAAAATATGGAAAATAATTTAAAAATGTTAGCATTTTGAAAAAGATTGAATGAACTAATTGGTTAAAAATGTTATCATAGATATTGCAAAAAGTAACGTATATATCAAATTTAGTCAAAAATGGAAAGAAATTGTGATCTGTAGAGTGTATATACACTCGCACATGTATACTCATATATGCAATTTTATAAAACCTGTGCCAGAGTGTTTCAAATAAAACGATCAAACACATTTCATTGATCTGGATCTGAGTATTACCTTGAATATGTTTGCAAAGGATTATTGGCTATAGATATATGCTAATAATTAATTGTTAGTACCTTTTTTAAAATAATAAATAAATATTTATAAGTTCTATAAAATGCTTTAATTGTCAATGACTTAGTTCTTTTAAGTGTTTTTTTTAAAGTAAAATCAAAAAGATGATATTAATATTTTTTAATGTACAGTACATACGATTGTATTAAGTATATTTGTCTAAACTATTGTGTAACTTAAATGTATATAAAATGTCATCCTAAAATAATATAAAAATCAAATGTATGTATATCGCCCACCTAAAAAATAAATACAACCTTTAAGAAGATATTGAGTACAATCATGGCAGCAGAATGAGGGGATAAAGCATACCTAATTAATCTGATAAGTTTGTTAATATAAAAATACACTCATTTACTTTTCTTTTTATAATCATAGCTAACTTGTGCTATCGTATGATTGTCAAACAATTATTTTATATGGGAAAAGACAGTTAGATCTAGCAAATTCTAGGAAGTGTGTTTGCAATAATGTTAAACTGTAAAATTGTATCACCATTGACTGATAGTTTGATGTATTAACAAAAAATATTCTTGTATAAAGAAGTGAAAATAGCTTTTATCATCTTAAAAGTCTTTTTTCAAAGACCTAAATTTTATTTGCATGCCTTATATCATATACTTTCCTAATATTGGATATCAGTAGTTCTAATTTTCTTCACATTTTAAATATTTTTTTAACGCTCTTTACTGTAATTTATTAAAAATTTGAACTCTCTTTTGTATAAAATGTATTTTAGGACTAGTTATCTGTCCCTTCTACTATTTTGGCAGTGGAATGGGATGCCCCTTCTAGTTCTGCTGCTACTGAATACAAGATTGTAATAATTAATCTGTTATGACTGTAAAATGTATATTTAGCTTTAAAAATTTATTAAGTGGTGATATTTTCCAAAATTAGACCTTTTCAAAGATATTATTTAATTATATTGTGTATATTTGAGTAGTAGAATTTTTTGTTTTGGTGTTAACTTTATTTTGTATGTGTTAAATATTATTTACTGTAAGATAAAAAGATATTTTCATTATGCATCATACTAACCTAAGATTCATAATGTCAACTTTATCTACCATAACTTTTATGTCTGTACAAAAAATTTCAATAATTGAATTTGTTTTATAAATATTAGCGCCAAATTCTTCTTTAAAAAGAATGGTTATTAATTTTCTTAATGAGAACTAACCTGCTATTTCAAGAGCAGTATATATATAATAAATATATATATATATATATATATTTCATTACTGTTGAGACCGATGGTTCTTGGTGGAATTCCATGTTTAAAGATAATAAAACACAATTATTTATTTTGTATATCCACTTATAATTAGTCTAGCCGACCAATGGTTTCGCCTGTTAAGGCATTGACGAGGCTGTATTACAGACTGTCTGTAATACAGCCTCGTCAATGCCTTAACAGGCGAAACCATTGGTCGGCTAGACTAATTATAAGTGGATATACAAAATAAATAATTGTGTTTTATTATCTTTAAGCAGTATATATTGTATATTTCACATTTGTATACCATGGGATAAAGATATGGGCCTATACAATGAGGTATTTATAGGACCTATAGCTAAGAATATATTCTCTAAAAACAAATTTAAAACTGTGAAATTTTGAAAATTATCTATACATTATGTTGCCAACCAACTTTTACCCTATATTGTAAAACATATGTTCCTGACAAATTATAAAAAATCAGACAAACATTGAGACCACGCCTAGATTTGTAACATATATTCATATATACTAAAGTGTGTATATAATGACATTCTAGGTTATATCGTGACAATCATAAGATGTAGTGAAACGATTTACAAGGGAAAACTACAAATGCTTGAACGAACTAAACCATTACAGGTTAGGAATCTTAAATTTGGATTCTAATTAAACACAACCAATTAAAAAACGGTTGTTCCTAAGATGCTCAACTAACAGAAACTTTTATAGACAATAGGAAACCAATAGTCATTTAAAGCAGTTTGACTTTACAGGCGATCTATGCCTTCTAGTGCAGAATTTCAGAGCCATGGAGAGCAAACATAATGATCTAAGGATAAACATCACCTAAACTAAACAAAAATGTGAAATTCCAATACAACTATAGTAGGCTTGACTTTAGTTAACCCAGAATTATACCCATGAATATCTCTGGTAGTTCACAGTTGCGAAACCTATCTGACAGCAGGTAAAGAAGAGGAAATCACACTGGATCAATCACACCTTTAGGTAGAAATATTATGGTATTGAAAAGGAACCATTAGAGTGAACAGGCACAAAAAGAGGAATACCAAAATTGACATGCCGAAATACAAACTTGGGAGAACTGGAATGAGTACAGGGCCGGATTTCCCGATAGGCCCGGGCCTATGGGCGCATGCTCCCAGGGGGCGCACGGCCGAGAGAAAAAAATAATAAATTTTTAAATCTAGAAATAAAAGTAAATAGCCATAACTTAACATATTTTTTAATTGATTACAAAAAAATCATTCTGATTTGAAGTTCATTGGAACAAATAATTGTTGGTAAAGTTAAACTATTTTTCAACATTACGCATCAACTTCGTTACAACATTGTTACGCCCAGAACCAAGTAAATTACTCAAAAAACTTGCAATGGTAAAATTGCATCATGGAGTGGTGTTTAAACAATTAACATATAGGCCTGATATAATTTTTTAATAAAGGTTTTTGGGGAAGTAACTTTAACCAGACTAGGGGGCGGGAAAAATTATCGGGCCTAGAGGCGCCAAAATGTTAAATCCGGCCCTAAATGAGTACAGAAGATATGGACACAAATACTCCACTTAGGAGCTAAAAGAAATAAACCAACCGAAAAAGGAATCTATATCCAAATTATTGATTTGAGTAAATTTCCTGTGGTGTCATGTTTATCCTTATTTATTGATCAAATCTTTTGAAATTGAAAAGTATCTCTCTTTATGCATTCATAAAACAAAATTCAGCATTATATTGCTGTTCTGGTAGTAGCTCTGTTTATTTTTAAGTAAGATTTCAATTATTCCTCTAATATAGATCGAATAAGTGAAAATTCAATTTCACTAATTAAAAAACTTTAAATAGGCTCTGTTGTTGTTAATTTATAAACAGATGATGGCAATACAGTAATTGTAATTTGAGTTTTTATAGTAAAAGAAACAAATAGGTATTCATATTGAGAGCATTTAAAACTGCTCTCGATTTCAATAGTTACTTAATAAATAAAGGTTATGGGATTCTAATTTTATGTTAAGGACTACTAGTATTTTCATCATATTTGAAACTGGAATTTACATTCCTTTTTAGAGTGTTTGTTAGACAATTATGATCCGATTTTGAGGTTCATTTCTGTAATAGTTTTGTTCAGTCAGGTGTTTGAAGTTTTTATATGTAAATCTTTACATAAATTTGAACATAATCTCCCTATATATAAATTTAAACATACATTCAAAACATGTTCTGGAGGTCTGATTGATACTCATTTAATGTTCTTAAGTTCCAACTTTGTTATTTGTCGGCTAAAATATTCATCATTACTACTCCCCACTTTTTTTTTTCTTTTTTTTTTTTTTTCTTATTCTCTACTTTATGCCCATTAGATTAATGAATACACAGGTGTAAGTAATCCATGGAAAAAACATCAACCATCATGCTCCAATCAACATAACCTTTCAGGATTGATTTAGTCGAACTGTAGCAAAATAAGTGAGTGTCTAAACCAACTGAACCATAATCCTCCCCTGAATCCTGGTAAAGTAAACTAAAATCTAGTCTAATCTGCAAATGAGCTACAATTTTGTATTATTTAGTCTTTGTTTTTTATCACAGTTTTATCTTAAAATATGCTTTTACAAGTTTCTTTTAATGTAGAATGAATGAAGTTGGGAATGGAAAAAAATGTTACTCAAAATAAACTTCTGACTTATAATAAAAGCAATTTGTATCACTGCATCCCTTTTTTTTAAAACTTGTTTTTAGTATGAAAATCTTCTTTTTAGTTTGTACTAAAAATGTTGTTCCCAAAATCTCTTACCTAGAAACTAAATATACAGATAGGGTTGTTTATCACTCAATAACGGGAAAAATAATAGTAAAACTTCAAACAAGCATGAATAGGTCTACAAATGAAAGTTTTGTTCGATAATTAGGAATATTTTAAACTTTGCACAATTATTTTCAATATAAAGATAGCTAATAAATTATAATTTTTAGGCCTAATGATTTTTTGTATTATTTTACTCTCCACTTATGTAAGGAATGTACTCTAACATTGTAGCAATGGTGGTATAACAATTTTAGTGTTTTTTGATATTATTTTTCATCTGACAATCGGTCAGATGTTTAGTAAGGAATGTAGGTACTCTGATATTGTGGCAATGATGCTATGACGATTTCACTGTTTCTTGATGTTATTTTCAGAATCTGACTATCAGTTGTGCATCTGTAAAATCGCGTTTTATTTCAAGAACAAATAGTTCAATGACTTAAAATTCAATATTAGGTTCATGAAACCATGAAATTATTTCTTTTTCAACGAAATTGCTTAAATGTTTTTATGACAAATTATTATCTCATGAATGAATAAACAAACAAAAATATGCAGTTTGGTGTGGTGTTAATGTTTATGGAATGATTAGATTTTATTGAAATTCCTTCAAATGGTGAGTGTACAAAGAGTTCGGTATTAATGGGCCGATTTTTATATAAACTCATAATATTTATAATTTTTAATGGCTGAGTTCAAATTTAACATTGATTTATTTACCATAAGTAATTTAAAAGGCATTTAAGGTTCCCATCAACTTTTTTTTAAAAACTTGAATCAAGCTAGAATGCGTAGGTTTATATTGATTGAGAATAGGTGTTTATAATATAGTAGTAATAAAGAATTTTTTAATATAAAATTAGTTATCTTTCAAAGACTATTTTTATTTACTCTAATTATTATTTAATTACACTGTAATTAATTTCTTAGTAGAATATATTTAAGAAAATTATATTTTTATAGGCTTTTAGTAATATACTCAAAACTTGTACAAGACCATTTTAATTAAATAATTATATATTGCTAGCCAGAAATGCTGAATACACATTTCTTGTAATTTCATTCTCATAATAAATGTTGGTGTTATTAAATTGTACTGCTTTGAAATGCTTCAAAGTCAATATATTTCTGAAATAATTATATAGGCCTGCACAAGTATAAATGTCTTCAAATAACATCATCAGCTTTTAAGACAAAGTAATGAAATTATAATAATAATTATTATTAATGTTTTGAAACCATTTCAAATAGAAATATGTTGTCAAGGTGTAACACAAATTGTATAGTAATGAATTTTGTGATAGAAAACTTGTATGTTAGCGTTCCCAGAAAAAACTTGCGATTGTATTAATAACAACAAAACCAAACCAATTGTGTATTGACTTAAGAGTAGTTTGATAACATATTTTGAACTCTTTAAAAATATATAATTAGTCATGTAGGTTGAGAGTAGGGTGCAAAATAAAATATTTTTGAATATAAGCTTCTAATGATGTTAAAATATTTTGTGTTCATCTTTAATACATGTTGAATATATACTGATTCAATACATATTATGGTAACTAAATCATTCAGATATGCAAATAAATATATACATTATAAATGTTAACTCAATGAAGTAATTAATTAATTAAATTTGTGTTGTGTTATTTGTATATGTGTTGAAATTCTGATGTCTCATTCATATTCTAGAGTTCCTTTATTTATTATATTTGTGCTAGTGTAATAAAATTTGTTTGTTTATTATTAGTCTTATGCTGCAACTATATACAATATTTACATTTATACAAAGAATTCAAATATTACTTATTTCATCACACATTTTTCACCTTCCTCCTTTTCTTTATTTAATTATTAGAGTTTAACATAATTCTGTTTTAATAATTTTGATTATGGATGAATAGTAGTTTATACGGTTTACAAAAACAATGTTCTTATTCTTCAGATTGTTGGCATTATTGAGATGGAAATGCCATTTTATTAATGCCAACTAATAATTATTAATCATTTTTATTAATTACAACTAAACATTGACTGTTAGGTAATATTTTATTTTCCCTTGAACTACAAATTAGAATATGTGTACATTTTATTAAAAAATTAACAGTGCCAAGTTGTCGCACCTTTTTTTCCACACACTTACATCCCCTTCTGGCATGCTGTGATGTTGCACTGTGATCTTTTTTAATTATTTTTCCCCCAAACACATAAATCCATCATGATCATCACTCTTTGACATTGCACAGTGATCATCGCCTACATTTATTAATTTCAAATAATATTAATTAACTTTTCTTTTTTCCATTGATTTACTATTGTTTTAATTCCGAATATAAAAACAATATCTAATATAAAAATGTATTCTGTAGACATAAAAACAATAAAGTTATTATAATCATGTAAATAACATATTCCATATAAATTTGTTAAAATCCTAAAGTTTTGTTGCTCAGTTTTGTCTCTTCATCATTATCAAACAAGGACTACTGGATTGAAAATTACATTTTTATTTTTCCCTCAATACACATTAATTTTAAAAAGTTTCTCATCTATTTTTTGTGATTTAATAGAATACCAGATTCTAATTATATTTTGTTAAATTTATTTAAGGGAAATTAACTAAAAAATTGTCTACTATCAATTTACGTTATTATATTCAATTGAAACTATATTTGGTTTCTTCATAATACACTATTTTAAACTGTAAATCTGGTCACGTTATCAACTTTTACTTTTCTAAATAAACAACAAACAATACCTTCTGCTAATTCCATTCACTTTGTTGTGTTAACAATAGTCATTAAAACATTTATGTACTTAAACTTGAAAACATCGTCTATTTTATTTACTTCCTTGCTTACGACGGAGACAATTAATTTGTTAAATAAAAGCTTCACAAGCCATGTAAGCTCTTAGCTTCTGCTACAAACAATAAAATCCCAATAACTTTATCCTGACACTTGGTTTTTCAGTTTTTAATATTGAATACAGTATATTTGAATCCTTTTCTATATTCATGTGATAACAGGGCCTTTTCATTATTTGTATTTTCTGCACATCTTTTCTTCTTCTTGTGTGTATTCTCCCTAACTTATCGAAATATTTTAGCTTTCATTTTGGCAACAGCCTAGCTCTCCCAATTTACAATGAAATGTAATGTTTGATAAAATTGTTCATTAATTATTTACTGAAATTTTGGATTTAAAATGTGTATAAATTTCTTGTTTGTCCACTTCTCCAAAAGCATAAGTTAAGATTAGCTTTAGCCATATTTTGTGTACATGAATTTTTGTATTTTCTGGAAAAATTTCACTTTGAGGCAACTATTAGTTTTTGGTAAAATTTCACTACTTTATTTTGTAGTTTTGAGATGTCCTGAGGCTAATAAGAGGGTTTTTCTTTCAAAATGACTCTCTATGTATATGACTATATGTTATAAACATGATTACTCTATAAACTCATTTTAAAAAATGATTTCAAATTTTGGTTAAATATTCTGTTTTATAGATATGAAAATTCTAAAGATTTTTATGTAGTTCCATTATAGAGCTGTTATTTTCAAAATTTGAAGAAAAAAAATAATAGAATGGAACCCTTCTTTAACCTGATTTTTAGATATAAATTACATGCAGTAAAACTTGGAAATGAATTTTTTTATAAAACTCGTTATTTCTATGATTTATACTAGAATATATTAGTAATGATAACATAGCATTAGTAATTCTGAAATTACATCCTCATCTTGTTTATTAAAAAAAACTGACTTTATAAATGATTTGTTGACATAATAGATTGTGAATTCATTTTAATGTTATTTATGTGTCAACTTGACGTTCTTAAACTTAAAATTATTAATATGTGGAGATTGACAAGCTGAACAAAATGATCTATTTACAAAGAAACTTCCAAAATTCTTTTTCAAATAACCACCACTTTCAAATTTTTTAATTTTTTATTTTTATTAACAAATAGTAAAACTTAGCTCTACGTATCAATAATGAATGGAATTTAAAAATGTCTGTCTACTAAGAAACAGGTATCTTTAATTATTTTTTTAAATACCTATATATTTTTTATTTTTTGAAATTTCATATTATATTATGGTAGACTACTGTTTTTGAAAAATTAACAGTGATTTGAGAAAAATTGTATATTTAAGATAAAAGAATCTCAGTTTGTGTTGCTTGGAATAGGCCCTATATTAACCCACGTTTTATTGGTCAACAGATCTGGATATTTACTCTAGACTAATGCTTTAGATTATAAATTTATTTATTAATTTTATTTGGTTCACTTACGAAGGATATTATTATATGTTCTGACTAGGAGTTAGGAAAGAAAATTTTGCTTATATTGTAAGTTCATTATGTATATTGATGCTCAATTAATGTGTAAAGATACATTGTACAAGGGATCATATATAATATAATTTATCATATCTTTGCCAGGACTGGAGTTGTGAAGGCTTGCTTGTGCCTTTGATTGTACTGATGTGTACAAGTGTGTTTTATTATATTTGTTTAGTATTGTATTATTTAAAACAGATTTCTTGTAAAATATTGAATATTATGCTCTAGGCTAAAACACTTGATATTAAAAAATTATTACATCAAAATTTGAATTCTTATTTGTTTAAAAGTAATATGTTTTCAGGCTGAAGGCTAGTGAGTGTATTATTTTTATTTGATCTCAAACACTTGGAAAAAAATTGTATTTTTTTTTTTTTCATTACTGTTGAGACCAATGGTTCTTGGTGGAATTCCATGTTTAAAGATAAAAAAACACAATTTTTTTTATTTTGTAATATCCACTTTTTATTAGTCTAGCCAATCAATGGTTTCGCCTGCTAAGACATTGACGAGGCTATATTACAGACTGTCTGTAATACAGCCTCGACAATGCCTTAGCAGGCGAAACCATTGGTCGGCTAGACTAATAAAAAGTGGATATTACAAAAAAAAATTTTTAAATGTGTTTTATTATCTTTAAAAAATGTATTGTTTAGTTCAAAACTTCTAATTCTTATTCTTATTTATTTTCTCCTTCCCTATATTTGAATTTAAGAGCTCAAAATGGTATTAACGACACAAATCTGTTTCTGTAATTATTTAGATTCTGTAATGTGTAATATTTTGTGTTGCCTCAACATTGTGTGTAAATTAAATAATTGTTTGCGCTTTATATGTTTGGTTTGTCCCCCTCATTAACTTTGAATACATATTTTCATCTTTCAACATTTTTTCATATAAGCTTAATAAATTTTTACACAATTTATTTTGATTATTTGAATGAATTATAATATGTTCGATAAGTATTTTGAACATTTATAATATTTATACAATAGATACAAAATTGTATATAATTTAGTGTATCAGTAAGCTTTGTATATATATTTTTATTTTAAAAAGAAAGTAATAATATTCTTATGTAATATTAAAAATGATAATTATTAGTAAGTTATTGAATTTATAGACATTTAAAAATTGTATTAGTTGTTATGTTAATAGAAATATCTAACACTGACTTCTTTTAAAAATAATTGGACTTTAGTTCAAATATCTGAAGCATAAAAATGAATCATTACAATGAGATTTTAAATATATACAATAACTAATTTCAATGTTTTGAATTATTTAAAATTAGTAAAATTATTATTATTACAACCTGTTATTATTTTAAATTAAGTTTGCTTTCATACACCTTTTTTCCCCCTTTTTTTTTGGTCACTAGTACTCTACAATTTTTGAATTTTTTCATAAATTTTTGAATTAATTAAAGTTAAGAAACAACAGTTAGTGTATTTTTACCGTCATATGTTTTTCAATGTATTTTTTGTAAACACTATGCAAGATTAGTAATTAAATCTATTATAATTGAAGCATTGATAGTAAATACATTATCATTACATAAGTAAAAGTGGACTATTCATTACCCTTATTATTATTAACCTTATAAAATAGTGCTGATCTTAAAAGATAAAGATCTTATGTTTAAAAGATAAAGACTCAATGAAGATTTGTGCTCTAACTTGAAAATGTTTAAAGACAAAACAAAAATAGCATGTAGGCCTTACCAATTACAGGTTAATAATAGAAAACATTTTAACTAGAAGATGGTTGTGGACATTATAACTGTGATTTTTTTTACAGTAGCAACAAGGCCGAAGGTAGTGATGGTTGAGAACTCTGATCAAGTTGTAGAACCTGATGAGTTACTTTCATTATTGGGTACAGTTTTCCTTTTTGTAGTTAGTTTGTTTTCTTACTTGGTAAGTCCTTCGTGTTAACACTTGTTACTCATGTTAACAATGTGACATGTTAACACTTATATTTGTCTATATATTGTTGTAGCATCCGCATATAAAATGTTCCCTGTGACCGTTATTACCACTTTTAACAAAAGCTTTGTTGAAGTGTCACTTGGATGTTTTTTTCCAGATATCAAATAAGGAGATGGTGAAAATTTGTAATGTAGGAAAAAATTGAATTAGTTTTGATGGGAAGTGAGCAAGTAGTGTTATCTACCCATAATGACCAAGCGATGGTGAGATAGGCATAATGTAATTTTTGAATGTTGTATATTGGTAAAAATTTGACAAAATATACAGCACAAAATCTTATTGTATTTCCCTATTAATAAGTTATATTATATGATGTCTAGTATGTAAGTCTGTGCACAGATGCTTCAGAAACCATTGGACTTATTTTGTTCATAATTGTAAGCAAGAGAACTTTTTGGCTCCTAATTATGAATATAAGATACAAATGCCATAACTAAAAATTTGGAATGTCTACTATAATAAAAACCACATATGGTTTTATTAATGTTTAATAAATTTACAGCCTTATTCAGAAATCATTCTTATAATGAGTATAGTCCCACAAATCTGCTTTCAAAAATATTTTTCAATAACAAGAAATAGCAAATGATAATTTACTCAAAGTGAATCTACTCAACTTTTTGTAAAGTAGATCATAATCTTACCTCAGTTGAATTAAATTATAGACAATTCAGAATATTTTCTGTTCTCACATAATATGATGACAAAGACAAAGTATTGTGATGGCAAATATTTAAGATTTTACGGGAAACATTTGTAAGTCTCCTGTATCAGAAAAAAGATAGTTTTTGTAAAATATTTGCCTGTATGTTGGCAATACTGGAGGCTAAATAAATGAAAAGACAGGTTTTTATGAAATGTTATATACAAGCTGCAAGGGAACAGAGTGAGCAAGGAATATAACGGGTGGCACAAAAGTCACTTGACAGTTGGTAAAAAAAAATTCTATAAAAACAAATTGACTGCAAGACGTAGTACAATAGGTTTAGTCCGTGATGTTGGTATTACAAAATATTGGTGAATTTCTGGTGAAGCGTGATGTGTCTTACTCTGTTTAAAGCTATAGTTTCAGAATTGGTTTTTGTGTTAAACAGTTGTAAGGATGTTAACAAAAGAAAAAAGGATTTTCACATTTTAAACTTTTTATAAAAGTGGTGCTACTGTAGTTATTAATGAATGAGGAAGACATTTTAATACAAACCCACCCTCTAGACAAACAGTGTAGGTCATATGAGATAAATTTGAACAACGTGGATCTGTTATGGATGCACCAAGATCTAGTCGCCCAATAACAGTCACACTAAAGTAAAATGAATTGCACTTATGTTTAGCTGTGGCTCAAAGTCCATGAAAATCAACCAGACGATTAGCCTCTGATCTGGAGTTATCATGAAGGTCTGTGAAAAGAATATTACACTTAAATTTAAAGTTTTCATTCCACGTTTAATACATGGACTATTGAAGATGACCCAGATCGACATCTTCCATTTTGCAAATTGATGATTAACCAACACAAACATGATCCTCAATTATCCAATAAAATTGTGTAGTCTAATGAGGTCAGTTTTAAGTTAAGCGGACAAGTTACAGGCATAGGTGTAATTACTGGTATACTGAAAACCAAAATGTTTTGTTACAGTAACAACTCAATCAACCAGGTGTGACTGTTTAGGGGAGCAATACCATCATTTGGTATACATAGACCATACTTTTTTGAAGGAGCAGTGACAGGAGATAAATATTTAGACATGCTTCAAAATTACGTGGTACCAAGACTCATGACTTTTGCTGGAAAATTTTAGGAAATTTACTTCCAACATGATGGTGCTCCATCATATTATGCCAATACAATCCATGATAATTTGAACGAAACTTTTGAAAAAAGAGTGTTTGGTCGAAGGGTAGATATTGACATGCCTTCACGTTCATCAGATATCATGCCAATGGATTTTTTTCGTAAGGCGTGTCATCAAGGACTCTGTTTATTTTTAAAAGCTATTGACCATACGAACTATGTCTTAGAGTATTTAACAGTATTCCCGGAAAACTTGAAAGATGCATTAACGAAGAAGGAAAACAATTTCAAACAAAAAAATAATTGTAAGTATTGTCTATAATACATTAAATAAATTCAGTATTTGTTTAAAGCAGTGTCAAGTGACTTTTGCGCTACTGTATATCAAAATGTCTTGGGGATTGTAAACTAGTTGATTGTTTAGAAAAAAATTTTAATGTATTTTCATATATGATTATGACTATTAACCAACTTTTGCTTTCATTGTAAAAATAAATCTTGAAAAACATATATGATTCTACAGTATAACAAACACCCAGAACACAATTCTCATAAAAAATACGCCTAAGTATCAGACGCGTTTCAACGACAAGGTCGTCATCTTCAGTGATACACCAGCTACACCAACCAAACCACAACTGAATCTAACGTTGCGCCGAAGCCCATATTTAAACAAACTGAAGGGGGAATGGCTTATTATTTTACACTGCCAAGGCGATAGTATGCGCCACGTGTCAATTTAACTATTTAAGATTTAACATATAGCTAATACAAAATAATCAAACTAACCCTACATTTAACATTATACATTACATTTTACATTAATATAGAAATCCATATAGGTCCTAGTTCATTATTTACAATTATGTCCTGGTACTTATTAATATAAAAAGTCTATACATTTATACAAACTCAAGGGGGCCGTGGCTTATTATTTTACACTGCCAAGGCAATAGTGTAAGTTTAACTACCTAAGATTTAACATACAGCTAAAACAAGATAATCGAACCAACCCAACATTTAACATTATATATTATATTTTACATTAATATAGAATGTTGTATAGGTCCTGGTTCATTATTTACAATTGCGTATTGGTGCCTATTAATATAAAAAGTTTCCCAAGCATCCATAGTATTTAATTTTGTAACATTCTTTAACAATATGGAACTTTCTTTTTTGAAATAATGCCCTTCATCTAAACAATGTTTAGCCATAGCAGATTTATCAGGCCTATTATATTTTAAATGAGCAAAATGTTCCTTGGTTCTTGTTTTAATGCTCCGTTTTGTTTGGCCTACATATCTTTTCGGACACATTTCACAACGTATACAATAAATTCCTGACTTATCATGCTCATGAATTTGGTCTTTTGGATTTCCCAAAATCTTGTAAAGATTATTTTCTGCAGACATTACTACATTCAAATTTGCATGTTTATTTAGTGATTTTTTCACAACATTTGACATTGGAGGAGCAAAAGCAGTTTTTATCCATCGTTGCCAAGGCTTAATACTTACAAGGGTACTTCTTGCTTCCTTCATTTTCTTAAATTTAATATATATGATTCTGGTTATGATTATTTTTTTAATATTATTATTCAAATATAAGTTACTTTTAAAAACTTCTTTGCAAATAAACAAAATTTGTTTATAGATTTTTTTAAATTTATATTATTTACAATTGCCAATCTTTATTATAATCTCTAATAATTATTGTTGATTTATAATCTTTAACAAAATTGATGAAGACATATTATGGACATCACCTGATTGTCATATTACAAAATTTCTTTGATTTCATTGGCAGAGATCAAACATGATACCACTAATTTATGACATCATGAGGAAATCATGAGTTTGATTTCTGATGATTCGGCAGTGAGTAATTTACTTTTTTCATTACTGAAGGTTTCTGAATATGGATGTTAATCTTTTATTGTATAAATCAGTCCTTTCAAGTGATCTAATTTACACATTGAATTTCAGTTTTCTCTGATAGTTTAAAAACTTGTGTTAAAATAATCCATTGGGTATTAAAACCATCAATAATCAAGGTTTGTGCAAGCCAATCTAACTTTGGCATGAAAAAAGTTTAACTTAATTCCAATAATAATAAGAACCAAAAAATTATATATTTTGCTACATCTTGTGCACATTAAATACAATTTCTTTTTTATTAAAAATACATTAAATACAATTTTGCTATGGTGGAGAGAAAAATTTACAAAAACCAATGTGTTATAAAATGCTTGATTGTATAAAAAAATTATTTTGTGTGTAGCTTTTTATTATTTTCAATTAGTCAAACTTGTTACGACGCAATGGAAAAAAGAAAAAGTTTAAAAAATATACTTTATTGAGGTAGGTTATAAATATTGATGATACCTGATCAAAGTTATGACCAAAACGGAATTCTCCTGAACTGAAATAATTAGTCCTGAACACAGCTGTAAATCTCATCCAGATCTAAGACAATCAAATAAAATCTCTAAACAACAAAATTAAGGAAGAAGTTCTTAAAATCAGTGAATGCCAAATTCTGAAGTACATTTAAACTAAAATCCTAAATTCAATGTGTTTCTGATAAATCCCATAATATCAATGCTTATCAGAGGTATCAAAGATGAAACCCCAAATGTCATATTGGTGTAGTTATCAACATAAACAGGTTCATGGAAGATACAAAACAATGCTCTGGCCCAGTGCAATAAGAAATTATTAGCTACAGCAATACAAATTAGAACCTCCAGTGCCAGCAGCAAAAGTCAACCCCTCTTCCATAGTCATGAGATTTAAAAATAAAGATAAAAACTTACTGTACTTATAAATTAATATTAGCAATTATCTATACAATAAAAGTTAACATTATAGCATAAGAATACATAAACTACACCAAAAATGACCTAACTAAAAAATTGGCATTGAATAAATATAACATCCAAGTATCCATCATAAAATATAAGATAATCTCTAAAAACAGACCAAATGGACTCAGGTAATTTTCAATTAACGCTTCATCAGTCACTCATGGCGTGTTAACATTTATTAATCATAAACTTAATAAATTTTTAATCAAAAATTTTAGCTTTTAATTATTCATTTAATGCAATTTAGGATATAATTGGTGTTCTATTATATAATATTCCACTATTATTATTATTCTGATAATTTCAAATGCATATATGGCCTTTGGAAATTGTACATTTATCTATACTTGTGAATTGGACATTTGTTTCCTTTTTTTTTTTAAGGAATTGTACTATTCACTAAATTACCTTTAAAAAATTTAAAACAATAAATAAGTATTTATAAATATTGGTCTACAATTAATTACAAATTATTTTTAAAACCTTCTTCTTCTATTTATATATTATACAAAAGATGATCTTCCCCAATACAAAGATTTCAATACCAAATGACGATGATTGTAAATCATTTTTTAACGTCACTATTTTACAATGATACAAAAAAATCCTGAGCAACGTCACTTGGATACAACACGACATAATTACTGTTTAAAAACAAAATAACCTAGCAAAGAAATTGCAACATAACAAAGATTTAAATAAATTAAAATGGCTTTAATACACACTTAGTCCCTCCTTTCCGCAAAAAAAGGGGTTAACTTGCATTAATTTAGATGGCGAATGGTAAGGGATAGAGACGATTTACAAAACCAACACCCCAGAGTTTGGTATAGGATCTAAGCGTGGGTGATTTCTTGGATTACTTAATAAGAATGATTTAATATAATAAGTTAGCCAGTATAAGATAATATTTTGTAGAGAAAAAGCGAAATTGTCTTGGTTAAATACTGTATTGCTTCCTAACTTTGTGGGTAATTCGCGAACCACCATCCTGGCAAGAAATTAAGCTGGTGTGATTATCTAACTTATCAGCTGGGATTACTAGATCACCACTGTGTAGGTTTCGGCTGAAAACTACAGGAAGACAAATCAAAATAGCAACTGAAGAACATTATTTGTAACATGATTACCACTGCTAAAGAACAAGTTATATATAACAAATTGTAACTTCTAATAATAAGAAACACCTTTTTTTTTAATTCAGAAGAAAGTTTGAGAAAGATGGGACATATATTATAGTCCACAATATGAAGAAAGTATGTGCACCTTAGGATCCATAAGTATATTTTCTGCATTTCCGAAAAACTACTGCAGAGAAAATATATTTGGATTAAATTATTTTTCTTATCGAAATCATAAACCTTAATGTTAGGATTATGTTAAATAGATCTGGTTCACCAAGGTTCCGACCATTTTGCAGCTTAATGTTCTGTCATCATGTAGAACTATGCCTTCTCATCATATTAGGAGTACAAGTTATTCACAAGAATAAATTTATGAAACATTTTCATTGTATTATTTGTCTCAATATCAATAAATAAGTATCCAAAGTCAAGAGTTGTAAGTCACAATTTGACAGTTCTATGTCACAAGTAAGATGCATTTCAAAAACTACAAGTCATAAGTAAAAAGTTGCGATTCGAGTCAGAAGTCTCATGACAAACCTTGCAAGTCTAAAGAAACACAAATACAGATTAGTCTTTCTAAAATATATTTCTATCATCTCTAGTTTCCAAGATGTTCCCACTAAAACTTCAAAATTTGAACAGATTAGAACTCAAATTTGTCTGGAATAATGAATGTTGGAATTAAATTGAATGGGTGGATACAAAACATTTCATATATAAAATTGTAAATCAATTGAAAGATAACAAAATCAACTTTACATCTGGTATAGTTTGTTTTACAATCTCATTATTTATGAAGATAATAAACAATGGTGTACACTTTTCAAGTTATTATATTGCAGACCTTTATCTTTAAGTAGAAGGAATTTATTTTTATGTTTGTCCTACATTAGGTGTAAAACTATATTTTAATGCACTGTACACTATTCTAAATTAAAATTAAAGTTTAACATAGTGATTACAGTAACTTTAGAATAATATCGTAGCTGAGTAGCATAATGACTGATTTTTGAATGACTACAGCAAATCTACATGAAACAATAGAGTGGCTCGGATGGATTTGCACAAGACCATTTTACACCAGCCAAACACAATTTCATTGGTAAAATGACCCATAAATAGAATTTTTGCTACCTAATTATTATATCTTAGGCACATTTCCTACCATTATCATACAACATAAGTAGTCTGAATTAACAAGGTCTTAAATGTAAATGTACAGAGGTTTAGTGTACTTCAAATTCAATTATAAAATGTTACTTTATCATAAATTAATTAATTGTCTTTAATTAAAAATAAGATATGAATTATCTCAAAATTGTTGTCTATTAAAATAATATATGTCCCCAGATTTATACTTTGCTACTAATTATTTCATTGATGATGCTGCCATTAGTATGCAGAGAGTCTGATGTTCATGCCCAGAAGTTTGAAAATGTCATCAAACTTTACACTATTATTTCTTTACAATAATTTATTTTATTAAAAATTATGGTTTATCAAATAATTGTAGATATTAAGTATTAAAACAAATGTTTAATGTACATAATTTTGTTATTATTTTACAAAACATACAGTACAAACTATTCTAAATTACATTGGCAGTGTTACAACATCTCACAATAAAATGAGATAGCATATTTTATTCTTAATGGGAAAGTATATTAAGTATTATTTGAATATATACATTATATTTAATGTTCTAAGCCTATGACATATTTTCTATTTTGTTTTTGTGATTTTAAAATAATATTGGCACTTATTCTTCGTCTCCTCTAATATTGTCACATGTATCTTCAATTTCATCCTGGAAACATAGTAGCACATCTTTTGTTAATTGAAATAATCATTTTCATTTTTATTTACCTACAAATATGTTTCCTCATAGAAAACTACAATACAAACTAATGAAATAAAACACAACTTTCCATAATAAAAACTTGTTGTGAGTAATATCATTGAATTCCTTGAATAAACTTACTTGTTATATCCACATACATTCTTAGCACTGAAAATTACTATAGTCTAAAATTTTATTGTTAGGACTTATATAATTTTATTGATTCTGTTACAATCTTCTACTATTCCTAACTATGTTTATTGTTATTTTCAGTTAATGCAGTTTTGATTATATTTTCATTTTCAAGTGTTTCTATGTACCCAGTAGTTTTGAACAATGAGAATAACAATAATGTCTCGGAGGAGCCTGTAACAGCCCCAGAGGTCATATCTACAGGTTGTGGATAGGGTAGTAGAAAGGAAATGAAATACCTCCTATAGATCAACAAAACATTTAAAATCTAAACATATCTAAGTAGATTTTCGTCAGATTTCTTCTTTAATTGTCAAATTTTGCTAAACATGTAATATATTCTCGGAAATATGATCTATGGCAGCACTTTTGGCCTGGGTATATAAGTCTGTACCTATCTTTAGCTCTAAAATATTTTTTGAGTAACTTTTAAAACTTTATACCTGTGTATACAAATGTGGGTATGTGTGTCTGTGCGCACATACGAGGGGGGACCCAAAAATAACGGGAATCAGGCTGGTGAGGAGAGGGGGTGGGCGGGGCCGGTCGGCCAGAGAGCGAGTCTTGAGTCGCATTGCTACACATCAGCGTACGACGTTTGTTCGCTGTGAGTGGATCAGTTCGTCCGTGAGAACTTTTTTTGTGAAAGACGTGTGGCTGTGAAATTATGTTTCCTGTTGGGGAAAATGCCCGTGGAAACTCTTGTAATGCTTAAAACAGCTTATGGGGAAGCTACTTTAAGTAAAACACGCGTCTACAAGTGGTTTCAGCATTTTTAAAATGGAGAAATGTCGACTGAAGACCAGCCTCATTCTGGGTGCCCTTCAATGTCAAGAACTGATGACAACGTTGAGAAAATCAACAGTCTGGTTCGTGAAGACCGTCGTTAAATCATTGATCAATTAGTTGCGATGTCTGGGTTGACTTGGACTTCAATCCAGAGGATTTGTGTATGAGAAGAGTTGCAGCCAAACTTGTTCCACGACTTCTCGCAGACGAGCAAAGAGAGCACCGACTTCATGCCTGTTTTGAAGCCTGTCTGTGGAGCAGTTTTTGACAAAAACCGGCATGACACCAATTGCTCACTCCCCCCCCCCCCCAATATTCACCAGATCTCGCTCCCTGCAACTTTTTTTTTGTTCCTCCGACTCAAAAGGGATATGAAAGGTTAACGTTTAGAGACTGTGGAAGAGGTGAAACAAAAATTGCTGGATGGACTAAAGAACATTCCATTAAATGAATATCAACAATGCTTTGAACAATGGAAGAAACAATTAGAGAAGTGCATTGCAGTCAATGGTAATTACTTTGAAGGTGACCAAAATTTGGTGTAAAAATATTGAAAAATAAAGCAGTTATGACCAAATTCCCGTTTTTTTGGTCCCCTCTCGTATGTTGCAACCACATTTTGAACTTAGATTATTTTTAGCATTACATTAAAAAAGCTTGGTAAGTAGCAACTTCAAAAAGTGACTGTTTTAAATCAAGTTTTGCGTCAATATAGCCAAAACAAGAGCATACTATGTCAAAATATATAGATTGTGATTCAATACTTGTCCCAATTAATATCATCCCCAAGTTTCTAAGATAAATTTTTTTTAATGTGTAAGCAAAATAGAAATTATTGTCCTTAAGCTCTCAAATTTCAAACCTGAATAGTGATTAAACAAATACTTAATTTTTAAAGGGTGGTAAAATTAACTTATATTTTGTTGCAAAAAATTACTCCACGCAAATAAAAATAATCACAGGCTTAACAAGTAATGTTTTTTCTTTATCTTAATAAATCAAAAAATCATCCAGATATATCCATCATCAGTTAAGTATAATTTGAATGTTATATCCGTAATTCAGTCAAGCGACTTTAACTGTGTGATAATCTAATAAACAAGGAATAATGTCATGTACTTCACTGTCACAATCATTATTCATTGTGAATCTACACTTTGAGAATCATAGAAGTCAATCAAATCGATTGAATTACCGTCCTTCACTTTCAACCTCCATTTCATCATCATAACTCTTCATACTTGCTGACAGACTTATTTCTATGGTCTTCGTATAAATCAAGGTTAATTATGTTAAATACCATTGCAATTACAATAAGATTGTATTACTGACACTATAGAAGAAAACTTGTTGTAATAAAGAGCTTAATTTTGTTGCCAGCTGCATCAAATGCAAAATACCTACAACACTGTAAATTGGCTGCAATTCCTAAATATCACTACATAATAGTAAACTCAACCAATCTTAAATAAGTAAATGCAAGTGTGATATTTATGGCAGATACAAACACTAAATATTTGATAAAATAAAATAATTTATAAATATATTTATAGGCTGTCCTTGGAATATATACACACAAGCTAATGTATATTCTTCATTAGCCCATGAAGGATTACATCAGAGCTAATTAGTTGTTTTCTTTTGCAATTGTTAAATATAAAATTGTATACATTACCAAACATTAAATAAATTGTAAAAACATTACAAAATTCAAAATATTTGTAATAAAATAAGCTATTATCTAAATAATAAAGATTACAAACAATAGTTTTAATAAAACTTAATATAACATTTACCTCATTGATCTCCAAACATTTTGCCCATTCCTTGAGGGTGATGATATGATTATTGTCTGAATCACAAGAGTTGAGGAATGGAGCAATGCAATGCTCAAGAGCCATTAATGGTGCCCGGATGGGAAACAATTCATGCCGAGATACAGCTCTACAACAACAAATTATTAAACATATCTAAAACCATTTTTTTAAATTAATATTATTACATTAATTTTTATAATCAGTATGAGAAAGTACAGAATTAGTACAAGGATTTGAGCAATATTTTGAATTTGTAGTCAGAAAACTGTCTTTGTAAATTTATTTTTATAAAATATATAAATAGTTAATAAAATTGTACAAATTAAAAAATATATTATATAATGTGACTAAAAATAAAATCTGTTGAAATCATGCTAAAAAAGAGAGGGAGAAACATGATTTAGTAGGTGAGTATCTATTAGTCAAAATAAACAATCTTATCCCATGAGACCCAACTTCACCCACCCTCCAAGGGGCATTTTTTTTCAAATATAGACCTATTATTTTTAAATGCAGCATTTGTAAAAACAAATTTCTAGTTTATTTATATTCCTGCTTTACAAAGTTTTTAGATAACATTTCAAACACGAACTTTAATAATTTTTAATTTCAGATTTATCTAAACTCAAATATATAAACAAAAAACCCAATTTTCGAACTGTTGTTATTTCAGACTTGAAATAATCAATAATTAACAACTGTGTTGTAATTAATCTAATAATTTACAAATGTCGTATAATAATTTGAGTGATTTACTAACATAAATTATCTTTGTGATTTCTTTTAGAAAAAAGTTATTTAATTTATTTTTGAACAAAATAATGAAATTGTTAATTTAAATCTCACGTGGAAAATGTGAATGTCTTCAGGAATCAAACTCTTAACTTTATTTGATACTGTTTATTGAATAACTTTATTTGTATAGTCAATGTTAGTCTGTATAATTACTTAGTCCAGGCGCTAGCTTGTAAATAATGCAACGAATGAATAAATAGAGGTTATGGTTTTAACTTTTGAGGGTTGGAGTATTAACAGAAAATAATTTGTCTTACAAATCAATAATCAACCTACAAAAGAACAATTTTAAACCTCACAATATATGCAAGATATTATACTTAAATATTCAGAATTAGTACCAAAGTATGTTTGTTTTACAGAGTAGGAAAACTCTTTTCTCTACCATACATTGACAGTTGGCTCTTGTCTTTTCTAGTTTTATTTCGTCAATTTGACTCATAATGTTTTATGTATAATTTTTAAAGTATGATTTAAATATGAATGGTTATAAATACCTTGTTAGTCCAACAAACCTTATTTTTTGTGCGACATGTTTCGCCGTTACACAGACAGCATTAAAAAATAATAATTGTTTGACTAACAAGGTATTTATAACCATTCATATATATAAATATAACAATCCATTAGGCTACAATGAATTCTATGATTTAAAGTACGACTTATACTTTACACTCCTGCACAAGTACATCCAAAAACAATAAAGTAACATATTTAATGGGGAAAACTAATAGAGACCATTCGTTAAGATTTTTTTAAAATATATTTTTATTTAAAATAAAATTGTGAACATTTTAAAACCAAAATCCTCGAAATAACTTAAAATTCGGCCGAGTTATAATTGTTTCATTGTAACCTACAGTGAAGAGAAGTTTGGAGGGAAACAATTTTGATTAAAACTTTCCAAAGAACTTATAACTAATTTAATGTTGTAGAGTAATAGTAGAGTTCTTGGAGAATTGCTCCAGTTTAAAGGCTTAGATTAAAAAAAATAATTAATCCTGGTTTACCTTGTGTTGGTGACAACATTTTAAATTATACTTTCCACGGTACAAAAATAAAAATAAAAACAACTATTGGTGCATCTGTTGTCATGACTACATGAATTTAACTTCATTAGTTTTGAAATTAAATCAAAAATATTCATTGATTATGTATGCCAGTAAAAAAAAAGAGATTAAAACCAGTGGAAAGGCTGAAATTTTTTATAATAGTGGATATTGATGATATAGTTTACTTGGACATTTGCCAACATTTGTGTATGTACAGGATTAATACACAATGTTTCGAAAGTATAAATCAACTCCTCTTATCAAATGATAAACTTAAAACATGTGAAAAGTGAAAAACATGAACATAAACTAGATCCATGTTGAAGACTAAAATAAAAACTAAAAATCTAAGGAAGGAGGCCAGGGCTAAAGCTAAGCAAGTGCAGTCTAAATAACTAAGACTACATATAAATGTGATCAGGAAAACCACAAGTCACAGAACTACAAAACACAAAGAAAGACAAACACCAATGATAACTATTAGAGGCTCTCATGTCAACCAATATTTTTTTAAATAAAGTATAAAAATATTAAGTTTTGCATTTTTGAAATTTTTGTTTGCCACATTTAAATGAACCTTTTAGTAAGTAATGTTGATAGAGCATCCATAGAGACAATAGTACAGGAAGGAACTCCAAAACATAAAATCCTTCCACTTTGAAATTAGTATAAGCCAAATATGAAACCCATGTTAAAATATGTCATAAAGATCATATGACAAATCCTGTTTTTCATTCCATTTCAAATATATAAATCAATGTGTTTCCTAACCAGATCAGCAAACAGAAAATTTATCATATAATAATTAAATTTAACAAATTGAGAAAATGTGTCAAATGGATTTTCAGTTGGATAATTTTAACACATTTAATATAAAATACTTAAAAAATTTAATTGGTTAACCTTTGGAACCAACTTCTGATATATCAGAAAACAACATGTAAAAGTATTTTTTGTTACAATATTTTATTTGTTTTTCCACAAATCTATAGATAAATAATTTTAAAATGTTTATTGAGCAATTTATGAAAAGTTACCATCAAACGCTCAACAGTTGCCGGTGTGTCAGCTGTTTTATTTTAAAGTTGGTTTTATTTAATAAATGTGACATTATTTTAAAGTTTTGATTAGTATTTTGTATCATTATATTGTATTATTTGAAATTGTCAAATGAGTAGATAGGTGAAGAAAATTTACAGTAAAGAGGATACACAACTTAGTTCCGAGTTAGATCACTAGGGTGATAATGACATTATAACTAGTGAAGAAGAATTTTGCGGTTTTGTAGTGATGATTCTATTTTAGATTATGTTGATAATATAGACGAAGATCCCGGATTGTATCCCCCTAGAAAAAGTAGGCTACCATCTGGAAGAGGTAAACCTATTTTTAAATGTCTGATGATGATACTGTAATGGCTGATGAAACTACATCATGAGAATCTACATTACCCAAGCAAACAATTTTTTATTTATTTGAAATCTTGTCTACAAGCACAAAAATAACAAATAACAAAAATACAGTATCCTCAAGGTAGGAATGTGTTTGGGGTGGAGAGGAAAGAGAGGCCCCCATGCTTCAGTTGTTGTGTTTGCTTTCAGCGGTACAACGCCAATTAAAAAATATAGACCTCAGATGCTTCTGTGTAAACACGTATCCTACTTTCGTTTCCTTTAACGGTGTGAATAAGAATAAAACGTTTACAAAAGTACACAAAGTGTGTATTAAAGAGATGGACACATTTTTATTAATGAACAGAACGTGTAACAATTAGTTATGTTAAATAAGTTGAAAGAGGGTAACATAATATGGTTTATGTAACCACTACAGAAAATGTTCAGCACGATATTTCCTGACATATTTTGCGCATGCCTTAAAGTTATACATGAATGCATTCTTGGAATCAACGAATAATGGCATCAGGAAGGCGGGAAGTATTTCTTGGGATCCCCTTATCATTCTGTTTACTTTTCCCATAAAAATATAGTAAATTATTTGCTATTCTTAGATATTCAGGTAACCTAACCAGTACACCCAGTATACGTTCAAATACTTCTAGAATGTGCCTAATCTAATTGTAAAAAAATAATCTATCAACAAAATAATATCTACAACTTTCTTGCAGAAAGTTATCATTTAGCCGAGAAATATAAATTTTCCTCGTTTTGAATATTTTTGTCATTACTTTTATTATGTAAAAACTTTTTACAGTTTATCTTTACAAAAACTTACTTTTTTACACAACTTTATATTTTGTTGGTTTTTAGTTTTTAACTTTTTATAAATAAATTATGTGTGCAAGTAAAATAAGATAAGTGAGATGCAAGTCTGTCATGAAGTTGTATCTTTAGGAATTAAATATAGCTAAGCAGTAATCTGTGTACCTAGTTTTCTTGGAATGGGTTGTACCGTTAAGTCAGGTTAAGGAAGCTTAGAGACACTTTTTATTTTCATACTCAACAAATATTCAGAAAAAACAAAAATGTAAGTGTAATTTTTTATATAAATATATATACAAATAGTATTTCCTGAAAGAAGAATTTGTTAGAAAAAATAGCAAAAAAAAATCACTTGATTATCTTGACTATTCAGAAGTTGTACCAATTTTAATGAACACTTGCAGAAACCATGAAATTGACATTAGTATTCTTGGATAGTCTCAGTATTTAGGTGGCAGTCTCCAAAGGGTTAAATTACTCAAAACATAAGCCGTTTTTGCATATTTCTAAAAATTTTGCATTTATATAAATTTTTGAAGACAAGACTTTAAATGTTAGAATTTTTCAATATTTTGTTGATGAGATTTAGAGCATTCAATTTTTCAGTATGGAAGGAGTACCACTGGAAGTGTAAACTATGAATAAGTAAAATTTTGCAAATAATTAAATTTATTTAATATGATCACATCGAGTACAATTTTTTGCCGTTCTTATTATTGATTTTGTAATTTAATAATAGTATGAATGGCAGGAAATAATGGAGCC
This sequence comes from Aphrophora alni, assembly GCA_963513935.1. Classification (NCBI taxonomy): domain Eukaryota; kingdom Metazoa; phylum Arthropoda; class Insecta; order Hemiptera; family Aphrophoridae; genus Aphrophora; species Aphrophora alni. The sequence goes on from OY740766.1 coordinate 32,098,807, forward strand.
GTATGTTAACACTGACAAAGGCATCAAACGGTTGTACCAACACTATTGAAGCCCTCTTCAATAGTTTCAAAATTGTAAATAGAAAGTGGTGACATATAGTATATAGCAAAACAATGGTAAGTTGTAATACTTATAACACCTGCATTTATGATTTAAATCAGTTTGAGCATTTTATACTTGTTTAATTGTAAGTTAAGGTATATGTTGAAAATCAAACTTCACTGTAATTTTTGTCATTCATTTTTACAGTAAAATGATGTTTCACAGAACCTCCCTGCTAACCATAAATCGAGATAGTTTCATTAAATTTTTATTTATAGAAGAAGAAGAAGAAAACATGTAAAAACATTATAATAGAAACATATAAATTAATCATTAGTTGTAGAATTATTTGCAGAAAAAATTAAGCTAATTAGTTGCAATAATATTTTATAAAACTGAATGTTACCAATTCAATTAATGTTATTTAAGTAGGAATATTTCCATATTTAACTTCAAGTATCTTAAAAAAGATCAAAAGTTAAACAATGCTTTATCATTTATATATTATTTCTATCCTTTTTCAGTAACTGATCTTCAAAATAACAATTACATTCAAGCAACTGTTAGTGTGTGTTTAAAACTTTCGCACAAAATTTGACCTTACAAAATTGTATCAGTAGATTTGAAAATTATATAAAACATTCATGTAATGTATATGTCTTTATATATTTATTTACTTATGAATATATTTTGTATTTTCATTATTTAAATGTTGATAATACTAAATGAAAATTTACCTGTCATGTGGATGACCATCCAAATCACACCATTTCCAAATTGCAGCATTGCTCCAACGGCGTGTAAGATTGCTTTCAGCTTCTCTCTCCATCTTCAGGTAATGTGGTGACAGCTCTTCACGGTCAGCCAAATCACGCATAATGTTATACAGCCAATCACGCATACGACGTGGGAAATCAGCCATCTCCTCTCCTGTACATTCCTAGATATACAATGGGACTGTAATTAGCTTATGAAAGCTACACAAGTTAGTTGTAAATCAATAAGTTTTAACAAACTTAATTTGAATTAAAGTCCTTTTGAAAAGATAGAGTTTTTTTATTGCAATAAAGTTCTGACAGAGTAAAAAATTATAGGTCATAAAATATGGGAAAAATCTTGGAAGTTAGTTTTGTAAGAAAACAATTGATTCTTAAAAACCATCTAGATATTTTATTCTGATCAGTAGTTTTGTTACCATGGTGATTTATCTGCTAAACTTAAAAAAATTGTTTTGTTTAAATCAACTGAGAAACTAAACATGACGAAGTTTAAGCAATGACTGAAGATAAATTAATAAACTGTGGAATAATTCAAATATTGTACTAAGAAAGTTAGTGGGGTTGAAAAGTTTAAGGATATATGCAACTTGAGAGTAGTTTAAAGGGGTTATGGAAAGTGAAGGCTGTCACTGGTACCTGCAAAAGGGTCGCCTATTGTTCTGTCCATCCCATTTGTGAGACTTGGTGTCATATAAACTACCTGTAATTATAGCCCCATTCAGTTGTCTAAAACCCATTTCTTGTTTGTACCTCCATCCAACTATCAACATGGACATCCTAGTATCAGTTCTTTTACGAATTTCATTTCAGAAAAGGGTTAAAAATATGTTGCGTTAGAACTTAAGTTAGTAAATAAATCGGTTGTTTGTTACAAGTGCAATGGGAAAATATACCTAAACTAACCAGGATTTACTTAATAACTTTTATCAAGACATTATTTTTTCCCTCAATAATATTTATAATAAATAGCAAGTAACAGAAAAAATGGAAACAAAATTATAAAAACCAAATAAAAGATGACTAGGCTACATTCTGGGGCCGCTTTTGGTAAATGTAATGGTTATTGTTAAAAAAAAATTAATAATTTTCCATATTATGCATATTATTAAAGCATGAATAGTGTCAACGAAGAACTCAAGAAATAAAATCTTCTCTCATGTTGCACTACTACACTATTTATTTAGTTAGCTGTTACTGTTAGGATAGGTTAGGTTAGGTTATCTTAACATGTTCATTCACATGACCTAGGCTTAAAATACTTTAAGTGTAAAATCACCTTTAAGCAACTGGGGTCCATCGCATCATAACAATAGGCAACCCTTTCTACAGTAATAAAACACAATAGGTTACCCTTTCTATGAGAGGTCATTTTTTAAGTAAGAACCATTTGCGCATAGCAACCGCACAGGCTGTCACATGACGCCCGCTCAAGGTTAGCCGCTCTTGCCCAGTCCCTAACTATGCAGTCAGTTGATTTCATAACTCTGCCACTGTTGGTTCTATTGTAACACTGCTTTGTTTGTCACAATCAATAAACCCGGCGATTGTGAAGTGTGCTCGGTTATTCGGTTTTTAAAAGTAAAACAAGTTCGTCCCGTCGAAATTCACCAGCAGCTTGTTGAAGTTTATGGTGAAGGTGTAATGAATGAGAGTAATGTGCATAAATGGTGTGTAGGCTTTTCAATGAAGGAAGAACAAATGATGAAGAACGATATGGGCGACCAACTGTCATTGATGAAGACTTGACAAAAAAAAAGTCGATGAAGAAATTCGCTAAAACCGGCACTTTACGATTGACAAGCTTCATTTTCCACAAGCTTGTGAGAAATTTCCACAAGTTTCAAGATCGGTTGTTTATCACATTGTTTCCGACAAACTGCATTACAAAAATAATTGTGCGAGATGGGTGCCAAAAATGTTGATAGAAGAACACAAAAAGAAGTGTTTGGCACATTCTATGTTATTTTTGGAGCGCTACGATAACAGTGGTGATGAGTTCTTAAATCATATTGTTACCGGTGATAAAACGTGGGTAGCATACTACACTCCAGAGACTAAACGTCAATCCAGTGAATGGCATCACTCAAATTCACCGATGAAACCATGAAAATTCAAACAAGAACCTTCAACACGGAAAATCATGGCCACGGTCTTTTGGGATCGGAAAGGCGTTCTTCTGATTGACTTTCTGCCAAGAGGACTGACTATAAATGCTGAGAGATTTTGTGAAACACTAACCAAGCTAAGGCGCGCTATTCAAAACTGCTGGCGGGGCTTCTATTTAGCGGCGTCGTGCTGCTTCACGATAACGCTCGGACTCACGCTGCAGCAATGACCAAGACGCAACTGGCCAACTTTCGATGGGAATTACTGGACCATCCCTCCTACAGCCCTGACCTGGCACCATCAGACTTTCATGTGTTTCCTAAACTCAAAGAATATCTTGTTGGTAAGCGATTTGAAAATGATGATGTGTTGAAAGAAACTGTTACTAACTGGTTAAATGCTCAGGCGGCAGAGTTCTATGATGAGGGGATCCAAAAGCTAGTGCCACGACTTAACAAATGCTTAGATATTATGGTGACTATGTAGAAAAGTAAAAATATGTTCATACTTAAGTTTTTGATACAATTTATGTTCATAAATAAAATTGCTGTTAGTCCAATTACTGGGGTTCTTACTTAAAAAAATGACCAACGTACATTAATATAACATAAGTTTTCTTAAACCACAGGTAGAAGTGATTAATGGCCAAAACTTGAATAGTCAGGCAAAATTTTTAAACATTAGTAAATATTATAAATTTCACCATATTCATTGTACTTACTGGCATCTCTCTACACTGTCCATAATATTCAATATGAAGATGTTTAAGATCTATGTTTTGACACTTTGCATGATTTTCCTCACAATAACACCGCATCTGATAAACTTCACAGTCAGAGCCCCATGTTTCATTGTGATTGGAACACACCTGCAATCATACACATTCTTTAATAAATTGTAAAAATATATTGATTTACAAGTACAAAGTGCAAAAAATATGCTTAAATATAAATTACAAGGTAATGGCCTTTATTTTTTTATATTACATTAAGTCTATCCAATAACAGACAGGACTTCTACAGAGATGTGTAGATATTCTGTGCAAAGAGCACTTGTAATGTCGTGATGTCATACAACTTTTAAAATTTGCCGCTGATACAGTGATCAATAGCTTTACATCATGGTAAAATAGTCTCTATTCTTTGTAACATCACCTTCAATACAATATATAATTGATTAATTATTTTAGGACCAACAATGACAATAAAACAGAAACTTGATATTTTTTACTCGATATGTCATCATCTTCTGCAATTCATCGCCACCCAAATTTGAGAGATGTTGAATTTACATCACATTCAAGTCCATGAGTATCATATTTGTGCACTTGTTATTGGTATAGAAGTTTTATTTTAGTATTTTTTGTATAATGGTTACAAAAATAAAATTGAATTATAAACCGATGGATCTATTCATAGAAACACAAAATTCTATAGTGTATTAGAAAAGGAGAAAGATCCAGCAAACTCACCGAAATGTGAAAATTCCAGAACCAATATTAAGAAGTGTCTAAGAACAAAATCGAAACTTTATGGAAGTTTCAGTTGGCAATGTTACTAAATGAAGTAGACTATTTGTGCTAAAGACTTTTTATGTAAACTAATTTGAGAATGCTGTAACTTGCGAAACCATGGTCGGTAAATTTTAAATAAAGTTGTGGTTTATACTAAAAAGTGTTTTAATTATGAAAAGAACTAGACTTGACCAGTGATAAATGCTCAGTTAGCTAAAGGCTGTGTGTTTACTAGAGTTTGTACAATAATGAAGATTAGGTGTTGGTATGAATGGGCCAATTTTGATTTTTAAAGTATTAGAATATAATTCAAAAATTATTGAAAATTCTGAATTCAAGAAGACGTAGGGTGTGTGTTTGAAAAATTGAAGCAGCAAAGTGGGATTTAGCAGCTTTTTATTGAGAGAGGTTATAGTAAATGTTACAAATTAAGGGGAAAAAATCAAATTAAGGCTTAAAAAGGTCAAGTTTATATGTGACGAAATTGGTCTCTATTGGAAATCTCAACACATAAAACAATTTTAGCAGCTAATTTAGAAATATCAGCTCCATAGTATAAAATGAGGAAAGAAAGACACACTTATAGTTTGTCTCAATGCAAATATAAAAACAGGCTTCCATAACTCTGGTTGGAAAAGCTATGAATCCACAAGCTCTGGAAAAAAAAAGTGTATGAATGAAGCAAGAAATGGTTTTAAAACATATATTGTTCCTGAAGTAAAATCTAATCTTAAATTATAAAAATTATCTGAAAAAGTGTTTTTAATAATGGATAATTACCATATCCATAAAATGAACTAGAAGTTGATAAAAATACAAAATGTGTTCTCCTTCCTGCTAAACATTAACTGAAAGACTAAAGATTTTTCCACTTAATGTCATACAAACAAGATGGCTTTAAACAGTGACAAACCGTGTCTTTTTAAAACATTTAAATATTGTGTGATATGTACAGTCAATAATATATACTAACTATATAATTCTACAAGTGGATTGTTCTTAACTGGCCTGAAGATGATGCCTGTGGCAGTGAAAAATTTAGTTACTTAATATAAAAAGAAGAAGTTACGTTTAAGAAGACTACTATTGACTGAAAAAGGTATTTATTATAAATCTAATACAGTATATTGAAAATAAATATAAAACGAAATAAAGGAACATTACCCCTTCAAATGATAAATATGCAACCACCAAACCAGAAGATGGTACTGATGGGACCATTTGTCTGTGCGCGCTGCTCGGGACCACATGTTTTTGGAAATGAGCGATAACCACTCCCCTCCAAGCAAGCCGTGCGCACAGACAAAGGGACCCATCAGTATAAGGTCCCGAAACAGTATATTGAAAATAAATATAAACCTAAATAGAGGAATATTACCCCTTCAAATAATAAATATGCAACCGCCAAGTACAGAAGAACATAAGATGGTATAAGATCAAGGGTTTTGGAAGCAACCTTATGAATCGCACTAGTCAATTTTCAAGGATTAGTTTCTACCAATACATTGTCTACCCATTAACTTCAACAAAACAAAGATTCAGCATTTCAATATTATAAACAAACAATTTTGTCTCTAGTAACTTATTTGAAAATAAAAACAAATATTAATATCTTGAATTATTAGGTTTACAAGATATTCAGGATACAAAAATTTCAAATTAGAGAAAAAATTAAACTTAATCAGTTCATAAGTTTTTGAGAAATCAATAACAGTCAACTAAAAACAACCCGAATAGATCATTTTCCCAAATCGTGTATAGATTTTGTTTATCACAATAAAAAGTTCCCTGTCTGTTTATATAGTTAGAAAGTAATGTTACAGTTATGTTTATAACCTACCTTCCTTCGAACATCTGTTTCCAGTGGACAGGTTGGGATGCACTTACACTCTGCATCACCATTTTCATTAATTTCACAAACTTTTCCAGCTCCACAGTGTTTGTGATAGCATGGATCTAAATCCCAGACAAAATATATTAATTAAACTTTTTGTTGAGTTGTTGGAAAATAAATTAGATCTACCATTTTGTGTTCATTACAAAGATATAACTAAACTTGTTTCATAGCATTATGTAATTGTTGGCCACATAAATAAATCTTTTCATTTTTGGTATTAAAACAAAATTTTATTTATATCTGTGATCAAACAAAGATTTTTTTTTTATTTTTAATATTTGTAAATTTTAATCAAAGCAAACATGGATTATTCTTTAAAAGCAGTTTTATAAACTTCATAAATCTTTAAAATATGAAGGAAAGTAGCATAGCTCAGTTGGTTTAAATGTGCATGTAAAGCCCTATAGTTTGGATTAGTTAAACCATCCATAGGTTATGTAAGTTCAGATTATGGTATGGTTTACCTATTCCTCCATCTTTATTAATCTTACAGGTATAAAGTTATAAAATTAAGCAAAAACTAAAATTCTAAAATGTGAAATAAAAAAAAAATGAAAAGAAAAAAGATGACTTTACCAAAATCAATTTGCAATTATTACACAGTTTTTAACTTTTTTTTTTTTTTTTTTTTCAGACAAATTTAATTTGTGTGATTATTTAAATGTCAAAGTGACAATAGGGAATTTAATTCTAATAAACATTGTCCAAAAAATTCACTAAATTTTTTTATACACTCGCCCACAAACAAAATAACCACGAAAAAAAACATTCACAGTCGTTTCACCAAAAATATCACTAATACTACTACATTATAAATAAAGTCAAATGAAATATTATTTCTGAGTTGAGTTGGTATAGAACTGTTTCCACTTTTAAAACTTTTATTTTTATAAGAACTACACAGATTTATTAACCAACAAATGAAAGGAAAGAAAACTTCTACACTAAACACTTTATTTGATCAAGACATTTCAATGACCAATCCTCTTCATAAAATAAAGTGTTTATTGTGAAAAATTGTTTTCTTTCATTTGTTGATTAAAGTTTCCACAAGTGTTACTCATTTTGAGTGAACCTAACTAATGATTGACTAAAGTTTTAAGTCTGTTATTACATAACTGTTTTTAAGCCTTACAAAATTGTTATATATATTATATTGAAAAAATTAAGGTATTACCCTGAATTAGTTGTACAATTTCAGAGTATCTATGTAGATTACAGCTGTTTCGCTGTCATTTCATCATCATCAGTGTACATCAAACACTTACATAAAACTTATGTAACAAATTTAAACCCTTAATAAATTAATTGCCACTTTTTGTTTGAGAGTTATCATAAAAAGTTTTAAAATGTCCGAGGTTAACATATTAACTACACGTTATTTGTATGGGATCTTTCTAGTTACTGACTGGAAGATTATACTGTACTTCTAAGATATAACTAGAAGGATCTCAAACAAATAACACATGGTTAATATGTTAACCTCCGACTTTTTAAAACTATTTATGACAATCCATGAACAAAAGTGGTAATTCATTTATTAAGTTTTTTAATTCAGTGTTGTAATTTAAATGCTGTAATTTACATAGATTCTCTGAAATTGTAAGACTAATTCAAGATATAACCTTAATTTTTTACACTGTTATTACCGTTTCATTAACTAAATAAGAATACCATAAATACATCTTTCACTTTCCTACACTAAATATTGTAGTCATTTATTGGCACTTCTTTTCACTTAATGGACCGGGCTGTATAATTTAGTCCTCTGAAGCACATCATTTACATTAGATTTACATAAGTTATTATTTTTTATTATTTATAAAGATATTTTATATGTAAAAGCTTATTTTCCTGTTGCTATAAATGTGTCAAAGCAAAAGTTTTATTTAATGTAAATATTTTTTTTAATGACAATGATTGTTCATTTTCATTTTTTGTCAATTTTTCTTGAATTCCAATTTTCTTTTACTGAATTCCAATTTCCAAGTTTTGAATACTGGTTTCAGTAATTAATCTGCGCCAATATTTAATCAAAATTGGTAGAGCCATTCATTTACATACAAAATAGATAAGATATGCCAATGATATCATTTGAAGTTAAAACATTGGATGCTCTAGTGCTGCCATTTAATGCCTCACTTCTGATAACTTCAAGTGTACCTTATTGCATACTACAACTCCTCCCACAGTAACCTTATCCAAATTGAACCCGCAAAACTAAACTGTTCTATTCAGATAGTAAAACCTCATAATATAGTATGCTATGAGATTCAATGATGCAGCTCATTTTGATAAATTAGGTTTTTTTAAAACAGATTCTTAGAAATTTTATTGGTTTTTAACAATGTTCCCAAACTAATACTTTTTGGACGATGATGACCAATAGTTTTATTTGGGTTTTTAGAGGCTACATTTAAACAAAATAATTAGGACCGATTTTAACAAAATTTTAATTATGAGTTTTGGTCTTATGGCAAATTATACTCAAATTTTGAGTTTTTGAACAAATTTAAAAAAAGGCCCAAGGCATGACTGAATATGCAAACATACCATATTTGATTACCCAATCGTTTGGGCTGTACAACACTGTGCAAACTACAAACACTAAACAGATGGACATCATTTCAAAAATCAAACAAAAATAATGAAAAATAGAACAACACTGTTAAATATCAATTTGGTTAGTAAACTTATCTACTCAGTTGTAAAGAAGAAAAATTTGTCTCCCGTCTGGTTCACATCATAATTTGTGTTTCTAATTTTCAGCCACAAGGCCTAGTAAATAGTACTGGTTTCTCTCATTGCCACTCCCCAAAATTACAAATAATTGATTTACCTCTAACCTAAATTATAGTTTTTCTTAGTGGTAATATAATCTGTTTAAGCTGCCACAAACCAATAAAATAATTTATAGTTATGATTTTAGTGTGACGAACCAGTGATTGGAACACTATTGTCCTTAATGCTGTCAGCTTCCATTTCTTCTTGTGGCTCTTCACCTAAGAGTGGAGCTAAGTATCTTCCACCATCATTCAAAGCTAATTCTTCAGCAATGGGTGGAGCCATGGTAGTAGATTTGTGATTGTGATGGCGGCGACGGTACTTCTTGTATTTTAACTAAAACAATAAACATATATTAAAATACACTACCAATTTAACATCTTATTTATTTTGTGATATAAACTGTCTTAATTTTCTCAGTGATATTTGATATTGGAGCAGTTGATGTGGTGATTATTACAAGGGTTGATATCCAATCCATTTGCCTGATTGCTTAAATCAATTATCATATTATATAATTAATCAACACTCTCCTAATAATTAGAGAGATAATTTTATTTTGTTAAAACTTTGCAAGTCACTAGAATAAAGGATGCAAAGTCACATTTTTCTTATAAGACAATTTTTTGTAATGGTCGCTTCTACCACTTTTTAAATTTTGGCACACGTCGAGTTAAACAGGTTGTGCGACAAATTGGTTCTGGGTAAAATTTCCTATGCACATTGTTTGACTACTTTTTAACTTGGACATTTCGGCAGACATTTCTTCCAGTCGAAGATTGGAGACAGATGCGCTGAATCAAAAAACTGTGTAGGATCAGCTGACAAATTAGTACATGGTGTTTAACCTAACAAGAGTAGAGTACGGAAATTTTATCTGTAGACATTTTCCACATTCAATGAAAGGAGTCAGACCTGTGAAACTAGACAAAAATTCCGCTTTCTTTCAAATCTGCAACATGGACAGAAAATGTTAGCCAGACACCAATTTGTCACAGGACCTCCTTAAATTCTACGTCTTCAAAATAAAAAATATGAAAGAAGCATCTGCTACCAAAAATTTTCTTATAAGAAGAAAGTTTCTACAATAATCAAAAAATAACTATAGTTATAATGTAATTCTGGAATATAAAATAATATAATAAATATGTAAAATTTATGTATGTATACAGATGACTCGCTTATACAAATCACAACTGATCGTATACACTCTGGCAATACAAAAATTGACACTAATTCATTCTACAGTTGAAGACTGATGTGCTGCAAATTTTGTGTGTTAAAATAGAGAGAAAAAAGCTGATAATATTGAATTTAACTAAAGAGAATGTTTGTGTCAGCTTGTAGTTATAATATGACACTGCTATACATTCTATTAATGTCACGGCAACAAATATGATTATGACTATGTTTATTATAATTATGCATTTAATTATGATACAAAATTTTAACATAATAAATTGAAAAAGTGTGGCATCAAAAGAGTTTACTTCTACAATTAAAAGTTAAGAATGTAAAAGCAAAGTAAAATAACGTAATTTTAACATATTGTAATATTAAGGAAAACAAAGATTCCCCAAACTACAAAAACAGGAATAATAACTTATAATAAACTTATATAAAACTTGTAATAATAATCTAGTTATGTTTATTATATTATGGTAGCCTATAACTGTAGACATAAACTTCTGAGAATGATGACTATTGAAACCTAGGGTAGTATAATAAACAATAAACATAGCTCCATTTATTACAGTTTTTTTTTTCTTTCTGTTTTTGTGGTTAGGGAAATCTTTGCCTTCCTTACTGTAAAAAATATGGATACAGTGCTCCTTGGTGATATTGTAACAAATTAACATATTGTTCTTAATTACATTTACTGACTAAGTATGATTCATTGCTATTGTTCTTAATTATATTAACTGACTATGTATGATCCATTGCCTATAAAAGAGGCTTGATGATAATAAAGAAAATTTATTGATTGATTGACTATTTGTGTTTGTTTATAAAACACTTACAGGTTTCTGTGCTGAGATGTAATCTACTAAGATTAGCACCAGAATGCACAGCACCAGAGCAGTTGAGGACCTCATTATGTCTTCAGATATCTGAAATAGAAATAATATCTTCAAATAACCTGTTTTATTTCAGTTCAGTTTTACATATTTTTATCAATTATAACTTTACATGTGACCTAAATTTAATACTATGCAATGTCTGTGTACCTAGATAAAACACAAGGATAAAATATACATGGAAATCAAGACTGTTTTTTTTTTTTTTTTTTTAATCTTTGAATTTCGTTTGTTTTGGTTAACATTGATAATTACGCCAATGAGAATAAGAAATCTATGTACCAAAGCAAAAAAATATGAACTAACTGGGGCTGAAACCATACTCCAAACGTTATCATTGTTCACTGTAGTAACTTCCACATGAGGAGTTTAACATTTTCTACAAACTAAAACTCACCGTTTTGACTTTTTCACTCTATGTGTAAAGAAAGAATTGTGAATTGGAAAAAATTGATGTTGAGCATTTATTAGTTTTGTGTCAGCCTACTATGAAAAAATAGTTTGGGATTTCTGGGAAAAAAAAGAAGTTTTTTGCACAATTACTTTATATCTTGTTAGCAGTTGTTTCTCAGAAACAATTTGATGAGTTTTATAAAAATTGGTAGTTAGAGTATTTTTGAGACTTATACACATAATATATAATCTACCAAACTCAGAATTTGAAGTTATTGAGAAAAAAAAATTACTAAAATCGGTGTATGCTGAAATATATCGCATAAAGTCCAAAACAAAATATATTGGTTGCCATGTTTCAAAAAATGTCTTTACATTTGAAGCCATGATCTAACTGTATGAAGCTTTTGAAAATTAATTACTATAGGAGATAGTCCTAAAACTCCATTTGTCAACTACCAGACAAACAACTCATTTTCTTCTTTTTTACAGCTGTTTCAAATTGAATTAACCATTGTCAGAGTTTTTACACTCATACACTTTTTACAAATACAAAAAAAAAATTCAGGTGTAAAATATTTTAAGAACGTTTTATTCTTGGGTATTTCTTTAAATCTTTAGCCGTTTAGGAATTACAGGCACTTAAAGTTCAGAAAATTAAATGTTTGATAGGCCTACAAATAATTGATTCCAACCTAAAATGTAACAAGAGCTAACTTTTGAATTATTGGGGGTATAAAATAAGTCTTAATGGGGAACTCCCCTTATTTTTGTAAGCTCTAAAATTATATGGAAATCAATTTTGAAAAAACTGCTAATTTTCATTAAAAATAGAGAGAATAACAACTTTCCATTATAAAAATTTGGGGTTATCAATTTTTAAAACTCAAATACCTATTTTTAATGAAATTTAGCACTTTTTTCAAAATTGATTTCCATGTCATTTTAGAGCTTACAAAAATAATGGGAGTTCCCCATTAAATCTTATTTGTACACCCAACTGTTCACAAGTTAGTTAATGTAACATTTTAGGTGGGAATGTGGGAATCAATTATTTGTAGGCCTATCAAACGTTCAATTTTCTGAACTTTAAGTGCCTATAATTCCTAAACGGCTAAAGATTTTTAAAAATACCCAAGAATAAAACATAAAATACAAGGTGTTCCATAACAAATTTCCAATATGGCGGCCGAATTTAAAAATTCTAAATTCATATATTCATGAGCATACAAAGTAAGGTGAAGTCCCCTATTTAAAGTTTCTTGTAAATATTACCGTTTCCAAAGTAAATGGTGGCACAGTTAAAAAAGGCACTGTATAGTAAAAGTTTATAACTAGGAATAACTTCGCATGTTTTAAATAAAGATGGATATATATAAACCTTGTGAGATAGGTACTATTGTTGATTTCATGGAGAATAGAATATCATTTGCGAGCCAGATTAGTTTATTTCGTCAAATTTGGTTGTCATTTAAATGTTTTCATAAAATTATTTTGTTACCCATGGCTCAGAACAAAACAGTTGAGTTTTCCATAATTGGAAGAAAAAAATGGTAATTATATAGCAGAGTAGTAATCAAAATCAGAGTAGTATACTTCAAAATCAATTTTTATGGGTTTTATTCGTCAAATAAATGTTGGAAAAATATTTTATTATCAAAAAAAAAGCGTCGGAAAGATGATTACATAATATAATTACACAAGAAAATCTTAATCAGAGTCAAATTCTGCAGCAAATTCAGCAGAAGAGGAATTTATTGAATTTAAATGTATTTCACTCGTAATTCGCCATAAATGATGAAAACGAGTATTATACTCATTGTACTTTCTTTTAAACATAAATTCGGCTATATGGCCATGGAAATGTTGTTTTGAATTTCCATATCGCGTCACATTTCCTCGCACTTCCCTCCATTGGCGTTCAATTGTCTGCGTATGTGCTTCAGTGTCAGGTTAAGGTGGCGCCGTATTTTCCTTGTTTTATTTTTTATCCTCTACTACATACCTTACTTCATAAGAATAAATAATGTTTTCTTTGCTGTAAATATGTAGGGATGTATTATTATATGTCACGAAAGGTTTGGCCAGGTTGCTATATATATATATATATATATATATATAAAACCACTTGGCCAAACCTTCCGTACGTTTATTATTGAAGTGAATGTCATGAGTATGAAAGATAACACAGAGTAAATTTTTTCACGAAAAAACAACTTGTGTAATTATATTATGTAATCATCTTTCCGACACTTTTTTTCGATAATAAAATATTTTTCCAACATTTATTTGACGAATAAAACCCATAAAAATTGATTTTGAAGTGAGGCTACTCTGCTCTATAATTACCAAAAAAATTTATACACTCCCTGTCATATGAAGAAGAAAAAACAAATATTGTCTCAAATTTGGTTTTGACAATTTTGCTCAAATGTAGCGCTATGGATCGTAATAAAAATACTGATCACTCTGCCTTCATAAAATCAGTTTGAGAGTTATAATTAATTAGGACACTAACAAAATATTCCTTTATTATACTTAGGCCTACATCATAATCGGATCTATTGATTTTCATCATAGTATAATTTACAAGTTATTCTACCACATATGGTGAGTTATAAAAACAGCTAGGATGAAATTTTTAGTTCCAAGTCAATTTTATTATAACTTCACCACGATTTCTTCTGTCAGTAAAATAAGTTATGAATTAATAATTCAGTTATTCTAGACTTATATAACATAATTTGAGTATTCTGTGTGTTTCAATTGAGAGCAATTCATTCGCAGACGTGGCGTGGCCGGTGTATCAGCAAGAAAACGGGTCATTAAATTTTTATGAGCTTGTGTTCCGCACATTATTTGTCCATGTGTTCGAACATGCCTTTGTGTTATGCATCGCTATTTCTGTAGCATTTATGACAGAAGTTGTATTATGCTTTGAGCGTGTGTTTTGAGATGTAAAACTATAATTAAATTCATAATTCTTAAACATGTTACTAAGAATATTGATGACTGTTTTGAAAACACAACACATTCCGAAATTTATTTCCGTCCCTGGACGTGTTCTACAAACCGGAAAGTATTGTTGGTAATTTAATAACTGTAACTGAAAACAATTTATACTCTTCGTTCAGTTGTATTATGCTTTGAGCGTGTGTTTTGAGATGTAAAACTATAATTAAATTCATAATTCTTAAACATGTTACTAAGAATATTGATGACTGTTTTCAAAACACAACACATTTCGAAATTTATTTCTGTCCCAACTGTAACTGAAAACAATTTATACTCTTCGTTCCATTTCGATGTCGATTTTTTCCCTTTCGAGGTCCCAGAGTTTTAAAACGTGGTTATGAATGATGTCTATCTATCGTCTCTGCAGTTTACAGCGTAACTTTTTTTATTTTTTGATAATTATTTGGTGGTAGCGGCTTTAAGGCTAAACATCCCTGAAAAAGTTGTGTTTCTGGCCCGGTAGATAGCAGCACCTCCGCGGCAAAATTGTATTACTGATAATTTGCGTAATTGTTGTCCGATTTTTGTTTTGTAAGTTATTTTGTAAATAATATCAATAAAATATTTACGCTACGGAGGTGAAACTTTTTTAGATTTTTTTATAAAAAAGTTGTTGAGCAAAAATATTATTATTATTATCATTATTTTTAATCGCAGGTAGTCATTTTTTAAATAATAATTTTAAATGAATTTTGCCGTTTTCAGATATGAAATCGGTCAAATGGTCCCATCGGAATCGTGTTTTAAAGATACTATCATTATTTCTCTCACGCCCCGCGCCCCTCCCCCCCCCCCGCGTGGCGCACCGCCATACTGCCCAGCCGCTCTGACGCGCGGCCCCTCCTGTAGTGATGTGGTGCTAGTTAGCAAAGCAGCGAATTCCAAGCAGCTAACGAACGTTTACAGTTGCAGAGCACTCCTAACAACTAGAAATAGCTGCTTTACAATTAGCAGTGCTTATACTAGCTGATGGTAATATTTTCAACTGTTTTGACAGCTGATTCTGATAACATTTAAAAGAAGCAGGAATACGGATTTAGCAGTTAAATACAATGATGAATGGAAACTAATTTAACAGACACTTGGCTTTGTGGCTTAATGTTTGAGTATTGTAATTATTGTAATTTAATTTTGTATGTTGTTGACATTGGCTCACAATTGTATTTTTCAACAACTAAGGCATAGATTTAGGTTGTGGGTTGTAAATTGAGATATGTAAATTTTGGTTTAAATAGAGCTTATTTTGTGGATTGATTATACATTTTACAAGAATGATTTTAATTTGTTGTTGCTGTTTATTTGTTTAACTGCTTTGACTTGTATATTTATAATTTATCTGTCTTATACAAAAGAAATTTGTCTAAAGGACTAATAAAAAATTGAAAATGGTTGATGTTAAGCTAATACACAAAATTCTTTTTAAAAAACAGAATATATTTTTAACCAAAACTATAACAAACGAAACAACTTATTTGCTACAAAAAAAGTACAAACGAAACGATAGAAAGATATTTTTGGGTTAAAATTACGCTTTTCTCAAAATCTGCTATATTGAACACCATTGGTTCGAGAGTTATTAGTAAAAAAATTAATCGGCCATGGGACTGGTCTAAAATATGTAATTCCTCAAAATTGGGTTTACTGATTTCCTTCAAATTTTAGTGAAATGTGAAGATGAATGACCCAAACCCGCGTCCAAAAATCAAGAAAAATAAATATTAAGGATCAGTAATAATTCTCAAAAAAAAAAAAAGAATTATGACCGCCCAAATTAAAAGCTCGAATGAATCTCATACCCGGAGGACGAAATGGTTCATACAAAGCAAGTTTAATAATATAAATATTTTTCAAAGACACCGTCCATAATTTGCTTTCACCTTTTCATTGAAAACTACCGAATTTACATTTTTGTTGATGATTAGTTTGAATTCTTTTTGGTTTTGGGGATGACTGAGCAAGAAATGTTGTGCAAAGTTTTTGCATCATTTAGTAAATAAACAATATCAAGTTTAACTTTACATATAATCCTAAGAATAAAAGATGACAGGTGTTTGCAAAAAGATGTTATTTATTTAGCATGGCTTTTATCAACAACTGTAGGCCAACAAGTGGGAGGGGAAATGGACTCATTTGACTCATTTCCTCCAACTCCGTGTTATCAAAGGATATTGCAGTGGGACGTGCTCTTCTGATAACCCACTTCTTTCTGCTCGGACACACGCGTGGTCAGCGGTTAATAATTAATTCATCTTATGCCTAAATTTTATATAACTTGAAGTAAAATAGAAGTATATCCCGGATTTATAGGTTATAACAGCTGTTACTACTTTGGGGGCCATTTTTAATTTCTGTCGTAAAGAAATCAGTCAGTAATGGAAAAATTGACAGTTTGAGAGTAGGCCTATATTGATTCAAGGGTCTCAACAGTAGAAAGGTTTATATTAACACGTCTGTCGTCAGTCTTGTATGCTAAGTTGTTAAGACCAAGACTTTTTGTTTTGTTTACGGTTGTATTTCGGTCCAAATCGGTTCTAACTATATTAACTAATACCTATAGCAATCTACCTACTAAATCCTAAGATCTTGAACAAAGCAAATTGGTAAATCTCTCCCAAAATATCGGGTAGGAATGTATAGGTTGGAAAGTAAATAATCAGTCCAAAAATATTGCACAAACTCTCTCGCACACCCACTGACAAATACAAACAAAACGCTGTCTCCAAAAATGTCTGTCCGGTAGTTCGCACTTATAGTGAGTACAGGAGTGGCAATCCCGAGGGGGTTTAGCTGGATATACACTTTTTTCATGTAGTCTTGGATTAGATCTCTCTTTTAAAACTTTCCTATTAGTCCAATATTCTTAAGACCAACTCACGTTCTCTGGCGCTATTAGAAGGCAAGAGATTTATTTTATATTCTTTCCTTTATTTTTATTTAAAGACGCTGATGGCCTTTAAACAACAAGGGGAAAAAATCAATAGTTGTCTTTTTGTGTGTGTCTTTATCGATAACTCAGAAACTAGCATTTTTGGAGAGTTAGCGAAGAACATTACCATATATTTGTATCCTTAAAAATTGTATTTTAGCAGAGTTTTTATCAAACCGATTGAGAAAATCATAATTATGTACTTTTTTTAAATATTGTAACCTCTAAATTTTAGTTTTTGAACAAATGACTCGAAATATTACCAAATTTTGATTACTCGGTCCACTCCTTGCGTTGTACAATACTGCATAAACGACAGGCGATAGATACCAGGCAGGAAATGAACTGAATTTATTTTTAAAAAAACACTTCATTGGTCTTAGGGGACCTTAAAATAAATACATCCGCCAAAAACTTGGCATCGATTTTCGGCTCATCGCATAATATACCACATTGAACTATGAACACCGTCCTAAATAGTCTAATAGTAGAACCTCAAAATCGTAGAGCCGGTTTTGATACAATTTGATGTTATGAGAAGATGTATGGCCTTCAAAAAAAACGTAAAAAGAAATTATGGTGAGTAAATACAAATATAACTGACAGTATCGGTTTAATTTATTATCCAAATTATTTGCTATAGGATTTTAATTTTTTTTTTACGCGCTATTTTGTGCTTTAGTTGGTGTCTTCCTATTTGCGGTCAAGTGTAGTTTTATGAGAGGACGATCAAGTCCTGGGAGTGGAAGGGTTTCCAGTTTGCGGTCACGTCTTGAGATGTAGTTAATTTCTTCCCGTCCTTTGCATACCTAGCAACTAAATACATAACAGAATGATTTGACTCCAATCACAAATCATGTCTAGTTATAAAGGTTAGGTTAGGTTAGGTTAGATTAGGTTATATATATGACCGCAAATTGGAAAAATATAATTAGGGTAGCCCAAGATATTTTGGGGGTGACCGCAAACTGGACGATTTTACCCTCGACCGCTAATAGGACTGACCGCAAATGAGACACAACCCTTTAGTTTATACCAATCTTCCCTTTTCAATCAAAACATCTTGGACCTATTTTAAAATATACATTTTGGAACGGTGCCCTCAGTATACGAAGTATAGTGCAAGTTTGGTAATGGTCAACAATTTCGAACATCGTTTTTTGACTGATCTTCACATTTCATGGCTTTAGGAAACAGAAAAAATTATTTTCGACATCCCGTCCGTCTGTCGACTGTATGTAAGCACGATAGCAGCCATAATAATTAAGACAATAACATGAACTGTTTTCCTCTCTCTCTCGTCCCGTTAAAGAGATGGTGAAAAAAGTATAAAATAAATCCCTAGCGCCAAGTCAGAAATGAACAAAGTTGGTCAAGAGAATCCTGTCGGTATAGGGATAGAATCCTATTGAAATTTAGAAAAATCGAATTAAAAATTTTTAAATGGCAGTAAATGTATATACTGTAAATAAATATGATTAAATCATTATTCAAAATTTTGTAACTAATATTTTCTTTTAGTTGCCTGCAATAAAATAGTTTAACAAAAGAACTGTTGATTTTAACAAGAAAATAGTTGATTAGAAACAAGAACTGGTTTTATATTTTCTTAATATATATATATATATATATATATATATATATATATATATTGTGTTACTTAATAAAAATTTAACACTATACAACTTGTGGGAGATTACAGGCTTAAGTTAGATTCCTTTCCCCAGATTGAGATTTGAGAGTAAAACTGTCTTACTTAGAAAGGTTTGTACACCTAACCCTAATATAGAAGAAAGAGGCAAGACTCAATAAAATTGTAAAATTTACTAAATATTGTGTTTGTTTTTTCATTAAAATGGAGTTCTACCAAGTACCTTCGGTCAATAGTGTAAATCGTATAAAGAAAGAGGATAATTTATTATCCTTCTCATTTAAAATCTATGTTTCGTCTAATCACAGAGTATGATCATCCTCGCTTTAAATCATCGCAGTGAAAAGAGAGACTTATGACTTAGAGTTGACCAACAGATGTGCGTGCTGTGATTGGTTATGGCGTAAGCAATGAGTCATCTGTTTAGGCTTAGGTTCAGCTCCCACACTACTGCCAGCTGCTCTCAACATCTTAGAGGCCTAATTCTTGATCATCTGGAAATGTGTTTAACATTCTGCAACGATATCACAACACTGATGATTTCAATACAAATATCTAGCTGCAGAGTTTTTCATAATTTACTATACAGACTTGCATAGCAGATTCTTACTAAGCCTGTATAAAGTTATGTAGTGTTTACATGTATAATTAAAAATACCCAAATTACGAATTCGAGGGGAGGGGGTAAACATTTTAAGAAATATATTTGAACAAAAAATATTAATGTGGTTTAATCGGACATGCCATCATTTGTGTATTTGAAAACAAATACATGAGGTATCAACTCTCGTTATAAAATGTTAACGAACTTCCGGTAATAAAATCTGAATTAAAAATCGGAGATGAAAGTTATTCTACTTTAAATAAAGATCTAATTTTGCCTCTATTCCACAAATTCGGAATCATAATTATTTATGTGTAATCAATAGGAGTCCCATTGGCTGGGATTTCCTACAAAAACAGTCTAAATTGGACTCTAAAAAAAGTAATAATAATAACAAATATGGGGGGGGGGGTAAAAAGAAAAACACAATATGTTTGCTCTTATAACAAAATGCGTATAAAATTTGTTAAAATAAAATAAAACTTGCTAACAAAGCATTAAAGTTAACGAAGCAAATTTGTAAAGATAAAAACTGTCTTATAATTTTACAAAATAGAAAACAAAAGAGAACATTAAAATTACTGTTTTTATCAATATTTCTTACTTATTATAAAGAAGGAAGAGAAAAAACAAATATGAAATCATAAATTTAACACATATAACAAAACTTCATTATCAGAATAGCGTGATAAAGACACCCTTCGCACATACACAGATAATGTTCCATTAAATTTATAATTGTTTATCCCGGGTTTAACTCGGAAGACAGCCTAAAAGTGTTATTTATAGTAAAAAATAATGTTTTTTCTGTCTATTAATTACAGCGCGGTTTCAAATGTGTTAATTAAAGCTTATCACATATAAAATTGAAGTGTTTTTTGACAGTAGGCCTTTAGAAGAATAATTGGCTAGATAAAACCAGAATGAATTCGTGTAAAAAATCTGACCTGATCGAATGACCTATTATTGACTATTTTGGTCCGACATATAATGAATAGACAGTTCTCCGCTGTTAAAATAAATCAATATAATAGGTTTGTAATATTTTGTTTGATATAAGAAAAGAAAAAATATTTCTAAAATAAATGGTTTTGTATCTGAAAAAAATTGTTTCTTAACTGTTGAGACAATGGAACTTTGTAATATATCAAGATAATTCAGAGATAAAATTAAAGCCTTGGTAAAGATAAAAGTAATCAGCAAATTGCTGGTACAGGACGTAAATTTCTTTAAGATGTCTTATTGTATCCGTTGGTTTCCTGAACTGCACTTTAGTATTAATATATTGCCCAAAATGACGTAGATTTTTATCATTTAAGGCACACGTGTAAGAAAAACTGGTTTAAATTTTCACTGTTTTGTAATTTTCTTTACCATTACTTTGAGCAAAAATCATATCCAAAAATACTAAAACAGCTGTAGATTTGAATAAAATTCACATTACAGTATCCTCAAGGTAGGAATGTGTCTGGGGTGGAGAGGAAAAGTGCAACCCACACTTTGTTGTGTTTACTTTCAGCGGTACAACCCCAATAAAAAAAATATAGACCTCAAATGCTTCTGTGTAAACGCATACCCTACTTTCATTTCTTTTATCGGTGAAAATAAGAATAAAACGTTTACAAAAGTCTGTCACGAAGTTGTAACTTTAGGAATTAAATGTAGCTAAGCAGTAATTTGTGTTCCTAGTTTTCTTGGAATGGGTTGTACCGTCAAGTCAGGCTATGGAAGCAAGTAGAAGGGAGGACATGCCCCTTACACCAGACACAATCCTAGTCTGAGGCTATTGTACTTTAGTTATTATTCGAGATTTTTGTTTTTCAATTTGGCGTGTTTATAAAATATACCATATTTTTTATGGTACGAAAACATCTTTTTTTTAAATCGTACCGTACTTCAATTAATGCAGAACTTTATGACTGATTTTATTATCTTTATTTATACAAGTATTGAATATGTTTTTATATTTCAATGTACAATATTCATTTTGTCCGACAAGGTGGGGAGCTTTAATATCTTCAGGAGCTCACTACAGTGAGTAAGGTCATGGTAACCCCGAAGAATCCTGGCTAGATCTCCAGGATGAAATGTACAATCTTTTGATCATCTTGCACCTCCATTGTGTAATCATATTCCTGGTTTATAAAACCACATGATAGGTTTAGGCAGTTCCAAAGAAATCTACCTTTGGTTAAAAAGCCTTGATAGATACAGTTTCCAGTTTAATTCAATGAATTGAGAATAAAAAGGGAAAACAACGTTTGCTTCAACCAAATATATTGGATGAGTGTGTATCTTTGTATATAAATGCATACATGTGTAAAAGGAAGTTTTATGTACGTTTATATATAATTTTAGCATAACGAAATATTAATAATAATAAAGAAAATTGGTACTATATTATTAATAATTGTGTATATATAATTTTAGCATATCAAAATATTATTAATAATAATAATAATATATAATTGGTACTATATTATTATTAATTGTACATATATAATTTTGGGATAGCAAAATAATAATAATAATAATAATAATAATAAAGAATTATCACTATATTATTAATAATTGTGTATATATAATTTTGGGATAGCAAAATAATAATAATAATAATAAAGAATTAGCACTATATTATTAGTAATTGTGTATATATAATTTTAGCATAACAAAATAATAATAATAATAATAAAGAATTGGTACTATAATTTTAGTAAATTGTGTATATATAATTTTGGGATAACAAAATAGTAATAAAGAATTAGCACTATTAGTAATTGTGTCTATATATAATTTCAGCATAACAAAATACAGTATTAATAATAATAAATAATTGGCACTATTTTATTAGTAATTGTGTATATATAATTTTGGCATAACAATATAATAATATTAATAATAAAGAATTGGCACTATATTATTAGTAATTGTGTCTAGTATATATAATTTTGGGATGATAATAATGATAATAAAAAGAATTAGTATTATATTATTAGTAATTGTGTGTATATAATTTTGGCATAACAAAATAATAATAATATTAATAATAAAGAATTAGCACTACTGTATATTATTAGTAATTGTGTATATATAATTTTGGAACAACAAAATAATAAAGAATTGGCACTATATTATTATAGTACTTGTGTATATATAATTTTGGGATAACAAAATAATAATAAAGAACTGGCACTATATTATTACGTAATTTTAATGAGGATCATCAGGTGCTCATTATAATAAGTACGGGCTTGGCAATCCCGACGGTACCTAGCTGAACCTACACCTTTTACTTTCGAGATCTCACTTTCATCCATCTTTCCTATCAAGTTTCTCTTGATCATTTCCTACCCTGACGCTATTAGAGTTGTCAAAGTCTAGAAATTTTTATTTTATACTCCTTTTTTTAAATTTTTTCATAAAGCGATGATAACTGAGTTTAAACGTAAGGAATAATGATAAAAGTTTTAGTGAAGTTATGTTCAAATATAACGATAAGGTTTAGGGCTGTGAAAAAAGTTTCTCTGTATTTTAAATCATAAATATGTGACTTTTTTTTTTTTTTTTTTTTTAAATTACCATATTCGTAATTTTACAACCATCCAAAAGAGATTAATTCCAATAAGATTGGATAAGTTATTGCGAATAATATTCGCGACGAATTAAAATGGACGTTCGTAAGAGAGTCCCTGCTAGTATAGGTCCTGCACTAACTTTTGGTTAGCATTTTTTAAATCCATTAGGGCTATCTGAGTCTTCACAGTTGACAAACTTTATTCAATTTCTTTCTTTTTTTTATTATTATTTCAGATTCATAGCCAATGAATAATAAAACCGTCTTTGAATTTTTAGAATTACGTAAAATGTCCCACGATGAAAATAGATTCAGCGAATTAACTTGAGTAAGACTTATAATATTTGCAATTCCGTAAAATCTTATCCTACATCGTTATCAGAGACTTACTTGTATCAGCAACTCGCTGCCTTATCAGGCAGGACAGGTTTCATGGGTTGGGTGTTACTCTGGAGGTGGCAGGGAGTGGACTTATAGTCTATTCATACTAACAGCGAAAACACCTTCAACAGATTTGTTGTATATTGTGTGCAATTCTTTACAGATATTAGTTGTTATTTATTATTTATCGCTCATCAAGCCATGGAAAAACTCTGAAATAATTGTTTACAATATTTATAAAAGCTTGCTTTGAATCAACAACAATTCTGAAAACAACGGGCAATAAATTAATTTTTTTAAACGTAATAACTTTTAACACGAACACGTTATTTACAACAAGACGACGTTTTGAAGAGACATCATCTTCAGTTGATACATTACACAAACCGTTTTGGCAATGTAGTACAAGAGGTCCTTGTATCTTGTACTAGAAGAGGTACTGTCATCTTGTACTAAAGAGACCTTTATCTTGTACCACAAGAGGTCCTTGTATGTTGTGTACTGTAAGTACTTATATCTTGTACCAGAAGTCCTTGAATCTTATACTACAAGAGGTCATTGTATTTTTACTACAATAGGACCTTTTATATTGTACTACAAGAAGTCCCAGTATCTTGTACTAAAAGAGGTAATTGTATTTTGTACTACAATCGGACCTTTTTTGTACTAAAAGAGGTCATTGTATTTTGTACTAAAAGAGGACCTTGTATTTTGTACTACAATAGGACCTTTTATATTGTACTAAAAGAGGTCATTGTATATTGTACTACATAAGGACCTTGTATTATGTACAACAGTGTCAAAAAGGTTTGTTGTCGTGTAGAAACTGAAGATGATGAGATGGTTATTAAAACGTCATCTTGTTATAAATGTAGAAAGTTGCGTCTTTTCTTAATTTGCTGGATTCTAAAAGTTTTTACATTTTCTGGAAGATATTTGTTGGGTCATAAAACTTGGATCATAATTGCATTAGGGCATTTGAAAAATAAGACACTTAAAATTTATAATTCGGATCGTTTGACCTTCCTTTTCGTGAATTGATTGAATTTTTACGATTTGCCGAGTTTGCAAATATTTAGCATATTTTAAAACGCGTATAAAAATCAAATACTGTTTTTGTAACCTAAAACTTTATGCTGATGTTATAAGACAAGAGTATTTACTTTTTTGTTTTGTTGTTTGTAATCTACCGACCTCAACTTCAGTGATAATATATACAGATTACTAACCTGCACAAAATAGGCTATCACAGACTCATGCAGGACTCAGAGATGAAAAGTAACTGCTATAAACCTTTCTTCAAAAATCGACGATTATTTTTTTATTAACCAAAAAATATTCAACAAATAGCTACCTTAAGTGCCCCACATGACAAATATTAACAATTTGAATATTATTATTAATATTTAGCAGAAAATTTTCTGGATATCGCGGTTGAAATTAGGTTATTTCGCACATGTGAAAAGATCTGTAGGCTACGTTTAAAATTTCTACCTCTGTCGTAAATTGACATTATATGTAATTGCATTACATTTAAAATAAAAGTGGAGAGCTTAGTTGAATGATCGGTTCATAAAGAATCGAATCCGACATATCGACTAAAATTTAAACTCGGGCTTGGAAGAAACGTGGGGAACTAAATTTGAATTTTATAAAGTATAATGTGTTGCCTTGGACTGTTTGAGTACCATACCTGCAGCTGGACAAGTAAGACCTTATAATGTGGCCTCAAACAGTTGTATTATTTGTGTATGATGAGTGATACTCTGATTTTATGTGTTAGTGTTGTGTTGTATTACGTGTGTATGTGTGTAGGCCTGACGAAGCAGACAGTGTTCGGCGAAACAGCACTGTAGCCAATAACTATAATACGGACTGAGGACAACCTCTAAGGTAATTAACTAGGCCCTATATTATAAATTTGAACTCTTCTCACTGACGATGATATTCGACTGGAATTTGACAACGTTATCAGCAATACGTAAATCGACGGAACTGATTGTAGGCTAATGGACAGAGCGAGTTAAATAAAAGCTTGTAAAAATGAAAAACATAACATGCCAACATTTTCCTTTGTTAAATCTCCATCTAAGATGTTGTTTTCTCTCTCGTTTCTTCAATCTGTCTCTCACTTCGTGTTTGCAAGTTAGCCTGTGGGGTATATTGAATACTTCTAATTTGACAGTGAGGATGAATTAAAAATAGGTTAATAACAGTGATTAGGGCAAACAGTCGAATACCGTAAACACACGGTCTGGTATCGACGCTCAGTGGATGTCCTACTCTATAACGAGAATCATTGTCCTGAAAATAATATTTCGTATTCAAGTATAAATTATCCTTAAACAATTAAAATTTCAGTTTCTTACACCAAACTCTACGTAGTTTATGATATTTTGTTAAACGAAATTAATTTTCAATTAGGGCATGGAATTTCAAATAATACATAAAGACTAGTTTTTAAACAAATAGTTTTTATATGCGTTTTAACTTCATTTCTGGTGAAATAAAATATTCAAGAATTAAAGGTAATTATATAGCAGAGCTGCCTCACTTCAAAATCAATTTTTATGGGTTTTATTCGTCAAATAAATGTTGGAAAAATATTTTATTATCGAAAAAAAGTGTCGGAAAGATGATTACATAATACAATAATACAATTACACAAGTAGTTTTTTCGTGAAAAAATTAACTCTGTGTTATCTTTCATACTCATGACATTCACTTCAATAAACGTACGGAAGGTTTGGCCAGGTGGTTATATATATATATATATATATATATATATATATATATATATATATATATATATAGCAACCTGGCCAAACCTTTCGTGACATATAATAATACAGCCCTACATATGCGTACACTGAAGCACATACGCAGACAATTGAACGTCAATGTAGGGAGGTGCGAGGAAATGTGCCGCGATATGGAAATTCAAAACAACATTTCCATGGCCATATAGCCGAATTTATGTTTAAAAGAAAGTACAATGAGTATAATACTCGTTTTCATCATTTATGGCGAATTACGAGTGAAATACATTTAAATTCAATAAATTCCTCTTTTACTGAATTTGCAGCAGAATTTGACTCTGATTAAGATTTTCTTGTGTAATTATATTATGTAATCATCTTTCCGACACTTTTTTTCGATAATAAAATATTTTTCCAACATTTATTTGACGAATAAAACCCATAAAAATTGATCTTGAAGTGAGGCAGCTCTGCTATATAATTACCGAATTAAAAATTATTATTGATATTTTGCAGTTTTTTTAACAGGCTAAAATTTGCGTTTTTTATTAGGCTGAAATTTGCAATTATTTTAAAAAGGCAAATTTTTTTAAATAGGTTAAAATTAGGATTTTTATTAGGCTGAAATATAAATTTAATTATTTTTTTAAAGTATTTCTAGGTTAAAATTAGGATTTTAAAATAGGTTAAAATATTCATCTTTTTAAATAGGTTAAAATTTGCATTTTTAAATTGGCTAAAATTTATATTTTTAAATAGGCTAAGATTTGCAATTTTAATTTTTTAATTTTTAAATAGGCTCGAATTTGCTTTATAAATAGGCTAAAATCCATTTTTAAATAAGCTAAAATTTGAAACTTTAAAATAGGCTAAAATTTAAATTAGGTTAAAATTTGCATTTTTTAAATAGGGTAGGCTATTTTTTTTAATAAATATTCTAAAATTTGCATTTATTAACAAAGGCTAAATGTTTCCATTTATAAATAAGATAAAATTTACAATTTAAATTAGGTTAAAATTTGACTTTTTTAAATAGACTAAATATTTGCATCTTTTAACAAAGGCTAAAGTTTGCATTTATAAATAATATAACATTTACAATTTTAATTTGGTTAAAATTTGATTTTTTTTAATAGGCTAAAATATGCTTTCTTATATCGGATTAAATTTCCATTATTTAAATAGGCTACAATTTAGATTTTTTAAATAGATTAAAATTTAGATTTTTTAAATAGGCCAAAATAAGATTTTTTTTAAACAGGATAAAATTTGAATTTTTTTAAATAGGTTCTAATTTACATTTTTATATACGATAATTTAAAAATTTCCCCTTTTAAAAATCGATATCTAAGCCATTGTAATACCGAATGTTCATATCAACTTTAGTGTAAATCCAACAAAAGATACTTAAGTAGTAAAAACTGCTAAAATGGCATCCATTTTGAAATAGTCACCAACAATACATTACCAAAACCAGAATTTATTCAAATTTCTTAAAAATAGGACAACTTGTTCTAAAGTTATCATGTTTAGTATCCTCAAGCCAACTATGCGTCTTTTTAAAACGAAAATTAAATCAGCGGTTCAGAAATATTGCATTAACTTTTTTACATGTCCTTATAGTTCAAATACAATCGACGGTAAAAACACTGATTTACTGTGAAATTTAATGAATTTTGATCTAAACTAACCTAACGTGCTGGAAAATAATAAAATAAACTATGAAACTGTCAAAGTTCTATTTTGTGTTTTCTAATTTACATTCAGTTCGGTAATTTGGATTCAATAAAAATCCAAATTAAGTTTAATTTCAGTTCATATTTCAATTAAATTTCGTTAAAATCGTTAGGACCGTCTTTGAGCTTTTCAACATTTTTTTAAGAAGATTGTCTAATTTCATTTTAATACCGATCCCACAAACCGGTATTTTTAATCATTTTACACGGGTCCTTAGGAACTATTTAGTCAAATGTAGTACAAATCGTAAACCGGTTTAAAAAAGAAGAGATTATGTGTTTTGGTCTTGTGGCAGGTATCACCAAATTTTGAGTTAAACCAAAAATGAAATAAACCCGCCAGGAAATACGGTCATAATATTTATGTAGCTTAACAAATTTTATAAACATCTTTCCATCTGTTTGGACTGTTACACAGGAAAATAACAGTCATCATACTACAAATAGTATTTTAAGAATCGGAACACCTAAAACCGAATATATCAACATCGTTTTTTGTCCAATCATTAAAATTGATTTTACTTACAATACTAAAGATTTATGATTTAACTTCGCAAATCATTAATAAAAATACATCATATTACAATATAAGTCTATAATTATTCACACATTTGTAGTTGTACATAATATAATATATATATAGCGCACACTACATACCCTTCTGTTAAGGACGACTGCTTCCTGAAGACTAACTTGGGACTGATGATGTCGACACAGAACAGACACAACAACAAACAAGGCGTTGTATTGTTACCCCCTCCTCCTCCTTCTTTCCTCCTTATTGTGTATTAACCGGCCGAAAAACGTTTTCTCCAAGTTCATTCACCTGATAGCCTATGATACAATGCAGCCTCCAGCCTACCTCGGTGTTTGCAATATTTGGATATTGTAGATTTAGTCATATAGGAATAGATTAAAAACTATGATTTAGAAAATACAACGGAGTTTTGGAGACTTTGAGTTCAAAATTATCGTCTTTTTGGAGCAGTTTAATGGAGTTAAAATTCAGTTTACTTCGGCGTCATATCCTAATATAGGAGGCGGAATGTGGTTTTGATTAGGGCGTCAAGATTTATAAGGAATCTCTGCCACTGTACATCTATAAAAGAGCATAAACCGACAATTTCAGATTTGGGTAGGTTTTCAGCTTTTTTGGGCAGATATGAAATTCTTATCAACCTAAATTATATACATTTCTAAAAAATTCAATAATGATTACTACCGGTAATTATCTTTTGTTTATTTAACCCTTTAACAATTCTGTAATGGCGCTGAAAACTGATCTACTACACCATTCATTTCAGAAAATTTAATTAAAGTTAAAATAACTGTATTAATTATATTTAATTAACAAAGTGTTGTATTAATTTGGTGACACCTAATAAATTTCCTGCCCAAAACAAGTATCGAAATGAAATTACATGAAGTTAGAAAAATAAATGTCACTCCTATTTATCATATAAAGAAAACAATTAAATAATCATTTTAATAAATTAAACTAAATAATAATTTATTGTTATTGATGAATGGTATAGTATATTTTATCATGATTATGTGATGACAGTGGGATTAAAACAACAATGTAAACGAAAGATTCATCATGACAAATAAATCAGTTAAAAATATTTATAAAGAAATAATTTTAAATAATAGTTGAGAAGGCAATACCCATTATCTACCTCGACCTTAATGCAGACCATCAGTGGCTCAATATGACCTATTTACAGGTTCATGAAGGTCAAATGGAGGATCAACTGTTCCATATCTAACTACCACAGTTTTGCGACAAATTTTTCAATCCTATTCGATGAATAGTAAAACTTACTAGCTCTCAGAGGTTCACTATCAACCCGAGACACTTAGCTAGAATATACATCTTTTCTCATCTAGTTTTGGGTTAAATCTTCGCTTTCCATCTTTCCTATCAAATCTCTTTTAACCAACTCTTGTTGTCTTTCGACTGTGTTGCTATTAAAGTTTTCGAGGGCTAGGGGTCTTTATTTTATATTCTTTGCTTCTTAATTTTTTATAAGGACGAACACCAAGAGGTATTTCGGTATTTCCCTTTTAAACTCGAATACAAATTAAAATAAAGAGTACAATTCCTTGTTAAATTCACTACATCTCTTAAAATTCCGAATACTAGAACTTTTATTTCCATATTTGTTTTTTTAATTTTGAGATTTTTTTTTAGGTAAAAATAAAGTTCAACGTCATTGGATACAACTTTTAAAATTACAAATTGATTTATTGTATTTTGGGATACTGTACAACAAACAGATATTTATCCTATATTATTAATTTTTTTAAATCTTTATTGATAGATTGGTATCGAATTTGGCCTATGGTTCGTAAAATCGATCCTTCAAAACAAATATTGAAATCGACTAAATTTTTGATTTCTAGTGCTTTTATTAACACATATACTTATACATACAAATTAAACTAAATATGACAACAGTTTACTCCAAAGATTAGAATCGGTGAACTAGTCATGATTTCATGTTTATCTTTCTTTCTTAAAACCATTGTAACGATATTCCTTTCTGTTCTGATATAATTAATGGGCCAACGAGAACGAAACTCTCTTGTTTTCTCATAATTTGTTTTAATCACACGGATCCAGAGTTTATTTTCCAGAGAATATTTTTATTTCTGAATTTGAACACTTAACTGGGGCTGGTGATATCATATCATTTTTCTATGGAAGAAAACAATAATGTCCTGCTAGAACAGCTGGGTTATTTATTATAGGTTTCGTCATCATCGCCTTATAAAAAAGTGGTTGTTCAAGAAGAAGACCGCCACTCAAATAGGAATGTTTCCTAACCTAACCTAAACTAACATAACCTAACCAACATACATAATATATGAATAGACACTTTATTGTTCTGTATTAAATATAAATTGACGTCTTTCCAGATGGGGTCACAGATCTTCATCCTTATTCCTACTGGGCTAGTTCAATTCACATAAGTAGGAATCTAACAAATCTCTACTGCTTCCACATTCTTTCTGTCTCTGGTAAAATACTGTCCTTAATACATGCTAACAATGTTTCAGCTGTTCTGTCAAGTCAGGTTCTATCTGTTCTATTTATTTCAATAGAAAATTGTTTATGAGCGGCGGTCCTCTTCTTGAACAGACACAAAAACTGTCAAATATTCTAATCAAGGTCAGAAGAGAACAATAGTTGGTGAAGAGAGACTTGACAAGAAGAGAGAGATGTCATCCAAAACTACATGAAAAAAAAGTAGGAATCCAGCTAAGGCCTGTAGTCATTATAGTTGAGCCTCGAGAACCTGAGATATTTCACCATTACAAGCAGGTAAGTATCGAAATAATGTTTTTGAGATAGTGGAAATTTCGGATGACTGGGTTTGTAGCTGTTGGAACTTTATGGAAGGACTATAATCAGAACAATGGCAATATTTCAAGGTATCATGTTTTTATAATATAAAAAGTGTTATGTTGGATACACCCTAAGTTATACATTTTTTTGCGGAGAAACCCTAATGTACGAAGACTGTGCTAAATAAGAAAAGACGAAGCTCTTAATCCTATAACTGTATTAGAAGTGAGAACTAAAATTGTATATAATTGATCAAACTTGGAATAATATCAAATCAAGTGAGATACAATAAAATAGTTAACGACGTCATGCGAGATACTGACTGACTAGAGTGTTTCATCAACATTGGTATTTTAGTTTCCGAGAAAAATGAAAGATGTGCAAATAAATGGCCATATACCAACAACTATCAGACGTATTTTTTCAAGAAGATGGAACTTCTAATCTGTAAAAATACCACAGTTAGATAATTTTGAGAAATAAATAAAAACTTTAGTCTACTTTTCTTTAACAAAATTCTCTTGTTAATTTTTTTTTTTTTTTTAAACTAAGCGTAAGACTGACAGGACTTTGCTCCTTAGATTCAGATGTTATTTGCAATTACAGAAATTCATTGAACTTGGCAAAATAATTTGACTATCAAAGCTAAATAGTAGAGAATATTACAATTCTGAGGATCATATATCTGTTGATGATGTCATCAATTCCATACTTGCCTCTATGTAAATAATGATGATGCCACATCACTTCCTACTGGTAGAAAAGTTTAAAGTTCAATCATTAAATTTAGATCTCATCTTATCATTTAAAAATGCTGCAATATCCATGATTTATTGTTTAGCCACAATTATTTTCACATTTTGCAACTTTCGATATGTTGTAAATTATGAATTTAAAGGGCAACTTATACAATAATCAGTAGTGTTAAATCACAGGGTTTCTTTAATAATTATTAACAGAAATAATTTCTGGATAAGGACAACAGTTTAGCCATTCCAGACCAAATCACAAAATCTAATTCCTTCCATATTTTTTTTTTTTTTTTTTTTTTTTTTTTTTTTTTTTTTTTTAATAGAAAATTTCTACCAAACTCTTATTTGTAGTAGGGTTAAAATACATGTGGTGCAGTACAATGAGGACTGGAGCTAAGTGGATTGAAGGATTTCTACAGACATGGAGTGTAGCAGAGTGGAGGACTGTACAGACAAGGAGTATAGTGAAGTGAAGGGTTCTACAAACAAGGAATGTAGCGAGTTGAGGACTCTACAGACAAGGAGCATAGCAGAGTGGAGGACTCTACAGACAAGGAGAGTAGCAGAGTAGAGGACTCTAAAAACAAGGAGGATAGCAGAGAGAAGGGTTCTACAGAGAAGGAATGTAGTGGAGTGTACAGTCAAGAAATGCAGCAGATCAGTGTACCTTCCAATGCCTTATTTCATTCCAAATCATTTCATTGCACAAACTGGAGGATATAGATTGTTTATTTCCAAAAATGTGTTTTTAAAAATATGGATTGTTATTTAGATACTGAAAATAAAAAATTAGATATACAGATAAGAGTTGGATTATCCAGTTTGTAAATGTAGATGGCAACACTTATAGCACCATTATTTCTTTCCAATATAAAACGCACACCCTGACAACTTGTAAAATTTTCAGGTATAATATTGTGAAGTCTTCTTATTATTTTGGTTTTTTAAAGTTATTTGATAATGATGGATTTTTATATTATTGATATGGTTTATCAGATATTTGTCTATAGAAAATTATTACATTATGTTTCAAGTTGCTTGCTGTCCTATGTGTAGTGTAGGCCTGTGGTTAGGGTTTTACCTGATCACTTTTCTATTTAGTATTAGCTTAGATTTAGTCTTGCACCTCATGCAGATTGCTGGGCTAAGTTGGACCATAAATACTAGTGTCCAGGTCTAGCACAGGGTGCTTCATTGTGCTGGTAAATAAAAAAACCCTTGTTTTGCCTTATTATCTTTGACTGTTCAGGCCTAGTTTTAGGCTTAAGTTCTTTTCTTATGTTATAGATTTAGTTTTGTTTTCGATATGGCCCTGAGCTATTAGGCTATGTTGGTGTTTTTTTTTCTATTATGTTCTAGTTTCACACTAGTGAATGAGAATTGATTTATATTCTCGAAATTATGTGTATTGTTTTCTATACACAAATGATGACAAATGTCAAATTAAATTTCTGATTATGTTATTGTTATAGATATATTAATGTAATATTATAGCCTATATATATATATATATATATATATATATATATATATATATATATATTTATATTGACTAATAATATTCATAGCAATAAGCTGTTCATTTAGATATGTTAGTATTATTGGTGAATATATTGATACAACATAATGTATTATGATAGTTGATTGATTATTACTTATTATAATGGTGGGAAATGTTATAAGCAATGGTGCACGTTTTATTGCATGATTTTATTGTTGGATATTACTGCATTATTATTTCAACACTATGATGTAATAATTAACTGGAATATCTTTGTATTAGTAATCCTTCTTTGTTAAAGGATGATTTATAATTACAGAAACTCACTAGCTGGTCATATGATTATAGTTATTGCTGTCACTCTAACAAATAGTACATGTCAGATTGGTAAATATTGTAAAAGTAAGTTCCTAATCATACATTCATTTCTGTTTGACAAAGTGTTGTATTAATTATCGAAAATTAATAAATAATGTGGCCAAAACAAGAATCAAAATTGAACTAAATATGATTGGAAAAACAAATGTTATACCTATTTGATAAATAAGTTAAAAAAACATAGTAACAGTTCAACATATTTTTTTATTGCACCAAAATCAAAAGTAACTAAGACATGACGACCTGTTTCTGTACCAAGTAACATTTTTCATAAAACATATCTATCAATAATTTAGTATAATTAATATTTGATAATTTTGTAATTTATGATTAATAAATCAGAATTCATCAGAACAAAAATGTTTATATGGAAATAACTTTAATCATTTAGCAGAAAATATCTTTATCCCCTCCCCTTCAAATGCTAAGGTATACAATTATGAATACTTTATAAACAAATTGAAGAGGTTATGTTAGTTTATTTAGAGAGTGTGTAAATTGTCAATTTTTATATTAAGAGTTTTTTGACTTTAACATGAATTACCCTCCAGATGTTATTGATGGCAGACCAGAAGACCAGTGTTAACAAATAAATGTTTATGTTAAGGTAAAATATGGAAGAAGTCACATGTTTCAAAAGCTTTTGTAAAGATGTTTATTATAGCTATTGAACTTTGACTATAGATCCAGACACATACATGATATTATACAAAACAATAAAGTAATATATATATTTAAAAACATGAAAAAATTTACACACTTGTAAATAAGAAACTTAATTTTGTTCCATGCCATAATTTTAAGTTAAGACTATTCTATTAACAGTGTTTAGGGGTTTTAAAAAAATTATATAAAAAAGTGACTTTTTAAACCTATAATAGGCTACTTTAATACAAATTAGCAAGCAAAGAAAATACTCTTGAATGAATTGAACATTAGTTATACAAAAATATACAATTTTTAACATAAGATCTACAATAATAATTTTGAAAATTTCTACAGCTCCTTTATATAATATACTCCTTTATACTCCTAATATAATATAGTTTTAAAACTTTAAAGTATAAAGATGCATTAAAAAGAAAAAATGTTTTGATACCTAAAGAGAGGAAGACGGGTTATATTTATCAAATTTATATACACACCATATCACAGATAGTAAGTTTTTATATTATAGTTGAAAAACTCAAAATATTACTATATTTTTTCCCTAATGACAATAATAACAAAAACCAAGGCATGATTCTATTAATTAATTATGCTATATTTTGTTTGTCTTTTTTTAAATGATAATTATCAAACCTCTTGGTCATCGTCACCTTATTAAAAATAGCAGAAAAGAGTATAAAATAACACTCAAATACTTTATTAGCAGATAACTATTGGTCAAGAGAGACCTGAAAAGAAAGATGAAAGAGTGGGATTTCACACAAGACTACATGAAAAAGGTATAGATCCAGCTAGGTTCTCTCGGTATTAACAACCCTCTACTCACTAAAATAAGCCCTTGAGTAAAATGATAATGTTAAATTACATTATTCGGAGAAAATAATAGAATACTGAAAAACGCTTTAAAATGTTTTGCATTTAATTTAAGAAAGTTTTTTTTGCAAGTTCACATGTGCAAGAATTAGCAGAGATAATCACTGAGGTTACAATGGAGACTTTGTTTCAACTAAACTCTATTTCATATGCTCCTTGTAAATAAAACATCTGCTTAATTAAACTGCATTGAATGAGTAATACACCACAAAGAGTAGACATTTGACCTTTTAACCCCAGCATATATCATTGAGGTCAATTATGATAAACAGTATGGATCTATAGTTGATATTTATGATGCTCTTAAATGAATTGATTTCTTCTTCCTGCAAATATCTCGGCCTTATCAAGCCTTATAGTTGTCCATATTTTGATACGGTACATGAATTTGATAAAATATACTAGTAAAATTTATGTACTTGCAGAATTAGTCTCAGTAGTTTACATGTTAAAAAATAAATGATAAATTTTTACTTGAGGGAACTAAATTAGTTAAAACCTCAAAATGAGGTTCTCATATAGGTAAATTGGCTCAGTCAGCTTTTTTATTTTTTATATTTATTTAGGGTGTTGTAGCAACATTTAAAAAGCAATAATACTAAAGTCATTAAAATGTATACACTGTACCTACTAAATTCACTTCATTAGTTTATTATGTTCAAATATTAAATAGATTTTTATGGTAATTTTATATTTGTGTGTGAGTCTCCTTAGTTAACTCAAAATCAATAATTACTGAGTAGTAACATTAAATGTTACCTCGTGTAGCTTTGGTAATTATTTTTTTGGTTTTTAGGCTTGCAAAATGTCTATATTATACAGGGTGTTTCAAAAAGGACTTTACAACTTTGAAAATTCATAAAAAATTATTCCAAAAAGGTACAGAGCTTGTTTTAAAGGGAAACACATCAAGTTTTGACTTGCGTAGTCCGCTAGTGCCAAATCATGTCGCACAAGCGCTAGCAGCAGTTACGTTAAAGATGACTGCCTTCACTGGACCCGAGCGTGCTAGCTGTGTGTTTTGGTTTGAAGAATCGAAGTCGGCAACAACAGTTCAGCGTAATTTTCGTACCAAGTACGCTAAAGTACGCTAGTAGGCCTACAATTATTTATGAGTGGCATAGTTATTTTGTACAAACAGGGTGTTCAGTGAAACATAAGAAATCCTGAGGTCGTCCAAGCACATCTAACGAAGTCGTTGAGCAAGTGAGACAAAGTTTTGTCAACAGCCCTACGATATCGACCCGGTGTGCATCTCGTGAGTTGCAAGTCCCACATACGACAGTTTAGCGTGTGTTGAGAAAACGTTTACATTTGAAACCGTACCGATATTCGCTTTTACAAGCAATTAAAGACACTGATAAGATTGCCCGTAAGAACTTCTGTGTGGATATGTTAAATCGAGTGGATGATGATGAACACTTCATGGACAACATAATCTTTTCTGACGAGTCATCTTTTCACTTAAGTGGCAAGGTTAACACACATAACTGTAGGATTTGGGGCAGTAAAAATCCACATGAACATTGCAACATGATCGTGATAGCCCTAAAATGAACGTTTTTTGTGCATTGCGCAAGAAGAAAATGTACGGCCCCATTTTTTCTAAGAGAGAAGCATCAACGGGATAGTGTACCTTGATATGTTGCAACTATTTTTGATACCACAGATCGATTAGGATGACCTAGAACGAAATGTTTACTTCATGTAAGATGGCGCACCACCATACTATCTGACTGATGTCCGGGATTTTCTCAATGACCGCTTTCCAGGTCAATGGATTGGTTAGGTTAGGTTAGGTCCAATTGCATGGACCTCCCGTTCCCCAGATCTTACAACGCTAGACTTTTTCTTCTGGGGTTTCATAAAAGATATGGTGTACGTACATCCTTTGCCGCCCACTCTACCTGAACTTAGAGCAAGAATTTACGCTGCCGCTGAGCAAGTTACACCTGAAATGCTAGTGTGAGTCTGGGAAGAAATTGACTACCGATGGGATGTCTGTAGGATAACCAACGGAAGCCACATAGAACATCTTTAGTTTAAGGTAAAAAAACTTGAAATGTTTTCCTTTAAAACAACACCAAAACCAGCTCTGTACCTTGTTTCATTAAATTTATATGAATTTTCAAAGTTGTAAAGTCCTTTTTAAAACACCCTGTATTTAAAACTTTCAGATCAGAGAAATAAAATATTTTCAGTTTTATACTGCATTTTAAACTAAGTTCCATCAATATTATCTTTTACATTATACATTATGAGTGGTGCATTAGACCATGTATTTTGAGACACGTCCAGGTTTTATTTCTAAAACAAATGGTGATATTTATAGACTCTACCTAAAACATTTCATTACCTTACTATACAACTTGGACAGAGGTGAGCCTTAACTGTCAATTGAAAAATTATAACTCAACAGTGTTTTACCAATATAATAATTATGATTAAAGCTGTGTGCCTCATTCATATCCAGTATAGTTCGTCACTAATAATTTTGATATTAAAAATTAGACTCGTAGGCTAATTTTTATTTGCTTGATTTTTAATAATCAAACTTCAATTTTTAATTAATTTTTTTTTAAACTAGGATGGTAATCTGA
The DNA here is from genome assembly GCA_963513935.1 of Aphrophora alni. Classification (NCBI taxonomy): domain Eukaryota; kingdom Metazoa; phylum Arthropoda; class Insecta; order Hemiptera; family Aphrophoridae; genus Aphrophora; species Aphrophora alni. Next base: position 32,137,170 of record OY740766.1, read on the forward strand.
ATGAAGTTTTTGAACAATACATTTTATGGTAATAAGTCAAGTCAGTTGTGGAGGAGCTACAGGAGGATAAACAGGATGAATGTTGACAGTAGTACAGTATACTGAGATTTATGGCATTTTTTTTTGTCTAACAAACTCAAGTTAGGTATTCACATACTTTTATTTTTAACATTTGTTCTGGGATTCTCAAAAGAAATTTTAGTTTTGATCTCGGATCAAAGACTCATGGGCGTCATCGCCGGGGGGGGGGGGACGCGTTCCCCCCCCCCCAATATTTGAGATGTAAAAATATTTTTGCTAAAAACGAATGATTTACTTAAAACCTTAAAAGGTAAACATCAGGCTTTGTCTTTACTAGGGTTTTTAACATTACATTTCTGTTACAAACGCATAAATAAATGCATAAAAACGATGTTTTGAGAAGTTTAATTTAAAAAAATTTCCATACCCCCAGACCCCCGGCATATGTCCCTCCCAATAATGAACTGGTGATGACGCCCATGCAAAGACTTGTTATGCAAATCACTGCAATACTAATTTCAGAAATAATTAACGCAAATTTTAATCCCTCATTTTGTGTTAAGAACAAGGATTTTAGTTCATTAACCAAATACAATTAGTTCATTTACAAAATTGACATTATAATAAGGAGGCAACTAGTCATCTGATAACACAAATTTTACATCTGTTAATTCCATCTTTACTCACAGGATATAGAAGTACAGTATTTCCTTGGACTCCACTCTCAACTATACAAAAAACTGTTCAGTTCTGGTGGTTCATACCTCAAGAAATGTTGTTTCACTTTGTTCTGGATACCACTAAGCCAATCAATCTGAAGAATTGTCTAGAGCAGCGGTTCGTAACTTTTTACTTCGAGCCCCCCTACATAATCCAGCTATAAGCCGGGCCCCCCTATATGTAAGCATACTATATATTATAAATGAGTCTAATTTGACATTTGACTGTCAATTTTTATTCAGTTAAGTTTTGCACATTCTATGCATACTCTAATGGGGCAATAGGTTTAATTGTAATCAAACAACAAATTCGATACAAACAATTACAATTTATTTAGGTATTTTAGCTACTATAGTACATAATTGTTATTTGTAACTCAAAGCAATAATAATAAAAATAGCTTCAGTGTGAAAAGGTTGAAGGATGTGCTTGTTTTTTTTCTGCGCAGTTTCTTGAAACGTGGTGTCAGTTCTGATAACACTACTCTGAGTTCCTTGGTCACATCCAGTCTTGAGCAATATTTACTCTTCATGGCAGCTAGAGCAGAAAATCCAGTTTCACAAGAATAAGTGGTGGCGAATGGAGTGAGTATTTTTAATGACCTTTTACTCAAAATTGGGTGTTCCTTTTGTACACCAATCCAGAAGGATATGAGAGAAGATTCTTTAAACTTCATTTCAAGCCCAGTGTCACCTTGGAGGTCAGTGAGATTTTCCTTTTCCAACATGCCGAGGGAGCACTCATCGACTGAGGTTTGAACGGGTTTTGAATCCATGCCAAACCATCCAAGTTCTCATCAAAATATTTTTCAAAACGAGATTTGAGGATTTCCAAGTGTTAGAAAGCATTTCCAATGCAACCAACCAAGCATTTCTTTGCATTGGTTGGAATAGTTTTGAGATCCATTTCTTCAATCATTCATAATTTTAAGATTAGGAAATAGCTCCAAATTGTCACTTTTCAGATCGCCCTCGTACAAACTTAGAAAACTCGGAAAACAGTCAAAACTTCTCTGAAAACTTCTCACAAAAAAAGCAACTAATCCCGCATCGCCTCACCACCGACGAATCTTATATAACATATTAAATGTGCATCTCTATGAAAATCGGTAGCTTCATCAACTAGTATGGCAAAATAGGAAATTTTCACCTTTTCCCTCAATTGCACGTGAAGATCTTTCGAAATGTCAGCTATACGTCTTGATACTGTATCATTTCACATTGATATGGCCTTCAACTATTGAGCCATAGATTCTCCAAACATAGTTGAAACCATATCGATTGCTGCTGGTAATATCAGGTCTTCTCCAATAGTGTGGGTTTTTCTTCTGAGCGATTCTGTGAAAAACCTGATACGATACCAACAAAGTCTTTGAAAGTACACTTGTAATGTTGGAAAAAGCATTTTTTGTAGAATTAACACTATTAAGTTTTCGTTCAAAAAACTCTCTAGGTTTGTTTGCAATATTTTCATGTTTAGTGTTAAGAGTTTGTTAGTGTCATGTCTTTTCAGTTTGTTAGGTTTCATGCTGTCAGAGGCCAGGACGGCTAGACAGATTACACACTGAGGCCGTTCTTGGCCATTTATGATTGTTTTTGTAAAACCTAGTGATAAATAACTGTCGTCATACTTGCGCACTTTGGCTATGCTTGGTCCACTTGGAGGAGTGATTACACTTGCCGTGTCGCCGGGATCCTCATTTTGACCTTGACTGTCACTGACACTACTCGTACCTGCCTTCACTGCTGAGTCTCCACTTCCACCACTTGTTACAAGAAATATTTTCATTCGATAAGTTATTGTCAACAAATAAAGTTAGTTTGTAAATATATACACTTATACTCAACCAAAATCTTACGCAAAACCAAAGTATCTATGAAAATAATCACAAAACATGGAGAACTGCTATGTTAAAAACGTTGGCGGTAGGGGTAGGAGTGGTGAGGGTTTCGGGAAAGTCCGGGGCGATCGGTCACGATCGTACTTCGCGGCATTGTGAAACCACAACAACCAGGCATGCTAGGTGCTAGGTGCTAGCTACCGCGAGAGTCATCTCCCGCGTTGTATTGAAAGCATGTCTTGTACACACACATATTTTACTACCGATAAACTAAAAAATATACAATGTTTGGCTCTCTTACGACGTTACCTAAAAATTATACACTTGTAATTTTAAAAATAAAAAGTTTGCATTATTTTGTAAGTAAATTTAATTAATTTTTCAACCAAGCTTTGGGCCCCCGAGCCTTCATTGCATTCGCCTCCCCCTCTTGGGGTTCACGCCCCACACTTTGAGAACCTCTGGTCTAGAGGATAGTCTGTTTCATTAAGCATTTCATCAAAGTTTGGTTCAAGACAAAACACATTTTAAAGCGACCGTCAATTGTTGCACAGGTTCGAAACCCGTTGTTTTTCCATGTGTATTGCTCAATGTCATTAGTATAACTGGCATAGAGACTATATTTAAAAAAACACATAATTGACTAATTTGATAATATTTTAGTTTTACCTAGACTAAAAATTAAGCTGCCATTAACTTACCTTTGGTGTAAAGATTAGGCTAACAAACATTTTCAAGTCAAATATTAATATCCAATGCATAAAACAAATATGCATGTTAAAGAGAGATTGAAATCTGTTTATTAATTTAAACTAACACTCCATACCATAGTACTTACACAAATTTGATTCAAACATTTTGAAAGTATTCTAAGTTAAAACTTATAAACTTTATCAAAGTTAACTATTTTTAGTGTTGTTAATTTTGTTTTTATTTCTATTTGCTAATTTAATGTTGAGGAGGAAATATTCTCTTTGTTTTTGAAGGAACCAATAATCGAGTGATATCAAGTTTTAGAAGAAAAAAATTGTACTTCGAAATTAAAATTTACAACTACTGTATTTTATATGCATAATAATTAGGATTAAAACAAATAAATTAACTACCAATTTTTAACAAAATGGATCCAATCTTTTTTGACCATTGATGGACAGAATGTAAAAACCATCCTTTTGATTCCAAACTGAATACATTCACCATTATGCTTTCATTTGGTATAGAATGAGAAAGTAAAATTATAAAATATATTTGTTGAGGCTTTTACCACCTTCCTTATCAAAAACATTAATAAAGAAGGAAAATGAATTAAAATAGAATTAGGACTAGAAATAAATGTTTTTCTGAAATGTACAAAAAGAGTTTAATACATAAACAGATTTACACTGGCAATGAACTGGTTACTTTATTGATGTACTGTACAGCTGCTTGTTTAACACGTTCTACAGCGTCCACACTACCAAACTTCTCTTCAAAGCTCAGCCATTTTGTATAAAGAGATTTCATTTTCTTCACAGGTAGCTTTTGTCTAACAGCACGTTCCATTACTTGCCTAAACATAATCATAATTGTTTTGTATATTTTTAACTTCTAGACGACTCACACAATATATTAGTCTAAAAAAATAATTAAATGACTTTTAATTTATTACAGACTATTTTTTTAACAATTAAGTTTAAAATAATTGTCTGATAACCATTCCAGTAAATAACTATAATTTTTGGAAATAAAACATTTTTTAAATGTGAAATTTTCTTAACACATTTTCTAAAATTTTTGTTAATACCATACCATTTAAAAAAAAATTAAGGGTTCTATTTAATAGTTTATAGCACATATACAACTTTGTTTTTAATATTAAAGTAGTTTTACTATAAGACAATATATTTGTATAAACCTATCCTATATTGCGTGTTCAATTTAATACATAACAATTTAATAACATGGAAGGAATGTGCTTCATGAAAATTGCTCAACCACATGTTGCTCATTCCAAAAAAGACTTGATCAGATAATTTAGTCAGTTTAGACTTGGCATCAAGTGACTACCATTAGTTTCTGCATCAGAAGCAATCTCTAAGCCAGTCAGCGCTATGACGATATCAGAAATGCTGTGCAACAGTGGTTACCACCACAGGCAGCATTATTTTATGAAGAAGGTATGAAAACAGTAACCCAATATGATTATGAAAATTAGGGGGAAATTACATTTAAATTTATATAACATAACACTATTTATTTTCTGCACATGATTCGTACTTGGAACAATTAATTTCATGAACACGTATACATTAAATATGAAAGAACACAAATAAATGTTAATTGAAAATTTTTATATTTGATTGTTTGCCACCCTTAAGCTTTAAATTATATAAGCAGATTACCAAGCTGTATAGAAAGAAAAATTATAGACTTATGTAGAATCTAGGTAAAGAAGAAATACCGGCCATTTTGTAATTTCCTGACTATTTATGTTAAGTTGTAATCATGTTCAAAAATAGTAAAGCAACCTATTTGCTACATTTAACTGTAATCCGACTAAAATTTTGACTACAAGTGATAATGTTTTTAAATTTTAAGGTTATGTTTATTTAATTATAAATAAAGAGTTTTTTAGTTCTAAACTTTCATATTTTTTATTGTGGAAAGCAGTGGCGGCTCGTGATTAGGTTGCAAGGTTGCACAGCCCCCAACCCATATAATATCTAAATAATAAAAATATTTTTTAAATCTAAACATTTTTTGAAAATATTAATATGATTTCAAGTTTTATCTACAGCCTTTTAAACGAAAAAGAGATAAAAAAGTACAGTGTAGAGCTGGTGATAACTAAGAAATAATTGTGTAATGTGACATCATCGCTTAGGTTGCAGAGCTCGAGTGTACCAGACTTGCCCGTCCCTCTAATGGTAAAATAACATGGAATACTTCACGTCTTGAAAATTTAACTTGTTGCCTAGCAAAGGCCAATCTCTCTATTAGGTTGCAGAAAGTTTGCAACCTGACAGCAGGCATGCGCACTGCATAGTTTACATTTGAATATGGAGTGGACTACAGCAGCGCTCCTTTGTTCATCTGGTTGTATTTGTTTTTAAGGTTATGTGTGTTTTTTGAGTGGTTCGATCACTTTCAACGTTTATTGTTCATCCGATACCAAAAATATCACAGACATCATGACTTTAGTATTAGGTATTTGTTTTAAATAGTATTGGAATAATGCTCACCTTGTTTGTTCCATAATAAATAAAACTCAGTAATCTTATTTGTTCTTTTATGAAGTTATCTCCTTTTTTGAGTGGTGCGATTTTGTACCAAGTACTTTTAGTTTTAAGATTAAGATGTGGTTAAACTATTAGTTATTGACAGTTTTGTTAGGACAATGAATTCTGTTAAAAATGTATTACAAAGACCTTTCAGTTTGCTATCGAGTGAAGAAAAATGTGAAATTAAACGATTGGGTAGTCCTACACCTGACCTTCCTGGTTTTACCCAAATTGTCCTAACTGGAAAAAGGTCTTTTACAGAAAATTTAATTCAGATTTATACAAAAAGAGCAGTTGGTTGTATGGATGTGGATTAAAATTTCCATTATTTTGTTTCCCCTGTTTATTATTTGTGGAGAAGACACATGGGTTAAGGACAGGATTTAAAGATCTAAATCATATTGCTGATAGAATAAAAAAACATGTAGCTACACCTAAGCACATAAAAAATAGCTTACAATTAGCCTTTTTCGGGACAACTAATGTAGTAGAGCAATTAAATAGTGCGTATAGGATGAACATTGCAGCACATAATGAAACAACAACAATTTATCTATCATAAATTGTGTTCGATTTTGTGATGCATTTTAATTGGCATTAACAGGTCATGATGAGAGAATGAGTCAAGTAATCCAGGTGTGTTTAAAGGGTTGATTAATTTCAGTGCTGAATCAGATGCAGTTCTAAAGAGAAATCTAGACAGTACTACAGTGTTTAAGGTATAACGTCACAAATTCCATCATAAAAAGTTAGCCTAAAATAAACGACACCAAAACAAAGCAAAGTTCAATGACCCACAAAGCCAACCAAGAAACCGACACTAAAATATCAGCTGATAGGCCTAAACAATTTACGAAAGTAATACACAAGGAAAAACATCATTAATAACTAAATTAACTATGTCAAAACCAATTCACACCCCAAGAATTCACCCAAATCCATATAGAAATGGATATTATCAAATATAATTCTCAAATATAGAATAAAGCCTAGACAGAGCCTTGTAACATGAAAACCTATAACCTCACATCTAAACAAACACATTGAAACCAATTCCATAATACTATCACAAACACTACACCATAAATTAATATAAGCATTACACATATATATATATAGCCTCAGTAAACAACTATTCTTTATTTTAATCATCAGAAGATAGCATATACAATATATGAAGGTAAAACGCATTCCCTATGAACGCCATGTTTTTGTTAGTATAACTAGATCAAAGAAACGACTATCACAATCGAAATTAATAAAATCAAATAAAAATAAATAATAAATCACAATATCTGTTAGAATAGTAAAACAATCCTTAAAGTAAATTTAAGAACATAAATAGTAACCGTAAAACCCAAATGTTATATAATTAGAATTAGAACTAGGACTACTTGAGTCATAGATATAAGTACGTCATTCTGTTGGAACGGGAAATTATACAATTAACAATAAAATCAGTAAACTCATTTAAGAATCGGCAATGTAAATATGAATAAATATTATCACGAGACCAAAAGCAAAAAAGACATAAAGTAATATCAAAATTATAATTTATTCAAGTCAAGAACATCAAATTGTACAAAACGAGAGAATATTATTTGAGTAACCAAGAGAACGGAAGAACAGTGCATGCTGGGAACCGCGGCAACAATTCAATTCCAAAACCGAAGCCAAAAATTCATTCCAATCCAAGACTTCAGAGCCCAAAGATGAAAATTTCTATTCGTAATTTTAAAAGTGATGCCGTCAAGTTTTAGTATGTTAAAACAGTATAAACAGTGGTAAATTCAGTGCTAAATCACACAGAGAGTGGTATCCTCTGTAAATTCAAATATAATAAAGTCCAGAAACTCTTAATATTGAAGATAAACTTTAACAAATTTTACAATTCATAAGCCTATTTCAAAAAAGAACACCGATCCTAAATCTCAATTTTTCTTAACTGTAACTTCACAAAATGCGTTAAAAACAGTTTGTTCATGTCTGGTCGAGTGCCTGCCCCGAGAAAATAATAAATATTAATTACTAATATTTGTAAAAGAACTTTGTAATTCTATGATAAAGATATATGTAATGAACCCAAACCTAGAGCTAGCCTGGAATAATTTAACTTTGTAATTAAAGACAATTTAACCTTGTTGTGTTATTAAAAGAACTCAAAAGCAAATATTATTAATGTTTAACAAGAAATAATTTACTAAAAGAAAATATTTATAATTTAAATGAATAAACAAATGAATTTATATAACTGAAATTATCTGCATTATTGTCAACTTATTTAGTAGTAGTTGAAGACTAGTTGTAGATATTTCAAATAAATTTTAATAAAATAACTTCACTATTTCGGATTTTATAATAAAGATAAAATATTTTATAACATATAAGAAAAGAATTATGTTATAAATGGCGCCGCAACGATTAGGGCATGAACAAACTGAGAATTCAACAGAATGACTTAGGTTAAGTAAATATATTATATAAGCAAATTGAAATTAAATTTAAGACAACAATTTAGAAATAAGGATTCATTCAACTTTAATTATAAGATTGAACAAATTTAATAGCCTAGAATAAGATATGTATTAGAATTAAGATTAGCCTAATTTCAATTTAGTAATTTATATATTTAAACTCAAAAACATATACCAAAATCAAAAATAATAATTTAAAATGGACGCTAACCAAGAAGAAAGTAGCAAATACAACCTTAGGCCTAAAATTAATCCCACCGGAAAAGCCAAGGAAGGGAAATTGAAAACCTTTAGAGAGAATATTGATGCCAATGACACTGAACTAAATGTTAGGCCTAGCCAAATAGAGGTTATGGAGCAGAGTAGTGCTAGTAGTGTCCAAGATACAGAACCAAATGTCCCTACGTTATTAGAACAAATGACGCTGTTAATTAACAATCTACAGATTAACATCGACCATAAATTTAAACAAAATCAAAATGAATTAGAGAAGCAATTAGAGAACCAATTAGAAAATAAATTTAAACAAAATCAGGAAAAACTAGAATTAAAAATGATTCAAAATGAATCCAATTTGAAGGAAAATTTTGAAATAGTCCAGAAAGAAATTACTAATTTAAAGGAATGTTTGGCAATACAGATAGCTATAGTAGAAACTCAATTTACAGATAAATTAATTGAAATGGAACAAGCTGTGACAGAGAACAACCAAAGAATAGACAACCTAGAAAGTAGATTAGATTCCACAATCAGTAATCAGAGTTTAAATGAGTACCTAGACCTACAGAAGGCCACAATTGAGAAGCAATTGTTACAAAATAAAAATAATGTGATCCATGAGGTAAAAGCTATGATTGCTGAACTACCGAAATCAAATATCGAAAATGCCATACCATCCCATATAAACGTAACTTGTGGAGGTAATAGTCAAGAAATCAACAATTTAACTAATCCGACACTTCCTAAATTTAACGGAAGACAGAATAATCCAAATGATTATCTGGATAGATTAACAAGATACTACGAGAGGTTAACTTGTCGACAAATCAACCAGATCGGATACAACAGAGACTGTCTATTCGACATAATCGACAACAGTTTAGAGGGTAGTGCTGCTCGGTGGTGGCAATTAATAAAAGGCGATACTACAAATTTCCAGCAATTCTGCAAAGAATTCCTATCCAAGTTTTGGAATAGGGATGTTCAAAAAGGAACTAGGCAAAAACTTGAACTCGAACAATATCGTTTAGGAGGAAAACTCACTCGAAGTGAATACTTCATTGACAGGGTATTAATAATGAAGTCGATGACTCCCCAACCACCGGAGGAAGACATCATCGCAACCCTAGTAGAACATTTTGACCAACGCATACAGGATGCGCAAAGAGTACAAAATATAAGTACAATAAAGGAATTTGCTGACCTTCTCCAAAGAGAAGATACGGAAGAGGCAAACTCGGAAATTAGGAGACGTAATAATACAAGCCCGAGAGGAACACAAAATCCCACCAACAACAGACCATTTAGACATTACCAAACAAATACTAACTACAACCAACCACAAAAACCACCCTTTAGGAATTATCAATCCCAAAACGAGTTCAGAAAGAACAGAGAACACCCTTATAAAAGTCAAAATAGCTACAGACCCAATCAGAGGCCCACCAACGGTTATGGCCAACATTATACAAACAATTATAATCAAAACCGAAACTATAACCAGAAAACCAACTACGATAGACAACCAGAACCCATAAGGACTGAGTTCAAATACAGACAACCACAACAAGACCAAGAACGATATTATCAACAAAAAGGCCCATACCAAGAGCGAAGAGAGGTTAGGTATCCTACAAACGAGCAAAGAATGGTATGTCAAGCTATAGCAATGAATACTAAACCACCGACACTAGAGAAGCCAATACAAGTGCCTCAGGAGGAATGTAACCAAGAGTTAAACTCCAACGCACTGGCCTAGACCAAACTTCGAATAACAACCAAGGCTGTACAGGCAAAAGCGAGAGATATCTGCGAGAAAAACCTGAACATTCTAAGTCAGTGCCAACAAATTTTACAAAAATCGGAACAGAGCCACAAAAAGAAACCAAATCATACTATAATGATTACAACATCTCAAACCTTTATTACGATAGAGAATTTCTATTAAATGAAGACAATGACAATAGTCCAGATCAAACCAACTGTAAGTGTCCAGAAATAACTATAAATTTAAATGGTATATCCACAAATACGTTAGTAGATACGGGAAGCAGTATATCCTGTATTTCTGATAACTGGTTCCAGGTAAACAAGAACAATTAAGGTCATTTTGAACAGTTGCCAGTGAGTAACACATTCATCACCACTGCGTTGAACAATAAATCGAAACGAATTTCACACATTGTGCTATTAAAAGCCCAAATAAAACATATCGAGTTTGATATCCAATGTATAATTGTCCCCAACCTTATTAAAGATTGCATAATGGGAATAGACGCAATACGTATGCTAAAAATGGAAATAAATTTCAAGATTAATACAATTACTATAATGAGTAAGGATAATAGAATATTAATAATGAAGTTCGATAGCGAAAGTAATGAGTCAGCAGGATGCAAAATAATAAAATACGACGACAATGAATATAGAATAAATAACAATAATCAAACTCAAAATCATAATAATAACAACAACAGTGAAATAAACGATTTAATTAAAGACAACGATAAACTCAACAAAATAGAAAAGGACCTAATAATCAACCTAATTAAACAAAACAATATAGTATTTTCAGACAAACCTGGACGTTGCAACATGTACCAACACCATATCAGGGTAGACAATCCAGAACATTATAGAGCCCAAAGTTATCCAATACCCATAAATTTACAGGATAAAGTAGAGAGAAAATTAAATGACATGCTCGAGGACAATATAATTGAGGAATCAAACAGCCCATTTGTAAACCCTATTATAATTGTCAAGAAGAAGACTGGCGATCTCCGTATATGTCTAGACATGAGACGTATAAACGCACTAATTACCCCCGACTATGAATGTAACAGAAGCATTAATGAGCTATTAGCTAAAGCTACAAATTCCAACTGGCTGACTACATTAGATCTTACCTCTTCATACTGGCAGATTGAGCTAGAACCACAATCTAGACAGTATACAGCATTTCAATTTCGAGGCAAAGTGTATCAATATGTTGTAACCCCTTTTGGCCTATCCACTTCACAAGCTGCCCTAGTAAGAGCACTAGACCAAGTATTCAAGAACACGATAGAAAACTTTTCTTTAGTCTACATTGATGATATATGTGTTATATCACCTGATTTCAATTCACACTTACAACACTTAGAATATGTATTTAGAAAACTTGCACATGCAAAGATGACAATAAAACTGTCTAAATCAATCTTTTGTCGAGATAGAGTTCCTTTCTTAGGGTACTATTTAACCACTACTGGTCTAGAACCAGATTCAGAAAAGATTAAATGTTTTCAAGACTTTCCATCACCCACCACTAGGAAAGAACTCAAACGGTTCCTAGGAGGTATCAACTATTACAACAAATTCGTAGACAAATATGCAAAAACTGTACAACCTTTAATGAGATTGACTTCTAAGAAAGTAAAATTTATTTGGACTTCTAATGAAGAGAAACACTTCCTAGAAATTAAAAACTTATTTCTAAAAACAAATGTATTGAACCATCCTATGCCAAACCAACCCTACTACCTACAGACAGACAGTTCAGACTTTGCGATAGGAGGACATTTATTCCAAATTGACAGCCAGAACAACAAAAGGGCTATCCTATTTATATCCAAAACATTGAAGAAATGCGAGATCAGATACACCACTACAGAAAAGGAGTTGCTAGCAGTCGTCTACTGCATACAAAAAGTCAGACATTACATTTTAAACGCAAAATTAACGATCATTACTGATCATAAAGCATTGACATTTTTGAAAACATGCAAATTGTTAAATGGTAGATTAACTAGATGGATACTTGCATTACAAGATCACCAATTTGAAATTGTACATTGTAAAGGAGTGGATAACACAATAGCTGACCTACTCAGCAGAGTCAGAACAGATGAGAATCAACAGAACTCATTGACAACCACACCAGAATTAATAGTCGCAAATTTAGAAAGAGAACACAATTTAGAACTTTTAGAAAACCTTCGAAATTTAATACAATTACAACAAAACGATCCAACTCTCAAACAGATATATCTCCAAATTAAAAATTCAAACACTACAGAACATAATAGATTTAGAATAAATGACGACATACTATACCAGAAACATCACAACAATTGGTTAATTACAATACCCCAATCACTTGTCAATACTTTAATCTCAGAATGCCATAAATTTTATCTACACTGTGGAGCAAGGAAATGCCTGCAAATTTTACAAAAGGATTTCATATTTAAAGATATGGCTAGGAAAATTAGACAATTAATAGGAACCTGCGACACCTGCCAAAAATGCAAATACAGTAACCATCCTCTCTATGGAGAGACTAGTGGAGTCAAATCTGAAGGAAAAGGAGATCTAATCGCAATCGATTTGATTGGTCCTTTACCAAAAAGTCGAGGTGGTGTCCAATATATCTTCATCATTCTGGATACATTCACAAAATTTGTCCAATTATACAATCTAAAGAGGGCCACATCACAGGCAGTAATAGACAGAATGTTCAAAGAATACATACCCACATACGGAAAACCTAAGAAAATCTTAACTGACCATGGTACTCAATTCAAAAGTAGAATTTGGATTCAAAAACTAGAAGAGAATCAAATAAGACACATACTAAATCCAGTATACCACCCCATCTCAAACATGGCAGAACGTCCTATAAAAGAAGTCAAACGCTGTCTCAGGACATATTGTGCTCAAAATCACAGAAGTTGGTCAAACTACATAAGTACCATAAACAGTTTCCTAAACGAAATACAACATGAAACCACTGGTTTCACTCCTAATGAATTACAACTAAACAAATGTGATATCAGATTCTGGGAAAAGGTAATACAAAACCCTTTCAAAATGCAAATCCCCATTCAACAAAAGTTAGAATTAACAAAATCTCGAATAAAAACTACACAAGCCAAAAGAGCAGAGAAATTAAATGCAAAACATAAGATAACGATACTCAAGGAAAATGATTTAGTACTAGTAAAGTCATTTCCCCAATCCAGTATGGGATATGGTGAAACAGCAAAATTGTTCACAATATATGTTGGACCATTAAAAATATTGAAGAAAATGGGAAAAGCCATTTACTCCCTAATCGATGATAATGGAAAAACCTATGGACCATATCATATATCTCTCCTACGTCGTTACAAAATTGCCTTGCCTGTACAGACCTCCGACGAACCAACCTAATCGACATAAAGTTAAGTGCAACGATATAAACAATGTACTTCAATATAAAACAAGTGTTCACCATAAACAATGTGACTATCCATTTATATATAATTCCCTATATATGTATATTCCCCATAAACAAAGTGCTTAAGTATAAAAAATGTGACTATCTATATGTATGTTCCCCATCAACAATGTATTTTTACTACAAACAAAGTGGTCCCTCATAAACAGTATTTTTCCCACAACCCACACAACTTATCCCCCCATAAACAGTGAATTATCACAAATATTTATATGTTAAAATATATGTATATCTCCATGAATAGTGAACCCATATAAAAACAGTGAAATAAAAATGAACAGTATCACAAAATATGTATTTATGTAAAAGTGTCCCCGAAATGTGTATTCCCCAGGTCCAATGGACATTCCTTAGTATGAACTATATGTCATATGACAACTATATGTTTCCCAACCCAATGATAAAACATATGTCCCCAACTATAAAGTGTTACCCAAATGATAAACTATGTATAACCCCATGAACCATGAATTATGATATAAAATATCAATTAATTAGGTATATGTAGCCTAATATTAGAATAAGATCCATATGATCCAATTGTTAATTTTATTCAATTTGTTAAACCAATTCAAAATCAACTTATAAAATAAGTAAGGATAACCTATAATTCCATAAGAATAAGTGTTCAATGTATGTTATGTTATGTTATATTATGTTATATATGTTATTTCACAATGTAATTTGTTAGTTATAAATTTATTTATTGTTCAGTAAACTTCACAAAAACAAATTTAAAGGGCATTTATAACGTCACAAATTCCATCATAAAAAGTTAGCCTAAAATAAACGACACCAAAACAAAGCAAAGTTCAATGACCCACAAAGCCAACCAAGAAACCGACACTAAAATATCAGCTGATAGGCCTAAACAATTTACGAAAGTAATACACAAGGAAAAACATCATTAATAACTAAATTAACTATGTCAAAACCAATTCACACCCCAAGAATTCACCCAAATCCATATAGAAATGGATATTATCAAATATAATTCTCAAATATAGAATAAAGCCTAGACAGAGCCTTGTAACATGAAAACCTATAACCTCACATCTAAACAAACACATTGAAACCAATTCCATAATACTATCACAAACACTACACCATAAATTAATATAAGCATTACACATATATATATATATAGCCTCAGTAAACAACTATTCTTTATTTTAATCATCAGAAGATAGCATATACAATATATGAAGGTAAAACGCATTCCCTATGAACGCCATGTTTTTGTTAGTACAACTAGATCAAAGAAACGACTATCACAATCGAAATTAATAAAATCAAATAAAAATAAATAATAAATCACAATATCTGTTAGAATAGTAAAACAATCCTTAAAGTAAATTTAAGAACATAAATAGTAACCGTAAAACCCAAATGTTATATAATTAGAATTAGAACTAGGACTACTTGAGTCATAGATATAAGTACGTCATTCTGTTGGAACGGGAAATTATACAATTAACAATAAAATCAGTAAACTCATTTAAGAATCGGCAATGTAAATATGAATAAATATTATCACGAGACCAAAAGCAAAAAAGACATAAAGTAATATCAAAATTATAATTTATTCAAGTCAAGAACATCAAATTGTACAAAACGAGAGAATATTATTTGAGTAACCAAGGGAACGGAAGAACAGTGCATGCTGGGAACCACGGCAACAATTCAATTCCAAAACCGAAGCCAAAAATTCATTCCAATCCAAGACTTCAGAGCCCAAAGATGAAAATTTCTATTCGTAATTTTAAAAGTGATGCCGTCAAGTTTTAGTATGTTAAAACAGTATAAACAGTGGTAAATTCAGTGCTAAATCCACAGAGAGTGGTATCCTCTGTAAATTCAAATATAATAAAGTCCAGAAACTCTTAATACTGAAGATAAACTTTAACAAATTTTACAATTCATAAGCCTATTTCAAAAAAGAACACCGATCCTAAATCTCAATTTTTCTTAACTGTAACTTCACAAAATGCGTTAAAAACAGTTTGTTCATGTCTGGTCGAGTACCTGCCCCGAGAAAATAATAAATATTAATTACTAATATTTGTAAAAGAACTTTGTAATTCTATGATAAAGATATATGTAATGAACCCAAACCTAGAGCTAGCCTGGAATAATTTAACTTTGTAATTAAAGACAATTTAACCTTGTTGTGTTATTAAAAGAACTCAAAAGCAAATATTATTAATGTTTAACAAGAAATAATTTACTAAAAGAAAATATTTATAATTTAAATGAATAAACAAATGAATTTATATAACTGAAATTATCTGCATTATTGTCAACTTATTTAGTAGTAGTTGAAGACTAGTTGTAGATATTTCAAATAAATTTTAATAAAATAACTTCACTATTTCGGATTTTATAATAAAGATAAAATATTTTATAACATACTAGCACGTTTTGTTTTAAAAAGTACATTTTATTATTGTTGTAAAACAGTATGTACTGTAATGAAGGGGAGGAAGCTGGGTTTTAATATAAATATAAGACCTGAGCTAAGACATCGTTTCCTTCAAAACATCCATTTCGTTGAGTCACTGACCGTGGGAACTATGCACTGGGAAGGGTGAAATCATGCTTTAAAGGTTCTGTTATGTAAAACGACTTATTATAAAGATTCAGTTTCGTAAAAAGACGTGCTACAGAGGGTTAGAGCAGCGATCTGTATGGGGACAAAAATCTGTGCTATTGAGGTTTTTAAGTAATAATAGTAGCGCTATAGGGGTATCTTTAACATTAATTGTTATGGCACTCGCAGGGGAATTAGGAAAATGCATTTGTTATCGAGGAAGTCGTGTTAGTGAGTTTGTATTGTATAATACTTATAGTGCAGGCCCCTATGAGATATTAATTACTCCTAAGGGAAATGAAAGATTACACTCTTTTAAAGTTGGTAAAATATTTCAAAAACACCATGCAGACATCTTAAATATAAAAAAAATTGGAAACAATTAGTCGTGAATTGTAAGTCATATAATATAGTTGCAAATAGACTTGTCACATCTCCATATCTAACAGAATATAATCAATAGGCTATATATAATAAAAGAAAGTCTAGAATGTGCGCGTCGGTAAAACTCTAAAACGAATCCCGGTACAATCAAAGGGGGTATATAGTGTGATAGTCCTCTATTGCCCATCCGTGAAGAAGGTTTCCGTTTTGTCTCTAAGGGCGTCCATTGGAAGATCAAAAGTTCTGAAATTTTCATCCTCTAAAAATTTCTAGAACGTTCAAGAACATTCGAGATCATTCCACAAATATTCTGGAATATTGTTGACCATTCGAAGCTGCTAAAACTTTTTCGGCATACGTAGAATCCTCTCGAAGGATCTGAAAAAGATATATAAGGCAAGATTCAGGGCAGCCAAAAGTAGTAGCGATGTTGATACTCGGGTGAATAGAATACTCGCATTACTCGGTTTCAAATGATTTCAATACTCGTATTATTATTTCGAAATCGAGTATCTGCGCAGAATGATTTTGCGCATCGGATTCGAACTCAGCTTTACCAATCAGATCGTTTTAGATAAATCTACACTTTTGCGTTCTATCTGTTAGACTGATCCACCAAGTATTAATTTTTTTAAACAATATGTGATTGACACTTGTAATACGTAATTAAATGTTATCCTGCCTCGACACAAATTCAGTAATTTAACGTTAGTAAAATTATTACCAACATTAATAATTTAGTTGTTATTTAAAATAAGTTAATTTACTATATTTTTTATCAAGATGGTAACCTATTAATATTTATTTAAATATAAATAATAACAATTAAATAATAATTTAATTTACTTTTTGTTAATGTGAAAATAAATGAATGTTATTATTTTAAATTGAACTTGTTACCCAATCTAAATCATTTTAACTTAAAATCGTAATGTGTAGTGAAAAATCAGCTTAGAAACTAATATAACCAAAGTAGAAACACCGAGCATTTTGTTTGGAATTGACACAACACTAACGAATATCGTTGTCCGAGGATTTTATTTCGAATTCATACTCCACATTTCCTCCTCCTTGTTCCTAGTTACGAGGATTTCGTCCGAATATTTTAATACGAAACCGAGGATTTTAATACTCGGAATGCTCCGAGGATTTTGATACTCGGACTCACCGAGTATTTTAATTCGAACTCGCACATCACTAAAAAGTAGTATTGAAAGGGAAATCGTAGCATCAAGATCTGTGAGAGCAAGGGTTTCTTTGTTCACGCTGTACAGTGGTTTTGTTGTTTTTATGTTCATTAGATGCTGCAGTTTTTCAAAAAGTATATAAAAACACTCGTGGATTCGAATGGAATACTGTGTCCAAATTTCAAAGCAATCGGTGAAGAACTTTCTGAGATTATCGATTTTGAACAAACGCACATTTACATTTTTATTTATATATATAGATATATAGATAGATAGATTAAGTATTAGAGCCTTAATTTAAAATCTTCTGATGTTCTATTTAATAAATTTTAATACTATTATTTAGGAAAACTGAACAGTCCAGAAAAGCATCCATATAGTCTTAATGGCTTCTAAATATACACTGAAAAAAATTATTCAATTGTTTTTTTTTTCAACAAAGGCGTACAGAGAGATTGTTTTTATAAGTTCATTGTTCTTATGCAATCTTGTTTATTTTTGGGGGAAAGATGAAATGTAATTTATGATCCTACTTATTCAAGAAACTGTTGATAATTAATTTATATATTTAAATATGATTTTACATTATTCAATTAAAATTTAGAATGTTGAATAGGGTTAAATAAATTCTCTCAAAGGATAAAGAAAAATATCTTATATTGATATATATATATATATACACACAATTTCTATTCATATCGGCGAAGAAAGTCCCGCGATATTCTTCTCCAATCACAAACTTCTGTGTATTATATAACTAACGTCTTGCTTCTAATGGTCGCCATCTTAATTCCAGATTTTCGTTCATATTTCGACAGATTATGTCTTTGTTATTAAATATTTATATGAACTCAGGTGATGTTTTATATTTAGAAATATCTACTTCGTATTTCTGTATATCTCATTTTGTCTCTAGGTCTTCTGTATTTTTATAAT
This sequence comes from Aphrophora alni, assembly GCA_963513935.1. Classification (NCBI taxonomy): domain Eukaryota; kingdom Metazoa; phylum Arthropoda; class Insecta; order Hemiptera; family Aphrophoridae; genus Aphrophora; species Aphrophora alni. The sequence goes on from OY740766.1 coordinate 32,156,064, forward strand.
CGGCGAAAGATCGGAGTTATATTTTCAATTCGGTTATTTTCCAAGTTGACCTTTCACGTCTAGATAAAAACAAATTATTTAAGTTTTCTTGTCTTTAACTGTGTGTTGTTATTTTTTATCGATTAATCAAATTCTTAGGCGCAATTTTAATATAGGTTTTGATTTGTTTTAGATTGACAATTTTCTGGATTAGTTATAATTGGGTCGGAAAGTATTAGATTTAGAATTTGTTTTGATTCGAGTCTTATCTTTTTGCCGCTAGGCGCGTGTATGTTGACGTTTAAAATTAAATGAATGAAATTGACTTTTTTTTTCTTTTTGTATTTAATACCCTTTAAAATTAAAATTTCGCAAAATCCTTTCTTAGTGAGCGTCTATGACCTCATACAAATATGCCTTTAAATTTTGGTATCAATATCTTTGTTGGTTTTTGCTCTACGTTGATTCTCTGTCAGTCATTCATTCAGTCAGTCAGTCAGGACAAAGCCGTTTATATATGTAGTGATAAGAAAAGAATTATGTTATAAAGGGGACATTAAAACCATCCAAAATGAACTTTTGCAAATTATGTTAGAGGTCTGTCATAAACACTTGCAACCACCAAGTTTTTCAAGCACCAGCCATCACTAGGGGAAAGTTTATTAGAATATCATTAGAAACAGTTTTTATAGCTGCACAAAGAGAGCTATTGTCAGACATTAAAGTTATCCTAGAAAAAACAACATTTTATAATTTGTAAATCAGTTGCCAATTTGAATTTTATCAACTAATTTTTCAGGTTAACAAATTTGTCGAATAACATGTAAAGCCAAACTTACATACCATATTGTATTCAAATTGGAATAAAAGTCGACCTTTTAAAGAGTTTACTAAAACACACACATTCAACAAAAAAATTATAACAAATTCCTTCTATAGGTGGGGTCGATAAACCACTTCAGGGATTCACTATAGTAAGGTCTTGACAATCCTGAAGGAACCTAACCGGATCTACACTATTTTTATGTAGTCTTAGGTTAAATCCCTCTCTTTCATCTAATAGATCTCTTAGGACCAACTCTTATTTTTTTCCAACCCTGACACTATTAGAAAAATCGAGTTGAATGTCTTTATTTTAAACTCTTTTCTTCTTCTTCTTCTTCTTCTTTATTTTATAAAGTGATGATAATGTCAGTGATATATCTGGAAACTCCAGATATCAAATTAACTTATAAAAGTCATAAAATAAATAATACTCTCAAAATTAAACAAAATGAAATAAATAAATAAATTTCAGCTACGATTAACTTAGAAATCAGAGGCAGATATTATTTCAACAGAATGTTCGGAGCAGATGTAAAACTAAAAGGCCAGCTGTATTGAGTTTCATCAAAGCATGATTTTGCACAGCCAGAATATTTTGCCGTGAGAATGAAAAATACACATATTCATACAAAATTTATGCATACAAAGAGGAATTTGAATGAGATACAAGCCAATCCGAACAAATCAAGCCAAATAATGTCCAATCAAAACTACATGGAAAAGGGAGAGGGGAAACGCGAAGAAAATTAGAGGTCAGTCTGGGAAGGAACACGCTCAAAATAACTTCAACTAGTAATAAGTGCTTGCAAATTAATGTCAAATAAAATGTAAAATAAATTAAAAGGAAAATTTCATATCACTAATTAAAAATTCTATTGTGGTGCAATAAATAGGTGACTTGTAACAAATGTGAACGAGTGAGCAATCAAAATAAGTGAAGTGTTTAGTGTGATTTGTTAAGTAAAGAAAATTTAAATAAAAGGTCAATTTAAGTGTCTTGTATGAGAAAAGGGAGTGGTCAGAAAATGTAAGTAGTTTCTAATGTAATCAGTATTAAGACAGATCTCAAAGGTTATAATAGAATGTTGATAAAAAATATCACGTACCTGGCTTGCTCTGTCTTATTTTCTTTGATCAACATATCAATGTAAACCATCCAGATATCTAACCGGTCTGGAAAAGAAGTTAGAATGTTTTCATACAATGTATGAGCTTCCTCAGCAAAACCACATTCATTTTCAAGTTTGGCAAACTGTGAAGTTAAGTTTACATCTGGAAATACACATACAGATTGTCAATAAATCTATCAACCCATTAATGACCACAACTTTTTGTTGACTTCAAAATCTTAAAAGTAAGTCCTATCATGTTATTTTCCAATTTATATCAAGAGGAGCGCTAAAATCAAGTGCTGCATTTTCAAAACACCGATCAGTAGCATTATGTCAGAGTTAAAGATGTAACTCATACACTCAAAATTTAAATACAAAAGAAACTATTTATTATACTGCAACAAGGCATGCACATATTGTAAAATTATATCTAATAATAACCTATAAAGCATAAAAGTATGTTTTTATAAACAAAACTTTTATTTTAAAATATTTATAGAACAAACAAAATTTTAGGACACACAATATTATATCGAAAATAATTTAATGTATTAAAAAAAATCTATATGGGAATATTGCCAAACAAAAACATATTACACTGGATGTAAATTATAAAAATATAATATTCTAAATTATCAACAAAATAAAAAGCTACTAACATGAGATATTTACAGTATCCTCAAAGTAGGAATGAGTCTGGGGCGGAGAGGAAAATAGGGGCCCCCACACTTGTTTGTTGCTGTTGCTTTCAGTGGTACAACCCCAATAAAAAAATATAGAACTCAGGTGCTTCTGTATAAATGTGTATCCCACTTTCGTTTCCTTTATCAGTGTGAATAAGAATAAAACGTTTACAAAAGTGCAGAAAGGTGCATATTAAAGAGATGGACACTTTTATTTTTAATGAACAGAATGTGTAACAATTAGTTGTTTTATTTATATATATATATATATATATATATATATATATATATATATGTTAATATTTTGTAAATCATTGTTTAAAAAGTTTTAATACTAAAATATTTACTAAATAAACAAAAAAATCTAATATTTGTTATTCAAAAACGATCTCATTCATTCAAGGTCTAAGCCTGACTATTCGTTACAGCATGTTCAGAAAATGTCGTGACAAACTTTGTATTGGTTACATGGGCCAAAATAAAGAAAAACGTTCTTGTAAACATCTGTCCGGGAAACGCTTAGTTTTCCATCTTTCGCCCACATTGTGTTTTTTGAAAAATAATTATAAGTTTTGAAATTTTTAAGAATTAAGGTCGAAATTTGGTAGTATATACAAATTTTGTATGATTTTTTTTACCAGTAGCCTATACCAAAAACTAAAACTTTATGATGTAAATTTTAAAAATGGCTGTCATTAAAAATGTTTAATGTTAAATTTCATGACATTCGTTCGTTTTAAGAAAAATGTACAAACGACAAAAACTGCCTCTTTTAACGCCAAATTATATATATATATATATATATATATATATATATTTTTTTTTTTTTTTTTTTTTTTTTTACTAGGTCAATGGATAACCTAAGTAATGGACAAAAAAACTCAAAACATAATTCTTGATAATTATCTACAACATCCAAATTTAGCCTAAACAAAAATAATATTGAATTAAGTTATACAGGAACTTTTTTTCTTTATTTTGTCCAATGTAACCACTACCTAAATTTTGGCACAACATTTTCTGACACTCTGTATAGCTATAAAGTGAAAATATTATTCACTGTTTTTATAACTACCAATAGTAAATATATTAAAATATTATTATATAAAATGACAAAATAAATTATTGTTTATTCCAACTTATCATCCTGTTTACTTTTCCCACAAAAATATAGTAAATATTGCGTGCCATGTAGCCTAACCAATACGCCCAATATGCATTAAAATACTTCTAGAACGTGCCTAATCTAATTGTTATAAAAAATAATCTAACAACAAAATAATATCTACAACTTTCTTGCAGGAAGTTATCATTTAGCTGAAAAATATAAAATTTTCTCGTTTTGAATATTTTTTCATTACTTTTATTATGTAATAACTTTTTACAGTTTATCATTACATAAACTAACTTTTTTACACAACTTTATACTTTGTTAGTTATTAGTTTTTATAACTTTTTATAAATAAATATTGTGTGAAAGTAGGCAAATCATAAGATAAGTGAGATGCAGTCTGTTATGAAGTTGTAACATTAGGAATTAAATATAGCTAAGCAGTAATTTGTGTTCCTAGTTTTCTTGGAATAGGTTGTACCGTTAAGTCAGGCTAGGGAAGCAAGTAGAAGGGAGGACACGCCCCTTACACCAGACACACTCCTAGTTTGAGGCTACTGTACTTATTAGTTATAAACATTGTGAAAAGCATAAAATACAGTTTTTAAGAATATTAATTTAAAAAGCTTTGCAATGTATGCAGTAAATACTAGATGAGAAAGGTGTTTATTGGTATTGCAAAACATGCTTGATATCTTTAAATTTAAGATTGTTTTGAGAGGTACCCCACTAAAATTAACCATTAGAATATCCCAAGAAACTTGTAACTAGACTTCTTGGATACAATTTAAGAATTTGGGTTTTTTTATTACACTTCGTATTTTTAATATAATAAATAAGAACAACTGAGTATTTGCTTTTTGACCTATTTAATTAAATTTTTAAGGCTTGCTTGCTTGCCTCAATGGGTTAAAAATTAACAAGTCAGTAATACTCTAGAAAAGAAATTAAAATGGAATCACAATACTTACGCTCTTTTCTAGCAAGATTTTGTGCAGCTTTAAGGAAAAAAATTCTTGCTTTTTCATACATCTGATATTTCATCAACACCTTACAAATATGAACCCAGCAATCATAAGAACAACGAAATTTTTTAATCATTGTTTTTGCAATTATTTCTGCATCCTGCAATTAAAAATAAATATATGTTGTTGAATTTAATAGATAATACAGTATATATATATATATATATATATATATATTCAAAAAAATATTGTTGAAATTTATAACATATTATTGACACAATTCGTTCCAAAGGTCTATTTTCATTCAGTTCTTTTTACACTGAGAATTCCATCAACAAAGGTGTAAGTTAACAACCTACACTAAGGGTGTCATAAACACAATATAACACGAAAATTCACAAACAAATTAAAAAATGAACAAATTCACTAATAAATCTTAAGGTAACAAATCCACAAACAAAGGAATAACTAAATAAAAATCCACTAATAAATATATAATTCAAATGTCAAGTATTTGTAATAGGTTCTTTTTAAAATAAACTTATCCATGCTATCTGCCTCCTACCTTATACAATGGAAAATTTTATATTAGACTAAATACCAAAGGACCAGACCAAAGTGAGAGTAAATTACAAATGTTGAAAATAAATTATATTTACCTAGGAAACGATAATAACATTATTCTGGAAAAATGTAAATGTGATATAAATAAATTAAAGTACTGTTAATTAATTGAAATAATCAAACTTACATATGTTTTATTTCCGCTGGCATAAATTTCTAACATTTTTGTATAGACCATGTATTCATCATTTGTTCTCAATGCTTCATTAATTGCATCTTTTAAAGTTTCCTGAAAACATGATTACAAATTGTAATTATTATTATTTTCTATTAGAGAAACGGGGAGAAATTAACTTATTATAAGAGTTTCTATGTACAAACTTCAATATAATTTAATTTAAACATTATAAATATATATTGAGCTTGACTTGTGAGATAATATTAGATTAAAAACTCAAACACAAGATCTCACAAAAGTTACGTTTACTTAATCAAACGTGTTTCAACAACAAAATCGCCATCCTCAGTGATACATGAACTACAATAACAATAACTGTTAGTTATTGTAGCTCATGTATAATTGAGGGTCGCAACTTTGTCATTGAAATGTGTTTGATTAAGTAAACATAATTTTTATGAGATCTTGTGTTTGAGTTTAAAAAAATTTAATTTAGACATTGAATTATTGAAAAAACACAAACTTAAAAATTTAATTTTCAAGTATAAACTTGGATAATTAATTAGTTTTTAGGCCTGCTTGAGTTTTGTTTATATTCAAAAAATAAATAACTGAAACAGAACTAAACAAATTTTTGTACTCTTGTAAAAAAATCAATTTGCAAGATGTTCAATACTGATCTAATATATAAAAGAAACTATGGTTGAAACTTTAGATAAAGCTTACCAAGATATATTTAAAAAATAATTCCAATCGCACATGAAGTATATTGTTGACAACAACTATACTATGGTATTATATAATTTAGATTATGTATTGAAAGTGTTTTTCATAGATTGTTTCTTTAGAGGACCAAACCAAAATATACCTTTTATTCTTCACAGAAACCCATCCCACTCTTTCATTATGCATAAATTAATAAATCAAGATCAATATCGATTCAGACTCAAAGATTTGAAAAAATTGGGATTGAATCCATCTTGAAATATTACACTACTATTTGGCCCTTTAATTCTGATGAAGCATTATAATGCGACAAAAAAAGTTTTACTATAACTTAATATATCTTGGTGTATGTATAATACATAATACATATGGTAATATACATATATTAAATTGTAAAAGAGTTTCACCAAAATGGTGGAAAATAGGGTAACGCTAAATTGGTTTGGTCCAGAGATTGGACTTAACAGAAGGGAATTCTTGTAACACTTTTCAACCAACCAGAACGCTGAGATAATGTAATGTTCTACACTTTTCGAAAAAAACTATCTCCTTCCTTTAGGAAAGTTTATCAAGTTATATTCAATAATATTTCGCATAAACAAATTCTTAATCTTCAGTGCACAAACAAACCTACATCAGGTCCTATTGGTTTACCAAAGAAGTAGTATATAACTTGTATCATCTCCTATTATCATTCTTGTTTTTTTTCTAAGGACATATCTTTTGTTAAGACCTATTAAAATTATTTGAATAATTGTTTTGGAATTATCAGATCAAATCAAATTTCTTTATTGTCCTATAACTTGAGATAATATACATGTGTAAGTGTAAATATGCTATTAAAACAATAACAAAATCAAATTAATAATACAGTATTGCGGAGGAGGGGGCAACAAAATACAAACACAGAAAAGGGGCAAACTAAAAACCTCCTTTTTCTGTGTGCAGGAGTGTATTTAACAATTATGTGACAAGAAATCATGTTTTTACAATTCAACATTTCGCCCATTTAGAATCGTCCTACCGCGATAAAAAAAATAGTGTTGGAAAGCTAAAGTTCCGTAGATGCATAATCATGCAAAAAAAACACAAAACGTTATATATAATATTTCAAAAATTGCTAAAGTCTGCATATTTTTATGCGTAATATCAAAGATTTGAATTGTGCAGTTGTAAACAGAAATGACACCATTCTTTCTCAGATGTTCACAAATCTATTTTTCTGTCAAACAGATACCCAATAACACTGTTCTGTAGATCACATCTTTCTCTTTCGATCTGTGCTTTCCAAATCTTTCTATCTGTTATAGATCGCGAGATATATCTATTCTACGAAGTAGGAACCACACCGAACCAGACTCTTTTGGTGCAGTTTACTAAATAGGATATATCGATTACTTACATCAATATTTTGTAACCGATCTTTACACAATTTGGAAGACGAAATTTACATCTTTCTGTTGGTACCACTCACTATGTCTTTAGAGCTATTTTAGGTTATTATTTCTGACATCAAATTACCATTTTACTCAGGCTTGTTTGTGTACTAAAATGACATTGTGATAGGCTTAGTGCATGACTTGGATAATTATTTCTGTGAACTAATTTTGTTAGGTATGTTTATTTATTTATTATCATTTGTGTATACAAATTATAATATCTGTATTAGTGTTTGTAGAATTTATTGTTTTGAGTGAATGTTATTGTCAGACATCTAATACTGAGGCTGTCTAGAGATATGTTATGTTATATCTGGTCTAACCTTTTTAGCAAATTTTCATGTGTTTACATATAAAAATAATTTTGTCTAATGAAAATTTTATAAATTGATTGTTTTTACCAAAATGTATGCAAAATGTATATAAATTTATATAGGCCTATCTATAAATTCTTTGAAAAAATGCTGATTTATGTAAATAAACCCTTTGGCATTTTGTCGTTGGTTTTTGTAAGAATTTTTGATTTCTGAGATACTAACTAATGAAAATTTTATGAATTGATTTTTCTTTTTAGCAACTTTTATCCACAAATATATTACAAATCTCTAGTACTACTTGAAAATTTATAAAAAAAATTTTTGTATGGTAGTATGTAAGCTATGACATAATAACTCCAAATTTTTTACATCTAACATTTTTTTTCACTACACAATTAAATTCTATGCACCTTTCAGAATATAATGATATAGAGAAGTTGTGTTTTCCATAATATTACTATTTTTGGTGATTTTTTTGAAAATAGGCCTAACAATTTTCCTTTTTTTGTAAAACAATTTTTTTTTAAATGTAACAAATACATTTTTTTCTTTCTAAATATATTCACAAATATTATACAAAACTTTTGTATATCTTGAAAAAAGGTGGTAAGCTATTGATTTTGGATGATACAGGATTTTCTGAAAAATGTTAACTTCATTTTTTGACACCTAACATACTTACTCCAAAACAGTTTCATATACATATTTTTTTTGCATAGATAAATTCTACGCATCTTTCTGAGAAAAATGATATCCTACAAGTTAGGTTTTGCATAAAATTATTATTTTTTATGAATTGTTTAAGAAAACAAAACCTTTAACACTCTGTAAAGGTTATCGGACCCAGAATCGACCCAGCGCCCGGTCCATAACTAGTCACATGTCTATAAAACACGTATTTTGCAATTCAACGTTACGCCCACTTAAAATTGTCCCATCGCAATAAATAAAATACCGTTGGAAAGCTAATGTTCCGTAGATGCATAATCATACAAAAAAAATACCACAAAACATTATAAATAATATTCCAAAAATTGGTGAAGTTCACGTATTTTTGTAACGTAAAATCGTAAAAATCAACTCTGCGTCTTTTCGTAAGACACGAAGCCATTTTCCCGATATAATTACAACTCTATTTTTTGTCATTTAAGTCAACTAAAACACTGTTCTATAGATCACATGTTTCTCTTTCTAACCGTAGATTACAAATTTTTCTGCGTCTCATAGATCCAGAGATATTCCTACTTGAACGTAGAACAAACTTGACGAGACGAAATTCAGTTGGCATTTCTCTATGGTTTTTAAATTATTTTTCTTTACACTAAGTTGTAGGGGAAATTCCATTCTATAAGTTGGTACCACTTGATGCTGACAAATACTTAGTAAGAAGCCTTTGTATTGATGTCCAATAAAGCAAATGTGTGACGTAAAATACTGTAATAAAAGGCGTGGCACATATTGTTTTGGGGTTAGATATTTGTTATTTTGAAGGTTTGTGTATACAAATTGTATATAAATTGTGTATACAAGTTACAATATATGTGTTTTTATATCTAAAGCTTATGTTTTTGAACGTTCTTATTTGGGATAACCTAGGCCAATATTGTAAGTCTAGCCTATATGCACATTGTCTTATATTTAGTGTTTTATATGATTATAAAAGTGAATATGTGTATTATTCTTTGTAAAGTATATATTTTCTTAGTTAAATCTAATGGTTTTGTCTTTGGCCTATCTTCAGATTGGTACTAGTGAGGCTAAATTGTGGAGGTTACAAACCTAACCTCAATGGTCAGAGTATCACTTTTTAGTCAAACTCGTTGTTTTTATTTAGAAAATGTAACATATTATTATTTTTTCCCCTAAATATATTCACAAATATATGAAAAATCTCAAGTAATGGCTGAATAAATTCCAAAAAATCTATTAGTTTGTTATTCATTACCATTTCTGTAAAATTTCTGCTCCGTTACTCTTCGATTTTTTGGTATTTGACCAAAAAACTCCAAATGTGATACATCTAACATTTTTTTTCACTACACACCTACATTCTATGCACCTTTCTGAACATAATGAGATATAGAACTTTTGTATAAGATATATATTACTATTTTTAGTAATTTTTTGAAAAAAAAGTGATCTAATTACCTAATTTTGTAAACTATTTTTTTTTAATTTTAAAATGTAACAAATTTATATATTTTTTTCCCTAAATATATTCACAAATAATACACAAAAATTGTGTATATCTTAGAAATGGGTACCTAGTAAGCTATTGATTTTGGAATATACAGGTTTTTCCTGAAATATGGTAACTTCGTTTTTGACATGTAACATACTTACTCCAAAACCGTTTCAAAAACTTTTTTATTACATAAATGAATTCTATTCATCTTTCTGAGAAAAATGATATCTTATAAGTTAGGTTTTGTATACAAATAATATATTTAATTAATTGTTAAACAAACGAAGAAAATTTAACATGCGACCGTATGAGGGTTAAGAAAACAAAACCTTTAACATGCGCCAGTTCAAGGGTTAAAAAACAAACAAATACAAAATATGAATTTTTATATTTAATTTTAATTATGTTTCTTTGTGTTTTTGAAACATTAAATCAAATTAGTAATTCAATTTTATATAATATAATTATTTATACTTTAAGATTATTTAACTTTAACTAAGATTGCATTAATTATGGGTGGAATCGAAGAAAAGGAAAACTTAATTTTTGAAGTGTGATGGATAAACATGGATGGAATTAAAAAAACCTTGGTGCCAATGCAAGGTAACTATTAAGGTTACCTGATATTGTACAACAAAATGTATTTAAAAATTAAACTACTGGCTTGATCTAAAATTTTCCTTAAATAGACAAGACTATCATACCTCTGAGCCGTAAGTATGCTCCAAGTTAAGCAATGCCACCCATACATTGAACCTTTCACCCTCATTGTGATGGTTGATAGTCTGAAGGGCTCGTCTTGCAATAGCACGAGCCTTATCTATTTCAGTAGCCTAAACAAAATAAAAATGTTAAGAATAAAATAATATCTGTAAAAAGTAGCATAATTTATACAATAAACAGCATATTTTTAATTTCATAATTAATTGGTTTGCTGTCCCACATATAGATGTTAAATATAACCTCTCTTGGGTAAAAAGTATGTAATAATAATTATATTGCACCAAAATGTGCTTTTATGTTTTTAATATATTGTGTTTATATTTTTATTGTACCTATATGATCTAAAATAATAAATTCAACAAGCATACAGCTGTGATTAATACAGTTTTATTTTATAATTGTTATTTATTGTATATTATGTGTAACAGATATGTTCACTCATTTTCAAATAATACCACTAACATAAGAATGCGACAAATCACAAACTAATAATGGAACAGTATGATTAGGCTAAAACTTCCTGAGCATTGGACACGATGAAGCAACCCCCTCACCCAATATATTAAGTCATCCATAAATGAAGAGATCAAAAATAGTTCAAGGCAGATATGTTTCTTCAGACCTAATTTGTCTAAATTATGATGTTCTGCAAAAATCTATTTTGGTTAGACAGTGGTTTATTATACAAAATCTGTATCATTGTTAAACATCAATAACTTGAATTCAGTATGCAGATAAATTGATACTTAGATTGTGTGATCAGAATCTGATGATGTAGAATTAAATACATTTACTGAAACTAATGCAGTTTATCATACACATTCTGTATCATTGTTAAACATCAATAACTTGAATTCAGTATGCAGATAAATTGATACTTAGATCGTGTCATCAGAATCTGAGTGGTGTAGAATTATCAATATGTAATATTTTTATCACAATGACCTTAGTATATATCTTTAAAGGACTAAATGGATGCTTTATAATTTAATTTTACACCAGAGGAAGTATTTTCCGTGAAATTTCTTGAACAACAAACTGAAATAAGAGCATCATATGAACTACCTATGTAAGAATATCATCTCAGCAAACTTCCTTCTACAGAAAATTAATATTTTAGTATCCCTTCCAATTTGAAAGTTAGCCTTTTCTTGCTGTTTAAAGTCATCTCAATCATCATTGCCTTATAAAAAAAAAAAAGGAAGAAAAGAATACAAAATAAAGATTCTCAGCCTTTGGTATTCTCATAGCATCAGAGTCAGAAAAGAACAAGAGTTGGTTAACAGATCTGATAGGAAAGATAAAGAGAGGGACCATGGAAAATTTTACATAAAAAAGTGTAAATCCAGCTGTGTCTCAGTTTTTGCAACCATGTACTCATGAAAGCAAGTCCTTGAGGGTTTTGAAAGTTAGTGATTTAATACTTTTGGTAATACGTCCTATTTAGATCCTGTATTTCAAATCTGTACCTTACAAACAATTTTGTTAAATGACTAATAAGTGAGTAGCTTTATAATAAAAGAATTAACTTAGCTATAATTTAATGTCATAGATATTCCAACCTGAAGATAATATGACATGTACTTAATCCACAATGTAGCATTTTCAGGATGTGCAAGAAGAGCTCTGTCAAACTGATCAGCTGATTGTGGGTTCTGCTCTCCTCGTAATAGATCAGATTCTATTTGACGTAATCGAGATTCAGTTTCCTTTGCAGTAGCGAGTTTCTCTGAACGAGTTATTTTCTTTTTGTGTTTATTGAGAGAGTCTTCATTTTCCTTTAACAAAAATCAACGTTTAAATTTCCAAAATACACACAAACTTGAATGGTAATATTTATTTAAAACATTGTATTAATAGTTCAGCGAACTGTATACATAGCTCTTCCTACAGACATAAATTATCTGACTACTAACTGTTAGTATTACACTCATTGATAGATGCATATATACAAGTTGCATCAATTTCTAGAGGACATCACAGGGAACAAGATAGGGTAATCTTATGTAATTAATAATTTTATTTTATACTTTTGTAACTCTATAAAACTCAGAAAGGTGTTAATTCATATAAAATAAAACACACAAAAATAAATATGTGTGAAAGTTAATTCTTTTAGTCAATACAAAATTCCTGTTTTCATTAAATTTGGTATGTGAGAATATTTGGCAATATCTAAATGCATTCAGTGCCCTTCATTTTTTAAAATAACTCTAGATTTATACAAACTTAATGAAGTAAAAAGACAAATTTTAAATTCCTCGTAATTGGCTCTATTTTGATGGCTTTTAGAGCGTATTTATCACTATCCACAGAACATTGTGAGAGGATACCCAACCTAAAAGGTCAACTTAATTTAACCCTTAAATGGTATCATCATTGGTCTGTGAAACTACTCCTAATATTTCTACCACCGGCTTAATTTAAGACATATGACTTTCAGTTTAAGGTGTAAGCTACAATCTATTAAGATCGTGTTGTGTTAGCTTTCTGTCATTGTGCATTATTACGTTGTAAAACTGTTGAGCATTCTCTTATAACGATGATACCTTTTATTATAAATTTCAGTTAGTTTCTTCTCCATGTTTATAGAACATTTCATATCAAGTAATCAATATTATTTTGATCTATTGTCGTTTAATTTATAACACACAGTGCTTAAATAAATTTATCTTTTGTACTTACATTGTGATTACTTTTACTTTAAAAAATTTATGATTTTATCACCCATTTTAACACAGTGGTTTGGGAGACCGTACGATACTATTTTAAATTAGAAAATATACAATCCATTAAAAGTTAAATTCAGACAGCGATTTTTACTAACTTTAGGCGAAATGTGAAAATTTATAGTTTAAACCAATGTGAGCTGAAAAATAGTAAATCCGACTTATCCGAACGTAGAAACTAAACGGAAAGTTTGCATTATTAAAGTTACCCAACTTTCAGTTAATTCATGATAATCCCTTAATAATTGATCAAATCCGAGCCTTCAGCATCTTTTTAAACACAACGATGTAGAGGTCACAATTTGTAACGAAATAACCCAATCACAATGGCCTAGTTTTTTTTTTCCCCCAACCAAGCGAAATGAAAACAATTTGTCTTTCCTTGTTTCCAGGCAGATAAATCACACAACACTAGTTACTTTTTGTTTTCCCTAATCCTCCCGATATGTACAACTATAGTATAAAGTAGTTATTCCCCACCCCTACCTCCTCAAACCATAACAATAAAATAGAACCTTGACCCTTTGAAATGTTGTATTTAAAATATTCTTTTTCACCTTTTTTAGTTATTTACGCCCTTAGTATTAATAGAGCCATACACATATTTAATGTAATCACTAAATTGTTAATTTTATTCCTAATATAAATGTCAAATGTATTAGACATGTACTTTATGGACATTCTTAGGATAAGATAAAGAACTTTTGTCATACATAATAAAACCTAATCAGGAGGTGAGTGACCTTCAACCCGTTTATACCTTGTCGTTTAACTAATCGAGCATAACTTCTTAAGTCAAAATTGGAATAAATAGAATTATCTGAGTAGTTATGTTTTGGTAAGAGTAGGCAGATAAATTTGTAAATAGAACAGAGAGCGGGCTCCATCTTTGCTAGTTGCACGGTTAGCCAATCAGAACTAAGTAAGGTTGAAAACAGATGTTCTAAAACTGAATCAAATATCATTGGCGCTAATTCAAAGCTATTTGAATAATATAAAAAAAAGTTAAAAAGCATGTTAAGTAAAATTAAGATTGTTATAAAATAATTGCAAAATTACAATAAATGTTAAAAATAAGATATATAGATGAAGGGGCTTAAATTTAGGCAGTTTTAAAGTATAATAATTTTATAAGAACATTTTGTAAAGAAGGTGAAATACCAGGGAAATAAGAGGAGGAAAAAGAAATAAAATTTGAAATTTTACAACAATGAAAAAGACGATTTTCCATTCTTGCTCTGATGCTTAGCAGATCATTTTATTTAGCTCTTATAAGAGAATTAAATTTACATTTTATGATGGAAATTAGATGTAAATGCAACATATGTAGTGAGAATTGATAATTATTGGAAAAAAAGGAAGACAGAAACAAGAGATTTGATGGGTATTGTATGTATTAAGAATGGACTTGAACCGAAATGCTAAGTAACCACTAAATTTCAAAATTCATTAAAGAAGTAAATAGTTACGACTCAAAATTTTCATTATATTTTGGAAGAAATAAAAAAGTTTATTTTTTTAATCATTAAAATTTATTTTAAATTTGTAAAAGGACTAACATATATATTTATATATTATAACAATATTAACAGATTTTTTATTTTTTAATTATCTAACTAACCTTTTTGTGTATCAAACTTTTATATTTAAACTTATTCTCTACATACTATGAAACAATCAGAGACAAGTTTATATTTGCAATACTTTATTCGTTTAATCATACACAATATTAAATTTATAAATTACCTGAGATCTCTTTCTCCTCAGGATTTCTATGGGTCAAGTTTTATTTCAATATAATTGCATATTTTTGGTTGGATTATTACATGCATCATGTTTAAAAATAATAACTTATATATAAAATAAAAAAATCTGTTACAAAATTTCAATTAGTATTTCTTCCAAATTTAAAGTCATAATTATTTACTTCCTTAACGAAATTTTTAATTTAGGTTACTTAACATTTTGGTTCAAGTCCATTTTCAAAACGCACAATATCCAGCAAATCTCCTGTTTATGTCTTCCAACAATTATCAATTCTCTGTGCACAAATTATTTTTACTTCTACTTTCCATCCCAAAGAAAAACATAAATTTTAACTTTCTTCTGAGAGCCAAATAAAATGATCTACTAAGCGTCCGAGCAAGAATAAGCATTCACCCTTCTTCACTGTTATAACAACCAGTCTTCCCAATTTTATTTCTTCTTCCTCCTCTTATTTTTCTGGTATTTCACCTTGTTTACAAAATTTTCTTATGAGATTAATATTTTTTTAAACTGTGTACATTTATGTATATTTATCTTATTTTTAACATTTATTGTAATTTTGTAATAATTTTAAAACAAACTTAATTTTACTTAACACACTTTTTTTTAACCCTTTTTTATATTATTCAAATAGCTTTGAATTTGCGTCACCGATATTTGATTTACTCTCAGAACATCTGTTTTTAAATTCACTTATTTCTGAGTCCTGATTGGCTAAATCGGGTGTATATTACATTATTGAATCTTATGGAGCCTAAACTTGGTAATTATTATTATGAAATGTTTACAAAATTTTTACTACTTCTAATAAATTAATTTATTCACTATTACTACTATTTTTGAATGTATTTTGATTGTACGAGTTCCCTATTCGAAGTGTACATTTAATATCTACAAATTTAATATTTAAATCTAAATCATAATATTAATTTTTTATGTGTTATGTTTGCTAAGGTCGGTATTACACTATAATAGTTCTATGTCATATATCTATTATGAAATATTTGTGATGAAAAATATTACAGTGTAATGGACTAACTATTATAATATTTGAACTATGATCATATGTCTATGATCATATGTTCTCCTAGAGAGAACATATTATAATATTTCCAATCAAAATGGCGTCTAATAAGTTTCAGTGGACGGTAACAGCTAAATCAATTTATGCACTTTTTATGTCACAAAACAAAAAGTCTTATCATCCATTCTTAAATAGTTTTCGTAATGTTTTGGATCTTCACTTTTAAGTTCATTCAATAGATGGCTTTGAATTCCCAACTGCTCACGTCTGGCTACCCATGGTCTAACCCACAATCTTTTTCTTTTATTTCTTTGATTTAGCTGTTTTTTACGTAACAATAAACAAATAGTCATTATAGAGCTTAAACAAGCACCAAAAGCAAAAAACTGTTGTTCATCCATTTTGACACAACAATGTGATCAAATTAATATGACAGAGTAAATGGCAAAACATTTTAATAATATTTTACATAATATTTTTTCATCATACCTATATCATCATATATTTGATAATAGATATATGACATAGAACTATTACAGTGTAATACCGGCCTTAGTAAATGAATATAAACAACAATATGCAAACAAACAAAGTATATTAAAAAACTAATTCTATAGCATGTTAATATCTATTTGTATCAGATTTATTTATGGTAGATAAGTATTTTTTTTTAATATGAGGCATGTAATAATTCAACCAAACTATATGCAAGTATATTGAAATAAATTTGACCCATAGAAATCCAGAGGAGAAAGAGATCTCAAATAATTTGTATATTTAATATTGTGTATGATATAAATGAATAAAATATTGTAAATATAAACGTGTCTCTGATTGTTATTCAAAATAAATAGAGAGTAAGTTAAATGTAAAAGTTTGGTAAACAAAGGATTATCACAGCCTCTGAACTCAATCCCTGTTTTGACCTTCAAATTCTCTTGGACCTTCATACATCATGCTCCAGGCTACTAATCTGTCTGGCTGAGAAAGCTATAGAAGCCTGTCAGTCAGTATCTAGTTTTAAGATAGGTCGCAGAGTCAATCCAAACTTTCCTTACCAAACAATCTAGGATTATTAGGGCCTCTAAACTAAATCTGGGTTCTAACATTCAAATTCTCTTGGACCTTCAGACATCATACTCCGGGCTACTACTCTGTCTAGTTGAGAAAGCTATAGATGCCCGTCAGTCTTTATCTAGCTTTAAGATAGAAGTAGGCCTATTGGTCACCTACTTCTCGAACCAGAGTTTTCACCAAGCCTTGGCTGAGTATGTTTACAAACCTCAGCCACCATTGAACAACATGTCAAAAATAACTGTTTCCTATTCTTTGATCATATCAAGGAGAAATATTTTCCAAATCCTTTATAGAAAAAAAAGGTGTTCATCTTGAGATTCATTTGTGATTGCCATACTGTTATGCTGCATACACTTTATAAGTAAAAACATAAAAATCACTCAAAAATCTGATAACAAGTGTTTTTAAAATCAATAAGTGATTTTGTTTTACAGATACTTACTACTCAATTATTTATTATTTTGACTAAATGAAATTAATTATAGTCCAGTGCATTAGAGGGAAAAAATGTGTTTTGATGTAGTTTTAAAGAAAACAACAATCTTCTTAAACATGCTGTCTATTGGGTAAACTGGTTTTTGAAGCAACGATTTAAAAATAGCAAAATGAATTTGAGGGTCCGTTATTTTTAATGTCTTGAGAGAAGTGTTATGAATTATAAAAGTAGCCATAAGTTACGAACAAACCATTTTTTTTTTGTCATTTTAATAAACAATTTAATTTCTAAATCTATGTACAGATGATATCTTTAGGTATCATACAATTAACAGGACAAAATCTGATAGTAAAAAATGCATATACTGTATAAGAGTTTTATGAATTTAAAAAAAAAGTCCTTAAAAAATTTGTCACCATTTTTATGTGGGTTCGTTAAGAGTTTAATGAACGACTCCACCAAAAAGTCATAGATTATTTATGTAAAATCTGGATGAAAAGCAATCTCAAAGTGGATGTCTTGCTCAATTTAATAAAGAACTGAAAGACAAATGTATTGAACAATGGAATAATGCGGCAAGTGGTCATCATCTCCACTTGATACTACAATCGCCAAATGATGTTACCATCTACAAGAATACATACTGCTCCATTTCAACCTTTGCATTAAGAGCAAGAACATATCATCACTCAGTCCTATCTCTTTCGCTTTGGACTTGCCAAGTCACCCCTGTGCCTAGTATGTTGGAAGTAAGAAGAGACACTTCAACAGATTCTCCTTCAGTGTCCAATAACAATAATTGAAGCCTGAAAGATTTGAAATTGAGACTGCAACTGGATTGTACGCTGCGACGGTTTCTGATGGACCCTAATCACTGGAAACTAGCTAGCTGTGTGTATGAGACATCGTACGGTTAGCGTTGTTTGTTGCCAGATGCATGAACCAAGAAGTAAGTTTGTAAGAAGTAAGTATGTAAAAAACATATTACATGCATTTCTTACCTATTATCAAGAAAAATCTTAGTTTCTGATGAAAAATAACTATTTCTTTTAAAAGCATTACAAGTGTTTTGAGAAGTATTACTAATTATAATTTTAGAAGAAATATTTTTACATTATAAAAAAGTTTTAATTTTTATGTTATAAGGAGGTCTAGGTTATAATGAAGTAATTTGCTTTCTTACATACATTAAAAAAATAATAATAAATAAAAATAAGTTATTGTTTATATTTCTCTAAAATACCACCAACACTAAATTTTGTTCTAATGTTTCTGGACAAAAAGAAAGGCAAAACACTAATTATTAGTTTTTTTTCTTTTCGTAAAAGTTTACATTACGATATCAAAATTAAAATAACTTTTTAATTTATTTAGTACATAAATTACTTTTACAAGGAAAAATATAAAACAAGAAACTTCTGTGAAAACTAAAACCATGAAATTATGCTGAATATATTCATTTTTTAACCATTAAATTACAAAAAGGTGTTAATAAACAAGCTTTAACTACATTTTAACTATTGAGGTTTAATAACTATATTCATGTATTGTATGATGCAAGAGCAACAACATAGGAGTTTGTAGTTTGTATTAAAATATGAAGATACTTGTAATATTAAATAATATAAATGGAAATAATTAAACAATTATTTAATTGCACACAGGAGCTTTATTGTGCGACATATGTTTTGTACAATAAAGCTCTTTGGAGGAATTAAATAATTATTTCCATCAATATGGAATTTCATCAAGCACCGACTGTCACATTAAATTATATTAAATATAAATATTATTTCAAAAAAATAATAGTTTAATTATGTTAGTAAACATAGACTTAACATTATTTAATTTGTCTTTCATGAAATTTATTTTAAAATTAAAGAAACATGTCTTAACAATTACAGCCGTCTTGATATTCCAATTTCATGGCAATTTCTCGCCAAAAGTTGTATTATGCAAGGACAATTAATTAGTCTGATCGATAATGACTTTATTCTACAATATCTAGAAGCTTGTCCTCTGTAATTACTTCAATGAAAACTATTCCCTAGACTAGGTTATATAACCTATTGTATGTGTATTTGGTACTTTCCATTTTCGATTTTTATAATAAAAAAAGTGAAAAATATGTTAAAAAATTATTTTTCCTTTTTAAAGTAAGGTTTTAGTATTAAATGAATTTCAAAAAAATTGTATTTCCATTTTAGTACGATAATCTAAACTGTTATCATTTTTGTGAAAACAGTAAAAAAATGAGAGAACAAAGTGAGATAAATTGAACAAAACATGGATTAATTACAATTATCTAGTAGGTAATTTTATAACAAACAACTATATTCTGAAATGTTTCATTTGATTGTAATGAGAAAAAAGTTATTTAACAACAATGAGGAGAATGTCAGTTTTTTGTCATTTTTACTATTTTTAAGGTGTTGTCACAATACAGTTTTTTAAAAACATTTTTATCTTCTAAAGTGCCTCTGAGACACTACCACTTACTAATTACTTATTGTAATATAGACCCACCTCTTCAGATTCTACAGCAGTTGTTGCATTTTCACAGAAATATTCTGGTTTCACATTCCAATCAAAGTTATCCTTCAATTGAAGACAAGGCAACTCATTACCTAGATTAAATTTATTCTTCTCTCTTCTATTGGTTACTTGCGTTTGATTTTTATTGTTTATTCTTTCATCAGGTTTACTGCCCACAATTTCCGAAGGTTCGTTTCTTACTCCAGGATGACATATTTTTGACTTTTTAATATTGTGATTACTTGTTTTTTTGTTTGAAACTAATTTTGTTTTCTTATCATTAGAAGATTGAACAATAAACACATTTTGTTTATTGTTATCATTAAATTTTCGTTTCATTTTTTTCTGAACCATTTCATTAGTATTTGATGAGTAGTCTCAAATGTTCAGAACGTTTTATTCTAATAAAAAAAATAAAATAATAAAATAAAGTGACACAAAATCTGTAAGTAAACCATTGCTGATATTAATTACTTTTCACAAATCAGAAACAACATATTCTTCACTTCTTTCAAAATTAAAAAGAGAAATTATATTTATATACAGAGTGTCCATAAAGTCATGGTTGGGTTTTGAATAAATAAATTTTCAAAAGTATATGTTAAAAAACATGAATAAAACAAAAGAACAAGTCAAAATTTTCCTTTTTTATCCAAGTTCTATATTGGCCTAAGCGATTTTCCTGTTCTTCCTCACACTCGATCTATAACATCTGATTATCTAAAGTTATTGATGCTACTGCTTCTTGAATTCGTCATCTCCAATTTTCAATGTTCTAAATCTTTTTACTATAGGGCCTAAACAATTTTGTTTAATATTTCCCCCTAAATGAAAGTCCAAGGGTGTAAAGTCGGGTGAGTATGTTGACCAAGCATTCCATCCACCTCTTCAAATACAATGTTCAGGAAATTTTTCATCAAGGAAATCATAAATAACATTGACACAGTTTGGCAATATTGCTGAAAAACCAAATTTTCATCTACGATTTGGGGAAGAGTATATATCTCCAATATGTTTAATAAGATAATTCCACTCACAGTGCTTTCATCAAAGAGAAAGGAGCTAATAATATGATCCCGAGCGCACCAAACATTGACATTTAAGCTGTCATACTCATGTCCAACGATGGTGTGAAGGACTTCATTTGGCCAAGTTCAAACATTGTGTGATATACATCTCCTGAAGTTTGGATTAAACACAGCTGGATTCAGAAACTTTTCAGCTTCAATTTCAACACAATGTTTAGAGCAAAGTCAATGTCTTTTCAAAGTTATCTCCTGGTCTTAAAGCATGCTCATTAATAAACTGAAGTTTCTAGGCTATAAACCTGAGCAATTGGAATTTTAGTCTTTGAGCACATTTTCAAACAGAATTTTTTGAACTTTGTAAAAAGTTTTTTCATGTTTTTAACAGTTTCAATGTTACTGGCGGCCTACTTAAACGGTTTGTGTAATAATATTAAGTTTCTTAATATTAAGTATTTGTCCCATCTACGAATGTATTTTTAGTATGATGGTTCTTTATAAAACACATGGCAATAGTTATGTGCACAACAGTTACAGAAATTTATTTTACAAGCCACAAAACGCACACAATTTTTCATAGTTGTCATGTATAATTAGATGTGATTAAAACACACAATTAATTATGAATGAAACTAATTATTAGCTGTTCCATGTACCTACAATGTTTCTTTGGGAGCCAGCCATGACATTATGGACAAATTGCATAACACGCTTAATCTCAAATTAAATTATTGTCTATCAAATAACCACTAACTTAGTTTTAAAACATTGATTTAATTTAAACACATGACAATATATATTTAACATAGTAAAGAAATATATAAAGCAAATTTAAAATTGAAATAGAGAATTATTGTAGAGAGAGTATAATGGTATTAGTTACAAGGGGGCGATGATTTATGAATGAAGATCTATCTATTTGGTTAAAGTGATGTCGATTTAAATGTGGGAGAACAATATGAGTTAATGTTAAATTTTGAAATTGGTGATAACCAAGAAGATGAAGTTTGAAAAATACAAGGTAGGCCTACTAAACATGGAAGTGAAGGAGAACAGAAGACGTTCTCAGAACAAATGGATGGTAAGTGATTAAATTTTTTCAAAATTTAAATGGTAAACTAATTTAACCTGTCGTAAATGTAAAATATTCATTGTTGATGTGAAAAACCTAAATTATTAATTATTTATAATAACATTGTTGAAACTAAAAATAGATGAGTAAATGTGCATGGGTCCTTACATGGTGTTTACGAACTTGACAATACAACATCAATCAGAGTTTTCCTACAGTATTTATTTAGATAAGTCTACAACTTCTAACTTATCAATGTGTAGGTTGTAAACATACATTCTATAGTTAAACATTTTCATAATTTAAGAGATACACACTACTGAATATCACACTAGTTTTGTTTAAGATTAATACGGTTTTAATCCCACATGTAACTGAGTCATAGAACAAGACACAACCCCCCCCCCCCCCTGCACACACATAAAAACTCCTTATATCCCATAGATAGGCTACTGTAAAACATATAATAAGAAAAACATGCAAAAATATTTTTAGTTCTTCCCCACCTAAAACCCTCGAATTCCCATGTAGTTTATGCTCTAAATTATAAATGTCCTACTGCAGCGGTTCCCAACCTGTGGGCCGCGGGCGGTGTGGTACTGGGCCGCGGGTTCTGGTCAAAAGAATAAGCCGAAATAAAAAATATAATAAAAAAACTATCGTGAGTTAATATCAGAATAGAGATGGTAACAATTAAATTTAAACATTCAAGTCACTCGAGTGTGAACTGCACTATTCGATTGTATTTTTCGATGGTTTAACTTTATAAGTGAGTGCACTGTTAGCGGACGGGGGGAAGATAGCGATGACTCGTCATACGTCAAGGTCAACGCTCTTCGCGCATGGCACGTGTTGTTCATTGTTTGTTAGTGGCTGTGGTTGAGTGTTTGTGTCTACTCCTACTGTGAGTAACTATTCCTTCACGTCAATATGGATGTTTGGTTTCGGACGGGGTCTTGCCGCAAGACGAAGCTGACAAGTGATGAAGGTACTTTTACATCTGATTCTACAAGTAGTGAGATTGATAGTAGTCCAAGCTGTAGTAAAATAGCGAAGAAAACAAAAACATATTTTCGTAAATACAACCCTGATTTTTTTAAATGCGGGTTTGTGTTTCATGGTGCCGAAGACGAGCCCATGCCTCAGTGTGTGATATGTTTCGAAACTCTGTCCAACGAGTGTATGAAACTCTCAAAACTTGAAAGGCATCTGTCAACTAAACATACTGAATATGTAGGAAAGTCTCTCGATTTCTTTCAAATCAAGAAACGGAGTTTTTGTATGACTAAATCCACCATGGAAAAATCTACAAAACAGGATAAACTAAATACTAGAGTGTCTTATGAGCTTTATTTGCTAATAGGAAAGAAGGGATTAGCTCACACGGTGGGAGAAGAAGTTATTTTCCCTGCAGCAAAAATAATAAGTAGTGCTTTGTTTGACGAAAAATGTACCAACAAAATAAATCATATTCCGTTATCAAATACAACCGTGAAAAGACGAATTGATGAAATGTCAGAAAATGTAAAAGAAGCTGTCATCACCATGTTAAAACAAAGTGAATATTTTTCGCTACAGCTCGATGAGAGTACGGACATTGCTGGCCAGGCTAATCTATTAGCTTTTGTACGTTTTGAGTTAAATGGTAATATTGAAGAAGAAATGTTGTTTTGCCAGTCTTTGCCAACAAAAACAACTGGAGAAGAGATTTTCAAATCTCTTGATAATTTTTTAACACAAAATGAAGTAGATTGGTCAAAGTGTGTAGGTTTAACAACTGATGGGGCACGTGCTATGTCTGGAATCCATTCTGGCTTAATTGCCAAAGTTAAGTCTGTTGCTCCTTTAGTTCAATGGACACATTGCAGCATACATAGAGAGGCTCTGGCAGTTAAAGGTTTGGACGAGGATCTAAAAAAAACTCTTGACGATGCAGTAAAAATCGTCAACTTTATTAAATCTAGGCCTAAAAACTCCAGACTCTTTGGTGTTTTGTGTGACGAAATGGGCAGTGAACACAAGCAGCTTTTGCTTCACTGTGAAGTTTGCTGGCTTTCAAGAGGAAAAGTTCTATCGAGATTGTTTGAACTCCGTGATGAACTTAGAGTTTTCCTTATGGATGGAGATTATGATGGGAAACTTGCAAGTTCCTTCTTAGAACATGTCACCAATGAAAACTGGTTGAAACGGTTGGCATATTTGGCCGATATTTTTGGTGCTCTCAACTTTCTTAATTTAACTCTGCAAGGTAAGGACGTTAATAAGTTTTTGGTACAAGACAAAGTGGAAGCTGTGATAATAAAACTTCAACGTTGGGCTTCAAAAGTGGAACTCGGTTCTTTCGACACATTTCCAATCCTACATGATTTTCTGGAAACCAACGAAGTGGAAATTGACGAAACAACAGCTACAACCATCAAAGATCCCCTCAAATCTTTGGCCTCCAACCTCAGGTAATTTAAAATTATTTTATTTGTTTTCTTAATATTATACTAATATTTTCAAAAGGCCTAACTTTTATTAAAAACATATCTTTTTAAAACAGAAACTTTTAAAAATAATTAATTTGTTAAATAGTAACTATATTTAACATTCATTTTTTTAGCTACTTTTCTTAAACTGTTCTTAAATATTTTATTCTTCATTCATCCAAATGAGAAATCTACTACCTGTCCTAGAAATAGAGCCGATATTAAGCCTTTTCATGTTGTTTTAGGAAGTACTTCGCTAAAATGAAAGATGAGATTCTATGGATAAGGAACCCATTTGAAGAAGATTACCTGAAAAAGTTGAAAATGTCTTCCAGTGAAGAAGACGCGTTGATTGAACTTTCATGTGACCAGACTCTTAAATCGTTTTTTAAAACAACGCCACTGGTCCCGTTCTGGATCAAACTTCGTCAAGAGTATCCAGCAATCGCCAAAATTGCTCTGAAGCACTTGGTGGGATTTTCCACAACCTACCTTTGTGATCGAGCTTTTTCAACTTTAGTTTTTTTGAAAAATAAATACAGGAATAAATTGGACGTTGAAAGTGATTTAAGATTAAAACTATCCAGTTTCGATCCCGATATTGACTCTCTCGTTGGTGACAAACAATGTCAAAAGTCCCATTGAGTTTTTTCTTTTCGCTTTGAACACTAGTATTTAAGGTTTTGTAACAAAGTAAATAAAATAAAGTTCTTGTATCTATGAATTCTTAAAATTGTTGATGGTTTAATCCATGTATACATATTTTACTAAGAGTTACAAGTTATAGGGTGTATTGGTTATAATATATATACTCCTTATCCGTTACGGTTTTAATTACTTTCTTGTGTATTTAGTAAGTGGGCCTCAAAGTTTAATTTTCAAAATAGGTGGTCCCCACAATTAAAAAGGTTGGAAACCGCTGTCCTACTGTATTCAAATTTTGACATTCTATGGTTCCTAAAATATCATTCATGCAGTTCCACATTACCCGAGAATTCCATATTCCCATAATTTATATACAATAGAAATGTATCTTCTTTTATTAGAGAGCTGTTGAGGTATTTCTATTTAAAAAAATGATTTTTTATAGAATTGTTTTAAATACACCTGTCTCTAATACCAAAAAGGAAAAAAAAATGGATGCAATTCTAAATATTATTATTTTAAAAGATATTTTTCTAGCTTATATGAGGTATTCTTCAATGATTAATAAATACTGGGGCCATTTAATTAATATACTCCACTTCATTTAATTAAACTTTAAAACTTTATTCTAAAAAGATAATGTTTATGTCAATTAATAATTTAATTAAAATAGTTTAAAAACACAACACAAATAAATTAACAAAACAAATTATGAAGATAGAGGAAGTGATGATAGTCAAATAAGGAAGACAATAGGAAAACAAAGAAATGGACAGGAGGAAATAGAAATATAGATATGACGATAATGGTACAATTAATAAACCAACATTTGGAAAAGAGTATGAGGAATATGTTTGGAGGCAAATTTAAAATTAGCAAAAATAGATAGTTTGAAAGAAAGCATGAAAGTGTTAAGAGAGGATATAAAAGTAGCTAACATAAATTTGGAAGAGAAATTAGGTTTATAGAATTATGGAGAGAAATAAAACTTTAGAAATAAATTTAAAAGGTGTTATGGATAAAAAAAGGAAAGAAACAAATCATAGAATTTTCGAATTTGAGAAGAAAATGGAACAAGGACAGAATCATATAAAAAAAGAGATTGAAAAGTAAGATAGGTGACCGTCTCCACTTCTTTTGACCAGCTGGAAGCTCCGGCTGGCTGGAGACCGCATACACTTTAGCCGAATCTTGTGAGGATGGGCCAAGGAGTCGGATTAGGACGCTAAAGAACGCACGCAACACAAGTATTAAATGTTCTCTTTTATTTTAGCGCCGAATTAGAAGATTGCAGAAATAATTATAATTTATAAAAAGACATAACGGCTAGATAAAGCCTTAATAGTGGCTGAAAAACATACCGTTTAATTTAGCTAGCACATGGCCGAAAATGGACTGACCTCGTCCCGTAGCGGTCTTCCTTCTCGCGGGTCTCGGAACAGACTCCCGCTCGACTCGCTGGTTCAAGCCATCCACTCCTCGTCTCTCCCCCCCTTCTACGTGATCTTGCAATGCTCAACAAAATCGCAAGTGCCAATTCATATTTTATTATTTAGAATCCCTTCCCATTACATCCAAATTTATACTTATTATGGTTTTTATTTGGTGGGTTCCTTGGCTGGGACACAGATAACTGAAATCAGGAAGAGTTCAGAAGAGATATATAAGCAAATAGAAAAGAATTTTTGTAAATTGGAGCAGGAGGTCAAGGAGGAATTTAAAATATTAGAAGGAAAATTAACTGAACAAAATGAAAGTAAAAAAGGGGGGATAATGATAATGAAGCTAGACATTCAGGAACAAGATCGAAATATAAGACATTTACATAGAAAATATGAATCAAATGGCCTAGAGATAGGGGAGAGTTTAAATAGATTTGAATAAAGGTTGACTGAAACAGAGGAAAATGTTAAGAAGAATAGTATTATAGGGAATAGTAGTTCACAAATATTGTAGATTTAAAAGGTGAGTAGTATATTTCTCTAATATCCATAAGATAAAACATGACACCTGACATTCAACAACAATCATAGTGTGTCTTTAATTTTATTTTTCCGAGACGTTTAAATTGCTTACAATAATTTTTTCTCCTGGATATGAATACATTCCTACTTTTTAAAAATCCAACAGAGTTAAATAAAATTATGGTCATTGAAATACATCAATTTGCTCACCAAAAAATGTTAAAATTAGGACCCTACAATAAATACTAACTGTTTACTGTAACTGCAACACATCTTTTTGGCGATTTAAAAAAAATCATGTTCTACTTACTGTTATTTATTAATAATAAAATAAGTTTTCACAGTGGAGCTAACTTTTTCACGGAAAGAAAATATAAGTTCAACTTTTCTAGGCTAACGTCCATTAAATGAATTACGGTGCATTCCCAAATGGTCACCCATCCAAATACTAACCCGCTCAATGTTCCTTGACTTCAGTAATGCAATGAATTCTGTAGTTTTGAAAACGTGATTTTTTTCGGGGAAAAAGTTAGCTCCGCTGTGAAAACTTATTTTATTATTAATAAATAAGGTATGTAGAACATGATTTTAAAAAATCGCCAAAAATACAGATTGCAGTTAAAGTAAATAATTACCAAAATTAATTCATCAAAATTTTAGAAGGTCCGCTACATAGGACAAATACCCAAATATCGTTTTTAGGTTAATAACGTATTGATTAGCAATAACCGGTGGATTATAAACTTCATGAATGCCATAACCTTTTGTAAAAGGAGCCTAGACTTACGTGATAAACTGTTACAAAAATAGCCAATATAAAATTGTTTAAATGAGTCTATTACTAATAAAAATACACAAAAATTCATTGTAAAGGCACTAAAATCACAATAATAGTTTATAAAGATAAAAAACATAGTGTTAACTGAGAGACATATTAAGTTAGATTAAGATTTTTCATAACCAAAAACATAATATAGGATTTACGGAAAAACTGTAATTATAGATTATGCATTCCAGTTGAATTTAATGATGAAAAACATGAAATCAGGTACTATCTACCTTAATTTGAAAGAATTAGAAGACACTTTTAAAGTAGGGCCTACCAAAACTCAATATTTCTGTCAAAAATAACAAATATAAAAGTACAAAATTCAGGTGAGGTTATGAATACCGATGTTAATATAAATGACCTGTATTTACCAAAAACATATGATTTATGAAAAACAGTAATTATAGGTTATTCAGTCCAGTTGAATTAAATGATAAAAAATCATGAAATCGGGTACTATCTACCTTAATTTGATAGAATTAGATCATATTTGTTTTCGTAAGACACTTTTAAAGTACCAAAACTCAATATTTCTGTCAAAAATAAGAAATATAAAAGTAGGCTACAAAATTCAGGTAAGGTTATGAATACCGATGTTAATATAAATGAGACTACATTAGAGTATTTAACTTGTATGTCATTAATCAAATGTTTTTTGATGATATACACGTTTCAAGTCTAAAAAATTATTATTTCTCTGGAAAATCAGAATAATGTCAATGGGAATAAGGTAAATATACATTGAAGGATATATGTTGAATATTTGCTTGTATTTTGTAAAATCGTTAAATACGTACCTTATTATGTACAAATCACATCTTAATGATTATGCCATTTGTGCCAACACCATTTTCAATGCACCAAATACATTATATATAATATATGTAATATTTACCTGTTGTTAGAATGTGTACAGTTAATTAATGTACACACATTGAACTACACGCTAATCAATTAGCTATGCTTTACTTAGGAACCTAGATCCATAGACGGTAAATATCGGTTCCAGATCTTCCTTTGATTTTTCTATAAAAAATCATGAAAACAAAGAATTTACCTTCTTATGAAAGGATCAGATCAAATTATGTGGTGCAATAAATGTTTCAAGTTCCAAAATGCATTACTTTAATAGAAAATGATATTTACAAAACTACAAATTCCATGTAGGTTATGAATGCCAATGATAATACTAATGACTATATTCATCAAGTAACTGCATCTGCAATGACTGTTCTATTAACTTTGTTAGGTGACTATATATATATATTTATTACGCATGCATATTATAACTTATTATTACTACATTGTATGATTGAAGAATCATGTCTATTATTACATATATATAGCCACCTGACTTGACCTTGCGTTATGTAATGTATGTCTTTATTAGGTCATCAGATAGCTATATATATATATATATATATATATATATATATATATATATATATATATAGCCACCTGACGACCTCGCCGATGTAATTTACGTCCCATTTTGTAACTTACACAACTTAGACTCTACTAATAGTGAAGTCGATTTCAATATTTTAATATTCCTATTTTCTAATAAACTACTGCATTTCCTGACTTTAAAAGTGTCTTACGAAATTAAAAATGATCTAATTATTTTAAAATAAGGTAGTCATAACAAATACACTAACATAGTCAAACATATTAACATTCCCTTTCATTAGACTTTAACCTAACGGCTGTATGCTCTTGTTTCCTGTGTTATTTAATAGTGAAGAAATGCATTTTGGGACTTGAAATGTTTATTGCGCAACATAATATGATCTGATCCTTTCATTAGAAGGTAAATACTTTGTTTTCATATTTTTTTTATAGAAAAATTGATAAAACCAATATTTACTGTATAGACTCATTCTATGTAAATTGTTTATGTTTGACAGAAATATTGAGTTTTGCTACTTCAAATGTGTCTTCCAACATCAAATATGATCTACTATTATAAAATATAGGTGGGTAGTAACCGATTTCATGATTTTTCATCATTAATTTCAACCTGACCAGATAATTACCATGAAAAAGTACAATAAAAAATTGGAAAGAGTTTAAAAAGAAATAATGGTAAATATCAATTGTACATTATCTTTTGATTTTATTATTAAAAAATATGAAATCATTAACTATTTACATTATCTTTGGATTTTATTATTAAAAATTATGAAATCGTTAACTATTTACATTGTATTCAAACATACAGATATTTACCTTATAAAGATTATCAGAAATAATAAGTTTACCATATAATCAACCTCAACCACCTCACCTGTTTACCCAACCTATGTAAGATGTAAACCTACACCCTCAGACCCTACACTAATACTAATACTAACTACTAACCAATTTTTTTCTTATACTACAGTATGGGCAAGCTTGATAATACCAAATAGCTCTTTAGTTCAATGTACAGTACCATTTATAATTAATTGTCATTTTCACTCTGAAGTTTTATAGCTGTACTTAGCTTCCATTTATTAGGATACAATAAATTATTACATAATAGATCATACAAATTATTGATAGAAATATCCACTTATTGTGTTTATTATTTTTATAAATATATTCATATACATATGACTTGTTTATATAATAGTAATAATATATAATATGACAATGTGTACTTACAATAATATCCCTCATCTAGAAAAGTGGTCGAGCCTAAATTTATTTAATTTAAATATAAATGTGTATTATTATTATAGATACCATATAAAACGTTGTTAATCAATATGTCAATCCTTGTTAAATTTTCAATCTTGCTATGTAATTTATTTCTATTTTTTGTTTTTTTCAAATAATTGACTTTCCTACTTATCTTTGCAGTTGCACCTTTCCATTTCTCCAGTCCAGAGATAACTCAGATAACACTAACAGTAACAACTATAGTTATGCGTTATTTAAATATAACTGTTATTAATAAACTACTATTGAGAAATAATGTATATAACCGTTACAAACCAGTGAAATAACAGTTATTCGTCTAAACGGTTATACTCACAAATGAGTTTCCCATTAAAGTAGTTTCTTTTGTTTTTCAACAACATTGTCAGTAGATGACAAGAACAGAGATAGGCCAAAAGAGAGAGAAGACTGAGAAAAGAGCACAAAGGAGGTGTAAGAAAGACACTGGTCACAGTGCAATACAGACACAGACCACCAAATTCTCGGACGTAGTTTGAGCGAGAGAGAAAGATATCAAGAAAGAGATGGCGTGGGGAGTGGGGAGTTTTCACCTTTTCTTTGTATCATCCTCCGTCCTTATCATCTAAACCTAAACAAACACTCATACAGTAAACAGTTATCGATTGCTTTCAGTAATTCAGTTTTTGTACCTGTAATGCAATAATACGGTAACTGGTAATACGGAGTAATACGAGGGAGAAAGAATAGATGGTATGGGGAGTTTTCACATTTTCTCTATCTATATTCCTTCGTCCTTAACATCTAAACAAACACTCAAATAAATATTCGAATTTACCCCTAACTACAATCACTGGAAACTTAAAATAAAACAATTATTTGATTAATTGTTCTTTATTTATTCTTTCCACTAAATGCCGTGATGTACATTTTAATAACATGGTTATCATCATCAGAGGTTCTTGCTTCTAAACTAAATCTAAACTTACATATCTACGTACTTGTGAAATAAACTTTTCACATTTTATGAATTTTATTTCACAAGTAGATATGTAAGTTTAGATTTAGTTTAGAAGCAAGACCCTCCGATGATGATAACCATAAATCCATGTCACTAAAAATATGTTTTCGTTGTGTGTCATAATCTCTAATTAGGACAGGAAAGAGGTACTCGACAGGTCCAACGAGATTTGCCATGCAAGTATGAAGTGAAAAAGAACTGGAGTTGAATGTCGTTTTGATGTCTTGCAACACTTTCCTCAAATGACAAACAAAGGAAGGTATAGGCACTGCAAAACAGGACAGAAGGAAGTAGAATGCATCAAATGCTACACACTTTTGTGCCTAACACAAGAAAAAAACTGCTTTTACCTTTTACACATGAAACACTAATAATTGAACTGTTTGCCTATTCACTTGTAATATTTAGTTTTCTTTTTTACTTTTGTAATAATAAATAAGTTTACTTTATATGAGTTTGGTTTACATATCCCTTAATCCAATTCAATTGGCAGGGAATCCTTTAAGATACTCATAACTGAAATAACGTATTTTTCTCAGCAGCTGGCAACGTATTCAAAAATATACATTAATAATTTATATAAAAGACGCATAAAAGTAATAAAAAAAAAAACTTTTTTAATGCATAAAGTGAGATAGAGATAGCGTCAATTAGCACGGAGAACGAACAGGGGAGTGTGCAATTCTCCTACTCCGGCCCCCTAGTCTGGAGAACATTTCCCCTATCGCGGCGGAGTACAGTCGGTCGCTCCACCTCCACAGTCACACGTTTGTTTGCCGCCTGCCAATGACACCTTACAGTCACCAAAGCCATATTATAGGCATGGTAATACTGTAATTAATTAACGGTGAAAGTAAAAATATTTGAAATTAGAAAACATATAATTTAAACATTATGCGTATAGCTATTATTTTTAACTCATGTGTTTCAGCGTTTTATATGTGCCAGTGTGTATGAATGTAAACTTTTAATAATGTGTACTACTTGTTGTTTTATGTTTTGATAATTAACAAATTTAATTTTGACCAGTCATTAAAAATTAAAATAAGGATTGTTTCGACGGAGATAAACAAGGTAATTAAGTTACAAAAAATTACACAACATTAACAAATAATATTACAACAAAAGTAATTTATCAATACTATAAGAAAAATATACATAAGTTGAAGTCTTCTGTACCTTTATATGTTCCTCGGCACCTGAGATGTTTCCGTCTCCATCACTAGATCCTTCCCCCAAGTTTATCACAAAAGATTCAATCGTATTTTCTAAGTGTTCTTGGTTTCCCAGAAATTCCTGTTCGTGTTTTTTTACGTTCTCACACTTTTTCTTCCAACCTTCCACAGAAATATCTTGAATTTTTTTCCTGGTTAGTTTTTCGACATCAGCAATCTTGAAAGTTACATTATTAGCCGCAACCCAATTTTTAACGTCTGCCCATATAAGTTCAATGGCATTAAGCTCGGGATGGTAAGGTTACATTAAGCTCTTTTATCATTACATTAAAGAATCACTAACAGTTGCAGTTATGTTCTTAGATCATAGCTTCTAAATAATCGCTACATGCAATATTCTTGGTTAATTGTTGGATTATGAGTTATTTTTGTTCACAATTCAATAGTATTATAATATAATATCTATATTATAAAAGACTTTTGTTTCAAGTAGATGGCATGTTATTGAATTTTTTAATAAAAATATTAGATGAGGGAAAGATATATTGAACTTAGTTGTACAATTTGTTACAAAAGTAAAACACAAAACAACACTAATAAATCTTAGGTTTTCAAACATATTTATGGTTGTAAATATATTATGAAAAATATATTTGTAATAATATGTTTTAAAAAAAAGCAGTTTTTCAATAGGGCTATTGTGTAAATATCAATACTCAGGTTATGCGATCGTCCCAGACTACTTATTCTGTTATTGTGTAAAAGATTTGAATCTATTATTGACCAGTAGCAAATAAGAAATAACCGTTTCTAAGATAATATGTGTTTATCTCATCTCTACTAACAACTCACTTCACACGCCTCACACTCACAGCCTCACAGGCTCACACCCTCACACAACTTTGTCATTATTTTGATTTTTGTTTTTAGTCAGTCGCCATTTTGATTTGTTGTGTTCCCGGTTCCGTTAGCTTCTGTAAATCTGTATTCCTTATTATTAGTTAAAAATGTGTAGAGTTCCGATGGTGTAAATGGAAATATTATTATTTTGTAAACACACTTTACTTGGAAAAGTGTTAAGTTAATCTCAGTTTTATGCAGTCATGTCTACGATTTCAACACAATCTTCGGAA
This sequence comes from Aphrophora alni, assembly GCA_963513935.1. NCBI lineage: Eukaryota > Metazoa > Arthropoda > Insecta > Hemiptera > Aphrophoridae > Aphrophora > Aphrophora alni. Next base: position 32,190,435 of record OY740766.1, read on the forward strand.
GGTTCCAAGAATGAAATCGTGGCAGATAATAACAAAGATTGGTGTGTTTCGATCTCAAAAAAAATAAACAAACTCTACTATTTTAATTCAAAAACAGGAGAGTCTGTATGGGAAAAACCTGAGGGAGTAATATTTTCAATTAAAGATGTAGAACAACTTCTTGCGCATTTATTGTCCAAGGTAAGTGTGGTATCATCACATTCTGTGTAAGACATGCAAAGGGTTTTTGTTCGGTAAATGTACAGATGATACCGTGTTGCAATTTAATATAGAAATTTTATGAAATCTTGTTTTACATACCTTTTAAGAATAAATAATGTTTTCCTTGCGCAGATCACTATTTTTCATTGAAAAATCACAATCTAAAAATTATCAATTCGATGGTATTATAGGTTAGACATAATGGTAAGACATAATAGCAATGAGAATATTGTATGCTTTGAGGCATGCACATTACACAATGACTACGCTAGATCGCTATTTAATGTCATGACAAGATTTGGCCAAGTGGCTATATATGTATATATATAATATATACCTGGCTAAACCTTTCGTACATTTATTAAACTTAATAATTTGCTTACACCTTAATACATTGGGCGATATAATTTCGCAGCCGCTATGAAGAAATTGTGTAATCTTCTTTCTGGTTAAAGTTTCTTCTTAAACATATAATCGGCTAAGTATCTAAGAAAATGATCTTGCCTGATGCCATATTTAGGTAGCCTATTTGATCTCTAATATCCTTCCATGTACGTTTAATTGTATTGGTATGAGCCCCAGTGATAGGGTCTCTAAAATTATTGCTACGGTTATGGGTGCAAAATGGTATGAGGAGAGAGTATTGTATGCTCACCAACAGTCTATTATGATTGTCAAATCGGGTTTCACCCATTTTCTTATAAGAGATTTTAGTGTTCGCCTATTGTGTTTTTTAACAGGTATTAAAAACGATAAACCTGAATTTCTTTGGATACCACCAAGTACCCAGTTGCCCTTGACTAAGTGGCCGTAATTGTATTTTCTTTTGCCTCAACCTCTACGACTTCACCTGGCGATCCTATTTGACTAAATTGCTAATTGTATGATGTAGCCTATAGCCTATAGCCTATACTTCTCTTACAAATGAATACCAGTCAGCAATTGTCCTGGATGATACACCTAGGTGAGTTTGTATAAAAGATTGACGAGGAGAATTTGAAATTATAATCAATGAAATAAGTCGAAATAGAGTAACATTACTATCTAATTTTGATTTGGCAATAAATAACCCACTTTTAGCAGAAGGTTTCCAATTACATCCCTGTGGTTTTGTTTCCTTGCCTTAATCTGTTTGTAGCACTGGAAAACCCATGACTTCATTTCAACAGTATTTTCATAAATTTCACAAACTGTTTCTTTATTATTTTATGTCACAAATAGAAATTTAGTATGTCTATATCTTAAAATTCTGCAAAGTCAAATAGTAATAAATTACATCCTTGACACTCCATTTCGAAGAAATATTATTCAGAATTATACACAAATTGTGTACTTGCATTATACACTTGTTATATACTATATTTGCGTATTATATTGACAGCATATCTCGTGATCTGTGATGTCAGATATAAACATTGAAATTTATTTAGTGGCATATGAGACGTAAATGTGAACATTTGCCATTATCTTTAACCCAAAACGTTGATTTGATAGTGTTTAGATTGTGATTTTTCAGTGAACAATAGTGATCTGTGCAAGGAAAAGATTATTTATTCTTAAGAATTAAGGTAGGTTATATAGTAGCCGATAAATTTTTTTAACATTTATTGTAGGCCTAACTTTGTAATTACTTTAAAACAATCTTAATTTTACTTAACATACTTTTTTAGGCCTAACTCTTTTTTATATTACAGTAGAACCCCTCTTAACCGGTCTAGTCGGGACTGACACCCGGGCCGGTTGCCCGTTTGACAGGTTAATCCGAGGCTCCCGTGAAAAATCTGTTTTCGTTCAAAGGAAGCTTATTTAATTAGGTAGCACTAAAAATTATGCAATAAAGATGTTATTGCAACTCATTTTATTGTACATAAATTTATCGTATATATTATGTTATGTATATTATACATTAAACATGAAAAAATTAAACACTACAAAGCTTTTTTACAGATTCCCCCCTGTAAAGTCTTTTGACACATTTAACCGCGTCTCAAACGAAACCAACACACGCTTCCAAGAAAACTGAAAAGAAATGTTATATTTTCCATAATGTAGGCTATACTAAATTGATTCGTGGAAAAAAGCGGCCCATCAAACGTTTTTGTCTGTGTATATCTGCTATATCAACGGGTGCCAATGCCGCTGTGTTTTTATGTCGCCGACAATGGGGTACGCTATCGCCAAAGTCGTTTGACTCGCCGCTGCTTTGGTGCCGCCGACAATGCGATACCGATATCGACAAAGTCGTTTGACTCGCCGCGGCGCGATGTTTTTACGTCGCCGACAATGGGATACTGCTATCGACAAAGTCGTTTGACTCGCCGCCGCTTTGGTGTTTCAATTACAATTTATTTTTGGAAACTCTCATCCAACCAATACACTACGATATAGGCCGGTTAATCCGAGGACCGGTTAATCCGAGGCCGGTTAACAGAGGTTCTACTGTATTTAAATAGGTTTGAATTAGCGTCAACTATATTTGATTTACTTTCAGTTCTTCTGTTTTAAAATTCACTTAGTTCTTAGTCCTGATTGGCTAACCATGCAACTAACAAAGATGGATGCTGCTCGCTATTCTATTTACAGTTTTGATTTTATTTATTCAACAGTATTTAAGTAATTCTTTTTATTATCTGTTTATAAACTTCCAATAATTGAATGTTTATGTAGGATATAGCCTATCGTATTGAAATGTGTGTGTGTGTGTGTGTGTGTGTGTGTGTGTGTGTGTGTGTGTGTGTGTGTGTGTGTGTGTGTGTGTGTGTGTGTGTGGTGTGTGTGTGTGTGGTGTGTGTGTGTGTGTGTATGTGTATGTATGTCTGTAAATCGGGCGTATATTACGTTATTGAATCTAATGTGGCCTAAACTTGGTAATTATTATCATGATTATTATTTACAAAATTCTTACTTTTACTAAATTAATTTACTCACTATTACTATTTAATTATTTTTGAGTGTATCTTGGTTGTACCGGTTCCCTATTCGAAGTGTACATTTAATATCCTGAATCTAAAAGATAATAATACATTTTTTCACTCCCTTTTTTCCTTCACAATCTGGATACAGATAAAAAATACCTTTACTGTCACTAAAATGTGAATGTTGAAACAAAAAAACTAAAGAGTTGCCTTTTGTAATAGGAATCATTAGTTGTGACAATAGGTATATGGAGGTTTTTTGCCCAAATCTATACAGATGGTCTCATTAGATTTTGTTTTTTTTAACAAGGCGAGTTTTACGTTTGAAGTCATAAAATTTCTTAGCTTTTAATTCGTGAAGTTTTTACTCAATTTCAGTTTTCTTTAATACTTTTTCAACATGTAACTTTTCTTCAACTGTTTTTGATTCTTTTACTTCAACTTTCATAGCTTCTGATTTTATATTAGTCCCATCGCAAAAGCTGTACGTATTAGTATGTGGGTACCCAAAAGATATGTTATAATTTAGATTAAAAATTGACATATAAGATTCATATGACACTTTTTCTGTTGGGTGCTTTTCCTTAAATAATTGATGCATTATATTAATATTTAAATCCTCTGCCAAGTACTTTTTACTTGAGTCACACACACTATAGTGAGCCCCATGCCTATTTAAAGAACTGATATGGTCCTTAATGATATGGTCTGAGAACATATAAGAACTGATATGGTCCTTAATTTGGTCAACTGTGTTTTCCGTGAGTTTATGTTTTCTATTTTAATGTTTGCCTCGTTGATCCTTTGAAGATCTTCCTGTCATTTTAATACTAGTGTAATTGTATTTAACTCTTCTTTTAATAATTCCATGAATAGAAATTAAAGCTTTTTTTTGCAGACTGAATATTCTGAAACGTTCCCATTAACGACACCCCTGACTTTATATTTACAAGATACGTCATTTAAACTTGCATTTAATGGATTTTGTCTAGGTCTTCGTGTTTGGACTGGAATAACAGAAATCATCCCACTTAAATAATTGTTTTTTTTCATCAGTACTTTCCAATAAATTAAATTTTTTAATTATATTATCTCCAGCAGTTAAAAGAATATGTGCAAAACATTTTTAATGACACTCACAGTCTCTTCCAGGCTCATGACTTTGTACTCTGGTTTTCTTAGAAACATCTCACAATCTACCGAACTTCCTACGTTTGTTGGTCTTCTTGTCAATACGTTCTTCCTCACTACTCTCCAGTCCACTCATATTATTACCACAACTAATTAACACAATATCAAAACACTTTTAACTTTTAATAACACATCTACACACTCGAACTAAACTGTAAACTCTTATAGTTTAGGCTTAAATTGTAATGTTGAAGTCAGCTGATAGTAGTAGGCTAATCAAATCAGTCTTAAGTTTAATGGAAACTTTTTTATTTATGAAAGTAAATAATTTCGTTGTGTAATTTGTATAAATAGACGAAACGAAAATTTTAGAAAGTAAATCTGAAAGTGATGTAACTTGTACACGTCCAGAATTATTGAATTAATCATAATTCATTGTGAACAACAGTTGTTGACTCGTTATTCTCCAGTACGTAACTGACTTAGCCCGTTCTTCCCTAGATGTCTGTTTATAAAAGATTTTATTTTAATATGACGGCTCGATTTTCCCAATTGTGATTATACCATCGTTTAGAGCTTGAAAAATACTATAAGATGGTGTAGAAATTTCAAATTGGGAAAAAAATTGACTTAACCCTTTTTTCTCCTGCACCCTTCCATATATAACCACCTGGCAAAACCTTTCGTAGGTTTATTGAAAGTAATAATTTGAAATTAGATTATTAACATGGAGGATTGACAGCATATCATGTGATCTGTGATCTCAGATAAAAACATTGAAATTTCTTTAGTAATATATGAGATGTAAATGTGAACATTTGCCATTATGTATAATCTATAGATACGTCAATTTGATAGTTTTTAAATTGTGATTTTTTAGTGAAAAAATTGACCTTCACATTGACAACATTATTTATTCTTAAGAAGTAGGCAAAGGTATGTAGAAAACGACAAAAAAAAAAATAAAAATTTGGAAAATTAATCACCTTTATGTAAATAAGTACTCATGCAAGGTAATTATAGCCCATAGATTATTTGGTACAGCTAATTTTGGTAATTTTTTGTGGTAATCCTTTACTACATATTTTATTTATGAAGAATAATATATTTCATCAATGCAAAATTCACTTTTGCACCGAAAAATCACAATTTGAAAACAACAAAATCCACCTACTTATAGGTTAGACATAATGGCATGTATCTTCACATTCACATCTCGTACATTACTAAAGAAATTTAGAAATTAATCTGCGATGACAGTTAACGTGAAATGCTGTCATTCCTCCATACATTAATTAGGTAATTATTTACATTGATTGCTACTGGTCTTTATGATTTGTTAAAAATCATGTTCTACATACCTTATTTCTTAATAAATAAAATAAGTTTTCAATGTGGAGCTAAGTTTTTCACCGAAAAATTACAATTTAAAAACTACGAAATAACTTCATTTATAGGTTACAGTGTAATGACAATGTTTCATATTCATAGGAATTGGAATAGTGTATGGGTTAGATGCATTACATCATTACTATGGCTAAGAACAGGTTAGTCCATTTGGCTATATATATATAGCCACCTGGCCATACCTGTCAGGTTTATTGAGATAAATAATTTAGCTTATCTTAAATAGGAGGGATATTAGGGTTCTCCTATTTCTTTTTTTCACAGTTACTGAAAACGATATCCCTGAATTCTTATGGATACCACCGAGTACCCTGTTGCCCTTCTCTCTACAGCCATGATTGTATTTTATTTTACCAAATTTTGCCTCGTCGATTTCAACTACTTCACTATGCCCTCCAATTAGTACAAATTGGTCATTGTATCATTTATATAGATTTATCTTATAAATGAGTAGCAATCAACAATTGTATGACTAGATACACATAGGTGTGTTTGTATGAAGTCTGACGAGACGGATCTAAAATGAGAATGAGTGATATGAGACGAAATAGTGGCACATTATTTAATCTGCAATTTCCAACAAAACTCCCAATTTTCGCCAAACTGAAACAGTTGGAACATTGAACTTTTCCTTCCTAAAGCTAATCTAATTAATACAACGAAATCTCGAAGATATAATTTTCATAATATTCCTAAATTACTAAAGTCAAATAACAACAACTGACAACCTGCACACTCCATTGTTTTACTAACATTAATTAATATATTGGCAGGAATTAATATTTTGGATGATTGATAGCATTTCATTAATTTTTTTCACTGTGGAAGACAATAAAATTGCATACAACAAGTCATAATTCATACATACATTACAATACAGTGAACAATTATACATATTTTTATATAAACACATTTAAAATATTCCCAATAACAAGTTATAAATCATTACAATCAAAACAATGAACAATTTTCGTACCAAGATAGAGGCACAGTATAACAAACAATTTATTATAATATAAACAAATAAATACTTGAACACTAAAGCACTCAAGTTTATACATTTCTGTCCACTCTCCACTGTATTCAAAAAGTAGTAACTCCCTCAAACTGTTTTAAAAGACTTTTTTGTCCTGAATTTGTTTGAATTTTTTGGGGAGTTTGTTTATAAAGATATCACCAGCCTGACTTGGCAGTTTATTGTGCTTCTCAAGTCTGTGTGGCCTCTTTTGGAGGTCTTTTTTTTCCCTAGTGTTATAATTATATACACTTGTCTTTTGACATTGGGCATATATTTATACTTGTAGTATATTATTAGCTCAAAAATGTAAATACATGGTAAAGTCAATATAGAAAAGTCTTTAAAAGCCAATTTGCAGGATTTTATTTGGCCCAGGCCAGTTATCAGTCTCACTACCTACTCCTTTTCGTAGTATAAATAACCGTCTTACATTTTGTTGAGTTACCACACACAGAAATTCTATAATTTAAGTATGGAAAAATCATCCCTTAGTAGGCCATACACAGGGTACCAATAGTGACAAATGTTTTCACTGTCCGCAACAAATATATATATATTTTTTTATATTTAATGTAACGCAGATATTTCTTGTTGAAACTCTATATTCAAGGATTAAATAAAGCAATAAGGCTAAAGTTTCAAAATTATTTTAATAATATAAATGAGCTACAATTGTTTCGCCTTGTGGCATCATCGGGCAACTGATAATTAACAATGTATTCCGATGATGCCGCAAGGCAAAACAATTGTAGCTCATTTGTATTATTAAAATAATTTTGAAACTTTAGCTTTAGGCTATTGCTTAATTCAATCCTTAAATATCTATTTGATAATAGGTTTTATATATGATGTCAATATGTTCCGACCAGTTTAATTGATTGTCAATTAACAGGCCAAGGAACTTTGCTGATTGTACTTCTTCAATGATTTTCTCACCCAATGTAACAATTGGTCCACTGCTGATATTTTTTTGGTTAGGTTAAAATGCAGTAGTTTGGTGTTATCTGCATTTATGTGCAAGTTATTTTCAGCAAAATATTGACATGCAGAATTTGTTTCAATAAGAGATTGTATTTACAAATTGTGTATAGAAAATGCTTTAATTGTAAGTGTAGTGTCATCTACAAATTGAATCAAGTCATCAGTTCCTATATACAATGACAGATCATTTATATGTATTAGAAATAATAATGGTCCTAAAACCAATCCCTGAGGGTTTCCATAGCTGGGACTTTATCTGACAGTCTGTCTGCAACTTGGACTCTCTGTGTTCTGTTGGACACATACGAGGTCATCCAATTTAATGAGTGACCTCTCACACCACAATTGTATAACTTGTTTAGCAATAAGATATGGTCGATGCAGTTGAAGGCTTTGGAAGTAATACTTCATAAGACGTATAAACAAGCCCTACAGTCTATTAACTTGGAATCGTATTGGTGGAGCGGAGCTTTCATCATGTAAGGACCATGTGTAAAGATCTTGTTGTGACTTGTTAGATTATAAAAAAATATGTTGAAAGCTTGATTCATAACTATATTAACGTCTTTTGGAGCTTTATTCATGACTTAATATCATCCAATATTTCTGATAGACTTAAATATTACTGGGATGGTTACTGTTTAGCCCTACTTGATGTGTGAATTGTTTACCAAGTTCTTCTCATCTGTTTATACTGTGCCTTATTATGCCACATGCCAATTACAACTATAGACTCAACTTCTTCTTGCTCAGTGATCACTGAGTATGTGAGCATCTGATGCCTCCACGTATCCTAACCACCATCTTTGCTTAAGTGTGGTAAGGAACTTCTTGTTGGCAACTATGTTTACCAGGCTATTAAATGGTGGCAGCTTTTCTCTTATTCTCAAGTTGAGCTGATTGATCCTGTGTTTAAAAATCTGGTGATTCTATGTAACTAACTGTAGATAAATGTTATTTAACCCACAAAGTGTTTGGTTCTCAATTGTCTTAGCTTCTTCAATAATATTATTACTAACTTACCAGGCAACATGGATTACTAACTTGCTCATAGTCATTTACTTTTAGCCTTCTCAACTGATTTACTATCAGGTACACATAGTATTTCTCTTAATTTTCATAAGTCCTTCAATATGAGGAGACAAGAGGATATACTGGTCAAACTTCGTGGATAAGGAATCTTAGGACCTCTCCTGAAGTGGTTTGAGAAGTGTCTGAAAAAAATCATTCCCTTTTTTAGTTTTCCGATTTACCTCTATGATGGCTCTTGCTACGGTATTTGAAGAGTATCTGGTACAGGGCTCACATTTGGTGATATTTATGTTTGACCTGGATATTAAGGATATAATTGAATGTCATATATCTGTACAAGTTTGTAAGGCAAGTCGTGTATTTTCTCAAAAATTGTATGTGGGTTTTCAGATCCCCATATGCGTGAATTGTTAACAGACCCATTGATATTGAATGTAGCTTTATCTGAATAAATTATATCATCTAAAAATGATTGGTTTTCATCAATCTTGTTTAACATTTCAACAGCGAAATTAAAGCATTTGGTTTCAATTCCTACAATACCTGGATTTTATATGCGTGCAATTTCAGTCTTTCGTGTAAAATTTTGTGGATTGTTGTTTTTGGAATACCTAACTCTAGGCTTCGTCGAGTTATTGACTTCTTAGGAATTCTGATTGTATATTGTCTAATACGTTGAACTTTTTTGTCTGATACACTTGGCCTGCCAGATGATTTCTGCTTTAGAACTGATCCAGTTTCTTCGAATTGTTTGACGTCGTATGTTATTTTCATGTGGTGGATGTTTTTTGTATTCGCGTTGAAATGCACGTTGCACTGAATTCAGCCAATAACAAAACACATTGCTTTTTCTTTATTAGAGAACATAATAACACACTCCACACAGAACATACCAGAAAACACAAAACACACTAGGCCTACCACAACAATGCAAGAACTAATTTTGAGGTTACAACAGCTGTTAAACAAACTTTTGGGTTATAGGTTAACAGCGATACCAATACAACACCACAAAATATCTCTACTGTCTTCGTATGAATTAATGAAACCCCACCATTATTTTATGATAACCCTGTATGTAAAAAATTACAGGATTTTACTTTTATTTTTAATTAAAAAGAAAAAGGTTTACTCCATTATGAAAAACCTTTCGGTCATAATTGCCTAACATAAAATCAAAAAGGAAAAAAGGTAATTAAAATACAGAAAAATCTAATTAAAAGTGTTAAATTTGCGGCCATTTTAAACAGATCGTTTGTCATATTTTGAGTGTTAATGTACTTATAACACACTAAATTAGATAAACACTTAGACGAAGGCTTCATCTACAACTTTTTTTTATGTATTGCCTTGGGTTAGCTTCATCTCTTTCATCTTTCCTATTAGCTATCTCTTGACCAACTATTGTTTTATCCCGACTCTGACGTTATTAGAGTATTAGAGTGCAAGGTAGCTCTGGATCTGAGTCTATAGACAAAGTGTCTCATTCCAAAAATATTCTACATTTGTTCCTAGTGATTCAATATAGTAATTAAACAAAAGTCAGTTAATAAGCCTAATTGAAGCCTAATTTTTCTGTCCAAATAAATTTCTAACCAGAAATGATCATGGTTGCATGACAAATCTCAAACAGAAAATATTCTTTAATGGGTTTGATCGAATGTAACCCTTAATGATTCATATAAGATGTATTGGTTGTCTTGTTCTCAGAAATGCCAATTTTCGACCTCATCAGAAAGGCAAATATTCCAAAGTATAGGCCTATGTTATTTTGATCAAATTTGATAAAATGTAAACATTTCTTAGCTAAATCAATGTGCCAAGTATCAGGTAAACAAAATTATTGTGTACTCGTAAATTCAACCCTGACTGCCATTATATTTTTCAAATTACTCATGGATTACCGATGTAACTTCCTTTTATTGGCTTGCTACATCGGTTTATTTTATAAATTTTGATATGCTCTAAAAATTAGTATTGATATTGCTTGGCTATATATGAAATATTTGACTTTCTAAGTAGGTGTCATGGTTCATTTTCATATTTTGATTAATAATTCCTGAATTGGTGTTTTTAGAAAGATGGCAGTGAATACTTTTTGTTACATAGGTTTTGGTTTTGTGAAAGGGTGTATGAGAATTTTAATATAATGTTATGGCCATTTATTTTGTATGTAATTATTTAGTTCACGTTCAAAATACATATTTAGGTTATGATCATTATATATTTAGTATGAATTATTGAATTAAACACTATACACAGTTTCTTCTGTTTTAGAAAATGTCGAGAGCTAAACAAACAGAAAGAACTGATAAAACACCTTCTACATATTTTGATTATCCTTCAAATGTACAACATGAAAATTCGCCACCAGAATCCAACTTGAAAGATGATTTTGGACAGATCAGTGGCACAAGTTTGGATAACAAATCAATATTAAATAAACCAAATAAATTGGTAAAGAGAAAGCGTAAGAAAAAAAAAGTTAAACAAGAAGAATCGACATTAGGTAATTATTACCTTTAAAATCATTTTATAATATTAACTTTAATATATATATATTGTTTGTAGGACCTAATAATTTTATTGAAAAGTTTGTATCTGTGTGTTTCTATACAGATTATCACATTTGTACTGGTTTCAGGAGAAATTTATAACAAAATTTCAGTAGTAAAATTATATTAACATTTGATTTTCTGTTTAAATCAGTGGTAAACAAGTGAAATTAGTGCCATTGGTTACACCACCAGAGCCATTGTACTCATTGGTTTCAAGAACACAAACGGACTCCATACATTTCCTTACAAATATCTAAAAATATAACAATTGCTTCCAAATGACTTCAATTGAGGCAACAAATGTAGAAATTGTTGGAGGGCGGTCAAACAACCCATTCAGTGCTAAAATTGCCGTTGAATATATAAAGCAACGAAACTCCGATCTGCAACATTTTAAAGAACTCTGCAATGGCAAATGTTTTGCAGCAATGTAAATTGATAGTGTGGGATGAATGCAAGATGGCACATGAAAAAATCTCTCAAGGCATTAGACCGTAACATACAAGATCTGCGGAACAATCAAAACCTATTTAGTGGTGCGATGATTTTGTTGTCAGGAGATTTTCGTCAAACATTGCCAGTTATTCCATGGCCAAACGCCAGCTGATGAAATTAATGCATGTTTAAATTCCTCCGCTTTGTGGAAACACGTCAAATAACTAAATTTAATATTGTTTATACAGATGACCAATGGTACTTCATAGAATTCCATGTTATACAAATAAAAACACGCAAATTCTTTTGTTAAATTCTACAATTTATTGGTTTAGCCGACCATGGTTCGCCAGTTACAGCATTGACGAGGCTTATACAAAGATTAAATAACCTAAGAAGAATTGTACACACCTTTGAAAGCAAGCCCACAAGTCCTGTTACATGAACGTTGTTACAAATTTTTATTTGTATAACTAAATTTAAGCAAGAATATGTGTGTCGAATTGGAACAAGCTATATTGGCTGCCAAAACCATGAATGTAAATGAATTAAATTTCGAAATGAAGTTGCCGGTGAATTGAAGACACAAATCACTTGATTCTGCTACCAACCAAAATCAACTATCCACCCGAATTATTGAACACACTAGATTTGCCAGGATTGCCGTTTCATAATCTTCAATTAAAGGTTGGATCGGTGATCTAAATGTTGCGAAATATCAACCAACCGCGTCTTTGTAACGGCACAAGATTAATGAACAACGTAATAAAAGCAACCTTTCTAAAGGGAAAGTATAAAGGAGAAGATGTTTTGATACCACGCATCCCAATGATTCCAACTGACATAACATTTGAATTTAAATGTCTGCAGTCTCAAGTGCGACTTGCTTTCGCTATGACCATAAATAAATCCCAGGGGCAATCATTGAGTGTTTGTGGCATTAATCTTGAAAATGGTCAATTGTATGTTGCCTCTTCCCGTATTGGAAAACCATCAGCTTTGTTTGATTATGCTCCAGGTAATCAAACAAAAAATATTGTGTCTCATAAAGCATTACAATGAAAATATCATTTAATACAATATATTAATAAAGTACACTTTGTAAATGACACCATGATCAAAACGACCAGAAGAAATAAGTTTGTAAAACTGCCACATTCCAACAGCTTTTGACAGAACGACATCTGTTGAGACAGCTATTACAAGTATTAATTGAATGATTTGATAATTTTTACCTGTGTTAATAACAAATTTGTTAATGATGGAAGTTCAATTTTATTATTATACATGTTTTGGACATTTGCCATCATTTGTGTGTTAAAAATCAAAACACAATGTTTCGGGAATAAGAATCAATTCCCGTTATCAAGTGACTAAATACTAAAGAAACATAAAACTAGAAACTAAGTTTAACACTTTAGTAGAAACTTTAAAACACTAAACACCATTAGGCAACATCTCGTCCAAACTAAACCTAAAAATGGCACGCAGGATACTAAAAACTGTATTTACAGTATCAAATGTGAGTGTGATAGACAATATATTGGCGAGACAAAAATACTATTAAACATTAAAATAAAAGAACTTAAAAACAATGTGCGGTTAGGCCTAGTCGATAAATCGAAAATTGCAGAACATATATGGTCCGAAAATCATAAATTTAATTGGGAAGAGGCAAAAATCATACACCGGGAAAGTAACTTATACAAACGTAAAATAATTGAAGCCTCATATATAAAACTAACGGACAATCCTATCAGCCAATCAAGTATAGAAGTAAGGCCATTATGGCTCCCATTATTAAAAAAAGAACTAAAATTTGATTATAATACCTCTACAACTAAAAAACAAGCTGAAATTTTACCTGTTAAATCGCCACAAGGGGTTGTAACCCGCTCTCGGGCTAGGAAGCTTAATACAACTAACAATAGGCCACTCCTCTAATAGTTTGTCACGCCTTCTGGACTACGTCACTTGTATCTTTGATACAACAACACGTATTTGACGTTAGTTGTGTGTTACCGTGATTGTGTTTTTTTGACTTCTCAGTTTTTAGCTCTGAGATGCATGCTTAGATATTAAGGTTGGTGGTATTCTTATTTAATTTTACTCTTACATAGGCTTAGTTTCTAGTTTCATATTTCTTTAGTATTTAGTCACTTGATAACGGGAATTGATTCTTATTCCCGAAACGTCGTGTTTTGATTTTTAACACACAAATGATGGCAAATGTCCGAAAAATGTATAATAATAAAATTAATAACAGTTGTTACAACGGATTTGTATTAATATTAATCATTAAACAAAATAGTTGATCTGTCCATAGTTATGTAATTGTTATTTATCTCAGACAGAGCCACAGCAACACGTGCCTGGATACAGCTAGTAGACAATAAATATCAACATGGAAAACATTTCAAGCTTATGAAACCTAATTTATAGAATTCCTCCAATATTTTAGTAAAAGCATTTTCATAGATTCTGTATTTTGCTGAAATGTTTGAAGCAGACAAAAGGTGAAAATAAAAAGTTTAAAAAAAGTACAATACAGTTTGTGTTTATGAGTTATACAGTTTTATGATAAGAAGCTCTTTCATTTCTAAAATTTGATATTTTTCAGGTATAAAGCACCAAAAATACAATACAATACAAGCATTGACCATCAAAAAAGACAGCATATTGGAGTTTATTTAAGTTCCTTTTATCCTATGTTTTAATCAACAATTTTAGAGAAAAGTATTGTAAAATTAACTTCAAATGAATGAGATTTTAAAATAATTTTCATACATATTATAAATGATAGTATGTAAAGTGATTGGTGTTATATGTGTTTATTACATTAAATAATAATTTTATCTTCTTTTTACAGCACACTTATGGAAGTCTAGTTTAAGTATACAACGCAAAATTGAAAATCTTAGAAAAAGTGAATTGGAAAATCCAACTATAAAACTAAACCAAACGGACTCTGGTATAAGTAGTTAATTTTAAATATAATTTTTTTATTATGTAAGGTTATTTATTTTGAAAATTAAAATCAATTAGCACAAATGCTCTTAACTAATTATTAATATTCGTTAATAATTACATGTATGAGTATATTAATAATTCAAAGATACAGTGTAATGAACTATATAAAATATTCTTTAACTTTTAAATTATAATAATCAGTGTTGTTTTAAGGAACATCTCAATATACATTTTTAAATGGTAAATCATTAATTTGTAATATTAATAATTCCTTTTAATTTATTAATAATATACTATCTTAATTGAGTAGTTTTTTAAATTTATTAATTAACTTGTAAGGGAAGATATTTAAAAAAATAATTGTAATTATAAAGATGTGTTTGGAGTTGGGTGTTAAGCTAGTTTTGTAAACTATTAATAATGGAAATTTATATTAGCCTAATCAGGGAGTAAGATTGAGTTGTAGTAAATCATCACCTGTATAATATATTGAGTGCCTCTAAAGTCTTATTATGGGCTGATATCGTTGAAGTTTATGGAAAAACAACTAAAGTTTGGTGGTTGTATGAGTACCACAAAATTATTTTTTTGAATATTCATAACCTTTTCATTTCTCTCGGGGATGGCAGTAGGAGGTTGAACTTTTGAATCCCAAATGTATTCTGATATTGAGTTATACCTCATTTTACAGGTCTTGAAAAAGGAAAATTCTTTTGCAAAAGTGAGGTCTCTATCTTATGTTATTTCCAGATAGTATAAGGAGTGAAGAATGTATAAACATATGGGCCAGAATTGTATGAAATGATGTAATCGGTCACTTTTTGATTAATGGGGGTCCTCATTTAATCCCAGAAATATATGAATGATGGATATTCTACTTTCTGTTCGAGGTGCCATTGAAGATAACAGCATCGAACCTATTTTCTAGCAGGTCGGGCACCCCACACTTTTATTTAGTTTTGAGGGAATATATGAATAAAGGATTTACTGGTAGTTGAATTTGATGTTGAGGATTTATGTAGTGGCCACCATGGTCTCTGGAGTGTAGTCCCCTTAATTAATTTTTTTAAGGGTACATAAAAGTTTAGGTAAATCTGACAAAACCCAACAATAGTCAGATTTATAGTGCTGCGGCAGTGAACAATCGATGTGTGTGCCAGTATTATGCCAGAAATATTTGCCAATATAAGAGGAGAATTCAAAAACAGGCTCTATTTTAATTAAAATACTCATGGACACCCGGTATTATTTACATATATGTTATGTACCAACTGATTTTTTACTTTTTCACATAGACATATTTTATTTCATTGGGTCAAAAAACTAATTTTGAGGTTTTTGCAGATATATCTGTTTTAAAGTCTCCTCAGTCCAAAAAGGAAGTTTTTGGAATAAATCTCTCTTAAATATCTCTCTTGAATATAAAGTTGGATAAACTGTCTCTTATCTGAGCAGTACTCTAAATCCCAAATGAGCGGACTGATTTTAGTCAAATTAAGTATATGGGTATATCTCAAATTTTTGGATAACTCAAAATTTAGAGCATGTGCCATATGGAAAATACAAAATTCTGATTTTCTCAAAATTTACTTTAATGATTTTGATAAAATTTTGCTAAAATATAGCCCCTAAAACCCAAACAAAATGTATTGGACACCATCTCTCCAAAAATTTTACTTTGTGAGTTATCAATTGTACTAGTGTACATTTTTAGTTCTTTTATCTTAAACAGAATGGGATATATATTGATCTTAGGTAGAATGGGGTATACGCCTGGACTTGATGAATCAAGCAGGAAACGTATTTTATTTTTTCAATAAAATCAACAAAGATATTTAGTAAATAGTAAATAAAATATTTGATACTAAATGATCAGAGAAATTTATTGTATGTATTTTAATAATTAAAATAATTATAAACTTTATAATTAATAAAGTGCAGTGTAAACATTTTGTACACAAAGCCTAAAAGCTTGGCTTCAACCGTGAAAAGGAAAATCTTTGTCTTCATAGAACCTTCAAGGCAGTTGCACCATACTCTGATAGACATGATCGTTCTAACGAAATGGAAGTACAAAAAGAGAGTTTTTTCTTAAGTAACTATTAGTTGTTTATTATATATTGTGACAAACTATTATGAGTCAGTTACGTTTGAGTTAAAAAATGAACTTTCAGAAGTAAAAAAATATTTGATTTGGTAATATTGTATAATAGACAATGTGTATGACGCAACCAGGAAAACACGCAACCAGGAAAACGTATAAAAAGACTATGTTTTCAGTTTTGAATGCAAAAATAAGATAATTTGAATATCTTAATTTGAACTAATAATAATGTGAACAATTGATGTGTTCTCATTAGAGAAAAAGAGAACTTGAAAGATTAATTTTAAAAAACAATAGAAGTGATTTTGGTGAAATGACGCCATATGACTGCAACAAGGAAAAGTTTATTTATGTAAAATAAAATATAATTGATTCATAACTTGTAATTTTGTTGAATTTTTAATTTTGTGCTTGTAGTTTTGTCGGTTTTTTTTAAAAGAGGACATGAAATGTTATTTCAAAAGTAATATTTAAAATATTTAAACAAGTAAAAGATTTTCTTTGATAAAAGTTATTATTTTAATATTTTTTTGAATTTAAATTTATAAAGAAATGATATTAAATTTTTATAAATTTGACAGGATAAAGTGAAAAGAATATACATTTTTCAATGTATTATTAAAATTTTAATTCAATAACTAGGTTGCAACCATAAATTAACTTAATAAACTAAATTCTTTTGAACATTTTTAAATAAATATATTTTAGAATTAAATTATTATTATTATTATTATTTTGTAATTAAAGCATTACAAATGGTGCCCAACTTAAATCAACAAAAATTTTAAAATTAGTTGCCCTTGTTTCATATAAGAATTGTTGTTTCAAGATAGAAACAGAACAATCGACCATGTTATAAAGACTTCTGACATAACAGATGTAATATCTCAAAATAAAATTGACTGATTTCATTAAAATGTTATTGAAATGTATAGATTAACCACCCAAATCTGTATGAAAAATCACAAGTAAAAAATATTTTAGTCTAGGAATAAATGGCAACAAATAAAAATATACCTTACCTTTGTCATTTAAAAGTTAGCTTTTAATGAAATACGATTTACAGGGTTGATTTTTAATTAGTTTTGGGGATGTTTTAAATTAAACATGGCTACTAATTACTACAGAATTGGTTTGATTTCATCGTTTAATCGAGTTTTGAAATGTTTAAATATGATTTAGAGTTAGTATTAATTATGACTTTTAAATAAAATGTTTTAATTAATAATAAATCAAATGATCTATCAATTTATCATCTGTGATTCTTACCCAACCTATATCCATTTTAATATATATTTCCTTATATATACATACTATAAGGAGTCACAAAATCGACATTAAGAGCTTATTGTGGATATACCAGTTTTGAGGTCCTCTGAGTCTATACTTGAACAGTTCCTTTTTTTCTTAACTGACTATACATTCTACCTCTACTGTCACTCATTCCTTATCAAATGCTCTGACCTAAATGTCGTACATTTCTATCCTGCTAATACAAAACTGCTAACAAAATATTCAATACATCTATTTTTTCTTATGGAATGATGAGTGGCGCCTATCTGTGGTATGTTCAGTGTTTTACAGCCCAAATATGTGAACTGATTTTATTTGTAGGCATATTTTTTCTTCAATTTTTTCCCTATTTTTTTCGTTAACTCAAAATTTGGGAGTAGCTGTAGTAAAAAAAAAAACACATAAATTACAATTTACTCAACTTCGGCTCCAACAAGTCTCTAAGGAGTCGAACAAAATGTATTGATTGCTATCTCTCTAATAATGCTTGTTTGCTCATGTGGCTATTGTGAAATATGTAATTTCTCAAAAATGATTCTACCGATTTCGTTCAAATTTTAATGAAACTTGACTATTAATGATATGGGACAAGCAAAGCAAGTTAGATGTATACAAAAAATTTCAAAGACTACATCCATAATTCATTTTCACTTTTCATTGATAATTATCATACTGACAATTTTGGCGACAATTAATTTTGGTTTGTTTTTGTTTGCTTTTGAGGATGAGTGAGGGAGAAAATGTAATGGGTTTGTACCATTTATTGGTATTTAGAACTCAAACTGATTTTTAATCCTTTTGCTTTATCGTTTACACAAATAGTATTAGTTAATCCCTATAAACTAATAATACCATTTACAGTATCTTCAAACTTTTTAAGTGCTATTAGAATTTTATGTAAAGAGTTTTAATCTTTTCAAAAATGTAGTGAAGATTCCCTATTAGAAGTAAGAAGTTATTTGTATTTGTTAAATATTCTGAGACAGCAAAATCTATAAAGTGAGAGTTACGACCTACCAATTTCTTTATTTTTATTTTCACGTCTTTGGACTTGTTGAACAGTTATTGAAAATATGAACTTCAATTATTTATGGTAATTAATTCATCTGAGTATATAAAAATATAGACCAATTCTTTTAATTATCTATTTAGTAGTGGACATTTCTTCACACATTATTTGTATTTTAAATTCAATTAAAAATCAAGAATCTTTTGTATTTATATAGTTGCATATATTTATTTAGTGATTAATTAATACCCTTTGTTTTTTCTGCAGTAAATGAAGAGGAAAATAATGAAACATTTATGGATTGGGAAGATGGACCACAAGAAAATGTAAGTTTCTCACTTATTTTTTCTAGCCCTAAAAGTTGTAAGTATTATCATAATAATATTCTGTAATAATGAACTTCTATGAAATATGGTCTTTTATTTTCTCACGTACACTGAATGTCCAGAAATATCCAAATCTGATTTCATATTAACATATTATGCATAGGACAATGTCTTAATCTTTTCAAAATCACTATGGATGTCACATATTATGATTACATGTTATGCCAAAAAATGTGCAGATATGATGTGCTTTGATGTGATTAGATTTGAAAGTCTGAGGACATTGTCATGATAAAGCTGTTAGTCGCCACTTTGCTACTGTCACTGCCATTTTCTCCTTACTGCTTCTCTTACCTGGAGGAGAACATTGATGTAGACCTCCTTAGTAATCGTTTGGTCTGGATTCTTCTACTATGATGAACAAAACTTTCATAATCAGAAAATACCTCCAATGTAAAATTAACATTGTCCTGACTTTACAACGCCTTCTTTAGACATGAAGAACCAGCCCATTGAAAACACTGACATTGGATTTGCAACAAGGCTGGGACACCTTGCGGAGTAGCACAGAATCGCTTGACCTCGAAAATTTACAACTACAGCATCTTATATCAACGACTAACAAAATAATGGACAGATCGATGTTTTGAAGTACAAATTGATCAAGTCTAATTTGCGATGGAATTGTGCAATCATAGTGTTGTTAGGAATATATTAAATTTAATGTTAATTTATAATTATTTCATTTTAGTATAACATAATCATACAAAACTCAGAGTGGCCCAACTATTGCGAAAGAATTAAAAAAGTGTTGAAATGCTTGACTTGCATCGAAAGTAGAACACCACGAGCGATAAAACATATATAAGCAGCCGGCACATTGTGGAGAGGATCTTTTGGAGGTTAGAAGATACCGGCTGCGTCGCTATCCGTGGTGGAAGACAGCCCAGGAAGTTCAAATACAAACGGATGGACAAAAGGGACAGGCTGAATTTGAGACTCTACAAGGTAAGCAAGCATTGATATATAAAGACACTTGTAATATCAGTAATTTCAATTAAACAAAAGCAATAATAGTTGGAATACTTCTGGGTTTTGTGTGATGCATATTTAGTTTTGAACATGTTTATATGATTGTGGATATTTGTATTAGAGATGTATATATGGTTTTGAACATTGTTTATATAATTGTGGATATTTGTATTAGAGTTAATAACGTGTTTTGATCCCACCATTCTATAACTGAATATTCTTTTTGTATTGTAAAAAAAAATTATAAGAAAGATAGATTTTATAAATTTATGTTAATAATAAAAATTAATTAAACGTTGAACCACTGTTTTGATTAAAAGAAAGAACCCAGGCAGTTTAGAGGAGCCGTTCCTAACATTGTACGACACGCCGTTAGAAGAGTAGCCGCTGATACCCTTGCTTAATGATATGTTTGTTAAACTCTGGATGACTGGAAGCTAAGGAAACGTTATCAAGAGGAATTATCACCAATCAATACACAATGTATAATGTTACTTAATAAATGAACAAGATAAGAAGAAGAAGAAAAAAAACTAGTTTACAAAAAATCAATCAATTCGTTATTTATTAAAATGTATGTTCATTGAATATTTACAATAGTATTTTCTTCTATAGATAGAGTGTTCTTTAGAAACATATTTAATTAATAATATACATAAAAGAAAATGAATATCCTGAGATGAACAGTTCAAGAATAACCTATAAATTATCAATAACAGAGTCTCTTTCTCGGGTAAGGGTTGGTGCGGCTTTCCTCAAGGAAGGGGACATTACATACAAAAGAAAAGTTCATAAAGAAAATTCAAGAAATCAAGATATTAAATTAATGTTATAGAAATGAATGGATGATAGGGGACTATAATGTTTCAGTTCTCACTTTAGCAATTGGTACACACATATAGTTAGTCTTGTATTTAAATGTTGTGGAATTGCCACTTGGGCTTAAATTATTTTAAATTTATATGAGATAAAAAAAAAAAAATGGCTGAACAATGCATTTATGTAAAAGGATTGGTCTCACCAGTATCTAGTAGCACTTTCAATATTGGTTATAACATCTATCTTCTGATAGAGTACGCAAAGAAAACACTTTTATTATATCACTTGATTATTGATGCCTTTATTTCAAACAATCTGGATGCTCTTCTTGGTATTTTTTCAAAATAAAATTCTTCATAAATGGAGCAAAGCAGGACAGCGTCTGAACTCTTTTAGGTTGCCTTCTTTAATTGTTTAGTCCAAATTGATGCACAAAGAGATTCTTTTAAAAGTTCATATTTCTATGTCTTATTGTTTGGGGGGGGGGGGGGAGGAATGTATGAAATGGTATTATGACCCTTAATTTATTAAATAAGAAGTTGTTAATAACTTCATTTATATTTATTTATTCTAATTTTGTAAATTAAATTGTTCGAATATATTAAGGATCCAAATAACTTCTTTTAAAATAATATGTCATCTTATAAACTAATATAACATATTTTGATTTAAATAAAAAATTTATCGAAAATTCCCGCATCTTAATGTCTGGAATCTATTTAAATCACGTGATCAAGTTGTCGGTGGGCGTGTCTTTTGAATTCTTGTCAATTGTATTTCTTCCAGCCGCCATCTTGTTCAGACTTTCAGTTGTAATTTGAAAGATTTTACCTTTATTATTGATTCTAAATAAGAACTCGGGTGACGTTTTATGTTCAGGGATATATGTTTTATATATAGGCCTGGTTTGTTTTGTCTCTAGGCTTTCCGTATTTCTACAATCAGCGAAATACTGACACTGTATTTCAAACTGGCAATTTATTTAGTTGACTTTTTCGTCTTGATAAAAGCAGATTATTTTTATTTCCTTGTCTCTGCCTTTGAGTTGTTAATTTTTACGGGTAGATCGAATATTTAGGCTTAATTTTGATATAGGTCTTCCTAGGTTTAAAATTTGGTAAGTTGTTAATTAATTATTGTCTGGTCGAAAATCTTGAAATTTGACATTGTTTTGGATTGGAGTTACAATTTTGTAATTTTTTACACGCATTCTTGCAGCTAGGCGCGTGTATGTCGTCGTTTGAAATGAAAGAAATTATTATAAATTTGCATGATAAATTATTTATTGACAACATCTTTTTCGAGTGGTTACAAATGCTAGCAACCACAGGAAAATTTATAGAAGTAATAATCAGCGACTAGAAGCATTTTCCATCATATTTCTTGATTTGTTTAGGAGCTGATAATTTTCAGCAGCTCACTAATTTTATAAAATGGGTGTGATACTCTAACCAGAAATGTGTCAATGGGGAGAGGATTTGACGCTGTCAATTTTAACTGTATTATGAAAAATCATAAAAAAGCAGAACCTTGAATCGTTAAGGCAAGTCTATGATGGTGTGAGTATGGTGCCGTGAACTCTAGGCTGTGATTAAAAAAGTAACACACAACTTTAGGTTGCATTTCACATTTCTTATAAGTAAAATGTGTTTAAACTTTGCCTAAACTATACTGTCATATATATATATATATATATATATATATATATATATATATATATATATATATATATATATATATAATATACACACATTTGCAAATATAATTATGCCTTTCTTATAATAATCTATTTTATATTTCTGGGAATTTACCATATATTGGCCAGGAATAATTGGGAATTTCAAAATTTTGTACAAGTGTCCCCTTTGGTGGTTGCTGGAATCCCATACCCAAAACCCACCAACAAGCTCTTCAACATCCGGCTTACCACCAAAAAAGCTCCTTTTTTTTCTTTTCCACATCAAAGAATCATATTATGACTCTCACTAAACTTTGTCATTTATACAATATAATATGCAGAAATACAAGAACCAATACTCAGCAGCAATTTCAACGTCAACTCTAGAGAGTATAGGCTTGATAATACTGAGGGATCCTAGGTGGATCCACATCTTTTTTCATGTAGTCTTTGGTGAGATCCCTTTCGTCTAAGCTATCAGATAGGATAACCAACTCTTGTTCTCTCGAGACCTAGATGCTATTAGAGTGTTCTAAAGCTACGTATGTTTATTTTATGTTCTTTTCTTCCTTTTTATTATAAGGGGATGATGATTGAAAGATTTCCGCCCGAAGCAAGGAAAACAAATCTAAATAAACTGTGGCTTATTTAAAAGTTATTTCTTCAAATTGTAAAAGTCACTTTTCTCTTGTCTATACTAATTTTGAATGAAAAATTCCTAATATTAAAAAAACCTAAACCTCATAAAAACCTATCCTCTTCATAATAGAGATTAAATTTGATCTAACCCTTAGATCATCCGTCAAAATATGGATTGCTAATGCCAAATAAACATAGAATTTTAAAATAATGTCGAGGACTGAGGTTCATGTTGGTATCAAAAAGTTGAATCTATTGGTTTACTTCACAATTCAGTGCCCTTTGATTTCTATTATAGAAACTCCCACTGAATTGTCTCATATATAAGAATTAACTTTTGCGAACTGTTAAAGCAATACATCACAAATAGAGCAAGTGCTGTACAGTGTGTACACTTAGGTCATTAACTATTGCAAGATAAAAAATTCAGACCCAATTATCACACATTAACAATAAGCCATATAACTGTTTAGTATTAGAAAATGTAAGGAATCAATCACAACACAATATAAATACCCACCAATGAAATAAACATTTAAACTTACTTAATAACTTAATAATATAAGTTAACCTAAAAATAATTTAAAACAACAAAATAAAATGTGTTTGAGAATTTATAACTGATGTTTAAAATTATTTTTATTGTGAAACATGTTATTTAGCCATAATGGATGTTATAAATGATAAATTTATTACAAAATAAGTGCTTCAAGAAAATGAATAACTTTCGGCAAATCTGCAGGTAACACTATTTAATTTAACACATCAATTATTAAAATCCGGCCTATACTAAAGAAATTTGCGACTGGCACAGAAATTCCTTAGTACAGCGGTTCTCAAAGTGTGGGGCGCGACCCCCAAGGGGGGCGCAATGAAAGCTCAGGTGGGGCCCAAAGCTTGGTTGAAAAATTATTTAAATTTACTTACAAAATAACAAAGCAAACTTTTTATTTTTTAAATTACATGAGTATAATTTTTAGTCAACGTCGTAAGAGTGCCGAACTTATTCTTTTTTTAGTTACAGCAGTAAAATAATGTGCGTGTACACCGACATGTTTTCAGTACAGCGCTGGAGATGACTCTCGCGGTAGCTAGCACCTAGCATGCCTGGTTGTTGTGGTTTAAAAATGCCGCGAAGTACGATCGTGACCGATCGCCACCAGACTTTCCCGAAACCCCTACCGTTAACGTGTCGTGTCTACTGCCGTTAGCGTAGTTCCACGTTTTTAACTAGCAGTTCTCTATGTTTTGTGGTTATTTTCATAGATACTTTGGTTTTGCTGAAGTTTTTGGTTGAGTACAAGGTGTATATATTTATTTTACAAACTAACTTTATTTTTTGATGGCTAGATATCAAGAACTTATCGAAATGAAGAGATTTCTTGTAATAAGTTGCGGAAGTGGAGACGCATCAGTTTTTCCGGCGACACGGCAAGTGTAACCACTCCTTCTCCAAGTGGACCAAGCGTAGCCAAAGTGCGCAAGTACGACGACATTTACAAAATCAATCATAAATGGCCCCAGTGTGTAATATGTCTAGCCGTCCTGGTATCTGACAGCATGAAACCTAACAAACTGAAAAGACATCTTGACACTAAACATGGAAATGTCTCAAACAAACCAAGAGAGTTTTTTGAACAAAAGTTTAATAGTGTTAAATCTACAAAAAATGCCTTTTCCAACATTACAAGTGTACCTTCAAAGGCTTTGTTGGCATCTTATCAGGTTTCTCACAGAATTGGTTAGAAGAAAAAACCGCACACTATTGGAGAAGACCTGATATTACCAGCAGCAATCGATATGGTTTCAACTATGTTTGGAGAATCTATGGCTCAACAGTTGAAGGCCATACCAATGTAAAATTATACGGTATCAAGACGTATAGCTGACATTTCGGAAGATCTTCTCGTGCAATTGATGGAAAAGTTGAAAATTTCCTATTTTGCCATACAAGTGGATGAAGTTACCGATCTTCATAGATATGCACATTTAATATGTTATATAAGATTCGTCGATGGTTAGGCGATGCGGGAAGAGTTGCTTTTTTGTGAGAAGTTTTCAGCTGATACCACTGGTAAAAGCATTTTCCGAATGATTGATACATTTTTGAAGGATAATGACATGTCATGGAGCAAATGTGCAGGAATTTGCACAGATGAAGCTCGGGCTATGTCAGGAAAGTACACTGGACTTCGAGGGTTGATCAAAAAGGTAGCTACAGAAGCTAGATGGACACACTGCATAATTCATAGAGAGGCTTTAGCAGCAAAAGGTATGACCCCGGAACTTGATGAAGTTTTACATGTGGTCGTTAAAACAGTCAATGTCATTAAAGGGCAGCCTTTTAAAGTCTCGATTTTTAAAATTCTCTGTGAAGATATGGGCTCAGAACACACAGCTTTACTGTTCCATACTGAAGCTCGCTGGCTGTCGAGAGGAAAGGCTTTGGCCAGAATATTTGAGCTTAGACATGAAGTCCTCACACTTTTACTTGACGAAAACCACCAAAACTCAACGTTTTTCACTGACTCATATTTTTTGCTGCAATTAGCGTACATGGCAGATATTTTCGAGAAAATAAATGTACTGAACAAGTCTTTACAGAAAATAGATGCAAACCTTCTGCAATGGACTAAAAAGGTGAAAAGCTTTGTAAGAAAGCTAAGTTTGTAGGAGGGCGGTATGAAAAGTGACAATTTGGAGCTATTTCCTAATCTTAAAATTATGATTGAAGAAATGGATCTCAAAACTATTCCAACCACTGCAAAGAAATGCTTTCTTAAACACTTAGAAATACTCAAATCTCGTTTTGAAAAATATTTTGATGAGAACTTGGATGATTTGGCATGGATTCAAAACCCGTTCAAACCCTCAGTCGATGAGTGCTCCCTCAACATGTTGGAAAAAGAAAATCTCATTGAACTTAAAGGTGACACTGGGGTTGAAATGAAGTTTAAAGAATTTTCTCTCACATCCTTCTGGATTGGTGTACAAAAGGAACACCCAATTTTTAGTGAAAGGGCATTGAAAATACTCACTCCATTCGTCACCACTTATTCTTGTGAAACTGGGTTTTCTGCTTTAGCTGCCATGAAGAGTAAATATCGCTCAAGACTGGATGTGACCAAGGAACTCAGAGTAGTGTTATCAGAACTGACACCGCGTTTCAAGAAACTATGCGCAGAAAAAAAACAACCACATCTTTTCACACTGAAGCTCTTTTTATTATTATTGCTTTGCTTTGAGTTACAAATAACAATTATGAACTATAGTAGCTAAAATACCTAAATAAATTGTAATTGTTTGTATAGAATTTGTTGTTTGATTACGATTAAACCTATTGCTCCATTAGAGTGTGCAAAACTTAACTAAATAAAAATTGACTGTAAAATGTCAAATGCGACTCACATAATATATAGTATGCTTACATGTAGAGGGGCCCGGCTTACAGCTGGATCATGCAGGGGGGCTTAAAGTAAAAAGTTTGAGAACCGCTGCCTTAGTAAATTAAATATAACATATTAATTTTCATAAAGAAAGTGAATTAATTAAGATGAAATATTTTGTAGGTTGAAGAAGTCAAAAATGGAATGTTGTTTGAAGATAACCTGAATGGAAGAAATAACAGTGAACAGAAAAATGATGCAACTTCTTATCAATTTGAGATGAATCCAAAGCAGGAGTTTAATCCTAAACTTGTTATTGTGCTAGACACTAACATACTAGTTTCAAATTTAAAGTATGTTCAAAGTATAAAAGACAAGCCATTTAATGGTAAGTTGTGCTTATTCTATTATTTTTTAATCTTTCATTTCTTTCTCTCTTTTAATTATTTGTCTGTAAAAGTTTGTACAATTGTTATTATGACATCGTCATATTAACATAATCCAGATATGCTAACAATAAAAATTAAATACAGTCAATCAACAGTACGAGACAAGACAGAACATTAAATATCTAACAATTAAGATTTGCTTTAATTTAATTGTAAATTTGTGTAATAAATAAATAATTTGTCTCATACTTTTTGATGGAGTATTATATATTTTGACAGGTATATACAGTAGAACCCCTCTTAACCGGTCTAGTCGGGACTGACACCCGGACCGGTTGCCCGTTTGGCCGGTTAATCCGAGGTTCCCGTGAAAAATCTGTTTTCGTTCAAAGAAAGCTTATTTAATCAGGTAGCACTAAGAATTATGCAATTAAGATGTTATTGCAACTCATTTTATTGTACATAAATGTATCGTATATATTATATGTTATGTATATTATACATCAAACATAAAAAAATTAAACACTACAAAGCTTTTTTACAGATTCCCCTCTGTCAAGTCTTTTGACACATTTAACCGCGTCTCAAACGAAACCAACACACGCTTCCGAAAACTGAAAAGAAATGTTATATTTTCCATAATGTATACTAAAATGATTCGTGGAAAAAAAGCGGCCCATCAAACGTTTTTGTGGGTGTATGTCTGCTATACCGACGGGTGCCAATGCCGCGGTGTTTTTATGCCGCCGACAATAGGATACCGCTATCGACAAAATCGTTTGACTCGCCGCTGCTTTGGTGCTGCGGTGTTTTTATGCCGCCGACAATGGGATACCGCTATCGACAAAGTCGTTTGATATCGCTGCCGCTTTGGTGCCGCGGTGTTTTTACGCCGCCGACAATGGGATACCACTATCGACAAAGTCGTTTGATATCGCCGCCGCTTTGGTGTTTCAATTACAATTTATTATCGGAAACTCTCATCCAACCAGTACACTACGATATAGGCAGGTTAATCCGAGGACCGGTTAATCCGAGGCCGGTTAATAGAGGTTCTACTGTAAAGCAAAACTAGCACCATTATAGTACTTTTAAAATCCACAGGTTTGAGGCCGATTGTAGGAGATTATTTTTTTCCATGTGTTACTCTGCTTCCATGTCTTCATTAGTCAATAAAGTAAAGATGTCAGGGACAAATTTATTTACAAATAAATTGACATGAACAAAAATGTTTATGAGATATACATTGAGGGGCTCACTATAGTGATAATCCCAAGGGTCCAGTTGGATCTACACATTTTTTATGTGGTCTTGGATTAGATCCTGCTCTTTCATCTATTCTATCAGGTCTATCTTGATCAACTCTAATTATTTTCTGTGTCTGACCCTATTAGAGTTTTGAGGGCTAGAAGTCTTTATTTTATGTTCTTTCCCTCCCCCCTTTTTTATTAGGCGTTATGACCAAGAGATTTTTTGCCTTAAAAAGGGGGGGGGGGGGCTGAATAAAGATTCTGTTGAACAGGCAGGACGGTGTTTGGAATATTTCTGTTCTGTTTGACCATCTATTTTGTTCTCATTTTTTTGAAAGTTGTGTATAATTACCGGTTTCCCGGTAGATGTGAATTATTTATTATTTTCAAAATAACTAAATCGAATTGGGTGATTTTATAAATAAATTTGATCGTGAGCGGAAAATTGGGTACAAAATATTTGATCAAAGGTTTATGTAATATTTTACCGATAAAACAACAAAAATTTTAGAAACTGAATTAAAATTGGCAAAATATTGAAATGCAGGGAATAAGACATTTGGTTTCCAGTTTGACAATCCTCAATTATTTTTGAATTAAAAAAAAAAAATTGTTAATTCTGAAAAAAAAAATTTCTCTAGTTATTTAGTTGTTTTTACAAATTATTATCAGAACTGTACCTAGGTTTGCTACTTACACGAGATCGTAAAATGTGTGTAAATTGTAAATAAAAGGTGCTGAAGTGCATTCCTGAAATATAAATAGGTACAAATACCCTTTCAAGGCCAACAAGATCTCATTTCTATTTCTACTAGGCTTAATGCTACTATTCTATTCTGTCACATTAACTTAAAGTGATTACATCTTAGAATCTATAATTTGTTAGATAATACGCACCCTAGGTATAAACATACGGTTTTTGTAAAATAATAAATCAATTGATAATTTTACTCTGAAAATATTTCCCCCCCTTTTTTTAATGGTCAACAGACAACAGTGTTCTGTCACTTAGAATAAAAGGGTATAGACCTAGTAAATGTGAAGAGGGAGAACTATTTATGGTTGTATTTTTTCAGGATAGAAGGACTCATTTATAGTGGAATTGTTATAATGTATAAACCGAAAATAATTAAAGAACTACTTATTATTTTTTTATTTCAAAAATAGTAAATTATACATTTTGTAGAAAGGCTCTCCTTTTCTTTTATTGTTAAAATCATAAACGTTAATTATGATATGATATTTTTGTATTCAACTAAATTACGTCTTCCTATATCTTGATAACCTTTTTCTCAATGAGTAATATTGAGGGGGGAGGGGTCTCTATTTTATATTCATTTTTTTATAACGCTATTATGACTGAAAGGTATAGCAGTCATTTTCTTTAAAGGAAAAACTTCTTTTTTTTGTGGCGAACTAATTGTTAAACCTGAATTGGTAAGAGAAGTATGAGTTGTCACAATTGTACCGTGTTTGGGCTCATTTTGTGAGAAATAATATTTAGAGTTCAGTAATTAGAGTAAAAATTAAGTAAAGTTAAAATATAGAAAAATTTGATTTTGTAGCACAAGGGCTAGTTGGTGATTCATAGAAGAACCATTAGCAGCAGGTAGGCCGAGCCGTGCGTGTGTGTCTGCGCGTTGGGGAGCAAGGGTCGCCCTAATCCTTCAGGGTGCACGGCTGTTTGGACAAACTATAGTAGAACTTTCTTATCCCGCGCCTGCTGAAACCATTTCAAAACACAGCTTTCTTCATCTGGATTGTCCGGTTCTCTTGTTCTCTTCCGGGTTTTTCCGCTCTCACTTTATTCCGTTACCTTTTCACCCAAAGCTAATGATTTGAATGTCTTAGACTTAGGTGTCGACATATTTACACAAAGCACACTCAACTCAACACAACATCAAACAAAAGTATTAAAAAAAATCCACTATCTAGTAAGTAATCACAGTACAGTACTGTAGGAGTGGTGGGAGGGGAAGCGACAGCCAGCTTTGTGAAAGAGAAAGAAAGGGAGAATGAGAATGGAGAGAGTGGTAGGGTTAATGGCGCCACTATCTCCCACAGTTAGGCCATAAAGGCTGGGTAGATGCGACCTTGACAAGTATAGACGAATGTATAAATAGAATCGACATCACAAAATATACTGTACTAGCACCCCTGAGAGTTTAAATTACCAAAATAGAATTTGAATTATCCACTATTTTTAACATTGTTTATTATACAAAATGCCAGGGACTAAACAAAATATTTGAATTAGAGACAATTTCAAATTATATATATATATATATATATATATATATATATATATATATATATATATATATATATATATAATATTTTGTATGATAGCAAAGTCATTTAGTTTTTCATTTAAATTAGATTTCCTAATCCTAGTTCATCATCAAGTTATTAAAACATCAATTAATTATAACGTTGATGAAACAGTTCAGTTATTGAATTGTAAATTGATGAGATGAAATGTGCATGATGTAGCTTTGTGTTGTGATGAAATATACTTTTAAGTTGTCTCACCAAAATAATTTATTTTATGTGTGATTGTTTATTTACTTATTTGTTGTCCTGTTGTCTGATTCTCGTTTTCTTCAAAATGTGCTATATATAGGGTCACTATTCACTGAGTCTATCTACTACAAATTGTTAACTTTTCCTTCTTTTTAAAAATTCTTCTTCCAGGTTTTGATCTTCCTATGATTACTGAGACACTCTTAAAAGGTACAAGATTTTAATTATATTGGTTTCTGATCTCATCCTTGATCTGATTTTCTTATTTAATTAAATTGTTACATTTTAAAGATAACTTATACTATAATGAAAGGAATGAATGAAAAGGACATGGTAGATTTTGGGTGATGGTGATTATTTGAAATATGTGGTGATACTGAATGGATGTGTGGTTAATGATATTATTTATAGTTTCAGATTATGTACAGACATTTTATATCATTATAATAGCAACACAATTTGTAATGTACAGGTTTGGGTTTTGTAATGTATTAACCTGGGTTTTGTATATATTTTGTATATATTACTCATAAAATTTGGTAGATTTTGAGTAGGGTACATTTTAAAAATTGTATCTTTTCTTTAAAATTTTCAAAAACTCATTTACTTCATATTATGTAAATGGTGATTTTGTATTCGACACAAGATATAATTGATTTTATTTCTAAAAGCTCCCATATATATAAAGATGTACATGTCTCATTTATGCTTGTTATGAACATTTATGTTTTAGTTTGCTCATATCTTCTTTAATTAGCTTATGATAATAAATTAGCAAGGTGAACTTTGGTTGTGTATTTTTAAAAGATTTACATTAATTCTTCTCTAATGGTGGCTATATTCATAATTTATAATGTTTAAAATTTATATAAACAAATTTGTTGCCCGATTTTAAAATAAAATATTTTTTTCCCCCCTATAGAATTTCCTGCTAGGTTTATTGTGCCATATATAGTTTTGGAAGAGCTTGACCATCTAAAGAAGAAAAAAGGAACTATAAGAAGTAGGGGAGCTAGAAATGCCATCAGAATGATCCATTTTGATGTGTTGAGCAAACATCCGAGAATCATTGGCCAGAATGCAGTAGACCGTAGAGCCCAATACGAGGTCAAAACATCTACGACTAGTGATGATTTGATTATTGAATGTTGTTCAGAGCAAAGGAAGGCTGGATATAATGTGGTAAGTGTTATGATTGGTGTAGCTTAGATTTATAAATATACTATATAAATAATGTAGACATTATTTAACCCTAGAACGGTCGGGATGGGTCTGTGAGACCCACTAGTTTTTGTTTTTCAGATTTTATATACCGGTACTTATAGTTGCTGATTTGACTTGAGTACTCTAGTAGCTTCCTGAAACATCCAAGAGAGCGCTCTGCCATAGCAAATGCTGTCTTATTTTGTTTAAAGTTCGTTTGACAGACAACAGAAGAGCGTATGGGTCTGTCTAACCCAGCCCGACCATTTATGTTATAAGTTTGTACAAGTGCAGTCTGCATTTTATTTCGGTATATTATAGTTTTGCTAGTTACTTAAACATTTATCTTTTATGAGTAACATCGAAACCATCATTGTCAGTGAACATGGCAACAGAAAACCTTTCTAACAGTAAAATTGACAATATTTTTTTAAAATTCTGACATGGATCCAGACTTTGAAATAAGTAGTTGCCATCACAGTAATAGTGAATTGAGTACTGATGAAGAGGAAGTTGATCAGCCCTCATTATCTTTTGATCCTTGGTCTTCTACCAGTATCAGAACCCCTGCTGAACCTCAGCCTTCAACCAGCACTGATGTTGATTCTACTCCAAATTCTGTAACTGACTCAGGTACGCCAGCTCCATGTTTTTATAAAGGAAGGAACCAAACAAACTAAATGGAGAAAAACCTGTTTTCCACAGAATGTTAGAACCAGAAATCATAATTTAGTTATCATGCATTTGCCTGGAAGTATTCGAGTTGCTATGGATGTACATTCACCGATAGATTCATTGCAATTATTTTTTAGCAACCCATTGATGGATTTAGTTCTTGAATCAACCAATGTCTTCATTGATTCAATTCGAACCAATTATACAAGTGACCCAAACTAGGGCTACAAGTTTTGATGAACTGAAGGCATATTTTGGCTTTCTGTACTTGACTGGAACATTACATGGCGGTAAATGAATATTGAATACTTTTGGAGGACAGATGGGACTGGAGTGGAAATATTTTGAGCTAGTTTGAGATTCTTGACTCATTGTATCAGGTTTGACAACATCCATACAAGGGATGAAAGGAAAAATCAAGATAATCTTGCCCCCCTGAGATCCATTCTTGATATTTTTGTCTCCAACTGCAATACATATTATGCTCCATCGGAAAATGTTACGTTGGATGAAATGCTAGATCCATACAGAGGCAGGTGCAGGTTTAGGATGTACATCCCAAATAAACCTGCTAAATACGGAATCAAGGTGTATATACTAGCTTGTTCAAAAACATACTATGACTATGGAACTATATGTACTATTTGGAAGTACACAACTACAGGCACTTCAAAGTTAGTAATAAGGCAGATGATGTCGTTTTGCGTCTTTTAGAGCCAGTTAAAGGCCCTGGAAGAAATTTAATCATAGATAATTGGTTTAATTTTTACCCAGTTGTCATAAACTGAAGACAGAAAATAATCTTACTGTTGTCGGCATATTAAAAAAATAAAATAAAATCAAGCCTTAAATCCCTGTTGAATTTTTACCAAAAAAAATCTAAAGAAGATTACTCAAGTATGTTTGGTTTCCAAGAAGATGTAACATTCGTTTCATATGTACCAAAGTGTAACAAAGCAGTACTACTTTTTTCGTCAATACACCATGATGCTGAAATAGATGCTGACAGTGGTGAAAAGCAAAAGCCAAATATTTTAACATACTACAACCAAACTAAGGGAGGAGTAGACGTTGTTGATGCTATATGTGGCGAGAGGAACTAGGCAGTGGCCTCTCTGCCTCTTTTTTCAGTTATTGAACATCACAGCTCTCAATGGGTACATCGTGTTCAAAGCAAACCAAAATGATTCCATCAGAAGAGAATATCTCAGAACCTTAGGGAAGTCTCTTATATTACCATATTTGACAGTACATGCAACTCAACCAAATCTCCCACGCGAAATTCACAGGCTTGCCTCCGACTTTTCCGACACCCAAGAACAAAGAATGGTTGAATATCCACCTGCAAGAAAAAGAGGAAGATGCTACAAGCGTAAGGACAACAAAACGAAATACTTTTGTAAGGTTTGCAAGGTGTGGTTGTGTTTGACACATGCTGAAACTGTTTGCAATAACAGCTTTGAAAAGTGATGATTTTATTGTTTTAAAAGTGGCAATACCTCATAAACTATTCATCCTATTCTTAATTTCTTGTTATATAATGAAAGGTCATCATTTTTCCTTCTTATTTGAACAATTAACTTCCATTTATATTTCAATTAAATTTTTTTTTTAGGTTTACTGACATTTACTGCTACAAAATAAATGCTTTTCAGTTTTCTTCTTTTACAAATATTATTATATGATTCAAAAAGTTAGAGTAAAGAAAAGGCTCTGTATCAACATATACTATCTGAACATAATAAATATTGGTCATTCCATGTAAATAAACAGTTTTGTGCCTCATTTTCAGTGTTTTATTATTTGTGTCCCACAGACCCAGCCCAACGACCATTCTTGTATCAATCTTTTGCCCGATTATTCTATGGTTAAGATATTAATTTATATTAATAATTATTTCAAGTGAAAAATATACAACCTAGACTGGGATTGAACCCAGGAAGTTTGGATTTACTCACCAATGCTCTACCAAATGAGCTATCCTTGGTTGTTTTCCAGCATAGGGTGTACACTTCTCACTTGACTTTTTTTACTGCAATTTTTTGAGTTATTAGATCAACTACTACGATACAAACAACAATTGAAATTATCTATTTATTCAACCTGCAGCTTTTATGTATGCATTTATTGATTTTAATGCTTATACATTTTTACCAAGTTATTATTAATAATTAAATAATTATTTCAAGTGAAAAAGATACGACCTAAACTGAAAATTAAAACCAGGATCTTTGGCTTTACATGACAATACTCCACTAACTGAAATAATTATTTAATTAATAATACTAGCTTGGTATAAATGTATAAGCATTAAAAACAATAAATTAATATTAATTTATACTTTACTCATAGATTGTCATGCTTGAGATCAGACACAGATTGCACACATATAGATTAATACAATAGTAATATAGTTATACAGAACAATAAGGAAATAACTATATTGATTTAAATTTAATAATTTTCATGAGTTGGAGTGTTGGTAAAGCTTCTATTATGATGATACGTAATAAATATACATAAATTATAAAATCAAAAATTAAAACGTTGTTACAGTAGAACCTCTCTAATCCGTCACCTTCGGGACTGGGGGCATGGTTGGAATGCAAAAAAGGTCGGATTATCCGAAAAAGGTCAATATTTATTACATATTATATAAAGAGATTTTTTTAAGTGATATATAAACTTTTAAAAGTCTATATAATAAAGTCTATATATAAACTTTGTAAGTAATATAGCAAATCAATAGAAACAACACGAGAGATGACACAGCACTGAAGCGGGAAAGTGATAACAAACTGGAAAGAATGGAGCCAGACGGGCCGTGAGTCATCGGCAAGTCGGCACAATATCGCGAGCTCAAGCACGGTCAGGTTAACCGGAGTAAAGGACCACCCGAGGGCGGATTAGAGGGGTTCTACTGTACTTTATAAATCCCCTATGAAATTTTGCAATAAAGCTGACTATATTTCTCTTAAATATTGTAACATTCACAATTTTGAGATCTTTATATTAAGATATATAATAGAATTTTATGATGAATAATGATTAACGATGGTGCTATGGTAGAAACGAAGTGTTCTGCGAATATTATAATAAAAAATAATTTTTATGATGAATTTACTGCGAGTGTTAAGATAAAGTTTGAAGTTAATACAGCGAAGTTATAAGTTTTATGAAAGGCCTAAAAAGGCAATTGTAAGATGAGATACTGTAGTTTAATGTTTTGAGTAAAGTTAGTTTGAAGCCACAAATAGTTTTTCTCGAAAGGAGGTATTTTATTTTGTATTTAAAATAGTTATAATTGTAAAAGTTTTGGTGAAGTTTGCTGAAATAAATAAATTGACCTAACAATAAACTGTAAAATTGAGTAAAGTAAGTGGGAGAACGGATTTTTTTTTTATATAAAAGAATTTTGAAAATAAAGTAAAGAATAATCGGAATTAAAGTAAGTAAAAATAAATAAGATATTGAAAGAAAGGTGGGGGTAATAGGAATAAATAAATAAGTTTAATAAAATAAAAGTGGGGGTACCTATAATAATTTACATAAAAGAATAATGTTATAATATAAAATAATAATGGAATATATTTTGTAAAAAAATAAAATTTTGTAAATACTTAAAAAAATAGCATATAAGAAGGAGTAAAATGAATATTAATTTAGGTTGGTAAATTATTTAAAAAAATGTTATATAAAATGGTATAATTTGAAGGTAGTATTAGTATGTTATAAAATAAGTACAGATTAGATTCATAAGCAGGGAGAAGGAAAGGAAATCAGAATGTATTAATTGCTGAGGAATATTCAATTTGCCAGCTAAAGTATAAAATGTTTTGGTTTGGAAGATTTGGTAAATCATGAAATAGTGATCCAGTCTGCAAAAACAATGTGAGGTGACTCATAACCACTAAGAGATTGGTTAGATAAACAAAGATATGACAGTCTGCAGCTGCAAAGAGTCTAGATGTAGTATAAACAAACTCAAGATTTCAACACTGCATATTGACAAAGGCCTATTTTGTGTCCTTTCTAAGCAAGGCTTATGCGGCTATTGGAAATACTGATATGCTATGTTACTGGAAGATGGACCTTCATATTATGTAGGATTTATTTAACTAAGAATAAGTTATCTTCCTTACCCCAATATGTAAATAAAATAAACATAATTAATTGTAAGAAATAATACTACTTGCTATTTAGTATAGATCTATCTAGTATTATATAAGGTAATCTGAATGATTAATAAGTAAAAGAAATAGTTTATGGACTTAGACCAAATACTGGGCCAGGTCACTTTCGACAGAAATATATGTCCATGTTTATTTCACCCATGCTTTGATTTTTTTAGTTGATAAGATAATTAGGTTAAGAAATTAGATGTTATATGGGAATTTTGAAATAATTTTAGCATTGATTTCTGTTTTTTGTACTTCAAGTTATTAATAATGGAGAGTCTTATTAAGGATTGATTATGTATTTAGGGATTTTGAAATAATGTAGATTATGGAAGAAATTTCTATAGTATGATGTGTTGGTTTTCTTAACACATTCAGTGCAGTATAGATGATTTAAGGTTGACCCAGGACCTGAAAATTTTTATTCACTAAAAACATAGGTTATACATGTAGAAACAATGTTTGAGTGTTAAAAAAAAAATTCGGATGGTCCTTACCTATAATTAATGTCGATAAATTTTTGGAGTTCATGAACTCTACCCGCAGTTTTGGCTCGGCACAATAGTAGTAAACGCCTGCCGCGACGCAACACGCACCACAATCCTACACAACTGAACCGTACTTTTCACTCGAACTATGCTCTGTTGAATGTTAGTCTGTTCACTTTAGATAAATATAAGAAAAATAAAATAGTTTTGATGCTAATGCGAAACTATTATAAAAATTCTCCATATACACACTATGCCCAACGTTTAGTTTTTCTTTCATCTAGTTTAGAACTACCTTTTTCTTGTGGCCTTTTCCACCGACAACTTTGTTGCAGCACCTGCATACAACAAAAACTTTAGGATAATTCCTTGGTGTTCCATAAGGGTGTATAGTTTCATACCGTATTTATGTCTTTTGCCTTTTATGTATTGGCGAAATAAAAGACGGCCCCGCCACAACACCATAACTTTGTCTAGTGACAATTCTTTTTGGGGGTGTATACGTTTAGCATTTTGTTATTGAAGTAGTCAATAAGCATACGAACCTTATACAGAATGTCAGAACTGTTATTAGGCTCACGACAAAATTGCAAACATCGTAATATCATTAGAAATCGATCCCTAGACATGCATTTACTAAAACATTCAATATTGAACAAAAAATCTTTTTTCCAATAATCCTGGAGTCTGTTCAACCATATCTTACCTGTATGGTACAATAAGCTGAGGAATATTTTCAGCTCTGGGACTGTGAGACCTTTCCAAAAATTAATTCTAGACTTAGGTGTAAGGGATGGTTTAGCAAAAACGATATCCATAGCATATTTGTTAGTAAATTTGCAAACTGATTCCAAAATAACATCGTCCAAAAGTAAGTTGAAAAAAATCAGTCGGTGTACCTTCACCGGGTATGGGGACTAGTAATTCTTCTACACGAACAAATTCTAACTGTCTAATACCATTGCTACATATCAATCACCAGGTTGGAGGTACAGTGCCAATGTCGGGACTCATCATCCACAACTCGCTGAACAGGATCAGGGTCATTAGGGTCATCATAAGGATTTTCGTCAAAGGCAAATGACGTTCCAGGTCCATCCATTTTATAAATAAATAAAGTTTATATAAAATTATTTAAAATATTTCAACAGTCAATAAAACGTGATGCAATACACAACACACTTGGTAACCGGAGAAGATCACGTAAAAATTGAAACTAATGTAAAAAACGTAAGAAAGAATATTGTGTAAATTAAAATATGTATTTAGTAATAAAAAGTAATATAATAAAATATAAGTAATCACAATGAATAATAAATGTGTACGAAACGAGAACTCGATGTGAGCAAGACTTGAAACCAACTAAGGGAACAGACTGAAACATCAACAGACTAATGAGTCACCAATACAAAAACAAATCTTCTTCAGAAATTTCTAAAATAAGCAATTATTTCCTTCTAGAAACGTAAACATTCCTTCTAGATAAGAGACAGTGTGTTGGTAAACAATTTGGAAGCGAGCCCCCCGCACCTACGAGGGGCGGGAACCGGAACCTGATCATAGTGCGAGTATTGTAAGGGAATAGACAACTTGAGACGAAGTTTCATTCATTTATTTCAGTGGCTGAGACACAGTATTCCTTTGAATACAACATTAGACTTTGGAGCTCATGCACTCCACACCATCGGCTGGCAAGGTTAGCTTGGAGTTCATGAGCTCTATCCGCACTGAATGTGTTAATTGCATTCAATTTGATAGATTAATGCTGGGTTCATAATGCTTACTTGGACACAACAAATGACGTGTTTTTAAATTTTTTTTAAAGAAAGAAATTATAAAATTGGGTAATGCAATGATACTACATATTTTTAATGTTTCACCGAGAGTGGAGGAAACAAAACACCTTGCACTCGCTAGTAACTATTAAAATTGTAAAGTTTTAAATATTGTAAGAGTCTCAATAAGCTAAAGCGTAAAATCATTCAAGAAAGGGGGTAGCAAACACTGTTGCCCTGAAAATTGGATGGTCTTTGAATAGAATTTAGAGAGAATTTTTTATTTTTGGAAATTGCTAGATAAAATAATAAATGAAATTAGGATTGTTAAACAAAATTGATGAAAGTTTTTTAGATACACTACATGTTTTGATGCTCAAATCGCTCAAATCATGTACTACATCTAGAGGGTTCTGTAACATTCACAATTTTGAGATTTTTATATCAAGATATATTTGATTGGGAGAAATGGAATAGTTGCAAGTAACGTGAAATCAATAAACGTAATGAAATCATAAAAGATTTTATTGCATCGATTATTTGCGTTCAGAGGCAAAAACTATAATTCAGAAGTTGAATGTAGACATACAGACGAGATTTCAGAGTTGTTAAACTTACAGCATTATGTATGTGTGTGATTTAAAAAACAATTATAAAACTTATAAGAAAAGTTAGTTTAAGATTTCATAATTGTTTATAAAATTAAGTAATTTGATATGTCTAATGAAATTAAGAAAAACTTATATTTTGTAAAATAATTGAAAAATAGTTTTGTCAGAAATCAGAGTGTGCAGTATTAACCCTACAGCGGTCGCATGTTAATTTTCTTCGTTTGTTAAAAAATTAATTAAATATATTATTTCTATACAAAACCTAACTTATAAGATATCATTTTTCTCAGAAAGATGCATAGAATCCATCTATGCAATAAAAAAAAAATAAATAAAAATTTGAAACGGTTTTTGAGTAAGTATGTTACATGTCAAAAACGAAGTTACCAATTTTCAGGAAAAACCTGTATATTCCAAAATCAATAGCTTACTACCTTTTTCTAAGATATACAAAAGTTTTGTGTAATATTTTTGAATATATTTAGGGGGGAAAAAAAAAAATTGTTATATTATCAAAAAAACAAAAAATAGTTTACGAAAAAAGGTAAAATGATCATATTTTTTTTTTTCAAAAAATCACTAAAAATAGTAATATATATCTTATACAAAAGTTCTATATCTCATTATGTTCAGAAAGGTGCATAGAATGTAGGTGTGTAGTGAAAAAAAAAAGTTAGATGTATCACATTTGGTGTTTTTTGGTCAAATACCAAAAAATCGAAGAGTAATGGAGCAGAAATTTCACAGAAATGGTAATGAA
Organism: Aphrophora alni; assembly: GCA_963513935.1. NCBI lineage: Eukaryota > Metazoa > Arthropoda > Insecta > Hemiptera > Aphrophoridae > Aphrophora > Aphrophora alni. The sequence continues at coordinate 32,231,221 of OY740766.1, forward strand.
TAATATACTAATAGATTTTTAGGATTTTTTTCAACCATTTCTTGAGATTTGTCATATATTTGTGAATATATTTAGGGGAAAAAAATAATAATATGTTACATTTTCTAAATAAAAATACCGATTTTCCCTAAAAAGGTAACTTTTACAAGTGAGGTTAGGTTTGTAACCTCCACAATTTAGTACCAATTTGAAGATAGATCAAAGACAAAATCATTAGATTTAACTAAGAAAATATATACTTTACAAAGAATAACACACATATTCACTTTTATAATCATATAAAACACTATATATAAGACAATTTGCATATAGCCCAAACTTACCTTTTCGGCCTAGGTTATTGCAAATAAGAACGTTCAAAAACTAAACTATCACTCAAAAACATAAGCTTTAGATATAAAAACACATATATTGTAACTTTTATACACAATTTATATACAATTTGTATACACAAACCTTCAAAATAACAAATATATAACCCCGAAACAATATGTGCCACGCCCTACTTTGCGCCGCCAGACAATTTCCTTCGTTTTGAGATGAAAACAGAACCTTGTTTGTAAGTATTTGTGGTATCAAGTGGTACCAACTTATAGAATGGAATTTCCCCTACAACTTAGTGTAAAGAAATATAATTTTAGAAACCAAAGAGAAATGCAAACCTAATGCCAACCAAATTTTGTCTCGTCAAGTTTGTTCTACGTTCAAGTAGGAATATCTCTGGATCTATGAGACGCAGAAAAATTTGTAATCTACGGTTGGAAAGAGAAACATGTGATCCATAGAACAGTGTTTTAGTTGAAATAAATGACAGAAAAATAGAGTTGTAATTATATCGGGAAAAATGGCGTCGCGCTAACGAAAAGGCGCAGAGTTCAAATCTACGATTTTACGCATCAAAAATATGCGAACTTCACCAATTTTTGGAATATTATTTATAACGTTTTGTGGTATTTTTTTTGCATGATTATGCATCTACGGAACATTAGCTTTCCAACGGTATTTTATTTATTGCGATCGGATAATTTTAAGTGGGCGTAACGTTGAATGGCAAAATACGTGTTTTATAGACATGCAGACTAGTTATGGACTGAGCGCTGAGGTCGATTCTGGGTCGAATAACCTTTGCAGGGTTAACCAATAAAAAAACCGATAGAATTAAAGTGTGTAGTGGGGAGATGCATAATCTGAGGTATCAAAAAATACAGACTACTAGTGAAGTGACTCTGAGAAGAGTGGTTCTGTTTTAAGTAAGAATGTATCGATACCAATTCCCTAAAGTCGATTTTTAGTCGCTTAGTCTTAGTCTGTTATATATATTTTCATATTTTAAAAGTCATTCATTTTTAAAAGTTTTTAAAAGTCAAGTATTGTTTTAGTTATCCTTTGTTACATAATTAATAAAATTTGAATTAATTACTATAGTTTCATTTATTGTTTGTAACCATAGTGGTTCTTTATCTTCTTTTATCTTTAGCCAGTTGGACACTTCATACTAAAGAAGTTTAAGGTGGATAATGTTATTCTTTGCAGGATGTTGACTTTTTAGTTTTTATAAGTACTAGTTTGTGTGTAATTTACACCATTCTCTCTGCTGACATATTTATTCTTATCCATAATGGGACAGTGCGAGTTTCAGCATCAAAGGAGAATATTGGTGTATTTTTTAATGCATTTGTTTCAATCCTTTGTGCCTAATTCTGAATGTTATATAACTGTTTAAGGTTTATTTATTTACGGACATTGCCTCTTTAGAAATTGTCATGTCATTGGTCCAGCAGCATGTTGAAATGATTCAATATTCATAGACATAAACAGCTTTCTTTTTATCAAATTGTAAAAATAATCATATGTAGCCTAGATATTTTTGGCTTACACAAATAGTTTTTAGCAAACGAATTTTACATTTTCAATAAATATACATATAAAGGTATGTCAGATATAAATGTCAGCATTTTAATACTCTCATAAACATTCCCATATTATTTGTAATTTCTTACAACAAGGATATTAATTGTTCCATGGCCATACAAAAAAGAGCAATAGTCTATTCTATTCTATTTTGGATCTTATTAAACTTTGGTATAGATTTAAGCATTTAAGGCAAACATGGTGGGTTCTTTTTCCCTTCCCCATATTACAAAGTTTTGGTAATTGGAATCGGGAATCGAATTCTAAAGAATTGGAATCAGAATCGAGGATCGATAAAACCTGGAATTGACCCACCCTATTTGAATGCTCAAACTTCTGATCGCTTGATAAACTGATCGCTTGATCTTCCAGAGATACGATCGATGCCCCATTATGTAAATCAGTACTGAAAATAGTTTTTTAACTTTGAACTTTAAAGTAGAATCAGTGAAAATTACTTCTTGGTATGAGCGTAAAATTGAATTATATATTTTTAACATAAACTATTAAGTAAATTGAACTTTTTACTTTCAGAAGCTAAGACTAATTAATAAAATAAAGAAAAATCATGTAAAATATAATAAAAGGACTTTTATAAAGAAAAACAGTTAATATACCTTAAATAAGAAAACTATTGTTCTAAAGAGTTTGAGTAAAAATGAACTTTCAGTTGCGAGACATTTTCTATTAGTGAATTAAATAAGAAAAAAAACTTTATGAACTCTTACTTGAAATTTGAGTTTGAATTTTATTTATACTTTTAATATAAAATATGTTTCTCATTTACAGCAATCTTGTTCTATAATTTGTTTATTTAAAAATGTATGTATTTCAAACTGCTTAATCAAAATATGTATGTTTAAATAATATGTATATATAAATTTTTGGTTAATAAATATACGTATTTCAGAAGCTTTTCATGATCATTTATCATATATGAGTACATTTTCCCGAAATTCACGACCCAAGAAAAGAGTAAAATAAATAAGTGTTTGTGCTTTTCTCACAAGCTGGCGCCTGACAATTTAAAGTAAATTCTTCTTGGTATAAAATTAAAATAAAATTTTAAAATAATTAAAACTCAAGCCTTCAGTTTTATTTGAAAGGTCGTGAAATAAATTATAACAATAGCAATAATTGTATAAAATTACTTTCTTTTATAGAGGATAAATTATTCTTGACCAGAATGAATTTGGACCATTATATATCACTATAGAAATGTTTAAATATCTAGATATGCACAGATGTATCAGTTCATTTGCATTGCAAAACATGGTCATCTTAAATTCTTCCTTTCTAATTTTGTAGACATCATTTAAAATATTGTAATTTTTAAAGCTTATCTATTAAAAAAAAAGGTGAAAGTATATCTGTTCGTTCTACAGTCTAGATAACTGGACTATTTGTATGCTTTTCCACGTATCTCTCTTTCCCTTGTCCATTATGAAACACAATATTAAAATTGTTTTTTTAAACCTTAACAAATAAACTCAAAATATTTAAAGTTGTTAAGGCTCCTTAACCTATTAACCCATATTGGATTCATCTCCTATAACAATAATACTACGCTTGAGCAGTTGTACTGGTGTTAATTTTTATCTCAGAATTATTATCGTTAAAAGATTATTTTAAAGATCAAGTTTCCCTTTTTTAAGAATTTGGATATAATCATTAGTGGTTGAACAAATGGAGAGGACATTTGTAAATCGATATTTTATTTCACTATTGTTTTGTGAGTCAATGAATAATATTATTGAAAAATTTAAAAAAAGGAAACACTCAGAGTGTTATTTATTATCTATTACAATAAGTAATGCCGAAGTGTTTAATTTAAAAAGTAGGGCAGATACAACAAAGATTACATGAAAAAAAAATATACCCATGTATACAAGGCTGCCCTCTCGTGGTTTGAAAGAGAACTACTCAGACGCGGAGGAATATAGCTTTTATCACCGATAAGCATGTTTTTTAATGTTTCATAATATTACGAAAACTAATAACATGTTGGTTCTTAAAATATTTTGTAGTATTTTACATAATGCCAAATATAACCATTAATGTAAACTATTTTTGCTAAACATTTGTAATTTTATTTCTTTACATTATTACTCACGTTAATCAAAATTACTAGCCATTTCGACATTGCAATTATTAACCCATTTCATTGTGTGACGGATAATATTCATTACATATACATTTATTTAGCTACTGCGATTTCCTTTATGGTAATGAATACAGAACACGTTTGGACTTTTGTATTCATTGCTTTTGAAACTCCTACATCAGAGACTATGAAGTTATCAAAATTTTACTTAACCTGTTTATTGCCTGAAATTATTCACCCCAGACTCAAGAGAAGCATAGTCCCAATGATTTAATTTGGCTTTTCTTATTTTTGGAGGTCAGGTATACGTTATACCTAGAACCTGATAAAAAAAAAGTTTTTGTTTTGCAAAATACATGTCAAAGTCCCACTTAAAATTTGATATTAAATTGCTAATAGGCAAATAAAACTTACGCATAGTAGAGTGAGTTGGATTCATCTAGCTAAATGGGCAACGAAACGCTACACTCCCTTCCACGATAAGCTGAGAACAAGTAATTTGATAAAATTTACAAAATGGACAAACAAATTATTAAAAAACACTGGTCATATATCTCAAAATGACTGTTCATAGATTTGAAAAATGAACCCTGATGTTGTTATTGGGAACTCGTTGCTATACAGCTACTACTTTTTCACATGCACGTAGTATATAGAGTGTTATGCGATGGGTCAAAAAATCGAAGTCTAGTTTTGTTTCGAATCCCTTTTGAGGTCCCCTGAGTCCAAAAAAAGCTTTTAGAATATTTTCTGTCTGTCATAAGTTATACAGATCAAACAAATGGACAGAATTTAATCAAATTTGTTATGTGTGGCCATATTTTGGTATTATCTCAGAACTTTTATTTATTTTTTATTTTGTTCATAACTCAAACTTAAAGGATAGCTGCCATGAGAAAAACACAAAAATTACGATTTTCTCATAATCGGATCAAAGATTTTCTTTTTAAAATTTTGCGAATGTGTAGCCTCTAAGCTCTAAGAGATCAAACAAACCGTATCGGTTGCCACCTCTCCAAAAATATAGTTTCTTGAGTTATCAAAAAATCAATAATCAGTCACAGGTCCACAGATTTCGTTCAGATTTTAATGGCATGTGAAGAATAATAACCCAAATCCGTGTGATAAATAGCAAATAAAAAAAAAGTAGTACATTTCAGAAATAATTGACAAAAAACAAAATTAACCTTGGCCGCTGTCATTAAAACCTCGATGTTTACCAAATACGGTTTACGGATGTGTTATGGTACAAGCGAATCAAGATTTGACCCTTATTGAAATATATAACTATTTTTTCATAGCCATTGTTTACAGTTCTTATTCATTTTTTCATTGATAACTACTTAACTGTAATTTTTGGTGAGGATTTGTTTTTGTTGGTTTTACGGATGGGGAGAAGATGAAGTTTGTCTAATGATTTTTATACTATATGTATTATTATTATTTAATGTCAATAGAATATTTGCACCTTATTATTCACTCGTTCATAAATTTAATAATTAGCAGTACCGTAAAATGTATGTATCACTATTTAAATATTTCTCTCTCAAAAGCTCAATTTATTTAGATGCATACCTAACCTTTGTCATGTCACAAATAAAATACATCATAATTAATTCCAAGTATTAACAATTTTAAAAATTGAACACCAATGCTTCAAAATGGGTTATAAATAACTATTCTTCTATGTGTAAAATATAGTTAGACTTAGTTAATTTATTCTACAATATTGGGTACAGTATCAAAACTGGTTTCATAAAGTGGAAGAAGAATGAAATACAGTAGTTATTAAAAAAATATAGTATTCATAGTGTGTTAATCAATTTTAGATTCGGATGTATAGGTTACTTGAACTCAACAAAGTCTACAATGCAAAGAAGCTTCAAGCCCAGAACAGTGGTCTAGTGTAGATAAGATAGTGTGGAGTAAACTAAGCAAATGCGAGTGAAGGTCAAAAAACACGGAATAAATAGTGAATTGAAAATATAAAGAAACAGCACTTTCAAGAAAGGATGTCAACTTATAAGAACAGCAGTGATTGATTTACACGTAGTAGTAGTAGTCTAGCCTAATGTCTACTTCGAGTTTTCCCGCCTTTGGAAATGAAACTAGGACTATATTGTGCAACGGCTATCACGCAATCATGCTAGTAATTCACAAATCTCCCGTGCGCTGGTGTCAATTCAGTTATTTCATTTCACTCCTGCAGAGCCTTAAGGGAGAAGGAGAGTTCTATATCTAATTTTCTACCATAAGAAATATAAGGAAATGACCTTTAAAAGAAAATGTTTTTACGTATTTTAATAAAACGTCTTATTTCCAATATTATTCCGAACTAGTGTAAACATATTTGTTAATAATTTTCATGTTTTTCATTTGATTTGTTCACATATACTCTAAATAAAAAAATTCAACTACTTTAAAAAATGTTTTTTGTTGATTGACCAAACATTCTTAGTTGTAGTGTTTACTATGAATTGTAGAGAGAGGGGTTGATAAATCTATGGCTTATGTTAGTGAAATGCTAAATATTTTTGGATATATAAATTTCTAAAATTTAATAACTTGCATTAAACATGAGTCCTGGCTCCTATAGGTTTGTTACTGAATATAATTTTTGTATTAAATATAGTATTAGATAAAACATACATTTGTATATTATTTAAATTATCTTGTTATGTCTTGTAAATTATTATGCATTTTTAGTTGATGTTTAAATTAAAATAAATTGTTTGTACATTATCATAGTATTGAATGTATTAATAATATGTTTTAGCTATTATTTACGGATGACAGAAACATGGGTACAAGAGCTCTACTGAATGGTATTGAAAGTGTTGGAGTAACTGAGATGAAGGAATTGTTCCCAGACATACCTAAGAGTAAGATGGCTTTTAAAACAATTATATTTGTTACCAATTCAATTTAATTATAATGAACAATAGTTACAAAGGTTTGTATGAGTCCAAAATTTAGGCTGAACATAAAAATCACATTGGTTTTTTTTTAAAACAATTATAGGTTAAAATTTTTTCAAAGATTTTGCTATTATGTTTTCTGATAAATAAAGAGTGAGTGAGTGAATATGGTTATGTATTATTTTATAATAAGAGTGGAACTCTCTTGGTAGCGGGTTGAAATAAATCTAAATGTAACAAACACCTTATCACTGATGATCACAATTTTTTGCAAAACTCAACATTATGTTGATAGTGGCTAAAGTAGGTCTTAAATTTTACTTGAACCAAAAGTTCTAATTGGCCTAAAAGTTACAAATATGCTGTTTTATTGCTTGAAAGTTTAATCAATTTCAACATTTATTACCATAACAACCAATTTTATAATTGAACTGCTGATTCATTAGAATAACCATGAAATCATTTTGAGGTTAATTAAGTTTACACAAAATCTGGTTATTTCTCTAGGTCTATTGGTGTGTTTTGCCTCCTTTAGATACAACACTTCAGAGGCTCAAGTTTGGCAATCCTGAGGGAGCCTAGCTGGATCTACACCCTTTTTCATGTAGTCTTGGGTTATATCTTCCTTTTTCATCTTTCCTATCGGGTCTCTCTCGACCAATTCTTGTTCTCTTCTGACCCTGATGCTAATAGAATAATTTAGGGCTAGGAGTTTTTATTTTATATTTTTTCTTCTTATTAATTTTTTTCTTTTTTTTTTTCCATAAGGTGATGATGATTGAGAGGTTTTTATGCTTTTAATCAATAACAACAACAAACATAGAAGACAAAACTATTCACACACAGATTTTGACAAGGAAAGTTATTCATTATATAAAGCAAAATGGTAGTTTTTTTTGCAACACGGAGTCATTATTATCTACAGTCAAGGTTTCAGTATACAGTACTGGGTGTTTTATAAAATAAGAAATGCATTGAAAATATGGAAAATTAGTAAATATAACAAGTTGATGTTCGGTATATGTCCCATACATAGCAGCATAGTATCTTTTAGTTTTGCTGGTTTTCAATATTGTCCATCAAATACGAATTTATTAAATTTTTTAAAATATTAATAGGGTCAAATTTTTATGTTTTCAATGTATATCTTACTTTATGGACAATCTGTATATTACAAATCTAAAAAAACTTGCTCTGCTCTAGTCTGTGTCATTTGATGACAACCTAGTAATTAAAGCAATAACTACAAACATCCTTTATTGTAAAGTGTTGTATAGAGATAGGGCCTACTCAGAACATTATTCTCCTGTCTGAATAAATTTTTTTATTCATTAAAAAGTAAAAAAAAAAAACAAATGTTATTTAAATGCCAATTATTCTTCCGAAGTACACATTTAATTTGTTTAGAGTTCTGAAATATTCTATCTTTAAAAGCATGGCCAAGATGTGAGGCAAATAGCATCTTTAATCTCTCTCTTGGTGATGTTGTTTTTCACACGGTACTGTCAAAAAGACCAAAAAGAAAAATACGAGTTGGATAAGTAAAGTAGGCTCAGAATAAAACAACATTTGAGATTACACGATTCATATAACACGGCTCATGGAATACTAACTAATATACAAATATAGTGTGTAGGGAGAGAGGGAATATAAAGTATTCTTGCAGAATATACAATTCTTAGACTTCAGAGTGTAAAAGAGTACATTTTTATTTCTTTGATTTTAAATAAAAACTGATATTCTTTGATCTTAAACAGAATGGAATATATACATTGATCTTATATGGAATGGAGTATACGCCTAGACTTGATGAGTCAAGCTAGAAACATATTTTGTATTTCATTGAATAAATTAAAAAAGACCAAATTAGAAAGCGAAATGAGTAATGGCAAATGATCAGAGAAATTTATTCTATGTATTGTAATAGTTAGAATGATTATAAACTTTATAATTTAAAAAGTGCAGTATAAACGTTTTGTATACAAAGAAAGAAAGATTGGAATTTTGCCGCCGACTGCGGTTGGTATAGTCTGGTGTAACTCTCAAGGCAAGAGCACGTCGCTCGGACAGGCGTGTCCAACTTTGGACAAAGGAAAAGTATAAAGAAAAGTGTTTTCTTTAATAATAATGAACTGTTTTAATGAAAAAAGTTAAGTGGTTAATAATTCAGTTACGTTTGAATATAGAAAATGAACATTTAGTCTAGATAGAACTTTTAAAGCAAGAGTGTGTGCTTATGTAATCATGTTCGATAGTGAACAAAGACAAAGTAATATTTAAAGTGTTTTCTTCAATAGTTATGAACTGTTTTGATAAATAATGTAATGTGATAAAGATTTAATCACATTTAAACCAAGTATGAACGTTAAAGTAAAAGTATTTGACTTATTAACTTTGCTTATATAGCAAATGTATGTTACCGGGAAAGTACGGACATAAAGACTGTATTATTTTGTGTTTTATCTAGAATAGAACAATTTGAATATTTAATTATTCTTTTAACAAAATGAACAATTGATGTGTTTTTGTTAATATGAAATGTGGATTTAAAATATTAACTTTCAAGAACGGTTGGAGTGATTGTGATGAAACAATGTCAGCAGCTGCAACGAGGAAAGGAAGTGATTTTTAATAAAGAGTTTGTTTCTACAATAGTACACGTGTTTGGTAAAGCACGTATAAACTGAAATTTATATATAATAAAAATATGATTTTCTAATAATTTATAAGTTTGTTTAATATTTGAATTTTGAATTTGTTGGATGTCTTATAATATAAGACGTAATATATATTGTGTTTTAAAGTAATGTTAAGATGTTAAAGCTTCTAAGAGATTAATTATTTAAATTTTATTTCATTTTATTATATAATTATTTTCATAGTAATTCAAAAAAATATAAATTAATTTTTTTTTAAGGAGCATTTTTAAATTCATTTTAGATAACAAGTTGCAACTAAAGTTTAAATTCAATTAAATTAAATTTTCCTTTTTGATGATTTTTGAATATAATAAATTATATGTATAGGATGTATTTAATATAAAATAATATTTACAGGAATTTGAATTTATATATGTTCACATATTCTAATGATTTGACTTAATAAAAAATTATGTGCATTCATTTCAGAATAAAAAAGACTTCTATTCTTTCATCTGATATTCTATTCAGTACACTTTTTCTAAAGAATTCACGACCCAAGAGAAATAATATTCACTTTTAGAGTTATCAATTTTTAATTTTTTAATTTAATTTAATTTTTTTATTTTTGTAATCAAAGCATTACAAATGGCACCCAACTTCATTCAATAAAAAACTTTACAAATTTTTTACAATAGTTATAATTGTCACACAACGTGTGGCATTTTTATAAAGTCACAGTCATCCTTTTTACAATAGCTTCAAGGTCCAAGTTTTTCTTGTAGAATTTGAATCTTTTGTGTTATTTTTTTTCTATTTTGCTGTTCTTACTGGTGAGCTAGTACGCATTAAAAAAAACAAAAAAAACAGGAATATTAAATCTGTTTATTTTATGATGAATTTTCGTTATTTCCCCCCTGCTCTTTATTAACCAATGTGTCTGATAATCGAGACAATATTGTAATTCTTTTATGTAACATTTTTTGTTTAAATTACTTAATCATTTAACAAATATAAATTAAATTTAAATTATATTGTTTTAAAAATCAGTGTTTTTTATTGTTTATTTTGGAATTTTAGATAAATGAATATGGTTTTTAAGAATTGATTGTGTCAGATAGCATATGTTTTTTTTGATGATTTTTATATTCGGTATAATTGTTATTTGAATCCAAGTGAAAAGTTGTATTATTCAATAAATATTGAATACACCTAGTTAATATTATTGGTTTTCTGATTTATACTGATTAACTTATTTCTCATTTTATTTTGCTTTTCTCAGGCAGCATAACCTTTATTCTTCTCAAATTCTAAACTCTATTATTTATTTGATCTGGTGGAACTGATAGAAGTAAGATGTTTGTTATTGGGTGTTCTTTGTCATGAGCCTTTAAGCCTCATTCATGTTATGAATTTAGTGCCTGCTTATCTATTTCTTAACCGTAATCAAATTAACTTTAGTTTTGTTGTTGTTGTTGTTGTTGTTGTTGTTGTTGTTGTTGTAGTTGTTGTTTTTGTAATAAAAAAACTACTACATAATTTCCGTATAAAGAATAAAATAGTTTTTTAAGGTGTTTTCATGTTGGGTTATAACTTGTTATATTTTAGACCATGAAATGTGTACCAATCGTAATGTTTATATACTCTTGAAAGTTGATTTTGCCGAATGGTTTTAACATTTGATTTTGAATGATCAATGAATATTTTTTTGAAAATCATCTTGTGAATCATGTATGTAATAATTTTGATTGAAATATTGAAAGTAAAAATTCTTAGGTTTTCCTGTAAGACCCTAAAATTGTTAATAAATTTAAGGTTTATTTTCTGTGAAGGATAGATAATGTTATATAAAATTGTTTATAAAACATACATTGTCAGGTTTTACAGTCTCAAAATACACTAGAACAATAGAACACTAGAATATAGTATGGTATATATTTTTGTGTATAAAAGGAGACCAATATTTAAAAAAAATTGTATAAAAAAGAAGAGAATTTAATCAAATTTCAAGGTGCAATATATTTTTTTAAATATGCAGAAATTCATAATTATTTATGTTTGTAAAACTAAAAATGTGTGATTATCTGTTCATTTTATTGTAAACTAATAAGATTGTTCATCATTTGTGAATGATATATAATGTTATTTATTATCTTAATAATAATGTCTATTATTAATGTTTTAGGTTCTCAGTTTGTCAATAGTAAACCTCATACAAATGTAAGCCCTCAATCAAGTTTTGGAAGGCTACATGTGGAAGAAGTGGTGGAAAATAAACCTGTTAATGCGTCGGTTGTCATCCCTGAATCTTCTAGAAGGCAATCAAACTATGTGACTGAGACGAGCCAAAATAGAACAGGTAACATTTTTCAAAATTATGAGGCATTGATTTCTGTGGTGTCAGGTTGAAATAATATATTTTAAAAAAATTATAAATATACAAGATTAAAATTTTTAATTAAAATACATAGAAAGAATATTTTAGATTAAAAAATTTTCTTCTTTACCATAGTTAGCTAAAGAAGAACACAGTTTAACACATTGTTTTTCTTCTGGGTCTTGAATATCTGACTGATGCAATTTCTGAGAAAAATGATATCTTATATGTTAGGTTTTGTATACAAATAATATATTTTATTAATTTTTAAACAAACGAAGAATTTTTAAGAAAATTAACATGCGCCAGATGGAGGGTTAAAATGATTATTTTTTTATGACTGATTAATAAGCCTATTGTTGTTGTACATATCTATGGTTTTACAGCATGTTGCATGTAGTTAGGTCCTATCTAAGTTAGAAAGAACGAATACCAAATGAAATATGTGGTAACCTATCTTAAAATTTTATGTAATCATTCCAATCTGCAGAAAATTAAACTCTAGCAATACTACTCAGGTGTTATTGTAAAGTTTGCCGCTAAAAGGTCACAGATTTTTAAAATTTTCACTCTGAAAGGCACTGATTTTTATTTTTTATTTTCTCAGGGAGCATAACCTTTATTCTTCTCAAATTCTAAACTCTATTATTTATTTTGTTTTGGTGGAACTGATAGAAGTAAGATGTTTGTTATTGGGTTTTCTTTGTCATGAGCCTTTGAGCCTCATTCATGTTGTGAATTTAGTGCCTACTTATCTATTTCTTGATCGTGATCAAATTAACTTTAGTTTATTTTTGTTGTTGTTGTTGTTGTTATTTTTGTAATAAAATAACTGTATTACCTAATTTCCGTATATAATATAAAATAGTTTTTTAAGGTGTTTTCATGTTGGGCTATAACTTGTTATATTTTAGACCATGAAATGTGTACCAATCGTAATGTTTATATACTCTTGAAAGTTGAATTTGCCAAATGGTTTTAATATTTGATTTTGAATGATCAATGAATATTTTTTTGAAAATCATCTTGTGAATCATGTATGTAATAATTTTGATTGAAATATTGAAAGTAAAAATTCTTAGGTTTTCCTGTAAGACCCTAAAATTGTTAATAAATTTAAGGTGTATTTTCTGTGAAGGATAGATAATGTTATATAAAATTGTTTGTAAAACATACATTGTCAGGTTTTGCAGTCTCAAAATACACTAGAACAATAGAACACTAGAATATAGTATGGTATATATTTTTGTGTATAAAAGGAGACCCATATTTAAAAAAAATTGTATTAAAAAGAAGAAAATTTAATCAAATTTCAAGGTGCAATATATTTTTTTTAAATATGCAGAAATTCATAATTATTGTTTATTTTTGTAAAACTAAAAATGTGTGATTATCTGTTCATTTTATTGCAAACTAATAAGATTGTTCATCATTTGTGAATGATATATAATGTTATTTATTATCTTAATAATAATGTCTATTATTAAATGTTTTAGGTTCTCAGTTTGTCAATAGTAAACCTCATACAAATGTAAGCCCTCAATCAAGTTTTGGAAGGCTACATGTGGAAGAAGTTGTGGAAAAAAATAGAACAGGTAACATTTTTTTCAATATTATGGGGCAATGATTTCTGTGGTGTCAGGTTGAAATAATATATTTAAAAAAAATTATAAATATACAAGATTAAAATTTTTAATTAAAATACATAGAAAGAATATTTTAGATTAAAATTTTTTCTTCTTTACCATAGTTAGCTAAAGAAGAACACAGTTTAACACATTGTTTTTCTTCTGGGTCTTGAATATCTGACAGAGATGCAAGTATCTCATGGTCTCTCATAAATGTGTCTTGCCATTCTCTAGAGTGGTGGTATTATTGACAGAACATCTAATGGAGGTCTCTTTCCTTCAAATCCTCCACATTTGATTGTTGTTGGTCTCATATCAACATCATTTCTACAATACAGGAGATAATGTTCAACAAACTCCTCCTCTTTATATACTTTACAAATAATTATACACCTTAGGAGAATCAGTAGAGTAGAATCTAAATATGATATTTTCCATGTTGAGATGTCCAATTTGTGGCTTAGGGTGAAGTCTGAGTGCCGTAATAGGACACAACCCACCAACGGTTGCCAGACCCGCTAGGGTCGATCTTTCATGCATGGCTTAGTTTACCAACTCTAAAACACGTATTTTGCAATTCAACATTACGCCCACTTAGAATTATTGTCCTATCACAATAAATAAAATACCATTGGAAAAGTAATGTTGCGTAGATGCATAATCATGCAAAAAAAAATTACCACAAAACGTTATAAATAATATTCCAAAAATTGGTGAAGTTCACGTATTTTTGATGCGTAAAATCGTAATTTTCAACTCTGCGCCTTTTCCTATAGCGCGGCTCCATTTTTCCTGATATGATTACAACTCTATTTTTCTGTCATTTAAGTCAACTAAAACACTGTTATATAGATCACATGTTTCTCTTTCTAACCGTAGATTACAAATTTTTCTGCGTCTAACAGATCCAGAGATATATCTATTTGACCAGAGAACAAACCTGACGACACGAAATTCATTTGGCATTCGGTGCACTTTACGAAAAGACGAAATTCATTTTTCATGTCAGAAAAAGGACTTGTTCTTTACACTATGTTGTAGAGGAAATTTCATTCTATAAGTTGGTACCACTCGATATAGGCAATACTTAGTTAAAAGGTTTTGTTTTGATCCCGGAACATACGCAATGCGATGTAAATACTGTAACAAATGACGTAGCGCATATTGTTTGGGAATACATATTTATTTTATTTTGAAGGTTTGTTTATACAAATTGTATATATTTTGTATACAAGTTACAATATATGTGTTTTTATATCTAAAGTTTATGTTTTTAGTGAATTTCTAGTTTGTGAAAGGTTTATATTTGTCATAACCTAAAAGGAAAATTGTAAGTCTAGGCTATATGCAAATTTTCTTATATTTAGTGTTTTATTTGATTATTACAAGTGTATATGTGTGTTATTCTTTGTAAAGTATGTTGTTTTAGTGAAATCTAATAATTTTGTCTTAGGCATAGCTTTAGAAAGTTACTAATTACGCCTAAATGATCGAGGTGTCAACCTAACCTTTAAGCGTCAGAATATCAATTTTTCGAAAATCGTCATTTTTATTTAGAAAATGTAACATATTATTTTTTTCCCCTAAATATATTCACAAATATATTACAAATCTCAAGAAATGGTTGAAAAAAATCCTAAAAATCTATTAGTATGTTATTCATTACCATTTCTGTAAAATTTCTGCTCCGTTACTCTTCGATTTTTTGGTATTTGACCAAAAAACTCCAAATTTGATACATCTAACTTTTTTTTTTCACTACACACCTACATTCTATGCACCTTTCTGAACATAATGAGATATAGAACTTTTGTATAAAATATATATTACTATATTTGGTAAATTATTGAAAGAAAAAGACCAAATTCCCTTTTTCCATAAACTATTTTTTGTTTTTTTGAAAATGTAACAAATTTTTTTTTTCCCTAAATATATTCACAAATAATACACAAAAATTGTGTATATTTTAGAAATAGGTAGTAAGCTATTGATTTTGGATTATACAGGGTTTTCCTGAAAAATGGTAACTTCGTTTTTGACATGTAACATACTTACTCCAAAACCGTTTCAAATAATTTTTTTTATTACATAGATGAATTCTATGCATCTTTCTGAGAAAAATGATATCTTATAAGTTAGGTTTTGTATACAAATAATATTTTTTATTAATTTTTTAAAAAACGAAGAAAATTAACACTGCTCTTGGTGGGTTAACCATGGAACTGGCGGATGTTAAATTCTCGTTTGTGAAAAATTAATAAAAATATAAATGTATACAAAACCTAACTTATAATATATCATTTTTCTCAAAAAGATGCGTAGAATTTATCTATGTAATAAAAAAGAATTTTAAAAACAGTTTTGGAGTAAGTATGTTAGGTATCAAAAAATGAATGTAACATTTTTTAGAAAAACCTGAATCATCTAAAATAAAATTTTTATCACTCTTTTTCAAGATATACAAAAGTTTTGTATATAATTTTGTATAAAAGTTGATAAAAAAAATATTAATTTGTTACATTTTCAAAAACAAAACAAAATTTTACGGAAAAAGGAAAATAGTTAGGCTTCTTAATTTGAAAAAAATCACCAAAAATAGTAATATTATGTAAAACACAACAACAAATTATCATTTCCTTCAGAAAGGTGCATAGAATTTAGTTGTGTAGTGAAAAAAAAATTAGATCTAAAAAATTTTGAGTTATTAGGTCAGGAATCAAAAAATCGTTCGGTGGCCGAGGCAAAAATTCCACAGAAAAGGTAATCTACACCATGCAAAAATCTGTTTTGAACTTTTTCAAGTATTACTAGTGATTTGAAATATATTTGTGGATAAATGTTGATAAAAAAAAAAAAAAATGAATATGTTATATTTTCAAAAAAAAGAAGATTTTACGGAAAAAGGTAAAAAGTTGGGCCTCATTTGGAAAAAAATCACCAAAAATAGTAATATTATGCAAAACACAACTACAAATTATCATTACCTTCAGAAAGGTACATAGAATTTAGTTGTGTAGTGAAAAAAAAATTAGATCTAAAAAATTTTGAGTTATTAGGTCAGGAATCAAAAAATCGTTATGTGGCCGAGGCAAAAATTGGACAGAAAAGGTAATGTACATCATACAATTTTATTTTTTTTTTAATTTTTTAAGTATTACTAGAGATTTGTAATATATTTGTGAATAAAGGTTGCTAAAAAGAAAAATCAATTTATAAAATTTTCATTAGTTAGTATCTCAGAAATTAAAAATTCTTACAAAAACCAAAGGCAAAATGCCAAATAAAAGCTCTTATTTACATATATCTGAATTTTTTCAAAGAATTTATAGATAGGCCTATATAAAATTTTATACATTTTGGTAAAAACATAATCAATTTATAAAATTTTCATTAGACAAAATTATGTTTATATGTAAACATATGGAAATTTGCTAAAAAGGTTAGACCAGACATTACCTATCTCTAGACAGCCTCAGTATTAGATGTCTGACAATAATATTCACTCAAAACAATAAATTCTACAAACAATAATACAGATATTATAACTTGTGTACACAATTTATAAAAATAATAAAACAAACCTTCAGAATAAAAGAAATATAATCCCAAGTCCCATACGCACTATGCCTTTCACATGTCATTTTAGTACACAAACATTGCTAACTTGTTTGTAAGAAATATTGTTTGTAACAAGTAAGAAATATTAACCTAATAGAAACTCTAGGATATAATAGGTGGTACCAACAGATAGAACGAAATATTCTCTATAAAATAGTCTAATGTTTGTTACAAAATATCAAAGTAAAAATCGATATTTCTTATTTAGTAAACTGCACCGAATGAATAATGAGTTTGGTTCCGTTTGGTTACTACTTTGGTAAAATAGATATGTCTCGCGATTAAGGACAGAGAAAGATTTGAAAAGCACAGATTGAAAGAGAAAGATGTGATCTACAGAACAGTGTTATGGTCGACCTGTTTGACAGAAAAATAGATTTGTGAACATCTGAGAAAACATGGTGTCATTTCTACTTACAACCGCCCAGTTCAAATCTTTGATTTTACGCATAAAAATATGCAAACTTTAGCAATATTTGAAATATTATTTATAACGTTTTGTGTTTTTTTTTGCAACAGTATTTTATTTATTGTGATAGAACAATTCTAAGTGGGCGAAATGTTGAATTGCAAAATACGTGTTTTCCAGTCGTTAGACTAAACCATGCGTCACCGAACGACCCGAAATGGGGTCGCTCCGCAGTTGAAGGGTTAATGAATAAAGAATATTATTCCAGCAGTATTGCTCATTTTATGCTGAAGCTTACATTTTAATTCTGGACTAACAATTGCACATTGGTATAAAACTGTGAAATTTTTAATTTTAAAACCTTGACTTTGCTGGAAATGTAGAAGGTGTAGTTTTACTTTTTGTACTTTGTATGTCTAATGGCTTACTCACTAATGACTCACTCACTCATCTCCAAACTAATCTTTGTCTTAAAAAAATCCTAGAAGGAATGATATTTTCATTTTCCAAAAATCTAATAAGTTTTTTTGTCAAAACTACTGTATAATACATCGTGCTCCGACTTGTTGATTACAACCGACAGAAATGATTATTAAGTTAGGTTATGTATGTTGAAAATTTCACATTTTTATATATTTTTTTTAGTCTTTAATTAATTTTATTTTAACGTAATAGCTCAAGTATTTTTATTTTAGATCATAAGAACATAGTATTTTATTATGGAATGATTTAATCAACAACTTCCGTTCGCGCAATGACCCCATGCCGCAGACAAACTGTGCCTAAAAAGGATAGGTAGGCCTATGACATGAAGGATGATAACAGTAACAACGGGCATGGTTCTTTTTGACTTGTTTTATATTTAGAAAGCTTAATTATTAAAGTTACTGTATAGTTTTAACAATAAACATAGGCTACTTTAATAAAAAACAGATTTCTGAAAGAATAGTACATGTTGGTTGAATCTGTCCATTAGCATTTTTTCTATTTTGTAGCCGAAGGGACTTTGAAGTCTGATTTGCTGGTGAAGTTAGGCATAGATGATCTGGACAGCAGAGAGGTTCTTATAAATCCGTCTCGAAATTTAGCTCCACGTACATTTCTTGAGGCTTCCGTGACGAGTTTTACACAGTGTTCAATGGATGCGATAGCCACAGTGGCCCGAACGGAAACACTATAACGGTTGCTTTACTAGTATTGCAGTCGATTTTAACTGAACTCTCATCTGCCAAACAGGTTTAGAAGACTTTTTTGTTTCAACTTTATAATCTTGGTTGCTATCACTGTCCGTAGTGTCCGTTTCCGTACTAGGAAGACAAGGTCCTTCATCTTCAGTTGCTCCTGAATTTAAATCAGAATATGAGCATGAGGGTTTTGAAACATCTACATATAAATTACTGTCACGTAACTTCCTTTCCAATGCTTTGTTACGCTTGTTTGTTTCACTTATGACTACCGCTCCAATTTTTCCTATTCTGTGTACTCGCAGTGAGTAAACAAATCTTAGCTCAATTGGAGGTATTTTTCTTGATTTTTCACAGCTACAATCAATAGTTACTTTGCACTGGCACAAATCTGGTGGTTTTTTTGCAAGTGCCATTCAACAACAATAAGGCATTTGCAAGCTGCTACGTCTAAAAGAAGTGAGCACTTCTGTTTAAATTCATCAATTTGCTTTTTAAAAGAAGCTTTGTTTTTGTCTCGTGTATATGATTTTCTCAGGCTGTAATACTAACCGGAAAACATTGGCTGAACTTAACAGTTTTTTTGTTGTATCTCATTATCAGGTCGTTTGAAAAACCAATACGGCTATTACAATTAAATATTAATCATTTATCAAATACTAAAAATGCGTAAATATGTGACTTTTTCAATATTTTGGCAGATTTTGGGGCTTATGCGCGACCAAAAGATTTCAGCTAATCCAAACCAAATTAAAACACAATGGTTTTAGGCTCTAATTGAAGACTTTTTTTTTTTTTATTAAACTGGGCTGTGATAGCCTCCTTCAGAGGCCTCACCGGCGTCGACCTAAAGGTCTTTTGCCGGCCCAAGTTCCTTCCTACACCCACTCAGTAATACCTGTCATTCTTATAAAGGAACAGATACTACCTATAGGGTTGTCTAGGATGGTTTCCATCTCCTTCCCCGTATAACAAAATTTTATGTTATTATAGAAATTAATTTAGAATTATATCTTTTCTTTGCCTCACGTTGTGAGCGCCAATTTATAACAAATATATATTATATAATATATTTGGAAGAGAATTAAGAAAATTGCATTTTTAGTCTCTTTCCATTTTCAGTAAATTAATTAACCTTATTTACATTAGTCAATAAATTGCTCAACACTTTTTTAACCTTAATCATGATTTGGTTTTATTCATAGATGATAAATTAACATTACATTTGAATGGTCATATAGATTTATTTAGTCTTTTTAATTATTATGCCTCGACTTAACTCATTCTTGGAGCATGAGAAATTCAATACTACATATCACAATAGTTACAATCATGGAATTTAAAATAAAATTGTACATAGTCTATATCTTATCTCGGGTTGGGGAACTCGTGCTGGCTGATTTAAATTAACCACTAAACGCATATCTATTTAAATTTGAAGAAGTTATATATGAAAAGAGGACTAAATAAAAAATGGTGATCTCAAAACAATAATTTGAATTTAGGCTAATCTTTCCTGCCTCTTGTAATTATTTTTAAATTGGATTCTTTTGTATTTATGATTGGTTTTCTTATTTAATTAAGTTTATACTACCATTTACACATTTTAAGTCACTTTCACTTTGTGTTACTGACGAAACTATAAAAAAAAATTCACACACGCTAAATGCACATCTTCATCCTTTGGCTGTTTGGATGCGTCTCTTTTCCAAAACTGACACTTACGTTTCGCGGCTTCTTCATACCTCCTGGGACTTACATATTCAATTTTGTCCGACACCATCGTCCTCTTGTGATTCATCAATTGGTGTCACATGGTCTCGTTGTTTTTGTAAACCTTCTGGACTCGTACGTTCATTGGTTGTAGGATTTATTTCTTACGCTTTACCTCAGCATTCACGATTTTTAATCAAATTTATGTAGACAGTTAAATGCATTTCAGTATCTTATCGTTTTGTTTCAATTTTGAGATCATGGTTCAATTAAAATTTACTTTAACTTACAAATATCTGAAAATTGATATTTGAAAGTAATAGGTTGTTTATGTATTATTCCGCGAATTTGCAATATGGCTTTTCTAAATATAATCGAACAGCTGTTCAAGTCTACAACTAATTATTTACAAAAAAATTATCATATTTCTATTTAAAAGTTTAGTGAACTCTTATTCTATTGTGTTTTTACAAGTTTATGTAATACACACTGTGACAGATAATATCGTGTTACATATCTATTAGTGAATATAGTTATGAGATAATTTGTTTTGAAATCAGTGTTGTAAATAATGCCGTGCGTGACCTTGATTTGGATTTAGTGTGTTTCCAATACATAGTGATTGTTTACAAGTGCTTTGGTGATATTCTGAACTTTACTTCTCTTATTATGTTAACTAAACGTATATTTGTACATGTATTCAATTTGAATGGTTCTTAACCCGGCAACGGTTATTCGACCCCGAATCGACCTCAGCGCTCCGTTCATAACTAGTCTGCATTCTATAAAACACGTATTTTGCCATTCAACGTTACGCCCACTTAAAATTATCCGATCGCAATAAATAAAATACCGTTGGAAAGCTAATGTTCCGTAGATGCATAATCATGAAAAAAAAAATACCACAAAACGTTATAAATAATATTCCAAAAATTGGTGAAGTTCGCATATTTTTGATGCGTAAAATCGTAGATTTGAACTCCGCGCCTAATCGTTAGCGCGACGCCATTTTTCCCGGTAAAAATACAACTATATTTTTCTGTCATTTATTTCAACTAAAACACTGTTCTATAGATCACATGTTTCTCTTTCCAACCGTAGATTACAAATTTTTCTGCGTCTCATAGATCCAGAGATATTCCTACTTGAACGTAGAACAAACTTGACGAGACGAAATACAGTTGGCAGTGTTAGGAATACACGTATTCGTTTCTCTTTGGTTTTAAAATTATTTTTCTTTACACTAAGTTGTAGGGGAAATTCCATTCTATAAGTTGGTACCACTTGAGTTGAGATATCGCTTACTTACAATTTGTTGTTTTGAAGTGAAGTCCAACATCCAAACGTAGAAAATGTCTGACGTGAACACTAATATTTGGCGTGGCAAATATTGGTTTTGGGATTAGATTTTTGTTATTTTGAAGGTTTGTGTATACAAATTGTATATAAATTGTGTATACAAGTTACAATATATGTGTTTTTATATCTAAAGCTTATGTTTTTCAGTGATAGTTTAGTTTTTGAACGGTTCATATTTGGGATAACCTAGGCCAATATTGTAAGTGTAGCCTATATGCATATTTTCTTATATTTAGTGTTTTATATGATTATAAAAGTGAATATGTGTGTTATTCTTTGTAAAGTATATATTTTCTTAGTAAAATATATTGATTTTGTCTTTGGCCTATCTTCAGATTGTTACTAGTGAAGCTAAATTGTGGAGGTTACAAACCTAACCTCACTTGTAAAAGTTACCTTTTTAGGGAAAATCGGTATTTTTATTTAGAAAATGTAACATATTATTTTTTTTTCCCCCTAAATATATTCACAAATATATGACAAATCGCAAGAAATGGTTGAAAAAAATCCTAAAAATCTATTAGTATATTATTCATTACCATTTCTGTGAAATTTCTGCTCCATTACTCTTCGATTTTTTGGTATTTGACCAAAAAACACCAAATGTGATACATCTAACTTTTTTTTTTCACTACACACCTACATTCTATGCACCTTTCTGAACATAATGAGATATAGAACTTTTGTATAAGATATATATTACTATTTTTAGTGATTTTTTGAAAAAAAAAAATATGATCATTTTACCTTTTTTCGTAAACTATTTTTTGTTTTTTTGATAATATAACAAATTTTTTTTTTCCCCCCTAAATATATTCAAAAATATTACACAAAACTTTTGTATATCTTAGAAAAAGGTAGTAAGCTATTGATTTTGGAATATACAGGTTTTTCCTGAAAATTGGTAACTTCGTTTTTGACATGTAACATACTTACTCAAAAACCGTTTCAAATTTTTATTTATTTTTTTTTTATTGCATAGATGGATTCTATGCATCTTTCTGAGAAAAATGATATCTTATAAGTTAGGTTTTGTATAGAAATAATATATTTAATTAATTTTTTAACAAACGAAGAAATTTAACATGCGACCGCTGTAGGGTTAATAAAAGTGTTTTGTTTCTATTAATCTTGGCATACGATTTTCATTTAGCCTATTTCTAGGTTATGCCTACTTTGCACATTCATTGCTAACAGGTTATTAGTTATAAATATTTTTAAAATATGGTGTTTACTACATTTTTGTTGGTTTCTATTGTAATTTATATTTTCTAAAGTTTTGGTAACAAATTTTATAATTATCTGGCTAAATTCATCTGAACATTTGTTTACAATAGGTTAGGTATGATTTACTAATGGTAGGCTATGATTGTTTTTGTATGATAAATCTTAAGATGGGATTTGGTACATTATACCCGTAGGGCCTAGAGAGTATAGCCTGGCTCGTCCTAACGCCTCACACTCTAAAAGAATGTGTTGTGCGGACTCTTCAGCCAAACCACATTTCCTGGAAGTATTTTCTGCAGCAATCCCTATCCTGTGTAGGTGTTTTCTGAGGTGACAGTGGCTCGTTAAGAGCCCAACTACCCACCTCATGTTATACCTTCTAAGAGAGATGAGTTGTACAACATGTTTCTTGCTTGGTCTAAGTATCCTCTTTGCAAGTCTACTAGTAGTTGAATTCGTCCAGGCCCTATTCATCCCCTCCCATATCCATGTATCAACCGCTGCTCTGGCATATCCATAGGAGATCCCGAACACCGGTTCCAAAGTTGAAGACGTTTAAAACTATTACATTACAAAAACAACTAGAATAACAAATTAAAAAAATAATCGCAATAATGACGTATTTCCATAATTTGTAAAACTTTAGGGCCTGTGCGCGACTGGAAGATGTGAACTGATTTTGATATTGTTTTTTCATTTCTTTGTCTTCCTAATTCGCAACTTTTCCGCGCTATTACAACTTCAAAAAAAAAAAAGATTTTTTTCGGCCCACCCTAGTAACCAGCTCTTAATGAATTAACTACACTAAAATTAATATAACCCAACTAAACCAATTACACCTAACCAAGTTAAAGGTGTTCGAAATAGGCCTACAGTCTAAATCGACACTCAACTCCGAAATATAAACAATTTAAGGGTCCGGCCTTTCCTGCTAACTTACAAAACACCACTCACCACAATTACAACCGACCATTATAATTTGGAAAAGTAATATAAATTAAATTTTTTAAATGTCAGGAGCCGCCAACTAAGATGCTGTTCAATTTGGTGTACACACTTGACTGCACACGATAGATTATCCTCATAGCAGTACTCCCACCTGCCAAAGAGATTGCAGACTACCAATGCTATTATGTTGGCGTGATCTGCCAAACTTTATTGGACCCAAGGTGAGCCCCCGCTGGCAATTGATGTTCCTCTAGGAACCCAGATTGCAACCAAAGACCCAACCACGGTGATCCCAGGTACCAACCGAGGTGGGCATGTCTTGAATACTTTACAGTTTGACTACCTGCTATTTCATTACCCAAAATGATGTAAATCACAGGAATCCATAGTCTTCTAGCACTAGCAGTGAAAATGTATCTGGATCGAAAGTAGTGTTCAAAAGGCCTATACTACATCTGTCTTTCCAAAGCAGACCTGGATTTGGTAAGAAAGGATAATTTTTCTTCAGCTATAATCTTGTCTAGCATCAATGCTGCAGTAAATCTGAGTAGGTACCACAAGACTTAGTACTGATAGTTCGTTTCAGGGAAGTAAAAAAATGTGATAAAACAATTCATTTGCTGCAGCAAGACGTTTCTGCTTTTGTGTGTTGGTTAACATCTTCAGCACCCATTTATCCAGCTTAACTTCCTAAATTACAGATCGTGAAACATCAGAGGCAATTGTGACAAAGTGAAGAAACGGTTTTCATACATTTTTTCAATTAAATCGTATGTGATCGGTAATGATAGCCTACCGCTATTTCATCATCCTTCATTGTGATTGTTCGTTCACCCCTCTCGAAATAATCAGCCCCTAAACATCACAAATTTGCCGATGAATTTCGATTGCTGAAATGTTTTTTGCCATTATAAATTGTATTACTGCTCGTATTTCACACTAGGCTAAATCAATAAATGTAGTACTCGTAAACTGATGAGTATGAACAACTAATGTCAAAATGACTAAACTGTTGTTGATAACACCTGGTTATTGATTCATATAAACGTGCTTTCAGAAGTTTTATTAAAATCAATTACACGATTCTAAGTTTTATTAAGAAAAGGAGGTCAATGTGTATTGGTACTTATAACTACAGGGTCTTATTTAGATATCAATAATCATAGTCACATTTTTATCTTTTGCCTCATGAACTTACATGAGATCATTTATTCATTTGTTCTAAACAAAAACACAAACTTAATATTTAAATTATTGCTTTACATTAAAGACTGTTCTCTGTAACTTATTGTTCATTATTCATAAATAATACTCCCTTATTTGTCTCACATCTTTTCCAATTATAGTCATTAATTGACAATAGTAATTGTCATTAATTTTCCAGTAATAGTCATTACTATTACTGCCCTAACTTCTCATAATGGATGGTGTAGAAATTGTATTTAATTTTTCATGTTTTTGCACCTAAGGAATGTTGTTTATTATAGTCAAACATTAACCTATCATGGAGGATATATATAGTTTTGTCTCATTAATTATTCAAATTCAATGGTTCCAAGAAAAAGAAAAATATATATAAACCTATATTTCTACCATACTCTTCATTTCATGAATAATAGTTATCTCAGATTACCTATTCAAAAATTTAGGTTTTGCTTTGTATTTGTACTTTTTAATGTTTTTGAAACTGCAATTTGTCAATGTAATATGGATAAAAAGTACCATATTGCTAAGACTACCTATACTTATTTTCATTGTGTTAAATTTGAAGAAGATTGGGCACAGAAAAGTATGGTAGGGTCCCAAGTTTTAGGAAAATTGTTTTCATTTATATTTTACTTTTACTGAGAATAAAAATTCAAAAATTCAGTTTCATAGTGTATAACTAGACCACACTAAGAAAAAGCATGAATATCGATTCAGTCGTTTTAGAGGTATAGAGACGATACATCCTGACATTCTACTAATTTTGGTTGAATTTAGTCTCAGTAAGGTTTAAATTGAAATGTTCGGTTTTTTTTCCCCTTATTAAATTTTAAATATCATCTACCAACTTTAAAACAATTCTCGCTTATTTTAATTTTGCTGTCACATCTAAAATAAATGGTGCAAAAACATTCTACAAATTTTCTCACTCACCAATCCCTAAAGCCAAATCAAAATTAATCATCACTAAACATGTCAGTCAATAGGTGTCAATCAAAAAATGGAAATGAACCATTAAATACTTATATGTTTAAATAAGGGCCTAAACTTGCTTTGTTTGTCCTCAGCATAAATTGTATTTAACTAAAATCAAGGTTTTAATGATGGCAGTCAATGTTAATTTTATACGATTTACACTATTGACCGAAGGTACTTGGTAGAACTCCATTTAAATGAAAAAAACAAACACAATATTTAGTAAATTCTACACCTAAAGGCAAGACTCAATAAAATTGTAGAATTTACTAAATATTGTGTTTGTTTTTTTCATTTTTCAATGTTAATTTTGGTTTTTTGTCATTTATTCCTAAAGTGTAATATTTTTTATTTGAGATTTTGCTAACTACTTAATATTTTATCGTTCTACACATTAAACTATTTTTAATTAACTTTAATTTGAACGAAAATCTACTTTTTATGGTTATTGACTTTATGTTTATTTAAATATTTGCTACATTATAGATTTGATTTTAGTGAAAAGTTAGATACATTATGTATCTCTCTTCACATTATCATTTATCATTACTAAAATTTCCAACTCTTTTATAGTTTTAATTTAGAAAAACTGCCCAAGAGTGACTTTCCAAGCTTTAGAGAAATAATTAACATTTCAAAAATTATTTTATTCACATTCGGTTCATTCCCTATTGACCACAATATGACAGACTTATGTTTTTTATATTATCATTATTTAAAAATTTTGATTTTTCGTCATGTCTATTTTGGGTTATAACTTTCTGATTAATAAATGACTTGAGATTTTAAAAAAAAATCAATTTTATATAATTCTTTTGTTCTTGTATAACATTTAGATTTCTGTATTAAACTTATATATTGCTGAAACACAACCTTGGCATTTTCCTTTCTTTCATGTTATCACATACGATTTTAAGCTTGTCAGAAGTTATCTTTCTGATTAAAAAAAAAAAAAAATTCAAATATATTTTCATATTATTTCCATTGACACCGGAATCCAGCCTGTCACAAAGTTTATTCAAGCTTGTCTGATACTGTATTTTTCTATAACACATACTTCATTGAATATGCCTTATATGTATTCTCTACATATTGCATGTAACTGGAATTAATGATAACTTGTTGATATATATATGGTAATTGTTTGTTACAGTTCAAAGCACTAAATCTATAATAATCCCAGAGCAATCAAAAATCAACAAGGTTAAGATTTCTAAAAAAGTACCTGAAAATGCAAAATTATTGGTGACTGAGTTAAAGCAAGCTCTGCAGTCTTTTTTAACAGCAGTAAGTACTTACTAGTTTTTATTAATTTTTTTATAACTATATTTATTTGATCTCAAATCAAAATTAGACACAGTATTATTGGAATGTAGTTCCTGTGGATTAAAGTTAAATCAAAATGTAACAAATCGTGTATCTTGAAAACTGATGAATCATCAAAATGTTTTGACATAATTAGATCTATAATATGCTGGTTATAACAAAGGAGGATTTTTAATTTTTAACTTTGGTCAAAAGTGGTGATTGACCAAAAATTGTAAATGAACTAAACCTATAAAAACTTAACAAATTAGATGTTTGTTACTATATAGTTTTAACCATTTGAACATTTGTTATCATGACCAGTTTTATAACAGCTGATTCATTACAATAGTATGAAATTAATTTGTGTAGGCATGTGGATGATCTCTAAAATTGAAGTTGGATCAAGGAAATATTCAATATCGTCATGATCATGTTAGCTAGAACAGATTCTATCTCGAATGTATTTTTCTCAATTTGCCAAAAATTTCCCATTTAAAAAAATCAATTTTTTCTTTACTTGCAAAGTTCCAACGTATGTTGTCTCAAAGACAAAGATTATTAATAGATTTGTCAATGTATTACACCATTTAGATTGATTAAAACTAACTTCTTTCTAATAAGCAAAGCCTTCTGTCACATACATTAAACAGGATGAAACTATTAACTTCTGTCGTGACAATGACAGAGATCTTTTACTGTCAGAGGAAGACGTCTGTGGTGTAATTGAATTAATCCACATTGGAAATGTAAATACCCGAAGTTTTCTGAATGACTCACTCGAATAAACTAAAAACATCCTGGTTCTTCCTCCTAATCTAGGAAATTCTCGAACCAAATATTTCTCAATTCATGAATTTCAACTTTATTTTGTGAAATAATTTAATCAATCTGTGGTGATAATCAATTTAAATTGATTCCCATTATAAACAGTTTGATATAAAATAGGTGATGCGACCCAGTATTTCTACAGTGATTGATAAAGAAGGAAATTAAATATAAGATTTGAATATACACTACAAATTATACAATAATCATATTAAGTGTGACTACATTCGGTACTCGGTGAAATTCCATAATAAGGCAAAACAAAAATGATAAGGCACTTATAATTTCACAAACAACAACAATTTATTGTTACAGCTGTTTCACCGGTAGGCATCGTCAGACAACTAAGAACTAAAAACTAAAATACAGGTCAACTTAACACTAACATCTAGGAATGAAGGTGAGGATGAAAGCAGAGGTAGGGCAATGACCTGGTATTACCTGAAAGGGACATGGATAACAGAAGGTTTTCAAACAATAGGTTTTAACAAAGGGGATGGGTTATTTACTTGTTCATTTAGGTTAGAAGCATGGCATTTCAAAACAGATCTGTTAATTTCTAAAATTTCCAAACTATTTAATTTCCTACTTTTCTGTTCTATGTGTAAAACTTTAACATTGTCAATAGGATCAAATGTATGGCCTGAATCTAGTAAATGATTAGCAAAATTGGAATCTGTTTTACCATGCTTCCAACAATATACATGTTCCTTTAATCTAGTTTTGATAGATCTCCCAGTTTGACCAATATATTCACAATCACAGTCATGACAATTAATTTTGTAGACACCACTATTATCAAATAAGTCTCTTTTATCCTTATTATTGACTAAGAATTCACCAAGATTAGTATTACAATAGAAGGCTGGTTTTACATCATTTTTACTATTTAATAAATGTCCTACCTTATAACTAATATTGCCAACAAATTGTATCCTACAATATTTATTTAAACTCTTAACATCTTTTATGAATACTAAACTATTAGTGAGTTTCTTTTGTTTCTTAAATAAAATACTGTCTATAAGCTTAACTTGATAACCATTAAAAAACAAAGACCAGAGCACTGTGGTGACAATATATACAAATACACTTTCAAAAGTCCCTTACCACACTTGGGAATGAACAAAATAACAAAAAACAAAAAATTTTGTTTTTGTTAATTCTAAAACATCTTTGTTTGTTAGAGGATTGGGCCTTCCCCATTCCAGGTAACAGTACAGGTGTTTGAACTGTCAACCCTATTGTTGATAGGTCAATGCACCAGAGGAGTGGGGTAGAGAAACTGGTCACTTTAGTTGTAAATAGTTTTAATTTAGTCTTTGTTAAGATTCCCTCTGAAGATGACAACTTTGTTGTTGTAATAGCTATAAGGGTCTAATAGGAATAAACATTTTACTTTTGACAAAATTTTTTGTTTTTTGTTATTTTGTTTATTCCCAAGTGTGGTACGGGACTTTTGAAAGTGTATCTGTTGATAACCATTGTTAATAGCTATTTGCTTAATTACATTCAATTCAATGTGAAAGTCTTCTGGCGATAAAGGTATGGTTAAGAGCCATAAAGGTATGATGGTGAATCATACTTTGAAAAGCAGCATGTTTGTGACTAATGGAGTGTTTAGAATTAGCGGGTATAATCGTTGCCGTGTAAGTGGGACTTCTAAAAATTTTGAAACTATGAACCCCATCTATGATTTTAATATTTAAGTCCAAGAAATTGATATTATCCGTACCGACTTCCATAGTGAATTGAATGGCTTTGTTGATACCATTTACAAGATTAAGTAAAGAATACAGTTGCCTAGTACTACCATCGAACACACACAAAACATCATCCACATATCTATATCAATAAACTATTTTCTTCAACAAAGGATTACTAACACTAAATAATTTCTTTTCAAAATGTTCCATGAAAATTTCTGCTAAAAGGGGAGACAAAGGAGAGCCCATTGCAAGACCCTCAATCTGTTGAAATAAATTACCATTAAATTGGAAATAGTTTTGGTCGATACAAGTGAACATCACATCTTCAAGTTGTTTTATGAAATTGTCCTCGCAATTGGCATTTTTCAGTGATTCATGGATGATAGATTTACATTCAATTACAGGAATGTTCGTAAACAAGCTTATCACATCAAAGGATACTATTTTGGCATTTATAGGTACAATTACATTTTTTATTTTATCTACTAAACTAATACTATTATTAATACTAAACTCAGATTTGAAATCAGTAATATTTCTAAAAATGGAGTTGGCTTTCTGAGCTAATTTATAGGTAGGAGCATTGACAAAGGAAATAACAGGTCTGATGGGGATGCCAGATTCATCCCCACCTTCATTCCTAGATGTTAGTGTTAAGTTGACCTGTATTTTAGTTTTTAGTTCTTAGTTGTCTGACGATGCCTAACGGCGAAACAGCTGTAACAATAAATTGTTGTTGTTTGTGAAATTATAAGTGCCTTATCATTTTTGTTTTGCCTTATACAATAATTATAAATGTTGGAAGGTTACTTAAATTAACGGTAAAATCTATACGTCTTGCAATATTACTTCAACCATCAGTTCTTTCATTTTTAGTATAAAATTAAAATAAAAAATGGAGTTTTTACCAAATGTATATTTTGTTTTAGTTCCAAGTTTGAACTCCAGATTTAATCATGCATTTAAATTCTAAGGCTTCATTTAGTTCATAATTCGAACACTAGGTATAATTACTGTATTCATTTTTTCAATTTGAACGTTAAGGCAATCATACTGTCTTTTTTTACATTAAAAGATAGTTTTAAGGAAATTTATATATATTTTTTTATTATAGAGGTGTTAGGATTGGTTTTCTTACACTGTCTGGGTTCTTTATTTTCAATATAATCGAATAGTTCAGTACTCAATTAACAATTATTAACACGAATAACCATCTATCTTATTACAATGCTACAATATTCTTATTATTACTATTAATCTAGAATGACTCTTAATTGTTGTGACTCACAGATCTGATTATACGTTATAGTTTAATTATCTGACTTTGAAATAATTACAAGTTTTTTAATACACAAAGTTTGCTCACCCTTTTTTCAATTCTTATGAATTCTGGTCCGAAGTCTCAATTCTCCCAGGAAGCTCTTACTCGCCAAGTCGGTCTGTTTATCTTCAAGAATTCCTGCAGCACCTTCCCTTGATCAATCCTGGCCTACTGACCACGTTTCTTCCCACCCAAGGGTTTATAAATCATTGTGGCATCTTCCTTGCTTGCAAAGTAAGCAATGTCGTCAATTTTCCAGGTCTGTCACAATGAGTGT
This sequence comes from Aphrophora alni, assembly GCA_963513935.1. Classification (NCBI taxonomy): domain Eukaryota; kingdom Metazoa; phylum Arthropoda; class Insecta; order Hemiptera; family Aphrophoridae; genus Aphrophora; species Aphrophora alni. The sequence goes on from OY740766.1 coordinate 32,262,877, forward strand.
TGTCTTTGTGGCCCTTTAAAAAACTTAGACTCTATTTCTAACTAAAATTATCCTAATTCCCAACATCACCGGCGCCCTCAAAACATTGTCCTGAAGTTTACAAAGCAAAACGAAACATCCCTAAATATTCCATCCCAACTGACATACAACACAATAATATATTAAAATTATATGTCCTACATACATATAATACAAATAATCTCAAATATATATATAGAATTTAAAAAATTGTTTACCATTAGTAACAACTGTCATAAATCAAAAACTACTTACGTCACATTTTTAACGCTCATAAGTTCAAAACAAACTATATTTCTGGTGTTCTGAAATTTTAATTTAGTTGAACATGATATATTAAAACAAATATGACAATATACATTGTAACTCATAACAAAACCATAGAACAACAGATGCTGAGCAAATATTCACACATAAGTACAATAAAATTATTATTACAAGTATAATGACGTCATTTACTCACTGTCCTCCTTGCCAATTTTTCCTCCTCATCAGCTCTATCTTCGTGACGTGAATCAGCAGGAGAATGTGTTTCTGAGAATGGACGAGGGTAACCAATACTATCTTCTTTATCTCTTATCTCTTCTTCGTATTGCACAAAACTTGGCTAAACTTGTCGAACTGCTCTCTGTCTTGGTCGCCATCATGTCACCTAACTTTGAAATTTATTAAATTTTTTTCCTCGTCTATTTATTGTTAGGTCACGAAATTTATTTTTTTCATAATCACCAAAACCTTAACAATTAGAACTATTTCAAACATCCAAAGTAAACTACATTTTTTTCTGAGAAAAATTATTTGTGGCTAACTTATACTTAAATTATCAAAATATACCATCTTTATTTCAGAATCTACTATTTTTAGTCTTTTATGAAAATCATCAAATTGTTGTATTATTTTCAAACCTTTCATTTCAAAATTCGCCGTAAATCCGTCATAAAGAAATTACTGTAATTCGTAGAACATTTGTTTTTCTTGTAGACCATTTTTCGTAGAATATTTTTTCGTCGAATCGTTGTATAACATTATTCGCCGCAGGAATTGCAGGACACCATTCGTCGTAAATTGGCAGAAACCTTATTTAAGAAACATCCATCCACCACTCCCACTAATAAAACTAATTCATTATTTTTATAAAAACCCCTATACATTTTTCCTTTAATTTTGACACTATAGCTTCCTCCCTCATCAATTTATCATCTTTAAATAATTTTCCACAAATATTTTTTCTCGTTTTTGTATTTTTTTTTTATTTATCCAACAATTACTTTGATTTTAAACACATTTTCTGTACTGCAACAAAATTCAAATCTCTTTTTGAATTTCAAAACTCTCTATTTCTTCCTTAACAAAACAAAAATCAAAAATCTTCATTAATTTTTTTTTTTACTGACAAACTTTATATTTAAATTCTTGATATCAGTTAATGTCAAATTCATCAAGGCAACACGTATTCAAAGTAGTTAGTGATGTAATCATGTATTTGAAAATATCTAATAGGTTACAACTATAAATGTTGTATAGAATATCATGTCTCAGCATTCATGCTACACACATCTTAAAAGTCTTTTATCAGCATTCTTTACGTAACCTTCCTATGTTGACTAATTAATTAGTATTACACACAAAGAATGACTTATGAGATAACGCTTGTTTACTATATTCCTAGCCACTAAATTCATCAAGACAACATATTCAAAGTAGTTAGTGATGTAATCATGTATTTGAAAATATCTAATATGTTACAACTATAAATTTTGTATAGAATTTCATGCCTCAGCATTCATGCTACACATATCTTGAAAGTCTTTTGTGAGCATTCCTTGCATAACCTTCCTATGTTGCCGAATTAGTATTACACACAAAGAATGACTTATGACTTAATGCTTGTTTACAATATTCTTAGCTACTAAATTCACCAAGATCAAAAATAAACCTCCTTTTAGCATTTTTAAGTCTATTACTGTGATGACTTTATCATAGGAAAGAAGAAGCAATTTGACTTTAAAATTCAGCACATGTAAACAAACAGTTAAAGACCAGTATGATGTACCAAATCCCATCTAATTTATCATACCAAAACAATCATAGCCTACCATTAGTAAGTCATACCTAACCTATTGTAAACAAATGTTCAGATGAATCTAGCCAAATAATTATAAAAATCGTTACCAACACTTTAGAAAATATAAATTACAAAAGTTAGAAACCAACAAATGTAGTAAACACCACATTTAAAAAATATTTATAACTATAATAACCTGTTAGCAATGAATGTGCAAAGTAGGCCTAACCTGCAAATAGGCTAAATGAAATAATTGTATGCCAAGATTAATAGAAACAAAATACTTTTATTAAGAACCATTCAAATCAAATATATGTACAAAGATACATTTAGTTAATATAATGAAAGAAGTAGCTTTCAGAATATCACCAAAGCACTTGTAAACAATCACTATGTATTGGAAACACACTAAATCCAAATCTAGGTCACGCACCACATTTACAATAACAATGATTTCAAAACAAACTGTCTCAGAATTATATTCACTAATAGATATGTAACACGATATTATCTGTCACAGTTAGTATTATATAAACTTGTAAAAACACAATAGAATAAGAAGAGTTCACTAAACTTTTAAATAGAAATACGATAACTTTTAAGTAAGTTAATTGTAGATACGAACATCTGTTCGATTATATTTAGGAAAGCCATATTGCAAATTCGCGGAATAGTACATAAACAATCTTCTACTTTCAAATATCGATTTTCAGATATTTGTAAGTTAAAGTAAATTTTAATTGAACCATGATCTCAAAATTCAAACAAAACAACAATATACTGAAATGCATTTAACTGTTTACATAAACTGGACTAAAAATCGTAAATTCTGAGATAAAGCGTAAGAAATAGATCCTACAACCAATGAACGTACAAGTCCAGAAGGTTTACAAAACAGCGAGACCACGTGACACCAATCGACCAATCACAGGATAACGATGGCGTCCACAACGAATAAGCAAGTTCCGGGAGGTATGAAGAACCTAAGCGTTGTTTTGAAAAAGAACCGCGTACCGACGGCCAAAGCATGAAGATGTGTATTTAGCGTTGAGAATATAACTCTTATTCTCATTTCGTCCTTTTGGCATTTCTCGAGTCTCATAATTTGTGTTGAAAATTTTCTTGTTCTCGTCTTGAAATGAAAAAAAATCTTACACACCCTTACTTAACCAACAATAACCATGAAAGCTTATCTTCGTAATGTATTATTAATTTTGTGCTGCATTTAGGCTTATCAGTCGGTTTTCCTCTTGTAGATGTAAACACTATTTTGTCATAAAGAAAATATATTAATTACAAAACTGAAGCGTTGGAGTTTTAGAAACAACACAGAGTTTTTAATGATGATGATCAAGATTTAATAATGTATTAAATAAAGAACTTGCTCTGCTCCAGTTTATATAATTTGTTAATGACCAAGTTTGTTTTATTATTGAATTGTTTGGGTAACATTTTTTTTTCTTACTTATCTTTATAAGTAATGAAATATATTGAATAATAAATATTATTTGTTTGATTATGACAGGTGTTAAAAATAGATGAGGATTATGAGAAAAGTTCTATTTTAAATGTCTGCCTATGCAGCTTGCAAACAAAATGGACAAAAGTTACAAACCTGCAGTTATTGGAAGAAGATATCCTCACTATTTTGACTTTAAAAAGACTTTTGAGACCTGTTGAAGGTAATGTTCATTAATATAATATTTTCTTAAGAGAAAATAATAAGTTATTGTAACAAATTTTTGATCAACTTCCAGTAAATCTTTTTATGCCATTAGAACATAAGAAATAAAGGCCGTTAACAATTGATTACTAGATTTGAAAGAATTCTATGTTACTAATTGGATTTTAAATTCTAAAAAAATGACTATGTTTAGTTGTGTTGTGTAATCAAATAGTATTTGATTAGTATTGTAATGAGTTAAAAATATTTTCCCATTTTATTAATTTCTCTTTAGAGAATTTTATTAAAATAATGTTTCATAATTGTTGATTTTGCCATAAAAATTATGTGAAGTGTAGATTATATGGAAGCTAACATATTGGTAAATGATTGGTGTGTTTTTGTACTTTTGTTAGTACTGTGTATTTGTGATTTAAAAATTGTGACTATCTGGTCTAATGTCGTGGTCACTTAAATCACTTCCTTAAAACACATATTTAAATTTAGTAGATAAGAAAAAATATTGATTAATTAAAGCCTCGCATTGAAGTGTCAAATTTTACAAAAAACAGAAGCCCTACCTTGTGGTGCTAAATTTGCAACAACTCTGAAATGAAATTATATGAAACAAATAAGTTTAAATGCTCAAATTTATTAATAACAATAAAATAACTCAATAAAAAAGCAATTACAAAATTATTTTCTTAAAAATCAGAATTGGATAAAACAGTCTATCTTCCAAAATCTTAATTCATATTTTTCGACGAAAATTGTTCAAAATTTAATTAACACAATGTCGTCTTTCTCAGAATCTATAAATATACACATAAACAATATTCAATTAATTAGTCTTTCATATATTAAGAGTTCTTAATCTCGGGGTTTGGGGTTGGTGCCGGCTTTTTCCAATCTTTAGAAAAATAACATAGCTATATACACATAAAATAAGAAACAAGTCTAAAATAAGTCCCAAAATAATAAAAATAACTGCTTAAGAAAGGGACATATGTAGTGAAATGCAAGTAAGAAAAGGTCTATTTCATTTGAGGAGTTTTTTGATAAAATTGAATTGTCTTTATCAATTTTAAACAATGTCTATATGTAATTAATCAACTCCACATCAATTTTGATCACTTGGTAAGTGAAAATTAATACTTGTCTTTGGATAATCTTTATAAATTTAGTGTAAGAAAATGGTAAAGTGGTAAAATGGCAAGGTACGGTATTTTATTTCACCAATAATTCTGTTCAGCTTTAAGTACGTTTTTCTTAATCTGACCTTTTAAGTATGCACTTCTGTGTGTATTTTGTATGCTAAGGGAAAATTTAGATAATTATTAATAAAATGTTTTTCTAAGGTTTTCAATGTTTCAATTTGGAAAAATGGGACTTTAGGACTTTAAATAAACTAAATTATATTACTAAACAAACAAATAACTTCTTTTTTACATTGAAATATTAATGGTTAAACTAATTACTCTAATTTATACAAATTGTATCTCATATCTGTCACAACTGTTCTAATTTAATTCACCAATCAGAACGCGAATTTGGGAGAAGTCCTTGTGATGTCAGCTTGAAGTTCGGAATAGTTCAATTTGACGGCCATATTTAATTCAGGACTTGGTTTAGTTTTGAATTTCTACCGATTGACTGGTATGTCCTTTGTATTTTCCTAAATGACTTTTTCTACGAAGAAGATTCCGATGTATCCGTTAAAATTACTAGTTTCTCTTGATAGATTTTTCACGATTCTATGATGCCCTGTACCGGATTCTCATGTTAACTATTTTAGAAGGTGATTTTAAAATTTAAATATTTCGTTTTAATGGTTGAATTATGTCCTTATAATAATTTTTCTAGATTAATGATTTAATTTTGATTGATTTTGAGATGGGAAACTAGACCTTCGGATTACTAGACCTATAACTCATTACCTAATTATTCAGTTGACGTGTCGGTTGTGTCCGTCAGATCTTGTGTGTGTCGCCTCTTGTTTGAATGGCATTCCACAAATATTTATTCTGCATAGATTTTTTTATTAAATGACATTCTGAATTGTTTCATCCTGTGTAATCAATATTCAGATTTGTGATAATTAACAATAATTGCATTTCATAACATATTTAATCTTGTGTTAATAAAATTTGATCAAAAAAATTAATGTTAATTTGGCATCATTTAAAAAGAAAATTTCAATAAAATGACAAAAACATTGATAAAACCTTAACATTTAATTAAAGAATGGTACGAAGGTTACATACAAGGCAATATATTTCTTACAGTTGTTACTCATATTTAACGAACAAGTTATAAAAGCACACAACTGATCATAAATAAAAATAGAATGTTCAGATAAAAACTGAATGGTATCTAACCAACCAATCGCTTTTACACCTTCTGTCAACTGAGTACTGTAAAATAATAGAGCCATATTTTTCTGGTATCGACAGAAAAAGTAGTGAATGCTGCTCATGCAGCTACAGTGATTTCTTTTTCAATAAAGCAAGTGCCTGTAATTACTTGTATGATCAAATTTTTATTTGTGACTAAATGCACCACTGGACCATTATTTTTAACAGTTGACCCAGGAAATTAATCATTCTAGGCAATGTGGTAAAAATATCCATTGTTTATATGAGTTTGTTCTAGGGACTATTGCATTTACTATGAATTTGGAAAAGTAATTCACCAGGAAACGATGAATCTAAGTTCCAGTCTTATTACAAAATTATATTAATCTGTATTATTACATTTATTAGTTTTGGTCTTGGCTATAATTTTTGGAGGTCTGATAGGGATTTAGCACAACCCTGGGAGCAAATATAGCTTAAAGTATGCTGGGGACACGAATAACATTGCTCCCCAAGTGTTTTTTCTACGCTGAACAAAACATTGAAAGGATTTACAAGTGTCCCAACAATTTGAGTGGTCTTTACTGAGGCAAGAAGTATAATGGGTTAATAAATTATCGCAATAGCAGGCCACTGGAAAACCACCACAACATCTAATCAGCTGTTCAAACATTTGATTAAAATGGGTGTACATCTTGTGTAACTATTTGTATTTTCAAATTTGGTTGGGTTACAAATATAAAAAACATATTAATGCCTTCATTCAGGTGTTTACAATAATTAATATTTATATAGGTTATATATAATATTTAAAATCATAAAATAGAGTTATATAACAATTGGAGAAATTATTCTTCCCTAGACATTTCTTGGACAGTCACTTCAGTGGACGAATTGATGAACGCTGTTATTAATTTTGCTGGTAGGTTTCAGAAGAGTAATATGTACAACCTACTTACCACCGCTTTTACTCTCAGTCTTAGGGTAAGTAATAATTTACAAGCATTTATTCAATTTCTACTTTTACAATCTTTATTTGAAAAATTGTTTATTGGTTTTTAAAAACAGCTTTTTTTTTAACAATTTAAAAATAATTGTCAGTGCCTAATAATAACAATGATCAAGCATGGAAAAAGGGATGATTAACAAGTTTAATAATCCAAGAAGTTTTTTAATACTGTATCAATGCATATATACGAGGTGTGATAAAAAAATTCGGTGAATAATTTTATTATGAACAAAATAATAAGCTTATATAAAATTTGACTCTTATATAAGCTTATATAAAAAAATATATTAAAATAATAAGCTCCATTAAAATACTCCTTGACTAGCAATGCACTTATCCGAACGTTGATTCCATGACTGGAAGGCTTTTTTGGAAGGGCCTTCAGCTGGACCTCTCAATGTCAGGAATGGTATCAAAATCACACCTCGTATGTGAAAGCAGTTTCTGAATTTTATTAATACAATTTTGACCCACAATAAATAGATTTGAATTGAGGGAGTGAAGGAAATAACTTAATTTAATCATTTATAAGTTTATCTAATTTTATATTGGGTCAAAATCCATCCAGAGTAATTGTATGGTAAAATTAACAATAAAGGATGTTGATTCCCCTACTACAAAATAAGATACAATAACGAAACACTATGAATTAAAAAATTAATGAATTATATTTCATTACTGTAATTTTTTAATGCACTGAAACGGAATTATCGGTGTATGGGAATTGTTTGACAAATTTTGGAATAAATTTGAATACAGTTTAACATGCAATGATTTTGTACAGTAGAAGCAAGCTTTGCTGTTTTGAACGAGTTTGTGGAAGTGGACTATGACTGGTCTGATGTCACAATTCGGCGAACCTGTTGAAAAGGCGAGTTTCTGAGTTAGTCATTTTGAAATAAAAAAATCAGTATTTGATGAATTTTGAAAATATGAATAAACGGTTTTAAGAATATGTAATTGTAGTACAAGCTGTACACAATTCATATCTAATACTAATATTTCATATTAATTGACGTAATTAAAGTTACAGACAAAGTAAGAAAGCGAATTTTTTTCAAAATTGGTCAATATCCAAAAACTTAGATTTCCATAAACTACATGGAAATCTAAGAAAATGTAATTCTTGAAAAAATTCAGGAATAATGATTAATTAAAAAGTTAGCAGAAATGTGCTAACTTAAAAATGTAAATAAAAGTATGACAAAAGAAAATTTAAATAAAGTAATTAATACTAAGATATATAAAAGCAATGACAAATTGAGTAAAAAACAAATTCAACACCCAAATAAAAAAGTTATTAGTTTTCACACCTTTTGTGAGAAAATTCAAAGAGATAAAGAATAAAAGTTTCAGATTAATAAATAATAATAATAAAAGAAAAAGAAAATATAAATCCCAAGTCAAAATATTAAATTAAATTTAGGAAAATTGCGAGTGCAAAAAGAAGTGAGAAAAAGTGTGAAAATCAACAGATAAGGAAATCGGACAATTTTTCCTTTTGGCTATGAAACCTATAAGCGTAATTTTACGAAACTACTGAGTTTCAGTGAATTAGGAACAAAGGTGCGAAAAGTAGGATTACGAAATTATGCAAAATTAGTATCAATGATATCAGAAGAATGGTAACACCTAGAATCACAAATCAAGATCATTAGGAAAATCACGATCAAGACCAACAAGATGCAAGAATCAAAAAGTAAAAATTACAGAAAATTAGCAAGTTATACCAGTTTAATATAAAAAATAAGAATGTCAGCCTAGTGTAAGTTTAATTTTGCAGGACCAGAAAGTGTGGGAAACAGTGACATCGCAAGGTACAGAGCCATGAAGTCAACTGACAGCAACAGTTAAAATATGAACTAATTAATGGAAAAAGTAATTAAAAAAGGGTTTAGAAGAGAAAAATTAATATGCTAAGATTCAGAATAAATAGTACAACACAGTGGAATACAGAAAAAATAAATTAAACGTATTAATAAAGAAGAAAAAGCAAATATCGTATCTCGCCAAGAAAGGAAGAAAATTGGTGTGAGAATACAATGTATTTCGGCTATAAATAGAGCAGCTGATCCTCTCGGAGCACTCTTTTGTAATAATTTTTCAAAAGTGAAAATCACCTTCCTTCACGACAGTTTGTATCAGATTCTTGAATTAAATTTGTAAAGTAAAGTCCGTAGTAAAGGAAATGGTAGAATCAATTAATTATTAGAGTCAAATAGAGGGACAGATTTAAGTCACATGTAAAGTGACGATAAAACCAGGACTGTCAAATTGGACTAACCTAGCTGTGCCAATGGACTGAAGCTGATAGCAGATTAACAACGCAGATCTACTCCACAAATAGAAAATTCCAGGACAGTTAACACATCGGTCAAGGTTTCACATTTTTAAAACATTTGATAAAACAGTCCGTTGCCACTAAGTGCAATAGAAAGTAATTTCAAATCCTTTAATAGTTTTTCCTGGGATAAATTTTTTTGTGTGAATAAATAGATATATTTGAAAAGTCAAATTCTCAAATTAAAAAGATATAAGTAATCAATTTAAGAAAAGTTTTATTTGTAATTTTGGTAAAATGCCAACCTGATCTTAATTTTAAGAATTTATTTGTTTTATACTTTTATAGAAAATGAATTTATAAAAGAAAATAATTTTGTAAAAAAGTTGATGAAAATATATATATATATATATATATATATATATATATATATATACTGTATAAAAATTGATTAGATAACTAAGAATTGTGCTTGCCATTATTTTAATAATCAACACACAGGGTCACAACTACATCTAATATAGATCTAATGTAGTGACTAATATTGTGATCGAGGAACTTTCCAAAGAACTCGCTCTTGAGATAAGTAATAAAAAAGATAAAATTTGCTCGTGAACTCCCTGAACTAAGGAAAAATTAATAATAATTACTGGAAGCGTTAAATAAAGGGGGGGGGGTACCAATAGTTTTAGGCCCAACCTAAACTGTTAATGGGATAAAGAGGTTCAGGTGAAAATTTAAAAAGGTCTATACTTCTAGTGAACCGTCTAAATCCACTCAATACTCTCGAAAATAAAGCCTATAATAAATATTACAGGGTTTGAGGTAAGTGTGTTAATTAAAAGGGGTAGGAGCAGTGCACAACAGAATAGCTGAGTTTTTCTGTTATAGTACATATCAGTACTACCGTCATCGGAAGGTTCTAATTAACAACTGAGTTTTTAAAGGACTGAGTTGTTAGGTTAGGTTTGGTTATCATACTTTATTTTGTGGTAGGGCAATCAACATCCCTCACCATCCGAACAGAGTAGTTTAAAAATAGTAAACTTGCAGATATGTTTTAATCCAAGTTAGTGCTTTTCCATGGATTCAATATTTTAAAAATTTATTAAAGATTTTGTATGGATAGGAAACGCTGGCTTATCTTGGAAAGTGGTCCTTGGTACTTCAGAACACTGTGTCTTCTTTTTATTCTCTCTACTGCTTGAAAAAGTGAACAGTGTTTACGAAATATTTCAGAACTTTAGTGTTTTTTTTTATGTTTTCCTATTTGTATACTATTAGGTAATATCAAGGACCACTTTCCAAGGTAAGTTTGTGTCCCCTAGTCATACAAAATCTAAACTAATAGGCTATGTGCCCTGTTAAACTTTAACCCAATTTATTGCAACTTGTGAGTCATACAATCATAAGCATTGTTTAGGTCCATAAAAATATTTATACATTTTTCTTTGTTATCAAGAGCAGTTAAAATTGCTTAAAAATTTTTGTGGGTAGATGTCTATAGTGCTCTTACCCTTCAAAATCTGTATTGATTTTCGAAAATAATATTGTTATTTAATTGTATTAAGAGTCTATTCGTAAACAATTTTGAATAATAATGGAAGAATGGATATAGGTCTATAATTCTGTACATATTCTGGGTCAACTTTTTGAAAAGTATTTAAGTTTTGCTGTTTTTAATTGGTATGGGAAAACTGTTTCCGAAAGTCGCCGATTGGTCACATGTGTTAAGGAATTCTTCCCACCATTGATTACCTAGGTGCGTTGATATCTCCTCATATCCTGTTGGACATTTATTTTTGAACACTAATAATTTTGGATATGTGACTGAGTTTGATGACATGTATTTCTGAGTGGGAAAAGAGGCACCGTCAAGTGCACTATCCGAATATCTCATTTTGGAGTTTTCCCTCCGCAGAGGGTGCAGCCTAGCCATAGTGATTAAGAAGTGGTTGGTGTCCCTCAATGTTCCTAGTCATGCACTCACATAACACTCATAATACTTAAACTATCATTTAAATAGATATATACACACAGTTCACCTATATTATACAGTGAGTTAAACTTTCATCTTAACTTAGGATAATCATCGTAGGAAGGTGAAAACTAGTTAAGAGAGGTTTAGCGTCCCTCGCGGATCCCGAACTATACAGGGGAGGAACTTACCTTCTCTGAATATACAACACATAAAACATAAATATTTTTTACACTTGGTAGAGGGTGATTACACATTGGATACGTATATCTTTAGATTTGTATATAGGGAATTTTGACTGTGCAGAGCTGCAGCGAATGTGGGAGTGCTTGCCAGGCCAATGTGTGATAACCTTTGAATCTGGGAAGCTGATATGACCCCACTCTGGTGAAAATATATGTGCGGTGTATGTCAGTAGCTAGTCACTTCAGTTCTTAGTCAGCAAATGTTCATGATGAGGGAAGTATTGGAATGTCCCTTTCCAGTTGTGAGTTGATGCCCAACCAGTCGAGCGAAGGACAATTACTCTGGGCCTCTGAATTGAGGATGGAAATGATCCAAGAGACACATTCCAGAGTCTCTTCTGCAACCGTTTAATACGATGGGTTGGTAAAATTTTGTATGGCCTTTACTTCAAAAAACAACAATCCAGGTAGTGAAAAAAGACAGCTTTCAACTTCTTTATCGCATGTGTTCAAATAAAGAAGAGGAAATTCAGGTAAAAGGAGCCAAGGACCTGTTCCTTATTGTTTGCAACAGTTTTGAGGAGTTGGATCTGTTTAAGATCTCACCCTTTGTGATTAACAAAGCTATTACTTGGTGCTGTAGAAAATGTACATTCAGTTCGAAAATTCCGAAATTGAACTTTATTGATACAGACAGACTCTGATAAACAAGAGTCACTCTCTCTTAAAGATGAAGTCCCTTTTCATTATTGTTAACGGGTCTGTTGAAATTCACAAGGATTCAAATTATTCTCAAGGAGTTATTTCTTGTCAAGACTTATTGAATGAAAGCACGGATAAAATAAATAAAAACTCATTAAACAACATATGATTAATATTAAACAATTTGTCCATACCAAGAATGGTGAGAGAAAACCAACCGGATCTTTGATTTTAACTTATGCAACTCCAAATCTTCCAGAGTGAATGATTGTGGTTACTACAGTTTATCTGTTAAACCGCATATTCCAAATCCAAGGCACATTGTTTCTGATATCATGGATTTGGACATATTAGCATCCCCTGCTCTAAACAGGAAGTTTGTGAACCATGTGGCTACAAGAGTGAAGGTTGTAATAAGTGTGCAAATTCTGACAGCAACCATCCTGTACGTTCACCAAAGCGTCAAAAATATAAAGTTGAAAAAGCAATTTTAGAAATAAAGGGAATTTTCTTTCCAGAAGCTAGGAATGTATAGAAAGAACTGCTCTACCTCCTATTAAAGGAAAAAGTTATGCAAATACAACAACTGTAACTATTCATGAACCGGGCATTTAAAAAGAGAAACTTAGATTTAAAAAAATTGAATTTATATTTTATAGGTCATCGCCATTCTATGAATATAGCATAGACACTTATACTTTAAAAGATTCTGGATCTTGAATTCTAGGAGAGTATACTTATAGTCACAACCATATCACAAATTTGTTTAAATATTTTATTTAAATATTTAATATTAGCCAGCTGAAATACTTCCATACATAAATATATTTATATATTATAAAAAGATTTTATAGAGGATCTCCTGCAAAACATACATAGATACTATTATATATATATATATATATCCTAAAATTCTTATAACCAACAGGTTCGTAAAATTTAATGGTCAATGTCTTTTTAGTCTTTTATTTACACACTAGATTTTACTTATGCCTAACAATTCTTAATTTTCTGTTCAAAGTTCATTATATATAATTAGTTAAAATCCGTCACAAAATAAGAGCAATTTACAAATCTCTTTTTACGTGAATTAATTAATAAATTTTCTTTTTTCTTCTTTTTTTAACCCTTTGAGCACCGGAAATTTTTTTTTTTTTTTTATTGAAAAATACCAGTGAGTTGTGTAGCCTATCTGACTGCTGAGAAATACCGGCCCTTTTTAAACCTTTGCACATAACTTTACATTTTTGCTTATAAAATCTTTATTTTTTAGTCAAACTGAATGATTTTTTTTTTAAATGTGTGTATTTTTATTATTTATCATAATATATAATTTATTTGCTCCTAACAAAAGTAAAAAAAAAATCAAATGTACTCACCAAATTTTTTTGTTTTTTTGACGTTCATTTGTGGAAATTTGCTTCAAAATTTTTTTTTTTTTTCAAAATAGTTCACTTCACTGAAAACTATAACTAAAACTGTACAGTCACAAAGTTTGAACAAAATCTAACGAAAAACTAAAAATTTACACTATGACGCGCATTAGAAACACAACAGCTGATAATTGACAAGGCCTGTTAAATCAATGAAGGAAAGTCGTAGATCATATTTAATGCATAAATGTGCACATATTCGTAATCTACAATTCTTTAGTAACAATTTAAACCCAAGATTGGATAGTTTTGATGAAAAAATTAAAATGGAACGTCCTGGAAACCGGGCGTTGGTATTTCTAGACTGTTCTATTCATGTCCGGATATCTGGACGTTGGTATTTCTAGGCAAATTTTTTGATGTCCTGATATCAGGACGTTGGTACGCAAAGAGTTAACAAGCAAAATAAAGTTCTGATATACAAAATTTGTCCTTTTTAACAGTTGTTAATGAAATTAACGAATTTAGTCTCTTTCTTTTTTAGGCAATAATTTTCAAAGAACTTAAAAAACATATACAGTTGAACGTAAGCATCTATACCAGGATGCTCCACACAGATTTTATTTTAGCTCAACTCAAAACTATTATATTGCAGATTGTAGGAGGAGATCAGTCTAATGAGAAGGTTTCATAGTGACGAGAGAGTCACACGACCACTCTCGCCGGATGATGGTAAGCTAGTAACACTCCAAGCAGGATTCTGCACCAGACCAACTAAAAAATGCTATGATAGGTGGGTTCTTTAGGCCAATTGGGAATAACCTGACTATTAGATCGATGCACTACTACACTCACTTAATATGTTTTTAATTTTTGAGAAAAATTATTATTTCTTTCAAATATTTACTTATTTATTATAAAAGTTTACAATATTTATTTATTACAATAGTATTGTATTATTATTATTAATACAATATTTATCCTTTCTCATTCATATCAATCGTTTACTAGCGATTCCATAACATTTAGCAATTTCGGAACACTGTCTGTCTGTCCATATGTGTCTTCTCATATACTATCGGAATACAAGAGATGATGCAAGCTTCTCGACATCACAGCTTGCTTACGTCACATATTGAACCAAATACTAACCCAACTTAGAAACCCAAAAATGTGAAATATTACACAACTCATTGTAATAACTCATATGCTCTCCAAGTCATTTAGCGACTTCTACAGGTGGTTGGACAACTGTTGATTCGTCATTTTGTAGCCCATGGAATGCCACAAAATTTGAATGGGCCATTCTTTCTGACACAGCAGTGATCACTCTCTTATAATGGTAACCTTCCCTGACTTCTGTTGTAATGGTCTCCTTCCTAGATGGATTTTGCCAAAAGCAAAATGGAAAGATTTTACCAAAAGCAAAATAGAAAGATTTTGCTGAAGAATTTGTATCACCCAATATTAATATATTGATTTTCCTATTCATAACACAATACATTCTGTTACAGCACAAATCCTTACAACAGCCGATAACAATGTTCTTAAAACTTCGACAAGACCACTACATCCACCAATGGTGGAACAACGAATATTGTGATTCGCTCCGTTTACATTTTAAAACTTTAAGTAAGTTTAACAAAAGATATTCTAGTGAAAATCTTGAATCATATAAAAAAAGCATGCAGATTGTTTAGCCAGAGTCGGAAGGTTTCTTGGGCTCAGTAAATTGGCACAAGATTGAGACCTGCACCTATATCAACAGTGTGGAAAAAACTATGTTCTGTTTATGGTCCCCCTCCTTCTGCCTCCTTATTGGGATTTTAGCAGTGGGATAGAATTTTGATTACTAATAATATTATGATATTACTAGTGTCTTGGAATTTTTTCCTCAACTGCTGTAAACAAGGCTGTTTAGTTATACAAGAGTTCACAAGATGCAATACCTTTCCCGTAGGTCAATTGGAAGAATTGCCATTAAATTCACCATTTTTCTTACATGAATTCGAGTCTACTCTGTTGTTGGGACAGGATTCCACTCCAGCCCCTGTCAACCTGACTCTATGATTAAATACATAGTACATATTTGAAGTCATTATATACTTCAAATTTAAGTATATGTGTACTGTCAAAAGAAAAGTGTATGGATATAACACCAGGAAAGGTAATGACCTCCCAACGAAGGCAGCACAGGATTGGAAAGGCACAAAAAACTGCCACATCAAGTCCTTAACACATTAAATGAAATTTAGGAAAACAAGCCCTTAAAAAATTTTAAGAAAGTTATTACTTTCTGAAACATTTTATTCAATGAAGGAGTTTCTCAGCTACAACTGGGCAAATAGTCATTATTAATGGGAGGAACTGTTTTGGAACTATTGTTAATAATGATTTTAATATGTGTATTATTTGTTTGTGCTGTATTTATTTAAAACTGTATGTGATTTTTGTTAGGTGTTTTGTTTCACTCATTTAGTGCAATATAATTTTTAAGTATTTATAAACTTGAATATTCAGTCATGATTTTAATATTATTCATAGAATTCACAAAGGTTAACTCAATCAAAATTTCCGTTATTGTATTTTATTTTATCTTCATTGACTGACCATTGTACACTTTATTATTATAATATTTTTAATGAATTAATTCTATTTTATTGTAATTTAATTACAAATATGTCCATACAAATTAAATTTGTTCATAGCTATAATTAATAAATAATTATAGTTCAACCTCCGTAACTGAAATAATTTTGAGTGAGGTTATGCTAAACAGCTTTATTATAAGTTTATGAAAAATAGAAATTCATATTAAAGATATTTTCAGGATTGTCAAATCATTGAACGTAGACTTAAACAAGAAATTATCCATAAGGAAACAATTATACCTGAAGTAGTGAATGAGACTGAAGCATTTATAGCTACAGCAGCTCTCCATACAGCATGGGGACATGTTTATTCCATATGGTAATTGAGTTTAAAATATATAATTATTACTTTCATAATTTGTAACACCCATTAGTGGTTTTATAATAGACAAACCATAACTTAAGTTTTAATTTATTAATTTTTCCGCTTATACGTTTTTACTAGCAGGTATTGAAAATACAATAATATTTCAAGTGAAAAATATACGACCTAGACTGGGAATCGAACCCAGGACCTTTGGCTTTACGCGCCAATGCTCTACCAACTGGAAATGTTGCATATGGGAGATAATTAGTTTAGAAACTCAAAATTGCAGCAATAAACATAAAAAGTCAAGTGAGAAGTCTACGCCCTGTGCTGGGAAGCGACTAGGATAGCTCAGTTGGTAGAGCATTGGCGCGTAAAACCAAAGGTCCTGGGTTCGATTCCCAAAAAAGAAATAAAATATAGTTTCATTATATACGTGTAAATACGTATAAATAGTTTAAAACAAATATTGTTATTTTATTTGTAATAGATATTTTTTTTAAATTAGTTAAATTTAATAAAAAAAGATCTATAGGTTTTTTATTTATTGATTTATCATAGTAAGCTGATAATCGTATTTTAAACAGGATTCAAATCTCCTGGCTTCTACAGAAATTATACAACTTGTTAGGAAGATTAATAATGTATAATCATGAGTAATTATCTAACACTTCATAATGAAATTATTGATATAATGGTAGTGGTACATAATAAGTAATTTTATAATATTTTTTTTTTGAATAAATTAAACAAAGCAAATAATATTGTAAAGGAAAATTTGTTGAATTCTCGTTTTGATCCCGCAAATCTCTAGTAGGTTTATAGCATATAACAAGTACCCCAAACCATACAGTTTATGAGTAAATTTAAAAATACCAGAATGTTTGAGACCACCAAAAGAGTCATTGTGGAATGGAGTCTTAACCTTAAAACTCTAAGCTAAAATATGAGCTACTGCTCATTTAGTAAAAAACAAAATTTTTCCTAATGTTCTTTATTGCAGGTCTCACTTAGACCGATTTAGAGTGACATTTCTACATACAATGTATAGAAAAAGCACTACTGAAATGTTTAAAGGTTTTGTCTCCATTAAACAGATCAGAAGAACATACTCTCGCTGATGTTTTGTGAACTACGACTCTGTCTGTGGCCCAGCCAAGGAGCCCACCAAACCAAAATCATAACAATTATAAATTAGGATGTAATGAAAAGGGATATTTAAATAATAAAATATGAATTGGCACTTGCGATTTTGATGAGCAGTGCAATATGACGTAGAAGAAGGGGAGGGGAGAGACGAGGAGTGGAGGGCTTGAGCTAGCGAGCCGACGGGGAGTCTTTTCCGAGAGCCGCGAGAAGGAAGACCGCTACGGGACGAGGTCAGGTCAGTCCATTTTCGGCCACGTGCTAGTTAAATTCAACGGTATGTTTTTCGGCCACTATTAAGGCTTTATCTTGCCGTTATGTCTTTTTTATAAATTATAATAATTCTGTAATCTAACTCGGCAGTAAATAAAATATAATATTTAATTTCACTTGCGTTGCGTGCGTTCATTAGCGTCCTAACCCGACTCCTTGGCCCATCCTGACAAGATTCGGCTAAAGTGTACGCGGTCTCCAGCCAGCCGGAGCTTCCAGCTGGTCAAAAGAAGTGGAGACGGTCACATGTCTACGCATTATTTTACTATAATCCATTTTAAAGCTCAAGCTGCAGTTGAATTCTTTTACATGCCATGCCTAGAGACGCCAGCTGCGTTTTAAGAGTTAAGTCGAGGATAGTATTTCACATTTTGATCAAATAGAATAGTATCAATTCATAGAAAAGTGTGGGCGTTATGAAGAGAAACAGCAGAATGGCTACTCTGTGGTATTGTGGATGGATTGAAGTCTAAAACAAAGTAGAGGACTGTATTAAACTTTTCATCAGAATGATTGTTGATGATCCATCAGAAAATGTAACCGATAAATGGTTAATTTATGGAGTAATTGGTAGAATTGACTTCAAAATAAAGTTGTGTACTGTATTTTACAATCTATCAGAAAAGAAGGGATAGATCCATGAAAAACCATGATGCTAGGCCACTCTGCAGAAGACTCGAATTCCATTTTTCCTCTGGTGAAAACTGTCAAGAGTCGACAGATTGGAACCTATATTTTATTACTATTACTTGCGAAAGCCAAAGTTTTTCTTTTATTTGAATACTTGACCTGAACTAAAATATCTTTATTCATAAATCATTCATTATTTGTCTGTAAAAATATGTAATCATTAAGAAAATATGTGAATGAAATGGGTTTGTAATCTAATTTTATATCAAACTGTATTTATTTTGTTGGATTGAAATAATCCATTTCCCGTCAATTACAGCTATTTTGCCTTTCCCTCTACACTGCGTTCTCTATATTTGCCCATTCCAAAACAAAATATCGAGAATATACTGATTATATTTCAATCTAAAATCTAGCGAAAGTTCTACAAAAACCTCGAGTTGGATAACAGTTTGAGCTTGTTAAAAGGCTTGCTAAAAGTTTTAACTCGTTTAAAAGCTTTGTCTCTATTGAAACTCGAGTTTGTAAAAAGCTTGAGGTAGTAAAAGGTTCAAGCTTGTTAAAAAGCTCAAGCTCGATTAAAGCTCAAGCTTGATTAAAGCTCAAGCTCAGCTCGATTTACGCAAGGCTCGGCTTGAATTTCAAAAACCCAGACTAGCACACCTCTAGCTCTAAGAATGCTAATTTTAAAATTCAATTTAAAATTGTTTAATGCCTTATTGTAAATGCACACGATTAATTTTTGAATTGTAGTACTTGTTTGTTAAAATGGCATATATTATTTAAAACTATTTTCATTTAACAATTACTTTAATTTATTAGTGATGAATGTATGTATTATAATGTATGTATAAATGCAATACAAATATTTTGTTTAATTTTAGTGAAAGTTTGCCTTCCAATTCAAAGAAAACAGATCCACAAAGCTTGTCATCTAGAAATAAACCTATTAGCCAAAACTCAAAAGATAAGAGTAAAGGCTCGAATGCGTTGGAAAAATTGAATGAGTAAGTGATTGAAGAATTTTATTTATTTAATTCCAACTACTTTGAATTTTACCTTTGAAATAGTGATGATGTTCTTATTCTTAGTTGGCAGGTGTAACAAATAGTTTAATTATAAACTAATATAAATATACGATATAGTATTTGTGCATGCATCTATCATGATAATAACAATATAAATAAAAGTTGAATGGACTAACTTTCCATTACACAATAACAAAGTATTTGTGCATGCATCTATCATGATTATAACAATGTAAATAAAAGATGAATGGACTAACTTTCTATCACACAATAATAAAGTATTTGTGCATGCATCTATCATGATTATAACAATGTAAATAAAAGATGAATGGACTAACTTTCTATCACACAATAATAAAGTATTTGTGCATGCATCTATCATGATAATAACAATGTAAATAAAAGATGAATGGACTAACTTTCTATCACACAATAATAAAGTATTTGTGCATGCATCTATCATGATAATAACAATGTAAATAAAAGATGAATGGACTAACTTTCTATCACACAATAATAAAGTATTTGTGCATGCATCTATCATGATAATAACAATGTAAATAAAAGTTGAATGAACTAACTTTCTATCACACAATAACAAAGTATTTGTGGGCAGCTTCTCATAAAATGTTTCATAGACATCGTCTTCATACATAAGCTACTGGTCTTAGCGTCCCCATCTCCTTGATATTGTGACACCTCTAATCCGTCTCGACTGGCATCACAGGATGTAACAATCTCTTTGTCTTCATGAAAGTTGGCAAGAACTGGTGGTATTGTCAGAGCTTGTTTTAGCTGTTGAAAAGCAGTCTGGTGTTGTTGCGACCATTGGAATTTTTTATCAGTATTTTTTTTCCATGAATGGTTTGGTGATATTGCTAAACTTATGGATAAATTTTCTATAGTATGATGCCGCCCCTTAGAAACTGCGTACATCTTATGTTCTTGAAGGAATGTGAAAATCCATGATTGCTTTAAAATTTGTATAAGGAGAGTATTCCGTGTTGTTAAATATTGTGTCCAAACACATCTATGTTTTGATAAAAAAATGACATTTTGATGTTTTTAATTTTAATTTTTGCTCTATCTAACTGTTTAAAAACCTTTTTCTAAATTTGTCAATTGGTCCGTAAATGTATTGCTGTATGTTACTAGATCATCCACATATATTATCATGCATTAATACAGCAATCCCGAAAACAGGCATTTCATCCTACGTTGGAAAGAGTTCGTGGAATTACGCATTCCCATAAGCAGCCTTGTATACTGTCATAGGCACGTGTGCGTCACGAATGCGGTTATGTGATCTATTGCTGGAAAAAGCCTGAATTTATATACAAGGATGAAATAGTGTGCCATGCCCAGTGTGTCAAAGATTGTGTCGGCCCTGGGTAAAGGAAATATGTCTGCCTCCATGTTTTCATTTAACTTTCGATAGTTAACCACCATTCTGTATTGGTCGCCTGGTTTTTTGACTAGAAATTCTGAGGCTGCAAATGCGCTTTGGGAATCCTCAATGACTCCTGTTTTTTAAATTAGTTTATTTGTCTGTCTAATTCTATTCGTTCCGTGTTACTCAGTCGATAAGGGGCTACTGCCACTGGTTTGTTGGTTTGTAAGTTGGCATATCCGCTTCTTGTAGGTCTTGTGGTCCGCTTCCAAAGAGATGTATATATTTTTGTATTAAGGCTTTAACCCTTGAGATGGCACGCGACCTACAAGTAGGTCGCCCACCGGTTTACGAGCGATTTCACCAACTCTAAAACACGTATTTTGCAATTCAACATTACGCCCACTTAAAATTGTCCTATCGCAATAAATAAAATACCGTTATAAAGCTAATGTTCCGTAGATGTATAATCATGCAAAAAAAAAAAATACCACAAAACGTTATAAGTAATAAATTGGTGAAGTTCGCATATTTTTGATGCGTAAAATCGTAAATTTAAACTCTGCGCCTTTTCGCAAACGCAACGCCATTTTTCCCTATTTGATTACAACTCTATATTTCTGTCAAACGGGTTGACCAAAACACTGTTCTATAGGTTATGTGTCTTTCTCTTTCAAACCGTAGATTACAAATTTTTCTGCGTCTCACAGATCCAGAGATATATCTACTTGACCATAGAACAAACCTGACGACACGAAATTCATTTGGCATTCGGTGCAGTTTAGGAATAGACGTAATCCCTTTTCTATGTTTTAAAAACGTATTTTTCTTTACAGTATTTTGTAGGGGAAATTTCATTCTACAAGTTGGTACCACTAAAAATACCGTACAGTTAATTTCAGTTGCTTGTTTTCAAGACTAAACATAGCAATCTTACGCGATGTGGTAAAATAAAATACACGCAAATGGGCGTGGCATTTGTGTAATATTTTTATTATTTCTTTTATTTTGAAGGTTTGTGTATACAAATTGTATATAAATTGTGTATACAAGTTACAATATATGTATTTTTATATCTAAAGTTTATGTTTTTGAGTGATAGTTTAGTTTGTGAACGGTTCTTACTTGGAATAACCTAGAACAAATTGTAAGTCTAGCCTATATGCAAATTTTCTTATATTTAGTGTTTTATATGATTATACAAGTGAATATGTGTGTTATTCTTTGTAAAGTATATTGTCTTAGTAAAATCTAATGATTTTGTCTTGGGCCTAGCTTTAGAAAGTTACTAATTACGTCTAAATTGTTGAGATGTCTAACCTAACCTCAACCGTCAGAGTATCACGTTTTAGTCAAAATCGTTGTTTTTATTTTGAAAATGTAACAAATTATTATTTTCCCCCCCTAAATATATTCACAAATATAATACAAATCTCAAGTAATGGTTGATAAAATTCCAAAAAATCTATTAGTATGTTATTCATTACCATTTTTGTGAAATTTCTGCTCCGTTACTGTTCGATTTTTCTAGTGTTCAAAAAGTCTGGAAACCCCTTAAAATTAATTTTATTAATAAACGCAGAACAATGAAACTCTAGGATTATGTCCTCACTGTAGTTACCGACTTTTTGCTCATTTTAACTTTCTTTTTTTGCTTTGGGTGGACGTCCTGTCGAGGAAGTCTAAAAAATCTTAAATGTAAGCATAGGTCGAATTATACCTCATTTTAAAGGTCTTTGTTAGAGGAACACATTGCCGCAATCCCGATTGAAAAAGGACCATTCGTTTGGAAAAGGCAGCCTCTTAAATTTTGTTTGATTTTAATGCTAATTCAATGGCAAATTTTTAGTAAGCTTTAGTTTAGATTACAATGTCACTTAGTGAGACAGAGCAAATAACCATTCTGATGATGTGGGATTATGGGGATAGAACTCGTTCATATGAGGAGGTAAGCCGCTTGTTCAATGAAACTTGCCCCAATTGACCACCTATTCAAAAATCAACAGTGTTGAAGACCGTACAGCGCGGTTCTGTAACAGATCGGTCAAGATCCGGACGGCCAAAATCAGCAACCAATGAGACCAATCAGCTACACAAGGACACCACTTCGAGCACCTTCTGTAATACCTTCCAAGGTTTGTTTATTTTTTTATAATTATTGTCTTGCAAAGTTAGTAATTTAAACATAAACAACTGACATACTGTCTGTTCAATTTTATTAATAATGATAATTGTCCCCAATTAAATCGAACATTACTGATATTTCCTATCCCTCCACACTCCAGCTGTGAAATTCTCATAGCTAAAACACTAACATAACCAACTCGGTTGAGTATTCACTTCTGCCCCTTAATCTTCGCAACGTAAAGTTAACAAATTGTAAAAGGCTGCCATTTCCAAACGAATGGTCCTTTTTCAGTCGGGATTGCAGCAATGTGTTCCTCTAACAAAGACCTTTAAAATGAGGTATAATTCGACCTATGCTTACATTTAAGATTTTTTAGACTTCCTCCACAGGACGTCCCCCCAAAGTGAAAAAAAGACAGTTAATATGAGCAAAAAGTCGGTAACTACAGTGAGGACGCAATCCTAGAGTTTCATTGCTCTGCGTTTATTAATTAAATAAATATTAAGGGGTTTCCAGACTTTTTGAACACCCGGTACCAATATACATATCTAAACCTACATACCCAAACTTGTATACATACACTCAAAACACCTCATATCACACACACACACACACACACACACACACACACACACACACACACACACACACACACACACACACACACACACAACATAAACACACAATTACACACACAAGAGAATATTTAAAATAATGGTATAATGTACACAACAATCAATTTTTTGTTTTCAAAATATCATCAATATCATCGTATCAACATCATCAATATATCTAAATAGCCAACGTTTAACCATTTACATGGTTCTCTCCTCGGAATAGTCTACCTTTAGTTCCAGGGGCAATAAGTTAAAAGTTCTAGCTGCATTATAAAAGAAACATTGTTGAAATAAGGTTAATCAGGCCCGAGGCACAAAAACCAAACAAGGATTACTAAGGTTCGTATAGCAATCTGCATTAAACTCTTCTTTTTCCTTTGATTCATTGATGCTTTTATTAACTTGTACACATAAAGCTTTCTTAGCGGGAGGATATCAAGTTGTTGAAAAAGTGGATCCGAATTTTTTTTCTTCAAAATTACTTTTATTATTCGCTTCTGTACATTGATAAGTGGTCTAAGATTAATAGTATAAATGCCACCCCAACAACTAAGACCATATCCAATATACTACTCCACCACTGAAAAATAGACCATTCTCAAGACTGTTGACGAACAAACATTCCTCAATAAATTAAACTTTCTCAAAGCATTCAGCATTTCAATTCTTAAATAATTAATATGTACTTTCCAATTTAAATAGTTATCTATTGAAAATACCTAAATATCTATAGTAGTTCACTTCTTTTATTTCAAAACAGGAGCAAACACTCTACCCATATTACAACCCACTTCATGATATTTCAAAACTTTATTATAATAATGAATATCTTTAAGATTAAATATACTATATTTGCTTTTATCCCTTAAGGTAAACCATTTCTATCCATCCAGTATTTTATTAGATTCAAATCAAATTGCATCTTTGAGACACAGTAAACCGGTTGTGCCTGCAGAGTAAGTTAATGCTGTGTCATCTGCAAAAGCTGTTAATCTTCCTTGAAAATGACCCATGCACAGATCATTTACATATACTAAAAACAAAATTGGTCCTAAAACAGACCCCTGTGGCACACTATATTTTACTATTCCCAATTCACTCTCAACACTACCTACTATTAACATATTGCATTCTATTAGCAAGGTAGCTTTTAAACCATTTATAAGCCACTAAGGTAATAAATGGTTTGTGGTTGTTTTAATAATTAATGTATTTATCCTATCATACCCTGGTGCGATTCCTGACTTTAAACCATTGATAATATTTTTAATCTCTCTTCCTGTTATTCGTAAAATAAAGATTGAATTTAATAGACTATTAGTGGGAAACAATTTCTCAAAACCACTATCTATGGTAATATTGTTTATATTAGATCTCAGATCTTGTGCTACACTTAAGCAAAAAATATTAAATAAAGATGCTACCTCTTTTGGATTACTTATTTCGACCTTATTATGGACTATTTTGTCAATTTTTAAATTAGATTTTTGTTCACCGATAATTTCATTAAGTAGTTGCCATTGTTTCTTAGTATTACCACTTAAAGATTTTAAATGATTTACATATAATTTCTCCTTTGTTAATCTAATATCAGCTTTTAGTCTACGATCATATGACTTATAATATCGTTTTAGTTTATCATGTAAGGTTAAGCTTTTAGTTTTTTTTTAAAGATGATGACGGTTTTTTACCTGAACACACAACCTATCAGTGATCCAGGTCTTCAATTTGACAAAACTTATCATACTATCTGTTATTCCTTTAGAGTCCTCAATTAATTTACTGATTATTTTCAAAAATGTTTCAAAAGCAGTATTAACACAGTTACAATTGTAAACTATTTTCCAGTCACAAAAAATTAAGTTTATGATCCAAGGCTTCGAAATTAATTTTACAAAATTGTTTCGTTTGAATAACCTGTTTACC
This sequence comes from Aphrophora alni, assembly GCA_963513935.1. NCBI lineage: Eukaryota > Metazoa > Arthropoda > Insecta > Hemiptera > Aphrophoridae > Aphrophora > Aphrophora alni. The sequence continues at coordinate 32,288,601 of OY740766.1, forward strand.
CTCAACCAGCAATAGTGATAGTTCCAAGAAATGAACGGTTATTGCTCAATTGAAAACATCTAATTTAAAATTTAGAATTTGTTTACGCAAAGTCTTAACAACACATGATCATTTATGAACCACTGATGTCCTTGGTTACTTCATTAATCAAGGACTGAACGCCAAAACTCGCCATCAAATCTAAATATTTATCTGTTGTCGCAACTCTTTTCAAAATATTAATATTTACATCACCAATAATGATAAAATTTTTACCCTGATTAGCTTGCAATAAATCTTCGATATCACAAAGGAAAGTATCAACAGGCTGATGATGTAATCTATAAATGGCCAATATTGTTATATCAGTCTGAAGTATAGAGAGAGTCTGCAGAATAAACAGTTGATAAAGCAAGGCCTATACAAGACAACTCGTGTCTAACGTACACTACCACCCCACCAGCACGATAATTATTATTGCAATTACTAAACATATTGTAACCATTTATTTTATAATAACCTCATCAACATAAATCCACTTTTTCACAGTAAACAATGCCCTCAAGCTATATATATTTTGACATAGTAAATTAAAAAGTGAAGACATCAATTATTTACTGGAATGAGATTTTACAAGACTGAATTTCACAAACTAAAATTACAAGTATGAACACCAACACAAACACACCTTCTCTCTCCACTCCCATCTTTCATACACCCCCCCCACACACACAAATATGCATACCGATTCATTAGATAAAAATTCCTTGAAAATAATAAGTAATAAATTAAATATTCTAAATAAAGAAGATTATAATAACAATAATTCTACCCACAGCAGCCAGCTAATCATTCCTATTTTACAACAGGATTGAAGGACATATGTATAATTATTAAAACGGAAAAACAAAAAGTAAAAAATTTAAATCCATATTACAAGTTCATATCAAAAACATAAACTATAAATAATTTTTTTTTAAACCATCATCTACAAAATGAATAATCTAAATATATGATCATAAAACACTATCATCTCTAATAATACATTGAACAAAAATACCTCACAGAGAGTATATCTGGTCCATGTTTCATATTACTAGAACATCCTCTCCATCAGCTTTCCGCATCAAGATCCTTCCTCCTCTAATCCAAAAGTACTTGTAGCCCTTTGTTTTCTTAGCTTCTTTAGCATGGAACAAAAAACGGCGTCTCGCTGGGCTCAGGTTCTCATTTATATAAATAGGGTTGTCTGAAGGAAGATCCAGGTGTCTTGTTGAAAAATCTTTTTTAGCACGTTTCATCTGCAGATCTCTGGGATTCTTCTTCAAAGACGGTGACAGATATCAATCATATTGTCCTCTATTGATAACCCAGTGCAAGTTCTACTTTTTTAACGATGGACATGGTCAGGCAAAACAAAAATGATAAGGCACTTATAATTTCACAAACAACAACAATTTATTGTTACAGCTGTTTCGCCGTTAGGCATCGTTGGACAACTAAGAACTAAAAACTAAAATACAGGTCAACTTAACCCTGTTAGTGGCAGTGTTAATTATCTTCGTTTTTTAAAAAATTAATAAAAAATATTATTTGTATACAAAACCTAACTTATAAGATATCATTTTTCTCAGAAAGATGCATACAATTCATCTATGTAATAAAAAAAATTTTTTGAAACGGTTTTGGAGTAAGTATGTTACATGTCAAAAAATGATGTTATCATTTTTCAGAAATACCTGTATCACCCAAAATCAATAACTTACTACCTATTTCTAAGATAGATATACACAATTTTTGTGTATTATTTATAAATATATTTTGGAAAAAAAATATATAAATTTGTTACATTTTCAAAATGTAAAAAATTATTTTATGAATTTCGGGACATTGGTCATTTTATTTTCAACAATTTACCAAACATAGTAATATATATTTTATACAAAAGTTCTATATCTTATTATGTTCAGAAAGGTAGAATGTAGGTGTGTAGTGAAAAAAAATGTTAGATGTATCACATTTGGAGTTTTTTGGTCAAATACCAAAAAATCGAAGAGTAACGGAGCAGAAATTTCACAGAAATGGTAATCAATAACATACTAATTGATTTTTGGAATTTTTTCAACAATTCCTAGAGATTTGTAATATATTTGTGAATATATTTGGGGGGGGGAATTTGTTACTTTTTCAATATAAAAATGACAATTTTCCAAAAATTGATATTCTGACGCTTGAGGTTAGGGTGACACCTCAACCATTTAGGCGTAATAAGTAACTTTCTAAAGCTAGGCTGAAGACAAAATCATTAGATTTTACTAAGACAATATACTTTACAAAGAATAACACACATATTCACTTGTATAATCATATAAAACACTAAATATAAGAAAATTTGGTTATAGCCTAGAATTACCACTTGTCTTTTAGGTTATTCCATATACACACTCAAAATTCACTCAAAAACATAAACTTTAGAAATAAAAACACATATATTGTAACTTGTATACACAATTTGTATACACAAACCTTCAAAATAAAAGAAATAATAAAAATATTACACAAATGCCACGCCCTTTTGCGTCTAATTTATTTCACTGCATCGCGAAAGATTGACTATGTTTGGTCTTGAAAAGAAGAATCTGAAAATAACTGTACAGTATGTCAAGTAGTACCAACTTGTAGAATGAAATTTACTCTACAACATACTGTAAAGTTCGATTACAAAAATTGAACTCAGTAATCGATTATGCCATTTCGTTAACTGCACCGCATGCCAATTGAATTTCGTGCCGTCAAGTTTGTAGTTTCGTCAAGTAGAAATATCTCTGAATCTATGAGACGCAGAAAAAATTGTAATCTACGGTTAGAAAGAGAAACATGTGATCTATAGAACAGTGTTTTAGTTGACTTAAATGACAGATAAATAGAGTTGTAATCATATCGGGAAAAATGGCGTCGCGTTTTACGAAAAGGTGCAGAGTTTAAATTTACGATTTTACGCATAAAAAATATGCGAACTTCACCAATTTTTGGAATATTATTTATAACGTTTTGTGGTATTTTTTTTGCATGATTATACATCTATGGAACATTAGCTTTCCAACGGTATTTTATTTATTGCGATAGGACCATTCTAAGTGGGCGTAATGGTGAATTGCAAAATACGTGTTTTAGAGTTGTTGAACTGTACTAGGCCATGCATGAAATTTGACCCGCTAGCGGGTCGGGCATCCGTTGGTGGATTAACACTAACATCTAGGAATGAAGGTGGGGATGAAAGCAGAGGTAGGGCAATGACCTGGTATTACCTGAAAGGGACATGGATAACAGAAGGTTTTCAAACAATAGGTTTTAACAAAGGGGATGGGTTATTTACTTGTTCATTTAGGTTAGAAATTAGGTTTTTAGGAAATCATATTAGATAAATTGTTGTTTTATGAAATTATAAGTGCCTTATCATTTTTGTTTTGCTTATTATGGAATTTCACCGAGTAGCGACTGTAGTCACACTTAATATAGACATGGTCTCCCATAATTGGTTCAATCCTGCCTTGTTGGGGGATGCCATAGATCTCGAAGATGTTCTTACGATTGTGTTGGTCCATATCATCAATTCTGACTTCCAACTCTGATACTTTTTTCCTCAGGTTAACATTGTCAGATACCAGCTTTTCTACTGTCACTCTCAAAGCTTTAATTTGTTCATTTTCAGACTTTAAACCAATTAGGGAACATTTATACCCTAAACCTTCTTTTATATCCGATAGATATAAATTCAGTTTAAGAACACAACACGAACACGAAACCATTGCCAAATATATTGCTAATTTGAAAAAAGTATCAACTTATTGTGAGTTTGGCGCTACATTAAACGAATATCTAAGAGACAGATTGGTTACCAGTTTAAAAAGTGATGCAATCGAACGACTTCTATTCGAGACTACCCTGACCTACAAAAGGGCGGTAAAGGTAAGTACTTCAATAGAGGAAGCAGAAAAGGATGCACAAACAATAACAGGAGGCAGCGACCATCAACTCAGAATGCAAAGGTTGCAGTTTCATCAAAACAACGGAAACGTGGGAAGCAGGAAGGAAACAAAGTGTCAACTAAAAGTGATGTGAAAGTGATGTGTTATTGTTGTGTTTGACAAGGTCGTTTTAGTAGTAAGTGTGTGCATAAAAATAGTGTGTGTCACAATTGTGGAATTAAAGGACACTTGGTGAAGGTATGTGGGAAGAAATTTAATAAATTTCAAAATAAGTATAAATAAGTATCTAGAGATAACAATAATTTTCAATAATTTGTCTGTATCAGTTCTGGTTACTCAGTTCACCAATACCAAGTACAAACTCGAGCCAAGCATGTATGGGTGATTGTCCCGTGAAAGTTGTTTTTGTCCGAGGAAAGAAGGTGGCAATTTGATGCCCATGAAAGAAGTTTAAATGCCTGTGTTTTTAGCTTCCTCAGCATGTAACATAATAACTTGTCTTGATACACTTAGAACTCTGTCGTTGCCAATTCCTGTTTTTGTGTAATTTATAGCTTATTGCATGTCAACTAAATGTTTGTCTCTATAAATATATTTTTCACATATTTTTCTATGTCACTAAAAAATATAAACTAATTATATATGTTAAGTATTGTAATCAATCCTATACAAAGATAATATTCATAGTGGGATATTAATTAAGCTAAACATTTCACATTGTACGAGGGGGACCCAAAAAATAACGGGAATTGGGCTGGTGAGGGGGTGGGCGTGGCCGGTCGACCGGAGAGGGTGTCTCGAGTCACAACACGTTTGTTCGCTGTGAGTAGATCAGTTTGTCCGTGAGAACTTTTTTGTGAAAGACCTTTTTCAGTTTCGGCGAAAACATAAAATGGCTGACTGCCGAGAGCAACTTGTGGCTGTGAAATTGTGTTTCCTGTTCGGGAAAACGTCTGTGGACACTCTTGTAGTGCTTAAAACAGCTTTATGGGGAAGTTACTTTAAGTAAAACATGTGCATACCAGTGGTTTCAGCGTATTAAAAATGGAGATATGTTGATGAAGACCAGCCTCGTTCTGGGCGCCCTTCAACTTCAAGAACTGACAACAGCGTTGAGAAAATCAACACTCTGCTTCGTGAAAACCGTCATCGAAGCATTGATCAATTAGTTGCGATGTCTGGGTTAACTTGGAGTTTAATCCAGAGGATTTTATCGGAGGATTTGTGCATGAGAAGAGTTGCAGCCAAACTTGTTCCACGCCTTCGACTTCAAACTTGTTAAAGGGAGCGTCGACTTCATGCCTGTTTCGAAGCCTCTCTGTGAAGCAGTTTTTGACGAAAAACGGTATAACACCGATTGCTCACCCCCCCCCACCCTATTCACTGGATCTCACTCCCTGCGACATTTTTTTGTTCTTCCGACTCAAACAGGATATGAAAGGTAAACGTTTTGAAACTGTGGAAGAGGTAATCTTGCACTCTCCTGATATATTTCTTTCAAAACTACTTTTAGTTATAATTTTATTGTTTATTAGTGATCAATGCAATACAAATATTTTATTTTATGTGTACATTTTGTTAAATTTTAGCAATGAGGAGCCTTTTGAATTGAATACAACCAAACCAGAGTCAAAGAATTTGCCACTTCCAGATGAGGATTTTATAGACCAACTATCAGTTCTTTACAAAAACGTTTCAGATATGTTGAAAGGATTTGAGGGGTAAGCGTTTGATTAAATTTACTTATTTATTGAGTTCATCTACATTAATTAATTTTACTTCTAAAATGATGATAGCATTTTTAATCTCAATTGGTGTATGTTTTAAATATTAAAATATTCATCATCTTGATGAGTATATTATGCTCAGGCCCTGTCATTCAAATCAAACAAGATGTATTGAATCTTGCATTATATATTGCTACTCGCGTGTTTTTGGTGAGTACCAAACACACGAGTAACAATACATAATGCAAGATTCAATACATCTTGTTTGATCTGCCATAACAGTTCCTTGTACTTGGATATTGAACATCCTTCGTTGGCTTCAATCATCAGTCGAAACTGTATACATGTGAGAAAGCTTAACTCGCTATGCTCAAGTTGACTATTCACTAATTTAATTTAATGTTATGAATTTCTTAATCGGCATGAATAAAAATTTATTTTACATGGCTACCATTTTGAAATATTTTATGGATTTTTCTGAATTTCAATTCTCTATCCAAATTTTTGTAGCTATTGTAAACAGATTACCATGTCAAAATCTGGTATGTTATTTTTTTTTTTTAATTCCTTATACAATGAAATGTAAGACAATCATAAAACTTACTTATTTTTTAGAAGAACTTTTCAGAGTCAATTCTCTCTATAATACATGTATGTTTAAAATGGCCATAGTGTATTTCTAAACAAAAGACTGTTATAGATTTCTCAAAAGTTTATACAACATAAAGGCTTTCCGACAAAATGAAATAATCCTTGTAGCAGTGCTTACCTGTGTATCACCAATTTGGTGACATACCCATAGGCTAACCTTGCCACATTTCATGGGAAAGTTTCCAATGATTTCATATGATAGTCCGGCTTTGGCCAAAATTGCATTGCCGGACAAACCCACAAACTAATAATCTTTTTCTTATTGTATAATCTCACCAAACCGATACTGAGTCCCTGCCACCATTTATGAGTTTATTAAATTTAATGTTATTTACAATAATTATTTGGTAAAATTTTAACCTAATTAACAGCCAATAGTAAATTTATATGGTCTAGTTTTTTTCACAACACCCAGTTTCCCATGACCCCCTCCCCCAATTAATTAGTTTAGCCTACCATTGTATTAAATTACTTGTGCATTTTGAATTCAACCAAAAAAACCTGTGTTCCATTTTGTTCCATACCTATGTATATTATGTGAACCTATCTCTGCAGTTCCATACTGTAAAGATAAAGTATTCCGAGACCAATGGCACCTCCTCTACCTCTAGCTCTGAGCCCAGCTTGAGATCAAAAGAGCATGCTGGTAAAATAACGGCAAGGTTATATGACTGCCACGATACCAACCGTGTCAGCGCTTGCTGCTCCTCATCTCTTCACATCCATTGAGCTATTGTCTGGTCAAGTAGTGAACTACTCTTATAATTTATGCTAGAAAATAACAGTTTCTCCCAGCACTGGAGCAGTGATGAAAGATGCTCAGAAATTTAGAATACATTATTTAAATCCTTCTTCTTCGGCTCCTTTCAGGTAGGATATATTCTGACTATGAAGAAAATAACAGGGTTAAAATTGGATAAGATTAAAAACTATTGAGCGTGAAGTAAATTGGAAATTGATTTGTAATTTGTAAAATCAGATGGTTGAAATGGTGGCGGTAAGGATAAGGTTTTTAAGGATAAGGATTATTGTTCAAGTTTGAGTAAGGTTCACAAGCTAACTCTAACCTACATATATATACATAATTCATTAGGAGTCGACATTAACCATTAACCAATTCCAAAAAAAGAGATATGGTAATAGAAAAAAAATTAAATCAATTTAAATTATTTCTTCTTCTCATTTTGGGTCTGGATGGAGTAACAGAAAAAAAGGTTGTTACAGAGTTAAGTATAGTTTAAAGTACCCCAATACGTGTGTGAGGAGGGTAGAGCTAATGTATAGCACAAAACCGACGCCCAACGTTCATCATATGAAGGGATGAGGTCAGTATCTGAACCACTCATTGTGTTAGAACAACCTAATTTGAAACAATGAGAACAAAACATATAACAAACTGGTAACACAACCATACGTAAATACAATATACAATAGGAATAAACATATTTTAGGATAAGGACTACTGCATGCGCAATATCAAACATATACATGGTTCAAGTACGATTTTAACAAAAACCGAAAGGGGCGGACAATTCGTGGGGGGGGGGGGTTAAATCAACTAATATTATAGAAATGAAAATATTTGCCATTCAATGTAATATGAATAATCAATAGAATGTAATCTCTAAAACGAAATAAGGAAAATTAAGGCTTAAGAGTCTACACACTAACTACATAAAACCTAATACTAGATAGACACAGTTTCGTAAATAGGAAAGATAGAAATTAATAGAGAGGGAGAGTCTAATACTAAGTTACAATGAAAACAATAGTCTAAATATACCAAAGGTTAAGCCATAAACCAAAGAATTACAACTCCAAGCTAATCAATCCACAGTGAGCTCTTAAATCCTTGTGGGAGCCTTACGGGGTCTGAACAGCCATTATGTCCCAGAAGGGTAATCGGGGGTGTAAGGAATAAGTGAAAATTTAGACCTCTTGGTAAAAGAGTAAGAAGAAGAAAAAGGGAAGGAAGGTGAAACTTACAAATTAATATCATCTATCAGTATCAGTTGCTGAAACTGTAGACGATAAGTAGGTTGTAAACAATATCCCTCAGGTAATTTGATTAGGGTGAAGAGGTGGACCAATTTGGTTGGTAAAAGGGTTTTAGTTGTGAAATGTGCACTGGTGACACGAATTTGGTTGAACGAGCGTTGACTAACCTAACCTAACGGTTACTACGGATGAGAAGGAGTGGATAACCAAAGGAGGTTACCACAATGGCAACAATTTAAAATTAATTCTTTTGTCTTCGTTCATTTTTTTGTAGGCCGATATTTATTTTAAGGTTAATAAATTTAGTGAAAGTTATTTCAAGTACAAAATAAATATACTAAGGACTTAGGCCAATAAAGAACAGGAAGAAAGGAGTTTAAATTAATTTCCAGTCTACGAAATGGATAGTTGGGGGAAAATATTACTATTTTTTATTTTCCAGGTATAAAAAATCAAGTACAGCAAGTTATGGTAAGCCTTAGTACTTATGTAAGTGATCATTTAAATAAAAATCATTTGCTGGGAGATTACTTGGATTAAGGCCCAAGGCTGTAACTGCATGTATTTGTAAGGTGTTAAAACATATATTAAAAGAATTGATAGAGCTTACAAGGTGAGGTTTGTATTTTATTAGAGGAAATGTTGGCAAAGACAAATTATAATTTGCTCATCAGGGTTAAGGGGAAGGACAAGTTGTAACAGCTACAGATAACTAACTCTAATTTGGTCAAAAGATTTGCCCTGTAAGATACCATTTGTGCCCATGATTATAAAAACATATTTTAAAGGAAAAACCGTTGTAAAATGAAATTGTCATCCGAGAGTTTAGGTATGAAATGTTGTCTGACAAGATAATTTTCAAAATGATTAACATGGCTGTCTCCAAAGTACGCCCTATCCAATGGTCTAGGTGAGGCTCATTCACAAATTTTAATATCTGACAAATTGATAACTAATAGTGTTAACCAGATTTATGAGAAGGATTTTTTTCTCTTTTGTTATTAAATTTTTTTTGTTTGTTTTATAATTTCTTTAATAATTATTATTTTTGTGTTCCTACACGCAAACCAATAATAAGTCAAACAAGCAGGATACCAAAACAAAACGATGGATAGGGGTCGGTTGATACCAAAATTCTATTTCTGAAGCAGGTTAGGTTAAACTCCTACGTGCGACAACAAATGTAAGAAACTGGTAATTTATTTAAACAGTAATACGTAATAAAGGAGGTAATATTAAACTGAACCTAATATTGTACAAACAGCAGGATACCAAAACAAAACGATCGATAGGGGATGGTTGATACCAAAATTCTATTTCTGAAGCAGGTTAGGTTAATAGCCAACGAGCGACAACAAATGTAAGAAACTGATAAATTTATTTAAACAGTAATATGTAAAAAAGGAGGTAATATTAAACTGAACCTAATATTGTATAAATCCTATGGTCAGAATTACTAAATGGAGAGAAAACATAACCTAAATAAATTAAACCTACCATATAATTTGGGCTAAACATTAAACTAGGCTAAATATATATATACAGTAGAGTCTCGCAAACTCGGCACTCGATAACCCGGCAGTCCGGAATACTCGGCGACCCCGACGGGAAAAAAAAAATTTCTAAAAACAGCGATGTTCATAAAAGTTCGGCAGATCCCAAAGCGGGCATTAACTTCGATCGCTCGAATCGTTGATGGTACTTTTCCCATGTTAAACTCGTCACAAAGTTTTTTTACAGATTCCCCTCTGTCAAGTCTTTTTAACACATTTAACCGCGTCTCAAATGAAACCAACACACGCTTCCGTTTTCGTAACTCGCTCATTTTTATTTACTGTATATACTGTGCGTACCTGTCAAAGAAAACTGAAAAGAAATGTTATATTTTCCATAATGTATACTAAATTGATTCGTGGAAAAAAACGGCCCATCAAACGTTTTTGCAGGTGTATGTCTGCTATATCGACGGGTGCCAATGCCGCGGTGTTATTATGCCGCGACAATGGGATACCGCTATCGACAAAGTCGTTTGATATCGTCGCCGCTTTGGTGTTTCAATTACAATTTATTTTTTGCCCTTATTCCCGATAACCCGGCATTTCACAAACTCGGCACACTTCCGGTCCACATTTCGCTGAGTTTGCGGGACTCTACTGTATATATATATATATATATATATATATATATATATATATATATATATACAGTGGAACTTCTGTATAACGAAACTCAATATCCAATTAAAAAATTCGTTATTGGGGGGGGGGTATTCGTTAATGGGAGGTTAAGGCCTTGAACTCATAAATCAATCCGGTGTTATGCTTTGGAGGCTAAACTACTGTATTGAATGAACTTACTTACCTTTTATCATGAAAACTCCATTTTACCATAGATTAAAACGGGACCATAACACTGTGGTGTAGAATAAAAATACTGCAATAATTATGTTTGAACATTGCACAATTTATTATTCACATAGACTCTAGCAACAAAACTTAGGAACAAAAAACTGGCGCCACCACACAACAGCACAGGTACCACACTACGTGCTGAATGAATAACAACCTCCTCAGTCAAGAGCTGGGCTCACACTAACAAAATTATTATTAGAATGGAAGGGGAGGCCGAAATCAACCGCACAGCATTAGCAAGAAGCCTGAATCGGCCCAAATCTACCGTGCCGCAGTGAATGTGTTAAGCTGTAGTTCTCGCCTAATGGCTTGAATAAATTTAAAATCCATAAATTTATTACATTTATGGATTATTCACGTTACTTGTAATTAATTTCATTTCTCTGAATCAAATGTATCTTAACAATAAGATATCAAAATTGTGAACGTTACACTCCTCATTATTTTTTCTCTGTCAAATGTTATATTTAAAAATCCATATAAAATTCAAGCTTTCTTCGATTCGCTACACACTCTAAAATCATAGATTTAGGTGGAAAAACGTAGGAAATGGCGGGTAATATTTGAGAAAAGAGGCAGGGGAAAATTCGAGAATTCCAATAGCTAATGGTAGTAGCACACTTATGTATGAGAAAATTAGTTCAATATTTCCTCCAAAATTTTCTTGCATATTTTTTTTAGTGTTAATATTATCACTACAGTACTGCATTATTTTATGTTCTGTTTGTTGTAGAGTGCTAAATGAAAATTTAAGGACACTTAAGTTGACACATCCTTCAATTCAGTTATTATATAACACTATACTGGCATTGTTACCTGATAGTATGCCTCTGGATTCACCTGAACCAAAATCTAAAAATGTATATTTATTGGTTGACTTGACACCAAAATGTATTCTAGAATATTGTAGTCAAGAAAATAATAGGTAAGAAGACTTGTAATGTGTAAGATGATTTTGTTTTTAAATTATCTATTTTTTTTTTCATCGTTGTTTAAAGATAAAAAACCCTTTGGACAACATCGCTTTTATAAAAAATAAAAAAAAATAACAAAAAAATAAAATTAAAAAATTAAAAAACAAAAATAAAACAAGATCCCTAGCTCTCGATTAGAATCATGGTCAGAAAAGAACAAGATTTTACCCAGAGATACTGGATAGGAGAGAAAGATTTCTTCTTTCCTATGAATTTCATTTAAGATTCACATCCATAATATATAGAAACTTATACAGGGGTAGTGAAAAGTCCCGGAACGGGTTAATATTTTTTTAACCGTTACAGATGGAACTATATAACTTGGTACACTGTTACTGGGCATAAAACACTATTTTACCACAATTTCAATGAGCCGCTACCACTTAAATCTTAAATGAGAGCGTACCAACACTGATTTCTGGGTGTTTGTTTTGAAACCTGTACCGAGTAAACATTTTCCACCTATCTTTAACACTCAACGCCATAGTAACTTTCATAAACTTTAAAACGCCGCCATTTTGTTTAGGGTGAACCTTTTGAAGTCGGATTTGCGGCATTGTATTCTACTAAATTAGACCTTTAATTTGATGTACAACTCAACCTATGCTCTCATTTAAGATTTTCTTCTGACTCCTTGTGGGCCGTCCCCCCGAAGTGGTAGCGGCTCATTGAAATTGTGGTAAAATAGTGTTTTATTCCCAGTAACAGTGTACCAAGTTATATATTTCCATCTGTAACGGTTAAAAAATTATTAACCCGTTCCGGGACTTTTCACCACCCCTGTATATAAAAAAGTGTCTTATAGACCATCTTTAAACTTTTTGTGTCATCTTGAACCTTTAAATATGCCTGGGTTTTGAAACATGCTGTTTAAATTGTTTTTTGTGGAAGTTTTATAAACAAATCACTTTTTTTTAAAAATATTGTTCATACCATACCTACTCATCTTTGTACTTTCTTTATTTACGGGAAAAAACAAATATTTTGTTTTGTTTTAGAAACATTGGAAAAATAATTTAAACAATAATTTCTAATTTTTGTGTAGATTGTTTTAGCCATTATAAATGGCAATATTTTTACCAGAATTGATGTAAATCAGTTTTGAGTTTGTCACTAGAGTGCTAAATTTATTATCTTTTTACATAATTTTCTGGTTAAAGTTCGTTGATGTCATTTTTAAAAAACCAATGTCTATTAAATCATATGAAAGTTGTACAATTTTCAACATTAGCTTAGAATAAACCTAAGTCAAAACATCAAATTAAGTTTAATTGTTAAATTTAAAAGTAAAAACTTTTGTTTTAATTGTTAGGAGAATTTGAGAAATTTTCTGATATTTCATATGAAATTGAGATGATATTATTGTATACAGTTTCATATTATTTGAATGTTAAAATAGTTGTAAAAAATATTAAGAAAAGATACGAATGTTGCAGCGTGATGGTGAGTACCACTATCCACTCACATGAAAGTTGAATTGTTAAAAGAATTGATAATTTTCCATAACTGTTGAAAACTTTCTAGAAAACAAATTGTTTATGAAAAACGAGATGTGTTGTAAACTCTAAATCTGTGCTAGTACAGTAGTTGAAGTTACTCCTTTCTAGATTTCATACTGAAGTATTGGATAGGAAAATAGTAGTGGTGAGTTTGTTTTTAAGGGATAAACGCCTTATAGAACGCGTTTTTGTAATATATAATTTTATATAGATTTTGTAGTTTGAAATATGTAATATTATTTAGTAATTTTACATTAGTTTTTAGTTATATAGTAGCTATATGTTTTGTCTTTTCTTTTTCAGAGCATCATTAGTTAATGCAAAAGATCGCTTTTCTGATTTTTTGTTTGAAATTACAAAATACTACGATGATTATTTTTCTCGTAATTACAAGAAGAAATAAGATGTCAGGCAAGTTACATATTTTGTACTATGTTTATTAATTACTTAGCATGGTTTTTTAATTATCTTTTAATAATGTATAATAATTAATACCTTCACAGTCATTAAAGTGGATCTAAGTAAAAACCAGTTCTATCTCTTGTTCAATGATAGAGCTCTACTAATTTAAGACAACTCTATGTGAGAAACCTTATATTATTTATGTACCATTAACATAATCATTTTTATTCACCAATTAATTTAAAAGACTCGAACATGACTATGCAAACTTTGATTAATTTAATGTGGGTCTCAAAATTAAATCAAACATTTCAAAGTACTAATTCTTCTTATATTTTACACATTTTATTTTACAACATCTCAAATGAAATAAAAAAAGTGTTGATGGATGGTTGTACCAAGTTAGGAGAGAAGAGATTGTGCATGTTATTAAATCTATGTACATATATAATTATATAGTTATAGGTTAGAATTTAATAAGGCACATAGTCTATTAGTTTAGATTTTGTATGGATAGGCGACACAGGCTTACCTTGGTATTACCTAATAGTACACAAATAGAAAAACACATAAAACCACTAACGTTCTGAAATATTTTTTAAACACAGTTAACTTTCTCAATCAGTAAAGAGTATAAAACGAATACTGAATTGTTGTAATCTAGATTGGATCTGTGCTTTGTTAAACCATAGATGATTTTTAATATGCTTAAAATAAATATGTGCTTTAAGCCTGTTGGGAAAGGAAAAAGGATAAAGGATGATTTATCTAAGATTAAGGTTAGGAGTTTTTTAAAGTTTTTGTGGCCCATTAATAAGACAGTTTGGAATCTTCTTAGTTCTGAGAGGTTACATTCTGGTGGGAGTGATTTTATAATTTTTGTCGTGAAGCAGTCTCAAAAGTGACAACGTTGTGGATTGCTGCATGTTGTGCAGTTTCCACATATTTCCTGGTTTCTCTATATCCATGATTTGTCTGGAGGACTGAAGGTTTACAGTAAACTCAAACTTGTGTTTATTACAAAATAGAGAGCAAGAGATTTGAACGGTGACAAAAGAAATTTTATAATAGTTAATTATTCAATATACAAGCTGTACAAATAAATTATGAATAACATGAGGTGCTTTACCTTGAATGATGAAATGTCCATCAGGAAATGTTGGACACTGTACTTGCAGTGCACTAAAACTCACTAAAGTTGCTAAAACTGAGTCTTATTTAGTCACTCTTAAATCTACACAGATTGCACTTATAAACACATGATTATATAATAGTTTGGCAATGCCGTTGGTAAATAATTACCGCATTTGCGTAGTGTGATGAAGCACTTTCAGGAAAATGAGAGCGAATAAACTGTTAATTAGTTTATAAAGGGTTTTATGTGTTACACCATGGAGTTGAGAACTTATACTAATTCTAGGTTATCTGGGGTGGAAAACTGACGTCTCTAACCACGTAATATGTGCTGATGATCGCAGACCCATTGTAAGTTGTTATGATGTCATTTGGCCTTGAATCTTTCTGTATTTTAAGGTGAAACACCCCTCGTTCATGGACTCTTCTATATCGTGGGATCACCAAAATTTTGATGGTCTGATATTGTTAGACGAAGACAGAAAATGTATAACTGAAAAGGGATGATTTTGTTTTTCGAAGGTAAAAGGTTCGCACGAGTTGGAAACATCCTAATTAAAAGATATTAAACAGTACTACTAGGTAATACCAAGGACCCCTTCCCAAGGTAAGCCCGTGTCTCCTATCCATACAAAATCTAAACTATTTATATAGTTAGAAATACCATTTTTACTTTTGGAGTTCCAGATCTTCGAAAATTATGTTGAACCTATTCATGTTGGGTTTTTAAAGTTTTTTTTGTTAAAACATACTGTGTTTAAAAGTTTTGTTAAGTACTACTACATACACTAGTATATGCATTTTAAGATAATTAAACATAATAGCATTTGAATGGAAACATTTTTCTATACACAGCCCTATATTGAGATGATTTCCGTTATTTAAAACATATTGTAATTATTCCTTTAAATATCGACAGTTTAAAAAGATCATGTTGTTTTACAAAAATTTGTAAACATTTTTACAAAATTGTAACTTTATATCTAACAATTATGTGGAATAGAGGTTATTTAGAAATACAAACAATCAGATAGATGCCAAACGACATGCATTCTTTGGACCAACTCAAGCTGTATTATACAAAATTTAGGTATCCATTTTACAGCATTTAAAAAAATTATAATTGGTAACAAAAAAGATAGGTCATTTAAATGTTTTCTTTTTTAAATATTTTGTATCCATTATACTTGCAGAGATAGCAGTGGCAGTTAACTGTATAATATGTAATATTATACACTAAAGTACTGGTATGCTTTCGCTCCCAGACATTTTTTACAGCTATCTCTATAAAATCCCAGGGTTATTATTATAGTATCTGCATAAAATGCCAGGCCTAATTTAGAACTTTTGCAGCATTTTGTTAAAAAAAATCCATAACTCATTTATTTATTAATCAATTCTTATGATATTGTTGTTGTTTAGTGTGTAATTAACTACTCTAAAACATCAAGTATTGTTAAATATATAATATTGCAAACAATTTATTGTAAAATAAGAATGACTTGCCCAAAAAGTTTTTTGAAAATTTTTTCTTCAAGTGCAGAGGAAAGAGATGCCAAAAAAAATCCTGGTACCATTATATATACATATTATTAAAATCCATTAAAACACACACAAACACACCAAAAATTTCATTGAATTATTTTGATAAACAACACAGTAAGAATGTTTTTTATAAATTAACACATTTTCAGTTTTTCGCTGAGGCCTTCATCAACTTATATTAGAATGTAATTTACAACCCAACACAGTTTTTAGCACTATTTACAAATATTTACACAAAACATACGTTTTTCAATTATAACAAGAGTTTTATTTTAATACAAAAACACCTAAACTAAATATTAGGCTATCTAAAATAACTATAACTATCAAATGGAACAAAAGATGTTGGAAGAAAAATAATATTAGCATTTGTGTTCTGGATAACAGTTTGTATGCAGACCTTTTTTGCACTTATATAAAGGTTGATTTTTTTTATATAAAAAACTATAAAATTATTTATAGAAAAACTGAGAAAACATAAAAAGTAACTCAAAACGCGATCAAATTCTAAACTCAAAGGTTATATACGAAGAACACCTGACATAAATTCAAAGAAAAACAACTGAGTTTGATAAGGCCGGCAATATTACGTTTCACAAACAACTAAATGCTGATTGAATACATATCATTTTAACATATATGCAAAGCTTGCTTTTTTCCAGTCATTTTGATATATATAGAGCCCCGATTATCCGCGGAATTGGGTGGCAAGGGCACCACGGATAGTGAAAATCGGATAACCTGAAAAAAGACTAAAAATGAGGTGAAAACACCAAAAAAATATTTCAGTATAAAAACTGTGTTTTATTGTACAAAAAACACATGTAAAATTTTTAAAATATGTACAGTACAGCAGAAACCTTTGCTTTACATCTAAATCACTAAAATAAAGAACAGTAAACAAAAAACAATATATGTACTGTACTGTTAACAAAAAGTGTTGTTACGCCTTTTTTTAAAAAATCAGTCACTCGTTTTTGCTTCTTGCTTTGGAATCACCTTTTACTTATTCTAGATTATACTTTCTTTAACATAAGTTTTTCTGCCAGTTGTGTGTCGTCATCTTGTTCCTCTAAATATTGAACAATCAGTCTATGTGCTGCAAAGCAGTTTCATGTGTCATCCTCACAGGCGCCTCATCTTCTGAGCTTTCACTTTGTTCTTCGTTTTCATTCAATCCCATTGCTTTGTTCGTTATCTCTACGACAGTCAGTCGTTCAAACCAAAGGCACACTTACGTCGCATTCTAGCCACTCTTCTATGTTCTTTTTGATGACATTATCACCTCCCGAAACGGATGTCAATAGATCAATTGTTGTTGTGTAGCGGTCGGCATGACTTCGTTTTCTTCTTCACAAATGGTTTGGTTGACATTTGTTTCGATACTCGTAAAGAGTTTTCTCCATGATTTAACAAGGGTTGAGGGTTTGACGTAATCCCTTGCAGAAGCAATATCGTAAATGCTATCCAAAATTGTATAATTCTTCCAAAATTCTTTGAGATCACAGCCTTCTTTGATTTTTGACGGTAACAACTTTGTTCTGTATGTTCACTTCATGTTTGCAATGACTCCCTGGTCCATAGGTTGTATCAGTGCAGTAACACTTGGGGGCAAAAACTGTGCGAAAATTTGCCCGTCAGAAGATTTAAGCACAGTTGTAGCTGGGTGTGAAGGAGCATTGTCAATTAACAAAAACAGCCTTCTTTGGCAAATTTTTTGAGTCAAAATGTTTACGTACTTGAGGCACAAAAATCTTTTCAAACCATTCTTGAAAAATCTGCTGGTGTATCCAACCTTTTTTTGGTTGAAATAATCAACTGGTAAATTTTCTGCTCTTGTCCCCTTAAAAGACCACGGTTTCTTAGATTTACCAATTACAAGAAGCCTAAGTTTGTGACTATCCGCAGCATTGCTGCATGGCAAGATTGTAATTCTTTCCTTGCTACTTTTGTGACCTGCCGCGTTATGTTCACTTTCAAATGCTAAAGTACGAGTGGGAAGACACTTCCAAAAAAGCCCTGATTCATCAGCATTATAAATTTGTTCAAACGACAGATCTTCAGACAACACAAACTCTGCAAAATCATGTTGAAAATCATCAGCTGCTTGTTGATCACCTCTCAGCTTCTCTTCGGATAGACCGATCTCTCTAATTCCATGACGTTTCTTAAAACGATGTAACTAACTGGACAACGCATCAAAATTTCCTTCCAGGCCTAACAAATGAAAAAAGATTTTTGCTTTAGCTGCAATGGTAGGACCAGACACGGAGGTGTCTTCACTTCGCACCTGAGCTAACCATTCCGTGAATGCTGAATCAAGTTCATTATAGGTGGATTCCTTCATTGTTTTTCTTTTTTTCATCCCAGAAGCACTGTCCGACACTGATGCAAAGGCCAACAGTTTGTCTTTTTGCTTTAAAACGTCTCGCACTGTTGTTTCCCAGATCCCGTTATTCAAACACATCTGCTTCCTTGAAGCGCCATTTCCTATTTTAGAAATCATTTCAAGTTTTTGTACAATGGTTAACACAACTTTCTTTCGTTTTTCAGCCATTATTAATTTCAGGAACTAACGAAACACTAAACTTGAGCGCTGACAAAGAAACATAAAACACGACTGATCACTAAGCACGCTTACTGACAACTGACACCGCTAGCAGGCCGAGAGAAGGGGGGAGGTCTGTATGTAGAGGGGAAGGCCAGTGAACTTGACAGAGGGGATCGATACTGTGATACTTTAACGTAAAGCGGTGTGAAATCTCTAGACTTTAGACTTCGGTCGTGTGCAGTCGTAATTTTTTTAAAAACACATGGCACTCGCGGATAATCGGGGCTCTACTGTATATATAAAATTTACCATTGTACTTCTATTACGCAAAATAACATTAACTTTCTAAATGTCCGAAAAAAAAACGGACTGGATTCTACGCAGATACCTGCCGTGTCCTTATATACGGATATTGGGATTCTACACAGATACCCGAATGTCCATATATAAGGACATCTGGGAGCGAAAGGGTCAAGTATATCACTATAAATAGCCGATACACATAATTATGTAAGTGTTATATTGCACTTATGTAAACACTTTTTTTACGTCAGGTTTTTGTGGTAATTATTACCTATATTAAAATTGGATATCTGGGTTGTACACTGCATTGTTTTTCAACATTTCACCAAGGCTTTTTTGAGGATTCCAATATCCTTATAACGAACAAGATTAATGCTGTATACTTATACAGGTACTTATGTAGACTTGCTTCCTTACTGATCTTTCTGATTTGAGAGATATTCCCCCCATTCCATCGCTCTACTTCCCTTGCATATGTTGATAGTTTTTGTGATTGATTAATTTCCTAAACTGCCATTGAATAACAAAACCGATTCTCGAGTTCTTCCCACCCTATTCCTTCTCTCTGCCTCCTCACTCATATTGAAATTGATATAATCTAATTCCAATAATAACTTTGTTTAACATGTAAATACCTAAGCACCTGTATGCACCTATATATAGTCCTACTTTGACAGGAATTTAATAACGATATATCCGCAATCATTATTTTAACCTATGATTTTTTTACATTCTACTACTACATATTTGTAAGGAAGTATAAAAGTGGGAAAATCTAATTGTGTAAACTTTTTCTTTTAGTGTTGTTGATTTGTGCCCCAAGTATTTATAATTTGATAACGCTAGCCTGTTTAGTTATTGGTCGTCTTTAAATAAATATGACCTCTTACGCACCATGTTGGAGTCGGTTATTTAGTTGTAGAGAATCTAGCTACTAGTTTTTATACACTCATGTTGTCCGTAGCAGTAAATTTGTTAAATTTAAACAAAGTAATATATTATTTTACAAAGATAAGCAGTTAAATAAAAAGCAAAATAACAGTTTTTAATTTATATAAATAAAATCACTACTTTTTCGTTCCAAGGAAAAACAACTATGTTACTAGCTTATGTCTTAAATTTTTTGAATAGGAAAAGTACTATTTAAGATTCACTACGTAATCAAAAAATGGCTGTAGAGATTAAATTTTGCTTTAAACATTGTCTTGACATACTCAAAGAAAACCAAAAGATTCTTCCCCCCAACATATTCTATTCCCTTCTCCCCAAGGGAAGGGTAGTCGTATTTTCCCATTAACTCTGTAAATATTCATGTTAACAAAAAAAATTATTCAAGGCGTCAACATTTTTATAATAACAGAGATATGAAAATGTAAAGTTCAAAATTGTTGTGTTCCTCTGATAAATTGGAAAATCGTTCGTCAATCAAAAATTGTAAAGTGTACATTTTTTAGATAAATATAATACTTACAATTTTGCCTTTTAAAATTTTTTGTATGATGAAAAATAACAGAGCCACAGCATTTTGAATGTGTGACATCACGGTTTTGTACGAAAAATACTTCCTTAACAAAAACCTATTAAGACACCTTTCACCTAGACTTTAAATTTGCTTATTTTATTATTATTTTCGTTTCATTCCCGTAAGAAGAAACTGACCAAGATATCGCGAAACATCTGTTCATGATATGAAAATCTTCCGGATTAAAAGGAAATATCACTTTTAATTTTCATCGTACTGAAATATAAAGAAATGACAATTGTAGGTAATTTATGTAGAGTTTATGTTTTATAGAAAAGGTATCTTATCTTGATAATTATCGTTAAAATATGTATATTTTTAATTATTCATATGAAACGGACTTGTTTTATAAAAAAATTTCATTTTTAACCTTTTAAAGCGCTGTACATCTGTTACTTTTAAATATAAAAAAGGACATTGTAGGTAAAATAATGATATGGCAATTTTTGATTGACGAAGTATGGATAAATCCAGAAAAGCTGTATTTGGACATTTTTTAAAACCTCTGTCCCATCGCTAATTTTTAATGCAAAAAAGAAAAATATACAAATTTATAACTTTTTCTATCTCTAAGCTTACTTTACAGACTCCAAAAATACCTTGCAGTCTCTGAGCAATGTCTGATTATTGTTAACCAAATATACAATATGAGAAATATATGTATAAAATTGTATGCCATTCAGAAATGATATCGTGATCAGATTCGTATTTTTCACAAAATTAGTGAGAAATTGTTGATAAAATTCACATTTTTCAAGAATCATAAGTTTTTAGAAATGAATTTTTTTAATTGTGATGGTTTTATATTCTAAAAATTCGACAGACACATTTATGTTTTTTGATAACATGCATATTGCAGAGTTAATGGGAAAATACAATTTTGACTTGCAATGTAAGCCTTTGTGAAATTTTTTCTTCAACACTTTTATTATAATTATTTAAATTTTGAATCCCGTTTTCCTCTTATTATCTACACACACATAAAGTGCCACTTGATGAAAACTCTACTTTGAAATGTAAAAAAAAAGAACTTTTATACTTGCTATAGAGATGATAGTATTTTACTGATAACTCAAAGAATAATTAATGCTATGTTTAACAATGTAAGTCAAAGACAATGTTTTTCTTTATTTATTATTTCCAAAACTTTTTCTCCTGTGAATAGGCCTAAATAGATACTACTGAGTGGCAAAGCAGGCGACATTAGTCTGGAATCAATCCACAATATAGTAATCAAAATTAATCCACCCTAACTCTCTTTTCTTTTCTATAAAACATCTTTATTATACTTAATTTTTTAAGAATTGTAACAGATTATATTAAAACTGGCAGTTATTTTACATCCCATGCATCCACGATAGTCTATATCACTATGTCATAGATTCATACCATATTTCAACATAAATCATACAACAATGTAATAAAATTAAATAAATTTATCTTAATTTATAAATACTATATTAATTATGACTTCTATAATATTATATTTTTAAAAGTTAAAATAGAATTTTGTGTAAACATTCCCTTTCATTTCATACAGTTTACATATGTGAGATTTCCAGAATGTGGGGGGGGGGGGCAGAAAATGTAGGGGAATTTTTTTATTCCAATTGGCTGGACATCCTGTTATATTGCATAGTAAAAGAGAGTATTGTCAATATTTTTTCCAAGTTGCTACAATCACAGAATATGTCTTTGTTTTTTGTTGTAGCTAGATGAGCTTTATTTATTATTTACAAAATCATCATTATAACTAAAGACTCTAGGTGTTTTTATATTTTTAAATTTGTAATATTATTGTTTTTAGGTAACTCCCACATCTAAAACATCAATAATCATTAATTCTTATAATGTTTTCTAATCATTAACTTTTTGATGTTCATACAATTTGTAAATTTATATTTTCCAATATTTTCCTAATATAACATTACAATATTCATATCATAGAATCATGCTAATTTGTCAATGTAAATGAAGGAAACAATTTTATCTTTTAAAACTACTCCTTTCTCCACCCCTCTTTCTATACCACCCTCATCCTACCTTCTAGTATTGAAATCTGTACCAGGATCATTCATAACTTCTTCACCCCTCTTTCTACTCCCTCCATGATGCCTTTCTTTTATCCCTTTCCCACCCTCCTAGAGTTGGAATCAGTATTGTGAATTGAAGGTATCAGAAGTAATAGATCAATTCTGGTATCCCTCAGCCCTAATAATTTCATTCGTCAGTAATGACATAAAATGTTATTTATTATTTATAAATCTTAATTTATATCATCTGAAAACATTAGTACATTATAATAGACTACCAAGAAAAAACAGCAATAAGACATCTAAAATGGTATCCACAAAATTGAGCTAAATGGAATAAATTTTAGATTGGTCAAATCAAGTTTTTATTGTTAACAGTTTCATTACAATATAAATTCATAGTAACAGATTTATGAATATCTCCCTTATAAAATATTTTCAAACTTTTTGAAACTCTAATTTATAAATATAAACAATTTTTTGAAATGAATAAAAATCATATTCAAAATCAAATCATTAAATAAACCAAAGAGAAGGAAGTAGTTAGATAACATCACAATTACACCCTAATGAAATAAGCAACATTTCTCACCTTCTCTAGTTCTCATGACACATCAGTAATGCCCTTGGAAGACACAAATATACTCTTTGAAATTGCTTGGCAAATAAAGTGAGATTTAAGTTTTTCTAAGTCTACAGATTTTATTTTTAATAGAAATTCATATAGATATATATTTTTTAATTCCTAGATTTAAAATATCAACAAAATTTAGACATTTTAATTATGTTAATTTTATTTTCCAGGTATTCAAATGACAAAACACAAATGATTATTGGACTATTTTTCTACACTATGGTAAATAATTTTTCTTTATCATAGACAAAACAAAGATTGTTTGTTATCTTATCATTAATGTTCCATTTATTTTAATTTTTAAACCATCTTCTACTTATGTTAACTTTATACTTAAGCTTATACTTATATTTTGTTTCATTCTTTGTAAATATGAGTATATTATAATGCATGGTTTAATAAAAACTATAAGAATGTTTGTTTGAACCTATTATTTGACCTTACAATTACTAAACTTGGAGTCAGTTTATTAACCCTTTCGCTGCACATTAGTTTTTCTGTACTGTCTATACATTTGCAGTTATTGGCCAAAATATTTTCTTTGAAATTGAGCATCAAATTGTATTAATGTTTACTAAATATTTAATCAATTTTATGTTAAAAAAATTATTTATTGTCTTTTTTAACGAAAATTATGAAAAAATACGGTAATTATATAGCAGAGTAGCCTCACTTCAAAATCAATTTTTATGGGTTTTATTCGTCAAATAAATGTTGGAAAAATATTTTACTATCGAAAAAAAGTATCGGAAAGATGATTACATAATACAATAATACAATTACACAAGTAGTTTTTTCATGAAAAAATTAACTCTGTGTTATCTTTCATACTCATGACATTCACTTCAATAAACGTACGGAAGGTTTGGCCAGGTGGTTATATATATATATAGCAACCTGGCCAAACCTTTCGTGACATATAATAATACAGCCCTACATATGCGTACACTGAAGCACATACGCAGACAATTGAACGTCAATGGTAGGAGGTGCGAGGAAATGTGCCGCGATATGGAAATTCAAAACAACATTTCCATGGCCATATAGCCGAATTTATGTTTAAGAAAAAGTACAATGAGTATAATACTCGTTTTCATCATTTATGGCGAATTACGAGTGAAATACATTTAAATTCAATAAATTCCTCTTCTACTGAATTTGCAGCAGAATTTGACTCTGATTAAGATTTTCTTGTGTAATTATCTTATGTAATCATCTTTCCGACACTTTTTTTCGATAATAAAATATTTTTCCAACATTTATTTGACGAATAAAACCTTTAAAAATTGATTTTGAAGTGAGGCTACTCTGCTATATAATTACCAAAAATACTATATCAATCGAAATTTGTTATACCTAAAACGGTGTTATAGAGCTGAAATAAATGGATCAGTTACATACTGTTTTTAGTATGTAACAAATTAACCCTTTGCAATCGTTTGTCCAGTACAACTGGACAACGCATAGTCACAACCAAGTCTGATATACTTACTGACTGTGTGTCCTCTCAGCTCGGATGTCCAGTCCTACTGGACACCAACTTATCCACGTTTGATCTGTGCCAGTCTAGACTCTACTGCGTAATCAACTCGGAAGCTGGAGTTATTGGACAACATTTTAAAAAACCTTTATTTTCTATTTAAAAGGACCAAATAAATAAAGCGTGATTGTTAGGATAAGTATTTTAATACACCATAAATACAAAAAAGAATGAAGTGTATGATTTATAATTATATATTACCTACTATAATCTACCCAAATATAATATAAAATGTTTACATTTCCGTTTTTTATTTTTTATTCAGATTCTACCTAAATTTATAATAGCCTACATAATTTCAATCTTAAATGTTTGTTCAATATCCTAAACTTTACTAAAATTCAGATTTCTAATGTAAAAATTCACCTGTATTCTTTCAGTGTGTGATATTTTTCAAAATAAAGTCCTGGATGAAGCCCAGGTTCTTTTTCACATGTTTTACAATAATATTTGCTTATTCTTCTTGTACCGTCAGGATTTCTGTCACTACACACTACACAGTCTTTGAGTACCCTTTAGTCTCTATTGGATATAATAAATGCAATTTTCCACTTAGTCGCTCATCTTCTTCACAGTTAGAAGATCGTTTACGTTTTGGCGTGTTTCTTGTATCTGCGACCAACTGTTTCACCAGCTCTCTTCTGAATCTTCTTTATCGAACTTTGCATTGTCCTTGTTGTAAACTTAAGTTGTATCAAATAAATGAATTTATAATAGCGGTTTCCAACAGCCAGAAAAACACCTTTCGCCACCATTTTATTGATTTTCTAGTGAAGCTGTACGAAGAGATATAGTGGTCAGCAATCTCTAAACCTCCCATTGACTCGTTGTACTTACAAACTACTGTGGGCTTTGTAATGTTTTCAGAAATTCCCTCTTTTATAACACGTCTCACAGTCTTGGTTGAATTATCATAAATGGTAGATAGCATTGTTACGTTATTTGTATCTCTACATAAAAGAAGGGAATATTTGTCTTCTCGTCTGTAAGCTTTGATTTCACCTTTTTAAATTTAATCTTTGAAACTTTCTTTCCATTATTTTTCTTTATTTTGGACCTCACCTCTTCTGGCAAACCTTTTCTGTTTCTCATTATAGTTCCTGTTAGATGAACTTTCATGTCATATAGTTCTGATGCCACATCTAGATTGGTATAAAATCATCTGTGAACACATGGAGTCCCTTGATATTACCATATGATTGTAGAAGTTTATGTACGCAGTGTAAGACAATCCTGCTTGTCATTCCTAAGTCAGGTTGCACTATATTATCAGTTGTCCCTAGACTGAGATAGTAGTGTAGGTTTTTATCAAATACAGTAAAACGCTGATGCATATTACAGTTTTTCACGTTTGGAGCACAGCTGTGTATCATAAGGAAAAGAACGTGACTTATTAAGCTGAGCTAAGTCATACAAAGCATTAGAGTAATTTATTTAAAGTTATAGACTTTATAAACATAATGCACTACGTGCCAAACTAGAAATAAATTCCTAACCTACCCAAACAAATACTTATATACATGTCCAGTAGTACTGGACATCCGACCGTTCAAGCAAATAAGCATTGTCCAGCTGTGCTGGACCTTTTAGCCGTGACAACTCTAATGCAGCGCGGTACTAAAAGCTAGCAGGAAAATGGCAATGTCCAGTAGCGCTGGACATCCGACCTCAGAGAACTTTTTAATAAAAATGTTCCGATCGCAAAGGGTTAATAATTTATTACATACAATAATATAAAATGTACATTTTACATTTGTATTGTTTTTGTGTATTTCTTTGTGTAGTTGTTTTTCTTTGTATTTGAAAACATTAGATTTCAGCCAAGGCTTAACTCTGTAATATACCCATATAGATATGTTTTTATTTTACGAATAGCCCCAGTTTGGGTGACAAAATTGTAATATCTATATTCAAAACAAAATGATTTAATAAATTCCTTTATCAATAATTAAAATTGGAATTCCACTAAAATCAATTGTAGAAAGAAATTCTAAATAAACAATGAACACAATTTACTAATTATCACTGAAGCTTTGCTTCCCTTTTTTAAATCAATAAATTATAAAATTTCTAACAATATATTCAGGAAAAATTCATCAAATATTTGGTTATTTATTTGAGTTCACAGTTCAAGTTTGAAATTATCACAATTTTAAATAAACACAAGTGATTAACATAAGAGCTCAAAAGGTATTAGATCAATAGTCTGTTTAGTACACATATATTTTAAACTCGGGGGGGGGGGGGGTCAGTGCCAGCTTATTCCCAAAAATTTGATATAAAAGAAAATCATAAATAAAGTTCGGGAATATAATTTACAGTAGGTCCCCGCTTATCCGAGCTAATGTGGACCCGAGGACACTTGGATAACCAGAAACTCGGATAACATGGGCAGACAGACCGGGGAACGAGAGCGTCCCCCGCCGCCATTGAAATCAATGGTAGCGTGTGCATTTTCGGCTGCCAGTCTGTGTTACGGGTGTTACAAAGACTTTTGGGGTTGATACAGTAATATTTAAAGATGTAAAATTGAATTAAAATATTGAGTTCACTTTATTACGAAACCCACAGTACTGCACTGTATTAAATATTACGTTCATAATATAAAAAATACAGAAATATACTGTACTGAACAGCAAATAAAAATACAGTTTTTGTAAATCAAAATTCTAGCCTACAAATCTAAAACAAGGCCAATGGTGAATATGAAAATACAATTAAAAAGAGCTACAGTATTGAAAACTGTTTTGTACTGGTACTTTACCAATGAAAATTGAATTTTAAAACTAAGCCTACTTCTTCAAAAAGTTCATCAGAGTTTTCTGCTTTACTGAACTGGCCCGCTTCTTTGCAGCACAGTAAAATAGCAAGTAAAATGACTGAGCGATCACCCCACTCCGCTAGCTCGCTACGGTACTGTACAGTGTACAAACACTCGGTTAAACCAGAACTCGATTAGTCGGGGATCAGATAATCGGGGCCCTACTGTACTTAGATATCAAGATGAAATGTAATGGAATGTCTTTCTTCTAGTTGTAAGAATGAATGTATGTGTAATAGTTTATAATAGGATCACTGGTTTCACAAGTTGAGTTCATAAATGTCTAATAATAACAAATGTTTATAGTTGCCATACAATGTTAGGGTTAAGAATTAAGATCTGATATATATATATATATATATATATATATATATATATATATATATATATATATATTGGATAAGTGAGTAAATATATTTTAAAATGATACTGGTCTCACCCAATTTGTAGTTTCTTCTTATATTATTTTAGGTTAATATGGTGTTTTAGAATCAATGCACAAACATTTATTTAAAATACCGATACACTTAAATAATAACTGAATTAAGTTTGATGACATGGGAAGCTAAGATTTTTAAAAATATCTTCGGATATAAATTGGCTTATGTTTGGTTAAGAATTTTTAAAATACTCTTCATTACCTTCTTGAATATCATATACCAGCATAGTAAAACATATTTTAGGTATTTCAATTGTTAAAATACTTAAACCACGTGTCTTGCGTTAGTTTATGTTCTTAACACTGGAGTTCAGAAATATCCAGATACTAAACTGGAAATTTTTAATCACTAGAGAATATTGTTGATTAACACAGTGAAAGGGTTATTTTGTTTTTATGTCTCTACAGTTCAACACAAACCATATTGCAGTTTAGTTGCGCAGAAATGCTGAGAGAGAGAGAGAGTTGATAGTTGACAAAAACGTAACACAGAGAACCTCCTGTGTAGTCTGTTATGATTAAAACTATGCCTTATCAACTATCATATTCATAATTAACCAGTATCTTTACCACCACACTCTGTTAGGCTACTGTGCATTCATCTTCCAAGTGCAATGTGGTTTGGCTGTACTTAGATTCATAAAGATGAACGATTGGTAAATTGAAGACTACTCAATAGTTGATAGAGTGCATTTGAAATAACTTATTTCATCATTCTTCATGTACGAGTACTATGCTCATGTAACAATGCTCATTGTTCTAGTTGAATGAACATAAATTTTCAATGAAAAGATTAATTAGTTTAAAATGTTTGCAAACATAAAATAATAATAGTTCCAACTCAACTTATATATAGGTTATATTTGTAGGATTTCAAAAGATATGGTTGTAGGCCATTATATAGGTTTTTTTTTTTAAATTTTAAGCTGTCTACTTCAGAATCGTCCAACATGTTATTTTTATCAAAAGGCATAGATTTTAGACTAGTGTTTGATTGTGATATCGATCACATAAAAAGTGAGTATACAAAATGAAAATAGGCCTAAGCCTTACTGGTAATATTTAATGCTGCTTCACCATTCAAATAAAACAATAGGTTTTCAATAATAATCCTATTTTTATTATCTGAATGTTATATACTAAATGTAAATAATGTTACTAATGTTTGTGACTACTCTCTCCCTTTGATTCTAATAGATTATTTGAGTAATTCAAAAATTATTAAATCAAATGTTGCTGTATAGCATTTATTGATTTATTAAATTTATAGTTTTTTTAGGGTTTAAAAACTAAAATAAAAAAGTTGGGTGTCATGTTAAATAATAGATTACTAAAATAAGAGAAATATTAAAATATCATTAGTTAAAATTATTATTCAACTTTAGCAATTCAAGTTCATATATGTTGTACACATAGGTTAGGTTCATTAGGTTTTAGATAGGTATAAAATTATTAATTATAACAAGATGCTGGTTGTAACTTATTTATTTATTGTTATATGGAAGTATTATCAGTGGTTTTTAGTTTTTTTTTTGCAAATCACTAATTTTTCAAATGAGTTTAGGTGTTTAATCTTCACAGTTCACCAAAATTTGAATGAATTTTAGAATAAGTTCACAGGCAATCATTGTCATACTCCCAAGTCACAATTCCGTTAATATTAAACATTTGCTAAACTGGAGATCAGTTTGCAGTAAATATCAATGCCTCGAAGAAATACTTTGTCATTAAGAAACTCATCATTGGAATGGAGAAGCACTGGTGTATTGTTCATTGGTGAGAAGCCAAATGCAGGAATACTAATCTAGGAATAAAAAAAGTAAAGTTATACATATTATAATGAATGTTGAATATGAGAGTTAGTTGTATATAAACACAATATGTTTAATACTGAATAAATAAAAAATGTTGACAATGAATAACTTGAAACACTGTGTGCAATCACAATGAGAAACACTTGCTTATATGTGCAATCTATTCATTTTTTCTCATTGGGTCTATATAGAAAACATATGTTCTTAATAATATTCTGTTTATCTAATAGGAAAACTAAACTGCTACATTCATATTATCCTTCATAATCATCAACTATTTAACAGAATGTTGTATTATCGACAGCTTCATACAAAAAAAAAAGGATGAAATTGTTCATCCGTACACCAAATTTGTCTTAATATTTTTATTTAACAAAAAACAAAGCCTTTGTTACTATTAATTTTTACATAGAATTTGGTAAAAATTGAACAAGAAAATTTTATCATTATCATGAAATTTCTACCACTATCATTATCATAACTGGAATGTTCATAACTGTGTCTAGTGAGAAAATATATCAATGAAGGGATTATTCAATTCAATTCGGCGGTCCTTGTTACCCAAAGCTTATTGCTCTCCCGAAAGATGATGTGCAACCTAGTTATCTAATAGATTCACAAGTTCTGGGAACTTGAAGATTTTTTTGACATTGTCTTGGGGAATTGTTAGGCCTTTCTTCGCATGTTCAAAGATGCCTATCCTTTCCTGATCAAGAGCAGGTGGTTTGCAGCCTTGTAGATTCCACAGCGATTCCTTTGTAAAGATTCCTATCCTGTGAATTTGCTTTCTAAGTAACTGTGCCCTATGATCCAGCCTTCATTTATTGCACCCGCTTAACGTGATAAGGTCTGATGCAATTTTTATAGAGGTGGCATGAAGTGTAAGTCTATTCACTCTCAGACTAGAGATGTTCCTCTACCTTGTCCCAAGTTCTCTCTCAGCCCAAATGTTGATGACTAACAAAGCCCTTTTCTTGGATTCCACAAAACGGCTACGATCCTATGAACTTCGCTGGCGATGCTATATTTGCTAGCATGTCAGCGTTTTCATTTTCACTAAGTCCAACATGTTCTTGCATCCAACAAAGATTGTATGAAACTCAGAATTAACAATTATTATGAAAGAAGTAAATAAGTGTTGAAATACTTGCCTTGCATCGACAGTAGAGCACCACATTTAGCCAAACCTATATAATCAACTGACAAGAAGAAGGGGTCTTTTGATGTCAGAGGGGACTGACTGCGTCTGGACGTAGGGCAATAGGACAGCCAAGGCTTTGTATGCGAGTGAGGACATCGGTTTAGAGAGGAAGAACGATATGAAGATTGGCAGATTCGAATATTCACTAGGGTGAGCAAAATTTGTTGTATAGAGAACCTTGTAATCAATTATTAAAGTAAAATCATTTCAAGTAATAATAGTTGGAACCATTCTGGGTTTACGTAATTAATGTTCAGTTTGTGCGTTTCATTAAAATTATTAGAGTTTTATTAGTCTAATTATTTTAGAGTAATAAAATAGAGTTGTATTAGAGTTTATTTCTGCAATATTGAATTTGTTATGTTAATGTTAGAAGTTGTATTTGATTAGGCTCACATTAGAATAGAGCCATGGATTATTAGACGATTAAACTTTACATTGTATAAAATTAGAGTGAATAAAGGAATAGAAAAACTAAACCACTGTTTTTTAAAGATATCTAAAGAACCCAGGCCTAAGAAGGAAGATTCTTAACACCAGTATCTGTCAACAGTTTCTCTTCCTACTTGAGTTTCATTATGGAACTTGTTTCTTACAATGTAACATGCAGGGTCCACCTCTCAGATGTTACTGCTTGTTCAAATTCCTATAGGTATATGTTGCTTGGTGGTATCCTAGTCATGACTGTGCTGCTCCTGGAGGGATTTTAGACTTCTTCTTCCTCTCTATCTACAAGCAATGATTGGTGTCTCTAGAAACCTTGTCACCAACCTCTGAAGAAGGTAGATTGTCCAAGTCCGACCTTGAAGTACCACTTGGAATAAAATTTCCAATAATTGGATTATCCATTCCTTATTCAATAACATCATCTTTGGATATTTATAATCAGAGTATCCTACTCCTAAACCAGTTGCTTTTAATGCAGTTTACAATGTCCAGTATACCCATGGTTTTATATCAGTTTCCTTCTCCTAGTCTTTGAAGAACCACCTTCTTACCGTACAAGACACCACGGGGCAGTTCCCAGAAAAATCAAGGGGTTCGTACCCTATTCATAGAGAACCTGCATGCAGCATAAGTAGAACTGTGACCCAACCAAGAAGCCCTGATTAATAAATAATGAGAAAAGGGATTAAATTATTTCTCTATAATAAATAAATAGCACACAACAGTCAAGCGGACAGATTTTGTTGGCTCAGGACGAGATCACTGGGGGGGGGGGGAGAAGATGGGTGAAGAATGGTTTGAGTTTAAGAGACCGCTTCGAGAGCTGAAAGAAGTCGATCATGTTTTCGGCATGCCCACCATTTAAATTCACCTATCAAGTCTTTTGGGTTGGGGAAATGTAGATGTAGTGAATATAATTATTAATATATAGGCATGTAAAATACCTAAGACCGCGGCCTCGTTGCCATCCTGACAAGATTTCGGCCAACGTGAATGCAGTCTCCAGCCAGCAGAGGACTTCAGATTTTTTGACAGCTGCCAAAAATCAGGCGATGGCTACAGAAGTATATTGAGAAATTGTGTGAGGTCAGAAACCCTTAATCACTAAAGAGAAACATCAAGGATATTAAATAGATATATTGGTTATTGTACCAACCCAATCAAAAACTAGATTTATAGTCTCATTGCACAGGCATAAACTGAGAAAATTTTGTAAATAGTCATGAAGTATTCAAGAAACATTCTGTGTCTAAAGTCAGTTACTTTGATTATTCAATGTCTCTCTGAATACAGCACTTAAAGGAATACAAATTAACTTTTAATTGAAGGTTTCTTAATTAAGTAATTAAATTACAAAACTGTAATTTAAATTATAACTATGACATTAATTTCATATTGTGTGCACAATTATCTTACAGTCAGAACTCTGCAGAGAAATACAACTCACTATATTAATTATTTGCAATCACCCAATCTACCCATTACTTCTTCATTCATGCTGTAGGAAGTGATGTGTCTGATTATGTATACAAGTCAATTCGAAAGAACAAAAACAGCTTTAATAACTAGCTTAATAAATGTACTAGTGGTGAGCGTTAACGATAACAATGGTCAAAGTCAACACCAGTTAACGTTGAGCATGATTAACTGTTGAAAAAAACTGCTAACGTTAATCTGCCAGGCAGAACAGAAGACCAAGCGTCTTTGTTTGTTCAGTGTTCAGTGAGAAGTGAGAAGGCTCTAGTCACCAATCGACTGTCGCCTGTTTCTTAGATAAATAAAAACTGATTATTTACAGAGGAATAAGTTTTGAAGTTATTTGTATTACTATTTACTAGTTAATTAATCAGTTATTATAATCAAATAATTCCAATGCGTGATAAAATAAAATCACGGTTATTTACCCCACAATATTTTTGTATTATCCAGTCGTCGTTTTATACAGTTTTAGATTTAGTAAAAAAAAAAACAAACAGTAAAATAGTAGGCTACAGCAGAAACATACGTTGATTCGGTTGATTCCTTTTATTTGCTCAACTAAACTAACAGACGATTGAGAGGCATTGAGTGGGCCGCTGTTGCTAACAAACAACCACTGATGCGTCACCTGCAAGCACTAAGCAAATGATCAACGTTAGCAATTAATGCACTTCTTCGTCAACTGTGTTGATCGTTGACGATGGTCAACGTTGACGGTTAGCTGTTACCCGTTAACGGGCACAGCCCTAGTATGTACCTCATTCATGCCTTCTCTTCACAAACTCAAATTGAATCAAAGGCCTTATCAACTCAAGTCCTTAATCACTAAAATCACAGTAAAGAATGGGAATATTACAAAATAAACAATTAGAACAATAATGTTCATGAAAACTAAAGACATTAAGATTTAGTAACATTCAATAACTAACTACATCACTAAATTATATTGATTAAAATGTGAGGAAACCTTTTAATATCAAATGAAATACTATAATTTAAATAACAAGAAAATACATCAAATTGAAATTAAGATGTGTTTAATTAATTATTGATAACTAAATGTTTTTGAAGTCCTAAATACATAAACTTTAAAGTAGAAGTTAGTTGAATTACTTACTTCACGTATGTAGGAGCAGTCTGTACCACCAGGAAATATAGATTCCTTTAATGTACAACTCCTGAAATAAAATAAACTCCATTAAATAAAACACTTAACATAAGATTTTAAATTAATAATCTAATTTAATAGTCATTTAATCTTGTAGGCCAATACAATGTAAATAATTGTGCATTGTCTTAGTTTGAACTAATTTGACAACCCCAACTGCATGTATATAAAAAAAAAAAGTTCAGCAATCCCTTTACGTTTGATTTCGACTTTATAACATTTCATTGGTTATTATCGTTTTCATAAATATATTACGGTTGTGACTTTTAATACAGCGCATCAAGCATAATCCAATACAAATAATGAAATAATTCACTCCAAATAGCTAATAGCAGAATATCCTTATTCAGTATTTAATTTAGTCCTTTGCCTTGATTGATTTATTTATAATGGTAGAGGCAATAAAGGCAACATGTAGACTAAAATGCAGTGACTTCTGAAGAACCTCACTCTAGGAGCATGTTAGAACAATTGATGACAAAATCTTGCAGATGGGCACTGATAAGAGATACCTGATACTTGTTTTCGAAACCCTTTAAAGTTAAAATAGCCTATGGGGAGCAAGATTATGTGTTAGGTAACTCAGAGGACTTGATGTGACCGACAGTTTTAAAACTAAGAAATGCACTGGTGCTGGGGTATAAGGACCACAAAGTAATCGATATGCCATTTTTCATTAAAAACACAACTCACTATCAACTTTCCTCTTTGTGGACAAAGACTTAACTAAAATAGTAGTTATAAAACACTGACAATACACTCAAACACTGTATTAATTGGGAGTTAGGCGTGTAGGTGAAATGGGAATCTTCTAGCCTACTGTACCGTGGAGTCATTTTATCACTCCAGTTTAGTAGAACAAGGCCCAAACATGTATATTAAATAGAGCTCTAGCCGATTGGAGCTTACATTTAGATGTAGTGTACTGCTTTAATTGATCATATTATACGAAACGTTTTAGCTTTCAGCTAATTTGGTCATTATACTTAAGATAATGAGATTGGCAGTGGGCCGGACCTGGCCCATGAGCTGTAGTTTGGAGACCCCTGGGTTAGAGTTTAGGTTGGTTTAGTAGTATGGGTGTAGAGCGCAGCACCTTTTTCGCCATTTTCTTCACTTTAGTTGATTATTCAATCACTAGGCAGCAGCACTTACTGTAATGTAATAACATTTACAAATACTAAGGTTAAAAAAAATGAAATATACATCAATAGACGCAGAATCTAAAACGGATCATTCTCTGGAAAAAAAAATGCTCAGTTTAAAAAAGTTGTTACACAGGTTTCTTGAATTTCGTAATGGGTTAATTTTCTTGACATATGTATATATTTTTAAAAAACTCCACTTGTGTCAGTATTATGGTCTTGAAGATGTACATTTATGAAGGAGTGCTGATTCAGTATGATTATGTTGGTGACTTGGCTCTGCCGGATCTTGTAGGATCATCACTATTCTTGGTATGTCAGAAGTCGAAATTATATTTTTTGCATTAATTTCGCTATTAGAGATGTGGGGTTGGTACCATTACATGCAGAATTGAAATTGGTAATTTTTTATCTAATTTAGGGCATTATAAGTTAAATAACAAACGGTATATGAACCAAAAACTGTTTAAAATGGCCACCGTTTTGACATTTTAAATTTGATTTTTCAGATTTTCTATAGGGTCCTATACACTGTAGTTCCCTATAGAAAATTACATGTTATCTTTAGTTTTGTGGCCGCTAGCGTGCTTACGTACAGATGACATTTGGACGGCATGTCAAACATCACTTTTTTGGTTTCCTAAGGCCATTAAACGTAAAGATCAGTCAAAAGACAGAGGTCAACATTTTTGCACTTACCAAATTTTGAATACTGGATACGTAAATTGTACAGAAATAGTTTAAATTACTTACTATGATCATGTAGTTGCAAGCAGTCTTCAGAGATTTTGTGGCACACCAAATTGTGTTCATCATAGACGGTTCAGTATAGCACTATGTATTCTGTAATGGCTATCTTCAAATCGTTAATTGTATGGGAATTCTTTAAATACACTGAGTTTTTTCATTGTACTCCAGCAGAAATAAAATTAGGTGGAGAAAGATTGGGAGATCTTACGGTTTTACAAATAATTTGGTCCGATAACATGTCATGCAAGAATGTCAAAGACATCTTACATAGGCCTTGGCAATTTCATTTTCTATAAATTGTTAAATGAAACAATACAGTATCGTTGAGAGTTAACAGTCTTGTTTGTTAGAACAGTTTGGATAGGTTTGTTGACGGCCTTTATATATATGGGGTTTTCTCATTCAAAATATCGTTTTAATATTTCTGATAAAATTTCTTTTCTTTTTTTTTTACCTCTGTTTGAAGAGAAATAAATCTTCTATCTTTACAAAGATTTAGTTGTCTGTCCAAAGATTTAAGTAGATCTATTAAATAATATTTATAAAGCGGAGTAACAAACAGAATCTTATTGACATAGTTTAAGCAGATATTTTTCATCAATTTGTGTATATAAAAATTAATACCGGGTACACATCGTTTTGAGAGTATAAATCAACTCCCATTATGATAAACCTGAAACATGAGAAAGGGTAAAAATGCCAAGATAATCAAGGGCTATGTTGGAAATTAAAACTAAAAATTTAAGAAACGAACCTAGGGCTAATACTAGGCCTGAGTAGTCAAAATAACTAAGACTAAATGTAAACATGACCAGGAAAAACCTGGGATGAACAACCTTTTGCCTCATCTTTCAAAAGTTTAGCGCATGACATAAACTTCCAGCTTTTGGAGATTTAATTAAACAAATTTCAGCTTGATCTAAAGAAGAATTTTTATTTTCAATTATTAATTCAGTTTTTATTAACATAAGCCATAATAGTCTTCTTATTTCTATGGTCGTTTCGTTGATAAAATTGTCTGAGGCTTCAATTAGATTTCGGTTGTATAATTTTTTTCTCCAGTGTAATTTATCTTTGCTTCTTCTCAACTTAATTTATGATTTTTTGACTAAATATTTTCGGCTATTTTAGATTTTTGTTTTAATTCTAATATTTAGAGGTTTTTTCGTCTCGCCAATGTACTGCTTGTCACATTCAGATTTAGTTCTATAAATGCAGTTTTTAGTGTCTTAAGTACCATTTAAAATTTTGATTTTCACAAAATGTTAACTAAGTGTTATTATTATTATTGAAAGCTGTATGATCTTTTAGCAATGCGTCTAACTTTTTCTGATAATCCCAGCACATAAGAGATCACAATGAAGACAATTTACTTTTTTTTTAAATTGTGTTTTACATTTTAATATTATATTTATGGATTCAATATTTCTATTGATATCCAAGTCATTCCTAATACGATTTAGTTCTCAGTTTAGATGGTTCTTAGCAGAACAAATATTATTAGCTCTGTCAAATAAGTAATAAACTATTCCTTGACAGTGAAAAGATCAGGTGAAGATATAATCTAGGTAGCAACTGTATGTGTTTTTTCTGTAAACCGAAGTCTTAAGGGCATCCTTATTTACTCCTTGTTATGTGTATTCGCCTTAGTGATAGCAACGACACAATGCATCTCCTTCGTCCTTACCTCTCTCAACACAACATATCCAAAAATGACAATTTATTAATGACTTTGTTTTCCATGGTTAGGGAGATGAAATCAGAAGTGTCAATAAACAATCCAAAAAAAACTTTTAATTTACTGTCGTCATGTAACAAAGTGCCGTTGACATACCTAAGCCATACTTTTGATTTAAACTCAGAAAAATCAATGACCTTCTTCTTGAATTATTTTATAAAGATATTGGCAAGAATGTGACTAGTGGGCTATGACCAAGAGACAGAATGCAATGGGGTACACTAAGTTCTATTTTATGTAAACTTTATTTTAGATAAAACAAATAATGCAATATGGTTACTATTTGACAACAATAACTTTATTTTTAAAATATACAGTATATTTATAACAGATTTCTGTTTACATCCACACTTTTGAATTATATTATATTAGTTACCTAAAATATTACAAACAAATATTCCTAAAACTTACAAAGATTTACATTAGCTAATTGCAAGACTTTGTGTCTGTAAATCATCAATCAATTACAACTTTTAATAAATCAGATCACATTTAGGTGAACTGAACAAAAATATTTGTGCAACTATAAAAACAGGTTTATATTATTATAAATACCTAAATCCATACAAACAAAATATTGAGAATAAGAAAAGCAGAATAAAAACCAAATGTAGTTAAAATTTTTGTATAAGTTTTTAAGAAAGATATTTATCAATTATTATAATATATTTAATAATGTACATACTTCCTAAAACATTTGCCGATTTTATTCGGCCAACAAGTTATATACCTCTTCAAGGGTTTTTTGATTATCCGTTTTTACTTAATTTGGAAGTATGGCTATTGCAGCAGTCTTCAGGGCAACACCTAAGTTTAGGATAAAAACATGTGTACTAGTTTATTTTTCTTAACACAAATGTACAATATTTGTTAGTTATTTCCATACTAATAAAATAACAAGTGAAGAAATTCAGACCATGTCAGGTATAGAACCCAGGAACTTTGGTTGTATGCTAGAAGTCTAGATACTGAACTATTTGATTCTTATCACAGCATTCTGAAGATTCTCTTATTAAAATTAATATTTAAATCTATTGTGCGCTCTCTGTTATAGTATCTAGTATAAAATACTCTTCTATATTGGTTTAATTTAGTTATATGTAACAATATTATTAACACATGATTTATTTTTTATATACATTGTTTAAGCTTTTGAGCACCGGAGCAAAAAAAAATTGATTGAAAAATACCAGTGAGTAGTGTATCTGACTGCTGAGAAATAATGGCCCTTTTTAGACCTTTGCTCATAACTTTACATTTTTGCTTATAAAACCTTTATTTTTTAGTCAAACTGAATGATTTTTTTTTTAATGTGTGTATTTTTATTATTTATCATAATATATAATTTATTTGCTCCTAACAAAAGTAAAGATTATTTTTAAAAAATCAAATGTACTCTCCAAATTTTTTTGTTTTTTTTTTTTGACGTTCATTTGTGGAAACTTGCTTCAAAAAAATTTTTTTTTCAAACAAGTTCACTTCACTGAAAACTATAACTAAAACTGTACACAGTCACAAAGTTTGAATAAAATCTAACGAAAAACTAAAAATTTACACTATGACGCGCATGCGAAACTCATCAGCTGATAATTGACAAGGCCTGTTAAATCAATGAAGGAAAGTTGTAGATCATATATTAATGCATAAATGTGCACATATTCGTAATATACAATTCTTTAGTAATAATTTAAACCCAAGATTGGATAGTTTTGATGAAAAAATAAAAATGGAACGTCTTGGAAACCGGACGTTGGTTTTTCTAGACTGTTCTACTCACGTCCGGATATCCGGACATTGGTATTTCTAGGCAAATTTTTTGACGTCCTGATATCAGGACGTTGGTACGCAAAGAGTTAAGCAATGTTTTAATCTGAACTCTTCAAGTTGTTAAGTTGTTTGAATTATAATAGATTTGGAAGTCTTGTAATTAAAGTTTAGTTATATTTACAGGGTTCACACTTTCTGGAAAATCAGGGAATGTCAGGGAAAGTCAGGGATTCAGATAAAGGTCAGGGAAAGTCAGGGAACGTTTTTTAGAAAGTGCCGTAAATCAGGGAAAAAGGTAAATTTACTGACAGAGTCAGGGATTTTCAGGTGCTGTGCTCTGCTGGAAATTTTTGCGAAAATACCAGTTATTGTGTTTTTTAGTTATAGATGTCCTCAAGATCAATGGTTGCAATTATTGGAAGTAAGTCCCATGGTAAGTAAAATGATTTTGTTTATTTACTTTTTTTATTGATAGT
This sequence comes from Aphrophora alni, assembly GCA_963513935.1. Taxonomy (NCBI): domain Eukaryota; kingdom Metazoa; phylum Arthropoda; class Insecta; order Hemiptera; family Aphrophoridae; genus Aphrophora; species Aphrophora alni. The sequence continues at coordinate 32,328,738 of OY740766.1, forward strand.
TTACTGGATGCCTCAGTATAGATTGACCGGTCCGTGGCTTCGCATGCCGTCTTAAAAAGAGGCTACAATAATTGCCATAAATGGCTACATTTCATTTATTATTATTATTAATAATAATGAAGGTGTTAATATTTTTCTTTTGTTTTGTTTCAGGTAAATTGTTGAAAGCTTGAACAAAAATGGCATCGAAGAAAACCTTTTTTCATGACCTATGGTTGGACCCTAAAATCAACCCTCAATTTGCTGGCTGGCTAAGCAGAGGACCTAACTCTTCACAGGCTCACTGCGACATTTGCAGAAAATCTTTTGATTTATCAAACATGGGACGTCAGGCCGTAACTTCTCATTGTAAAGGAAAAACTCATTTGAGTTTAGTGAAAATAAAAGAGGACCAACCTTCTCTTAAAACCTACTTTTGTGCATCCACAAGTGTCTCAAGAGAAAATATTAGTATTGCTAGTACAAGTGAAGTTGGGGTTCAGCCATCTCATCTGGAAAGTGAGCATATGGAAAACATAAACAAACCTGAAACAATGAAACCCACACAGTCAGTTGAAACATTTTGTACACGGGATGATGTAACAAAAGCAGAAGCAATATGGGCTTTAAAAGTTGTATCAAGTAAGTTTTCATTGAACTCATGTTCGGATGTGGGAGAGACATTCAAACTAATGTTCCCAGACAGTTCAGTTGCTTCTAGGTTCAAAATGGGTGCTTCAAAATGCAAGTACGTTATAAACTATGGTCTAGCTCCCTATTTTTCAAATGAACTTAAAGATAAGTTGAGACAGTGTGATGACTATGTTGTCTGTTTTGATGAGTCGTTAAACAAGATTGTTCAAAGGGGGCAAATGGATATTTTTGTCAGGTTTTTTGACATCAATATGAGTAGGGTACGTACAGAGTACTTTAACAGTGTTTTTTTGGGCAGGGCGACTGCACAAGATTTACTAGACAGTTTCATTGTGGGGATCCAACCACTGGACCGAAATAATATTCTTCAAGTTAGTATGGATGGCCCCAATGTCAATTTGAGTTTTATGAAAAAACTACAAGATAGAATGAAAGAAGACAATCCTGACGGGAAAAAACTCATCAACATTGGGGTTTGTGGATTGCATGTCGTCAATGGAGCAATTGGGACTGGTATGCTAGCTGTTAAGTGGTATGTGAATGACTTTTTGCGTGACGCATATTATATTTTAAATGATTCTCCTGCCAGACGGGCAGAATACATTGAGCTTACTGGAAAAACAGTGTTCCCTTTAAAACATTGTAGTACTAGATGGTTGGAAAATGTACCAAGTGTTGACAGACTCTTGGAAATATTTGATGATTTTAAGAAATTTGTTGAATCAAGGAAAAATTTGAATACTAAGCCACTGAAAAATGTTTCAACACAGTTGAAGGATATTTTCCTAAAATGTAAACTAGCATTTTTCAAAAACATCTCCTTAGAATGTGTACCATTTTTAAGAAAATTTCAGACTTCAGATCCCCTTGCTCCCTTCTTATTTTCAGAGTTGCAAATTGTTGTACGTAACTTACTAGAGAGGTTTGTTAAACATGAAAAAATTCCACTTACAGTATCTTCACTCTTTACCCTAGACCTTCAAGACAAGACAAACTTACGTGATTTGAAAAACATTGATATTGGTTTCCAAACCAAAAGGTTTCTTAAAGAAACTAAAGCGAGTGAAGCTGATGAACATAAATTTAGGTTGGAGTGTCAAACTATACTTATCAAAGTGACAGAGAAGTTGCTAGAAAAATGCCCTATAAAGTACAAAACTGTTCAAGGGTTGTCTTCGCTGGAGCCTAACGTTATATTCAACCAGGCAGAACAAGGTAAACTTAGATTGAACATTTTACTGGAATCACTCTACAGTGCTAATAGGATCACTGATATTGTTGCAGAAAAAGCCAAATCACAGTACAATATCCTGTGCAGTGAATCTCACAACACATTCGTACAACAATTTAAAAGCTATTTAGACTGTGCTAGTTCATCTTCAAGACTGGATGACTTTTATTCAAGTTTATTGATAGGTAAGCTAACTTATAAGGAAATTTGGCAAGTAATTAAACTGGGTTTGATCTTAGCTCACGGAAATGCAAGTGTAGAAAGTGGTTTTTCAGTTAACAAAAACCTGCTTGTTGAAAATTTACTTGAACATAGCTTAGTTGCCCAAAGAACTGTTGACAACGCATTAAGGTTTTATGAAACCATTCCAAAAATACCAATTACTCAGGCCATGTTGAGCAATGTCAGAGCTGCCCACAGAAGATATGAAGAAAGTCTCCTGGAGGCAAAAATTTCACAGAAAGAAGAAGACAAGAAAAAGGCAGAAAAAAGAAAAATATCATTAGAAATAAAAAAGCTTGAAGAGATAAGAAAAGTGAAGAAACTTGACGCTTTGAGAGAAGAGGAAGAAATCAAGTCTAAAATATCGATGTTGGAGAAGAAGAAAAAGGAATAACCTATTGGGTCGTGATGTCAAAGGTTTTTGGAATTTTGCAGAGACATAGACTTTTTTAGTTTAGTAGTTTACTAAACTACATACATTACATATACATTTTCATTGTATTCATATTATTTTAATCATATTTTATTATTCATATTTTTACAATAATATTGTATAGTTAAAATTTCAATTAAAAAATAATAAAAAGGAGAGCGATGGACGGCTATGGGGATGGTGGAGGCCGCTTAAAAAAAACTTAAAATTTTATCCTTCCTGTACATTTAATCGAGGGTCAGGGAAATTTGGCTTTTCCAGTCATGGAAAGTCAGGGAAAATCAGGGAATTCATGATCAAAATAAAAGTGTGAACCCTGATTTATTACAAACAAATCGTTTTTCCATTTTACTTATAATGTGTTTAAAAGATCATTAATAAGTTACAATAGGTTATGGGCTCAGACAATGCTATTTCTTTTAAGATGATTGTTTAGAGGTTAAATATATATTTTTCTTTTCAATAATTTATAGAAGCCTAAACAAAGTTATCAAAAACAATGGATTTTTCAAAACACATTAAACTTTTAGGAAATGTGTCAGATTGGCTTGCGTGGTAAAGAAAATTGAGAGATTTGTTAGATTATCACGAAGGAGCTCTAGATGTCATTGATAAGAAGCTAGTGAAACCTGGACCATTGAAAGAAGATGCTACAGCAACAGAAATGAAGAAGCATAAAGAGATTTTAGAATTGTATTGTAAGGCAAACAGCTATGCTAAATCAATGATTACAAGCTCAGTGACATATGAAGTTTACCAGAAGATAATGGAGCATGAAACTGCCAGTGAGGCATGGGACATGATTAAAGTAAACTTTGCAGCGACAGCAAAAGATCAATTGTTCAAGTTATGTTACGAATTTTTTAGTTTTAGTTGGAGTCAAGGACAAGATGTTTCATCCTACGTAGTCAAACTAAAAAACTTATAGAATGAACTGAACAATGGGTTAAAGATAAAAGGTGGATGATTTTAACCAAAGATGAAAGCAAAAAATTCTATGAAATGACTAGTCAACTTATGCATGTTCGAAAGAAACTTTCTCAAGAGTAAAAATGAAGGACAGTTTCAACCTGTTCAAGAAGCCTTAACAGCTAAAGTAAATTATAGACAGACAATTTACTCAGAAGACTGATACCAAAAGTAGAACTAAGCATTACAAAAACAAAGGTAGGGAGAATGACTTATGTAATTACTGTAAGAAGAAAGGACATTGGTTAAAAGAGTTGACCACCACGTTAGAAAGATGTGGCTATATTATCTCAACTTTATTTTATATTATTTTCGACTTTTACTGCAGTACCAAACATTTTATGTTTATTTATTTTTGTGAAATGTGTATCAGTGTGTTGTGTAAACTTGTTGTTTCATCTGATGATGGTATATGTTATACCGAAACAGCTGTAATGAAATATTAATAATTAAATACTAAACACAAGATTGCTAAGACGTAAGTAATTTAGTAATAAACTTGAAAATTGTTTCGTGTTCTTAAAAATGTCTGATTAATGACACACAAGGTAAATAGTTTAAGTTTCCATGATTTATAGCGACTAAAATCTAGGATGAGCTTCAATGCATAATTACAGCTTATTAAACAGAATAGTACATATTTCCCTGGGGAGGGGGGGGGGGTTACAATAGTGAGTACAGGCTTGGCAATCCCAAGGCTAGCTGTATCTCTACACTTTTTTGATCTAGTCCTGGGTTAAATCCTTGACTTTTATCTTTCTATCAGGACTTTATTGACTAACTTTTGTCCTCTTTCGACCCTGACACTATTAAAGTATTCGAGGACTAGGAGTGTTTATTTTATTCTCTTTTCTTCCTTTTTTTATAAGACTGCAATGACCGACAGGTTTTCATTTTTAAACTAGGTTTCAGATTTGGTCCAATTTTGTAAGGTTGGCTCTATGAATTACTGGGCAGGTTTATTTACCAGAAGAATGACTTGTTAATAAATTTCTAAATGGTGATATTTTTAAATTTCTAAAAATAATTTTTCAAACTGTTTTTTCATTACTATAACGTGCCACAGCTTCTCACTCTGTACTTTTTTATAATGTATTTTCTATGATACAAAATAAAAGAGTTAATATAAAATAAAATTATTAAAATACAGTGGTATAAAAGTTACTTCACATGTTAATAAAAAAAAATCTTAAAATTAGAAATAAAAATCATTAATGTATTTCTAGTGGCCGAATTTAGCTGGCTTTCAGTCAAACTTAGCTCTAAAACTAGATTGTACTATTGGTTGACTATAATTGTTATTCAAAACAAATAGTTTTCAATATGACAATGGGTTGTGTTAGTTCTTCTTGACTTAGGTTACAAATGAACCTATAAGTAAATTAAAAGTTAGCAATAGCAGACTCATAAAACAGCAAATGCAAGTATCATCTTTACATGGCAGCGTATTTGCTTATTTTGAGTATTTTTTGCAACTGTGTAATTTACTTGACCAAACTATCTTGTAAAGATGATGAAATTAAGCTATTCAACTCACTTTGTGTATTATATAAATGCTTTTATTTCGAATTTCAATAAATTTATAGATCATTTCTCATACTAGGATTTGGATTGAATAAATTAGCCAAAGGACTCACATTTGATCCATGGATAGCTTCAGTGGTCTAGTTTTTGTCAATTTTATCAAAATATTTGGACAAATTGTGTTAACTTTAAAACCAAAATTCTTGGCTTTTCCTCAACTTTTGACTCTAGTAATCATGATTTTGACTGAATTATAAAAAAAGAAGAATTTTACAAGGGCCTAGAAATTATAATTACAGAAAAATTATAAAATTAGATGTTGGATATTAATCCAATTTTTCTGTATAAAAAATATATTTTCATCTAGGTACTAAGTAAAACATGTTCTTAATTGAGATTTATTTGGATACTATGTAAAAAGTAACATGATTTTACAACAGAATAATGCAGATAAATTGAATACACCTCACTTAAACCAACATGGTGTCTTTAAAAAGAACTTTAATCTTTATTCAATAATTATGAATAATTACCTTTTTTAGTCTGTCCAACAATCCTCGAGAAATAAGTGTAGATTGAAAAGAGTGACCTAATTGAAATTAAACATATAAATTATATGTATATTAGTGTACATAGAGAATATGTTTTTTATTATTCGTAATGACAAGTAAAAACAATTTACGCATTAACAATCCCAAAATGGGAAACATTAAATAATGTATGATTTGATTGTGTAAGACTCTTTGAGTAGATCTGAAGATGGTGGCATAGACCGCCAAAACTGGTAATCTACATTTATTTCTTGAGGATTGTTGGACGGACTAAAAAGGTAATTATTCATAATTACATAATATATTATTAATACACTATCCTGGTTGGCTATACTAAATAAAAATGTATAAATTTGACAAAATCTATAAACACTATTGAGAGAAAAAAATTGGCAATCAAATCATTGTGTTAGATCAATTTATAAATAAAAGAGGTAGAACTTTATGTAGAGTTTAAAAAACGGTTTCATTTTTTAGTTTCTCAAAAAGTTGATAAGGAAAGGAAAGAAATTTATTTTTGAGATCATAAAATTGCACAAACTAGTTTTAATATTTCGATTGGAAAATTAGCTGCATTAGTAATTCTTAAAAACACTCCTGATTTGTTATATATAAAGTAGTTTTAGTGTGCTTTGCACTAGGAAGTAATGCAGTAGTCACCCTAATCCGAAAGATATTGCCATGAAAACTCCTACCATAACTGCTAAAGCGATGTTACTATTTTATTTTACCAAGCACCATTTATAATAATAATTTTTGCAGTTGTATAACAGAGTATATTAACTTTTACCTTAAACAATGTTTTTCTTTTAGTTAAACTGTAAAAATAACAAGACGGTAAATCCTCTTCATTCCATTCAAACCTAATTTTACTTTATTTTGTAAATGTATAACTAATTATTAACATTGGCGTTAAATAAAATTCATTCATTGAAGTTAAAAACTATCTACTACAGTATATCTAAATATATTCCACATAAAAATAATTAACAACATTAAACTAAGTAAAAAAAAAAAAAAATCATAATTATAATATTAACAAACAAAATCCAACAAACAATTGGTAACATAAGTCAATAATTCAAGAAGATTAGTCAAATATAAACAATACAGCATTGTTGTAAATAAGATAACAGTCTAGTATATTAAAATGATTGATTAAATAAAAATGAAAGTGCACAAATAAACAAAGTATACTGCTTAAAATTAAGAATGTAAGAATTGTCCTTAGACGGTAAAATCTCTTTTAGTTAAGAGATTATATTAAGATTAACTTACAAGGCAGACATTCAGGAGTAAAATGTAATTATTACAAACAAATGTTTGAAGAATGTGTTGTTTCTTTACTTTGAATTCATTAATTACGTATTACACGTAATTTTGCATTTAATCGTTAAGACATATTTATTTGTAATTATGGAATATTTTATTCATAATGTGAACTCTTATTTTCACATTAATGTTATTCACTTTAATTCAAATTGTTTATTGTACACTTTTTATATTAGTAAATACTGTATTTAAACAAAATAAAAAGTAAGGAAGAACTGAGCTCTAGGTGAAGGGCGCTTTGCCCTTGATAAGCCTACAGATTGGTCAATTTAAGATCACTGATCTGGCATCTGCTAAACAAGACTCATTACTATAGGTGTGAAGGAAAATCTTGTTTGCTGTAAATTGAATGATTAATCATGTTTTATTTAATCATGTAAAGAAGTGAATAAATGGTAGAATAAAGTGAAAATAGAAAACTCCATTATATCAATATCCCTTCATCTATTGATGTATATGATCGATGTAACTTGCTGATATGTTTATTCAATTTAATTCCATATTTCAATGATTATTATTTTGATGTGATTTTTACTGGTTCTGATTACGGATGTATAATAAATTTAATTATTTCATTTATGAGAAAAACTTAGTTTAAATCATACCACAACCTTATTATGCTAATATTTATACAGGGTGTTTGAAAAGTCTGGGTACGGCTTAATATTTTAGTAGAGTTGAATGCCACAAACCGCATCTCAAAAGATGTATCCAATCAGAAATGGCGGGTTGTTTTAGGTACACATTGTGAAGTACATTATGAGCTGCCATTTCTGACTGGATCATCGTATTCAGATGCGGAAGGCGGCATTTCACTCTACTAACTAATGTTTTCACTGACTTTTGTAACTAACTTACCACTTCATTTTAGAATTAAATTTTTTATTTTTTTTATTAATCCAGTCAGAAATGGCAGCTCATAATGTACTTCACAATGTGTACCTAAAACAACCCGCCATTTTGGATACATCTTTTGAGATGCGGTTTGCGGCATTCAACTCTACTAACTGAGCTCTTTGAAATGAGGTATCACTCGACCCGTGCTTACATTTAAGATTCCTATGACTTCCTCTGTGGGCCGTCCCCCCATGGTTGTCATGTCATGGCAATAGCAAGGAAAAATAGTTTACATTGCCATATGACACTGTGCAAAGTTTATATATGTTTTCTGCTATGGTTTGTAAAATATTAAGCCGTACCCAGACTTTTCAAACACGTTGTATAATAAAATCCACGGTTTAAGTAGTAAGTTAAACATATTTACATTATACAGTACTCATTCTAGTGTACACTCTTTTTATAAAAGAGGATATATAGTACATAAAATCCCTTTTAAAACCAATAGTTACTAGTTAGTAAAAGATAAATATATAATGCGTTATATAAAATAAATTGTTAATATATGCAACTAATATATGTAAGGCCACAGTTTTAAAGATCACAGCATATACTGGTACATGAAGTCTTGTTTCTTGACAAGCTCTGTAACAAAAATTGATTATTATTAAAGTGCTTAAGTACACATGAATGAAAAGAAACATATTGTGATCGATTTCCTAACACATTTGAAACAGCCAACACAACTAATGCAACAGCAGGAATTTAATGCCTCAGCTTGTCATTGTATCTGGATGTGGGTACAATTTCTTTTTTGTTTTTATTTTAAGTATCACTTCTACAACGGCAATTATTTCTTCATCTTTCCTCAGTCACATATTATACATTATAGTGTAGTGGAGTGTAACAAAACAAAAAAAAAAATCCCTTTATTCCCTTCATCGTGTCAAACAAGACTCTAAAAAGTTGAGTTGATTGACTGTCTGTGAGTTACGAAGTAAATAATTTGTCATTTAGTTCCAGGGTTTTTTTTTACAATTGTTTATTTTAATATTTATATTTAAAAATATGGGATGTATACATTTATCACTGGAGTTCTTAAAAATCCTGGATCAGATTTGGATATCAAGAGTGACAGTTAAATGACTAGTTAGGTTACAATAAATTTTAATTTTGTTGTGAATGTTATAACTTTATTTAGACTACTTCTACAAATAATAATTGATAATTTTAATTTCTTGCTAATCTGTTGTAAAATTACTTCAACCCCCAAAAAAAAGTAAATTCCACAAAGAATCTGATCACTGGAGACTTACCTGAAAAAAGTCATGCTAAACATTTGCCATGGCAGGAATCAACTGGCAGTATATATCAATACCCCGAAGGAAAACCTTATCATTTAGGAATTCATCATGATCATGGAGGAGTACTGGTGTATTGTTCATAGGTGAGAAACCAAATGCAGGGATGCCTACCTAAATGTTAACAAATAAAATTACCAAGTATTAAAACTTATCCAGGTCATAGTTCATGAATAAACAAAATTACACTATAAAAAGAGAAATTCAAAGCAAAAGTAAATTATTAATACATTAAAATACACTATTCCAATGAATTAAGACATTTATTATTTTAATTAATAGTGGCGGCTATACCTCTAATGAATTCAACAAAAATCTAATCAACAACTCAGTGTGTGTGTGTGTGTGGAACTGTCTTGATAGGTCGTCATCATTTGATGTTTACGCCTTGGTGGGTCATCTAGCAACCCTCTTCCATTTTTGATGATCTCTCTACTCCTTTTCTTGCTTAAAAATTCTCCAGTCTACACCCTTGCTCTGCATATCCTCCTGAATTTGAACTTTCCATCTTGTCTTAGAGTTTCTTCACTTTTATATTCTCTTCAGTGTGTAACATTTCACATTTTTGTGTCCCTAAGTTGGGTTAGTACTTGGTTCAATATGTGACATGAGCGAAATATGATGTTGGGTACTTTTGTCATCTCTCGTATTGCAATCGTATATTCAAAGCCTCGTATAAACAAACAGACAGGGTTCTGAAATTGGTTAATGTTATAGAATCATGGGTAAACTATTTGTATGAATGGAAAATGTTAAATACTGTATTACTGCTAATATAATACAATAAGATTAATTAAATAAATATTGTAAAGTTTTAGAGTTTTAAAGTAAAATTAAGAAACAATAATTTTTCCAAAAAACTTAAAACATGATTCAGTGTGGTGTGTTAGAGCACTGACATAATAGTCAGGTTAACCCTAATTGGCCCAAATATCCACCAATCACACCATTTAACAACCAAGCTGAAACAGAGTACTTCTTGGAGTCATTCGCTCATCTTTTTTTGGTAAGAGTGGTCCTGTTGGCTCTCTTGCCACTACGAGACCTTCTCATTAGGCTGATCGCTTCAGATTTCACTTCGCTTCTAGAGCTACGCTTCAAATGAGCGAAAGAATCAAAATTAAACAGTTTTAAGTTGTATTATACTTAAAGTCAGTGTTAGCGTCCTGGTATAGAAGCTTACATTAAATATATGTACATTATATTTTGTTGAAATATAACTTGGACAGAAAACTAAAATTATTCTCAAAAACATTATAATTTAACAAACTCGTTAGATTTGAGAAATTCAGAACGTATCTTGCAATTAATATTACTATAGCCACGAGTTGTGGAAACATTTAATCAACTTTTGTGTTGCCTTTTGTGGTTGCCTTTAAAGTGATACGGTAAACAATTTCAAATTTATAGACAAAATAAAATGTTATAATACATTGTTAACAACTTTAGCCATTTATAATTTATTCATTGGTATATCATGTTATAATATTAAGGATTGTCATATATGTGTTTTTTTCAGGGCCGCCTCCATTACATTATTATTAATGGATGTATTATGGCTTAATTTTATATGTTAGATTATAAGTAAAATATCAATATTCAGATGTATATGTGAATTTCAGGGAGAATAATACCAAAGTATTAAATCTGATATTTCCAAAGAGAGATGTAGTTTGTTTGTGACTAAAGTACATTTTCCTGAAAGATCCACGATCCCGAACAGTTTATTTATTTTATTAAAATTACAAGTGTCTATGCTTAAACTCATAGAATGACGCCCAATAAATATTAATAATGTTTTATATATAAATTCAGCAAATAAAGTAATTAATTATAAATTCTTTTAATTCCACGAAAGCGACATTAAAATTTCCTCCATCCTCATTCCATGTCCAAACCATTCCAAATATTTCCTCCCGTGTATTTCAGCTATTCAAACTTAACCTGTCCTGAAGACCTTTATTCTTTATTCCATTTTTCTTATAACATTTTCTATTTCTTTTAAACATCTTTATGTCTCTCGTCTACAGTTCTTTCATTTCATTCTTTGTCCAGATGTCTCTAACCAATATGGTTAAAGTCCATTTTATACATCATTGTTTGGTTCCTTTCCCTTTGTTTCTTCGTCAAATATCCTTCACCATGTTGTATAACTGGTAATTCTTCCTCAACCATTGACTATTGATTTAATTTATTATAAGTGGTAATATTTCTATCCAGGAATAAGGTGAAACAAATTTTTGAGGGTTTCCAAAAGAAGAAAACAAAAGCTAAGCTTATTTGTTAATATAAAAAAATCCTATTTAACCATATGATAATAATGAAATAAATCAATCGTCAAAAGTTTGTGTAGTATTTTTAACAAAATATTGACCATCGTTTAAAAGAAACCAACAAATTAAATCTTTCGAGCTAAGAACAATTATTACAATACTACTTACGGCTCGAATGTAACGGCTGTCTGTCCCTCCTGGAAATATATTTGGTTTCAGTTTGAGCCCCCTGTAACATAAAGTGTAGATACTAGAAATAATTCCATTTCTTTCTCGAAAATATACAACTACAAATTAAATAGCTTAAAATTTCTTAACACTAGTAACAATAATAATTATATAATTCAAAAATTTAACAGGAGATTCTTAGATAAGCAGTAAAGTGTTTGTTTAATCAGGTCCAGTTTTAAATTTATGGCCAAGCATAACCTATTGGTTAATGAGAAATTTGTCTATAGTTTAACAGGAAGAGAGCTAACTGAAAGTTTTATTGCAGATTGTAAAATAGGGCCTTAGTGAATTTCTGCTAATATAACTACAAGAGGTTATTCAAATCGTAGTAATCTGGTTTAATTGTTTAGTTATTGTCGTTATTTTTGTATCAGTAAAACAAGGTGTCAATTTATTGGCCATTTCATCACAATCTTTATGTTCTCACAAAATTTTTATTTTAACTCATTACCAAAAATTATATGACCCTTTGAAATACTTTCGACAATACATGGTATCAAAATTAAATTTAAAACAATGGAGTGATTGATACACTGTGTATTAGAAGTATGAAGTAGATCAAGCAGGATGAAAAGATTATATGGGAATCCTATTTAATATTATTGTTAAATTGAAAATAAACTTGCAAGTGATCTTTGAATAATAATTTCAAGTAATAAATTATATATAACTATAGTTAAATATTAAAAGAGTAAAGCCTAACTCTAAATAATTGTTTCTTCTGCAGACATAAATTTTAACTAAAATTGTGTGGTTAATGTCCTAATGAAGGGTCTAAACTTTTATATTTTAAGATTAAATATTATAGTTATATTATGAGATTAAAATAATAATATATAATATTTAATCACATGAATTAATTGCAAACAACTTGTTTTGTTTAAACGATTAATTTAAATAAGTAGCATTGATGTTTTACAGGTCATTGTTACCGTTTCGGTTTTTCCGTTTTCAGTTGCTGTTTGAAAATTCAAATCTTGCTGAGGAACTTAATTTTTGTTTCTCCTTCATCACCATACTTTTTATGCCCATAAGATTAATGAGGACGGGAAATCACTATAACCAAGCAAAACTAACCCTTGATCAGAGAGTCCTCATTTTAGCAAACACACGCTGCTTGGGTACGGTGACACCTAGAAGAAATTTATCTTTTACTTCTAAACTACATATGAAAGAAAGTATTTTGATGTGCGACATTTCCAGGCTATTCAAACTGTTTTCTCATTTTAGCAAACACACACCGCTTGGGTATTGTGACACCTAGAGGCAATTTATCTTTTACTTCTAAACTACATATGAAAGAAAGTATTTTGATGTGCGACATTTCCAGGCCATTCAAACTGTTTTCTCATTTTAGCAAACACACGCTGCTTGGGTATTGTGACACCTAGAGGCAATTTATCTTTTACTTCTAAACTACATATGAAAGAAAGTATTTTGATGTGCGACATTTCCAGGCCATTCAAACTGTTTTCTCATTTTAGCAAACACACACCGCTTGGGTATTGTGACACCTAGAGGAAATTTATCTTTTACTTCTAAACTATATATGAAAGAAAGTATTTTGATGTGTGACATTTTCAGGCCATTCAAACTGTTTTCTAATTTTAGCAAACACACGCTGCTTGGGTATTGTGACACCTAGAAGAAATTTATCTTTTACTTCTAAACTACATATGAAAGAAAGTATTTTGATGTGTGACATTTTCAGACCATTCAAACTATTTTCGGATTGATGCTGTTTTTCTCCTGGTATTTTTGTCGTGCATTGTCTTAAAACGAGTGACTCAAAATATTCAAGTCTAATATGGAATGGCTATCTCATGAAATGTTTAGATTATGAACCAAATAACTTAAGAGTCTATAAGAGAGAGCAGAAACTCTCTAAGATGCTCCAGCTTCCAGTGAATTCAAGCTAATTCTGTTCAGTCATGCTTCCACTAAAAGGCAGATTGTTTTCACATTTCTTTGTTTATTCTTATTGGAGTTCATTTTATTTGAAAATAATTCAATTCTGAATAGTCCTCATTTTATTTTTTCACAATTGTATTTTATTTTTATTTAGTTTAAAATAATATTTAGGTAAGGTGTAAAATAGTAATGAGATACAAAAAATGTAAAAAGATGATCACATTCCAATTTTAATTGTTTTAAATTAAATTAGTTTTATTGAGGTCTAATAAAAAATTTGGGGAATAAATCAGTTTTTGAATGAGAGCATGTCTGTGTAAAATTAGTATTTTGTTAAATAATATTGGTGTTGGAATCATAGAGTTCTTGCTACCCTTAAGTGTTTCAAGGGAAAACATAGTGTGGAAAGTAACTGACACATAAAACAAGGTATCAAAATTACCAAAATTGTGCAGTTTGTTGCTGGGTATGTGTTCCACAAAATTAATAGATATTGGTAAATATTGCTTAAAACAAGAGTTAGAAATAGTCGCCAAAAATGTGTATTAATTATCCAATTTTTATGAAATGGTAATAATTAAGTATTCTGGAGCTCCGACTTAAAATTTGTCATTAATTAGTGTGTAAATAATTTTAAAGTCATGTGCCGTATTAACTACATTATGCTTATTTACCTAATAATAATAATCTTTATATTCACAGATTCAATGATAAACCATACCTGGGGTATCTGATTCGTACTTAAGGCAAATGTTTATTGTATTATGGTTGTTGTTTCTTTATACAATTTTCATAGATCAAGTTTACATTTACAAATATTGCAAGCAAAGACAAATTCAAGGACACACTTCAGTCCTGTCAACGATAAGTTACTAACTTGAAAGAAAGGAATCAGTGAATAAATGTTTATCATGCCATTCAGTAAGAAATCATTATTAAAGGGTCATTTCAAATTTTTAAAAAAGATATATTTCTTTTTTAACCTATATTATTAATTTACAAAACTGGTTGCTAAGGTAATAAATAATTACAGATTTAATTTTATTAACCTAGTATACACGAGTGCCAGTGCATGTTTGATTTTGGCTCTAATTTTAAATTATGCAACTATAATATACAAGGCTGTCACTTATTTGTTAATCTTCAGGAATCTTCATAGATTTCTGTCATGTTTATGGCTTTATAGTTTACTCTGTAGCACATTTGTATTGATTTTCGTCTTTTTGTTGTGAATTTGCCAGCTGTTGTGTAAATATGAAATGGCATCGCTAAATGTGATAGTAGTGAGGTCGAACAGCATTGGTGCTTTGAAATTTAAAGTGGAAATAATGACAGAGAAAAAACTGGTTTTAGTATAAAAGGCTAATTAAAATGAATGTGCATTTTTTTTCATGTTGATTAACGGCAAAAAACCCTCAGTCATCATCGCCTTATAAAATAAAAAGAAGATAAAATAAAGACACTAGCTTTAGAATACTCTAATAATTTGGGTCAAGAATTGGTTAAGAGAGACCTGATAGCAAAGATGAAAGACATAGATCTAACCCAAGACTATGTGAAAAAAGGTGTAGATCCAGTTAGGATTTCTCAGGATTGCAAAGGTCATACTCACCATAGTGAGCCCTTGAGGGTTCTTCTACACACCCCTCTCCATAAATGGTTTTTTAATCTCCCCTATCACAGAAAATAAACATTGCGATATATCGTAAGAGTGTCACTGCCCAAAAATATCTGGGACTCAAGAGGTTAACCTAACCACAATTTTGTCTGAGTGTTAAATTTAATCAGTGAATGTTGTAACAGTTGTTTAGAGTTTTTGTTTAACTGGACAGCACATTTTAAAATTTAGGTTGTATCCTACAATATATATATATATATATATATATATATATATATATATATATAGACATCCTTCTAAAATTTTATTTTACATTTAGAACTTTGTAAAATTTGTTTTGTTTTAACCTTAAATACTGAACAATAAGTAACTCAATTAACACTAGCATTATTAATATTCATTTACACTAAAATAACTTACATTTCCTCACACTGAGACCTGAAGGTAATCCACCAAAGATTTGAATCACTCAAAGGTGTCACTTCGGTCCGTCCCGTCATTCTCTTGTATTCTATCCATGTTCCTTCACCGGCCATAGCGCATACATCCTGACCGTCAACCATATAAGAAAAGTCTCCAATTTACACAAACACTTGTAATATTAAAGACTTTAAAATATATCCATTCAAGAACACCGGTGTGTGTGAAAAGAAATTGTAGTTTAAAGCAAATGTGTTGGTAGATAACAAGAATCAATGCAAAATGCATGCAAGATATTTTTTACTAATTAATTGTACAAAACAAAGCACCATTCTTAGCTGTAAGTAAGCAAGGTATGCAGTACATGCAAATATCATACTTTCAAATACATTTATTACTATACAATAGTTTAAGCGTAAATAAAATTGAAAACTTGGCAGTTTTGTGCTCGAGACCTTGTAACATATGGAACAATATGACAGCTGAAGCTAAACAGCAGGATGTAAGGACTTATCCTCATTAGGTAACCCTCGTCCTCACATTTATTTCTCTTATCCCAAGATATATCTGATAAATAAATAGCTGTACAACCTGTTCTATGTCTAGTAAGAAATTATGCCAAACATTTTCTTTAAAACAGGTAAGCAATTAACTCATGGATGAAAATAACAAAAATTTCTAGGCCTACAGAAGCCAGACAACTTAAGTATTTAAACAACATAAAATAAAACACTCAAACAACAATCACCAACTACACAATTGTAAACAAATTACAATATACAAAGAATAGATTTTTCTCATTATCTTCATGGAATATTATTTTTCCTTGTAGAATTATTCATAACAAGCGGTTAGACAATTAACATACAAATATATAAACATCTCTAACAAAAATGACATGAATAGAAGAACAAAGCCCTTTTTAACAAGTGTAAATAAAGTGTAATATAATTCAAGAGCACAACAAACAATGTTAATTTGAAACAAATTACAAGTCACACTGTTGAGTAACCACTGAAACATATACAATTTGAAATAAGAAAGCACATAGCTAGATCCACGAATAGTATACAATGATTAGCTTGCAATGTCCAAAATATATGCATACAAAGTTTGTTCAAAAGAATCAGGCTTAATTTTTTTAGTTTTTGATTAACTTGTCTCCTTATGATGCTTTTTCTTTTTTTAGAAGTCAGTACTACATGTGTTTCATCATGTCATAAAATTTCACATTAAATACACAAAACACACACGAACATAAATACACATAACAAATTAAATGCCGCATAATTTAGCATTACACGCAAACTGGCCACTAGGAGGAGCTCCCAGATTTGATTGTGACATTTAATTTGTGATGTGTTTTTATGTTTGTGTGTGTTATGTGTATATAATGTGAAAATTTATGACGCGATGATGCCAAAACAGGTGTAGTCCTAACTATTAAAGAACAAAAGAGCGTCAAAAGGTGGTAAGTCAATTAAAATCTGATGCTTTAGGAAGTTATCCAAATAATTCAACTTTTCCCACAAAAATAAATGGAGCATGAGAGATAAGAAGGAGGAAGGTAATGCATTAAATTTACTTAGAGCACATTATTCACTGTCAGCCTGTGATTAAGAGAGTGTACTCAACTAGCATGGAATTTTAATTTATCACAAAATAACAAAATGATTTGAGTGTCAGTATTGCATCAATGATAGCCAAGGGAAAATCATTTGGAACAGTCAGTATCAGTATCACATAAATTAAGTAGTGGTACAACTGTTTAAAAAATGGTGAGCATCGGTTCAGTGGAGAGCAATTCACATCCCTGTAGGCCCTCAACAAGCTGAAAAGTAAAGCTCATTGAATAACTGCGGACTTTGCTCATGCAGTACCATCATGTCAACATTACTAGTGGAGAAGATGTGTTAAGTTCTATGTTTTATGTTATACTGTCACATGACCCAGATTGATCTTTTGAAACTACCCTACTAATATTTAACCCAGTTTAGACTCAAGCTTCTCATGAAGTTCATGATTGTTCGGGTGGCTGTTTCCTTAACCTCTAATGAAGTAAGAAATTGCTGCTAAAGTTTAACAGTCTTTTGTATGCCAGGGACTCACATAAACATAGCCAGTTTTCAGCTATTTTCTTGCAAAGAGGAGTGTCTGAAGTATCAGGGCTCTTTTGGAACAGAAAAAAAACCTTTGGATTGCCTAATTTCAGGATGTTACCTAAGTGGTATTTTGGTCCTGTTCCTAGATATTTAAAATATTTGTATAATAGGAGTTAATCTGTGGTTCATTAAATTCTATTTTGAGTAAGAATTTGGTATTTTAGAGGTTTCCTCAAAATCATGTTTAAGATGATAACAATAGAGTAAAAGCACTTAAAACTGGAAGTATTCCAAAATTCGCTGGACTCCATAAATGATGAGCCCTACTTCCTGAACCCCATGATTAGGCACTCTTTGACAATAAATCTGTTACTGAGGGAGTGTACTCAGAACCTACTGGATTTTCAATAGACGCGTGGGGGAATTTTAAAATGATCAAATAGGCTTATTTCGAAGCAGGAGTGTGTTAAACAATGAACCAGACAATATAATCATACTTTAAACATCTCAAAACTCGTTTCTTCAATAATATTATAGTGTGTTTAGAAAAAAAAATCATATGAAAACGTCATGTCATGCTCTTTCTTCAGTATGTGTTCTACTTAAAAAAATATATAATTCAGAATAAAAAATTTCAACTCATCTGAAATAAATATTACCATCTACAACTAACCATTCAGTGAAGAAGTGGTGCAATGATTGGATATACCAACTGCTTTCTCATTGCATCAAATCATGGATCTAGTTTTATGTTCTCGTATTTAAAAACAAAATATAAGTTCAAAAGATCATGCACTTACTTGATATAAAAAGAACTTACATAGCATTGGTTGCAGCTTTAAATGGAGCCCACCATGGGTTACTTGAATCAAGTTTGGTTACTGCAACTTTCGGTTGCTTTTGTTCATATTCGATCCAAGTTCCTTGACCCGCTTGTCGGCATATATCCTGCATGACAACATTCAACAATGCTTGCATAACATACCAAAGCTTTCATTTCAAAGATCCAAGCCCATACAAGTTCTAGCATTCAATTTTTTTTTTGTTTATGATGAAGAGAATCAAATAAAATAGCTGGCATGGTTACAACCTTATTTAATGTCCATGCAGTGATGTTATCATCATACTAGATGGAGCAACATTTGCTCACCATTTATAATTCATATTTGAATTGGTTCCTTGAAGGTTCCAATTCTTTTTAATACCATTATAGAACAACGAATCAGTAATTAGTTGTACATTGGGCATCTATTGAAGTGTTGTCTAAATGCAATGAACATTAGAAAGCAATCCATGATAGTTTAGAAAAATAATAACTGGAGGATAAAAATAGAAACATATCGGATAATTATAATGTTAAATTTATTATAGTACGTCAACTAATCCAAATTTTTTAATTGCCTTACCTTATATATCTATCCAGATATATATATCGGTCCGGTTTGGCCTATATAATAACATGGGCAATCGTTACATGTAATTTTATATATGCATGTTCGTTGTTGGGCATCAATATTTTTTATGGGATTGGTGTTCAGAATCCTTTCAATTTTGTTGGCAGTTCTGTAGGTAACGATCACATTCTATTTGGCTATATGTACAATTCTGTTGGAATAGTTGAATTAATTAATTCACTAATCTGTGAGCTAAAAAATGGAATCAAACTAAATTATAATGAAATTGAAGAATTGGTTGAGTCATTTCTAAAACTGACTGGTCATCAGAATATCTATAGAAGGAGCACAGATTGCCATGGATAAAACCCAGAAACATCTGCCTAGAAGATAATTAACATAGACCTGCATACCTTGTTAAATAGAACTTTGTTAAATTATGACCCTATAGAATTATTGTAGGTTATGCAAGAGCTTTTCAAGTCAAATGTACTGTAATGACAATGTCGCCATCTTCGATGAAACATGAGTTACAATAAACAAACTATAAACTAGTACTTTGCCATAATCCTGTATTTATACAGAATGCAGAAGGAGGGGTGTGGGCTAAACCTATTGACAACTTTTATAAAATTGTTAAGACGTTAACAAGGCTTTAGAACCGTTGTCAAATAGGTTTAGACCACATTCCACCTCCCGCATTCTATAAATATGAGGCGTATCACAGTACTAGATGAGTAAAGTTTGATTATTGTAACTAATACATCACTTAAGATGGCGATGTTGTCGTTGAAACATGTTTGATTTAATAAACATGAGTTCAAGTTTTATTTCAATTTTTGATTAAGAAAGATTAGTTGTGGGTGTCATGTAACAGGAACTGTAATGTTATCACCCATCTAATCCCCCTCAACGTTAATGTTACATCTCAGAAATGGCCTCACGCTGACAGATTAGAAGTGAAAGGGTTAGTACGCCACAATTTATTTGAGTTTAATTTTACATGTTAGTTTTAGTTTAATAGTAGAACTATTTAAATATGATAACAATATTATCAAAATATTTAAAGAATTAAAACTAATAATAATTAGCATATTACAATTATTTTGTATTTAGTCATTTTTAATGTAATTGCAGTTAGGACGATCTTTCACATTGCGAGCGAGTTAGAGTCTTGTAACTAATGAACCTAATATTTTAGTATGTCTAATATTTTAAAATTCTTGTTATTTGTAGTTGAGAATATGTATATGTAGTGTATGAATGCATAGAAAGCTGATAAATAAATTTGTTACCAAGATTGCTTTTATGAAGAGCTGATATATACAATACTAAACTTGTGAATGTGATACATCTACAAGGATATCTATAGATTTGTTGATACAAATCCATCTGTCTGTTGGAGGTACAATAACTAAAATGTACCTTTGGAGGTTACTAAAAGTGTGTAATACATTCTTTAACCTATAAATAAGAATTGAAAAGATTTACGTGTAATTTCATCACAAAGTTAAAATGGCAGTCATTTAGAAATTTCAGTCTTTTTAAAAGTTGATAAAAGAAAGTTTCATTCACTATTTGTCTCCTGTAAGAAATACATAATAAAGTTTTTGTTTGTTTATTTTTATAACAGTGGGTATTTCGTTCATAAATGAGAGCTTGAACAAACATTTGGTGCTAACTTTTCATTACAAAATATATATGTATCAACATCAGTAATTCTTGAATTACATTCTTGTCTTGATAAATCTAAGTAAGCACTGACTTAATGTGGTTTGAGATGAAGAAGTACACTAATGTTTGACCTGAATTTAACAACTGACTAATAATATTTTGTCCTTATAAAATGGTAATATTCTATCTTTCCACATTTGTTTAATTATTTCGTCTTTCTACTGTATGTTATATGTATTTAACAAATTTAATATTGTTTCAAACTGGTAAGTTAACATTGCTCCATCCACTTTTTTTTTACCAAATGAACAACTAAAATTTAAGATTTAACAAAGAGACAATAACTTAAGAATCACAAATTTCGTGCATATAGAAAATAAATAGCAAGAATATAATATATTTCAATAGCATTTTGATTTCAACTAAACATGAAATTCTAAATGTGATTTTGCAATACAAATTTTGAATTCATGAATATATAAAAATAAAAATCATATTTATAAAAGAGAACATCTACCTTCAGTAAATTTTCACATGTGTTTGTTGAAATAATTTTTTTTTCCCTTCTAAAAATCTGGTATGGTCAACATAGAAATACATTTTGTTATTTTATCACTCCCAGGTAATGTTTTTAATGTTCTATATTATTCATACTAATAAAAAGTGATAATTTCACCTAACGAGGTAACCGAAAATGAACCCTATCTCATTTACAGTACACTAGTAATTAAATTCTCTTGGTGGTACAGAACCAAAATTAAAGATATGAAGCTCTTGAGGTTGATATTTTTTAATCCCCCCCAACTCCTCTCAAATCATACATCAAAACAGCCTCCAAATTCCTGAATTTCATAAACTGTTATCTTATCATGAACTGCTGGATTAACGAGATCTGTTAGAAAATATAATTTTGTATAATAACATTTTTTTTATTAAACACAATACAAAATAAAAAATCCACAAATGGTGTTGCAATAGATTAGTTTATTGCAATAATCTAATAATACTTAATGTTTAACATATAACATTTACAGAATCATTCTGCATCTGAATAAATTACAAAATTAATCAATACTATATTCTGTAAAGTGGAAAATAATAGATTCAAAAGTGTATTATAGTGACAATTAATTTAATTTAATTTCATGAAGGATAGAGCACAAATATGCCTTAAAAACTCAATGATCTGTAGAGCCATTTGGGGTAAATGTATACAAAAATATAGATAATACCGAACACACAATAGAGAAGACCTGACAGGAAAAAGAGGGATCTAATTCAAAAGTAGATGGAAAAAGTGTCAAGAAGCATCCAGCTAGTGTCTCTTGGGATTGCCCTATCTATAGTGAGCCCCTTGTAATACCTAAAAGAGGTTAGTTTAATTAAATATTTAAAATCGCGGGCAATGGTAGCCGGGATGGTATGCGTCAAATGCGTGTCTAATGAGTTTCAATATTAAACAGAGTAAATTCATAATTAAAATAGATTTCCAAACATAAATAAATAATGATGTATAGTTTTAAGATAATTTAATGATAAAAAGTGTTTAGTAATTGTATGTTTTGTATAATGATGTGATCGAACACTTTAAGGAAGTGAGTTGTTATTTGAATATAACGTTAGTTAGGTATATTGCATACACAGCGTTAGCCGAGAGACCGGATATTCGACTAAAGCCATGTGATTTCCCAGTCTTTGTATAGCAGTTGAGTGAGTAAGACCTATTTAAGTGTGGCTCACCAAGTTATGGTTAAAAATGTAAAATGTGTAAGAAACAGTTATTTTGTGAAGGACATAGTGGATAGACACTTTAATAAGTTCAAAGAACAATATTTTTACATATTGAAACAGTATTAATTTATAAATAACGGAAAGAGTTAGATTTTTAGGTATTGAACATGTGATGTGAAACTAAGGACAAAAGACTATTGTATTTCACATGTTATACGAACAATGGTGGTAAAAAATCACAATATAGACTTTGATAGAATTGGCAGTGCAGTTAAAATAATTTCAACGCTAGAAAACCATGCGGGACACAGGACTTCAATTAGAAGGCATTGTGGACAAAGACTTTGCAACAGTTTGGTAAACCGTGTTATATAAGACGCTATATTCAAATTTGTATTTTTATGTAAAATTTATTATGTTCTTTATTGTGATAGATATAAATTGAATCATTTTTAATTAAGTAAATTTTTTCTTTGTCAGAATACCAAATAGGTAACTGACATAATTAATAATTTTTTTATTTGCATTTAGATAATTAAAGTAAACAATAATTTTGATATTTTTTAAATTCATAAGAGAAAATTACACTTGCAAGTTAAAAAGATAAATTTTAACAATTTTAAAATGAAATTAGACTTTGGAAAAAAGCCAAGCAAAATTCAGATGGGATGTTAGTAATAAAGTAATAAGTGATTTTCATGACACGATTGTTCATGATAAATGATAATGTATTTACTATGTTTTTCATGTCTAATAAAAATATCTATGTTCAAATTTCAGTTCCAGTGTTTTTCATTCCAACCAGAAATCACTGAAAGTACACTTTTTGATAGAATTCACACCCTGAGATTAAATTCAATTTAAATTCATAGAACAAACTAGTTAACTTTTCAAAATTGACGAGAACTCGTCTGGCGCCCTTAAATGATGAGCAAACCTTTAAATTTAATAGTAAAATTAAATTCATTTTATTTGTTTCTAAAGTAACTTTAACGTATGAACCAAAAGGTCATATTTTATAATAGTTACAATTGGTCGCACAATGTGTGGCTCTTTTAATGTATAAATAGTTATTTTCCCTTAAACCATATTTTATAATAGTTACACCCTGAGGGTTGTTTTTAATAAATGAAATGTAATTGTCTTGGATTTCTTTTTGTAATTTTTAAACTGAAAAAAAAATGAATAAATATTTGGTGTGAATTATCGAGTCAATCTGATCTATTTAGACTACTTTTAAACATGTTGGTTTCAAGTATCTACTAAATCTGAATAAAATAATTATTAGACAACTCAAAATCTCTATTGAAGTATAAAAGTAAACTTTGTTATTTGAAAAGAGCATATTTTCCTCTCCGATTTATATACCAATATTTACAGCCCTAGGCCTGATAGTAACACAATATTCAACTTTCTTTTTACAGTACCTATTCAAGGAATAATGAAAAATACCAACTTTAAGATTATTATTGTTTCCAAGTGTAGAGAATTATTGTTTACTACAAATTACTAATTTTAGTATTGTGTAGGCATGTTTTCAAGATAGTTTTTTCTTCTTCTTGGTTTATCAGAAATTATAACCTCACAATTCAACATGGAACTTAAAATTATTAAGCTTGCCTTACTACACATTTTGGCCAACATTTAAGAAAAATTAGTATGGAAATTGTACATTATAAAAATAAATAACAATATTTATAAGTTTTTAATAACTTGTGTATTCAAATTAAAAATATCCATTTATAGAATACAAATATATGATACACTATGGCCAGTGTATTTTAAGGCAATGAGATCTGAAAATGTGGTATAAATAATTGATTCTCTACATCTTTTAACAAAGTCAGTTTTAAAATTCACAAAACAAGAATGATGATAACTCCACCATTACCAATCCCAATTGTACAATACAACTTTTCTATGTGATGAAATGGAGGTAATACAAGGATAAATAAAGCAAAAGCTTAAAGTTTCAAATATTTTAATAGTATAATGAGCTACAATTGTTTCGCCTTGCGAATCAGTTGCCCGATGATGCCGCAAGGCGAAACAATTGTAGCTCATTATACTATTAAAATATTTGAAACTTTAAGCTTTTGCTTTATTTATCCTTGAATATGGAGTTTCAACAAGAAATATCTGCTATTACATTAAAGTTGGAGGTAATACAGCTGATTTTGTGATATAATGGCTAACCCTTTCTGTTTATCTATATTTTTGTTATTAGAATTAAGAAAACCGCTTATGACAATTCACACACGACAGACTTCTTTAGATAATATCATATGTAATGACCATACCAGATATTTTACTAAATTTGTAAAGCAAAATACATGAATAATTTTTTTCCCCTTCATATTGCTAGAAGATTGCGAGAATGGTATTGACTTTTCATTATATAATTATCCTGTCACAAAATCAAGTGAATATGGTTACAAACCAATTTTCTATTCAAACAATGAGAGACATTAAGTTCCGGAATGAATAGATTAAATGCAGGACAATTAAAAAAAAACTAAACTGAAATATAATTTATATGACAAAGAATCACATTTTTTCACTTATAATCGCTCATTACATTAAGTTTGAAAGCAGAGTACTTACTGTATAATGAATGATAGTATTTGAAAAATAAAATATGGATTAGCTTTCTAACAATATTTGTGAAAATAAATATTTCCTTGTAATATATTCATAATGCAATATAAAGTATGTCTCACTTACCTCAGCCCAAGCTTGAAATTCGTCATGGTCAGTGTCAATACTGAGACGACAATCAAATACAACTATCAATTCAGGTGGTAAGACATTGCTTTGCACACCCCCCTGGAAATAAGTTTAGTTTATGTAACACAAGATTAGTAATTAATACTCAGCTCATATATTGATGTTATAGGTTGTGACTTTCACTTGGTTGCAAACCTAAACTTTATTCAATAAAATTAGGTAGATCTTCAAGGTGTACAGTATAAAACTAAATTTTAATGAAATCTGACTACAATTTAGTTTAATTTAATATATTGGTTATCTGATTAACATTTCATTTTTAAGTAATGACTCCTATGTATATTAATTGTAGATTGTAAATAATAGTATTATGTTAATTTTTTGGAGAATGTTTTAATATGCACATAAGGGGCAACACAACTCCATTTAAAGATCTAAAGGTAAAAAGTTATTTGAATAAATAAAATTTTTAATTGTAGCCATTTTTATATGGGTTTACCCAATTCTTGTCAAATGCACATCCTCTCAGACAACTCTACACCAACCAGGGTGTTTATAAGCACTCACTTGTCTAAAAAAATCCTATTCAGGAAATTTATGGACCTAAAGAAATTATAGTTGTCAACCTAATTTCACTTTGGTCTGAACAGCACCCATTCTTAATACCGAACTTCCTGGTGGATTAACAAAACAATAACATCCAGAAGAACTGAGGCAAGTCACCATGAAAATGATAAATTTCAAATATTAACAATATCTTCTTATTTACACAGATGGCTCAATTAATAATCAATCTGAATCTGGTGTGTTTGTTCTGGATTTGAATTTTTAATATTTTGTTCCACTGAAATCAACATCAAGCATGGAAACTGAATTGCTGGAACATCAAACATGGCTCTACAGTTTCCAATCTATCTGTCAGCTATGAAGATATACATGACAGAAATATTACAAATCATCATTTCACGGCAATTTCATTCTACAAGCCATAGCCATATTTTTATTATATCCAGAACATACAACTTCTGCTAAATAACTTGTATAAAGAGATATATTTTCAATGGCTTCCTGGACATTCAAACATAAAAGGGAATGAAAAAGCAGATGAAGTAGCAAGACTGACAGCATGTATGGTACAAAACCTAATGGTGAAAATTTTAACATCGGGTACTTATAAAATGCATAATAATATTTGGAGAGAAGACTGGAAAGCTCTTCTGGCAGGAATTGTGTCATCCAACCAAAACCCAATGATCTTGGAATATACAACAACATCAACAGACAGACCCATACATTCATATCTAGAGCTAGAACAGGGCATATTATAACAGAGCAGTAATTACACAACTTGACTGATCCCCCCCCCCCTTGTGCAAAAGATGTAATTTCAGAATAGCAATGCTACTGGAGTGTGCAAACTGCAAGAATCAAGCAAAGCACAAGCTGATATAATAAAACATCTTCGAGACTTGAAGAAGGAGGAAAAAATAAGAACATACAGTAATGACCAACAGCTTATGATGGCCGAGTCAAGTACAGGATAATATTGGATACACACAACAAGAAGTAGGAAGTTAGTAAGTGATATGAGTTGAACAATTTTTTCATCTTCAAATTCATTGGTGCCTTTGGCAATAGAAATATATGAGATGTTTCAATGAAATTGACTCAATAGTCTCGGAGAAAAATGAACTACAGATAGGTGGACAGACAAACCAATCTAATGCACATCATTTGCCAAATACCAATTTTTTCTAAAGTCAGAGTCATTAATTTGATTTAATAAATTCTATTTTAATTAAGAAATAGGAAGCAATTTTTTGGGTGAGATAAGTACTTTTATAAAGTAGTTTCTATATTTTCAAGAAAGTAGCTTACTAGAATTTGATTTTAGTTGAGAAATGCAAATAACTACAACTAAATAACTATATAAAGAGTACTATACTAATTTAAGAATCATGTTGCTAGTATCCAAGTCACTATTGTTTTAACTAACAATTAAATTACCTTATTTATGGTTTCCGCCAGGTGACTTCTTTTTTAAACACTAACGCGTTTCAAAGCATCTGCTCCATCTTCAGAGTTCTTTTCACTCAGTTGAGATCGTTAACACATTAAAATAAAATATAAAAACACACGGACATTTACATGTCCGTAAATATATATACATCACTTATCGTATCGCGACACTTGGGATGTGCATCATATCGATGTCCTAGGACAACTAACGTCTCGTATTTACTGCATGTTTATTATCTTGGACTTTAATTGCCGTATCGTATATTGTGTTGGAAGAGAAGTTTAGTTGGTCGTTCAGTAAGTAGTGTGAGTCATGCTTAAATGATTTATAGATCTCAAATTCTTCAATCACGTCCATATATGTCCCCTTTATGCATATATGTAGTGGTTCTAGGTTGGTTTCGAAATCTGTATAAGAGTGGTTTTCGTCAATGAGGTGTCTTGCAAAATTTGACTTATTGCTGTTGATATTCTTTTTTGGCAGATGTTCTTTAAACCTTTGGCGAAAAGCTCTTCCCGTTTGGCCTATATAGAATTTATTACATTGGTCACATTTCAGTTTATAAATTCCTGTTTTAAGTTGTAGATGTTTGTCATGTTTATGACTGAGCAATTTCTTAATATTGTTGTGGGTTCGAAATGCCATTGTAAGATTGAGTTTTTTATACGATGAGTGATATATAAATTATATATATATATATATATATATATATTTAAATGTCCGTGTGTTTTTATATTGTATTTTAATGTGTTAACGATCACAACTGAGTGAAAAGAACTCTGAAGATGGAGCAGATGCTTTGAAACATGTTAGTGTTTAAAAAAGAAGTCACCTGGCGGAAACCATAAAAGGTAATTTAATTGTTAGTTAGTACTATACTAAGTGTATAGTCTACGAATGTACTGTATCCTCATAATAAACTTGCACAAGGACACTGCAGATTTTATTCTAAGTCAATAAAATTTAATAAAACATAAATTAATAATCTTAGGTGATATTTTTCAAATACAAATATTAATATAAATCATGATTCTTAATAAAGAATCTTAAAATAAAATTATTCATGCATTAACTTCGTATAATTTAACCAGAAAAGTCAAAATCTGATATTTGTATTGGTTGGCAGAATATAAAATCTACATCTTCTTCTTGCTAGGTTCCCAGAAGGATGGATTCATAGTTATTTATCTCCAGTGATTACTCCTAACTTCCACATTCTCTTACTTGCTTTTGACAAAGACTGTGTTTCTTTTCACATTGTCTATTACAATATAAAAGAGTATGCTCAATGGAATCCTGAGGTGAAGCTAATTCATCCACATTTATGCCCCTAAGGATCAGTTACTGATAAGAGAAAAATGAACATCAGCATTCACTGTAGCTTCTTGAAGCCCTCTCAACTACGTACAACAAAAAATGTTAAGTGCACCAACCTTTCTTGTTTCAGTTTAATTTGTCAGTTTTCAGTTATACATAATAGTTTTAACATGAAATTTAAATCAACGGAACCTAACCTAGGAGGCAGAGGTTGTTTGGTTTCCAAACTCCTAATTAAGTTCATTGGACAAGCTCCCCCTTGACTACTAAAAACTCATAGCGGGAACTAACCTATAAAACTAGAATTAAGAAGCTTAGTTGTACAATAGCCCAATGGTCGCTGTGCCAGGCCTGTTTATCCCTTAACATCTCATTTCCATCTAATGTAACCTAACCTAGGAACATTATTTCCATAAAGTGGAGAAGTACATATTTTGTTAAATAATAACACACTAAGAACTCACTTTTAACATAGTCATGTTAATTGTTGTGACATCGCCAATAGTCAGTTTAGGGTTGTCCTTAAGCTTCTTTTTCTGTTCTGCTCTTCTTGCCATAAACTTCTCAATTACTATGTTTAATTTTTCACCAGCTGTGTTCTCTAAAAGTAATGAACCATGACCAGGAGTTCCAGGGCAGTGGATTGCCATTTCTACAAGCAAAAAAAACAACTTTAAGTTAGATTGAAAAGTAAATATATAGTAGGGACACAACACCGAATGGAACAAGTGAATCAACCATATAATAGACATATTTATTATGTAAGGTATCAACAAATTATGGTAAAGAAATTAATTTCTGAAGTTAAAATCAAATTATTTATAGCAATTTACCTCACACAAAATTAAAATACATCTGTTTAGGAGATATAGTCCTCCAAAATCCAGAGTAAAACATGTTTAAAATTTTTCCACAATTCTTAGATGAGTCGAGTACAAAAATTAAATTTTGAAATTTCTGACTAAAATTGTGGAAAAGTTTTCTAAATTATGTAATGAAGTACATTACATCAAAATATACTATTTTGTATTCTTAATTTCATTTCAGTACCCAAGCCACTTAATAAAAAATAAAAAATAAATTAAATCCTTTAAATGTCCTTGTGAATTTTGTCTTGTTTTATAAGGTAAAATACATTTCAAGACTGTAATCTTTTCTTAAGTTATTATTTCACTTGCTGGAGGTTGTTACATAGTTTTGAATATTAAAATACACAAATATTCAAATAGTTATCCATAACAATATACACACAGTTTTCACAATTAGATAATAAAAAAACAGTTTGGTGTTTAAAACTGTGTAACGACTTCCAGCAAGTGAAATTATAACTTAAGATGAGTTTACGGTCCCAAAACACATTTTAACTTATAAAACAAGACACATACACACAGGTGGAAATAATTTAAGGTAATATACTTTGTTATATTTACTAAACAATTTCTCATTGAATATGTAAAAAAAAAAGTTGGATAAATTTCACTATATAATTTTTTATATAAAATGGTTTATATAAGTATTTATTCTAGAATTCATTCTATTGTAAAAATTGAAAGAAATATAAGGAGGTTTTATTAAAATTTATTCAAAATGAAATCTGCATGTAAAACAAAGGATACTAAATCATAATTAAAATTTTGCAATATTTCAGATTATTAATTCTGCCACTACTATAAATGTGAGAACACCTTAGCCACCAACATAACAAACAATTTTTCCAGTTGATTTACTAACTGAGGTTTTCATATTCTTAAAAGACATACTAATTTTTGAGATGAGATGTTATAAACATTTTGAGCAACAATTTTTTGGTTATCAATCATCTTGATAATTTAAATTCTTTAAAATTATTTCATTTAAATGATTGACAATATGAAACTTATTGTGAGGCTTTAACAACTATACAAGCCGCCACAAATGTAGTCCGTTGGGCAATAACCAATAGAGGAGCAAGAGTAGCATGCTGTTATCAATTCTAACAACACCCTGCACAAGGCTAGCCTGCGATCGATGCTATCGAGATCTTGCAATGCTAATAGAGTTGAGTAATAAGTAGTTTTATAAAGTTTGCGTAGGATGCGCTGATTTCTTTATATCACTTTCCAGAACCAATAGAGATAATATTTCATACCTTCTCAGGAAGGATAGCGATAAGAGTTTGAGGAAATTAACGTGACACATAGTCTGAAGGTAAACAAAGAGGCAAACAAAGAGCTCGGGCATTGACTCGAAAGAAAGTTTTCGAAAACTAAATGTTTTCACATCATTTGTTATTTTCATTTAATTCTCAAATTTATCAGTATTAGTACTAGAAAGACTTTACATTCTTGCTTATAATGCTGATACATTTAAAGTGTACAAACTGTAAAGTAGTAATTATTTACAACTTCATTTAGTAATGTCATGGACAAGAGAGTATACCACTTGTCTGTGGTAATGTTTATCATTAAATCAGTGAAACCGACATATTTATTTTTAAACATTTTTTGTCTTAACAACAATAATTATTTCCTCTGTAATAATATTAATAACCCAGTACAAAAATTAATTATAGTTTTTAATTGAAATTTTCCAAACTTAAATTTATTTATGTAGTCCAAAAAATATTGTTTTCGTTGAAAAATTTGTGATGATTTGTTTACAAGGAAGGAAAACAGCTACAGATATATATAGTTTTAAAAAATTGTTTGTTAAATTATGTTCTTTGTAACAGTGATACAAAATAAAATGCAGTATCCATGATTTTTCCGAGTGCCTTAAATGAACGTAACTGCAGAAGGAACATGGTGCCAAGCGCTGTCACAGCAGAGAAACGAGTTGGTAAACCCGCTCGGTTCCTATTGGTTTCTTCAAGGTCAGGTTGTATACAGGTTCCTTCCTCAATGGACTATATTCATGGTGGCTTGTATGAGAATAATGTTATAGTTTGGTGGGTTCAGTTCAGAATGCACTAGTGTGGGGGGAGTTGGAATGTGCATTGGTTCAGTTCAGAATGTGATAATGTAGAGTGGAATATATTTCATGCATGATAGTTAATGCTATTCTTGAAGTAACCAGAAATGATAACACTAGAGCTTCAAACCATACCTAGTTTGTATGTAAAATCAATTGAAATGTTGAACAGTTTAGTAAAATTATTCGTACTTTACGAATAATTTAATAATCATGAACTTACGCCATATTGACCTCTCTCCATTATATAAAAGAAATGCATCATCGGAACTAGCGATGCCCTCATCAAGTGCACAGCCAATGTTCAATTTCTTAAAATCTTCAGTCTTGATAAATAAGGCCATACCCAGGATTCCACCAATTTCTTCATCTATAAAAGAAATTCCTTACAATTATATAAAAATATATGCAAGTGATAACAAAATTTTTAATAACTGAATAAGAATAAAATAAAGCAAAAGCTTAAAGTTTCAAATATTTAATAGTATAAATGAGCTACAATTGTTTCGCCTTGCCGCATCATCGGGCAACTGATAATTTACAGGTATAGACAACTATTTAAACATAAGTACAGGAAACTGAAATACAATAGAGAAATCGGGAAAGGTAGGGGGATGACCTAGCAGGTAGATAAAGGTTAATGAACTATGTTACGCATGGGTTTTAGAAGAGGTGACAAATTTAATACAATTTGGTCATTTAAGTTGAGAATAGGCCTAAGTGAAATAGATCTATTTATTTCTAAACATTCTAAATTATTTAATCTATTGCTTTTATTTTCTATATGTAAAAGTTTAACATTCAATTTCGGATCAAAACTATGACCCGAGTCCAAAAGGTGGTTAGCAAAGTTAGAGTTTTTATAGCCATGTTTCCAGCTATTTACATGTTCTTTAATTCCTACTTTTATAGATCTACCTGTTTGACCTATGTACTCAGAGTCACAATCTTGACAAGATATTTTATAAACTCCACTATTGTCTAACATTTCTTTTTTATCTTTATTATTAACCAACATTTTCCCTAGATTTTTTGTACAATAAAAGGCAACTTTACGATTACATTTAGTTGAAATAAGGTTACTGATATTATAACTAGTTCTGTTGATATAAGATAATTTACAATATCTAACTATTTCTAGTTCTCGTTATGGGAAGAGTAGACTAAATTTTCAGCTCTACGCTTTAACTTTTTTCTTAAAATATTATCTATTAAACTAACCTCATACTTATTATTAACAGCAATTTGTTTAACGACATTCAATACATCATAAAAGTCATTAGGTGAAATCAGTAACCTTATTTCAACTAAATGTAATCGTAAAGTTGCCTTTTATTGTACAAAATATCTAGGGAAAATGTTGGTTAATAATAAAGATATTCTATTTGTATTTCTCTATTGTATTTCAGTTTCCTGTACTTATGTTTAAATAGTTGTCTATACCTGTAAATTATCAGTTGCCCGATGATGCCGCAAGGCGAAACAATTGTAGCTCATTTATACTATTAAATATTTGAAACTTTAAGCTTTTGCTTTATTTTATCCTTGAACATGGAGTTTCAACAAGAAATATCTGCTATTACATTAAAGTTAACTGAATAAGAGTTTAGTATACCTGGAACAAAGGATATATGAATCGTGCGTTTCAATTTCTTTCCTCCTTTTATTAATCTGCGCACTGCTTCTAGATACTGAATACCTACACACTTCATATCCTGGGAACCTCTGGCATAGATGTTCCCTGAAGCATCTTTATCTGCACTAAAAGGATCATGGGTCCATTTTTCCTAAGAAGAAATAAAATTTAATTCAATCAATATAACAGGGAAAACCTCTACTATAACAGATAAAATAAAAAAGCTTATTTTTACATTCCAAACAGTTTTACTGGACAGTACCAATCTATGTGTAACTGAATATAGTATTTTAAAAGGTATCTTACAGAAGAATTACTAGTCACAGAAAATCCTGTCATTAATTTTGAGGAGGAACCTTTTAAGGCTTCCCTGATTTGTAAAAATAATATATGATGGCATTAATATAACATTTTCATGATAATGTTATTGAAATGATCAACAAACGAAAGAAACACAAATACCCACAAAAACACTTTATCATTGACAGGACAACAATTCATGACCAAATCATCATCTTTAGTCGTTTAGAGGAACAAACAACTTTCTGCAATAATACCTTAAGGGCTTAGTCACAACTTTTATAAGGGCATATAAGAGCAGTCTCAAAATACATCTTTCTTGATATTAGAGAATATTATGATATTCAAATAAATACTGTAGTCATAAAATTGAAATATTAAAACAAAAATATTATTATAATTTTTTACTTTTTAACATATAAGATGATTTTTTTTTTTGTGATGATTGAAAAAAGGTACTTTAGAATTGATGCGGATACATTCATTTTGAGAATCCTTTATTCCCTAAAAAGTAGTTTTTTATAATAATGTCTGTCGTCTACCTGTGTACCGAGTTGTTCATTAAACACTTGATCCAATTTTTGGAATATGTCTACATTTTGGTCATAAAAACGGATGTTTTATTTAATTTTTTTGGTTAACTAAAAATGTACTTACCAAAAATTAAGATTTTCTCAAAATCAACTTTTACTATTTTGATCAAATTTTCATCAAAATAGTATTCTAACAAAATGTATTGGTAGCTATTTGCCAAAAAATACTGGCTTGGCAGTTATTTATCAAAAAAATTTAAAGTGAACCATTGATGTCATCCTATAAGATCAAAAAGATGTCATGAAATAGGAAAAAGTGATTTTGACCAAATTATATTGAAATATGAAATCAATTTGTCAACCACATAAAAGAAAATTAAAGTTCACAAGTAAACTGGAGAATACCAAACTATATTGTGTTATGGAAATCTGGTTACCTAACTTTACCTCGGTCACAATGGGTTTCTTGTACTAAATATATTAAATAGTGTATTAACTACTTTTTTAATCTCCAAATTTAATATTTGGGTTTCTTACTACTGACAAAACCCTCTTGACGTGGATAATTCACAGCCGCAGGTAACAAATTTATTTTGATACAGTTTTAACAAAACAAACATTCAAACAGCACAGATACATTTAAGAGACAGTTTAAAAGAACACTAATACAAACTGTAATTCTCTAGAAACAACTTAATAGTTTAGTATAGATGAAAATATTTGATAGGAAGTGATTTATTCGTTGGGGTGGGGAAGAGAAGAGCAGACATTGTAAAGAGGGAGGGAACACTGACAGTTAACAACTATACTTCCTATAAATATCAGCCTGATATATTAGTGTTGACTCACTAAATACCAATCAAATGTTTAATCACTTGACAAATATGGTAGAAAACCTCAACACTAAAAATATTTGAGTGACACTGGGGAGCTGTAAGCTGTTGTCAACTTGATGAGCATGCAACATTTATAATGTATGCTTCCTTTGTACCATTTCATGTCTAATCTTTTTATCTGTAAGAAAACATATGATACATCAATATATTCCTTTTACATAAATATTAAATAAACAAATTACTCCACTCTGAAGATACATAAACAAGTTAGAAACATTCTTGAGTGCCAATTTGGCTGGGGTTGTTGATTTTAAAATTGTTTTTAGCAATGTCTTTTATTTTCTTTGCCAAATTTCAACCATATTAACATTTAAAATTTCTATCTTTTTCCTAACATGAAGCTAAAGTGTGGTAGGTTCTTACCAATACATTTAGTCTTTCAATACAAATTCTTATGATGTCTATTATTCTAACAAAATTCAGCAATTTTCCATTAGTTCCTTACTATACATTTGCGACCAAAATTTCGACATAAATATTAAGTAAGAAACTAATTTTAAACTGTTAAATTCAAAAAATGAAATTACAAGATAGTGTTATTCAACAAGACTATATTTTAACCATCAAGGTAAACAACATCCACAGATAAAATACCTAAGTGGCAACAACTAATATCAAGACTCGCATATTGTATGACGCATGTACATCAAACGTTATGAGTCATTATTGTTTCTATTAAAATATTATGATTTTGATCATTTAATTATTCACAGTAAATTTCCATTATTTTATACCTGGCTTCAGTAGTAAAATGCTTGTTGGAGAATGACGGAAAATACCCGTCTAATTTACTTACTGCAAACACAGGCACAACATCCATGTGGGAATTAAGAAGAAGGCTAGGAAGTTCAGGTTGAGTTCCTACCCATGTAATGATTACTACAGGCTTCTGAGGAGCAACAACATAAGTCTGCAGAGGTAGTCCTAAACTGTTGGCTTGCTTCGTTAAAAATGAGACACAAGGTTCTGAAAAATAAAAACAAATATAATACCAAAGTAGATATAATGCTATATTTCAATACAATTTAAAAAATAAATACAGTATTTAGCAACCATTATAATATAGCTTATTTAAATATTCCGTCGGTTTTTTTTATTTGTTTTAGGTCTACGAAATTCGTTTTCTTTCATGTTAATGTATGTATTAAAACCCTTTGGCTATTCAGTAGATATGAAACTGGTTTGTATTTATTAACATTGCAGTTCAAAAACTAAAATATGATAGTCAGATATGCTGTCTTATAAAGAGCTGTAAATAAATAAGGAAACACGGGAAGTTGGAAGTTAGACATGGTGGAGAGAAAATGCCAGCACCAGTACACAGACCATGGTCTGGAGTCTCCAGGGAGTAAGGAGGGTTTGCCAGAACAACTTGGAGAAGAAAGGTCTTTAAAGACAGAGTTGAAAGAAAAAAGATTCATGGAGAGAAGCTAAGAGAATGGTGGTAAACTTTATGGAAGGCTTTGGTGGAAGCTGTTATGTTCCAAGAAAGAACAAAACTGAAGCAAGTCAAATCTAAAAACAAGAAAAACATTAAGAGTACAAATAGAAAATTTATCATTACAAAATTTCATTTATTCTTGGTAGGGTTGTTATGAGTACAGTAATTTCCATTAATTCTAACCCAATTAATTCCAATAACCCTTTTTTCATAATAACCATCATAAATGTTGATAGGAACTAGTCATACGGTGCCAAACATTGTAGGCCTGGATCATGCTCCCAATGTAAGCTCCAGACTTTGTTGGGGATTATCTGTTGTGAGGTCCTTAAGAACCATATAATTACTTAAATGTTTATTCTCTAACAATAGTTCATCGCTGAGTACACGTGAGAGAGAGACCAGTGTCTCTATGATCCAAAGTGCTCTATGACTACAGTTAACATTAACATTAAATATTGTGTTACAACTCCCTTATTTAAAAAATTTCTATAAAATATAAAATTCATTGTTTTAAACCAAAAATTACTTCCATGTCATCTCCATGGAAAAAAAAGAAAAAAAAGGGGAAAAAAAAAAGTTATGTTGAACAACATTAAATGTAAAAATTAAAGAACAACAATTTCATGAAAAAAATACTTACGAATCAAACAAAAACACAATTTAGAAATAAGTTACGGTATTCAAACATGTTTGTAATTACTTCACCTTCTTTTCAATTGAGTTTGTTAAGATAAATGTATGTTTTTGGGTTTTGTTTCTACGAGAGGTTTATCCTTAATATGCATATATTTTAAAGTTTTCATTTTTAAATTTCATTTTAATTATATATTTTATTTTATTTTTTATTTATTTTTTTATTATTTTTTTTATTATTATTATTACAACTGAGTACAAACCCATCTAGTAATTTACATTTAATAATATATACACTTTGAGGGAAAATAACCCATTGGTCATTACTCCCTTAATGTCCAAAGTCCATTAAGTCCAATGGTTTTAATCGTTTCAGTCTTCTAACTAAACCTGTTGTATCCATCAATCTGCGTATCTCCGGATGCTCATGTTGCTCAATGCGATGTCTGTGCTTGCTTGCTTGCTTTTTTATTTCTTCTTTAACCGTATCCATTTTCAAATCCCTATGCAAGTTGTCATTTCTTATATACCATGGTGCATCAACAATACATCGGAGCACCTTATTTTGAAAGTTTTGT
The DNA here is from genome assembly GCA_963513935.1 of Aphrophora alni. NCBI lineage: Eukaryota > Metazoa > Arthropoda > Insecta > Hemiptera > Aphrophoridae > Aphrophora > Aphrophora alni. The sequence continues at coordinate 32,366,218 of OY740766.1, forward strand.
ATGTTTTTTATGTTAGACTTCTTTGTACAACCCCATAGCTGTAATCCATAGGTCCACACCGGCTTTAAGACTTGCTTGTATATGAGCATTTTGTTATGGATTGATAGTTGGGAATTCCTTCCCAGAAGCCAATACATATTTCTGAATTTAAATTTTAATTCTTGAACTTTCTTTTTAACGTGTTCCTTCCATTTCAATTTCACGCCCAAAGTCATTCCCAGGTATTTCGCGGTATTAACATGAGGAACTTGTACAGAATTGATTAAAATTGGTGGGTGATAATCAATCTTTAAGTTGGTAAAGTTAACATTGGCTGATTTTGATTCATTTAAACCAATACGCCACTTCTTGGTCCATCTGCTCACCGCATTGGAGGCCCTCTGGAGCTTCCCTGCAGCTTCCTCAATTTTCTTCCCAGTTTCTAGTATTGCAGTGTCGTCTGCAAAAGTAGCTATTGTTACATCTTTGTCATTTGGAAGATCTCTCGTGTAAAGTAAATACAAGACCGGTCCCAGCACGCTACCTTGTGGAACACCCGCTGATATCTTCTTTAATATGGAGTATTCTCCCTCAAATTTCACTCGGAAATGCCTCTCAGTCATGTATGACTTGAGTATTTCGAAATATTGTTTAGGTAGTTCTTTTTCTAGTTTCCACAACAGACCCCTATGCCATACCTTGTCAAAGGCCTGTGCTACATCCAAAAAGACACTTGCACAAATTTCTTTTTTCTCCAATGTGTTTTCTATGATACTTGTAATTCTATGAACTTGATCTATTGTAGAAAATCTTTGTCTAAAGCCAAATTGATGGTCAGGGATGAGACTTCGTTCCTCAATAATGGGCCTGAGTCTTCTTAGAAGCAGCTTCTCGAATAATTTTGAAACTATTGGGAGCAATGATATTGGTCTATATGACTTCCTATCATTTGGTGATTTATCCGGTTTTAATATCATGATGACTTCCGCTACCTTCCACTGTAGGGGAACATACCTAATCCTTAAGCTTGCATTTATTATGTGCAGTAGCTTTCTAAGTCCTTTCTCTGGTAGATTTTTAATTATTTGCCCAGTAATCAAGTCATACCCTGGTGCTTTATTCGCGTTCAAATGGTTTTTGATTTCATTTTTCAGTTCCCTCAGTGTTACTGGTAAAATTTCCATTTCTTCATGTTTTTTTATATCGGGAACACTTTCTTCAGCACTTTGCTTAGGGAGAGGCTGGAACGTCTTTTCTAAGAATGTTGCAAAGAGATCTGCCTTTTCCTTAGGACTTCTTGCCCAGGCTCCATTGTCATTCTTAATTGGAGGAATTTGTATTTTAGGCCTTTTGATTCCTTTTGTTGCCTTCCAAAGTGAGTAATCTCTGTCCTTTGTGGGAGATAAATGTTTTAAGTATCTATTAATAGATTCATTCTTGTAATCTTTAATAGAATTTTTAACTTTGTTGCACAACCTGTTAAGTATTTGCTTATCTTCTGGTGCTCTACTCCTTTGCCATTTTTTCCGAGCCTTCCGTTTATCTTTAATTAGCCGTCTTAATTCGACTGGATAGTACTTTACTTCATTTCTTTTCATGTAGCTCACTGGAGTACTCTTCCAAGCAGCGCCCTGAACAATCCCAATAAATACCTCAAGCTCATCCTCCAACTGACTTGAATTTTTAATCAGTACATTTAGCTTTATATTTTCTTCTATTTATGCTACTGAAAAATTTCCAGTTAGTTTTCCCACTTGTTATTTTTGGGACTGGTGCCTTGTTTTTTACTATCAGCTCACTTTTAAGTACTTCTAGAATTCATTTTTTAATTTAATTTGCATATTTATTTTCACTATTTATTTTCTTTTTTACCTCAGAAAGGCACACTGAACTCGATGTCAATATTATGTAAATTGTAAATGGTTAAATGTAAATAAATATTTCAATTTAAATAATTACATTATTTAGCCGGATTAAAACAACATCCTCTTTTTTGAAATTAATTAAGTTTATTAATGACACTTGATAACAAGAGTTGATTTATACTCTCGAAACGTCACATATTCGTTTTTATATATGCAAATGATGACAAATGTCCGAATACATATTAATAATATGAACAATCCATCATTATCACATAACTATAAAACCAATAGTCATAATTTAGGTTATTTTATTTATTCCGGATAACATTGATTTCCATCTGTCAGGTCAGTAAGGTTTTCGGTTACAAATCTAGATTCTCTCCATCATATAAAATTGTTACTTGAAATAATTTTGGGTTGACATCAACTTCAGAAATATATAATTTCTAATCACATTTTTCAAAGCATCATCTTCATGTAGCGGCTTGTACTTTCCTGCCTCAACTGTTTACCAACCTAGTAACTCAACATACCAACCTGTTGTATAGTTCTCTTCAACCTTATTCCAGAACTTTTTCCAAGTTTATTATATCTTTATTTTATAAATTGTAGATTTTAACATGTCGTCTACTTATAAATTTGTTCTCTTAAAGATATATTTTAGACTAATGCATATTTTCTTTTGTGTTTAATCATTTACTCTAGTTGGTTACTTTCAAGCACTCTTGCAAATTTCTTGAAATATTAATAATAGTATATTATTTTTTAGCAGCCAGGAGACATTGTATATTGTATAAGCCTTGTCAAATATAAAACTACATTCATACAAGAACTATACATGAGAAAGAATGAAAATATTCTGTTATTCCATCGATGGGCGTTTCATGAATCCTCTATGGAATAAAAATTATTTACATTTTGTGTCGAAGACAGTTGTGGAGGATAACATTAGAAAATTGTTGGTGATTCAGCAGTTTGAGCAAGCCTAAGATCGTTGAATATATTTTTTAATTACCTATGTGTTTGATCAATATATTTTGGTTTTTATTTGCATTTGATTGAATATACTCCTCTACCAAATACCTATTTTAATTCTCATTTTGATTTTATAGTATATTTTCAATATTTTTTAAAATAATACAGTATTAACATAGGTGTGAAATGAAGATCAATGATAAGTTATTTTGATTTACATGAATTTCCACAACTACGACCAATGCTCATTTTAATTTCATTTTTAAGGAATGACCAATATTTATTTACAATTCAGTAAAGCTAAGAAGCAGAACAAACTCATGTGATACAAAAGACACGACAGCATGGAGCTTAGAAACAGTTATCTTTATACTGTAATAAACATATTTTCATTTCACCGGTTGTTTAAATTATGACATTCTAAATAAACAATGCAAAGGTTAATTAGATAACAATAGGTTATATATAAAGTTATCAAATTTCATGTGACTGTTGACAAAACATTAAGAGTATGATTACAATTACAACTTCATCACATCTTCTTGATAAAACAATTTCATGGATGCCATCATAGCATTTACCCAGTCCCATTGGACAATGTAATACAAGCAGATTGTTTAAATGTAATGTCAAAAAGTTGATTTATTAACCCTTGTAGGAAATGTTAAATTGTATTGGTAGATCATCTTATCCTTAGTAGTGTAAATTTATTTAAAACACTTGTTATACATTTTCTGAACCTCGTCATTTTATATATCACTGTTTTCATGGCGTTGTTTTCTAGATATGCCAACTATGTGTTACTTCCAAGTTAATTAATAATCCATAATGAAACCAAGGAACTGTCCTGAAAACACTTCTTGAATAATATTTTTCACCCAAAGTAACTAATGAACCAAAGCTATACAATGTAGGCCCTACTTGAGTCATAAATAAAAGTATTGATAAGCTTTAACTTTATAAAATCAAATTTTTGTGAATTGTAAAAAACGAATGACTGTACCAACGAACTACATATCCCAAAAAATAACAAGAGAAAATAAAGATCCTATATCAATTGGAGAAAAATTGAAAAAGAGCACATCAATATTAAATAGATTAAATATTTTATTAAATTAATAGTTTTGTAAATTGGTAAGTCTAAATGTATAACTAAACTTTGTAGTTACATGCAGTCAAGTGTATGATATGTCTCAACGATTATGAAAAGTGCAAATAATTTTGACATCATGTTTTTATACTCATAAAACCATATTACCAACCAAATAGTAAGTAGGAAAGGTTTTGTGGAATAAATGATTGCACAAATATAAGAAATACTAAAATAAATAAACATGTGAAGATATAAATAATTTTACATCACAAATAAATATTTTTTATTTTGTACATAACTACACCATTTGCCACTGTTTAGACCTTGTATCTTGTTTATGCTTTAAATTATATGAGCGGTGGCCATTAAAATATAAAGAGGAATTAGTTAAACTTTATTTATATAATTAATGAAATTTTAGTTATTACAAATGTTTATTTAGTTGCTCACGATATTTCTATGTCTGTTGCACTGCAATACACACAGAAGAACTGCAATATTGTGTTCAAGTATGCAGGAAGTTTTTCAATTCCAGAAGGGTAGAAGTCTTGTGACTGCATGTTGATCCATTCTTGCAAAACTTCAATAACCTCCCCTTTAGATGATATTTATTTCTCCTAAAAATTCTTCAAATGGGCCAAAACGGTAAAGGTCCAATGGTGCTAAATTTGGACTACATGAAGGATGAGGTAGAACATCCCACTGGTACTAAATCAGGACTACGTAAAGGATTTGGTAGGACATCCCACTGGTTGTTAAATATGAACTACATATAGGATGTGAGGTAGGACATTCAACTGATATCATGGAGGATGAGGTAGGGCATCCTACAGGTGCTAATATGGACTACATGGAGGATGAGGTAGGACATTCTACTGGTGCTAAAACTGGACTACATGGAGAATCAGTTAGGGTTTCCTACTTGTGTGGTACTAAATCAGGACTACGTAAAGGATTAGGTAGGACATCCCACTGGTTGCTAAATATGAACTACATATAGGATGTGAGGTAGGGCATCCTACCCGCACTAAATCTGCACTACATGGAGGATGAGGTAGGGCAATCAACCGGGGCTAAATCTGGACTAAATGGAGGATTATGTAGACCATTCCATTGGTGATAGATCTGGACTACATACAGGATGTGAGGTAGGGCATTCAACTGGTGCTAAATCAGGACTACATGGAGAGTGAGGTAAGGCATCCTACTGGTGCTAAATCTGGAATACAAGGAGGATAGGGTAAGGGATCCTAGTGGTGCTGAATCTGAACTAAATGGAGGATGAGGTAGGACAACCAACTGGTGCTAATTCTGAACTACATGGAGGATTATGTAGAGCATTCCACTAGTGATAAATCTGGACTTCATACAGGATGTGAGGTAGGGCATTCAACTGGTGCTAAATCAGGACTACATGGAGAGTGAGGTAAGACATCCTACTGGTGCTAAGTCTGGAATACAAGGAGGGTGAGGTAGTGCATTCAACTGGTGCTAAATATCCTGAAGTAAACTAACTGAATGCTGAGCAACCTTTCTCTTAGACCAAATCGCTGACATCATTTTCTATTTTAAAATCGTAGAAAAGTACTCAGAATGATAGTTCTCCGTTCTGTAAAAAAAATGAAGTGATGAATTCATTGTACATCCCAAAACAAAGTACTTGGTTCTGGCTTTTGTGCCCGAGGTAGGCCTGGATCTAGAGTAAATAGTACACCCATGTTTCATTATAGGTTACTATAAAATATATAACTTGTCACAATCCTTTTAATATCACTGCAAAAGTTACGTGGCTGCAAGCAATATGTTTGTCTTTGAATATAGGCTTCAAAACATGGGGAATCCACCTGACACTATCCTGTTAAATTTCAGATAATCTGTAACTAATATTTCAATGCTACTAACAATTATTGAAAATCTTTCAACCATTTCTCTGACAGTGTGATTCTTCAATTGTCTCGAATTAGTGCATCAACATCAGTCTGCTAGTCTTCACTCAGGTCTCGACCAATGAACTAGTGGTTTGCTTAAAATTTAACCCTGATCTTCTTTAAATAACTTGCACCAATCATACATTCATTTTGGTACTGAGAGAGATGAGGCTGGCCTTCAAACTGATTTTTAAGTCTCAAATAAATCCGAGATGGAATAACATCTTCATATGTACAATCTAATGATAATTCACTGCACAACACACCTGTGTACCTCCTCCTGTGACATGTTGATTACAACTAGAAATGATGTAAAGAGGAACAACCACAACCAGTGACAAGTTCCAACATACATGTGTTTGCCCAATAAGTCATTATTAACTTGAACTCTACTTTACAAATACTAAGCTTAGCCTAAATAAAGCTTTAAAAAATTTTCGGAATCTTTTTTTCCACATTGATAATTAATTTTTTACTACCACAAAATAACCATTTTTCTCTCTTGTATTGGGCAACAAAACTCATCTTTTTCAAGAAACAAATTCTTGGAGGTTTAAAGATCTTTAAATATTTAAAAAAAACTAAGGTTGGGTGTAAGGTTAAAATGTTTCAGATATAAATTTCTATTTTTCAAAATCTGAGTTGACCTTCGAATGGCTTGAAAACATAAATGAAACAAAGAATTAATAAACATTATTTCTCCTTAAAACTAAATAGCTTTTATTTAAAACATATATCTTTAAAGCTTGTCATTTTTTAGATATTCACTTATCTTGATTTAAAATTTCATACATTTTATTAGTCTACCCTTAGTAATCCATATCCCTAAACCAATATTGCTTAAGTCAAATAATTCTAGGAAACATATAATTAAAAACAAAATTTTGGAATAATTCAGACCACCCTTTTTGAGATATTTTGCGATAATCATTTTTCCGCATCCTTCAGAGATTTGTTTCAACATCTTATGATTCTGTGGTGAACACCCATCCCACATATTACAATTTCAATCAATTGGATTACCCATTCTTAAAACAATGAATGACTAAATATGTCCATGGAGGTTCAAAATACCATGCACTGTCAAAAATGTTCACAGCATCATAACTTTCCCGTACTGGAAAGTAGATTCAGATAAAACTTTTTAAATAAAAAGTCTTTATTCCCAATATTAAGTAAAGAAAAGATTGATGTTTCATTATATATTATATTTTATATTATATATTATTTTATATGCCCATAGAAACATAATTTTGTATGTCTTTCCATCCGCCAAACTGTGGCACTTTTATCACTCAATATTTAAGAGTAGGTAATATGATTGACTAACATTTTTATAAGTTTGTCGAGGGATGTTCCTATATTGTAATAATAAAAAATAAAGGGGTTTTATAATTAAATTAATTTTATTTTGAAAAAGAATAGCATGAAGTTATTTATTGCTTATGTTAATAATTGCTCGACAATTAGGGCGCCAGATGTTAAACATCAATTTAGAAAAAGTGAAGTTAATTATCTCAGGTGTAAATCTCAGGTGTAGTTCTTTTAAAAGTGTACTCCACAGTGACTTATCTGGTAAAATGAACAACTCTTATTTATCCTGAAACTTGACAATGAGTTTATTAAACAAAGAACATCAGTACATTAACATCATTATTAAAATAAATATTATAGATCACCTATACTACACATCCTAACATTGAATGTTATTATTTCCTTTTAAGAAGGTTTAAATTTCAAAATCTTGAATTTACTCTTTAAGTTGCAACTACAAAATTATTTATAAAACTAAACAGATTGAAAATATCTGTTTTCTAATATTGAATTTACGTTACTTTAAAAGCATAATTATGTCAGTAGACATTTATTGTTCTTTTACATGAAAAAATATAATTATTGGCAAATATTAAATTTATAAAAACTAAAACATCCCAAACATACTAAATTTTATACAATATACAGATTGAATTCATCGTGTTAAATAACACGTTTTACCAGTCTGTTGTCGTAAAACACATTACTCAATAGTGGTCCATGAAGCATGGTATTTGATGATAGTTTTTTTTTCAGTCTGTCCACGGAAAACGAGGACCATCGAAATCATTTTCGATCACACTTCGCGAATGTTTGTATTAAGAATGTCTGTTAACTTATTAGTCCATCTCACACTTTATGATTGTTCATCATCCGACCGTATTTGATACTATGCGCGTAATTGTCTATTGTCTTTTTCTCGTAACACGCTATTCGTAATAAACACTTCTAACACTCTGTTCTATTACAAAACTAGTACCGTTTGCCACATTAGTCTACATTGTTCAAATTACATTTCATTACTAACAAAATGAGAATACACTTCCAACTCACACGACTGTTTCTTTCAGACTCCTGACAAGGACTGAAAATTATATACTTTACATTTTTAACAGTTCCGTATACAAAAATTAGTACGTCTTACTCTGACAACTACACAAGACACATTTTAACACATCTAAACCTTCCAAACTCCTTCCTAAGACTGACTTCAATACATCTCACCACCTCAAGATTCCAACTAAGACTCTTTTTGAAAACACCTTCTCCTCCAAGCTCCTTCATCAGACTGAAAACCGCATGGTGAAACTCGATATATCCTGTCTTCCGGTACAGGGTCCACATTTGTTGCTCCACGGACTCTCATTCAAATCTTGCAACGTCTGTGATAAAATATCTCGCACATACTGACACTGTCCAATCCTCTTATTCACAAAACACTATTATATTCTTATTATTAATTATATCTAAAATTCTATACATTATTATTTATTTAAGTTTGGAAACCTATGTTAATTTAATTCTTTTTATTTTGCAACGTAATACAAGTCATGTTTTCGACTTATTTATCCCCTCCCAAATTGATTCTAAACGACTCCCGGTTATTCTATATTCAAATTAAGTTAACCCTTTTTAGGTATTACAATATTTAGACTCCAACTAAATTATGAATGAATATAGGGTGAAAGTGAAAATTGATTGTCAGCTGGAATGAATACTAATCAAAATGACTCACAATTTTACAGTTTGATGTGGTATGGGTGCTTCACAGAATAACTAGTTTTGGGGTGAAAGGTTGGCTGTGAAAAAAAAAAGAGTTGACTCCAAATTTATGAACATTTAAAATTATGTCAGTTTTTATGAAACACATAATATTGGTTCATTTTGAAGCATTCAGTTTGAATTTGATTGTATATATATATATATATATATATATATATATATATATATATATATATACTTGGCCTACATATACCTCAAAAATACAATTCTAAAAAAATTGAAATGTATATGGACCTACGTTTTTTAGGACAGTGGGTTAAAACAATTGACAACAGTATCTGGCCTCTTCATATACTACAAAAACAAAAATAAATCCAGCATTTTGAAAATTTTATTGATAAATTTATTGAAATTCTAATATTTGTTGGTAAGACAATAAGTTCAAATTTAAAACTTTTTTTTTATATATATAATTGCAAAGTCTTGAGCTGGTCACAAACTATTTTGTATACAATTTTTAGGACTCTATTTTCTTTTATATATCATAACATAAATCCCATCAGAAACTAGTCCTACAAAAGTCAAATATTTCAACTTTCTTATCTTGCCCTCACAGTAAAACTTGATATCATAATCACGTTCCTCTCAGTGAATAACAAATATTATGCAATGAAACAGTTTAAACTTAATATATTTAAATACTCAGATGAATTATTATAATGTAAGCTAGGCCTAGGCCTAATGCAATGTAGCCGTAAAGTTGTTACAATTGATTTAAATTTAAAAAAAGAAAAATTAATAAAATGATTTTAAAATTTAGCTACTAGCTATATTGGCCCTTTACACGCTTCTCGTGTTTTAGGTATACCACTTGATAAAGAGATTTGATCCATACTGTCGAACTAAAACTAGATTTTGGCAGTTAGAGAAGATGTTTGGCAGTCATAAAGACCCCTAGCCTTCGAATACTTTATAGCATCAAAGTCGGAAGGGAACAAGAGTTGGTCAAGAGAGATCTGATAAGAAAGATGAAAGAGGGATCTCAGCCAAGATTATATGAAAAAAGTGTAAATCCAATTAGAACCCAGAGGGATAAATACAGAATAATAACATGTGAACATGCTTGCTCTTTGAAGAGTTAAAAAAATTAATGATCACTATTAAATTAGGCTACTGATAACATTTTTATCTACATTGTAGGCTATAAACCTAATTATTATTAATCTGCCTATTTTGATAAATATTGTGCTCTTTGAGTTTATATATTGTTTGTGGGTTGATGACTTATATTGAAAGAAATATACCATTCTTTGTAATAAGAAATAGTTGTCCATTTTGGGTTCTGGGGAAAGTTTCTTAATTATTTATTAATTACAGTATTATTATTTTTACATGATTCTTTGATTTCCCAACATTCCAAAACAAAGTGGTGCTGTTTAGGAAAATACAGGGTATCTGAAAAAGAATGCCGGGATTTCGAACGGCCATTGCATGGAGACTATTCAAGATAACTAAATGATATAAATGTCAAATAGAAGAGAAAAGAACAAAGTTTTTTTTCATACCTTAATATGTTTCGATGTGAGCTCCATTTATTGCTCTGCAGATATCAAAGTGATATTCGATTTCTCACCAGTGTTGTGTAGCATCTCTGGTGTCACAGTTTCGATCACTTCCAAAATTCGCCCATACAGATGTGGCAAATCACGAATTTTCTCAGCATAAACAATGTTCTTTACTTAACCCCACAAAAAAAGTCCAAAGGGGTCAAATCAGGACTGGGATAACAATGTTAGGCTGTTCCGAACCCCTTATACGACAATTGTGATGATTAAAAACACCGCATGTGTGAAATGTAGCTTCGTCTGAGAACAGCACTCATTTAATAAAATTGGGATTGTCATCAATCTCACTGAGGATAAAACTGGCAAAGTCTGTACACTTAGGGTGATCGGTGGGTTTAATCTGATGTCTTAACTGAATTTTGTAGGCACGAAGTCTCAATCTTTTATGAATAACATCGTGGAGTGTCGATTTGGGTACGTTTAACTGAAGACTTCATCGGACAATCGATTTTTTTCGGGCTTCTGATGCAAGAATGTCAGATTGCTTCAACTTTGTCATCACTTGTTTTTGGCTGGCCAGGTGAATGTCCTTTCAAAACACTTCCTGTGTCACAAAACTGGTTAAACCAACAACAAATTGCTTTATTATCAGGCGAATTTTGACCTCGATACGTAACTCGAAACCGACGCTGGACACTAACAATTGATTTAAATTCTGCGTACCATAGAACACACTGTGCCTTCTGTTGCACTGTAAACATCGTACTCGTGACTGGCGTCAGTTATGTGAGTCACAATGGTGGCCTGCCACGGCGCAGCTGTTCTACACATGCCAAGGTCAACGCTTCCTCCCATGCTACACGGAAAACAAAACTTTGTTCTTTTCTCTTCTAATTGAGGTTTAAATCGTTTAGTTATCTTGAATAGTCCCCAAGCAACGGCCGTTCGAAATCCCGGCATTCTTTTATCAAGACCCTATATATTTGTGATATTAAAGTATTTGTTCTTTGAACTTTTCTTATCAGCTTTCCTTCCCTTGAAGCTTCCGTACCACCATTTTAGTAAAGATGAGGATATTCATTATCTTTCCAGTGTTTGTATGGTTTTGGTTTTGGAAAGTAGGATGTTGGTTTAATAATCTTAATTTTTATCTTAGGGATATCAGAAATTTGATTGTGAATGGCAGATTCCACCATCCCCCAATTATACCTGGAAATTAATTTACTTTCATTTACTGCTTATTACACTTATCTATCATATTTCACTTTTTTCTAAAAAATTGGAAGAGCCATTTTTTAAAAATTCAAAATTTTCATAGGTTGTTTACAGTTTAATGGATCAGCATTGGGAGGGGGGGTGTAATGGTTCTTTAAGAGATGGATTCAAACAAAATCTGTTCAAAATGATTTGAGCTAATTTTTGGAAAAATTCCTAATTTTATTTAGGTTTAAGGTAATGTTGAGTTATGACTACTATACAGAATGGTATAGACCTAATGTTAAAAATTTGTTTGGATGATAGAATAAGATAAATGCGACTCAAATACACAATTTAAAAAATTCTATTTCACACACCAGCTTAAAGAGAAATTATTTCGATTTTTTCAAAGAAACTGAACATTTACCCAAAAATGTAGAATTCTGGGATATTTTGATACATTCCTGTTAACATTACCATCATATTTTACATTAAATTTCAAATAAGGATGTATAGATTTTGATGAGCCTGAATCTACAGAATCAATAATTAAATTGATTAGAACTGTAAAGTTATCTTTTTTCTTAAAAAAATAAAATAAAAACCTTACACACAAAATTCTTTTAAAAAATTGCTAGAGTGCAATTTTTAAAGTGCAAATGCTATAAAAAGTGTTTCAAAATCTAAACTTTCAGAAGATAGGATACAACATTTTATTCGTTACCATTTAAGTATAGTTATGCGAGTTTGAATAGTTAAAACGTAGTATACCAAAATTACACTAACTAAAAGCAACGAGCTTTAGATACTTAAAATATCATTACTTTAACTAATACTAACATAAAAAGTTCAATGACATCCTCATTTTCTGTAAAAAAAAATAATAATAATAATTTAATGACAGTGAATCATCATGCAAGAATACCTGAAAGAATTTCTCAATATCTGATTATAGCCACCTTATCAGCATAATGATGATTTTATAGAATTTGCTATTCTCTAGCATTTTTTTTTAACGAATTGTGTAAGGTTTTTATTTAATTTTTTTAAAGAAAATGATAACTTCATAGTTCTAATCAATTTAATTAGTTATTCTGTAGATTCAGGCTCATCAAAAGCTAAACATCCTTACTTGAAATTTAATATAGAATACAATGGTAATGTTAAAGTTCGAGGAATGTATCAAAATATCCCAGAATTTCTACATTTTGGGTAAAAGTACAGATTTTTTGAAAAATCGAAGTAAGTTCTCTTTAAGTGGATGTGTGAAATAGATTTTTTTTTAAATTGTGTATATGAGTCACATTTATCTTGTTCTAGCACTAAAAAAAAATTTAACACTAGGTCTAGACCACCGTGTATATTTCGGACCTTATGAAAACCCAAAACAACTCTAGTTAAAAAATGTCAACTTTTTCACTTCACATAATACTTTCTTTACATACATTGTGCGTCTATATAATCAAGAGTATTAGTGAGTAGCAAAGTGAATAATGTTTACTATGTATAGAAATTGCTGACACTTTAAACAAAAAGGTCAAATTAATAAAGCTCAATTGTGGGGACAGCTTAGTAGGGCAGTTGAAATAGGATAAACATGCCACTCATGGCAAAACAATACAACAATATGCAGCAAAATAATATTTCTTTAATAAATATCCACAAAAATACTTGGGTATTAATAGATGAAAAAAATTGTAAACTTCAGAAAATAATTAATGTATCCACAAGCAAATACTTTCATTATTCAATAAATATAAAAAAACATTTAATAAAAAATAAAAGAGTAAAAATAATCTCTGAAAATTTTGAGAAAAAATATCTCAATGAATGACTTAGTGAGAGGAAGGAGTTGAACCCCTTCCATTGAGTATGCACTTGACATGTTAGTACCAATAATGACATCAGGAAAAAATGGAGTTGTTAAAAATTACTTAATTTTTCAAAATCTACTCTAGATATTGATTTCGTTCAAATTTTGATGAAATACAAATATCAAAGATACAAATTGCAATTAAAAGAAAATTACCATTTAAAAATACACGAAAAGTTCAAAATGAGTGTACCCATTTATACTAACTTATCTCCTAGGTAAAATAAAAGAGAAAACTATTTAGTATAATAGGCCTAAAGAAACATATATTTTGTTGAAAGATGAAAGTGACTACATGGAGCCAAGACCGTAACCCAGAAATACATGAAAAGTGTAGATCCATCCTAACTCACTATACATATTACTTATAAGTATAGATTGGCTTACCCTTTAAAGGACTATTGAACTTAGGAATGATACTGGTGTAATCAAAATCTAAACGCAAAGCTGATATCTGGATGACTCCTGGTTGTTCTCTTGTGGATTATTGGCACAAGGATTGTTCATGAATAACAACTGAAGATGACAACATTGTCAATGAAACGTGTTGTTGGTTGGTGTGTTTACTTGGAACATTTCATTAACTACTAATTATGTACTATACACAAGTTTTGCTCAATATATATTTAAATGAATATCTCAACAGTTTTTTTTCTAAATTAACCAGACAAAATTTTCAAATTATTGGTTGTAAAGCAATCTATACTATACTAGTTATAATAAAAATCATATTTTCTTTGTGTTTTTTTTTTCACACTGGATGTAAATTCGTTATTATTTTTACATAAAGAGAGGAGTAAAATTCAAAAGGTTATACATTGCATTTTGTTTTAACTATGAAAACTGTACGATTCTGAAAACTTTTGTAGTTAATTTCTATATAACTTTAACCAGACACCAAGATTGAAAACAAGCTGAGTGTATTTATCCTTTTAAGTGCAGAAAACCTAGGTCTGCAAATAAGCTATGCAAGTCTCCTTGTTAATGTAACAATAAAATCTCATAACTACTATGATCAGAGTTCGAGGGTGGTAACTAACAAAGTGAGTTAGTCTTTTTAAATATATTGCATTTAATAATAGAAGTCAGATCCTGAGATTAGCAAACAGGCAAAGTTTTCTAAAAACACCGAAACTACTGATCCAGATAGCCATGATTATCAAATAAACAGAATGGGCTATCGTTATTCAAGGCATTTTGTAACTTAGACTGAATATGTTTTCTTAAGACATTATAACAGAAACAAGCTGGCTGATTTCAGCAAACGAATGAAGTATTTTACCCCAAAACACAGGGTATAATAATTGTGTTGGCACATGAGTCGGGATATACCTTCATTATTCATGGAGGAAACACAATTCACTTAGGAAATTGCCATCAAGTAATTTTTGAATTAGACTATGCCTACTGAATTGTTAATTTTATACATTTTTGTATTTTCTAGCAACCATAAAACAAGAAATAATTAATTCAACTGTTATCCAAAACAAAAGTTGAAACTTTAGAAAAAAATTTAATGTATGTTCCAACAACTTTAATCCTAAAAATGTGGAATAGACTCTGAATACACTTACTAGTATAACTTTCTGTTAGAAAAGGTGTATTATAATATAAATTAATTTATTCATTATTTATAAAGTTACTTTTTTTATAATTTAGAAAAGTTATTACAAAAACAAGTGGACTAGTGTATGTGTCACTTTTAAGAAAATATTTGTGTCAATTTAAAAATTACACCAGTTTATTCACAATAAAATGAATAAACTTGTCAATTACAAGAAAAACCAAAAGTGTAAACATCTTGAGAATATACGAGTTAACTGTAAAGAATCTGTCCGATGATTTGTAACCAATATTTCTTTGGTAGCAATAGAAGGTTAACAATAAAATTATTAATGGT
The DNA here is from genome assembly GCA_963513935.1 of Aphrophora alni. Taxonomy (NCBI): domain Eukaryota; kingdom Metazoa; phylum Arthropoda; class Insecta; order Hemiptera; family Aphrophoridae; genus Aphrophora; species Aphrophora alni. The sequence continues at coordinate 32,381,629 of OY740766.1, forward strand.
GTAAGTACAGAAACGTTAAAATAATCTGTGAATGTAATAGCTTATGGTATTAGATTTGACAAGATGTTTCGGTTTGAAATAATAATTCTTCCATTAAAAAAATTTAATCTACAAGTTAATTTATTGTATTAGTCATGAATAATTATTAAATACAATAGTTAGTCTGAATATTTGAATCTTGGGTATTGTTCTTAATGTAACTGGATTTAGAATTGACCTCGGCTAGCTTTTACATATAATATTTTTTTAAAAGGAAGAGATTAATAATTGTTTCAATTAAAACTTAATGAAAAGAAAACTTAACATTGACAAAATAGTTAGGTGATGGTTATAATCTATAAGAGTGATGGTTTGGGGTGAATTTATGATATGATGGATAATTGACTTGGTAATGATCAGTATTAATAATTAAATAAATGTTCTTTTTAATTTCTCGTTTGTTGGTCCAAGTATAATGATTTATAAACACAATTGAAGGTGAATTAAATGTAGTGAGTCTTTAAAGATTAAATGAAATTTTAGTCACTCACTAATTTGTAGTTATTATTAACTATAATTACCAGGTAGGTTTTTTAAAATAAAATTTAAAGAAGTTCTTAATGTTTTACTTATATCTGATTGTTGTTTGTGTCTTGTATAATTATTTATAAACATATCACTGAATATTTTCTGTGTAAATTTAAATGAACTGTCCAGTTTGATAGTCTCAGCAAGAATTCCCATAATGGCTTTTACCTTCTTCGCCCTCTCCTTTCATGAAAACTCTTTTCTCTATTTCTTTTACCTAACTTTTGATATGAATAGCACTGCACTTAAATAAATAAAATTATATTCTGTTTTTTTTTTTTTTTTTTTTTTTTTTTTTTTAATATATGGGTAATAATCTGGTGAATGAACAATTATTTTTAATGTGTATGCTTGTTATGGTCCATGAATAGAAATGGGCTATGTAATGAGAAGGTTTGCTGGTTGTGGCTGTTTTGGTGGCGGTCAGGGTATTGTGATTTATGGTATATTACCCTGAGATGATGGTTTATTTATATGGTATCATTATAATGCTATATCAAACAAATACAAAAATTAGAATATCATTATGTGACTTTAAAAGAAAATATTTGTAGCCTATTTAAGGGCCTTATTATTTATGAAACTTTATTTTTGAATTAAAACAGGATTTATGCTGTGAGGCCTATAAATTTTCCAGTGGGATATTTGTGTTGATTTTATCTGTTACACCTTTGTGCACACTAACCAAAATAATGAGGTGAAATTACCTGAGTAATAGGCCTACAACCTATCTACTATAGATACTGTATTACAAAGAGGGTGGTTATAGACGGCTCAATGCACTAGGTTATCACTGAAAGGAGGTATTTCTGAAGACACATTTTCTATCAAACCTTTTTGAAATTTATGATGTCTAAAAATAATTCATTCAACAAACATAATTGGCGGAAACAATTCAAACGATTTAAAAATCAAAACAATATTGACTTTTTATCATGTATTTTTGTCATATGCCATCTGCCATCGTCAATGTTCATAATTCATGCATTTGTTAGTCTAGGCGATATTACAGTATTTTGTTATGTTTTAAAAGATTGATTTGTGTCATATTACGCTATAATGTTGTGTTTGTTATGATTGATAGCCTACAAATGAAGAATAAGCACACAGTGCATTTATTTGCAATTATTATTTTTTTTAAACAGATAGTATAGTGTTGCAAACTAAATTAGAATCATAATATACCAAACTAATTATAAATGTGTTTATCTTTTAGTATATCAGCAGACTGTAAAATTATTGCAACAAATTGAGTTAGAATCACTAGAAATGTGTTTTATCTTAATTCATCAGCTGATTGGAAAAAATCTAATAAATTAAATTACAGCAAATATTTGTAAACTAATTGAAAATATGTTTATTATATGTTTTTAGATTTTTTAGTTTTTTTTAGTTAGATTTTAGTTGATTAAAAACCTAGGTAAGCTGGGTAACCATGTTGGTTTTAAACTGAATAATTTCATAAGTCTTTGAACCTAACTTATTTGCGGAGTTTTTGGTAAACAAAAATGTATATTAGATTTGTTATAGCAAGAATCACGGCAATTGGTTAGGTTAGGTTATTATATACATAGCCTAATAATACTAAAATCAGAAAAATATAAATAACGTATACTTAATAGACAAAAGAAAAAATACCGAGCATGATCAAAACGAACTAGCCTAATGTAACTTTATTTTTTCATTTACAGCTATTCATAATTAAGGTTATAAACTTTAATTAATGTGATAACGAAACTTAAAATTAGACAATAAACACATAAAACCTTTAAGAAAATGTAGTACTAATGAGTTTGACAAATGTTTAACAGCTTATGCAGAATGAGGTGCCATTAATAGTCCTTATGATTCAGAATAGGAAGTAGATATATGATTCAGTAAAGGATGGGAATTGATGATGAGGCTACATCTAAAATACATAGTAAAAAATAAAATTGTTCTATTTTTAAATGGTTGGACCTGTTTCCATTAATTATGTCCATTGAATTTTATTACTTTTATACAGCGTAGATTTAAAAAAGAAATTATTTCAAGAAGATACTATAGAAAATTTGAGACTTTTCAGAAATAGCCTAAAGGAAAAATGTTATTTACAAAAGTGCCCCAATTTAGATTTTTGTACTGCATACCTGTCTTCATAATAATAATAACAGTATTTGGAGAGTAGCAAAGTTTTTCACTTCGAATTTGACATATTTCAATGACGTATTTGTAGGTTAAGTCCACATGGCAAACACAATGTTTTGACTGATCTGTGTTGTTTATATCATTGGATTAGTGTTGCTCAAACCATTGAACAGTAAACATGGAGTGTGAGCAAAATACTAAAATAATACCAATTATATCGTATGTAGGTTTACTTACGCATAGGCAGGTTAGGTAAGATGGCTATTGTAATTATTTACTGTGATTATTACCAGTTATTTTGGATATTTTTTAAAAATCATGTTTTACATACCTTATTTCTTAATAATAAAATAAGTTTTAAATGCAGAGCTAACTTTTTCACGAAAAAAAACAACATAATTTCAACTTTTCTATGTTATGGTCTATTAAGTTAATTACATGTTTAAATAGGTTTGTACGCGAATTTTTACCTTACAAGGTCAAGTAAGCGGCTATAAAGTTAATATTTATGCGAAGGTCAGATACAAAGACACAGAGATATGATTACAACATCAAGATGAAGGGCTTACAGATTCTGGAAGTCATGCAAGGTTAATAGTTTATTGACGTAATTGCCTGTACTAACTTAACCAAAGCAAGATTCCTTTGTTTCAAATTGTTATTTTCTTACATAAATAATGTATTGGGTGAAATGAAAATGGTGTTTGGACAAATGCCATAATCACTAAGATGTGAATTGTACATAATAAGGTACGGGATTGAACGATTTAACAAGACAAAAGCAAATATTCAATAAGTATGCTTCAATCCATATCTACTGAACCCTATTTTGGGTTCATTCTTTAAGACAACTCATGCTCATACAATAACTTCTCCTTTAGTTTAACTTCTTTCAGTTTAGTTTAAAAAACCTATTTGTACAACAGGACAACTATACCCTTGATTTTGAATATTATACAAATGGTTATATGGTTAGGTTTAACCTCTAAATAGCCTACTTACCATAATTTACATCAGGATGTACAGAAGGAATCCTTAAGTATTCTCTAAAATTTTCAATTGCTTGGTTTTCTTCACTATCAGATTTATCCTTATTACTCATTTTAAGGTTTATAAATTTGTAACAGTTTTGAATGTTAATAGCCTAATCACAATGTTAAATAGTGCATAACAATTAAATAACGAGCTTTAAAATGATCACACGCTTGTTGTATGTTTACAAAATTACTGATAAATGTTAAAACGAGTACACAATTCCTCATACACGATAGAAACATGCAGTCACAATGTTAGTGCATAAAGATAAGACGATAAGACACAAAAACTTTATAGGCCTACTCCATTCTGTTTAACTTAAATTTAACAGCATCTAGTTTCAGCTGACAGTTAGTGGATCATGATCATATGACTCTCAGCTGATTTACAACTCTTACACCACCTAGGAGTAATTCTCTAAACCAAAGAAAATAAAAACATTGTAAAAACTTTCAAACTGGGTGTGTTATTAAATTTCTAGTTTCTACATTTCTATTACAAACTAAATACACTCCCACAATCTCATACTCCTAGAAATATATTATAGGGTCAATCCGTATAAAAACGGAATTAGTAAAAATTTTAAATTGTTTTTAATAAATTTAATTTTTACATTTTTAAACCTAAAATCATCTTTATATTTGTAATCTTTGTAACAATTTATAAAGATGAAACATTGCTAAAGTAAGGTTATGTTCTTTAGCATTCACATAAACCAATTAATTTGATTCTAAGACTTACTGAATTTTTTATACATAAGTTTATATACATACTGCCTTAATATCTCGTGCTCAGTGTTTTACTAGGCCTACCCATATTTTTTGAATTTTGGATACATTGAGGTAGGCCTACCTAAATTGACTAATAGCTCTTATTTAGTCAAGAGCTATCACAAGTTTAGTGTATAAGTTACTATTGCAAAAGTTTACTATGTAAGTTAACAACCTCTATTATTAAAACTAAGAAGATATAGGCATAAGGTAAACTGAATTAAAAAAGCTATGCAAATGTTTTAGTAAAGTAAAATATAATATAATTTAACAGTGAGAACAAAAATTTTATCCGATGTCATCTTGCATGATGTTAAATAGCCTATAGCTAGCTAATAACGAAAGATAACATTTTGGCGCAGTTGAAATGTTACAGTAAATTAGTGGTGTTATATAAATGTTCTTATTTTATAATTCCCTTTATATTGTCTGTACTATATTTTTATAGCTTGTGTCTATTACACTCAACAGTTTAAAATGTGTTTTTACAGATCATGGGTGAAGAACAGCCAAGTCGTGAACCCTTCAAGAACAGAATGGCAAAGTGCTGAGCCAAAATGAAAAATAACAAAGAAAACTGGTCAGCTTACTTAGAAAAAGACAGACTAAGAAATTGTCAAAACCGACAGAAGTATAAAACCATAAGTGAAAAGGAAAAGGAAAAGAAAAAAGAAGCTACAAGATTAAGAATGAAAGCATGTTGAGAACAGAAGAAAAAAGAAACTCCTAAATGTGAAACCCCTAACAAGCTTTTAGGGTCGTATTCTTGTAAAAATACTCTCAACAAAGCAATATCAAAAGTTAAAAAAGTGTTACCTTTCAGCCCATCTAAGAAAAAGGCCATTGTGCGTCAGTTAGTAAAAGAAAACTTGGAAAACAGTGACATTTTTCACATAACAAGAAATGTCCCAAAGAAAGTTTTATCAAACGAACTGATTGACAAAATTAAGACATTTTACGAGAGTGACGAGATAAGTTGGCAAGCTCCTGGACAGAAGGATTTTGTTAATATTAGAGGTTCTGGTAAAGGTGAAAAATATTTAAAACAAAAAAGGTTGTTCTTGATGGTTAACATCGATGAAGCAAGGCAAATATTTCAAGAAAAGTTCCATGTTCGAGTTTCCCGGTCAAAATTTTTCGAACTTCGACCAAAACATGTTGTTACGATTGCAAACACATCTCACAACGTTTGCGTATGTGTTACACATGGAAATTTTAATTTTCTACTGGAATCATTGAAAGGCCTCTGGGAAAATACCTTAACACCCTTCTCTCATCGTACGCTCCTGAAATCCATGTGCTGCAATGTATCTAATGAAAGCTGTCTGACAAGTCATTCCAAACAATGTAGGTATGATGTTAAAACTATTTTTAAATCAGATACAGACTATTCTGGAGAGGTCAAATGGAAGAAATGGGTAAAGGTAGAAGAAAAAAAAATGAAGTGGTAGACCAAATTACATCCATTCAGATTGTTATTGATAATCTAAATCAGAGCTTGGTGCCTTTCAAAATCCATTGCTTTGTTAAAACAGTGCAATCATAGCAGTTTGAAAAGAAGAAACATGTGAGCCAGGTAAAGCAGTGATACAGATAGACTTTTCGGAAAATGATTCCTTGATTTCACAAGATGAAATTCAAAGCGCCCCCCCCCCCCATTGGGGGCACAACCAAGTAACAATATTTAAAGCCTGTGTGTGGTACGAAAAAGGAGTTAAGTCATACGCTGTAGTAAGTAATGACTTATCACACTCAAAGGAATCAAGTTGGTTGTTTTAAAAAGTTGTAATACAAGATTTCAAACAATGGATCTATTCAGAGCTGGATCACTTAAGTGTGTTTTCTGATAACTGCTCATCTTAGTTTAACAGCAAGTACACTGTTAGCAATACTTGCTTCCTGGCTGAAGATTTAAACATTAAAACTGTTGAATGGAACTCTTTTGCTGCGGGACATGGTAAAGGAGCAGTTGATGGTGTCGGTAGAGAAATTAAGAGGCAAGTTTGAATTCAAGTCAAGGCTCGTGCTTTTACAGTTAATACTGCTTTTGAGTTTTACGAGAAAGCTAAACATCTTCTAAAGAATGTTGAACTTTTGTATGTAGAAAAACGAGATGTAGTGATGACAGGTCTAAATGAACACTGGAAACATGTTCAAGAAATAACAGGAATCCGGAAATTTCATCACTTCCGGAAAGAAGATGAAATTTCAGTTCAAGCTGGAATTACGTGTGTTTCTCAAATGAAGATATGCAAAGTCTATGGTGATCCAGAACCTATGTCGCAGAAGATAAGAGCAAAAAGATCATGTCATGTGAGGTATTCCGATGTTTATAGCGACTCCGATTCTGAACTAGAAGGCTTTGAACCACTATCTGTAGAGGACCTCAAAGGTTTGAAAGAAACGGCCAAGTTAAACCCTGCTGATGGTAACTTCGTCATTGTTGTTTGTGAGGAGGAATACTTTCCGGGAATCGTTGACGAAGTTTCAGGAAATGAGATTAAAATCAGTACCATTTGTATGAGTGGTGTTGTTACCAGGGGACTTAAATTTAAGAAAAGGCGGAACCAATTGGTAACAATGTTTGAAAATAAAAATAAAAAAAAAGACAAAGACAAATTTAGTAATTAACAAGGCTCAAGTTTATTGAAACAAAAGAAATTTCGACGTTTCAGATTTTATCATTTACAACTGAGAAAGACATCCTGAGACAAATCATCATAAACAGCTTATGATTAACAATATTGTAATTAAAAAAAAATTATACGCCCTTAATGTAAAATATTATAATTTAAATAAAAAAAAAATTAATCAATAGATTCTGAAAATTTATCCCCCCTTTTTAGTTTATATATTTTATAGTTACAAAATTTAACAAAAAGACAATGAGCACAGCTTAACAATTAACAGGATTATAATTAATCCAAAAAAAAGATTATACGCCCTTAATGTACAATTAGAATAAAAAAAGATGAAAAGATACTGATATTTATTTCCCCCCCTTTGACTTTATGAGATGATAGTTTTTCAAAACAGTTACATAATATTACTTATTTGATAAATTTCTTAAATGCTATATTGGCCAATAAATATATATGTTTTAGATAAAAGAATTTATTATAAAATGAGAAGTTTATTTTAAAAAAAAGAAATGAAAATTTTGAATATTAAATTTTTTTAAATTGACGTCAATTTTTTGTGTTAATTTAGAAAATAACCTCTTGGAGGTTGTTAAGACCGAAAGTTTGCATGCAGGCTCCACCCAATAATTTTTTATATATTTTATAAATAACTACACAAGTCTACATCTAAAAGATAGCTTAAAGAAAAAAAAAAATATTCGCTGAAGCAATTTAGGCACATGTACAATATGAGTTTAATTAAAGTTCTATAAAGTCAGTTTTTTTTTTTTAACATCACTTTTGTGCACTTGAAACTTTGAAGGTATATTAAGAAAAACGTGTTTTGCCAACAGGACGAAACATGTTTAGATCTTTAGCTGGTCTATGCAATCTGAGGCAAGAATTGCTGAGAATCTCCTACCAGCGTATTAGCTATGGCAAAAAAAACACGTTTTTTAGCGTCTGTGCAAAATCAGACATGTTGTAGCATTAATGTTCATTATTAAAGCAAATATCTGGTTATTTGTCAAAATTAAAGAAAATTGATTGTATCACAGAAATTCGTTAAGATTGTAATTAAAAGCTTCTTAGATGATTATAAATCTATTTATATATATTTAGTTTTGTGTAAAACAAAGCTTGTATAAGACTTGCAAAGATCTGCAAAAGTCTGTAAAACGAAATTTTCTGATTTAGAATAGATTTCTCTAATTGTTTTATATTTGACATGTTCAATAAGATATTCTGATCATTTAATGTTCAACATTAGTTTGCACCTATTTCACATAATTGTTCAAAACTCAAAATGTGCCTTTGCAAGGTTTTGTAAAGTATGTCTTAAGAAAAGAAAATTTTTATAATCATTCAGTTTCAAAAAGAACATTGAATATTAAATAAAACATGAAATACATATTTTAAAGAATACATGATAATTAACAAAATATTTTAAAGCATTAACAAAATTTAAGATATGATAAAATCTGTAAAGCTGAAATACCTGGAAAATCCTGTCGCAGATCACGTGAGCTTGTGCCGTGAAAAATAATAATTTATTTAACATTTTTAAAAAAAAAACTAAAGCGCACAAAACTGTAACTTAACATGTCGTTTAGAAACTGAGAAGTAATTTTGAGAACAAGAAAAAAAAATTATTCCTGACGGAGCTTATAATAGAAAGTAGAACATCGTGAGTTATTTCAGATAGACTGGCAATGGGTATTAGAACAGCTCGGCTGGCCTGCCGTTGTACTTTGCACTTGGATGTCATGCGATGCTTAGTTTTGGAGAAGGCCGCCAGGTGCCAGCATCTGTCAAGCGACGAAAGTTGGATATTTGGAAGTCGAGTGAATGAATTTATATTGCAGATGTAATTTTGAATTAGGATGTTACAGCTCTCCCCCCCCGAAAGACGGAGTTGGGGTGGAGTCAGAAAAGAGGCCAGAAGGGCCTCCCACAAAATTTTAAAAAAAGGGACAAGGGCCAGAAGGGCCTCCAAGAAAATTCTAAAGAAGTGGCCAGAAGGGCCTCCCAGAACAGATTGAAGAAAGGGGCCAGAAGGGCCTCCTACAAGCTTCTGAAGAAAGGGGCCAGAAGATGAATTGAGAATTATATGTTGTGTAGTTGTTGTGTATATGTGTGTGTGTAAGTATGAATTAATACAGACAAGCGAAAGAAAACTCGAGAAAATTTTTGAAGGAGATTTTGAATTTTTTTTGTTTTTTTTTGTTTCTAACTATTTTTGGGTTTTATTATTTATTTAAATTTTTTTTGGAATTCCCGAATGAGCCCGCTGTCTGGATCAAATTCAGTGAATGACGAGAGTGTGCAGTGTATGTAAATATATATATATATAAAAAAAATATTTAAGCAGACAAAATAATTAAAAAAAATTTTATCGAAATTGGTTTAGAAGTTTTGTGTAAATGTTTATAAAAATAAATAAATAATAAAAAAAGAGACTATAGATTTATATAGATTTAAATATTTAAAATAAAAAAAAAATTTCATCAGCAATAGTTGTGCAGTATTTAAAAAAAGTTGCAAAACATAAAATTGAGCCTTGTTTAACAAAGAAAATTTTTGAATTTAAATTTAGACGGTTCCAATGCAAAATTTTGAAAATTAACTACGGTTCCAGAAATTAAACAAAACCACGCTCTGCTACCAGAAACATGTTACCAGGGGACTTAAATTTAAGAAAGGCGGAACCAAATGGTAACAATGTTTGAAAATAAAAAAATAAAAAAAGACAAAGACAAATTTAGTAATTAACAAGGCTCAAGTTTATTGAAACAAAAGAAATTTCGACGGTTCAGATTTTATCATTTACAACTTAGAAAGGCATCCTGAGACAAATCATCATAAACAGCTTATGATTAACAATATTATAATTTAAAAGGTTATACGCCCTTAATGTAACATATTATAATTTAAATAAAAAAATTAATCAATAGATTCTGAAAAATTTATCCCCCCTTTTAGTTTATATATTTTATAGTTACAAAATTTAACAAAAGACAATGAGCACAGCTTAACAATTAACAGGATTATAATTAATCCAAAAAAAAAAAGATTATACGCCCTTAATGTACAATTAAAATAAAAAAAAGATGAAAAGATACTGATATTTATTCCCCCCCTTTTGACTTTATGAGATGATAGTTTTTCAAAACAGTTACATAATATTACTTATTTAATAAATTTCTTAAATGCTATATTGGCCAATAAATATATATGTTTTAGATAAAGAATTTATTATGAAATGAGAAGTTTATTTTAAAAAAAAGAAATGAAAATTTTGAATATTAAATTTTTTAAATTGACGTCAATTATATTAATTTAGAAAATAACCTCTTGGAGGTTGTTAGGACCGAAAGTTTGCATGCAGGCTCCACCCAATAAATTTTTATATATTTTATAAATAACTTCACAAGTCTACATCTAAAAGATAGCTTAAAGAAAAAAAAAAATATTCGCTGAAGCAATTTAGGCACATGTACAATATGAGTTTAATTAAAGTTCTATAAAGTCAGTTTTTTTTTTTTAACATCACTTTTGTGCACTTGAAACTTTGAAGGTATATTAAGAAAAACGTGTTTTGCCAACAGGACGAAACATGTTTAGATCTTTAGCTGGTCTATGCAATCTGAGGCAAGAATTGCTGAGAATCTCCTACCAGCGTATTAGCTATGGCAAAAAAAACACGTTTTTTAGCGTCTGTGCAAAATCAGACATGTTGTAGCATTAATGTTCATTATTAAAGCAAATATCTGGTTATTTGTCAAAATTAAAGAAAATTGATTGTATCACAGAAATTCGTTAAGATTGTAATTAAAAGCTTCTTAGATGATTATAAATCTATTTATATATATTTAGTTTTGTGTAAAACAAAGCTTGTATAAGACTTGCAAAGATCTGCAAAAGTCTGTAAAACGAAATTTTCTGATTTAGAATAGATTTCTCTAATTGTTTTATATTTGACATGTTCAATAAGATATTCTGATCATTTAATGTTCAACATTAGTTTGCACCTATTTCACATAATTGTTCAAAACTCAAAATGTGCCTTTGCAAGGTTTTGTAAAGTATGTCTTAAGAAAAGAAAATTTTTATAATCATTCAGTTTCAAAAAGAACATTGAATATTAAATAAAACATGAAATACATATTTTAAAGAATACATGATAATTAACAAAATATTTTAAAGCATTAACAAAATTTAAGATATGATAAAATCTGTAAAGCTGAAATACCTGGAAAATCCTGTCGCAGATCACGTGAGCTTGTGCCGTGAAAAATAATAATTTATTTAACATTTTTAAAAAAAAAACTAAAGCGCACAAAACTGTAACTTAACATGTCGTTTAGAAACTGAGAAGTAATTTTGAGAACAAGAAAAAAAAATTATTCCTGACGGAGCTTATAATAGAAAGTAGAACATCGTGAGTTATTTCAGATAGACTGGCAATGGGTATTAGAACAGCTCGGCTGGCCTGCCGTTGTACTTTGCACTTGGATGTCATGCGATGCTTAGTTTTGGAGAAGGCCGCCAGGTGCCAGCATCTGTCAAGCGACGAAAGTTGGATATTTGGAAGTCGAGTGAATGAATTTATATTGCAGATGTAATTTTGAATTAGGATGTTACAGTGTCACAGGTTGGAAGTGGCCAGTTAAACCAGACCTTTTATGGTACTGCTCAGAGGATGTAAAAGAAATTATCCCTGATCCAGTACCAATTAATTAACACCAGAGGAGTTTTTCATTTGCCAAATATTAACAAATGGCGCCTGAAGCAAGTCGTGAGCAAAAATACCGTGTAGCATTACGCGTACAGTTTAATTTAGTAAGTGCTAATTTTAAGAGAATACATATATCTAAGGTTCGTCTTCAATATTTTACTCTCTAAAGTTGTACTATGGACCTCAAATAGAAGATATTGTTCAAAGAAAAATTTGGTAACATCCGTTACAATTAGTTTTTATTATTAGTTTATGTATTTTTTATTTAGTAACATTTTTAACTATATGACATTAATCTATGAGTTTCTAAGAAAAGAAGTAATATGAAGGGAAAATTTTATTTTTCTAAGTTGGACAGAACTTTCCGTCCAAATTTTTCAATGTCACAAGGCAGTTCACCTTTATGTAACTTCTGTTACGTATAACAATTTTTATTTTAGGTTTTATTTTTAAACTTATTATTATAAAACTAGCATTAATTAATTAATTTCACTTTACTAAATATATTTTAGATATCAATAAAAATATTAAAAAAGTTATTTCTGTTTTACTCAATATCCCGAGTAAAAATGTAACATCCGTTACATACAGATTGGCCGTGTACCAACCGAGCCCCGAGCCATAAATTTGGAGATAGTTGTCATAAAAATAAAATTCTCAATATCTGTTTCTACGATTTTGATAAAATATTATTGGCGATATAATCAGATACCGTAGCTTCAAAAAGAAAAAAAAAATTACCATGTATTTTTGTAATCCCACAACTCTACAAATCATATCAACCTTTAGTTGAAAACTGAAATTTGGAGTCCATTTTAAGTTGAATAATGACCGACCCAGATATGAACAATGACTATATGAGCACACTAGTCTCCTATACCAAATTTCATGTTGCCATCTTAATTTTTGTGGCCTCTATCATGCATATGAACAAACAACAACATCAGATGGATAGTACGTTTAAAATCACTTTTCTGGTTTCCCAAGGTCACGAAATGTGAAGGTCAGCCAAAAAAAGAGATGTCAAAATTTTGACAATTACCAAACTTACCCTATACTGTACTATGTAAGCGAAATAAGAAAATAGCTATTTTCTCAACATATTGTATATTAATAGGAAGTCTGTAAAATTAAAACTTATTAGATACCGTACATCTTAAAATTAAATAACGTCAAACAGGAATATGTATTTAATTTTAAAAATGTACATATCAACATATATGTGTATTAATACAGTTTAATTTTTTTACCAGAATTCAATATTCAAACACTTTAAGTTTAAATTCAATGTAAATGCTGATATAATTATTATTTCTTCTCTTTTTTTATTTTCCTTCAAAGTTTGGCTTCTGTATAACAGGATCATATCCTTTGAGTACTATTATGAGTGCAGCCTAATAATACAAAATCAAATGTTAGTTTACTGTTCAAATAAGTGATTAGCTTTTGTTTATAAATAAGAAGTTACTGTTTATAAATGTTACCATTATACAATAGAAAACATTCTTCTGATGTTGCCAAACTAAGCTGTTTTCATGGTTGAATACTTCAGAACAGATTTCATTTCCACTTCTGGGAAGATCCTGAAGAAATGCCCACTTTTTGTTAGCATTTTGTAACATCTGAAATATAAAATAAACAGCGCTAAAACCTTACACGAACTACCACATTCATTCACCCTCAAAACCAATTCAAAACAATTTTAACCTAATTGTCACCAAAAATGTCTTCAGGAGCTGTCAATCAAAAAATAAAACGAACCATTTCATTTAACAACTATTTAAATAAGGACTTTAACCTCCTTTGTTTGTGATTTAAACATATCATACAGTATTTGATTAACATAGAGTTTTAATAACAATGTTCAAGGTTCATTTTGTAATTTTGCCAATTATTATGCTTCAACTGTAACTTAATATTTTTTTAGTTGTGATTATTATTTGGTTAGTTAATTATTATAGCTGATTGTGAGGAAATCGTAATTTCGTGTTTTTTTAGAGCAAAGTTCATATAATATATGGTTAAAATATACCCATATACCAAATTTTAAAATTAATATAAACTTAACATCGATTTTTTGACCCATCACATATCTTTCTCTATACTAAATACACATGAGAAAATGAAAGGAAACAATCAAATTGCAAATAAATATTATAATCAATTGTATTTAATGAAGAAAATCAACATCTATCAAATACAAACAATAACACTATAAAATAATTATATATATTTTTAATATAACAAGAAAAAAAAATTAAAAAGCTTTCTCACTTTCAGAGTAATTTGTTGTTTCATATCACGGTGATTTGTTGTTACTATAACATCACATCCCATGACAGCATCTTGTGGGATCAAACATTCAGTTATTGTTGTATGGTAATTTAAACAAAACTCTTTTCCAACAGGATAAACTATTGGGGATATGGGTTGATCCTATGATTATGAAAAAAAAAAAAATTAAAGAAAAAAGTTTCACAAAAAAACTCAAAGGTTTCTAGATAAAGAAAACAACAATAATATGTTACAATAAAATGTAAAACAGTAGTAACTAAAATTTTTTTTTAAAGTAAAAATAATAAAGTTGTTATACATTAACAAAAGTTTATTCAATTTAAGATGAGGAGCTTTGTTTTTAACTAAACTTTGCTTTCATATCTATTTGATAATTTTTGAATTTTACGAAAAATTGGAAGAATATAGCCTACAGTAGAATCACAAATTAACTTAATATTTCATTATGCATCTAATCACTTCATTTGTCCTGAGTCTGTTAAAATATTATTCCTTTAAATTATGAAGTTTCCTGTAAACAAATAAATACACAATTGATTTTCAGAATAATATCTTTGAGTCTGTGGATGACCTTTAGTCTTGAGCGTTTGGGATGTAGAATAATTTTTTTGACTGTCAATACTAAAGAGTCAATTAAAAAAAAAAAAAAAGATGAAGAGGAATTTATTTAAAACTACGTAAAATTTACATCAACATATATGTTAGAATCGAGCGCATGAGTGGCTATGTATAAATTAAAAAATTGTCATTAATTGACATTGAGTGTTTTGTGAATAAATCCACTTTGAGGTGCCCTAAATTTAAAAAAAAATAGTCATTGGAATGATGTCTGTCTGTTTGCATCTGTGGTATGTCAAGTGCTCTACAGCCAAAATGTGTGGACCAATGTAAGTTTGCTATGTAGACATACTACCTTGGGATATCTCGGGACTTAAAAAAAATGTATGTACCACAAAATTTGAAGGTACAAATTTGTTAAAGAAAAAACAAAATTACGATTTTTTTCAAAATCGGGTTTATAACTATCTAAGAGCCTAAACAAAACATATTGGTCACCATTTCTCAAAAAATACCAGTTAGTGAGTTAGCGGTAGAGAGGTAAAAAAATTGGCTTAAGGGCTTTTATAAAAATTCTCAAAATTATAGCCTCCATTGATTTTGTTCAAATTATAGTCAATTTTAGTTTTCAAAGATTAATGACCCTAAAAACGGTATATAAAAACTTTTACAGTTTAAGAATAATTAGAAAAAAACAAAAATGATTCTTGACTGCTGTCATTAAAAGGTTGATTGTAATCAATACAATTTACATTATGCACCATTTGTGAAGCAAGTTTAGGCTTTAATTTAAATACGGTATATATTTTGTTACAAAAGGTGTCCATGACTCAGTTTCACTTTTTGACTGAGCATTTCCGAATTAACAGTTTTGGTGACGAAGAGTTTTCGTAGATTTTTATTTGGTTTGGGGTAGAGTGAATGAGAAAGTTTGTGTAATATTCGTGTGACATTAGTGCAATTTTAATATGTATATTTAGAGAGATATTCAGAAAGTAAGTTCTGGTTGGCTATTAAAATATGTGATTTAAAAACATTTCAAATACATCAATCTACAAAACAAAAATAATGCTTGTTGCCATCTTTCTAAAAATGTCTATATGATATCTAGACATGAGCAGGAAAAAATTAATTTTGTTGTTATAAAGTTTTCCCCCTTTATTAGTAAATATTTCTTGTGGGAGATAAGTTGGTATAGAAAAGTCCCCCTAATAACTTTTTGATTTTGAAAGTTCTTTACATATTTAAATAGATACTAAGTTTGTATCAATTGTCCCATAAAGTCATTCAAAGTATAAAATATACTTGATTGAAGTCAAATTTTTAATTATGGGGGTAATTTTTTGCCAATTATTTCGTAATTGTCTTTTCCTTAAAATTTTCACACAGTGATTTAAGTCATTACTTTTCACATTTCACAAAAATTTATAATGTAATCTGTAGGCCTAATTGGAAATTCTGTTTTATAACAACTCTATGGATGATTTTTTTTCTATTTTTTTTTCCTTTTCTTTTTTTTTTATGAATGACTCTTGAATCAGTACATTTGAGAAGATGAAGACCAACTAATTTTGTTTGAGTCCTTAAAGTCTACATTATAGAAAGAATTCTATCACAATCATTAAAGTACATTTTTAGTTTTTTCTTATGATAGCAAATCCCCAAAAATATCTAAAAGTAAGGCCTAAATACGCTCATATACCGAATTTGACCAACATTTTTTACCTCGCTTGAGCTGTGGAAAACTGTATAGAGAGACATCATTTAAAATCATTTTTTTGTGCTCAATGACCTCAAAGTGAATATTTCTAAGAAAAACTTAACATCGGGTTTTTGAATCATTACATAAATTTTTCTATTCTACAAGTATGTGAGGGAAAATTTTAAAAATAAAACATTACTTAAAACCAGTTGGTTTACATTGCTATTTGATGCAAAGACCTTACAATATTTTCTAAGATCGTTTCTGCCATTGTAGAGGTACTTGTTATAGCGAGGAACTATGTGTTGTATTCCTTCATCATAGATAAATGCCACCTGTGATGTAAATTAAGGGTTTGTTTTATTTGATCTTGCTGTCTTTGTAAAACAAACAGCCAGTAAGGAAAGATTTCATATCTTGGAACTCATAAAATTTGCTTGGTGTAAGAGGAAGGGGATTATCAAATTGTTCCCAGTTGAAGGTCGTGAGGAGATGTTGCATTTTAATAGATGTGTGGACAAATATTATCATAAATCAGGACAATGAAAAACTCGGCATGCATGTGCAACATCATGACAGCAGTACTGTAGCTGCAATATTTACAAATGGAATTTCTTATTCTTCTTTTGGGTAGTCTAACACTTTAGCATGTCAGTCACTAGGGCTTATTGTTCTTTTATGTAAGATAAAATAATGTATATCCCTGGACATTACCCATAAGCTCTTTGAGAACCAGAGTCTTCCTGTCACAAGGTTGTCTTGAGGCATTATCTGTCCTTTTGTCAATGAATAAAAAGTATCAGTCCTTTCCTGACCAAGACATTCATATTTTGAAGATCAGGTGCTCTGCAATTTCCTCTTGCAAGCCACATTTCCTGTATAGAAGCTCGTCAGTGAATGAATATACCCATCCTGTATAGGGCATGGCTACCTCTCCCATGTGATTAGCTCTACCATTTTTCTTATATCATATCTGCCCAATTGAAGAAGGTTAGATGCAACTTATTTAGAGGAGACAAGAAGTGAGTACAAAAAAAGATAGATCATTACCGATTTATATTTTCATAACTGTATGGACCTATTTATTTTATAAAGTTATTACTGAAATCTAATTTTAAATTATGTTTGATAACTATTTTAATAAAAATACCATAGATAAAGATTGTAATATGTGCTTGATTTTTTACCGGAGAAGAGGTACAGTTAAATCTGAGGTTAATGCCAACTTTAGGTAATAAATATATGAATGAATTTAAAACTGAATCAGTTGGGCCAATCCAAGCAACAGTTAGGCCATTTAGTTTGTGAAAGTTTTCTTGTATGGTCATTAAAGTTCCAAGGCCATGAAAAGGGCGGAACAAATGACTTGATGCATTTAAAACTGGTACAGAACCTCCTTCGGCCAACTTGCACAAACTGCTGTGATAGTGTCCTTGAGCTATTATTGCATCACAAAAGAGCGAGTAAAATCTAAAAAAAACAAAAAAAAACCAACAATAATATCAAAGTACAGTCACTGTACAGTCACCCAATAAAAAGGTATCATAACTGAAATAGATTACAATTATTATTATGTAAATTTTTGGAAGTATGCTTAATTATATTTTGCCAGATTGGAAGAAATGTTTTGAATTTATTTTAGTTTAACAGATGTTATGACGTCAGTTCTTCTTTGATTGATATTTGTGATTGTTGTTTCAGTTCATTACTGCGACTAGTTTTTAGTTGTTTTATTAATTTAACCTAGTGATCTTAAACTTATCTACTGTATTGCTAATTTTTTTTCTAACATAAACCGACAAACAGGACAACCGATTCTTACTCATTATACGACCCAAACCTGTGTGCAATATTTGAAAGTAAAACTCGTTACGTTTCAGAATATTATGGAAAAAACAAAAACAAAACTTGCCACCTTTAGTTAAAACCTCAGTTTTAATCAAACATTTTACCCAAAGGACGCCTTTATGTTATAAGATTAGTTTAGCCCCTATTGAAACATGATGATGTTTTCTTAATATCATAGGCTACCGTACTATTAGTAATTTTACAATACAATGTGGTCATATGCTCATGAGCTGTTGAAGAATATTTTTGCAGCTGTGGTCCTGGAAGGAATAATGGACTATCAATGCAAATTGTGAGAGATAGGTTTGAAGAAAGATTTCATAAACCTTTACCACTGAAGGAAAAATTCTCCATTGGGTGGAAATTCTCCAAAGAGGTTCAGTTTATAACCCTAACAAAAGATGTTCTTGAAGTTTAAGAACCAATAACATTACTAAAGCCCTTGCTTCTCCAATAAAAGTTAACATCACATATCATTAGAACTTGATACAGCTTGCTCTAACAATCAGTGTATGTTAGCTATAATACCAGAGTGCTCATATTAAATTTAGGTATTCCATAAATATGAAAGAAACAGAATTTCCAGCTTGCCTAGTTTATTGTGTAACAGTACATATGTTCATCCTGATGTTATCTGAAATTTGTACTTGTCTAGTGAATGAGATGAGTTACTAGGCGGACATGCCAGTAAACAGATTGCTGTTTCCTTGGTTGGGAAAGATAAGTATGGGAGGCTGTATCCAGCCAAGGCATCAATAGCTTATTGAAGATAAACATGGTAATAGAACAACTATTAATGCATAATTGTACAGAGGCCAAGCTATTCATAGTTTTTAATGGGATTTGGGAATATTTTTGAAGTAAACAAATTTGATATGGATACCAAATATTTCAATACCCTATACTAGTAACGGTAATACACTCCTTCTGCAACTATTGTTTTCTGGTCGTTGATTTCTAGAAATATAGAATTTTTATCTCCTGCATGTAGTCCTGACCTGTCAGTGTGTGGTGCATTTTTTGTGAGGCTTAATGAAAGAAGAATGCTGTAGAGTTGTTCCACAGCTTTGGGAAGACATTGAAACAGTTCTGATGAATGTAACAATAGATTGGTGGAAGATAATGAATGTTAATTGTTTTTTAATTAATTCAGTTATAGTTTGGGTGCCACACTGAACAATATAGGCCCCTAAATAAGAATGCAAGAGTCATAACAACAGTGGAGAAAAAGTAATGATGTAAAGAATTAGTACAGTATTAACTTTTTTATAAAAGTGATCTTTAATTTCTGACTCTACAATAATCAAGGATTAAATTAATGATGAGTGGTTAAATTAATACTATAATAGCAGCATGGTGGGGGACACAAAATTTCAACTTAATGAAATCATTTCAAAGATGTCTTAAATGCTCTTGAAAAATATGTTCACTTTACCAGTGTCTGAAAATGATGATTACATTACAAAATTTCACAATTAAGATGTAGCAACAGTAAAATTGATGGTAAGCTGGCAGTTCACTTTCCAATACAAAGGATCAAATTGACTCAACATTTTAATAGTTACATTCAGGTTGGATCCAAGAAATGATTTAATTTTTACAAAACGGCGTGTTCTGAGGAAGAAAATGGGAAGGAAGGACTGTTAGCAATTGACTTGCATCACCTCAAATATAAGGGGTTTGGATGACTCCATATTTTGAACTTTGATAAAAGGTAGGGGTCCTAGAGAATGATTAAATATTAAATTTGGAGATGAAAATAAGGAAAATTGTCTTAGATTATTATAAGAATGGGTAATTTGTATGAATTGAAATGTTGAAGTCTGGTGTTGGAGAAGATGACTCCTTGAATAATTTGATTTTTATTACAATCACTTGAGAAGTAGGAATGCAAATTGTGAAATTAGTATTTAACAGTGTATGATAAAAATCAAAATATTTATGTATTATGGAGTTCTGAGTTGGAATTTATAATCGGATTGTACTTGAGCCTAGAATTCCCAAAATCTAAACTAACTCATGATTTTAAAAATATAATACAGTACCGTAGTTGAACTGATGAAACTTATATATTATGTTTTTTTAAGTTATCTAATTCAAATTTGTTATAATTTTTAAATGGATAATTGGAAGGCATTACGCTGCTCGTGTCAACTATTTAAAAACTTTTTTTATGTTATAAGTTGTACGATAATAATGTTTTTTGGCTAAAAATTATTTGACTATTTATTGAATATAAGACAATAACTCTCTGTATAATATTTTTGTATATTACAATCTAGATGTAGTTAGTCAGTGATCATTCCTGTTTATAAGTATGGCCTTACTGAGATTTGTTAAGAGCAAGTCTGATTAATCCTCAATTTAACCCCTTGTGGTAGCTGCTTAATGTCTTTGGATATCATTATTTCTCAATCAGACCCCTTCAGTGTCCATAAAAACAGATTTAAATATAGGCATATTAAATAGATTTAAAATGGAGAAGTGCATGATCGTTCCAATAGATACCCACAAAAGTGTTGATATAATTGGACCTTTTTTAAATATTTCAAAATTGAGTTGCCCAAATATGATGTTTTATTCAAAATGATATTGATGTGTGTGAAGTATCTGATGGAGAAATTATAAATATAGTGGTAATTTTAATGTCTTATTTCAAAAAATTTGCCTTGTTAAATATCGGTACATAAAAGTGTCTGTAATATTTTTTATATAAGAGTTTCACAACATTGAGGAATTTATAAAGTTCTGTTTTCTTCGGTAGTGTTGGCTATCTGAGAAATGCATGCCTAACTGTTAAGTTCGGTACTTACATTCTATATTAAATTATTCCAGTTCTACTAATCTTTCAATTATTTTATTATATCTATAAAATATTTTTAACTCACAATTACAACAAAATTGGTAATGAGGGCGTGATAATTCACTAAGAATAACTCTTTTGTGCAGGCTAAATTGAGGAGCTTTAGTAGATTGTCTTGAAAAGTTTATAATTCTTGATCTTTTCTGGTACTTACGTATTAACGCCAGCGCAGCAGAAGTTGCTAATGCGCATGCGCCAATATTTGCTTACTTTGCGATATAATTATATATCACGACAGGTTTGGCCAGGTAGCTATATATATATAATATATATAAACACCTGGCCAAACCTTTCGTAAGTTTATTGAAGTTAATAATTTGAAATTAGATCATGGATAAACATGAGCTTCAAAAGTGAAGTGCCGCCAATCTACGCCTAAAAATTTTGCGACAAATCATAAAATGAAAGTATATGAATCTCAAAGCTGAAAAAAATGGAATTCTGCTTCCCTTAAACCAGTTTGCTCTTTATTGGCGCATGCGCATTAGCGCAACTTCTGCTGCGGTGGCGTTAGTACGTAAGTACCTCTTTTCTAGTTTCTATTCCAATTTTTTCTGCTATAATAGTATTATTACTTAGTTCAAACAATGGTCTATTAAAATTGAAACACTTTACTTTAGTCTTTCAGATGTATAATAATTCGTGTTTGTGGTTGCAATATAATATTGGTTTGAATTTTTTTTAAATTGATACAGGTTTATTAACATTATTTTGAATATGTTCATTAACCTGAAAAATTGTTAAAACAAATTCAAAATGGGAACTGTTTGTAATAATTTTTCCTCCATTTACTACAATTTAACATAGAATACCATCAATAATGTAAAAATGTGCAAATTTTCATTCTGTATAATGGTATTAACAACTTTCTGTGATAAAATTTCAAAATTATAGTGTTATTGCATTCTCAGATATTAAACTCACACACATATATATATATATATATATATATATATATATATATATATGTATAACTAAAGTAAATGCAATTATAAGAACAAATATTCATAAAATGTATAAATTTCAGATTATTAAAAATTATTAGTACATGCTTAAACATTTTAATTACACATTAAAAATATACAGTTATCACTAACCTGCCTATGTCATTTTTGTATTTTTCTTTTTCCCAATCCATAGGAAGCATTGTTCGTCCTTTTGCTCCCAATGTTTCTACAGCAGATATTATCATAGTAGTGCATAATGATGCTCTTGTATGACCCTGAATAGAATTTAAAACAATACGTTTGTCTGCTAAGGGTTTCCCTAAATATTGATTTCTACTCATTCTTGCTTTTAGGTCAATTGCAGTCCAAAGTAAATTATGAATTTCATTAGTGCACATCTGATATGTATCTAGAAACCTACGACCACACTCTGTTTTTGCCACCATACTGTAAACAGTTAGCTAATTTAATTGTTATACAAATTTATGTTCAATCAGTATAATGCAAAAACTGGGCTAACATTGTTTTACCTTGTACTTTGTAAATAATTTTAAATAAATATTTCACCTTATAACGTACCTGAAAAACATTTTAGCTGTTCTCATTTTTACTGAGCTTACTATACTTCTTATAGTAAATGTTGTATAATAATTTTTGGTCATTTTATTTACTAAAATATAAATGTATATAATGTCCAATCAAATAAATTTAGTAAAGGAGAGACAAAGTTGTCAAAAGCCAGCTTTTATTTTCTTACTATTTAAAAAATAAAGTTATTTGTGGTAAAAATTTTCAGGTTAAAAATGAGCTAAAAATAAAAGTCAAAACATGTTAATAAAAGCATTGACATTAACCATGTGATTTTATTTTTAATTGTAGTCATATATTGAGTTTCTTGTTGTAGACAATTACCAGAAGAATAGTGTATATGCATAGAAATGAAAAGAATTTGATACATTTTCTTTTAAGTTCAAAGATGTTTAATTGTTAAATTTTATTTTAATAGATTCAAAAATTATTAAAAATATACTAATTATGCTTAATTTATTATTACAATAAAATATTAGTTACAAATCACATAGCACAAAAAGTGTGTCATGAGATGGGGAATGAAGGGACATCCTCTTTCCAAATTTTCCCATCAGTACCAACCACATTCCTGAATTTGTTGCTGTTTTGTTACATATTCTTGTATTACACAAATAGTAAAATAGACTAGGTACTTCAAATGATATTTATTTGAAATTTATGGTAGTAAAATTATTAGTATACTATAGCTAACACTACATATTTTGTTAATTATAAAAAAAAATGTAGGATATCCATCAACTCATTATCCAATTTAGTGATATTGGTATTAAATTTGTAGGCCTAGCAGTGCCGAATTAGCAAAAATCCTATAAGTATAGGACAAGTCAAAAGTGCCTAAATAAATCACACTAAAATATCATGCCATGAAATACAATATGATGTTATTAGTTACATATGTCTAAAAAAAAGTAAAGCCTATAAACATAGCAGACTTACAAAATGCTTTTAGTACTAATCTTATAATGACCTATTACACGTTACAAAATTTTCTTCTGTTAAATATAATGTACCACGGAACTTACTACAAGAAGTGCAAAGCAATGATAAATTTCATTAAGACGGTTAACAATAGCGCTATCTTAAAATGTAGCTAATGTTTTTAATTCTTTCTTTGTCACAGGAGTAGATAACAAAGTAATAAGTAAGAGCATTAAAGGACCTATAAAGGTACAAAGACCAAACTCTAATATTGCTTTTGATATCCTTTTGCCCAAATTCAATGGTTATGGAATTAGAGGTACAGCTCTCAATTGGATAAGTACTTTTGTGAAAATCACTTGTGTGGAGCCAATGAAGGAAATAAATAAAAAATAATAAAAAAAAAATTCAAAGGGGCTTGATTCTATTACAAGCTGTATTTGGTTGGTCAATCATATGCCATGGTATATTATATATGAATTGTACACTTTGGTTGCAGTATTGGTTAATAAATTATCAAAAAGGCTCAATTTGTAACTTTCTCGCATATACATAGAATAGTAAAAGATGGGTAAAAAAATATGTCAAATTTTATGCAGATATATCCGTTTAGAATAACGAGGGTTTTGGAATAACGTCTGTCCAAATTGTATGGGATTGTTGTAAAAGACATAATTTTTCACAATAAGCATGTAGAATTTATTCAAGTTTTGGTAAAAGATTAATAACCCAAACCTGCGTGCAAAATTGCAAGTAAAAAATCTCTGCTGTCATTATAAACTTGATTTTAATAAAATATGTGTGCGGAGGATGCGTATATGACACAAGCAAAACATGTTTGGCTATATTAAAATATACAATATATTTTGCCAAAAACGGCATCCGTCTAACAATGTGCAATTTTTGACTAACAGCTACTGAACTGACATTTTTATGAGGAATAGTTTTGCTTAGTTTGCATTTAATTTTTGTAATAGGTGATTGAGAAAGTTTGTGCAAAGTTTTTGCACTATGTATTTGATTATTTATTGTGTTTTAGATTCTTAGGTTTTTCTTCATAACATACAATAATCGAATAATATGAATGACAAATATGAATATAGACAAAAGAGCTGCAAAGTACATTGAATAACTTCAGTAAATAGAATGTACATATTGTATTAACTGTTAATTATTATGCTGAATAAAATAGTCAAAGAAAAGTAATCACAAATATGAAAAAAAATTCCAATATTTTCTGTAAATATTTTTCATCATATGGTATACAAATAAATACAAAAATACGGTTTTGACAACCAGTTAAGAAAAGATTTAAACCAGCTGTCACATTCTCAAATCTAATAACATAAGCAAGGTGAGATTGAGTTAATAAATTTCTATACCTTTGTCTGTAGATTGGAGGTTTGTGTATTCTTCAAAAAGAGGTTTACACACGCTAAATAGATCAAGTTATCAAAAAAGAGGTAATTTAAATTGAAGTAAAAATTTAACACATTTATAAATTAAATATTTATATCGGTCATTTATATAAAAACATTTCTCGATGAAGATAAGTTGGCGTTGGTGATCTTAACATCGCCGTAGGAAAATCTGGGTTAGTTTAAATAGTAAACAACTTTATACTGATTCAAGATATGTTCACTAATATTTAAAAACAGCTATCAATAAAATTCTACAAATTCTTTTTAACTGAATAAAATTATATGTGACAGTAATTTTTTGTTTAGTAAAATAGTATTACAGAGAGGATAGGAACATTCCTAAATATAGTTACAGGTGAAGGAAACAAATATAACATATTCAGAATGATGTATCTATATATTTAAATGCTACTTTAAAATCTTTACAAATGTTGGTCGGTGGTGTGGTGCTATGATTAACGTCCATCAACACATAGCTTACATTTACAACTTCACAATGCACACATTCACATAAAAAACACACATACACTTACACTATACATTTTACACTATCATTTACACTAAAAGTTTAAAAGAATCTAAATTGACTTAAAAACATTGATTTCATTATCATCTTTGGTATAACAGTAAGATAGAATCTAAGTCGATTTTCACTAGTTCACACTGTTCTAAATACATCTAAGTGCTAACAACACAAGTGTTATAAAAAAAGGAATGCCGTTAACAAAGAATGGTGACTCTTGTCTTTCATAGTCTAGATGACACACTATCAAATATAAATTTCAGAATTAAATAAATTAATATAAGTGTTAATAAAGTTCCAAAGATATTTAATACACACAGAAATTGGTAAAGAATAATATAAACAGATATGTTAATTGAGTAGTAATAATAATAAATATTATTTTAAAAGGAAATTCATAATAATTTGAACACAGTTATGGTATGTATATTTTCATATGATTTAAGTTTTTGAGTTTCCTCATCTCAAGATATTTTTTTTTATACACTTAAGCTTATTTATTACTAGTTTTCTTCAGGAAAATGACATTTTACTTTCATTGAACAAGCAACATGAATAAAAATATTCCATTGAAAAATATTAATTATAATAAAATGAAATAAAAAAGAAGAAATGATTTATGTAAAAGAAAAATATTAATTTAGATTAAAGATCTAACTACAGAATAAGATAAGAAAGTATTACACAAAACATAATATGTAGGTCTAATTATTGGCACGAGTAAATTATTTGAATTAGTATAAAATAAAAGAAATTTCATGTTTAAAAACAAAATGGCAGTATCAAGATTTAACTGGCTACTGTATCACAATCTTATGTACTGTACTGATATGTTTCTTATGATACTTATTCGATTGAATTGTACTTTTTATAGGAAAAAACATATTAAATTTCCTAATAAAAAACAACATAACTAGTAGTAGTCTTAAACTCATTCAAATCAAATTCTTGAATATATGCTCAGTTCCCAAACTGTAAAAGAAATTATGAAAAAAAAAACACTTTTTACACCAGATTCACAAATATTGATTGCACGTTCACTCCGATTCATAGTACATTATAACTTGCACAAATAATGTATTTTTAGTGAACGTTAAAAGATTTCAGTGATTTACTAGTATTTTTTTTTTTTTTTTTTAAAGAAAAAATCGCCTTTTGTACTTTAGTCTACAATTTATTTTATACAGCAACTAATATTTCATTTTCATTATTAATTATTTGGTTTCTAACAGGGAAAGAAATTTTCATGGTTCAAGCCTGGTTCTTTTCCAGCACCCACTAGGGAGGGCATTATTGATGTCTTCAATGTTGTCTACATCTGCTCGAAGACGAGATACTTCTTCTTGGTAATTCTTTACTAGTTGAGACTAAACACAGAACAAAGCAAGAAGATATTATTACCAATCGGTATAAGAAAGATATTATGTTGTGTAAGAATAAACATTTCTAATAATTTAAACATTGTTGAGTAGTATCCAAGTTGCAAAATTACAGAATACAATAATATTACCTTAATATTATCTGCTGTTTGACTTCCTTCTTCTATAAATGAACCATTTTGGAACAATGCTCAATCATCAGAAATCTTCTCGCTCACAGAGGTTGTCAAACATTAAGTTGTAATAAATTACAAGACATTACAGAAAAAAAAAGTTTTTTATATATACATGATGGCAACAAGACATGATGGTGTGAACCGAGGTAAGGCGAACTAGCTATCGACTGTGGGTTATCTTATTTTTAGTTCCCATCACCGTATCATATAATATATTTGATTTGAAATTTAGCTGGTTATTTAATAGATCTTTTGGTTGTTGTTTAAATGCCGTATATATTTTGAACTTTTGCACTGCATCCATGTATGCTTCTTTGATAAAGAGGTGAATTGGTTTGAAGTTTGTTTTGATATTTGTATATTTATGGTCACTATCAATGATTTGTCGTGGTAAATTTTATTTTATATTGGTTAATATAAAATCAAATTTTGCACGATACACCATTGACAGTGGACATGAATATACAAATTTTGAAACAAACTTCAAAACCAATTCACCTCTAGAACAAAGAAGAGTACATTATAATCTTTGTTTCAGGTTGTTTGATTAAAGTTATTTAGTATTAAGTACATTTTCGGTTCTAAATCTGATAATAAATGTATCCATATCAGATATCACGACTGTGTGTTAACTTCAGTACGTTCTTCCAAAGAATTCATCCCCTGGGATTAACTTCATTTAAAAAAAGAATACATGTACTCAATCAATTGTTGGCGCCCTATCTTTGAATTGAAATAGTATTAGTACAGAGATACAAAAGTAAAGTACGGTAACAGTAGAGTAAATAATGTCATCAGTAGTAGTGAGAAAGATTACAACATGGACACAACGGAAGAGGTTAAAATGTGATGAGAACTAAAGATAAGATAACCCACAGTCTCTAGTTCGCCTTACCACAGTCTCATGATTTGTCACATCTTAATGTTTGACAACCTATGTAATCATTAAGATTTCTGATGATGTAGTATAGTTCTGAAACATGTCTTTTATAGAAGAACAAAGTCACTTGATGGAGAATATTAAGGTAATATTATTACAGTTATTATTTATTATTATACATTTCTTATAAATTTATTCCTCTTAATCCTAAACAAAAATAAGCTTTAAATCATTTAAACATAATAATATATATTTATATATTTTAAAAAACAACTGATAACAAATTATTTGTATAACACAATAAATTAAGAGAAGTATTGTTGAGAGAACAATTAATTATGATCACATAACTTGACTTCTTTTTTAGGAGTAGTACACGTCAAATAATTTATAAACTTCACTTGCACATAACCATACCCCAAAATACAGACATACATGTGCTCATAAATACATAAAGAAGTACAAAAAATCAAACACTTATATACATTAAAAGAAATTCTTAATTCTCACTAATATAACATGTCATAAATACATTTGTAGTTGATAATCTGTAACCAATCAATACTTTAAAAGTTAAACAAAGAAACATCAACAGATTAAATATTCAACTACTCAAATAAATATTATAAATGTTTAGCCTAACAATCCACTGAATGTATAGAGTAAACTTATTTATTATGTCTAGAGTGGTAGAACAAATTCCAGTTTCTTTATTTATTGTACTACACCTGTTTCAGGACTAAATCCTATTCTCAGTAGCTTGTCTATTTATAAAATTTACAATACCTACAACACATATTAACACAAATCACAACAACAAAAAAACACACCACTTATTAAACATTAATTTGTTCATTGGTTCACATAGTTACTAGTCAGACATAGAGGTTGAAATTTGTTCCTGAAACAACTGTAGCGCAATAAGTAAATGAACTGTAAAATGTTGTTTCACTCTGGAAATAATTACAATAATAATAATAATAATAATAATTAATTACTATATACAAATAATCATTTTTACTATTAAGTAAGCATGAAGCCATTTTTGAATTTATAATTTTAAAACTGCAATTTACAATTCTCTTTAACATCAATTTGGTTTATTATTATAAACTACTATTAGGTTTGAGAGGTTTTAAAAGAAATAACCAAAACAAAAAACCTTTTGAGGGTTTAAAATTTAAGTAAACAATTAAAGAAAATAAAAATAAATTTACCTGTTGTATTCTAGCTTTGGTTAATGTTTGTAACTCTTGATCCAAGTTTACTCTGTAAAAATCATTTTCCGCTTCTGCTAATCTTCTTTCAATTGCATTTAATGTGTCTTCATCTGAAACAAAATTTATTATAGTATATATGCTTGTTTGTTTCTTAACTTTTCAACTAAGTAAGAATACTGGTTGGAAACCAACTAAGTAAGAATACAACACAATAATTTATTGCTGAAATGACTGTTTGGAAACTCATAAGTCAATGAAAACAAAAGCACTTGTACTATTCAACACAATTTTATTATATACCTGACTCAGTTTTCAGCTGTTACACCATTTTTAAAGGTTAGTGAACAACTAAATAAATACAGAATACACACAAGTATACAGATTGTAATGGGATAAACAAAGTACCACCAGAGAGTCAATTTAACCTATATACCCAGATAGAAAGGGAAGTGTATTGTATTCTATATTAGGAGTTACCACTGTACTACAACCTTTATAGATTTATTGTAACCCCCTTTTATTATTCCTGAGGTACTCAGTTACAACATCCTTCCCAATCCCATAGCTATCATAAATTATATGATTTTAAGGGATCTAGAGGGGGTAGTTCTTCCATTTCTCATTGGTATCTTACCAAAGTTCTTGTTCTTTTAATTGCTATGGCCTCACAGTCTATTAGTAGGTAGGTGATAACAGGTTTCCTTACCCTCCTTACAGGTAGTATTATCCAATAGGACAAGTTTCCCAAAATATTATCTGAGTGTGCTGTGCCCCATAAAGAAGCCTGTTAATAGTCTTAGCCTCTTCTTATATAAACTACTGCAAGCACTAAATCTCTTACGATTGTAATTACCGAGGGCGAGAATCTCCTTAGTTTACCTCAGTCCTTTTGTTTCCTTCTACAATATCAATCTATTGGGTTCTTCATCTCTTTGGAGTTTCATCTTGACGTAATTTGTTCCAAGTCCTCAGAATGGTACACAGACGAGAATTACTTTATTACTTCTGCTTAGCTCTTTAAGTTTATGTAGGCGTTCCCGACCCATCACTGAACCGATGATTGGGAGAATTTTGACGGCATTTTGGCTGTCTGAAAAAACTGCAATGTTTTTGCATACACCTGTCAGTACCAAAGGTCTGGGGAATTTACCCATCACTTCTAAGTACCTCGTACCTGGCCCAAATACTCCTGTACCCACCATTAGGGGAGAGGTGGTTTTACATAAAGTAGACTCTACATATCTTTACCATATAAGCTTTTTATCTAGGATTAGCCCTAGATATTTTACCTATGTTTGGTATTCTAATTGTTCTTCATCTAAACTGATGGTTCTCAGGTTTTAGGGAACTTTAGTAAATGGTACTAGGGTGGTTTTCGTTAGGTTTGTACTAAACCTCACCAAGTAGCAACATCTTTTCTTAAATGTGATCATACTTTGTAGTAACTCACAAAGGGCGCCTTCAACTTTTCTTCTGGTCATAATGATGATGTCACCGGCATATCCAAAGCAGTTAAAACCCTTCTGGTTAATTTTCCGAGTTGCTCATCTATGACCAGGCTCCACATTAAGGGTGGTAGAACTCCTCCCAATGGATATCCCTTAATTGTACTGACTTGAATGGTTATTTTTCTCAGCTTATCTAGTAGACAGCCAGTTGTATATCCATCTGGATGTTACATTGTCTACTCCTTTTCTTTCCAATGATGTTTTGAGAGCCTCATGAGAGGTATTGTCATATGCACCTTCAATATCAATGAAGGCACAAACTGTGACTTCATGCTTGTTAAGTGTTTTCTGGATGATCTCCGTCAGCTCTAAGAGAGCGGTATTTGTTGATCTGCCCACCTTGTAAACGAGTTGTTGTGGGTGCAAGGACACTTTCTCAAGAATTCCTGTTCTGATACAGTTACCAATCTTTTTTATTACTTTTAGCATAAAGGATGGTAAAGTGATTGGCCTCTTGGATTTGGGTAAGGGTAATTTCTTTTCATCCAATTTTAAGGATGAATGCCACTTTTGTCCTTCTCCAGTTTCTTGGAATGTATCTAGTAGCAAAACCTTTTTGCTATTTTTATTAAATATGGGAATATCTCCCTTGTTCCTCTCTGCAGAAGGGATTGAGGAATGCCATGAACTTCCAGCGATCTGAATGGATGGGAAGAGTCTATGGCCCACTACAGCCTCTGAGGGGGTGATGATTACATTAGCCATTCCTATTTGGAAGGAAGTGTAAAAATGTGAATGACATATATTAACCTGTCCATTAAGATTAATTTAGGATCTACTCCATTGATTCTTTTAATTTCTAACATTATTAACAAATTAAATATTCTATTTGTGTTGTTATTTTGATGAGAGGAAACTGAACTTAATTTATTAGAATTAAATTCATTTACTTAATAAGTACAAGTGACACAGCAAGTGCTTACCTATATCGTCAAGATCATTTAATTCCTCTATTATATTTTTAACCTCTTGAAGTGCTTTTTCAACCTGTTTTGATGCATCTGAAGCACTTGTTTTAGCTTGACCAACTTTTTGTTTTGCCTAGAAAACAAAAAGATAATTAAAGGAAAGAAGTTTATGGACATAATTTTACATGAATAGAAATACAATAAACTCATTGTTTAGGTTGCTTCATGTCCTTCATACTAATTAAAAAAGAACCAATTACAACATCGAAAAATGTCCAAGGCGATACCTATTATTGAAACCTGCTAATCTCTGCTAAAATTAAAACCATATCAGCTGTTCATATTAATAGACTAGTTGGATTAAATAAAATAGTGGCACTTTCCAGAAATGTACTTCAATCACATTTTCTCTGGCTTAAAGTGTAGTTCAAGATATCAGAAAACATGTACTACTTATCCATCAGCCTAATTTTTAATGTAACACTACTTTAAAATTAAAATTTTTGTAGATGAACTTTTGTTCAACATACTTCAGAGAAAAATATCAATAGAACAAAGTTGTTTGTTTACAAAATTTCCTAAAAATTGATGCAATTCCAGGTATTTTTAACTGGTTATGTGGGTTTTTTGATTATTTGTTTCCAACTTTTTGAAAATAGTAAAATATTATCAAAACATCCTAAAAAAATATTTTATTATTTCAATAATGGTTACAAGGGAAGTTTAAGTGTTGAACAAAAATCAAGAACAAAAATTATGGACCCTAGTATTTTTGGACCTACCGGTATCTATCTTCACAGTTATATACAACTATGAAATAAACTTTTGGGGTCCACGATTTTTTAATTCACTGCAATAACACTAAATTCTCCTTCTAAATGGTATTTAGATAAACAAATTATTTATTAGTCATTTTTGTAATTTTCAAAAATGTGTAAAAATAGTAGAAACAAAAATAATAAAGCACATTTTTGTAAAAATGACCTAGTATTTATGACAAGGTCATTAAATAATAAATATTTATGAGTATAATATAATGTATGGCACATACTTATGCTATGCAAAAAAAATTAAACAATAAATATTCATCTGCTTGTCCTTTGTGATAAGCAAATTTTCTGATTAACTTTTTCAAGGAGCTAAAGACGAGGATATATATATATATATATATATATATATAGGCTACATACACATATTATACAAATACAATTTTGAACTAATGTTATTTTCAGAGTTC
This sequence comes from Aphrophora alni, assembly GCA_963513935.1. Taxonomy (NCBI): domain Eukaryota; kingdom Metazoa; phylum Arthropoda; class Insecta; order Hemiptera; family Aphrophoridae; genus Aphrophora; species Aphrophora alni. The sequence goes on from OY740766.1 coordinate 32,414,461, forward strand.
TAATTCTATAAAGAGACCAAACATGTCTAATTTTTGAAGAGGTAAGTGCCTAATTTTTTGTCATGAGGGAGATTATGATTATATATATATATATATATATATATATATCCTCGTCTTTAGCTCCTTGAAAAAGTTAATCAGAAAATTTGCTTTATATATATTTTAAAGAAAATATGTTAATATTACCATAATAATTACTTACAATTAACATATTTTAAAATATTTATTTCATATTACAAAATAAACTATGTATTGTGTAACATATCATACACAATAAAAATAACTAACTGTATTACAATTATAATGGTAGAATGAATAATTAATTTTTTTAAATTTACACCACATAAAAGTAAATTTCAATAATAATTATTTTTATTGTGAGTCTATAGTAGGATCAACCATTCTTGGTACTTGAGGTTTACGCACGGGCCTGGCTACGAGGCTATTAGTATAGCGTAGTAAGACCCGGCTGGAGGCTACAGTCATGTGCAAAGCTTATTTTATCACTAAAAGAGAGGAGTGTGCAGTACCGGCTAGATGTTATGACGTTTGACGTTAATTTAATTTTGTTCCTATTGTTCAGTGTGAAAATGCTATCTGTGACTGTACAGAGTGGTGAGTAAGGGAGAAACACACCATTTATTGTGGAGGTAAAAACTAGGTTTTCATGCAATATCTCAAGTGCCAAGAATGAGTGATCCAATTGTAAGTATAACAAATTCTTATTGTACTAATATAATAAAATAGTTATGTTATTTAAATTCTAACAAGCATACTTACATCATTTACAACTTCTTGGTCTTTTGTTGCTTGGTCTTCAAGTTCAGTGACTTTAGTCGCAGTTATGGCTACTCTTCCTGCAAGGACCTCTGCTTCATCTCTCAATTTTCCGGCTTCTGCTTTGGTTTCTTCTGCGCTTTTACGGATGTTATCAGCTTCCTATAAATATATATTATATAAATTTCTTTTATAGCCTACTAAGATTTAAGCAGATTATAAGCATAATTAAACTTTGTTATTATTTACCGTCTCAAATACATGGCTAAATTCTGTCAGACATGTCTAATAGAACTCAGATCCTAAAAAGTTAAATGTAAATATTTAAATTACAGCTATTAGTGGTGTATTAAACAATATTATCCCATTAATTCTGTGGAATAATATTATCTTGTTAAAAGACTTAAAATACTGATGGCACCATTGAAGAATTGGACTTAGTGATGACCTGTAGGATGGAAAGTAAATACTAAAAGAAACAAAAACTTATATCTATATATAGAAAATGTAATAAAAACATTGCACCCACTTTCTCACTCACCCATCTCCGAATAAAAGAATAAAATCCAACCAGTTACATAGTTGTCAGTCAAATAGTGAAAATAAACCATGGACGCAATCTTTGAAAAAATATTTATATATTTAAATAAGGCCTAAAATTATTCATTTCTGTTATAAACATATCAACACCATATGCATATCATCACATTGTGATTAAAATTGAGCTTTTAATGAATTCCTGTTCCAGTTCCCCCCCTTGCTATTTTGCAAACAGGTTTGAATTATCATAAAATAAAAAATTCTCATGATGTAATAAATAAAGATGGCCTACATACCAATTTTGATTAAAATCAGTCCATCCGCTCAGGCTGTAGAAACACTGTACAAATGATAAACAGAAGACATCATTCCAAAAATTCACTTTCTAGACTCAAGAGAACTCAAAAAAGATATAAGCCTATATGCATAAAACTCAACATCGAGAAAGTAAAAGTAAAATATAAGTTACTTGAAGAAAAGCCATTTAATTATTATTATAGATTGAGGTGTTATGAATAAATTATTGTTAATTATAATTCATCTGAAATGAGTAACCTATGAAATATATATGGCGGAGAGGGGGGGGGAGGGACTGATTTAATGAAAGTGTTGTTACATAATTTTATTAACAAATTCATTTTTATAATTAATTACTGAATTTAAACTACAATTATCCTTACCTGTGAAGCCTGTTCAGCATATTTCTGTTGAGCCTCCTGAGCTGTACCTCTGGCAAGAACAGCATCATTCTCTGCACCTGCCAAGGCTTTCTGTGCATTTGTTGTCTTCTCCATAGCCTCATCTATTAATTCTCTGATCTCTTTAACAGTGCCCAAAGCCTGTGCTGCTTTATCCTTACTTTCTTGTACCTGGTTATCAAACTCTGTTGAAGAAAAATATTCAAATTATTGTGATTGATTTTATTTATATTTACTACATTTTACAACATGTGCATAAAGGCCTTTAATTAATGGTAGTGACAAATTTAGTGCCTTTTTTTGTATTATTAGTTTAACTCCACCTAGTAAACATCTTCATAGATTTTTGCCTTTTTTTTTTTATTTAAAAAATTTTTTTTTTTTTTTAGTAAAATGTATTTCAAACCGCAGTTATTTTTGCAAAGAATACAAAGGCAACAAATGATGGATCATGATTTGTAAAATACATTTTGCTGAGAAAGAAAATCAACTAGTACAAATAATTTAATATATAAGATACAATTTGTAATTGTGTAATGATATAATATGGCTATGCAATACTGACTACTTCAAACTGATGCTTTGTATTATTCCCAGATTTTTGTGACCAAATGATAAAATAGGGTGAACAACATTTTTGTATTGATTTTTTAAGTTGCATCTGTAGAACACTAAAATATTATTGTGTGCCAAGATATAAAAATGCACCGGCCATTTCTAAGGTTCAAACTAGACTCATGATTCTAAAGCTTACTTAAGAGTGTGTTGTAAGTCTCCTGTGCTTCTTGCAATGTTTTGTTCCCAAGTTTAACTGCATCTTCAGCTTTCGAATTCGCTGCATCTGCATCTGCCAATAATTCATCAGCAACCTGTTGTTGAGCTACACCTTCTTGTAGAATAGATTCTGATTCTTCTATCAATTTATTGGTATTTGCCAATTGATCTAGATTCTTTCCCAGCAAATCATTTGCTTCATCTATGATTCTCTGAGCCTAAAATACAAATTAGTTTTAGAGGGTAAGCTATATTACTAATTAATAATTTAGTTATGAGTATAGTAAATCATTTTATTAAAGACTTGTAATAGGGTAAATTTTCGGTTATGTAAACTTGGTCTGACTAGAAAAGTAGTTTGACTCAAGGCAGTGAATAGGGAATGTATTCTGAATATAATAAAAATAATAATAATAATAAATAGAGTAAATAAAGAGTATATATAAATAAGAAGGTAATTAGTACTAAATGGTCAGAGAGATTTGTAAAAAATATATTAATAAGAAAAAGTATATAATATTAGATATAAGAGAAATAATATGACAACAGTGTAGATATGTTCATTTAACTTGAGAAATGTGACATCAGAGTGTTGTGTGTAAAGGTGGGGACAATGACAAAGCTGAACAGTTCAGTGAAATAGATATTTTCTTAGAGACAAGATATGGTATTCGATGAGACAGGATGTTTTTTTTTAGAGACAAGACATTGTGTTTTAAGGGATAGGATGTTCTACAGACAATAAAGTGATTTTCTCGGAAATGAGACAATAAATTTGAATAAGTTAAATTTGAGAGAGAAGGGATGTTTTCAATAAGATACTTTTTAATAGAAGTGATGTGAATTCAAATGACGACATGCGGTTTGAACAAAGAAATAGTTTGAATCGAATGAAAATTTTAAGTATATTTCACAATGTAGCTTCATTGTTAGTATGTTTGGTATGACATTTCACAAACTCGGCACACTTCCGGTCCACATTACGCTGAGTTTGCGGGACTCTACTGTATTTACTCAAAAATTATATGAAAAAAAAACATGTATAAATAACAAGTGTGTTGTAAAGGAAATTATAAATCCTACAAAAAACACTCGTGGAGGTTTTTTATAATCAAACAATTCTGATAAAACGTTTAAAACACACAGATTGGAGTATTAAATCATACTCTCATTGGCCAGATGCGAATGTGTTAATGGTTTTAGTACTACAGTAGAACCCCTCTAATCCGTCACCTTCGTTCATGGTCAGAACGAAAAAAAGGTCGGATTATCCGAAAAAAGTCAATATTTGTTACATATTATATCAAGAGATTTTTTTAAAGTGAAATAAATGATATATAAACTTTTAAAAGTCTATATAATAAGGTCTATATATAAACACTGCAAGTACTATAGCAAATTAATAGAAACACACAAGAGATGACACAGCATTGAAGCGGGAAAGCGATAACAAACTGGATGAATGGCGCCAGACGGGCTGTGAGTCATCGACAAGTCGGCACATTATCGCAAGCTCGAGCACAGTCGGATTAACCGGAGTAAAGGACCACCCGAAGGCGGATTAGAGGGGTTCTACTGTAATCATATTTTAGAATGTCACTGGTACATGGTCTTAAAAAGTGCTGATCTTCGGCTATAGTAAGAAAATTTCAATTAACTATTATAACATTACTGGAGTGTTTCATATCATTTATCCTAAAAATAATTAAAACAGTTTGTAGGATACTCAGATATGCTTATGTTCACTTTGTTTTTAATACAAAATTGTAATTGAATTGTACAATAACTCCACTCAGGGGCACACTTAGAGTGGCTACAGGTGTTTTAATCCCAATGTCTTTCTTTATTTAGCCTTTGGTTAGGGCAGTTTCTTTCATCTTGTCTTTCAGATCTTTCTTGAATAACTCTTGTTCTCTTCCGAGTTTGATTAGAGTTTTCTAGGGATAGGGGTCTCTAGTTTAGGTTCTTCTTTTTAAGGCAATGATGATTATTAGATTTTTTCCCCCTTTTAAACAAGAAGGATTTTTTTAAACTCTATAATAACTCATTATTGGTAAAATTTATTCGGAAATTTGCTATTATATGTGTATATAAAAAAATAATAATACATTTTGAGAGCATGGATTAATTCTTCTTATCAATTAATAAACTTGAACATGAAATCATAAATCTTGGTCGACAATCAGAAATGATATGAGGCAAATATAAAACAGTGGGGAAAAACTTATGTAAATGAAAAATAACGGCCTTAAATAAAGCTAACAAACAATATTGTGAGCTAAACCAGTGTAAAAATAGGGAGATTTTATTAGAAAAAATAGAATAAAAAATTGAAAAATTTTAACCTCTTCCTTTAAGTTGGGCTAACACTTTTCCATTAATTATCAACATATAGTGACTAAGGTCATATACTAATCTCTTGAAAATAAGTACAAAGGTTGTTCACTCTGAAAAAAAAATTATGTAGCTAAATTGACACACTTCCCTTTTACTGAGTTGATCAGTGTATGTCCTCAGCTCTACATGGTGTTTAGCTTCTTTTTCTTATAGTGTTTAGTTCTGTTTACTTCTGATTTTCCTGATCAAGTTTGTATACACAGTAGAACCTCTCTTAACCGGCCTCGGATTAACCGGTCCTCGGATTAACCGGCCTATATCGTAATGTACTGATTGGATGAGAGTTTCCGAAAATAAATTGTATTGAAACACCAAAGCGGCGGCGATATCAAACGACTTTGTCGATAGCGGTATCCCATTGTCGGCGGCATAAAAACACCGCGGCACCAAAGCAGCGGTGCGTCAAACAATTTTGTCGATAGCGGTATCCTATTGTCGGCGGTATAAAAACACTGCAGCATTGGCTTCCGTCAGTATAGCAGACATACACCCACAAAAACGTTTGATGGGCCACTTTTTTTCCACGAATCATTCGTGGGTAAAGTCCATTTTTTAATTAAAAATTGTTCAGTCAAGGGAGGAAAATTTATTGTAACAATCGATAGAATGTTACATGGTGGCAAATGACTGAATAAATTACTCCAATAATTTGATGAATCCATTTAAATTCATTAATGAAATAACTTTAAAAACAGAATTAGTTTCATATTATGTTTCAACCCACCTGAGCACCTGTGTTTTGAGCATCTTCCTTAATAGCCACCGTGTCAATATCTGGAATATTTAAGGCATGGATTTCTGTATAGATTGAAAGTGCTTCATCATGTACTCCTCTCACACTGTTACTGGTTTCATCTACTATCGTTGTGGTGTGATTTAACTTTACCTCAGTATCTTTCAGACGTGCTTTTAAATTCAACAGTTCTGCTCTATTAAGAGTAAACAAAACATTAAAATAAATATGAAAATTAATTTTAAAACTAATTAATTATTTTTAAGTACCTGATTTTTTTTTGTCTTTAGACAAACATTCATTTTATCTGGTATAGATCAGTTGTTTACAATATTATTAAGAAACAGTGACAGTCAATTTTCACTGATAGCAAGCAAAAACTCTTTGACAAGACAAAGTATAGGTACAGTAGAACCTCTCTAATCCATCACATTCGGGACTGGGGGCATGGTCGGAACGCAAAAAAGGTCGGATTATCCAAAAAAAGTCAATATTTATTACATATTATATAAAGAGATTTTTTTAAGTGAAATAAGTGATATATAATCTTTTAAAAGTCTATATATAAACTTTGTAAGTAATATAGCAAATCAATAGAAACAACACGAGAGATGACACAGCACTGAAGCGGGATGACACAGCACTGAAGCGGGAAAGCGATAACAAACTGGATGAATGGCGCCAGACAGGCCGTGAGTCATCGACAAGTCGGCACAATATCGCGGGCTCGAGCACGGTCGGATTAACTGGAGTAACGGACCACCCGAGGGCGGATTAGAGGGGTTCTACTGTAATTAGATTTTGTCTAACAATCCAGTAAGACTTAATACTATGCAAATAAATATTTTATTTTGAAACAAACCATATGCAGAAAAGAGAGACTTTTAACAACTCTTAAGGCTTTCAACAACTATAATTTTGAATGGATGGAACTTAAGGTTTATGTAATATTCTTCTCATATTCTGAATAATGTATTACAAGACTACAGCATACATAACGGCTGAACATTGCAGAGATCTGCTGCAATGTTATCTGGTGTTTGAACATTAGCAAGGTTTATCAAACGATTTCTCTTTTGTTGCCAAACCTAACGTTCTGAAATTTCTAACCCACAACAGTATGGCTTTTTTATCAGAAATTCTTCAGCGTAGACCAACTCCAAATGCTTATGAATTAACTGTTGCATCGTAATAATATGGTAACGATTTTTTAAATAAGTTTCAATTAAAAGCACAATGTCTACCTTTCTACATCATGATGGTAACTGAAATAGCATGGCTTCTGCTGCTCAAAGATAAACTTTCCACCCACCCATCTTTAAAAGCTTCTATGCTGTAATAATTCTGGAGATCATTCTGTGAGAACTCTGTACATAATTTTTAATAATGACAAATAAAAATGAATTTAATAGCTTAATCATATTGTAGGTCTACAAGAATTAGTTTACAAATTGAAATATTAGGAATATGAATTTATGCAAATTACTTAAATATGCCTATATTTATAATTCATATTTGCATGTAGTAATGCAACAGTTGCTAAATCAAAATCATGTTATTGACATATACCCAATACATTGTATAAATGCAACCTGAAGAATAATGTTACAGTAAAGTTTTGTAATAAATATTTACTGGAAAAGAGCAATATTTGTGAAATTTTTAAACGTAAAATGAAAGAAAATATAAAAAACATTTTTATTTATTCAAGATTGTCATTATCCTCAGTTATTAAAATGCACTCAAAAAATGTTTTAATTTGAAAAATATGTTGTTTTTATTTAGTGGTAGTTAACGTTTGTTACTGTAAGACTAAAAGTCATATAATATTTTAATATCAAATAAACAAATATACTGCGGTTCTATTATAAAAATTTTCAGATCACTTGAAACATGTAAATCAGATGAATAATCTCTTCAAAAAGCAATATTTAATATGGAACTATAGTCAATAATGTCCAGAGCTGATCTAGTCAACTTTTACTAATAAAATTTCACAGCACAACTCAGTTGCAGTTGGCAGGATGTATCACAACAAGTTCATATGTTTCAGAAACATTAATTTTAATGGCTATCAATGAACTTAATAATACTGATATGATAGATAAGCAAATATAATACAAGTTAAATTTAACACTAAAAGCTATAGCTTGCTTTAGTTTTCTGGTTTTATTGTAGTAACTCAACCTTTTTATGGTGGGGAAAGAAAAGAAATTTTACCAAAATAATATTGACTTAAGACAAGTATACTTCACAACCAAATCCATAAAAAACTCACCCAGTCTGGGCCTGTGTAGTAACTACTTGATGTCCCAAATTATAGGCCTCAGTTGAAAGATTAAGAGCATTTTCTGCAAGAGCTTTAATCTGTGCAGCTTCTTCTTCATGTCTGAAATATTACATGAAAATTAAATGTTGTTCTTAAAAATTGCAGCGTTTGTAAATATTAGATATAAATTTTAATTGGAATATAAAGTTGATAAGAAATGATTACCCAGTAATCTTACTTTTTAGCGAGTAGACGAGCTTCTCGAGCTATTTGAGACATCTGCTCACTTTGTTGACCAAATTCTTCTGAACGTTGCAATGCATTTTGAAGTGCAGCAGCACCATCGGTTTGTAGATAATCTAAAGCTACCTGAAAATAACAATAACAAAAAACTTAATTAAGGGCAGCAATTATTTTTAATGGTGGATAAATTATTTCTGAAAATTTATTATTTAGTTGTTGAAATCTAACTAGTTATTTAAGTCAATAGTTATATATTATTTTTTAAAGGGTTTTCATTCTCCTTCATAATTGGTTTTAATACGTTCATCATTTTTGATAACCTTTTAATAAATACAATGATTAACCATTTATAAAAGTATTTTATAATATTTTTGACATAATCCAATAGATGGTTTCAGTAATAAAACTGAAGTACCAAATTTATTGAAATTAGTTTTCCATTTCCTGAGAAAATATATGGATTACAGGTACATGAAAAAATGTATGTTATAAATATGTCAGCAGTTAAGGAACATAGACTCCATTCGCATTCCTTTATGCAACATGTCTGAGTTTAAGCAGCATGGGAAAACTAAAGTGGATGAGTTTAGAAGGGTATTCACGTCTTCAAATTAGAACCATGTTTTACAATGCCATCATATTTACTATTAGACTATAAACTGCTACTTAATATAACTAAAATATTAATAAAACAATATATAAAAACAAAAATTCAATTGTTTATTTTGGTAACAATGATTAGTCACTTTAAATGGTTGAGCAGTGTATCTAAACCTCTACAGAAACCTACAGTCAGCTTTCATTTTATTGTCTTGGGTATTAATGTTAAAATTTCAACTGCTATAACTGTTATTAGTTCCAGTGATTAGTTTAATTCCCCATTTATTATCATGTGCCTAACTACACCCTACCAGCTTCAAATTTATAACTAAATTATTCAGTCATGTAGTACCTGTAAAATATGTCTTGCTTCTGTTTGTGTGTCTTCAGCTTGGGTCGCATTTCTCTCAGCCTGTAACGTTAGCTCTGTTGCATTGATAATCCAATTACTGGCATTGGCTGCAAGTTTGGCAACCAAGTCAAGTTGTGTATTTAACTCACCAAGAGTTGCAGTTAGACTTTTATCAGTTTCACCTTTTGTAAAAAAAAAAAAAAAAAAAAAAAAAAATTATTCAGGTTGATTTTAATTAAAATAAGTTTAAATAATTTGATTTCTCTTGAAGTAGCTTAACAAAATATAGTTAGCTTTTACCACATATAGTGGACGATTTAGAACAACAGTATAGCTAAGTGGACCACAAAAGTTGTTTAGCTAAGGGAGGCAAGAAAAGCAAAGTTTAATTATCTGTTCGATTATTTATATAGATAGCAAAAAATATCTAAAATTTTTGGAATGGATTTATTGTAGAATTAAATCAAAAGTTTACTCCTTTCACAATTTGAGTCATTCATAAAATTTTGAAAAAAAGAAAGGAATTTGAAATAATTTACTTGAGAAATACTTTAGTTAACTGTTTAGGAGTTGGTATCACTATAAATGAATGTTCATCAGTTAGCAGTAAAAAATCATGTAAAATAATGAATGATATATTTGATAGATTACCTCTAGCTCCTGATATAGCATCTTTCCATAACTGTTCAACTGAGGCAATGACTTTCTTTAGATTTTCCTCAAAATCAACATCAGATATAACGGTTGGGTTATCTGCAATGTTTCTTAAAACTTTATTGAGTTCATTGAGATTAGCTCGGTGTTGATCCACTGCATCTTGGATTAAGTTGTAACATGCTGGACAGTCAACACAGCCCTTCTGCCGATCAAATTTGTTTTCCTTACACCGGTCACAGCGTCTTCCTTCCACATTGTCTAAACACTAGAGACAATCATAAAACTTCAGATTAAGTTGTTTATATCTAAAAAGTTTAGATTAACTCTTTTAATACTAGATTTATGTAATTTTCTCGTAAATGAGTATGACCACTAAGTTATTATTCTTAAATTATTAAGTTTTATTTTTAAATTGAGGGACACATTTATAATGACATAAAGATAGTTTTTCATATATAAAATGAATGTATCATACATAAATTCTGAGATAAAAAAAAGAAAATATTAGGGTTGGTTATTTTTTATATAAATTATTAAAAAGTTTCCGTAATCAGTAGTTTAAAAAAGAAATCGGATTTATAAAAATAGTTACAAAATTCAAAAGAAATTAGTTGTAGAAAAATAAGACTTACAGGACATTGCCCTGAAGGATCACACTGCAAAGCTATTGAACCAATGTTGTCACACTCACAAGGTTTACAACCCTCGTAGGAGAATCCATAGTGATAAGCTTCACACACATCACATCGTTGCCCTGTTACTCCTGGACGACATTTACATTGTCCAGTTATCACATCACAGCTTGTATTTAAAGAGCCGACTGGATCACAGTTACATGCTTCACAACCCTGGACAAAATTAAATTGCACTTATTAGATCTAGAAATCTTAATTGCAAAAAATGTAATCATTTTACACTTAAAAACAAAATTAGTAAATGAAGTAGTGGAAAATTTCTTTTTTTAATAAGTTTTATTATAATTTTAAGCTTTTGGGCACTGATTTTTAAAATGCTTATCTATGGATGAATTAGGAAATAATCAAATTCTTGACACATCTGATAAATTAAATTTGGTATTGGATTAATCGTATACTGTAATTTGAAACACACTAATTAAAAATAAATCTAATTAATACTTTAGGGAAAGAACTCCCTAAATAGTATTTCAGAATAAAAATAAAAACTTTAAAAAATATCAATAATAAACAATAACTTTTAAAATACAGCATTTGTGTGTATCCCCTTTTATCCGCTAAAAATTGATTTTATCTACAGAAATAAACATTTAAATTTCTGAATATAATTAATTAAGTTCTTTAACAGTTGTATCAACATAAGAGCATCACATTTCACGAGAGTTTTTCAAAAAGTAGTGATATTTTTAAAAACATTATTTTTATTTAATGAAAATGTGGACTGTAACTATAATTATGTTATGCAGTGCCGGATTAAGAACCTTGGGGCCCCAAAGCGAGATAGGCAAGGAGGCCCCCCAACCTCGACAACCCCCCTCAATTAACCCGACCATCCCAACCTGGATAGTATAATATTTTATACTATTTTAATATATATTTTTTAATCCCTTGGGGGCCCCAAAGCGGCCGCTTCGTCTGCTTAGTGCTTAATCCGGCACTGATGTTATGGCACATCAGTAAACCTGTGAGGGTTAATTTTTTATTTCCCCTCATAACAGATTGTAGAATTGAAGTTATATGGAGTGTTTTAAAATGAATAACGGGGTATTAAGGCTTTGTTGTATTTATTATATTTAACTTACAATCATAAATAATACATCAAATGAAAGAGCAACTCAAACAGTTTTTCCTACAAGTGTTCAATGTGAACACCATTCACATGACACACGTTGAGTCAATAGCTGAGTTCATCCCAAACTTTGATCAGTGTGACTGGAGTAATTGTTGCAACAACTACTTCAATCCTGTTTCTTAAGTCGAGTACGTCAGCTGGTAGCGGAGGCATATACACATGATCCTTTATGTCCACTTAGGTGAAATGTTGATTCGTCACTGAAGACAACAAGATCCAGAAAATCTTCATCGTCATGCAACAACATATCGTTTGCAAAGTTGGCATGTAAACCGTAGTCTGTAGGCTCCTAGTGCTAACTAACAGAAGACAGAGGAAACAGTACAAACGTATGCACACAGGTGTACCAACAAAACTGTTTGAGTTGCTCTTTTATTTGATGTATTATGTATAATTGTAAGTTAAATGTAATATATACTACAAAGCCCTGATATTCATTTTGAAACACTCCCTATAACATATTTAGTTATATACATTGTTGCATACAGGTTGTTTCAAGTAAAAACATCATGTCGGAAAATTTTAGAATCAGTTCAAACTTCATTTGAAGTTTTCATTAATAACTGATAGTTATGTTTTGTTCTTACTTAATATTTTAAAGATTGTCCATTATTCCTAGTCGGAACTCCCACATCCATATCTTAGAACCATATACATTAACTGTTCTGAGTGGCTGCCAATTTAAAATGGAAAATAAAATTTAAAAACATCGTACATACATTGTTCAGAGTATTTGAAAAGAAATTTATTCCCACATTTCGTAATGAATGGTGCATGCATTTGACCGTAACAAATTGTGGAGTTAAAAAACCTTGCTTCGCACAGTCTATTATTTATTTTTGTGTGTGAACACCCTAGTTTAAAAGAATTGGTTAATTATAGGATTCGTCCTATATATTAAGGGAATTTACATTACTAATTTCTATTTTTTTTAGTTTAATATATCCTTGAGATTATCATGTTATTAAAACTTTTATTAAAATATCTAATTATTTCTAACTTTAGAGTGAATCATTTGCAATAAAGTAAGCCCATTTTTCAAATTTAATGTGTTGTGTTTAAAATAAAATAAAGGAAAAAAACTGCATAATAAAATTTTAAATTACAAAGCTTTTACATATTTTGAATAAGAATGTATATCAATATTTTTAATATTTTGAAAAACAAAAGAACATTCTGCGTTATATTTGGGATTGATCAGAAGATAAATTAAAAATTATATATATAACAATAACAAAATGATTAAAACAATTGAAATCAAGTAATTTCGGTAACCTTTCCACTGATGATGTTATAGTAGCCTATTTCACACTGATCACAATTAGTACCAAGAACATGAGGTTTACATTGGCATTGACCACTCAACTGGTCACAAACAGGAGGTCCAAGTCTGGTTTCCTGAGTGCCTGCATAATAACACTGACAAGGCTTACAGTCTCCTTTTGGTAAAGCAAGAGCATCTCCATAGAAACCTATAGTATTAAATATTATTAATTATTTCAAGTAGTAAATGATTCTCCTAGAGACTAAGTATAAGTATAGGTATACACTTCCTTATTTTTAATATTGTCCAGTATAATATTTATTTATTGAAGAAAATTTAGTCGATGTTGTTATTACCTTTTATGATCTACCTTTATCAGATACAACCATTAATATTTGGTAATATAAAGAGGTGAACAATCTTTGTTGCTGGGATTTAGTTTAGTTTTTACACAAATAGTTTTTAAACAAATTCTATTTCATCAGGACAAAAAAGAAGTCAATTTAATGATAAAAACCATTTTGTTTGGTGTTGTGACAGTACTTTCAAATTGTATTAAATAAATTCTGTACAAAAATTTTAGACTTTTTTGATTCTAGTTGAGAAATCAATACATAATAAATAGTATATTATTGTTGTGTTAAAGGTTTCTAATTTTCTCAGTTATCAATTAATTATATTATCTTTTGTAACTACAGTAGAACCCCTCACACTCGACCCCCTCAAACTCGACATTCCGTCAAACTCGACAGGGCCAGTGACCAGGAGCATGGGATTTCCAAGGTCATTTACTGCATTGTTTTACGCCATGTGCGCCTGCCAGATGCCGGGAGGTTGAGGCTTGTCACTTTTGTTTATATGGCTGTGAGGGTTGCTCTTTTGTCTAGCCACTTTCTAATCCTACTGTATAGTAGAGGCCAAATTTAAAGATAAAGGGTCCAGGTAGACCGGGACAGCCCCAATCATGTGTTGTCAAAATATTCATATTGTTGTGAACCCAAGCGCCTACCACCCGGATGCTACCGGTCATTAGCACCGATTCCATTAAAAGTAAACGGCAAGTCTTTTGTCATAACAATTCAACGGAGCGTCGTAGAACGATGATTCAAGTTTTGTAATAAAGGTCTTAACCAGGTGAAAAAAATGACCCGACTCTTAATTATATGCGATCAGCCGTTCAATTTATAGCATTTATATTGGACCGTGTTATTTCCAAGAATAGTGTTATTTCCGTGTTTTTTTTTACTCTAGACTTTACTGTAAATTTTATTACAGAAGCCTTTTTAGTTTACTGAGCCTATTGTACAAGGCCAATACTTTTAAAATCTCATTTGACCCATCTATAAATTTCATTTTAATGTGTGATTGAACACACTATTTTTGTTGTTGTCAGGCAGGGACATTTTTGCAATAAACGTGTAATCATTGATATTCAATAAATGTACAGTTATTTAAAGTATTTGTTGCAAGCCTAACCATTAATATCAAAGTTCCCTAAAACTCGACAACCTTAAAGTCCACATTGTGTCGAGTTTGAGGGGTTCTACTGTATTTAACATTTTTCACAAAATCATTGTAGTCTAGAATAGCTTTTAAATAGTTTCATTCTATCTGGAAGAGATTTTAAAATTCTATGTAGTAAATTACATCATAATTTACTGAGCTATTGAGAATGTTGTGGAGCTGGTTAAATTCATTGTTGAGGACATATATAAAATATCTTTATGTACTAATGGCAGATTCTTTTCCATTTCAAAACTTCACACTGATCACAATCTAAGTCACTACCTTCAACTTAAAAATATTATTAAAAAAATAGAAGGAAAAAAGCTAATTTTAGTATATCTTCATTATTCATTATTCTTTATAATATCAAATAAGTTCTATATAATATTTCAAATTTTTACTTTCAAGATAAGATTATTATGTCTACTTTCATTTTGTAATTAATTTCTTCACATGAAAATAATATATGTAACTTTTTAATATTTAATTTTAAACACCCAAAACTTAAGGGTAAAAAAAAAAAAAAAAAAATTAAAGAGATTGAACAGAAAAAACTACTAATATGTAAGTACTATTTACATAATAGATGATTAGCTCAAATCAATATATTACCTGGCAAACACTGGTCACACTGTGAACCTCCTGTGTTGAAAATGCACTTAAGACATTCTCCTGTAGTTCTATTACAATTGCCCACAGCATTAGGATCAACATTCAAGTTACAATCACAAGGCTGGCAGAGTCTGACATCTCCATGTCTTCCTCTGGGATCACCGAAGTAGCCGTCACTACAAATGTCACAGTGAGGTCCTAAAAATGAATCAATTGTATAATATAGTTTGGTTCCTTGAAATCTTAAGCCCCTCTCTCAAAGTTCTTTTATTGTAGAATAATGGAGTTTGTTTAAACTACTTTAAATTATACCTGATTAGTACGGCTATAAATCAAACTTCAACTTGTGCTGTCACCTAGTGGAAGAAACCGATAATGGACAAGCAGTTGACCGGGAGAGGTCAGTCTCAATGTCAAGTTTGAACAGTGTTCCCTCATACTAACGCTGTTAATTTACAATCATATAGACTGTTACGTGAGAAGAAATATGTGATGTTCATTAATTAAATAATAGTAACAAAAGTGATATAACGTTGCAGTGTGGGCCCACGATTAGCATAATAATAAGGCAGATTAGTAAACTTTTAGGATTAAGAATTTATGTTTTTTTTTGTAAAGTTGTTTTTGTGTAAAGATTCATGTTTGTTTTTTCTAGTAAATGGTGATTATCGAGGTAGTCAAAATGCATTTTAATTCATTACCTACCAACAAAAATGGTGTATTTTGTTCAGATTATTTGTTTTTCTATTACAATCTGGTTTTGTTCTAGTTAATAAGGTTTGTCATCTCAGCATTGGCTGAAATAATACCATTTTTGCTAGTTATAACAATATACAGACATTTCAAATAAATAAATTAGTATGTCAAATATTGTTTAAGCAGATATTCAATAGTGCAAAGTGTCTGTGACACTTAATCTATGAGGAAATAGTAGAATGGAAAATAGAGTTTAGTGCGTAGCCTGTTGCAAGACATATTCATTTCTGGATATTTAAAATGGTAATGCACAATTTTTAATGCTATGAACTTTATACCATAACTATCATTTTAATATTCTAAAATAAACAAATTTAAACATGTTTGAAACTTATTTATATGGTTGTTTGATCAGTTAGTGATGATCTAGTTTATCCATGGTGAATTTAATAGCTTGGCACTCTAGAAAAACCATAATCATACCAATTTCACATTTGAAAATAATTAAGTAAGTAGGGCATCATAATTTTGATTAAATAAATTTTATAAAGGTTTTATTAAATCTCACATCTACATTTATTATTACATATTATAATTGTTAAACAATCATAGATGAACTAATTATTACATATTGTCAGTCATCTAGTCAGCATGCTTTCCAGATTAAAAAACATTCAATTTATTTACTAAAGTAACCAATGACACTGTGAATATGTTTCAAAGTGGAAAAAATTTCTGAAAATTGTGTGCCCCAAATGTTTGTGCTATAGGTCTGGAGCTAGTAGCTTTTATTTGAAATGTGACAATATAGTTTATTATCACATGACAAATTTTATATCTAAGATATTAATTTAAACTGCTAATTTTTATCTACTGTAGTATTTTCAAAACAAGTTCTGCTAAAAATGTATAAATAATAAATGTTATTCATTAAGTGAACTACTTCTATGATAACTTTGTCCATATTCTAGTATTAAGATAATATGTCTTCTTTTTAATAAACAGATTCGTTTTTATTTTGATTTTATCATTTTGCTTTTTTTTAATGTGGGTATTTTTAATACATTAATATAATAGAATATTTTGTACAAACAATACAAATACTGAAAATTTCAAAGCAATACCGCAGTACTAGACTTTTTCATGAGGTTTGTAGGCGTAAATTGTCCTATGATTACATAATAAAACTTACACAGTAAAAGATATTCCACTTAGCTTTTGACTATTTTGATTGTAATCCATGAAAAAGATTTTCTTAGTACCGTAACAAACATAATTATTCAGTTACGGTACATTTAACACACATATAAAACACAAATCTCACTATTACAAAACATTTTCTTAAACTAACAGTTACTGTTTACAATTCAGTGAAACACAATGTCATCATTTAATACTCATAATTAAATGTAAAACAAACACTAAAGTGTAAAAATCTATGAATATAAACAATAACACCCTATAAATACAAATTATACATCTTCAAACAAAGACACAAGGACGTAAACTAATAATAACTGACAACATATAATTTTACAATTTCTTGCTGTTAAAACTAGGCCTACTTGTTTCTGTGAATGAACAATATATACATCATAATATTATAAAACTTTCTCCCCCTTTTTTTATTACTAGTAATACAAATTATGGTTGTTTTATTTCTTTTCAAAAACTGATTGCATACAAAAATTACATGAAAAATATAAGCTTGTAATAAATAAGCAAAAGAATAACAAACCGAGATATCTGCTCAAGGCTGTATAAGCTACAAGTTGTTGAGCCGATATATAGGGGTTTGACCATTTTAGATTGTTTTTTTCTGAGCCTATATTATTAAATAGTTAATAAAAAAAAATCCTAACAATAGGCATAAACTGAACAAGATAATTAATATTCCAAAGAACTAATGATAAGAATAATTATATTTAAGTAAGAAAATTACTCATTTGATTTATTATAATTAATTACCTTTGGTATCTGTATTTATTAGTTTAAAAAAAAATCTTTTGTTACCTGTATAACCCTTTGGACACTCTAAACACATGATTGTATTATTGACATCTCCAATTTCCATACATGGTCCTTGATTTGGGCAAGGACATCTTTTACAGTCATAAGGAGAGCCTTGTAAAGAGTTGCCATAATAACCACGAGCGCAACGTTCACAGTTATCTCCTGCAGTGTTATGTTGACAAATACATCGACCTGGGAAGAAAATCGCAAGAATAATCATTATTAAACAAATCCATATATTTAAACAGAATAAAAATTAGTTTGTCACACCTATTTTACTGTCAACTGTATGTCCTAAAGTTGACGTATTAGGTATTATTATTAAGGTTTTGGCTTGAAGTTATGTCAAGTCCCTTCTACCTCCTCTGAATAATATCTTTTATATGTTCTGAAAAATTCCATTTCAAATATAGGAAGAAAATGCTACACTTAATACTGTAACTGAAGAATCATAGTAATCAGTACAAGAAAGTTACCATTTAGTTTTTCTAAACAAATAATTTGATTTTTTAAAATTTTTAATTAATTGATTTTAGTGCTAATACGTTTTTTACCAGCAAGTATTGAAAATACAATAATAATTCAATAGAAAAATATACGACCTAGACAGAAAATCGAGCCCAGGACCTTTGGCTTTCGCGCCAATGCTCTACCAACTGAGCTATCCTAGGTACCCTAATTCAAAAATGCAGCATTAAAGCAAAGCCAAGTGAGAAGTCTAGGCCTTGTGCTGGGAAGCGACTAGGATAGCTCAGTTGGTAGAGCATTGGTGTATAAAGGCAAAGGTCCTGGGTTCGATTTCCAGTCTAGGTCGTATATTTTTCACTTGAATTATTATTGTAACTAATTTGAATTTATTATTATCATAGTTCTAAGTGTTAAATATCTGGTATAAAAAATTTTTTAAGATAATTTAATAATAAATTTAATTTAACAAGGTTAAAATGATAAATTAGAATTGGTATTTGTCTATTATTTACAACTATAGAAGATACAAAGTGAAATTAACTTCTAAGACCAAAATAGTGTATTATTTTAGGTATTTTCAATCATATATACATACTCTGGCTATTACATACTCTTTCATACTTCTAAAAATTAAAAATAAATCAACATATTTAAGACGTACCTGTATTAGCATCACAAATATCAGCATGTCCATGACAGTTGCAAGGTACACAAGGGGCAAAAGGTCCTCCACTAGCAGGGTCATGTCTAAAACCAGGAGCACAGGATTCACAAAACTGTCCTACATATCCTGAAGGACATGTACACATTTCTATCCAAGTGGCCGGTGCTCCTGCTGCACCTCTTCTGGCTGTTTCTAACTTCACATCGTCCAGGAATCCCACACCTTATGAACAACATAATGCATGCAATTTTAGTTCCAAATTAATTTATATTACTGAAATTAAATTATAATAATTATTTTGTAAATAAAATAAAACTTTGAAACCTCTACTAATTGTTAAAAATTTTTTTTTTAAATACAGTAGAAGTCCATTAGTCCGGCATCCAACAGTCCGGAATACCCGATAGTCCGGCATCGCTCCGGAAAATTGTAAAAATTTTGGTTTTCTCCATAAGTGTGTCTTAAAGCAAATAAAAACGATCGAGAGCTATTCGGAAGTTTTCGGGGTAGTTCGGGATCATCCGGAAGCGCTCGGGTATTGTTCGGAAACAATTAGCGGCCGGCTAGTCTCAGCTGTCACTACAAATACAGGTGCAGTGCAGCACAGTTAATCAATCACAAAGCGTCTTCGCCATTTTTTTGTGTGTTGTTGTTTTGTGTCCTTTCACATCGCAGTAAACTGTGTCTCAGTACTCTCTACTGTAATACAGTACATCTGTAGTGACGTACGTAACTTTTGATACTGTTTATAAACAAAGTGAGTTTCGTTCTAACTGTACAGTGACCATGTTTTCAAAACCTAAGCCTTCGAGTTCAAAACGAAAACACGTAACACTGACTCTCAATCAGACTTTTTTAAATCTAAGTGAAATATGTTTTACAGTACGTGTACATGTACATTATATGAAATGTAAAATAAACTTAGTTGTATTTGCATACTGTATTTGTAAATTAATTATTAACCTAATTGTTCTTATAATTACGATTTATGTATGTATGTACTTTAGTTAAAAAAACAAAGTACAGTACATTTGTTTTATGGCAAAGCCTACACTAAAAAGAAGGGGCACCGCCCGATAGACAGGAATTTTCGGTAGTCCGGCACCGAGCCGAACCCAAACGTGCCGGATTATTGCACTTCTACTGTATTGAACAAGCCCTCAATGAAATGTTAAATGGCAGCTATATAACGGTTTGATTATGGATGCAATACAAACTTATGAAAGCGTATGAAATGCTGTATTTATTAGCATGAAAAGCTCAATGTAAACTAATATCTTTATATTATTGTAATTTGATTATTGTTAATTTTCTATGTTTCTCTCCCTCCACTCTATCCCACAGGGTCTGCGGAGGCCTTATACCACCACTGTTCTGTTATGACAGAGTTAATATGAATTTAAGAACCATTTCAAACAGTTTGTAAAACACCAACAAACTATTGATATTATTCAAACATCGACAATTCAGAATTAGTAACAATTTGAAATGACACCCAACTGCGGTTGGACTTATATAAGTTTTTGATTCTGTACTAACTTTGATAATCTCAGTTTTCCATGTTTTTATTAACTGATGAACACAATTTTGTCACTAGTTTTGATACAACTTGCACAAAATTAAAGTTTCTAAACGATGACTTCAACAATTTAAACTTTGTATTATGGACCAATGTTGATGCAACACAATTATCTCTTGTTTATTGAGAAGCTGAACATAATTTTTTCAGAAGTTTATATCCAACTTAAGCCAAAATTAAAATTTTAAAATAGTCCTAAAAGTAATTCTTGAATTATACAGTAGTCTTTATGATCTAATACTATTATGTTTTATTATTTTATTAAAACAATTAACTTTCATATCAATCTAGTAACTAAAATTTTACTTGTTTTATACAATAAGACACAACACTGAGTTAAATTGTGAAAAGTGCTAACCATGAGGTATACAAAGTAGAATTATAAATAGGTGACTTTCGATTCTTAAAAAAGAAAATTGATATTTTTTTTACACCAAGATATACTAAACACAAAAAATAAAAATTGTTGAAGACATTTTCTGAACTGTGAAGAAAATTATAGTTGTACAAAGTAGAACTTTATTTATACACAGTACCTTTCTTGATCTTTGTTTTTATAGAAATAATAAGCAACATTATAAATATAGTAAAACTTCCCTTAACAGACACTTCTAATAAGTGGACATTTTGTATTCTCAGACCGGGATCATGTTTTCTGGTCTTTATAGTGTTTCTAAATAACGAACTTTCCCAAAAACTGACATGGACACAAAATTGATGGGCCAATGGGTAAGTTGAAACTTCCGAATAATGGACAGAGCGGAGCACCCTTTTCTAGGAAATTGTAGATGTCTCAAAACACGCATTGCAATGTCTGTTCCGAAATTACCCGAAAGTTGACTTCCTCGAAACTAGGTTTGTTTTCTTTGTGTCTTTTATACAGCAGTCGTCGGTGTCCTTTAATAATTCAGTTTCAATAAAGTTACCTTGAGAACAGTATGTTGTAGAGTTGTGTATTGTGATGTCTCTCAAACAAAACGTTTAACTTTAACCCTTACATAGTTTGATTTACTCCCTTTTTCAATTTACATTTTCTTAATTTGCCTATTATACTATAATATATACTATAGTATATATACTATAATATAATACTATATAATACATATTATTATTGTAGTAATAAAGAATATTAAAAAAATTGAGTTTTATTGAGTATTTTTGTAAGATTAAAACCATTACTATAAAAAATTTGATAATACAGTAAACAGTAGTGAAACAATACAATGTTTTTTCATACATATTTGTTTTCGCCATTCCGACTACTGATTAATAATTAGAGATATTAATAAGACTTACCGTCACAATAGTCTATTTTGTATGTAGTTATATCACTACGGCCGTTTCAACTATTCAGCCATTTTCAAGTGTTATGCTGGGTTTTCCTGTTGTCTTAGTTTAAAATCACAAATTACAAACACACGACACTAACAAATTCACAAGTTCTTTAAACATTTAAAACATGATGCAGTAGGCCCACTGTCACCGAGTACGCGTTGTGACAGTGGGCCTACTGCATCATGTTTTAAATGTTTAAAGAACTTGTGTATTTGTTATGTGTCGTGTGTTCGTAATTTGTGATTTTCGAATTGTTTATCTAACTTCGAATTACTTATTATTGTTTCTTTTAAACTCGGGAATATCCATTTTAATATCTCATATAGAATGTACTTTAGTCGACGTTATCTCAACTCGATCGCTCCGGCGCTTATTCCTCATCTACCATTTAACCTTCCATAGTCAGAGTTTAATTAATCATTTCAATCACACTTGTTATTGGTTATGTTACAAGTTACAACCTTCTTTTAATATTCTAACACTAATTACTTATTTAAATTATACACAATGCTTTTAAAACAATTCTTAATATTATTTACACTAAACATGATTGACTTTACATCGTAAGACCAATGAAAACGTTCTTACCGCTAACTTTAGGCTTGTGGATAAAATTTGGTTGTATTATTTATTTGTTTTGAAAATAGGTAAGATTAGTTTAATTTAGCTTTAACTGGTTATAATATGTGAATTTAATGTTATTTAATTATTATTTTAAAATCCCGAAATACTTAACTTTTCATTTATATGAATTCTTATCCAAATACGAATTTTGAGGTTATATTTACTTTCTAGGCTTTATCTTTGAATCTCATATTTCATTGTTCTTTTAAATCTCAGCCAGGACTCTTTTCCTTTGAATTATTATTTATTTACCCTTCAATTGTATTAAAAATGTTACACTTTGTATGTCTAGTTAGCTAGGTGGTCATTATTGTACGATGCAGCATTAATATATTGGTAGAATATAACTTCAATAATAAAATATAATATAACTCATGATAATATAACTTCATGATCATATTTAAGTTATAACATAAATTCACAAAAGTAACTACTTTAATGTTTAATTTGTTCAGCACAATTCTCTTTTCTTTCTGTTCTTGTTGAAAGTATGCATATAGGGAATAAAAGATTTCATTTAATTTTGTTTTAATAACAGTAAATCCAAGGTAATAACAATTTACCAAGGTAAATCCTACATTGTATATCCACTAAAAATCATAAAAATAACAATTTTGACTAATTCTAAAAACTAGTATCATTACTTTTGCAAATATTCACAAGCTAAATTTAGTTAATTACCTTCGGGTGTAAATGTGCCTCTTATCTTGATTGCGGTCAAGTTGGACAAAATACTCATAAAATCCCGAGCTGAAAGTCTCGGCTGCCATCCATAGTCTGGGTTTTCATGAAGTCGAAACTTATAATCTTGAGTCTAGAATTTATAAAATGAAATAAATTTAATTTTAACAATCACTATCACAAAATAAGTATTAACATTATTTATGGCGAGATACAGATATAAAGTTTAACAATTAAAAAAAAAAAAATGAAATGTAGGCCATAAACAATAAAACAGTTTAAATACTATCTGCTACACTAATTAACACAATGATGTCACCTTGTGACAGTATTTGTAAGAATACAGTGTTAATTGAATTATTTTGTATATTACAAAGTGAAGATGAAAATGAGAGTAATGATCTATGTAGTGAAGGATATGATGATGATGATAAATCAGTTTTTTATTACTTTGTTATTCATGAATTCAGGTAGGATGCACTCAGAAGAGTACAACCAAAAAAGCTTTGATTGAAAAAATCATTAGTTTTTGACCACAAGTATGCAGTTTTGGTGGTGCGAATTTTGGTTTTAAAACTAATTTTGTTGTGTAAATAATGAATCGGAAATAATGGATTATTTGTAATGTTTTGTGATTTCAGAACTTATTGGCAAATTCACTTTTGAAGCCATGATGAAAGTTATTAGGTTTGTAGTAATACTAAGGAAATTCCAGTCTTGTAAAAATATATTTAGGGAACTAGGAACTCAAACACTTCCACGTATGTATACACTTGAAATGATTCTCTATTTCAAATTCGAGTGTGATCACACCCAGAACAAGGATATAAACAATTATAACACTAGACAAGCTTGTCATTATTGTGCTAAACAGCAAAGATTAAGCTTGTACAGTAAACATCCTTCCCAAGCTGGTGCATTTTAAATTAACAAGCTGCAGTCAATATTAAAATAATACAAAATTACAAGGCTTTTAAAAAGCAGCCTTAGACAACTACTGTTGTCTGTATCATTTCATTTGGTGGAGGAGTTTGAATCTCTTGAACCTGGTTATATAGAGATGATCTCTTGTAGCAGGCTCCAATATTATTATATCAAAATTAAAGAATGCCACCAATGTTTTTGAACATTTTTATGCTTTATATTATTATAAATTAAATTATGAATTATAGTTTACTGATTTTTAGATTGTAGAGGGGTATAACGTTAAGCTCCCTTTTCAGGATTTTGTATGAGGGCCCTGCTTAATGGGTCTTGTCCATGGGTGATTCAATGAAACCCTGAAAGGGAGACAATCAAACAGTTGTGGGAAAAAGTCATCCCTGGGCTGCAGAATGCAGTTGCCTAGTTTCTTAACTATGAAGAGGCTCTGATGGAAGGATCCTTGGATTCATTGAGGCTCAAAATTATATCAGAAGGGTTGTACAAGGGGAAGTGTATGAAGTGATCTTATCTGTTGAACTGCCTAGTGAGATAAAAGCAACACGAAATGGATTTAATAGATTAAGATGTCTGTCAGAATAGCTCCTATGGAGCAGAGATGTTTAACAAAAAATTAGCATACTATGAATGACCTCTTTAAGGGTTGAAGTCTTAGTAGGGTCACATGTATATACTTCTATTGCAATATAGAAAGGCCATCCATGGCTTTGGAACGCTGAGGAGAAAAATGCAAATCTAGTCACTAAGCTATACCATTTCAGAAGAACTTACAAATAAATCCATTCAGATATATACATAAAAAGACTTAACTTAGACTATTCAGACTCAGACATGTTCAAGTGATATTCCTGTGAATAGATCATCACAAAAGTATTTTTATAACGTACTTAAAGACAAAAAATATTTTTTAAACTTACTTGAACATTAGGAAGTTGATTTCCTTGACCAAATATAGTTTGTGCCATGTACCTCCCAGCACCTTCCACGATAACATCCTCCACAGAAGGGACTGGCCCATTCTCTCCTATTCTTAACCTAAATGCTAAGTCCTGGTTATAGCTAGCCCTTTGGTCGCCCAAAAATCGGTCTATTAAAAATAATTATAAACATGAAAATACCACTTAAATAATCACTGAATCAACAACCATGTTTATAAAAAGTTATTTTAAAAATGAATAAAGTTTCAAAACAAATTTTTTTACTAATTCTGTTACTAATTATTTCAAATTCAAATATTGTACCTTGTGTAATAACTACTTTTAACCATAATTTTATTTTTTGGAATTGTTATTTTATTTACAAATTATATTGATTTAATTTCAGGGAGAAAATTATTTGGACATTATAAAATTTTCAATTGCTTGACTTATGTCCAAAGTAATGTAAAATTCAAACTCAATGCTTCAAATAATAAGTTTTATGTCGAGTTTCATAAAATATGATAAACAAATAAATAATTTTAAAATATTATGTTTATTTTAGGATTTTTTGATCATTTATGTACAAACTAAAATCAACTTCAAAATGCATAGATAAATACCTATTACATATCTTATCACACCTTGTCAAAATTATTAACACATGTTATGGGCCTACTCCTGTTTTATTTTCCTACCCTTCAGAAAGTTTTACTGAAATCTATTCATCCTTTGAGATACCTAAGTCATAAATTTCAAAATTTTGAATCATCTATGTTGCAATTCATTGAGATATAGTGTGGAAACAGCCGAAGCCATTTCCGGAAGAAGTATGTAATACAAATAAAAGTCATTCTGAGAAATCCGCCTTCAAGTTTCAAGTTAGAATAATATATTATTCTAACTTTTACTTTATTGTTAAAGTAATTATACAACAGTCAAATAAGTAAGTAATTTATTAAAGAAAATCTTTTAATAACCTGTTAAATAAAAATTCATAAGTAATATTAACACAGAAGATCAAACATATAAAATCAAGAATGTTTTTTTACACTATAACACAGGAGGTCAAAGTAAAAAAAGCATTTGTTTTTTAACTACAAGACTAAAAATTTCAAAAAAAGCATTAGTCCTGTTTTACACTATAATACAGGTAAAAAAAAAATTAATAATAAAATATCAGAAGTATAACTTCATGAACCTAGTACAGTGTTTGGGAAATTACTTCCACTGACCTCCATAGTCAAGATTTTTAATTTACATTTGAAGATAAAGCACATCAAGCAATGGCGGTTCATTTAAAACCATTTCCCATAAATGGCTTATAGACTACCTCTTTTCCAAAATAGGCCTCAATACCTTTTCCCATTTTCTTTCCAACCATTAGGTAATTTAGTACAAAATCTAATTTTTTGTTGGACATCCATTCTGCATAAAATATTCAAATTTTTAGTCAATCAGATATAGTTTTTGAAATTTGACAAATATTTTACTGACAGATAGCTGAGTTAAACAAAGCCCAGTGTCTAAAGATAATGGTAAAATATAACAAAACACCAACAGAATATTTTCAAATATTTACTGAAGATTATATACAAAAGAAACCAGCATGTTTTGCACATTTGTGTTCAAGAGGCACAACAGATTTAGTCATGGATAATAGAATGTCAAGTAGATAAATGCCCTGGAAAATCTTACATTTCAAGACCAAAGAAAATGTGGTAAATTAGCTATACTTTGTCAAGTTCAGGTTGGCAGGTGGACCCAGGGCTATCTGAGGCCACCCCTATAATCCCTCGCTGCGCTCGCCTGAGCCAGTCTGCTGCCTGGCTGTGTTTATACAAATATAAACTTTCTTAACAGAATAATAATTTAACATGTTTATAAGTATATTTGAAATCTAATAAAAAAGTTATGAAAAATTATACCAAACTCGACCTAGGTATTAGAACATTTAATACGAACTTTATTAACCCTTTCAGTGCCAAAGTCCTGTTTAACCGGACGTTTCAAAATATGCAAGAAGTGCCAACGTCCGCTTGGACCGGACGTTTAAAAATGTGCAAGAAATGCCAACGTCCGATTGCGCCGGACGTTAGTTAAACAAATCATAAAAAATCGAAAAATGATATTTTTGTTAATATTTTATATCAATCTGCTTAGAAAGAATAGTTCTTTGTTTCACATATGGTATAGTATACAAAATCAATACAAAGATCGATAATGAGAGTGATAATTCAATCGAGTTGGCTGTGCATTGTCAAGTCAGCTGCTTCACAAAATTATTCTTTGCGCAATGGTTGTTTTGTTTAGTTTCAAATTCTGTACGTAGGTTATGTTTGATTGTTTTGTATTTATGTAAATATATGTAATAATGGATTGATCAAGATCACCCTTGAGTGAGAATACAGTGAGAAACTTAGTGGATGAAGAATATCTTGAGGATAATTTTGTGTCTGATATTTCTGACTCTGAAAGTGGTAGGTAGTGATAGTGACAAATGTATTACCGAACATAAGTGCTAAATTAACTTTTTTTTTTTTTTACAACTCAATTATAAATATTTTAGTTTAAATAGTGCTTAAGTGGTTTAATTCATAATTATTCTTTTACTAGTTTGTTATTTTTGTTTGATGTGCTAAATATTTTTGAAATATAAGTTATTTACTACTTATACTAGCATTTCCGAGAAAACATTAAAATGTTCTTATTTCGAAAAAGTAGTATAACTTTTTTATTTAGCAAGATATTGGCCCAAAATTTTGAACACAAGTATAGAACAAAATGTGTCTTATAGTGATGTGCAAGTTTTTAGGTAATATATTTTTTCTCCATCTGTTTTCTTCATAAAAACTGGAAATTTTATCATTTTTTTTTGTTAAAGGTAAGCAATTTTATTTTTTCTAAATTTTTTGGTATATTATGAATGTGTTTAGAGTAGTAGATATTATTTATAGATCTATTAGAAGAAAAACAAAACAAAAATCATGATGATATCTTTTTAAATAACAAAAATACAGCTTTTTAAAACAATCCTTACAAATTCGCTAAAAACAGGTCGGCACTTTTGGATACACTATGGGAGAAAATGCCTGGCACTTTTGGGTAGTGCATACAAAAAAATGCCTGGCACTGAAAGGGTTAAGAATGGTTTACATTGTGACTGCGACTTTTCATTTAGACAAATTAGAATGGAATTTTTAGGCTGTAATAAATATTAAAAGCTTTACTTAGGGACTGTTTGGATTAAAGTAATTTGTGTGTTAATCTGAACCAGAATATTTAAATAAATTCTCAGTTCTCAAATATGATATTTATCTGTAATATCTTTGAGAAGTTTGTTAATCAGGAAAGACAGATGTCATTTTAAAATGGCAACAATTTAGATGATTTTGCATTGTAGTGATATTTTTTTTGTCAAATTTTCACTAAAGTTGGTATGCAAATTTGGTCTTGTCATGAGATAACCCATATTAAGGAGCATTACAAAACAAGTATATATATATATATTTAAATTTTCATTCGACAGAATTTGAATAATGAACATATTTATTTTATATATTATTTACAACTATATCTTGTATACAGCTTCTTCTCATAGAAAATCTATACTTTAACCTAAAACTTTAATCCCAAGAAACTTCTACAAACTACAAGAGCTCTTAATTCTATTCATACACATGCATGTCAAAATACAAAACAATAGATTATCTTGTATTTTATTGTTGTTTGATTATATGGTATATTATGACTTCTATCTTCGCCACACAGCGTGAAGCTCAATGTGCATATAAATGTTGCACCACATGAATTGCAAACACCTAGTCTGGCAAATATAATGTAAACACATAAACCACCTGTTTTCAAGATGATGAATTGTTATTAAGGGGTTTATGGCTGTTCAAACTGTGAATAATAATGGATTCTTACCAGGTGCAAGGAAATATATAGGTTCTTTGCTCGGAGCACTGAGGGAAATCGCTTGTGTTAATCCATTGTACTGCATAGGTACTTCATTCTTGTGTGAATCTTCTGAATGCCATCTTTCATTATTTCGTGCAAACATACTTTCCACCAAAACTATAACAAACACGATAATAAAAAATTTACTTAGTTAATTGATACCACCAGCAGTATTAAATAAATAAAATAATAGGCTACCTAAATCATAATTAGTATATTTTTCAGATGAAGGTAATACTCTTAAAGAATAAAACTAAATTAGTTCTTACAGGAAATAGTTTAATGAAGATAATATTCAACAAGTGTTCCTCAAAGCTAGATTAACCGGTTGTAGTCAAAATTTATAAAAGTACTTTCAACAAAAATTAATACAGAATACTACAGACTTATAAAGTACATCAATTATCAAAATTATCAAATATCAATTAATAGTATATTATAATACTTTTACATATTGAGGGTTATTTACTAGTCATTATATAATAATCAGCCAAATTATTTACAATTACTTTTACATTTTTTTTTTTATTTAGTAAATCTTATTATTCAATCCCATTTCCTGTAAAAAAGCAAACACTTCTAAACAATGAAAGAGTATATGGCTGGTGTACTAAAATAAAACAAACAAATTAATATTGGCCAATAACACCCTTGCCATTTTTTACAGTACTGGGATGAGGATTAAAAACTACATCCTAAATATAATATGTTACAACCTGCAAGGATGCTTTTTGATGTTCTATAATTTAAGACAACATGGGCTGCTTTTACTAAACAATACCATTGCCTACCTTTCAATGGTTGCAGCGGTTGACAATTTAACTGTGAAGTTACTGGGAATTCCAAAGTTGCTGGGAATATGATTGGATAGCAGGCTTACATGACAACCCCATATATTAAATCTTTGTAAAAAATTGTCTCCTGTCATATATTTATTGAGAAAGCTGAAGTTTTGTGTTAACAAGGAGATATTGGTAACTGTGTATGTTGGTCTTTTTCAATCACAAGCATTATATGGTATTAGGATCTCGAGCAATGCCACCTTAGCTCATCGTGTGTTTTTATGGCAAAAAAAGGCAATTAGAATTATAGAACATCTTTCAGTTAGGCAATCTGTAAAGAAAGCATTATTAGGCTAAAAATAATGACTGTGCCTGCCCTGTATATTTTCTGTAATTTAGTTTATGTAAGACTTCATATTGATGATTTTAATACTATGGGTTCTAACCAGTAGCGGCTGATGGTTAAGGGCAACGGGAGGGCTCTGTTTTATTTTATACACATAAGGGAAGGCATGTTATCATTCACTTAACATTCACAATCACAAAGGGATTTTTTTAAACTTAAAAACATAAACAAACAACTCGTGTGAGTAGCGAGACACTATTTAGAACAGTTGCGCCAACTTATTTTGCCCATCGAAAACAAGGTTTTTACTAATGCGGAACATCTAATTTATGGTGGCTTCACTGACTGATGTCTGCGCGCGCAGCTTCGGACTCTGCCCTAGAAGCCCATTACACGCTGTGTAAATGACGTCACGGCACCCTCAGCTCTGTCTACTGCTTGCCTCATATGACTAAATGCAATGAAACTGGGACGCTCTGGCCACCGTCCGAACTCCAGAATACATTCGTCAAATATTTTATATTGTAAAACTTCCGCTACAAATGATGGTGAAATCCATAGCGGCAATTCATAATTCATTTATCTCCAAAGAATTAAATACATATATGTATTTACATTATTAAAATAATTTTATCATGGGGGGGCGGCGTCCGAGAGTCCTTATGAGTAAGCCGCCACTGGTTCTAACCATACATTTAACACAAGACCTTATTACTCGGTATGCTAGACTGAGTAAATCTTATAATAGTTTTATCTGTCAGCAATATAAATTATTTAATAAATTGCCACCAAAAATTAGAGAGACGTCTGAAAGAAAATTAAAAAATGTTAGTTCAGGTTGGCTTAAGAGTATGGCATTTTACTCGTTAAATGAATATATGACATGTGATTTGACAAAGTTAATGTGTTAAGATAGAGAATTTGTTTTTGTTAAGCATGTATTTGTAATTTTATGTATATTGTTTCTTTGACTTTTGCTCATTACATTGTAAAAGCAATAAAGCATTTATTATTATTATTATTATTATTAACATATACGGTACTAATTTCTTTGTAAAAATAATAACTTTTTTTAAAGTATAGGATGGACCTCACATACTGTGTAAAATTTGCCACTGATAACTAACTACATTTCTCCATCTGAAGAATTTATAGACATTTTTCTTTGTTTTGTTATTTTTACATTTATAGTGACAGCATAAGTAAATCATAAAATAACATGTAGTCAATTTATATTGTGGTTGAAAGTTTCCCAATTTGTGTAATGTTTAAGTTTTATTTAAGTTTATAAGCAAGGTATGTCCAGAAAATAAGTTGCGTTTGTATTTCTTGCTGCGGCGCACGGTAATAGCTCTGAGTCAAGGAGAAGGAGATGACACCAGTTTGACATCACTGTTTGTCATTTACGCTTTGTAATGCTTGTTAAAATGGCGAAGTTGATCCTACCACTGTGAGATTATATTTTATTTGTTTTCTGAATGCAATGAACACTAAACCAGTCGACATTTATCGACAAATCTGCCAGGTTTATAGTAAAATATGATGAGTAAGGAAATGGGTCAGACAGGTCAATAAAGGATGTGATCAAGTGCATGATGACAAATGAAGTGGGGGTTCGTCTTTGGTTAGTGCCGCGCAGTAAGAGAAAATATTAATGAAAACCATAAGTTTACAACTTCTCCTCTTTCTATGGAATTTTCATAAATTTCAAGATCACTTCTTCATGAAATTATTTTGTAAAACTACTTTATCAAAAATTTTGTGCTTTTTGGGTGCCAAAAAACTCTTATAAAATAAAAAACAGTGTCAGGGCAGTGCAATATGACTTTTTGACATGTTGTGACAAAGACAGTGATGACTTTCTGAGCCAGATAGTGGCCGGGGATAAAACTTGAGTCACTTCTGAAATGCCTGAATCAAAATGACAATCGATGGAATGGAAGCACACTTCGTCATAAGCAAAGACTAAAGCCAATGAAATCTTAATAACTCGAAAAATCATGTGCATAATGTTTGGAGTCAGACAAGGCATTCTACTGGTGAATTTTTTACTTTACTCCAAGGTGAAATAACCAATGAAAATGTTTACTGCTAGATACTTAGGAAACTGAATCGCTCAATACAGAATAAGTGCCAAGGAATGCTCACAAAAAGTATTGTTTTGATTTATGACAATGCCAAGCTCTCACACTTGAAATGTGACATGAACCTTTTACCGGGGCTTTGGCTGGGATTAGTATAACCACCTTTCCCATATAGCTCTCTGACAACTCTCACTTTTTATGTACCTGAAATCGTTCCTTGGTGGTCAAAACTTCAACAACGATGATGAGCTCAAAAAACATGTTACAACATAGTTGAGAACACTGGCGGCAACGTTTTATGAAGAAGGCACACAAAAACTTGTGCCTACAAAATGGTAGGAGCTATGTAGAAAAATAATTTAAGGTTTGTAGATTTTTTTGCAATAAATAATTTTTTTGTATTTGTACCTCGTATATTATTTAGATAGAATACTGTTTGTATTATAGAATACTATTCCCTTTATTGTCACAAATCACATACAGTACACAGAAACAATCCTTCTGTTCTCACAAGATTTAATAAGGAAATCCATGAAATTGACAATGTTTAATCTGCAGAGAGATTGTTCTCTATAAAATCTTTAAGTAGAGTACCAAGATTATCTAATTCAAAAATTACTGAAGCAGCTGTATTTTCAGACAAACTTTGTTTTAAAGTTAGTGCTTCATCTTGTACCTCAACAAAGATATTTTTTACAATATCAATATTCATGGAAATATCCTGTTTGATTAACTAAGCAATTATTTCTAAGTCTCTCCCGCGTAAATAAAAAAGAAAAATTGAGCTACATGATGCATAACAAGATCATTGAGAAAAGAATAGTCAAAGTGAAATCAAAGGAGCCATTCTGTCGTAATGATGCAATTGAACATTCGGACAGAGATATTCCAATTTTTTCAATAAGTTGTTCTTAAATTGGTAGGAAACAAAAAGCTTAAAAAAAGAAAATTGATTGCCATATAGAAGTCGAAATATAAATGTCATCCATTGAAAAGGTGTCTTAAATAAAGTAAATGTAAAATTTTAAAAAATAGGATTTCATGACACAAACTGAAAATTTTATTTTTGTGTTTATAAAAATCTGCTAAAATGTTCCTTATTAAATGTTGTTACAACCAAAAGATTTCTTTCTTATGCTAAGGAGTTTGCGAGAAAGACAGCTGCAGATTTAGAACTATTCACTAATAAAATTAAAATGTTCAGTAAGCCTGGTTTTGTGCTTACCTTTCGAATAACCAGGAGCTGAGCGACACACAGAGGAATGTCCGTAGCAGAAGCAAGGAGTACAACCAAACTCATTATACTCATCTAAGTTGAAAAAACCAGGTTTACACCTGAAATCAAATAATAATATTTCAATTACATTTTAAATTATTTCAATTCTTCCTTACAAAAAATATGAGTTTGAAATTCTTCTTTTCTTGTCACTTCAGAAAATGTATGCACGTTTTATTTAACTCATGGACGTACATTTGTACAACACTCACAAACATTTCTTTTAAACAGTTAAAATCAAAGCCTGTGAATTACTCTTTTTTTTATTGTTTACCACACAGTTTTTCCATAGATTTGATCATTATAATAAAAACTATGATTGTAGATTTTACTTTATTATCTTGTTTTCTTCAAATTTTTGCCCATATACCTATTTCATTTTGATCCATACTCTTTGCTTGGCTTTGTTCAAGACATTTATTTATTTCCCCCCAATTTTACTCAAATTTTATTTTCATACTATGTTCGTATAATATTTAAATATTTTTTTCTAAGCCATAATAACAAAAAAAAAAGAAAAAAAAAAGCAAACATTTTCTTACTCACACTGATGAAAACATTAACTGTATATGAGAACGTTTACTGCTTTCATGTATATATTGTTCATTAATTGGTAAAAGTGTTTTTACAATATTTATGAATCTAATTTTTTAACAACAGCCATCCATAGTAAATTTTATACATGAAGATATAATCAAACTGTATAATATAGTGATTTAAAACTATTGGATGAATATAGTTTAATTACGAAACATTTAGTCAAATTAAAAAATAAACCCTAACATCCTATGGTATTCTTTCTTGTCTAGATTTAATATCAATTACCCTCTGCATCGTTGTCCTTCAACGTTTTCTTTACAAAGACATATTCCTGTATAAGGATCACAGCTGGGCTCATTATCCAGACTTCCTGATGGATAACAGTCGCAAGGTTTACATCCTTGAGGACTAAAGTCGTAATGGTTGGAATCACACCGATCACACTTTTCTCCAGTGACTCCAGGCTTACATTGACATTTCCCTTCACTGTTACACTGGAGGCTTCTTGACCCTGCACATAATATTTGATATTATTTAGTAATATTACGTCGAGTTGTAATTTTATTATTTACTTTATATCAATTCAATGTAAAACAGGAATTTCAATCTAAAATTTTTATTTTTTTAAAAATTTATTTACAGATACACATTGTGTTATAAAATAACGAAATAATAATTTTGATTAAACTGAATTTGATTATTCCAACATTATGTGTACAATTTATTGAATTGTATCATGTGTGTATAATTATATATATTATACATTTTTTAATGAGGACATAATTTCAATTGTTTAATGGGTTTAATTGTTTAAAATATATTATGCCCATTAGAAACAAAAACAATATAACAATTAACAAAATAATAATAATAACAATTAAGAAACAAAATAACCCATTATCTAGAAAGGGGTTTTGTTAAAGGGTTTATATTTCAAATTGATATTTACTGACAATTCAAAATAGATTGTATAACATCAAAGAGAGACAAATGGGAGTAATTATTTATCAATATTTTTGTACAAGTTTGAAGTTGTGGTAACTAATGTTTGATGGTAATTAGCGTGCCTTACCTCAACACTACTTTCTACAACATTAATTAGTTCAAGTATAGAGAGATAGGAGGACACTGACCACCCATAAAGTGTTGGAAATATTATACAAAGTAAAGGGACTATAATAACTTGCTACTTAATTATATGCCTCAAAAGTGTTACATGTGTTTTTTGGTATCATGCCTCCTTATAGTAGATAAAAATGTCAGGTGCTTACTTTAGTAAAGTTTGTAATTATGAATAACTTGTTACCAAATATTTTCACTTAGACAATTTGAAATGTATTTTAGTGGTATGCTTATAAATAGAACTACACTTTTACAAACAAACAATACGATCAACAAATTCACTTGGTGGACCTAATTAAAAACATATAAACACTAAATGTATGTAAACAAAATTTTGGAATATAATTGAAAAACTATATTTTCAGATAATATGCATTATGACAAATCAAATGACAGATCAAATTTTTATTAGTCAAAGATTTAAAAACAAATTATTTGGGACCAGCATGCTTCTTACTCAACCTAATCAATATTTTCATTCGGCTAAAGAAAGCTACCCTATCACCATAGATATATCACTTCAAAATCTACTACTCATGTAGTAGATTTCTTAAGTATTTATATAATATGGTAATTGTATTGTGCATACATGAAGTTTTACATATCCGTATTTTAAACCTTTTTAGAACATGTAATTAAATGGTTTTCTTTATGTAATCATATTTTAATTATTATTTGGATATAAAATTTGTTGAATATATATAAGCAAAATTTTCATTTTAATAAAACCATGTAACCTAATTTTACTCGTACTCAATACCAAATATTCTCTCGTGTAAGTTATAAATCTTATACTGAAACATTATAAAAATACACGATTATGTAAAATTGTTAGTTAAATAAGGAAGGAGCACAGCTATAATTTGTCGATGCACTACACTTTTAGGTGGTTTAATATTAGATAATTTTCTTTTAGGTGTAAGATGATGTTCAACAAAAGTTCTATCAAATTATAAATTTGATTTTTTTTTTTTTTTTTTCAATAAAATAAAAAATGTTTGGGAAAAATAATAATTATGAGGTGTTTATAATTACTGTCATACACTGTAAGAGGCTCGAGTTGGGTGAGTACAAAGAAATAAATACAGAATGTGGTAATTAATTGTGGATATTGCTATTCTTGTTGTTGTAAAGGTTTTTCAGTTGTATCAACATTCAATATGTTACTTATATTTTTATCATTTACGTGGTAGGCCTCAAAAGTGAACACTACAGATATGTAGTCTTCACTCAATGCTTGTGCTTAAATTCTGCCCTTTTACATCTTTTAACTGTGTGAAAATCAAGTTTTATGGAAGATCAGTGTTTAATACAACTGCCTGAAGAATTAAAATTACTAAAATTTGACTAAATTTAATGTATTAAAGTTGAATTATTCAAAAGATATTAATACAAAATTGTCTTACAGGGTAGTCATTTTAACATTCAAAAAAAAATCTTTAAAGAATTCAAAAATTGTCTATTCTAACATATGAGTGTTCCTCAAACTAAATATAAAGACTATTAAATAATTTTTGAAACCACTATCATGTAGACAATGACATCGTCAGACAAAGAGTACATCCAAAATAAATGTTTATAGATTTCTTGAGCTGTGACATGAGAAGATTTTATTTATTTTTAGCAATTTATTTTGTTTTTTTCGCTACAATGATATACAATATACATTTTAAACTATGAAAAATATAATCACAGATTTAACAACATATGTGAAATAATTTTTACGTAATAAAGTTATATTTAAATAACATGTTCTACTTCAGTACAATTCTGCCATGTAACTTGTGATAAAAATACACTAATTAATTTTAATAGTCTGCCTTTCTAGTAATATAATAAATTTAATATGAAAATTAAAACACACAAGTAAGTTTTGTGAAAGTGTACAAAGAATGCATAAACATGATTTATATCGTGACTGAAGCCAGGGATAACATAACTTCTAAACTTCTATACACCATACAGTAATTCATTATTCATGCAATAGAGAAGTCATAATTGGATAGTTCTTTATGTTGAACATAAGTTATTAATTTGATTCAGACATTTATTGAGTTGTTACATACATATAATTTATGTTAGCTTTAAATAATATGTTTTTGTTAACTCTTAAAGATTAGAGAGATTGTAATAAAGTCATTTTATAAACACGAGAAATAGTGAAAGTTACAGCTTGTTTGATCAAGTGGAAAATCATTGTGAATTATTATTTCCCTACATAATAAAAGAAAAAGGAAAAACCATTAAGGTTGAGACAACTCACATGGAAGATGCAATGGTTGGGTGGAGAATAATTAAATATAAATATATTAAAAGAAGAAATGGAAAAGGTTGTCAAAGAGAACTATAATTTTGAATATTTGATGGTTAATAGATTTGTTTAGATTAAGTTGTAAATCAGGTGTACAATGTTAAAAAATGCAAAGAAGTTTAAAAAAAAAAAAAAGAAGAAAAAGATATTTTCATACAACAAAGCAAAAACTAAAGATTCCTTTGTTAACAAAATTTAAAAATTATTATTGTCAGTATGATTTGTATTGCAGAGCAGAGCAGATCTGTTAATTTCAAATAGTGATAAAATTTAAAGACGACTTCAGAATGGTATTTTTTTTGTGATTGATATTAGTTGTTCAGTTTGTAGAAGTTGTAAAAGGAGGGTGTAGTAAAGGATAAAAGCAGGTTATTAAACAGAACTTTATATATGGAGAAAGCAGGTTATTGAACAGAACTTTGTATATGGTGAGATATGTTTATAAATTTGAACTTTAAATTGGCCTAATGGATATTTATGTTTCTATGTTATAATTATTATATATATTTAATTTTTTTTGATACAAATATTTAATATATGTATGAATTTGATAAAAACTTGTGAAGGTTTGGACTGTGCCGGCGAGAACCGTAACCTGAGATTAAGTTTCTTAAGCATTTAAATATTTTAATAAATAAAATTATTATTTCTTTCTTTGTTATATCTAAAAAGTTATTTATTTTCTTTTAAACAATTAATTAACAAAAAGTTAGTGATTTCATTTGGCGTCCAACGTAAGGGCACAGTCCAAAGGTTATCTTTACCACAATATCTAAATTAAGGAAATAAAAAAAAAAAATAAAAAATTGCATATTCCACTTTAAGAAACCCTACATCTAGAAACACGAAATACATATAAAATGGAGACTGATAAGAGTTATAATCCGGAAGCCCATATAAACGTAGACGAAGTAGAGGAGAAGTCAGTGTCGCACGAAACAGTCTCAGAACCTGATACAACCCCTATCACCACTAAACTAACAAAAGAGAACGAAATGACGGACTTATTAAAAATGATTTTGGGAAAATTCGACGAACAAAACCACCGATTTGACAAACAAAACCACCAATTCGACGAACTTAACAGCACGATAGCCGAGCAACAAAGAAACTTGGACCATCGTCTCGAGAAATTGGACAATCGTCTGGAAGCATTCGAGAAAACCGTGACCGAAAAATTTTCGAGCCTAGAAGAGGAGGTCTGGAGAAAGATCCAGGACAACCGGGAACAACAAGAAAACAAAAAAATGCATAATCAAGAAATTAGTCCTTTGAATTCTGAAGTTGACAGACAGTCATTACAAAACAATGTAGAATCAGAAAATAAGTATTTCTTTATAAAAAAGAAAAAGAGAAACCAAAAGGCTTTGCTAATGAAAAGTAGACCTATAATTAGCTCTAAAATTAACGTTTCTGAGTCGAACAAACAAAATATTACAAATACAACTGATAATGGAAGCGTTGAAGAATTTTATGAACAATCTGGATTAATAAAAGAAAAATCAAAACAAAAAGTCAATAGAAGGAAGGACCATAATATTATAAGAACAGAATCTCTGGAAAATTTCTTTGGAAAAACCAACTCAACCTCTCTATCAAATTATGAAAATCAGAGAAATAAACAACAAATTACTTTACAATCAGAACCTATGGTTACCTTTGGCTACATGGACGATATTGACATTCTTAATGGACCTGATGAATTATTTTGGGCAAATGATTCCCCTGATTCATATAGAGAAGAAACGCAGAGAGAGAGACAACATATTGTTGAAAGATCTGATTCTTTCTTTACTGACATCAATCTAAATATGAAAGACATAAACCACCATGATGATATCTTTGAGAATACCAACTCGACCATTTTATCAAGATTAAATGAAGTTCAGAAAAACAAACGACCATATGTTCTAATATCAGAAGACTTAGTTATTGAACCAAATGAGCAATATATGGACAATGTGAAAGACATAGAAAATAATGAATATATCCTTGAGAAAATCAAATCCATAACTTTATTAAATCAAGGAAATCATAGAAAGAAACAACGAAGAAATATACAGTCAGAACCGTTGGATCCTGACATTAATAGACAACCCTTGGGAAATATTGAAGTTCTTAATAACAATGGTGATGATTTATTTTGGCCAGCTGATTCTACTGTTTCCTTAAGAGGAGAAACACACAGAGAGGGAAAACAAAGTGCTATAAAGGGAGAACCTTTATTTTCTGACATGAGTAGACAATCCTTAGAAAATATTAATGATCATGATGCCCATGGAGAATTATTTGAAAACACTAACCCTAATATTTTGTCAAGACATGAAATCCAGAAAAAGAAACGCCGAAGTGTTGTAAGGTCGAAACCTTTAGTTACTGATATTAGTAGACAATCTTTAAAAAACATTGAACAGTCAAGAGAACATAGAAATGTATTAGGAATGACCAAACATACCATTTTATTAAAAAAAAAAAAAAAAAAAGAAATCCAGAAAAAGAAATAGCGAAATTATTCAAAATTTATGAAGGTCCCTATAAAATTAGCCAGATTGTGGGAAAAACAACATTTTTTATAACTGATTTACAAAATACTAAAGAAAACTGACCATATCATATCTCAGCAATAAAACATTATAAATATATACAAGATTAATTACCATAATTCAAAATAAATAAATAAATTAAAAAAAAAAAAAAAAATTCTATTCATTGCTCGTTGTCATTGTATGTTTTGACAAACCCATTTAATTCAAAAATTAACTTTGCAAATAAAATTGTAAGGGACTGACTAAATGGATTTGCAAAAAAATTGTAAGGGACATTGAGACAACTCACATGGAAGATGCAATGGTTGGGTGGAGAATAATTAAATATAAATATATTAAAAGAAGAAATGGAAAAGGTTGTCAAAGAGAACTATAATTTTGAATATTTGATGGTTAATAGATTTGTTTAGATTAAGTTGTAAATCAGGTGTACAATGTTAAAAAATGCAAAGAAGTTTAAAAAAAAAAAAAAGAAGAAAAAGATATTTTCATACAACAAAGCAAAAACTAAAGATTCCTTTGTTAACAAAATTTAAAAATTATTATTGTCAGTATGATTTGTATTGCAGAGCAGAGCAGATCTGTTAATTTCAAATAGTGATAAAATTTAAAGAAGACTTCAGAATGGTATTTTTTTTGTGATTGATATTAGTTGTTCAGTTTGTAGAAGTTGTAAAAGGAGGGTGTAGTAAAGGATAAAAGCAGGTTATTAAACAGAACTTTATATATGGAGAAAGCAGGTTATTGAACAGAACTTTGTATATGGTGAGATATGTTTATAAATTTGAACTTTAAATTGGCCTAATGGATATTTATGTTTCTATGTTATAATTATTATATATATTTAATTTTTTTTGATACAAATATTTAATATATGTATGAATTTGATAAAAACTTGTGAAGGTTTGGACTGTGCCGGCGAGAACCGTAACCTGAGATTAAGTTTCTTAAGCATTTAAATATTTTAATAAATAAAATTATTATTTCTTTCTTTGTTATATCTAAAAAGTTATTTATTTTCTTTTAAACAATTAATTAACAACAAGTAAGTGATTTCAAGGTATGGATAGATATTAGAAATTATTAGAGTGTACATAGATATCACCAGAAAAAAGATGGCATGAATAGGTTTGGAAATGCAGCAAATGCCACAATGATAACTAACATTTAAGAATTTTTAATTTGTCTTTTTAAACAAATACTCAAGAGAGATTATAAAATTATTGTCCTATTAAACATACTATAATAAAAGATTACTATATATAAAATACTGAAGAAGTTATATAACAATCTGTTCTTGGTATTGGGTAGAAATCAAAGACGTACTCATCCACTGATTCTTATAAACACATAATTAAAAAGGCAGTCTAATGAAGCTAACTGCTACAAGTAAAATTCATTTTAGAAGCATACCGTTCAAGCGGTTTATGGTATTAGGTAATTCTGAAAAAGTTTTTTTTAATTTTTGTGAATAATAACTTTAATATACATTTTCAAAATGTCTAAATTAAGGAGTGACATTTAAGCGAAATATAGATCGATACAAATTTTTTAATTAAAAAAAAATGTTTTCATCAGGTCAATCGCTTTGATTTGGTACATTACTTTAGCGTGAGTATTATTTTTTTACCAGTTAAAAATTTAATTTTTTTTTACGAAACTCTATGTGTTTGAGTCCATCTGGTCAAGCGATTAATGTTTTCCTTCATAACAAATTGTATAAAAACAAGTGTTGGTATTTTTTCGGTGATTTTCGAAAAGTGGGCATTCTTCATAACAGGCCCATAAAATGTCTTGATTGTGACTTAACTTATTTAAGGTAATCTTATAAAGAATAATATTTTCTCTCCTGGCATTTTACTCTAAAATATGTTGGAAATGAGTTACCAGATGGAAATGATTAAAAACAGTTTAACAACAGATGTTGCCCAAAACCTGATTGGACAAACATCTAGCATATTATTATGTTTTTGAATATCTTTAACTAGTCTTTAAAAAGAAAACTTAGTGTATACACTTTTTAACAGTAGTTAGACTCATATGGAATTAAACAAAAAACGGCAAATTTGCTAGTAAAGGTCATTTATGTCTTACTACGTTGTCATTCCATAAATATAGAGGCTGAAATTATCTGTCACAACAGTTTTGTTAATATATCTGAAGTTTGATTTACCTGTTTCATTGCAGTTACAAGCTATACAGTAGGTAGAGTCTGTCTGATAATAATTGTCTCTACATCTCTCACAGTTTGGTCCATCTCTGTTGCCTGTACAGTCGAGGCAATGTCCTCCATGTCCTGATGCATCATAGAGACTCTGGTCGAAGTAACATCGGTTGGAGAATCCATTGCAATTACAAGCTGTAACAAAAAGTTAATAAATACAAATAAAAATTGTGAATACAAAAAAGTATATGTTTTGCAATGCCCAGTTTCTTCAGATACATGGACATTAATTTCTTTCAAACTTATGGGTTATGAAATATTTCAAATTAACAAAATTTTTTAAATTGGATTTATGATCCAAATTTATAACTGTACAGCATTCGTTTCCCACTCGTAAGATATTTAAATTTGATATGATAGATATTATGAAAATAACCTTGCAG
The DNA here is from genome assembly GCA_963513935.1 of Aphrophora alni. Classification (NCBI taxonomy): domain Eukaryota; kingdom Metazoa; phylum Arthropoda; class Insecta; order Hemiptera; family Aphrophoridae; genus Aphrophora; species Aphrophora alni. The sequence continues at coordinate 32,457,206 of OY740766.1, forward strand.
TACTTATTATCAGTGTTATTTTCAAATTAAAAAAAAAAAAATAGATTGCAATTTTGTGTAAATCATGATAGATGCCGGATTATTTTCTGAATAAATTTGCTATTTTTCATGATTTTGTAAATTTCATATTTAATTCAATATTTTTGGATTGGTTAATAAAAAATGAAATTTCATCCTTTGTATTTCTTTTTAGAAATTTGCAAATTTACTATATTTGTTTTGCCTGTTATTTGTATATGAGTTTTAAAAAAATTGCAATATAATCATGTATTCTGTAAATTTATGCTACTTGAAAAAAAATATTGAAAAGCATTCATTACAACTAAAAATTATTCAATTAAAAAATTGGGTGTGACGGACTCGAGGATGAAGCTGGATCAACATCTTTCATCTAGCCTTGGGTTAGATTCCTCTCTTTCATTGATCCTGTTAAGGCTTTGCTCCACCTCCGCCATATTGGATTCATCTCCCATAAGAATAATACTACACTTGAGAAGTTGTACTGATGTCAATTTTCATCTCAGAATTATCGTTAAAAGCTTATTTTAAAGATCACGTGAACGCGGATGTTTTCCTTTTTTAAAAATTGGAATATAATCATTAGTGTTTGAACAAATGTAGTGGACATTTGTAAATCGATTTTCTATTTTGCTATTTTTTTGTGAGTCAGTGAATGATATTTTCGAAAAATTTAAAAAAGGAAAACACTCAGTGATTTATTATCTATTGCAATAAATAATGCTAAATTGTCTAACTTAAATAGTAGGGCGGATACAATGAACTAAATGGAAAAAAAACGTACCCATGCGTACAATTCTCTTACGTGCCCTCGCGTGGTTTGAAAGAGAACTACTCAGACGCGGAGGAATATAGCTTTTATCACTGATAAGCCTGGTTTTTTTTAAATGTTTCATAATATTACTAAAATTAACAACACGTTAATTCTTAAAATATTTCTAGTATTTTACATAATGTCAAATATAACCATTAATGTAAACCATTTTTGCTAAACATTTATAATTCATTAATTTTTTTTACATTATTAATCACATTAATCAAAATTACTAGCCAATTCGACATTGCAATTATTAAACTATTTCATTGTGTGACGAATAATATTCATTAGATATACATTTGTTTAGCTACTGCGTATCCTTTACGCTAATGAATACAGAACACGTTTGGACTTTTATATTCAATGCTTGTGAAACTCCTACATCAGAGACTATGAAATGTCAACTGATCCTACCTACTACAGATGTAATGTGTCACCATTTTCTGTGGGTTTGCACGGTTTTGTGAATACTTGGACAAGTTTGTTTTTCAAAACAGTTAGTTGCATTTTTAAAGATTCTAAGTAAAAGAAAATATTATTGTAATTTTTTTTTTTTTAATGAGAATAAATAGTTTATTCTTTAATGCATTTTTAGTTCTTTCTATATGTATGTCTTATATTATAGATATTTCTAATTTGCCATTACTATAAATAACTAAAATGTAAATTTATTCGTAATACAGTGTTGATCTTTTTTTAAAATTTATAACATTAAATGTTGGTAAGTTTATTATCTGCCGAAGCCCTTTTCAGATTATTACACAACAAAACTTAAAACGGCTGCCAGTCACGTAACTACAGAGTTTTTTCGCCATTTTCCCTGTGTTATAGTTGGATTTGGATGGGTTGGAGAAGGTTTAGTCTAGTGAGGAAGTTGTATTAGTGCCATATTGCAGAAATTGTATTGTGATAAGAGAGATAGTAGCAACACGATTCTCTACTAGCAGTCAATTATAGTTTATTGTGTGTAGAAACTAAGTATTGTATTTTTCAAGAATTATAATTACATTTTCTTTATTGTTGCTTCTTTCGAAAACAATGAGGAGTAAGAAATATTAAATTTTAAATAAAATTAATATATTTTTATTTTTATTAAAGAAATATACATCAATAGACGCAGAATCCAAAGGAGATCTAAAAAAAGGGGGGGGGATCTTTTCGGTATCGCTATTTGTTTGTCAGTGTTAGATAATATTAAGACATCATGTTTGTGTTTTAGACAAATTGTTGTATGTTTGTAAGGTTATTTCAACCAAATTTGAAAACCTAAGAACTTTCCAAACGAAGGATTATGTAATAAACTCAAGTACCTATTACAAAATTGCAAAAAATGAAACAGTAGTTGTTGAATAATGTGAACAGATACCCAGAAACAACAATCCAAATGTGAAACTCATTTGTTTCTAAACTTGAGAGGATATGCACGGATATACTTTTTCTACGCGGTGAAAATTAAAACATTCAGGAATAAATGAGGAAACTGAAGCTTATTATGTGTCCCATTTTCAAGCTTGTATCGCCAAGAATCCAAGTTATTTTGTTTTTATTACAGTGTGAAAAAAATATTAAAGAAACCATTTTCCACTCTTAAAAAAGTTCACCACAGTTGTTGTAGTAGGCTAAGTCTAGATTGTATCCTGGTGAAGAACACCAAAAAATGGATTTTAGTTATTGGTTAATAAATAAAGCTGAGTGACAGAAAATACTTTATTTTGATTGACAAAATTAGTTAAGTGTTTAATTGACAAAATCAATAAATTGGGAACGGCACAAAAATGTAATTATTTCGACCAATACTCCAAAACCTTTCACAATCTGCTCGCTGAATTAACACGTTTGTTTAGCGTAATTCACCCATCCTCTTATGAAAGTACTTTGAGAAATTAGAATTTTAGGATTTTCGAGGTTAGTTGTAACAGAATACAAAATGATTTTTAAGTTAAACTACTTTGAATAGAAGACGGTTGAAAGTAAAATTATTTTGAATTTAAGGGCGTTCAGGAGGAAAACTATTTTTAATTAAAAGGACAGCCAAAGCTCGTTGATATACGGGATGTAAAGATTTTTCAGTGTAGTCTATTATTGAGAGAACTGTGTAAACAGGATGTGTCGGCGCGCACGACATTTTTGTTCAAATTTGGTATAAAGTATTTCAAACAAGTTTGTTTTTATTATTATTTTTAATTCGACAATTTAAAACCTTTTTGTCCAAAGTTTTGCAATAAAACAACATAAAATTAGGTAAAATTGTGCCGGCAGATGTGATTCTGTACCTAGTCAACAATCCACAGGTCAACCAATATTTATTCATAAACGCTATATGAAATTCCCATAGAATCATGCTAATTTTAGTTTTTATATTTTGTATTCTATCTATCAAGTCAATCAAATATTCATAACTTTTGTAAATTCCAATGGCTTACGTCGTCGTTAACTTTGTGCAACATTAAACGTTATTTGCCTATAATAGTAATAATATTTTAGTTTTTAGTGCGCTTAATTTTCTTTTTTAATGGTTATTGTTTTAAGGCCTCCCTTATAATTACTATTACTTCGCTTAAAAACTAGTTGTAGTTTATTACAATTAAGCGAATGCCAATCAATTAATCGCAAAACGGGTTTAGGATTTTTAGAATAATTGTATATCCATTATTTATTGAGACCAATTTAGGCCTATTTACGAATAAATGTTTTTCTTTTTAGTAAACTACGATGCGTTATAAAGGAATATTCCAGTTGTATATTCTAATCAAATACGAGAGTTGTGTATTTTGTTAGGTTATGTGTTGAGATCAAACAAACGTTTAGCGGCTTTTAAATGATAGGGTGCGTGGTGCGTGGCCGCACTCAATTAGTGGAGAATGTAACGAAACGCACGTACACGCACTGACACGCATCAACTGCATTGTAATACAAGTAGGCTTAACCATGAAATTTGATGTTCATCTGATGGCAATGGTTATAAAGATTATTACGATGTTACTAACCTATTTACAGTCTTGCTTTATTCACTCTCTCGTTGATAGCTTCGCTCTTGATGGGTAAATTTGGTGGTTAATATCTGGAAAACTGTCTTTGGTACGGAAAAAAATATCTTGCGATCAAGATCTGGAGGAGTTAAAATAATATATTGACGGACGTTTCCGGTGTAATGTGTTTGAAATAGTGGAACCAACATATCGGGATTTTCTGAAAATAGACATTTTGGACTTGATGAGGTGCGCGGGGCCATGGGTAGGTTTGGTTTGATTAGGTAAGTTAGGCTAGAGAAAATGATCTTTAGTATGTAGGCTACGCAGAACCCATGTTATGCTACAAAGTTATTACCTGATGCAAAGTAAATAGTAATATAGGTACAGCTCTTCAAAGTCACATTCTCATAAACAAGAAATAAATATCACGTTTAAAACATACATTTTTATCAATATAAAATAAAAACTTAAAATCACCTTTTTAATTTTGAAAAGTATAAACCTAGGCATATAGCCTAATAGATGAAAGGTTTCCTTTCCTATAGGCTAATATATGTATAGACCTACTAATATTGTATTTGGATTGAATGTCCAATGAACTCCTTGAATTACGTAATTAATTGCCCTAACTTTTATAAATAACCAATAATAATCATAGAAAGTTTAATATTCACCACGCCCTAGAACGGAGCGCACTAGACACATAATTGTGATTATATCGAGGAATAATACTCGTTAAAGAATAGCCTACACTTTCCGACGTCTAATTTTCCCTATTTTTTAGTAATTATACTTCCTCCCACTTTTAATAGTCTACTAATTAGAAAAGTAGCTTTAACGATAGCTGTTACGGACTGTTGTTGCGAGGACGTGAGCAGATAAAAATGAATTAAATCGAACCTCTACGAACTACAACTCTGTAAGTTAATAGTGTTATAACAATTTGTGTAACGTGTTCAAGGGTTAGGATTCAAGTAGCAGTGGCTACCCAATTACTGCTGAATACAGTTGTTGACTAAATTGTACCTTCATTTTAACTAGTCCATCGTCTGATTCATCTGAAAAAATTGTTGACGATTTAACAACGATTTGAAAATGAAGATAGGTTAGGTTAGATGTGATATTTGAGTTAAAATTAAGTAAGTTGAAAATATAAATTAAAGGCATCTAAAATTTTGTGAAACGATTGACTTATAGGCTATGAATTTAGTAAGAAATGACATTTCTTATTAATGATTGAGTAAAAAACAACAACGAACTTTGATCAAAATGAGTCTAGAAAGTGGCGATAGATTACTTTACAGGTGCACTTGACATAAAGGATTATTTCTTCCAATTTGACCGATTTTTCACTCAACGTTTGCACCATGTATAGCCCTACCTGATGCATTCTAATTTACAACGCGGTAGGCCTACCTACGTATTCCATAAAACGTAAACTATGCTCTTCTAATCTATTACCGGTCTTTCTTCGCGCTTTGCAACTATGAGCGTACTTCCAAAGGATTAATAAAATATAAAATTACAATGTTGCAGTTAATGACAACAGCACGTGACTCTTTGTCGTATCTTAGACGTGATGTCGGTAATGTAATTACAGATTACAGACCACTTACCCTCAACTTCTGCTTGCAGTTTGTCGCGATAGGAAGAAATTGTGCATCGTACACCATTCATCACCGTCTTGCCTTCATAATGTTATTAAACCATACTATTTCTACTTCATTATTTAAATAACGCAGTGCACAAACTTTGGTGTGTAGGCTATCACATTCATATTGCAGAACGAGCAATGTCTTGGTAGCTCAGAAGCTTTGATTTGAACAACGTAACTGATCTATTTTTGATCATTGACTGAGTGAGGCAGAATTTATACAAGTGGAAGCGATATCTAGATAAAAAGAAACATAAATAACTTACTAAACGTATGTTTGTTTGTTTTTTAATTAACGCATGCACAATGTGCAGTGCAGTATGAAAACTCAGTATACAAACGATTTAGTAGCGACCACGTCAGAAACAGAAAGTATTGTTATGAAATAAATAAAATAATGACGACAGTTTGTGCAATATACAAAATCCTTTTTGATCGTCGTTCACTTAATAATGTGTAACTTTTTAACGTCAATGATTTCATAACACACTACTGCAGTGTTGGCTACTATGGTGTTTTACACTGGTTTATGGTAAGAACAGATAACCCTTGTGTTCATATCTAAAAAGGGTAGTTAAAAAAAAAAAAATCTTTATAAAGGTTGATTGAGCGTCTTCAGTAGAATTTTGCGTTTATCCTGAAATTTCTAACATGCAGTGTTGAAATTATATCCATATATTCAGCTCGCTGAATGGCGCCAACAATGATGGAGCATTTTTGTATTTCCTAAGGAATGTAACAATTAATTGTTGAGTCCAGAAGAGACACAAAATGTGACCCCACCCAATCTTGGAGCATACCCAATAAAGAGATACTGCAGCTTAGAAGTTTCCTAGATTCTACGCTGGGGGTTTTTCTTCCAAAATTACTTTAAACGAACACAATTAATTATAAAGAAAGCATTAACACATTTATTTCAAAACTATATCAGGTGTTTTTAGCCATCGCAGTTTGTGCAAAACTTTCTAGACCGGATGTCCGAGCTATCCGTTGAATGTGTAAGCAGCCGCACCTCATCCTATGTTAAATAAGTATTGTGCGTGGGTTTGTGTCTGTGTGGATTATTTTTCAGTTACTTAATTAAAACAAAGTTCAAAGATTTGCAGCATTCCATTCAGCCAACAAATTATACACATGTTTCTTATGTTATTAGCCACAGCAAATAAACGTTCTGGATGATTTCTAGTTTTTTTTTTACTTTTAGTTCACCATTTGCAATTAGCACGTCCGTGTTTGTTTTGTCACATACGGCACAGAGAGAGTCTTACAACAAAAATAATGTTTTAAATTGTTCTTGAGTCAATTAATTAGTTTTTTTGGAATGTAGTTTATTTGTTATTAACTTGTATCACATCTCAAAACTGTAAAGCATCATTTAATGTGTCTCTACGCTGTGAATTCACAATAAATTTAAGTTGAATAAAAAACTATAGACTATACATAGATTTAAAGTTCAAAAAATCCCATTAAAATCAAGCGCCATTATGTTACTTACTCAGCTCCGTTATACAATGCCTCTTAACGTAATGCCCAAAAGTTGGTTCTTTGTACCCTGTAATAAATGTTAGATCAAGGAGTCTTATCCAGTAGGGTAAGTTTGTTTAAAACAATTGTTACACATCTTGTATGAACTCCGTAATAGTGTATAAATATTACTACTTTCTTGATGTCAGCTAGCACCTAACAGGCCTTGTAGATGTATATATAGATATGTGTGTGTGTGTGTGTGTGTGTGTGTGTGTGTGTGTGTGTGTGTGTGTGTGTGTGTGTGTGTATGTGTGTGTGTGTGTGAATAAGTCTCCACTCACTTGGCTTGCTCTTCGCTGACATTAGAGACCATGTTTAAAGGTAGCAATTTAAATATTTTCTAAGTAGGTTAGATTTTTACAACCACTAGATAAGTTACTTAATCAGAAAAATCAGACGGATTTTTAAATTTTAAAACAGTTTTTAAATGCATTTTAAAAATTTGCATCATTTAAGACATCTCAATGAAATATTCGAACTGGTTTTATAGGATAAATCAAACAAAATTAATATGGACGTTTTATTATAAAACACAAAATAGTTTAAAACATAACCTAAAAATGAGTGATAGCTTTAGTAGCCCGGAACTTTAGTTGGTTTTTGGTTAAATTTAGCACGTAAACTATGTTGTACTATTCGTTGGAAACGAATGAAAATGATAATAAAATTTCAAAATCATGGCCGTTTTGAAGCGGTTCGGCTCGTTTTGTACAACCAGTAATCTCAGTAGGAAAGAAATTCGCATTCTATAATGCTTAAATTTGCGTATATAACGACGAAATCAGCGTTTTATAATGCCTAATTAAAGGTCTGTAATGCCGAAATAAAATTCTATAATTCAAAATTCCCGTTCTATAGTGCTTACATTTTGCATCTTATAATGCCGAAATTCACGTTTAATAGTACTTATATTCATGTTCTATAATGCAGAAATCCATATTGTATAATGCAGAAATTCACATTTTATAATGCCAAGATTGGCGTCTATAATGCAGAAATTTACGTTTTATAAATGTTTAATTAAAGTTCTGTAGGCTTAATGCAGAACTAAAGTTCATATTGCCGAAATTATCGTCCTATAATGTCGAAATATACATTCTATATTGCCGAAATTCACGTTCTATATAATACAGACATTATTTTCCTACCTATAATGCTGAAATTCACGTTATACAATGCTGAAATTCACGTCTATAATGCCGAAATTAGCGTTTTATAATGGTTAATTAAAGATCCGTAATGCCGAAATTAAGTTCTATAGTGCAGAAATTCACGTGCTATATAATAGTGAAATTAAAATTCTATAATGTTGAAATTTGCGTTCCATGCCGCATATCCGATAATTTTGAGTTATTTCTTAAATATAAAAACAATTTTACACAATACAATTTTACATTATTTAATAACATTGTACCTAAAAGATTATTTATCAAAATAATGACAACAATTTTGATTATAATAATAAAATCGTTCAAATTATACAAAATAATTCTTACAAATCATGGTTATGAAATATGGAATGCGAAAGATGTTAACCAAGGAAGATATAATTGCAACACAAGAACGAGGTATTAAAATGTGCAGTTGATGATAAGTTAATTGGAAACGACGACAGAATAATGAAACGATGAAGTATATATACATATCGGTACAACTGTTAATTTGCATACTGCAACGTGAGCAGTAAAGCTGTTGGCTTGAGACAGAGTGAGATATTCGACTTAAGCACGACTCTATGCATGTATCGTGCTTTAAAGGGAATTTGTGAGCTTGAAAACATGCAAATAATTTAAGGATAGGCTTGTATCTACCAGAGAAAGCGAAATTTCTATGAAAATGTATTTATTTCAATATTCTCAGAAAGAAAATGCTACTGAACCTGCTTTTAAAAACTCATTTTTGATAAGGATATCTTTTTAATTGGTAATCGAACTGAGTTTGTATCTTATGAGATACATTTTCCACAAAAGTCAGAGATACACTCAATATTTCATTAGAAATGTTTCGTAATTTTAAAGCGAGCACAAAATAATGACCATTTAACACAAATTACATATTATGTGGGTTTACATAAGAAATTTTAAAATTAAGCGGCATTTTGGAAAATGACGGAAATTTTCCAAAGTTTGCAAAACGGGATTTTTTGATTCAATTAAAAGTAACTAAATTTCTCCATTTAAAGTTTTTATCGGTTACCACTATAAAATAATCACACTGTTACATTCTATCTTGTATAAGAATATTCGGAGAGGATGGCTGTAGGAGGATAAACCAAAAGGAAAACCTATGAAGATATTTAAACCTTGGCCAAACATTAAAACAGCCAATTATTCCACCTCTAATTGGTCCCGAAAAGGTTTGACATATTAGCAGCCAACCACTTATCTTCCTCAAGTCCGCCGCCATGCTGTAAATTATCTCATAGAGTCCACCCGGATAAAACTATTCTTCTAATTTCACGTCCTTTTGTATTCTGTGACAGTTTAACTCCTTTCTTGGCGAAGCGAACCAAATTAGTCGTCGACCCTTGTCTTAGGGCTCTCTCTGATTATATCCCGAAACCCGACACATCAAAGCATCCTTATGTCGTAAATTTAACGGTCTGACAATGGCGGCAGTGTCGACAGAAATTTCAAGAATTTTACAGCTTGTTTTTGGCCGAAACGAATACGGTGGAGTAATATCTAGGTTGGATGTATAACAAAACTATTAAATAGTTATGAAGTATTGCAGTAACTTTCTGACAGTCAATAACAATAAACAAATCAAAAATATTTGTTAGGACTTATAAACTCAAACATCTTCAAATCAGTCCAAGAGATAATCCATCAAATGTGAAACTTTATAATCTTCCATATTTCCTAATTACTTACAGTTTGGACAGTTGGTTTTGGTCATAAGTGCTTGGGCCGATTATGAAATAAGCTACGAGCGTTTTAAATGACCTTTTTTACATTGTAAGAGAAAAGGCGACTAACCTTACTTCGGTCTTTGAGGGCTACTTATGATCAAAATTGTAAGAGACAACTTGGAGAAAACTATTTTGTGTTTTAGTCTTTTGAGAATACTCTCAAATATTAAATTACAAAAAAAAAGACTTAAAGTAAAAAACCTACTCCCAGTAGGGTTAAAATATTCCATAAAAAATCTGATAAAAGTTGAGTTGTATTTTTTGAGCTGTAACACTCTATACGGGTGTTATCATATCTCTTTCCAAAACCCACTTGTTTTATGAAAGGAGATCAAAACGGAAAAAAACGAAATTATAATATAAATTTTTGACTAATTCACATTTTTATCTGATTCTGTCAGCAACAGCTAACGTTCACATTGTGTAAACCAATTTATAGCTATTAGGTTATATTATTTTCACTACTTTAAGGAGTTAATGAATCTATAGAGCTTGACCCACATTATTTAAGACACATTTCATGGATATCTGTTTTAGCGAATTCTCAGAACTGAAGAAGAAGAAAAGTGATAAGCTTATGTAGGCTATCGTGAAAGCTTCGTATCTTTTGTGAAGTGTTCACCGTACTTGATCTGCTATGTTTATTATGACAAAAAGTACCACAAATTTCAGTGAAACTTACCACAAACATCGTGCAAATCAAATCAGTGGATTTAGGAAGGAATCTTTATGAGCTTATATTGTTATCGAAGTCCTTTGGATCATGAAAATCAATACAGAGCCTATGATTTTTATAGGCTCGTTTTAGAGCTATCAGAGCTTATGTAGCTACGTTTCACAGCTATCATAAAACTAAAATGTATTAAATTAGTGTTCCACAAACTTTAAAAGACTGAATTTTCATACCCAAATTTCTTTGCAAGAGTTTTATCGTCTCCGATTTATTTCAGTATCAATTTATTTGTTGGAAAAAAAAATTGATGTTAAAACTTTTGTGAAGTAAAACCACTATCCCTCTCTGATTAAAAAAGCGGGATTTTTACTTATATGTGGAAGGCTTACAGAAAGTTACAAAAAATAATATAAAACCCTCAGAGCTTCACTTATAATAAGTACGGACTTGGCATTGGTGGTTCTATACTTTTTTTAATAATTTGAGGTTAGATCCCTCTCTTTCATTTTCCTACCAGGTCTCTCATGACAAATATTGATTCATTTTTTTTTACCTTGATGCTATTAGAGTATTTGAGGGCTAGGTCTTTATTGTAACTTCTTTGCATATTTTTTTAATAAAAATAATGGTTTGAATATACCCCTACCCACAAGGAACAATAAATAAAACACAATTATTATTGTACTTTATTTTGTTTATTCCTCTAAATGCCATAATGCACATTTCGATAACACGTTTATCATCATCAGAGGGTCTTGATTCTAAACTATAGTTTCCTCTTATATTAGAGGAATAAACCAAACAAAGTACAATAATTGTGTTTTATTTATTGTTCCTTGTGGTTAGGGGTATATTCAAACCATTATTGAGAATTCACCACAGTGCTCAAAAAGATTATATATATATATATATATATATATATATATATATATATATATATATATATATATATATATATATATAAGGCAATGATGACTGAGCGATTTATCACTTTTAAACAAGAAGAAAAAGAATAACACAAAAGATGATCAGTTTTTTTTACGAAAATATATTCTCCAGGTATCCTGAGTTGAAATCATGTTTTAGTTGATGCCTGTACTATGCCATAAAACAAAAACAGATGGTACCGACATATTTTTTTTTTTGGTTAGGTTAGGTTATAAAAATGATTTGGGATTCTTAAATTTGGGACGTCTGCTGTAATACCAGAAGACACAATTTCGATCTCTCTTCATACTATCTAATGTTAGTAACACTGTAACGTATCAAAAAATATTAACGTAAAAGAAGAAGACAAATAAAAAAGATAAAAAGCGACACGCCTACGGTTTTTTTATAGAAAGGATAAATGGGCGTAGATGAAAAAAAAAGAAAAAAAGGGATCTCATAAAACCGAGGCAGGTAAAAAATGACCATTTCTCCTGAACATTGTGGCCGGGCTGGGTCCTTCAATGGACAATTAACATTTCTAAGAATTAAGTGCTCACTGTCAGACATAGGCCACAGCCACTTTGTTAGAGACTGTACATCCAATGCCTTATAGAGTTATATCACTTTAATTGGACGCTCTTTACTACTGATAAATGTAAAAAAAAAGATCACGCCGGAGTTACAGCGTTCACACGATCGAGTCCAAGTCCAATATGGTTTTAATTAAGCGTTCTTAATTACAAGCTTCGGAAACACAGAACTGTTAGGTCTAACTAAACTGTTATTAACTGTTGATTGATGTTAAAGTGACAAGACATACCGCCATTTTGTATCACAGATGTTAAGTCATGCTAGATTGAGGTTAGGTCTAGTTCTTCACTCCAATGTAGAGTCCAGTAGAAATGGTGTAAAACTTTGGGAGATGATTCTGTACGTCGAATTGTATGAGGAAAGTTTGATTATTTTTAAATAAGTACAAGCAAGTTTGATCATTGTTTAACAAGCCCATATAAAGACAAGTTGTACAGCATGCGACTGTGTCACAAGGCACCCTAACCTCTAAGGCAAACTTTCTCTAGCAACCGTTTCCCTTACCTGGTAATGTCTACCCAGAGGTCAACTGTTTGTCATGTCCCATTTTTCACACGGGTTATTCGAGTCGCTAACGACTGGTTAGGAGATAAACAGCAGTAGTTTGTTACCGCATTTAAATAAATGTCCGCTACGGTTTATGTAATGGTTGCTTTTCTGAGATTAAATTTACTGATTTTAAATTCTCAGTTATAATCAGTAAACAAAGATGTATATTTTTTTTGTTCGAGAAAATGAGTTAAAAATGTGTGTATTTGGTTGTTCGTTTTCACACAGTTACCACTTTCTATGTACTTATGTTAGTATTTAGGAAATTTGTGATGTGTTAAACAATCACAAAGTGTTTTTATGGAATGATATGTGTCTATCGTCAATGTTTTACAAGCCCAAACGAGTGAATTGATTTTGTTCATTTGGTATATGCTCATATCTTTATTTTTGTGGTTGGGGGAATCCTGGTGTTCCATATTATAAAAGTATATTAATTTAATTTTTCAGTCCTTATGTTTTAAATAAAAGTCAACTTTTTGCACTAAATCGCATACAATTTCAGAATTCATTCCTATAAATACAGTAGTTGTAAATTCAAAGCTGCTCTCAGCGAATCACTATAGTGCTTGACAATCCCGAGAGACCTAGCTGGATTTACACTATTTTTATGTAGTCTTGGGTTCCTATCAGGTCTTTCTTGGTCAACTCTTGTTCTTTTCTGACCCTGATCTATTAAGAGTATTCGAGGACCAGGGATATCATTTTAAGCTCTTCCTTTTTTAATAAGGTGCTTTAGAGTAATGTATGGATAATTACTTAAATTAAGGTCCTTAGAGAACCTAGTCCTTAGGTCGTACATCTAAGGTCCTTAGAGATAATATTATTAGAGACAAATTGGATGTAAAATGTTTGTGTAATAGTTTAGTTATTTTATCTCGTGTATTACTGATGATGGCGACTTTGTCGTTGAAACGCGTTTGAATAAATGAAAATACTATTTATGAAAATTTGTATTTAGGCCTAAGTTTTATAACATATCAATATTATAACAATAGAATATTAAGTATACCATTTTAAGTCAAGCTCAATATTTATTTATAAGTAATGTACAAATTAAAAAAAAAATCATAATAATGTCAAAACCACATATTGAAGTTCTCATTCATAACAGGTCAAAGACATAATGATATTCATGATTAAACAATTCTGTTACCAAAAATACCACACCAGGGCTTTAATATCTGGCGTGGTATTGTTGGTAATTTTACCTTTACATTTGAAAATTTTCCAAAAAGGACCCCCACCCCCAAAAAGCAATTTTGGGCATTTTTGAAATTTGACAACACTTTTACTGAATTCTCTGGTGTCGAAATAGGGGGGGGGGTGTTAAAACGAAGGCTCTAGCTCATTTGATTTATTCGCTATACATTGCGCACAGGTGGTCTGATTCACCCTGTATATAGAATTGTTTTTTTATCTAATTTAGTTTGTTAGAAGTTGAATAATACACGAGATATGAACAAAAAATATTTTTAAATCACCGCCATTTTGACATTTTCAATTTGATTTTTCTGAATTTCAATACAGTTCTACTTGAGGTCCCTATAGTCCAATATAATACAAAAATTCATGTTTTTATCTTAACTTTTGTGGCCGCTAACACGCTTATGTTTCATCGAAATCACTTTTTCGGTTTCCTGAGACTATGGAATGGAAAACGGAGGTCAAAGTTTATCGTAAACTGCATTGAAACAAATAAAAACGGATCCTAAGAAATAAGTTTCACCAAACCTAACCTGTAGACCTAGAGGAGAATATTTATGTGTCTGTCTCTCAACCCTTTGAACCCACTACAAACACACCCTCGTGAAAGAATCGCTTGTCAAAAGTTCCGACTATAATTGTAGTTTGAGTGGAACCTATTAATATACTTGCATCTCCATCACTGGACAGGGAACAAAACTAATGTTAGGTTAGGTTCTTGTTGAAATGATACTTGATGTAAATAGAAAACAACCTGAGGGGGTCTTCCTATCCACACGGGTTTGGATTTAAAACTGATATAAAGTGTATTCGTAGGGATGACGCCTAATAAACTGTAGGCATACTCTGAAGTAATTGATTGTAAGTAGGGATGACAGGGAGTGTGCTGAAAGGGAGGGGTGTATAATTTATGTGAAAATATATTTTTTATTGAAGTTCAAATTTTATAACCATACAACTTATATGTTTGTTCTTTAGACAAAGGAATGCTTGGCTGAAATTTGAATTTGTCCAAAAACGTAGTATAAGTTTTCAATATGGATATTGGACAAAAAATAGACTTGTTTTTGCTATAGGTTCAAAGTTTTTGATTAAACTTTACTAAAATGTAGCTTTATAACCTTACCTAACCTAACCTAACCTAAGTAGCCAAACGAAACGTACTGGTAGCCATTTCTAAGAATATGTGTTAATAAGCCCACGAAAAAATAAAAATCGGCTATGGGGTTTCTTATAAAAGATTCAAATTTTATTTAAATACATAGAATTTTTCATTAAAATAAATATCCTTTTTGAAGTCTTTTGAGACCAAAAAAATAATTTTAGAACTATTTCTGTCAGTTGTTTGTCTATGCCAGTATTGTGCAAACGAAAAACACTACTTTAATGAAATTTGATATGTGAGCATATTTTGGCTATATTTCGAGATATTTGTTTCATTTGACTGATAACTCTAAATTTGATAAGAAAAACCAAAAAACCGTGATTTCTCAAAATGAACTCTACCAATTTTTTTACGAATTTTAGTGAAACGTGAAGGAAAAATTGCAATATACAGGGTGTGTTTTCTAACTGGGCAACCATTGGGATCTCTAAAACTATACGATTTACAGGAAACTTTAAATGAGGGACCCTACCTACTTTTTTTCTGTAATAAAAGGATTTATTTGAATTTTTATAATTCGACCACCATTTTCCAATATGTCGGCCAACTATAAATTTGGTTGAATTTAAATTTTAAACGAGATTTTAAGACTTTTTAATTCTTTGCTATGTTTTATATTCTTTCCCGATTCCAAGATATAAGCCCTGAAAATTTTCAAGGTTTCGTTTTAAATAGACGGGAATGCGAACCAATTGCTTAATACTCTTGTTTTAATTTCAGTTATATATTGTTGTTTTATGAATACTTGTTGTTAATACCAGTCTTGTTTCTCTGGTATACTGGTAAAAGATCACATAAATAATGGGATTACCAAATCTTCACTCAATATCTACTACCAAACATATAATGTCTTTAAAAACACAAAATGTTAGACAATCGGGAAACAAAGCGTTTCCAGAACTTTTAAATCAACTTTTTATCTTATTTTTAGCTGTAGAATCATTTCCCGAGGGATTACCGTGTAATTCCGAGTCATATTGTTTAAATATTTGTCAAAGAAAGCGGTTAATTTTCTTCTTTTTTTTTTTATTAATAACTATTGAACATTTATTTTTGTAATCAATATTTTTAGTAAGTTGTTATTTAGTTGGGAGTTCTTCAACCCGGCACCAACCATTATATGTTATAAAAAAACACTTCGACCAGCACTGGTCCCTTCACCGGCCGCCATGACAGTATGTCAACCCGGCACCAGCCACCCCTCCTTACCCATTCCACCTACACTACTCCCCCCTCAACCCCTCCTTTCTCTTTTTTCATCTCTTGATCACCTCCCCTTTCCGTAAGGGGATTGTAAAATGAAGGTAACTTCTCTCGCTGCAAATTTTAAGAAATTAGGGGACGACCTTCACTAGACGAAAGGATAGACAATAACAAAAGTGTGGCCGTTTTTATATTACTGTACGATTATAAATACTTTAACATTTATTATAGAAATAGGTTAGGTTAGGTTAGGTTGTGGTTAGGTTTTAACTGCCTCGGTGCCGGGTTAAGTTGTGAAATTAGTATCGCCTGATTAACCTTATAGGGGTGGTCAGATTTGGTGCCGAGTAGACGTGCCGCCGTTTAGTTTTGGGGATGGTCGAGTGGGAAAGTTTGTGCAATTTATTACCATAATACGCAACCCCACACTATTATAAATAGAGTTTGCTATAAATATGTCCGACTATAATATATGTAAGCGGATCATTACGTGGAGAAATCAAAGCCGTGAACACATTAAATTTTATTTCCACGATCACTCAACGCCGCTACATAAAGATCGAGACAATCGATTTGTGAGGAAATATCGATTTGTCGTCGACTGGAAAACCTCCGAGGCATTAAGTGGTCGTGGGTTTATTTGATTGTATCCTGGCGGGACATAACAATAAAACTAAATGTTGATAGCGAGCAAGGAATACCAATGAGATGCTAAAACGAGACCTACGCCGACACCAGTAACACACTTTTTCATATTTTTATTCTAACAACGTTCCGAAACGTACGTTATCAACAACACATTTCGAGCGAATTTTTTTTCCGAGGGAATTTTTTTGTTAACGAGAAACAGTTGGACAGTGTACAGCTTAAAACCACTAAGCGACTCTAATTTTTTCAGACATTTTGTTATAAACGTAATTACAAATTCAAGATAAAGACCAAAGCTAATCTTTTTCATATTTTTATTCTAACAACGTTCCGAAACGTACGTTATTAACAACACATTTCGAGCGATTTTTTTTCCGAGGGAATTTTTTTGTTAACGAGAAACAGTTGGACAGTGTACAGCTTAAAACCACTAAGCGACTCTAGTTTTTTCAGACATTTTGTTATAAACGTAATTACAAATTCATGATACAGGTCGACGCTAATTGATAGAAATCATTTTTAAATAACCAAATATCCATCTGAGTGTAACCGTAGTATTAGATTTTCTGTTCCTTCTAGATTTCTGAAATGTTTAATGGCCTAATTACTAAAAATTGTAAAATTTACGTCTCGAAAAATAATAAACTGTGCAAAAATATTGGACAAACTTTCTTACTCAACCATTCCAAAAACCAATCAAAACTAAAATGTCACTTTGTTAATTGTCGGTCGAGGACACAGTCATTACAAAATAATAATAAATAAACAAATTTAAAAATCCTCTGCGTAAACATATTGGATAAAAGATGAGTTTTTTAATGAAAACAGTCGAAGTTTATTTTTTTAACAATTATTCCTTAACTGTAATATTATAGTCCAAGGTTTACGGGTTATTAATATTAACTTTTTATTAATTTGAAGAAATCGGTAGAGTCTATTTTGAAAAAGGTTTTATAAAATCCTCATGGGTTACTTTTACCGTTTTTTAAACTCAAGAACTGGTATTTTTGGAGAGTTAGAAACCAATATGTTTTTTTTGAGAGCTTGAGGCTACACTTGAGAAAAATTTGGTCAAAATAGTTCGTGTCGATTTTGAGGAAAACGTAATTTTTTTTTTTTATATAGGAGTTACCCCAAAATTTTGTGTTATTGAAAAAATCAAAAAAGTCTCCAAATATGGCCACATACCAAATTTGATTATATGCAACCTCGCGTTTGGAATGTAGAACACTATACATACGAGAGACAAACATTATTCCAAAAAAGAATAAATAAGGGGCTTCAAAAATGTTAACCCCCCCAAAAAATATATAATTTTGTTGACCCATCACTTAACATTTAACGTTTCATAACAACCAAAAACAACTTTGCAGTTTTACAAAGATTAAATCAGATGTATTACTGATACTTATTCTGAGATAAAAGAGATGAAAACAGGAGTACTTCAAGTCAGTATCCTGGGTCCCTTGCTTTATCTTTTATAAACAAGAGACATTCCAACAATACCTAACAATATTGCAACGTTTACGGGTGATCTGCTGCAGAAATCGGTGAATAGTACACTTTCTTGGATTAAGTTGAGGGGAATTAAACTAAACGAATCTGTGCGTGTCGATTTCACCAATGAACGGGATTCAAAACCAATGTAATACGATAGACTGTCTGGTTGTAGCTCGTTGAAATACAGCAAAATATCTAGGCATGATTCTTGATGTTATCTAGGAACATGTCGAAAAGAAAAAAATCAACTTAATTTGTTTAGAAATGTAGACTTTTATGCAAAAAAACTGAACTGACCTTACACAATGAGAGTGTTATACAAGAAATTTTAAATTTGTCTGGACCTCAGCTTTGGGACTGCGCCAAATGTAATATTTACAAAGAATTCAAAAAGTTCAAAATATATCTTGAAAATCAAAACTCCATGGTACATCAAAAATAGTGACCTCCACCGGGATTTACAAATACCCACAGTCGAAGAAGAAATCAATCGATTTGCTCAAAGCCACCTACGACGGCTTCAAGGCCACGTTAGCGAGAGAGGAGACTCAAGCTGACAAAGTCTTTTGACGTCGTAAAGAAATTACTAGGGGCGTCATGGGGTAACCTGGACTGTAAACAACCATTTTGTTAGATTTAAATTGATTGTTAGTTTATGTAATAATAATGTGTTACTTACACAGTGTACGAATTAGAGGGTAAGTTTGGTAATCGTCGAAACCATTTTTGACAGATCTTTACGTTTTTCGATGTCAGGAAAGAAGAAATGATTTTCGACGTCAATTCATCGTCGCTTATAGTCTTCCTAAGTACGTTAGGAGTGACCAAAATTACGGTTGGAACATGCAATTTAGTATAGGGGGCTACAGTAGACTTTTAGAGAACCATATTTCTCAAAATGGCGGCCATTTTAAACAGATTCTTGTTCATATTATTTAACTTATAACAGACTAAATTAGATACAAATTTGCAGATTACAATTGTCCCTGTGACGGTACTTTCCCAACCTCTCTACGATGACAAATAGCTACTAAATTTGTTTTTGTAGAGCAGAGCTACCTTGAATTTGAAACGTAACAAACGCTATACATTGAAAACCTATAGAAGCATCATAATGATTTTCCGTATAATTTAAGCTAGATATTTGTCGATTTTGACGCAGTCTGATTTTTAATTTTTGATCTTTCTTAAAAGTTCTGATTTTAAAAAAACATATATTATGCCTAAAGAAGCTTGCAAAAATAAGCTGTCAGTTTATTTAAAGTTTAAAATGATTTTATCATTTGGTTGGCTAATATATTCAACCAATACAAATTTATTTAATATTTAGCAACCAAATATACAAATTTAATAACGACTGAATTACAACTGTGATATCAATTTGAGGTTAGGTTAGGTAACTACAACCAGGAAGGGTTATCGTCATCATATATGATTTTTGGTCTGTCAGATTTGGGGTAAGTTTGGAAATTGTTAAAAATTTTGATCTCCGTTTTTTGATTAATCTTCAGGTTTCATGACCTGAGAAATTTTTCAAATACGGCGGCCATTTTAAACTGTTTTTATTCTAATTTCGCTATAATAATGTTATCTAACTTATAACACATGAAATTGGATAAAATTTTCCGATTTAAATTCTTCATGTAAGGGTAGCAAGAAAAAAGGGAAGTTATAATTAAAAAAGTAATTTCAAACCCGGAACTGTACATGTGATATAGTTACGAAGGCTTCGCCATCGACATGAGCGTAGTGAGTGGAGGCTCCTTCACATATCTACAGCTTCGAGGTCAGTCAGGGCCTAGACACTGATCCGAGCGAAGCGATATATATATATATATATATATATATATATATATATATATATATATAGCTGACAGAAAATAGTACTCAATTACTGGGCGTAGTGAAACTGCCCCGACATTTTTGGTACTTTTGAAACGATGAAACTGCCCCGCTCATTAAAGAGGATTAGGAAGGGTCGCCTCGCAAGACCAGAAAGGCTGAAATTGCCCCAAGCGCCCGGCCAGGTAGCCGCTACGGGACTGGGGAAAAGGGGATTTATGGGATTTACTAAGTTGCAAAGTTTCACTTCTTTTAGTGACAAAGTGTTCATAAAAATATACAAACAAATGTCGTATAAATACCAATTAGTGTGAAAAATATAAGTAAGATTAGGAAAAGGAAGTTGCTTTGAAGAATTGGTCAGAAAAATGCATTAAAATATATAAATAACCTAACCTAACCGAACCTAAACTAACTGACTTTCTTTTTTGTTTGACAATTGCTCCTGAGTTCATAAGTTTAAACACAGATTGTATCACAATATTGTTTTTAAAGCCCAACGAAGCCGTAGTTTATCAGCTGGTAATTCCTGATATTGGTGGTAGTTATTAGAAGACTGCAGTCACTGACAGGACGCAGGGACAAAAATAATTTTCCCTTTTCCCCAATCCCGTAGCGGCTACCTGGCCGGGCGCTCGTGGCAATTTCAGCCTTTCTGGTCTTGTGAGGCGACCCATCCTAATCTTCTTTAATGAGCGGGACAGTTTCATCGTTTCAAAAGTTCCTAAAATATCGGGCCAGTTTCAATGTCCCCCAATTACTACGTTCAGAATATCTGTGTAACAACTGTTTTAAACAAACTTACCTATTAGATAAGACCTCTTTATCTACGAATACAATTTAACTTTTTTTTCCAACGTAATATAACTATTTTTTTCCTGACAGAAATTGTTTCCGGGCAACGCGATCAACATCTTTTCCATTTATGGAAAATGAAAAGAATCT
Organism: Aphrophora alni; assembly: GCA_963513935.1. Classification (NCBI taxonomy): domain Eukaryota; kingdom Metazoa; phylum Arthropoda; class Insecta; order Hemiptera; family Aphrophoridae; genus Aphrophora; species Aphrophora alni. The sequence continues at coordinate 32,478,357 of OY740766.1, forward strand.
AAAACCATTTATTAACGAAAAATTAATGATTAACGAACGTTAATTACAGAGATTGGATAAATGGGAACAAACTAATTGATGACCTTGGAAGGTATCAGAATCATTTAATCATGTTCGGTGTAACGAGGCTAATTATACGGAGAGCTAAGCGAGTTTAACAATGGTGTCGATTTAGCAACGACTCATTAGTTGAAACCATTGTTGTCACATAACCTGACGATGGCGGAAAAGTGACTTGGCGAAACCTTGATTAGGTTCTGTTAGCATAACAACTGCAGTTTGACATGGCGTTTAGTAAACTGTTGAAGATTTATTTTATTATTAGAAAAAATAAAGTTCTGAAAGCGAAGTGAAGTGGTTTTCTACTTAAAACTCGAGTGCTGTTGAAGGCTGATGGTCCAATCAGTAATGCAAACAGACATGGAAGTGTTCATTAGTCGTTGAAGCTGCTGTTGTGGTGGAAAAATATGTTTAAACAAAAATACTTGGCTAACAGCTGATATGAAAAGTGGAAGGATTTGAAATTATTATACTGTTTTTGAAATTAAACTGCTTATGGTCCAGTAAAACATTTATTAGGAAGCGTGGGAAAATAAAACGACAGATTCGGGCGTCACGTGAGTCAGAGCTGCTCTTTACTCCCCCATACTTTGAAATTCTTTCTCTGACAGCAGGTAGGGAAAAGTTCTCTTGCTATAGGGGAATGTGATATAAAGGGGCAATTATTAATATGGTTCAATCGGACATTTGCTATCATATATGATATATACCATATGAATAATATGAACAATACACCATTATCAAAAAATTTTAAAACTAAAATATTACACGACTTTTCAAGAGTATAAATCAACTCTCGTTATCAAGGTATAAATCTAGATAAATTGTTGTTTACAGTTCTTTATATAGTTCATTGTCTAGTGTTTGTTTTTCTGTTCGCGTTTGGATTTAGCCTTAGTTTTGAGTACTCAGATTTTAGTTTTAGTTTCTAACATCGCTCTAGGCTATGTTGGTGTTTTTCAATATACTCTATGTTTTATCACTTGATAACGGAAGTTGATTTATACTATCGAAACGTAGTTTTTATATGCACAAATGATTACAAATTTCCGATTAAACCATATTAATAATTGCCCCTTTATATCACTTTCCCCTATAACAAGAGAACTTTTCCCTACCTGCTGTCAGAGAAAGAATTTCAAAGTAGGGGGGAGTAATGAGCAGCTCTGGCTCATATGATGCCCAAATCTGTCGTATTATTTTCCCACGAAAATAATATATATATATATATATATATATATATATATAAACTAATACACAACGTTTCGAGATAAATCAACTATCGTTATCAAGAGTAAAACTAGAGAATAAAAGAGACACTAATTGAAGACTCAAATATTTAAGCTATCGAACAATTCTAATAAAAACTAAATTTAAAATCGGAGTTAAAATTCTTCTATTTTAAATATGGTTGACAATTTGCTGCTTATTCCACAAATGGGAAACATCACGCGATCAAGGACTAAACTTTTGAAAGAGGGGAAAGGGGTTGTTTACTACGATAAACAGTTAGGACAAACTTCCCTTGGCTCCATCCCTTTACATCAGTTGCTTCCAGTCCTTTGTGTAGTGTAGGCCTCTGTGTTATGGTTTTATTTGATCATGTTTGTATTTAGTCTTAGCTTTAACTGCTCAGGTCTAGTTTTAGGTTTCAGTTCTTTTCTTAGATTATAGATTTAGTTTTAATTTCCAACATGGCTACTAGACTATTTTCGTGATTTTTCTATTACGCTCTAGTTTTACATTTGATAATGAGAGTTGATTTATAATCTCGGAACGTCATGCATTAGTTTTTATACACACAAATGATGGCAAATGACCAATTAAATTGTACAATAATATGATCAACAAATCATTATCAAATAATTTTAAAACCACAATAACGAGACAGTTATTGTGTGTCTTGTTTTGAAAGGTAAACAATATATTTGATTAATAAAGTTCTCTCTTAATCTCATTTTATGAATTTATAAAGAATAATTAACGTTGTTTTTTTTGTAGAAATTACTATTAATTTTTTGGTTTGATATATAGAATTGTTTTTAATATAAAATGAAAGTTGTAATCACATTAACATACTTTTTCAATCATTGCTTATTTTATCAACATTACGGATCTAAAAGTGTTAAAAATGAATAAAGAAGGGTCTTGAAACAAGTCAAGCTTCAGCCAGGGTTGGAACGCCATTGTAAGAAGTACATCAAATACATTAATCAACCGTTAAGTATCTAAAACAATGAGACAGAGCCTAATTGTTTGAGTCATGTAATACCGAATACCTTGATCTTGATGATCATTAAATAATGCACGTTTACAACATAGAACTAGATATCCATTCATCTGTAGGCCTACTTAAAGAATACTAATTACTTGTATTTATTGAAGACTGTCAAAACGTAATGACTCCAATGAAGGACCACACATCAAGCATGTGTTTCTATTAATATCCTCCTAATTACCTAACCAGACTTCATTCTATTGTTCTTAGATTAAACCACGTATTCATTTGTTATCTTTCATTTTAGTTTTAAACGCCTAAACAATAATTTGTGACATTTTTACTTTTACAAATTTGAAATAGAAAGTATTTGTGGTGGCGATTGTTTGGTTTTTAATTCCTAAGTAAAAAATATCCACGACTTTTTAAAAATCAGCTGGAATTATTTTGATGAAATTTTGCTTAATGTTCTAAAAGTGCTAAAGGTTCCTGTAAAAATGTATTGGTCACGTGACAAAAATGGAAAAAATAAAATAAATAAAGAGTTAGCGCGAACATAAAAAGAGGTTAGACTTATTTAAAGAATTTAATTTAGTTTCAAAAGCAACTCTACCAACTTTAAGAATTTTTTGCTAAATGTAAAGGTTAATTACCTAAAACAGTAAAAAAAAAAATTAGTACACAACCGGGTGTTGTTGGGCTCATTAAAAACAAAAATAAATAAATAAATAATAGACTTGCACGTGAAATATAATATTTTTTTATAAATAAAAAATTCAACAATTGTATCCAGCGACTCGTCTTTTTTATTTCCTACACATTTTTAGATGTTTTGCGACAAATAGTTAATGTCCGACTTATAAAAATTTCCAATTTTTTTAACGTAAAAAAATAGTTTTCCCAGGTTTATTTTGGAACACAAATTTTTTACCGTTGTTATTATCGGGTCATTTTTTAGATTTTGTTTAATATATTTGTGGCTATTCAATGGCAATGTGTCAAGATAATGCATTTTTGAGAAACAATTTTCCATTATTTTGTGTATTTTAAGGTAATAATTTAGTAATAAAGTAACAGTGTGTAAGAGGGAATTTCAGAAAGTCTTTTATGGTGCCTAAATGTAAATTTTTAATTTAAAAGATAAATTTGTTTTTATAACTCTCACAACGTTAATTTTTTTTATGCAAATACAAAATAATCATAGAATGTATATAAGCAATGAAGTCGGTATGGTTCTCTAAATAAAACTTTTGCAAGTAATTACATAGTAGGTCTTAGTACTAATGAAGCTGTTAATGTATCTGCCATATTACATTACAAGTAGTCAATGACGTAGAGGTGTCTTGTATCAGCTTTAGTGACTTCCACAGAGTGACAAGGCAAAGATATTTTAAATTTAATCATCATTGGAGTTCCTGAACGATTAATAAAGCACTGGACGTTGATGGATTGCATCTTTGTTTCTTAGTATCTAAGGCCGTACACTACAGAAATCATCTATGATGGTTCTGTATTTTTGTAAGACAACACTAGTAAATAATGTTGGAAGTACACAATTGCTCAAAAAATACATTTAAATGTGAATTAAATATCCTCTTTTTATAAATAAATACTGTTTGTGTATTGGAATCGAGCTAGATGATGTTTGTTATTTTTTTATTAATAATTTCGGATGTAAAGTATGAACTTTGTTGGATAAAGACATTTGTTATTTAAATACTCACATTTTGATGAAATCATAATAGCAAATTTAATTAAAAAAATCTTATATTGGCGTTCAATGTTAATCATTATATATTTTTAACATCGAGAGCTCATTATAGCTGGTTGGCTATCAGAGCCGAAATTGAATAAAAATCGGTAGAACCAAATTTGAGTGATTTTTTTCCCTTTATGGCAGTTAAAAAGAGGAATCACATTTTTCGTCTAAGAACAGGGCAGCGTTCTGTTTCACCTTGATAAAAATGGGTAAAATAAAACAGAATTAATATTGCTCAAGTGACGAATATTACGTTCTCGACTTTCGACAATCATCACGGACCAAACTGTTGATATTATTAAAAAGATGGTAATGTTCAAAACAAAAATTAAAGCTCATCAAAATTCGTTTAGAAAAAATGGTGGTGAAAATCATCTAAAATAGAGTTTAAAATTTGTCTTTTACTTTTTTGGCGTTGAAGAACCTAAAACTCATACTTTTGAACGGATTTTAATGTTCATAGCTTATTTTTTAAAGCGGTTCGTATTTCCCTTATGTTCAGATATTTGAAAACAAGATGTCACAAAAATTACGTTTACTTACTCAAACGCGTTTCAACGACAAAGTCGCCTTCCTTAGTGATACATGAGCTACAATAACTAAACTATAACGTGTGTATCACTGAGGATGGTGACTTTGTCGTTGAATCGCGTTTGATAAAGTAAACGTAATTTTTGTGAGATCTTGTTTTCGAGTTTTATTCTATCTAATATTATCTCACAAGTCAAGCTCAATATTTATTTAGAGATAGCCTATTTTGATTTTAAGCCAACATATATATGGATGGATGATCGTATTTGATATACGTGTTACAATAATTTATTTATGTAGATCATGTTTAAGTAAATTTGTTCCGTTTTTTATGTAAAATGTAATGTTTTGAGAAAATAAATCTTTTCCGCCGTTCATGATTTAGAAAAAGAATGTAACAAAAATGATTTCCAAGACTCGCGATACCAGTTCAGAACAAAGACAGCAACAAGTTACTGTTTTCAGGTAAGGATGAGTGGCCTAGTGAGTGTACGGTTACATCTCGGATACTTGATGAGTAATTGAGTACCAATTCATCAAACAACAAGGCAAGTCGGCAGATCTCTGCAAATCTACAACGGCATCTCGCACGTCAATCTTATAATATTAATAGTCTCATGTTTTGATCTTAATGACTGATACTGATACAAACAAGTTCTATTAAAATGTTGCTTCAGAGAAATCCAGCTCGACTGTGCGTTACTGATGGGATCACATTATGGGAGGTTGTTAGAAGCGGTTGTGTAGGCTTTTATTAAATAACACCTGACTCGACACATTTCATAGAAATCAAGAGGAAATTATCTAGAGTTTACGAATTGCTGCAAATATTGTAAGACAAGTATGCAAATTTGTATGGTGTCACATTTTTAATGGTGGCGATGTTATTATTTAAATTTAAACTGCATTCCACATTACCAATATCATTAAACTTTTGGACTTTTTATACTATTGTCATTGGTTACGCGGTTCTATAAATGATTGAATGAATATGCACTACTGTATGACGATCACAAGAATGAACGCAACGTATAAGGGGCGAAGGGAGAACTGCGCATGCGCTGATCGCATTTAGACTACCAGACTAGGAAGTCCCTTAAACCATTACCTTACTAAACGGTTAGAAAATATCAGGTTGGGATTTTCCACAGTTGCGAGTGATTAAGCGTAAGCGTAGGCTATGTATGATTTCAGTGTAGATAGTTATTAAAGTTATTTTAAGTGTTTTAATGTTAAGAAAAGCATTCAAATTAACAGTTTCGGAACATTTATCGTGTCAAACCATTGAGTCAATGTTATTAATTAGGGTAGTAGTAAGATATTCAGTATCAACTAAAATATTTACTTATTCTGTGCATTCCTTGTGCGTTCATTCTTACCACAACAGTACTGTACTGTGTGGGAGATAACTTGAATGCGAGAGTAAAGAACGTGCGATCTACTGGTGGTAAGTTAAATCATAAGTCCACTATCTACCAACCTAAATACATTGATTGTGTAGCGTGGTTAGCCAATAGAGTCAAATGAAAAGAAAATGCTGGCAGGAGTAAATTAGTAGAGCGATAATCATGAATGCGTAGTAGCACTAGTGGGGTAAGTCTTTCCGCAATCTGCTTCATCCCTTGCTAACATTCAAGTCACCTCTCCAGAAGAGGTCCCCAAGGGTGTGTTCTTCTGAGTCTTCAATCTACTTTGAAGTCCAGTGGCATGATTGTGAAATCTGTTTTAATATTTAATTACCTGCATTGACTATGTGGACTAAATAATTGAGTATACATTTCGAACGTATGAATTCTTCGTGGTTTCTTATAATGAAAAATTGTATTTATTTATAATTAGTTCTGCCCCAAATATCTAATCTAAAATGGTTTTAGTACTTGCTCAAAATTTAACACAATTGTTTAGTGAAACCTCTTTCTAACCTGTACTTTAACCCTTCAACCCACACTTCATCGAATGGTTAGGATTATATTATTTTCTTTCAGCGTCTTTTCGATTACTCCAGTTAGCCTTTGCACCTGGTCGATTGGGCCAGTTGACCAAAACATCCTAAACTCGAAGTGATAATTTAAGTTCAAGTCTTGTTCAGATATTTATGATTTTAAGTGTTAGAACAACCAATTTCCAAACAGTTTTGATAATACCGCTACCAAGAAATACGTTTATTAGATTTCTTTTAGATATTTTCATAGTCTTGGGGATCACTAAAATTTATAGCATTTTCCACTGTCTCGGGAGTTACTTAATGAAAGAAGCTTTGGTGGAGTTAGGAAGATGCTTTATTGCACAAATTTATTTCAAATTCTGCGTTGTAATTTTAGTTTGTAAAACGAACGAAGACGGCTGCTACCTGGCAAAATCCTCTCTCACGCACGCAAACTCACAGATATCTAGCCCCAGACAAGCTGCCTAATTCACCCACTGCAAACTCTTTTGATACGAAGACAACGTTCATAAGGCTTCTTAATTGTTAAGTAACACCTACAGAATGTAAACGTTCATTTGATTGATAACGAACCCAAACAACGGCAATTCCTTGTATTGCCACTCAATTCTTGATGTACTTCAACATTTTTTATTCTTTGAACTTTTTAAAGGGAAATTCAAGCATTTGAAAATTTTTCTTTACATCAACTAAAAGTTCATTGTTTTATTTTTCTTTCGAAAAATACTCAATCACTGAAGCTACCATAGTTCTCGCTTGCGTTGTAGCGCAATATCAAAAACAAAAAATTATCTTTAACTTTGTAAGACAATAGATTTTACAATAAGGTGACTCCAGTAGGTGAAACATCCCCCCCCCGTGTTTTGTGTGAGTGAAAGCTGCAAGGCGACTCTTCCGACTGCAGTTTTCGTTTTACAAATTATAGGTCGTATCATGAGCTTTATTGGAACTGCAGTTGATTTTGATCTCTTTTTAAACCCTTTAAAGAATATTTGCTTAATACATTTGCGATAGTTTCTTATGTTTTAAGCAGTGTTTATGATTCGATTTCTGACATATGTTGGAAGCTAAGATAGTCAATACTTGTGTACTGGGTCTCAGTCATTGATTAAAAATTAATAGTTTGGCGTTTTGGTTTTACCGCAAGAACACGGATTTTTAATATTCATTTTAGAATTTACATCGTCACGTCCTAGGTTTAAAAGATGTGTTACCAATCATTGATTCAGTAAAACTTAAGAAAATCAACTTTATATTTACTAAAAGATCGGATATTTTCGTTAAAAGGTCATATACAATATTTTATTTGAGAAAGTAACGCAAAGAAAAACTGATGAAAACGAAAGTTAACAAATATATTATAAAATTTCATAAATAATAAATTTGTGACAAGTCGTATGCTTATAAGGCAAGTGACATTTCTTTTAGACAGAGTAATTCATGTTCCAACTCTACATGACAATCACACATTCTCTAATTTATGACCTGTTACGTAATTATACAAACACGTATAACTTTAGACAAAGTCAGCTCGCGGAAAAGTTCAAAAACAACTCGGTAAGCAATGTGACAGGAGCGACACTAAGTAATAGGCCTATTTGTAATCCTAACGAGAACCAGTTCCTACATTAGGATATGTAATATATTTTCTTGACTATGTTCGTAATAGTATAAAATATTTACATTGTTTTACACGTTGATACTGATGTACGAGGTTGTTTGTATCGCTATTCTCTGTAGTCTCCACACAACACAAGTATTTCCTTAGGACATCCTGAGGCTGTCATGAATCTGAGGATATTACAAAATCTGTGTCTGGTGAAGACTTTATGATATCTTCTCGGTACATCCGTGATACAATTCTAATTCGCCAACGCTAATCCCAATGGATATTCTATGAGACAATCACAGGACGTTTTTTATGAAGCAGGGGGGATCCTAGGTATTTGCAAAGGGAAGAGCCTAGAAGTATTTGCAAGGGAAGGGTCCTAGAAGTATTTGCAAGGGAGGAATCTAGAAGTATTTGCACAGGGGAGGAGCCTAAAATTTGCATGGGGGATAAGCCAAGAAGTATTTGCAATGGGGGGGGACCCTAGAAATATTTGCAAGGCAGGAGCCTAAAGATATTTGCAAGGGGGACCCTAGAAATATTTGCAAGGGAGGAGCATAGAAGAATTTGCAAGGATGATGAGCCTAAAGGTATTTGCAATGGAAAGAGCCTAGAAGTATTTGCAAGGTTGGAGCCTAGAAGCATTTGCACAGGGGAGGAGCCTAAAATTTGCGTGGGGGATAAGCCAAGAAGTATTTGCAATGGGAGGAGCCTAGAAGTATTTGCAAGGGGGGACCCTATAAGTATTTGCAAGGGAGAAGGCTAAGTATTTGTAAGGGGGATGAGCCTAAAGGTATTTGCAAAGGGAGGCGTCTAGAAGGTATTTGGGTGAGGGGTAGTATAGAATTATTTCGAAGAGGGGGACCTTGAAATATTTGCAAAGGGAGAGGTCTAGAAGTATTTGGAAGAGGGAACCTAGACGTATTTGGAAGAGGGGGAGGCTAGAAGTATTTGAAAGGTGATGAGCCTAGAAGTATTTGAAAAGGGAGGAGTCTAGAAGTATATGGGTGAGTGAAAGCATAGAAGTATTTGCATAGGGAGGAGCCTAGAAGTATTTTAAAGAGGGGGGCCTAGACGTATTTGCAAGAGGGAGGAGTCTAAAAGTATTTCCAAGGGAGAACCCTAGAAGTATTTGCATTGGGGGAGGAGTTTAGAAGTATTTGCATTAGGGAGAAGCCAACAAGTATTTGCAAGGGGAGGAGTCTAGAAGTATTTGCACAAGGGGAGCCTAAAAGTATTTGCAAAGGGGTAGCCCAGATGTATTTGCAAGGGGGTGATTACAAATATTATGTGCTTAGATGTATTTACAAATATTATGTTTTCTAATATTTTTGCAGACGCCTTAGGGTTAAACCTATGGTTAGAACCTTCATAAAGTTCTTAAAATTGTACAATTTTAGTAAGTTCAAATAACGAAGAAAAACAATGATTAAATGTTTTATATTTAGGGTTATATAGTGTCTAACATATTAAATTTCATGTGGAGGTTGCGAAATTGACGTCTCTTTATAAATAAATAATTTATGGACTGTCTGGCGTTTATCGTCTTGAGTAGTTCTCTACAACCCTAACGTGGGAACGGATTTTAATCAAATTTGACATGTGGCCATCTTTTGGCAATCACGGATCGATTTTGTGTAAAACACTAAATTACGATTTTGATCAATTTTGATCAAGTGTAGCTTCGAAGGTCCTAAAGCAAAGAGATAGAGACTTAAGCGAATCAATTCTAAAAGCGTTAGCAATATAAAAAGAGAAACACCTAAGTTGTCACTCCTTCCTTGTTTAATGACGCATGTGCAACGCACGATATTACTTACAGTACTGTTATAAGTTAAGTCAAAATCTGTTTTCTGTTAAAGTATTCTTGTAGTTTTTTTTAACTGCTGGTTTTTGAGCCATTAATTTTTTTAAATATTTAATGGCCGCCATTTTTAAATTATGAGACATAATTACTTCATAACTATTGGAATGATAGATCCTATCAACTATAAATAGTTGACGCAAGTGTGATTGAATTCGGTTCAGTCCTTTTTAAAATATGAACATTAAAATTTAAAAAAACACAAACAAACAGATAGACGGACAAATAGGAACGGGAGACCCATGTTCAAATGGTAAAAAGTGTTTTCCTTGACTCAAGGAATAATTCAATATACCTGTGTCAGAGAGCTCCGGGATACTCTGTAGATTGATTTTTTTTAAGACAAAAATTTAATCTGTAGAAATTTTCAGCATCGTTTCTAGTCTACAACCATTTTCACATTTGTTAACTAATTATTACTTTAAAAATCCAGCCCTTTGGTACTACAAGAAATAATAATACACGCACACAAACTCCGGAGTTACTTTTGGACCAGTCTGTACCACTTCAGGAATGTCTTTTACTACAGCATTTAGTTGAACTACACAAATTAAATGAAACTCTAGATCCAAGATAAGCCTAGAGTAACACGATATCTTTGCAGCACGTAATTGGCTCGGAATGTTACGTTTACATGTCGCACATTAATATTTGACGTAAGGATGTCAGAGTCAGGATAACTTCCTGGATAAACAAGACTGGAGTCAGGACTCAGGACACCTGCGGTTAAATCAAGTCGGTATTGTCATATTGTAAAGTACCGCTACAGACTTCATCTCTTGAACGTATTTCATATTTTAATGAAGACATTGTTTCGTAACTCGACTAAATGGAGCGCATTGAAATGCTTCGACAAAGTGAAATCTTTAATAAGGACTTGCGTTATTCGCGTTGAATAGGACTTTCACATTTTGTACTTTTACGCTGTATTCATGCGAAATTGTCAGACGCTGATGGATATACCTGATATTAAATAAAATGTGACTACGCACCTATCAAGGACGAAGTATATACAATTATTTTAATCTATCTGATACAAAATCCTCTTGATAATAACATGGCTGTTATTCATAAAACTTATTAGTTTGTTACTTACATAAGTTATATAAAGTGTCCCGAAAATCCTGCTCCCTCCCAAATTATAAACGAAAAATTAGAAGAAATAAATTTTGCAAAAAATTACACAACTTTGTAACTCACCCATCTTCAAAATCAAACACAAAGTAATCGCCACCATAAATGTCAGTCGAAAAAAGAAAATGAGCTGTGGACGCTGTCTTTTGAAAATTTACACTTTTAAATATAGTTAATGTTAATCAAAACATCCAAAATTGTCATTCCTTAGATATAGACGTACTTCTAAATTGCAATAATATTAAAATTAAATTTTAAGTAAAATAATCCAATAAAATGGATTATCTACATTTTTCTAGTTGCCATCGTGTCCGTCCACATGAAACAAAAATATACCCAAAAACTTAACTATTTGAGTCAAGAGATTGTGCACTGATTATTCGGTGTTTAAAAAATACTAAACTTGTTTTGTTTGTGCCACAAACACGTCCACATCCTAAATCGCATTCAATGTAGCTTCTATTGACAACGGTCAAAGATTATTTTTGTTTTTTAACAATTATTCCTAAATTGTATTAGCCTACTTTTTATTGGGGATTTTGCACAAGTGTTTGGATCATTAATCTTGAGATTAAGCTAAAATTTGAACGGAATATGTAAGTCGATTTTGAGACATTATGAATTTTATAACACCCTTTACACTATTTTTTCTTTTTGTTTTCTTGCCTTTCGGTTTTTCTACCGAAAAATGGCGGGTTAACCTCGTTTTAGAAGAGTTTAGTAGCCCCGAAGCAGGTTCATTAAAAAGTGCACAGGAGAATTTGCCGATATAATGATGTAAATAGATTAATGCATTTCCTTCCTCCACATAACACGTTTGACCGCCATGTGCTCCTAGATTATTAAGTGCATCGCTGTAATTTGTATTTGATATTGTGTTTATCAAAGCTGGATTGTGTTTTTAATTAGACTGATGTTGAGAGTGATCATTTGGTGGAATGATTCAACCTTGAGGGTGATGTAAAATGGTTAACCTTAGCATAAGCACGCTTTAGAATTATGTTAAATTCCTGATTATAGAATCGCCCTTGTAATTAAGTAAACCTAACGATCCCCTCATGAGTGTCCAATTACGTTACAATAAGATCGATACGTTTTGTTTGGGTGGTAGAGGTACATTTCAGCAAAATATGATCTAAATCGTTATAACAGCTACGATTTTGAGTAAAAAAAGTTAAAAACATACTTTCGCTTAATACATTTCGATATTTGTAAAATTGCGGAGGAGTGTATGAAGTAATTTCGTTCAGATGCTGCGTATTCGACCTATGCTAAACGTCGATTTATTTGCAACTAATGAATTTCGAAATGTGGAGGAATTCGATCTATTGACGGCTGTAATAATCAAAAAAATCTTAGTAACTCTACAATGCACATCTTTAAAAGATATACTTCTTAAAAGGAAAAAAATCGGAGGTAGTTCATATTAGTTGAACAGATATCATCCTGTTTTCACTAACCTCAACTTACGGTGGCCTAGTTTTTACACTAAGTAATTGGAAAGATATAAATGAAGAAATCAGCTATATCCTTAATCAATAGGACATTGCACTAACTCGACTATGTCACCGGACTCGAATGTTGTCAGAAAAGAGATTAATGTATTAAAGCTTAGGCTTTGCAGTTGATAGGTTACGACTTTCACACAGTGGTCTTTGCTTGGTCACCTCCTGTAATTTGCTCCACTGTCCATGCCGACACTACTCACACTCAGTAGGATACTTGGAATTGTCTGGATATCTTTTAAATATTTGATACTACTTATAAAGTTTCAAAAGCATGGAATAAATAACCTGTGCACACACAGATTCTCACAAAAATCACATTTGAAAAAATATTTTTATGTTTAAAAAGACATAAACTTGATTTGTTTGTGTCATAATCGTGTCCACAGTACAAACTTCATTTGAATAAAATCCAATGACTACAATCAAAATCCATTTTTTTTTAAAATTATTTTTAAACAGTAATATTTTTTACTTCCAAGTGAGTTTGGGTAATTATTCTTCACATTTCACTAAAATTTGAACTAAATCAGTATTGCCGATTTTGAGAAATTAGGTCTTTTTTTGGTTAATACCATTGCCGATTTTTGTTTTGTTTTTACCGATAACCTACGAATCAACATTTTTGTTACTAGTACATTTTGTTTGGTTTCTTTAAGAGGTACATTTGGAGAAAATTTGATCAAAATTGTTGGAGTTAATGTTCAGAAAATTAAAAATTTTTTTAGTGGTAATTTCAAAACTTATATTATTGAATACAGCAAAGAAGTCCAAGATCTGGCTAAAATATGACGAAAACTGATTAAAATCGGTCCACCTAACTGAGCACTACAAAAACGACTGACTTTATAAAATAACTTTTTTTAAACTCAGTGGACTTAATCTGTGGGGTTTTATGGTCACTGCAATCTAAATCCCGCCTCGTATAGCACGGGTGGTTTTTAAAATGAATCTCCTTTCTGCGGAGTCGTATCATCGCATCGGAGAGGCCGGTGTAGTAGAGTGTCAGAAGTGTCAGACTAGGTGATGGACTTGTGTGAGGTCCTGCCATATTATATTATTAAAGTCTTTTCAGTGAGTTTAGCTCATGCTCATGGTATAGTGGAACAGCCCTAAGAAGGCACTAGTACCCGGTGCGGGGCGGTAGAGGAAGAGGTGGATTATGTCGGAAAATAACACCGTTCCACAAACATTGACCTCCGAATCGCCAACTACCTGAGACTTGCCCTCTCGCACCCCTTAAGGTTTACTTCGAGAATAGTACAGCGTTTTCACCCGATCTGCGAAGTGCCTTCTTAGGTCTGTTCAACTATAATATCGCAAGCTAAGTTACTGGAAATAGCGTTGCAGAGATTATCGGGAAGTCCGAACAACTGTTTTCTAATTATTATAAACATAACCCTATTTCCTTTTCCTCGTGAAACAATAGAACACTATTTATTTCTAAAACAACGATTTATATAATCAAATTAACTATTCCACCTTATCAGGTAATGTTCGAATAACACGAATTTCCAGTTTGAACGTAATATTATTTAGGCCTAACTGATAGAAGAACATGCGCCATATAGATTACTACAATAACAATGGAAATTGGTAAACAGTGTTCACCTTTCTATACCACCGTTCAAATCACTTTTTCTAAAGCTATAACAGATACGTTATCTAGTTTATAGACAGTGTCACACTGGCTTAGATAATAATAACACTCCAGCTGTGAGTTGTACACACAAATATGTTTATGTTTAGAAAGTAAAGTGCATGCTACTCTCAAATACTGTACAAACCTTCACTGATGCAGATTAAATACCTAGTCATTTTTAACTCATGATTTCTCAACAACCTGTTGTTTGGAATATTTAATCCCGATATTTGACCTAGAGATATATTTTTTTAAAGTTAGTCTACACTATTTCAAATGTGCATTTTATATCCAACAAAAAGTGTCTATATAATATAGCATCCTTTCTTTTTTAAAAGCAAATTTTAGTTTTATTAATGAGATAAACAAAATAATTCGTTCTTTTTATCTTGTTTCGGTATCTTTTTGTATTACGATCCACATTTCAATCGTTTACCAACCTTTGATATGTGGACTTTGAATTTTATCGCAGATTTAATTCAACCTACGATGACAGTTCTTCACACTCATGACTTTCCATAGGTCAGCTCTACAAGATGTGGCATTGCGTCTGACGAATTTCATTTCACCGAAATGTCTTCTTCATAACTTCACTCCCTTCAATCCACCGTTTCCAAAATAAATCGGCTCCAATTGTACATGATACATCCAGCTACTAGCCACTCTCCTCATACGTTCTTGTGGGTCAAAAACTCCTTGTATTTTTACGTATGAGAAATAAATTAATGAGTATCACTTAATTTTGGACTTGCAAGACATTATAATATTGAACAGTAGATATCCAAGTATAGCTTGTCACACGTTATCAAAGATATGAAGGTTTAATTTGGAGTCAATTATGGTAGTGGGCTATGGCGAGCAATCATCGGATCTCTATTGTTGATGAGATTTGACTCTTTCCATAACCGACAGTCAAATGTTAATTTTATACCTTTATGGTATGTAAATAATGTAACATACCTAATGATCTCTCATATTAGAGAAATTCATTAACGAACTCCCCAAACATTTAGCAGTAGGTTGAATGTTCACCATATTCTACTGCTATTTGAGAACGCATAGAATAATAACTTTATGTTTAAAGTTACAATCTCCACTAAATGGCCCCTCAAGGGCTCACCTTTCGCAATGCCGAAAAGTTGGTCTTAAGTTTAATCCTCCTATCTTTCAATCCTGTCGTTATTTATTTATGAGGGCTAGGTTGTCCCTATTTATACTTGTTTTGTTTTTTTAAATAGTTTTTCGCTTTTAAATCATAAACAATAAAATAGTAACTATAAAGATTTCGGGTCTAATCACAATTCGAACAAAAACTAATTTGTTCTTTCAGATAATTACAAAAACGCAAGTTCTTTATAAATTTTAACATTTGATTAATAATACGGTAAAATTAAGTCAATAAAAACTGGAGCAAATGCTGAAAAGGGTGTTCTTCCATACAGAATCTTCACTCCAGATCATTATCGAAGGAATTTTCAACTACATTTGTTACACTTTTATGTAAGACCTTGTAACCCTAGCATTGCTTAGTCACTTCGCTCTAGGAGGATACCATCTAACTATTAAAAGACGAACAGACAAATATCCCAACTCAAAGACATAATGTATTTTCAGAAATTCATATGGATACATTAATAGGATTTTAAAAGAACTATCCTGCAATAATCATTCAATTATTTTTTACAAACAGGTAGTACAAAGATCTATAAGAAAGCAAGCAGAACGAAGAAAACAAATAACTTTATTTAATAGAAGATTAAAAAACGTGCATTAATTAAGAAGCATAAAATATACCTTAATAACTTTATTTAATAAGACTCAATCCGTAACAATAAATACTTACGTCACCAAGGAATCTTTTCAATCCGACCAATTTATTTTTTACCGTCGTTTCACGGTGTCGCTATTTACAGTTAGTTCTCAGAGTAACACTTGGCCGGACCCGGTAGAGGGTCTGGAAGAAGAATGCGAAAAAAAAAACAAGCCGAAAGGAACCACTTGACTACAACAGCGACAAAAATGTCGGTCCGACCAAAGCAAACGGAAAAAGAATTCTTGCAATCCAGAGCAAAAAAACTTGTTTCTGATTTAATAGTCTTTTACCTTTTACATAAAATGAATAAAAAAATAAAATAAAAAATCCGGTATGTCTCTACATTGTTGACAAAGAGTGATGGGAGTTCAGCGCACCGACTGGACTAAACCAGTTGCTCGTTCTGTTTATCGGAACAGATGTTATAAGATCTACAACTAGTTGATCAAAGTTTGCGTTTATATTTTATGAATAAAGTGTAAATTTGTTATGAGTGAAATGAGTATAAGTTATATAGTGACAAGGTAAACAGATGGTAAAGTTGACCTCGATGTGAGGTTATGCGGTCGGATTCTTCGAACGTCTTCAACTTGCAGACATTCTGCGGACTTATATATCAACAAGTTACGCTCCACTTCCTACCAGCTTTTATCTTCATTTAAATCATTCTTTAGCAATAAATTTAATTATAATTTCTGAGTTAAAAAATTCACTTCGGGGCTTTTAACAAAAAATGACATCGTAGTTAGATATCAACTAGGACATCACTGACAGTATGTGATTACGCTAACTACAGCATTATACGATGTAAAACGAATAAATTGAACAAGATCTAAAACGAGCCGCGTCACAAGTGTGAGTAATCATAAACATGATCAAATGAGAGTATGCGTATTGATCCTAAGGCGGTGAACTCTGTTGTGTTGAGACTGTCAAAACTACGTTTAACTATTATCTATCTACATAGTGTTAGTGTTTCACTGACAAGATACATGCTACAATGGAAATACCTGCTATCTTTCAAATACGGGGAAATCAAAAAGCGAGAATTGATTAAAATAAATATAAATAAATTCAAAATTTCAGAATATTTTAAAAATTTACCGTGATAAATTTTTAGTCGCGGAAGTTGTATTTTTGTGTATAATCCACATTTGTAGTTGCTGAAGTTGTATTTTTATGTATAATACACATTTTTAATCGCTGAAGTTGTATTTTTATGTATAATGCACATTTTTAGTCGCTGAAGTTGTATTTTTATGTATAATCCACATTTTTAGTCGCTGAAGTTGTATTTTGATGTATAATACACTTTTTAGTCGCGGTAGTTGTGTTTTTATGTATAAAATACATTTTAGTCGCCCTAGTTGTGTTTTTACGTATAATACACATTTTTAGTCGCGGTAGTTGTGTTTTTATGTATAATAGACATTTTTAGTCGCGGTAGTTGTGTTTTTACGTATAATACACATTTTTAGTCGCGGTAGTTGTGTTTTTACGTATAATACACATTTTTAGTCGCGGTAGTTGTGTTTTTATGTATAATACACATTTTTAGTCGCGGTAGTTGTATTTTGATGTATAATACACTTTTTAGTCGCGGCAGTTGTGTTTTTATGTGAAAATACATTTTTAGTCGCGGTAGGTGTGTTTTTATGTATAATACACATTTTTAGTCGCGGTAGTTGTATTTTTATGTATAATACACTTTTTAGTCTCGGTAGTTGTGTTTTTACGTATAATACGCATATTTAGTCCTGTAATTGTGTTTTTATGTATAATACACATTTTTAGTCGCGGAGTTGTATTTTTATGTATAATACACTTTATTAGTCTCGGTAGTTGTGTTTTTATGTATAATACACTTTTTAGTCTCGGTAGTTGTGTTTTTATGTATAATACGCATTTTTAGTCGCGGTAGTTGTATTTTTATGTATAATACGCATTTTTAGTCGCGGTAGTTGTATTTTTATGTATAATTTACATGTTTAGTAGTTACATTTCACATACATTTGGCTGTATATGAATATAAAAATCCTTAGATGAAATGGTAGAATGAAATCGGGTCTAAGTTTTCATAAATAGTTTAATACTTTCATATTACAAATTAAAAAGACAACTGGAAGACAGGCAATTCAACGACAGGCATTGTCTGATTTTTGTGCTAGCGCAATACTATGTGCATTTGAAAATAAATTAATTACTAACAGAGGAAATGAGAAGAGAAACCCATGCACCTTAAAATGTGAGTGTGAGGAACTTAATTTATGTTTAGTATTGTGTTTACAAACACATCAAACACAGTTTTAGACCAAAGAACTTTGAAGTAGCTTATACTGTTCTTAACTTTCACAGGATGTAGCTAAATTATATTGTATATAGACCTAACCTTCACGAGAAAGAATCATATTTCATATTCTTCTAAACAATCGGATGATGACATAAAAGTCTTGTCAAATCAAACGTTTGTCAGATTATAATGATTACGTAATCACTGATGCATTTAGTAGATAATAATTTCAGAAATGTTGGATAATAGTTTCTCCAACTTATAGATTAAGTTTTATATTCTTACTATACCTAGTGTTGAGGATATACTAAAAAACGGTGCTTAAATATTGCAGAAACTTTGTAACACCCTCCGAAGCAAATAAAAACCAACTAAAACAAATCATTACATAATAGTTTTGAAGGAAATATTTTTTTAAATAATTTTTTCCCTCTACTAATACAAATGTCATTTAGAAAGTGTGACATTCCAGGGTGATATAGTAAATGAAGGGTTTTAAGGAAAAAAATAATAAAAACTATTTTTTTAATCTATATCCTACCTAATTTTGGTAAAATGCATAAATAATTCTAGGGTACTGTACACTGATCATTATATAGAACACAAACTCGAGATCTCACAATAACTAAGTTTATTCAATCAAACGCGTTTCAACGACAAAGTCGCCATCTTCAGTGATACATGAGCTACAATAACAAAACTATATGTTATGGACTTATAGTTTTGTTATTTTACCTCATGTATTACTGAAGATGGCGAGTTTATCGTTGAAACACGTTTGATTGAATAAACGTATTTTTTTGTGAGATCTTGTGTTCGATTTTTTGTTCTACATAATATTATCTCACAAATCAAGCTCAATTTTTATTTATACATCATTATAGTTCAGACAATTTATTTGGATTTTTTTCGTTGGCTTTACTGTGTAATAGGTTTCTTTACTAGAAACAAGAGCTTTCGTACCAAATTTGAAATATCTATTTTTTAACCACCAACGTGCTTGCTCCTAGATGTCAACCAGGACAACAAACAGTGGAAGGTTAGGTTAAAAATAACTTTCTCCAATACTAATGAAACAAGGAGATCAATCATACAACATACAAACATACTTCACATTTTGTATACCGAGTCTGTATGTTCTCAGAGTAGGAAATTTTGTCTTTATTTTCCAGTATTTATTAAAAAACCAACTTCAAGTCATCAATTCTAAAAACACATGTCAGCGTGCAGCATACTTTTGTTTGTTTTGCTTTGATTCCATTTTGCCGCTTTTAACGTTGACTCCGTGCGCCGATTTCGTGACCGACCTGTGAACGTATTTTCGTTTCCTTTCCTTACTTTATTACCTAATAATTAACGCCAAGATTAATGATTGGCAGTTATGAAATTACGATCCGCAGTGATTCGGCTCACAATGTTTCTCAAATATCATCCGAGAAAATAATAGGTTGATGCAAATTGATTTACGGTCTAAACTAAGTGCATAATTTACCAGCCGAGTCTAATGCGTGAGAAATGCGTAGAATGAGCTTTACATGTATTAGGATCCGGTTGTGAAACTTTCTATTTCACAGAGTACAATATTTATAGTCACACAACTGATACAAAAACAACAAATGCGCATCTAATTACAGACATACTGTCTGTTACTGAGATTATGATTGTAACTCAGACACAGATTTGCTTCTAGGATAGTTAATTTCACTTTCGTTCGTTGTGATTTTGTTTTTTCTCTCTTTTCAATAAAAATGAACCTAGTTTGCAGATTAATACAATGTTTGATGGAATATTGAATAAAATCGATTTTTGTTTTATACAGTTTTAATTTTAATTATTTAAGTTTCTATTAGATTTTTTCAGTTTTGTACAAGTTATTTAAATATTATTTAAAGACTTTTTTGCATTTTTTTAATCCTTTGTAAAAATTTGTGAAATAAATAATTACTATCATTAGCGATATTTATTAGCCTATTTTTAGCGATTTTCTAAATTAAAAATATAGCTATTACAGCCATCATTAAGATTAGACCCAAATGCAGGACGAATCGTCCTTTGTGTACGGTTTGGATAGTTATTTAAATAATTATAGAGTGCAAGGTGTTTCAAAAAATATATATCCTAACTTCGAGAAGTGATTCAGGACAACAAAATTAAGAACAATGTTCATATAAACATAATATATATTATGTCCGAAATAGATTCATTATTAGTCTGTCGGCAATTTTTTTTTTCAAAAAATAATGATAACTAAAAAATAATTAAGAGTGTAAATTTGGTATACACATTTAAATTTCTTATGCAACATTTTATCAATGTACCAAGAATCAAAACTTTATCTTATACATTTTCAAAATAGAGGGCGTTTACATTTTTTGTATCAAAATAGCGGGAGTTTACATTTTTTGTAAAATTAATGGTTTCAAAGATAAACAGTATTAAAAATTTCAAACTCTATTTTGGCAATTTATAAGATAAAGTTTCGACTCTTGCTATAAGTTACTGGTAAAACGTAGCAAAAAAATGTGTCTACCAAATTATGACATAAAATCTTACTAATTTCTAGAGTTATCATAATATTTCTAAAAAATAATAAATGTCCGAGAGACGAATAACGTAGCGCTTTCGGACAAATGTTTATAGGAACTTTGTTCTTCATTTTGATGCCCTAAATCACTTAGGGCACATATTTTTACAACAACCAAGATTCTTTTTCGTCTCTACCTTTTCCTTTTCAAATTCTTACTCCCAACCTTTCATGTCGTCCTTGACGTTATTTTCTCAGATTCTTCTCCTTCCCACTGTATTTCTATTATGTACCTTATTAACTATCCTTTCTTCTTATATTCTATAAGATCACAACCATTTTTGATGTTATATCCCTAAGCTCCTAGTTAGTTCTGAATGAAATTTATTTTCTTCCATTGCTTTCATATTTTTTCCCGTTTATCTTTTGCTTCCACACTATTAACAGTTTTTCATTTAACTTTATGTTAAGATAAAAAATTGTTATACAAACGATTACATAAATTTACATATTTTTGTTAGTTTCTATAGTTGATCAAATGAAAATACTAAATATATTAAATATAAGACTATTTTTATGAATTATCAATTTTGTTATTTATTTACTATAGAGAATATGTTATTTAAAATGTGTTCAATTCATTCAAAGGATTCCATGTTATATTTTTTTAGCTCCTTCAAGGAATAATGGAAGGGCATTGTTAATACATTTATAAACAGAACGATAAAAATAAAAAAGAATCTTGCATAAAGATTTTATTTATCCAATGTCATTGTAATATTTAAAATTAAAAATTATCTCTATTTGCAATCCGTGATGCAACACGTATAATTTATATTGCTATGATTTAAATTATGATATTTCTTTACTTCACAAAAAAACAGAATGATGAATTACAAATACCCTCCGGGCCCAACTCTAACACAAGATCGTAGCAAGTTGTTTACAGCTCTGATATTAAGGAACCATTGTTGTTGAGCAGTCCCAATGTAAAAAATGATTTATAATCATTGAATTCCAAATATACAAGTATGGCATCTGTACAATGTGAAAATTTACTAAAACCTACAGCTAACAAACTAGGGACTAGAGACCTGCAGTGATGAGACTTAAGGGACCCACGACTCACGCACGCCCTTTAGTTCCAGCAAGGTAATAAAAGATGTCAGGACGGAAGTAATGCATTGTTTCGGAGGGGGCGAGGCCATTTATTAAACTTTCTTCGTGTCACTGTAGACAGACGTCATTTCCCATCATAAATCTTGTAAACTACACTTAAAGCGAGGGACTACTTGGACCTGAGGAAAGTAAGGCTAGGAGGACGTGCACAGTGTTTTTAGTTTAGGTGTAAATCTTCAAACTATTATCATTGACTTATTTATGAAATCTAATACATTTAACTTCATGTTATGTTATGTCTTAGTTTCCTGTAACCTGTTAATTGTAGTCGATTATTTATTCAATGTAACAATGTTACTTCTCTTTTATTCTCCTTATAAACATTGACATAAACTTTACCACTTCAACAGATAAGACATTTCGAATTAGCAGGCGTTTCATATATAATGTTCAATAATATTTTCTCACAACTACAACGTAAGGTAGAAGAGAAATGGTGTTAGGTACTTCGATAAATTTTTGGCGAAATATTTTCATGTGCTTGCTGGGGCGGCGAAGATATGTTTCGTGTACGTATGGGAGATTCAGTGAAAGGCGACGAACGTCCTGAACTACTTAAGAACCGAAGAAAATGTTGACAAATTACCCAAATAGGTCGAGAACCGCCGACTAAGTCTTTGAATGGTGGCTGAAGCCGTGAACGTTCTCAGACACAACGTGGGCAATTTTTCTAAAAATTAAAATTTTGTACCTAGATAGTTCAAAAGGCCAATGTTTATGATTCACAAAAAATTATTCTAATTTCAAGTAAACGTAATCTGCGTTCAAATGATGTTTTAACGGTTTTAAAATGAATTTCCCCATTATAAAACCAATATCGCCCGAATTCACATTTTTAGAGAGATGGTGAATCGAGTCATTAGAGACTATATTTTATAAAACGTCCGAAGAAAAGTCAGAGCTTATTTAGAAAACATTTAAATAGTAGGCTTTTGTCTT
This sequence comes from Aphrophora alni, assembly GCA_963513935.1. NCBI lineage: Eukaryota > Metazoa > Arthropoda > Insecta > Hemiptera > Aphrophoridae > Aphrophora > Aphrophora alni. The sequence goes on from OY740766.1 coordinate 32,501,369, forward strand.
CTGATTGATATCCCCAAATGTTGATGGGTTTGAGCGAGTGAGACAGTTTGTATTATGTTTGCATTGAGGTAACTAACCACCACAGATTACACTATTTTCTAATGAAATTATCGCGTCGGAACTTTATGATTTTCACTAGTCACTGTTACAGTTGTCTACCTTTGGTATAATATTACGCAAGGTATTACAATAATAGCGTTCAGACAGAAAACATGGATTGTAATACTGAACAATGCATGTCAAGACGAAGCAATCGACAGCTGGTGAGAGCAGAAATGTTGCCATATAAGATGACACTATAATCGCTTTAGATGCCAAATAAGGGCTGATATTTTCATATCGTTGACCGCTAGATGACGTAGACTTGGCGTAGGTTTTGGACGCTAGACAGTTGGCACCCACTTCACGCCTACAATCTGGACTATTGGGTCAAACAATCTATATGTAACCTTCACCTTCGTATTTGGTCTCTAGTCATTTCTTCTGACAAAGCGAATGACTCGTACATATAACTGAAATACTGAGGTTGTAATCTCGCTTGATAAGTTGTAGTTTATAGAAGAACTAAAATATAGCTTCCAATAAATGGACAAATTATGTTAGGAGGTCTGTATGGTAAAGTTTAAAACTCTGGCAGTTATATCATAGTGAAAAGTGGTTTGGAGTTGGAAAATGGTTCCCCACTATAGTCCCCCATAAAACCAGTTGATTTTACATTGACCACCGGGACATAATAGTTTGGCGGAGGAACTCCGTGGGCAGGGTTATGATGGCTCTGTCGTTGGAGTACTTGGTCCTAGAATATGAAAAATGAGGGTGTCATCAGGTAACTGATGATTCCCCCCCCACGTTACGCGAATGTTACGGTGTTTAAAACAATTTGTTGGTCACGTGACGTATATGTAACTCATGTTACCGGCCACCAACCGGTGATTGGACAATTTCGATTTTGGGCGATTTTTATCTTTGATTTTAATTATATGCAGTGGAGAGTCTCGTATCTTATTTGGTGGAATTTATTTAAGTTTGTGTCTGTTATTATTTTTTTCCTTCTCTCTTTTCTTATAATTTTTTTGTTTTATTTTATTTTTTTGCTTCTTTTGTTTTTGTTATAGTTTATTTTATTTAAAAGTAGTTGTTTCGTCTATGGGCGAATACCATTAGAAAATTTGTTAATTACTGTGTTTTAGCAATGACTACATAAATACTATAAGACACGACATAGGATAGGGAAATAGTCTACGCTTTACGGGTGCTGTTCGTCACAAGTTTGACACACAACTATCAGAAAGCGCTAGCAGCAGGTGCTTGACTGTACGCATCCCACTTGGTTAAGACTGTACAACTGTTGACCTCTCTCTCACAAACCTTCTCACTTACTTCCGTCAGCATAGTCAGTGTTGTCAGTTCGTGCGCTGAGATAAGCGATTCTCGACCTTCCCTCGCATCTCTGGTCCCATATGTGGCATCAGTGCGTTTTCTCTTACCCGCCTGAAACATTGTTTGACCGTAGAGCCACCTAGCGCCAGTCACATCAACTTCAGATTCTCTAGCAGCACACCCTAGCGGGTATTGGTCAACTCAAGAATAAGCGTAGAATATTTAACATAGCCATGTCGTGTCTTATAGTATTTATGTAGTCATTGGTTGTAGTCAGTATGTAGTAGCCTATCATATATTGCATTTTTCATGCTTGTTTTTTTTTTTACTTATGGCTTGGAGCTTGTTCAGTGTTTGATAAAAAAAAACTATGGTAGTGAAATATGAGATGCTCCAATGTACTAATGTGAACTTCGTATTAACATGCTTTGAATAATAAAGGGTTTTTATTTGAAGGCAATGAAGAAGGATAATAATCTGGCCAACGTGCAATCTGAATCGAGATATATAGGATCTTAGCCTGGATTAAGGTTGTTGTCGTACCATACTAGGAGAAAAACCATCAAGAGATGGATCTAATGAAAACAAAAGAAGAGCCGGAATGGTTTTACTAGGCACGTTTAGTTACTTATTGATTTTACAGATTAAGTAATGTTTTATTAAATCGGATCTAAGAGAAATTAAAAAAAAAACACAGGTCTTTTAATGGGACACTGTGGTACTGATTAGGAAAAATTACTTGAAGGATATCGTTGAGACACTGAGCGATAATAGAACTACACAATGAAACTGCTAGGTACATATTATTTGACTATATGACTCTAAGTGACAAGAGGTTAATGCTATGGGAGTTCAATCTCATGCTTATCGCTCGTATGAGAAGATAAATTCAACCCTCTTCAAGGGATCAAACTTTGCTTTAAAATGGGCTCTCGAGGGGTTCAGTAAGCTGAATTAAGTTTCAGTGGCAGGGGTTTTAAATCCCTTTTACCACCTTTTCAAATCTAATGAACCAGTCAATGAAATTGGCATAATGTTTCCTCATGCTTGGATATTATTATGAGGCTCACATACTAATTTTTAAAGTAATAAAACTAGAAATGCCTCTTTATTCGCCATTACTAACATAATTATTGTTTTAACAGTAAGTGGCAATATTGGTAAGAAAATATAATCTAAATATAGTATACCTATATAAACATATATACATATACCTGGTATTCCCGTCATGCAACTTTTGTTGTAGTTTACACTACGCGTTTCGAGAACAGGTTCTTATCTTCAGGTGAAATTATTTTACTCACATGTGAGCACGTCAAACAAAAATAAATAGTACAAGCACACACACATACACACAAAACACAACATAAAATATCGCACTGAACATTATATATGTTGTGCTTTGTGTGTATGTGTGTGTAGTTGTACTATTTATTTTTGTTGACGTGCTCACATGTGAGTAAAATAATTTCACCTGAAGATGAGAAACTGTTCTCGAAACGCGTAGTGTAAACTACAACAAAAGTTGCATGACGGGAATACCAGGTATATGTATATATGTTTATATAGGTATACTATATTTAGTTTCATACTATATTGCAACTGGAGACATAAACAATGAAAATATAATCTGTATAAAATAAGCTCAAACAGGCCATTGAAAGACCTAGTTAAAAAATTAACGTGCGAATATTTTAAATAATTTTTTGGTTCTTTCATTTTGTTATCATAATTGTGGCATTGAATGACGTGAAATGAATGAAAGTATGTGAAAAAATCATGTATTTAAAAATCGCCTAAGGTATTAATAAAATGGGGTTTGATCCCAAAGTGAAGACATTTTTTATCATTGATCTAATTGTAAAACTAAACTCGTACTTAAAAACGATCAGTTAGATTTTAATATTGTACCCCTCACCTCCTCTCGGAAATTCAGCCATTCCAGGAAATGATTTAGGTTGATTATTTTGGGAAGTACAGTAGAAAATATATAACCTAACCTTTTCAACCATCTTATTCTTAGTCTTGAGCTTTAGTAAATTTTAAAAGTAGGCTTTATAATTTAAATTAAAAATAAGGTCTACTTGATTAGGAGAGAGGGGGAGGGGGGTAAGTTGTCTTTGTTTATGGTAATTCCGGATATGTATTCACTTTGAATTATCAGATAGTGAAACAGGCTTCGTACAACCTCGGTGTTCCAACCCCTCGGTACGTACCCCCTTGTATTCTCAAAAATAACATATTTTTTACATTAACAAATTTTGCTGAACTGCGTTTGTCTTTTTTAGAAAATATGTTTGAATTTAATAGTTTAATGTTTAATCAACTAATTATTTCTGTATCCGTTCTGTGCAGCCTGAATGAATAGATTTGAAGCCAATTGGTATTGGTTAAGAAAACATATTATAACCTCCGAACAGAAATCTTGTATCGTTAATAATAAAACTATCAGAAAACAACAAAAACTAGTCACGCCAATTGAATAGAGTTACAGAACTAGTCAGTTAGTTTTCATCCAAACACGTTATAGGCTGTCTGTCTGTCTAGAAGAAGGTGTTGGAGTAAATGTTAATATGGAGTAGGCCTAAAGTAGTCTCGTCACGATCCCGTATACACTGCCTAATTGCTCTCCCTCCAGGTCACATGACCTTCAACACCGAGTCATGCTACTCTACATATATTACTTATTATAAGATTTTCTTTTTAGAAGTATACAGAATGTCTCTGGGACCTCTTTGTAGAATTTTGGATCGAGACAACATATATATGAAATGATTAGTTTTTCATCTGTATTCCACTTACGTTTTTTCCCAAAAAATTAAGATAAATCCAAAACATATCGAGATATCGATACCAAATTGTACAAAAAGTTTTTTATTAATATTTTCCAGTTTTTTACCTAATTTAAAAATTTTAACTAATCCGTTTCTAAATGGCATACATTTAAATTTGTCAATATCTTGAAAAAAATTATTTGATATATAGGGTGTTTGCACTTTTATATGTAAGTTATATCAATGTAGGTCTAGCATGCATTCACATTAAACATTAATGTGTAATCATATTTATGTAAAACCCAAATTCAGAATCATCATATTGTATTATAAACATTATAGTGTGGATTCTAGTAAATTATCAAGAATACGATTTTGTAGTTTTTTTTATCGATATATCGACTATTTTGAATTACAATAAAAGTAAGAATATCATCAAGTTACCTGTAAAAGAATTAACATGTTAAAATAGACGCCATTTTGAAACGTAAAGTTAAAAATTAGTGAAAAACTGAAAACCAATAGTACAAAACGTACTGTAAGATACCTCAATCTGTTTTGATGTTTCTTAATTTTTGTAAAAAATAAAAATGACGCACTGACGGAAAAATAATCCTTTCAGTTTCTATGATTGTCTCGACCATACAAAGCGCAGAGAGTTTCGAAACACCCTGTAGTTAAATTGAAGAATCTACCCTATGTGTATAGGCTGTAGTGAAATAACGCATTTGTACAGTATCTTCATAAGTTTTCTAATATTTCGAAGATTTAAAAGATTTAAATAGTTTGTTTTTATTTAGTAAAAAAAAAAAAAAAAAAAAAAAAAATCTGTAAGAAGTATTTTCTAGTTTGAATGAGTTTGGTCTCTACTTACTAAGCCCTCGGTTTCCCCTAAATAATCTAAACAAAAATATCGCAAATACTTACTCAAACGCCCATCCACAAACTCAAATAACAAACAAACATAATATCCATAAAAAAACCTCGGGATAAAAAAATTTACTAAGAATATAAATTTTTTATATTTAAATTTTAAAATTGGGGAAATAATCCCAAAATGGGCGTAGTGAGTATGAATCGTTCAGCTTGAATAAAGTTTGTATATTATGAATCTTCATAAAATTTCTATAATAATATAATATGATGTAATTAACAAAAATAAAATTAATGATTTCCCTAATTAAACAAACATGAGTTACTTCGATTAAAATAGGTGCTCTAACATCGAAATACAGAAGTTGAAAGACAAGATTTTTACATATATGTCTATATGTAGATTTAATAACTTGTTTATTTCCCTCTCTCCCAATCATTCCTCAAGACTTTTTTAATATAAAAAATATACACATCAAAGCTTTTTATAGGATAGTATATGTTTTTCACTGAAGTTGCTGTTTCATTAATAAATGTTTTAATATACAATATAAACATATAAAACTCCTATTCCATTATAATGAAAACACAATAGAGCAATATAAACAATCCTGATTTCAAATAAATTAAGTATTTAATAGCCATGCATACGGATTATATAAATGAATTTTTGTTTTCCCCTTTTATTAAATGAAATATGGTCTGACCAATTTGTTCAGTTATTAAATTTATACAAGAGTATGTAAAATAATGTACTTTTATTAATTGAAATATGTGTAGTCATACGACAAAAGCTATCACACGTATGTAACTTTAAAGGTAAATTATTTTCTGCCCTAATAAGTCGCAATGAAGTGAAACAGTTGTTTAATTAGTACGCCTATATTTTAATCAAACTATTTTATAAAATTCCATTACGTATCAAGTGAATACATTTCTGTAATAGCGATTTTTCCTTCTACAACAATTTTTTATCTACAATTCCCTTTCATCTCTTCGTGATTTTTCAAATTATGTTTTAAAAGATAATTTAGGACTATAGATAATTATTGAAAAATATAATTTTTAAAAGATCCTAAGCTTACTTTGCTTGTATTAAAAAAAATTCGAAAACAAGATCTCACAAAAAATACGTTTATTAATCAAACGCGTTTCAACGACAAAGTCGCCATCCTCAGTGATACAATACATGAGCTACAATAACAAAATTCTATAAGCTCACAATTGTTTTAGCTGTCCCAATTGAAATTTAGAAAAATCAAATTGAAAAGGTCAAAATAGATGGCCATATTAAATAGTTTTTTGTTCATATCTCGCGTGTTATTCAACTTATTACTTACTAAATTAGGTACAAATGTTCATATTTCAATTATGCACGTACAGTAATTGTATCAACCACATCTCTCCATGATAACAAAGTTATTGTTATACTGTATATGTAATTTCGAACCCTGAATTCCAAAGAAAATGAGATAGTATAGTTATGAATCCGAAAAGACCGAGTCACAGACACGAATCCTTCACTTCGAGGCTCGCAAGGACGAGTGGAGACTATTTTATAAATATACCTCTGTGAAGCCCGTAGGATTTGACCAGCATCAAGAAATTAATGCAAATTACAAGGTTCAGAAAACCTGTGTAATAACTATTTTAATGAAAACTTACGCTATTGGAAAAGTCCACTTGATTTACCAACACATTAAAATTTCCTATAAAGCCCAAGAAACCAACTTTTTGAGCATTACATTTAGAGAATATACTTGTATTATATTGTATGATAGGTCTGGGTAAGTACTATGATGGCGAACAAATATTGTTGCAGTTTGTTGTACAACTTCAAACTAGAGTAGTGCTAACGACGTTTAAATATTTTTAGTATTCTATACTGGGTGTTTGAAAAGTACGGAAATAGGTTAATATTTCATGAACTGTGTTAGAGTAGAAAAAATGTTCCACCTTTCATTTTAAAGCTTTTAACCTGATCCATCTACAGGGTGGTACAAAAGTTTAGTAGGATGTAACGCAATTATTATTTTATATATTTCAATTTAAATTTATCTTTATAACAACCGAGTTTGTTGTATTAAAATTCTCAATTTTTTAAACACAATATTAAACTTTCTCTTCCCCTCTGAATGAATAAAGTTTAATTATTTTGTTTTTGCGATATAAAGTAAGTCCTGTATATCCTACTAATCTTTTGATAGTTCAGGATAAGAGGTTTAAAAAGAGAGGTCGAACATATTTTTATAAAAAGCAGTTCTTTAGAAACGGTATTAAGCCGTTTCCATATTTTTCTAACTTTGTATATAATCTGAGAAAGTCAAAATATGGTTTTAAATTTGCAAAATCGTGAAACATACTAAAAGTTGTTAAAATGCACCACAAGCAACGTATCAAATTGTAAAATATAACAAAACGTTAACATCCCTGAGAAATACAAGAAATAATATCAATATTCCCAATAACTAATGTCATTGTCTACTAAGACAGAGGTCAAGGTTTATTTACATGTGGTAATTACAAAGGAAAGTGATTCACCAACATGATAATAAACTTGGAATAATATTAAACTGATTTGTTGCAGTAATAATCCGTGCGGAGGAGAAGATGACCTTTGATCGCATTTCCGGCGGAACTAACACCCACGTCTTCTATCCGAGGTCAACGGGTTTTCCAGTTGACCGATGATTCTTATTATAGTTCAGGATTGCATTCAATTAACAGTTGTGGATCATTTGTTGGTGCAAAGTAGAGCTGTCTTGATGTAAGGTAAAGTATCATAGGGGGGAGGGGAGAGAGATAGAGAGATAGAGAGATAGAGAGAGAGAGAGAGAGAGAGAGAGAGAGAGAGAGAGAGAGAGAGAGAGAGAGAGAGAGAGAGAGAGAGAGAGAGAGAGAGAGAGAGAGAGAGAGAGAGAGAGAGAGAGAGAGAGAGAGAGAGAGAGAGAGAGAGAGAGAGGAGGAGGGAGGGAGGTGAGAGAGGAAGGAGAGGGGGAGAGAGCAAGAGAGAGCGAGAGAGGAAGAGATAGAGAGATAGAGAGATAGAGAGAGAGAGAGGAGAGAGAGAGAGAGGGAAGAGAGAGAGAGAGAGAGAGAGAGAGAGAGAGAGA